>CM051474.1:12151666-13532500 GCA_028015225.1 Carex myosuroides
TGACTGTACCAATAGCAAAATAATTTGGATCAGTGGAATTTGCTATTCATAGAAAATAGCAATGAGATTTTTATTTTTTAAAAATAGCAATGAGATTCCTAAACAAAGTGTAAGCAAATTAGATATTAAAGAAAATAGCAATGAGATTGTTATTTTTTAAAAATAGCAATGGTATAACTCATTTCTTAATTAGATATTGGAGAAAAACAAATTGGATAAAGGTACTAAACAAATTTAAAATATATGTAATTAGAATTTTTTAGCTTAGATCAGTTGTTTTTGTTATTTTAAATTCATATGGATATCTTGGTTGCTACTGAGATTTTTTTTGAGCGCATGCATGAGTTTCTTCTACAAAATTGCAAACGATTTATAAGGAAAGAGAAAGAGGTAGCAATTAAAAACATTGAAAAAACCAAAACCAAAACATGGTTAGATAAATGAGATCATTATGAATTAAGAATGATATATACGGTGGAGTTTAGAAAGATTAAAATAAAATATATACCCAAAATATCAAGTTAAATTCATTATAAATAAATCAAAGAACAAAGGAGGGGTTATTGCTAATAATCTCCAGCTGCGCTCGTCTAAATATAACAGAACTACAGAAGATTAGAAATATAGAAATTGCTTTATTTTTAAATAAGTCTGATCACATAATCTTTCATTGTTTCTTTTATGTTAAAATGTAAATAATGAACATAACAAATATGTATGGAGAGTACTACCATAATTAAGAGAATATAATAATTTAAATAGAACAAATACATATACATACATGTCAAATTAATATTTAGTATAGAATAACAAAATCATATGGCTATGTTAACCGATAATTTTTCTTAGATTAATACTTAATGATGTCTGTAAAAAAATAAGCAATCAATATGTTTTGTTAATTTTTTTTATGATGGTTTATAAAAAAAAATTAGAGAATCTGAATTCGGAGACAGGGCTACTACTTTTTTGTTTTGAAAAAAGGGGAAATTTTATGTATACCCCTCAAAAACTTCAAAATTATGTATTTTAATCTCAATAGTACATAATATAATATTTATCCTTCTCAATTTTAAAAACTCACAAATGTAATCATGTTATTGTCTCTTCTACTAAAACTCATGTTAAACTCATAAATTAAATATTCATTTTACCCATTATTAAAAAATAAAAAAATATGTACAATGTGAGATATAAATTCATATGCCATGCTAAGATATACATTCACATGCACATAAATTTATTTAGATTTAAGATTGCATTTTGAGTATTTTGTGAATTAATCTCAACTCGAACATTCTATATACAATAAAAATACTCAAAGGAACAAAATAATTTACTAATCATCAATTCATAAACTAAGCTTATAATACAATCATCAAATAAGCTTATAATGAAAATAATATTGTATTCTCCGTTGCAAAACACGGACACCTAACTAGTATAATAACAAATACTCATTTTCAACACTTACTAGTCACTAGCAAGATTTCTAAAATAAAAAATAAAAAAATAAATACTCCTTTTAAAAAACAATGAGCTAAGAACAGTACACAAACTAGTCAACCACATATCCACATTTATGATTTATATATGTCCCAGTCCTATGATCATAAACCAAGAGGCAAGAACAAATGGTATTTGTTGGATTTTTCTTCTTAATAGTCATAAAAGGAAGGTACTTTTTTGGGGTATTCAAGTCAAAAGCGACGCCACTTTGGACTTTGAATATGAGATATCTCGGTTCAAAAAGTCACTTCTAGATAAATATAAAAAATATTGTGATCCTTCTAGTTTTGAAAAAAAAAACACTTTAAGTTATTTTATAATCTTTTGTCAGAGATTGTCAGTGATTTTTTTTTTCATTATGTTTTTTTCAAAAAATAAAATAAAAGGATCACAATATTTTCTGTAGTTACATAGAAGGGACTTTTGAACAGGGATCAATAACTCAGATTCAAAGCATTTTTATTTTTTTCTAATAACACACAAAGAAATATTTTAATTTTTTCTATGAAAAATCCGTCTTGAAAAATCATTCGTTCTAATAAATCAAATTATATAGCATTCTATCTATTTTCATAAAAATATAAAAAATATTTCTAATATTTCAATGCAAAAAATAATAAATCATAACTTTTTCTAAAAAAAAATCAAATTAATTTCCCAACAGGCCATTTAGTGGCATGTTCCCATTTTAATTCACAACCAGCCATTAAATAGTCAGTTTGGACATTTTAAAAAAAACTCAGAAATCTTGGATATATTTAATATTTTGTATTTACTGTTTGATATTAATAAAAATTGGTCGAGTTTGCCCATAGTTGGTTCGTATTCTCCTTCAAGCAATTTCTTTTTTCTACTTATTTTCTTGATGAAATTTCAGTTTTCCCATTTGGCGAGAAGGGATAAGAAGCTGCTAGTTGAAATATGGGGGTACATAATACCAAAGAGGAGGTTCAAATACACCATGATTTTGTGTTTCAATATGTTTCACATCCTTTATCTCCGTTTTCAAAGTTTGAACGGTTGATCCGAACCACTCAACATGATCTTCATAATATAATATTTTTGGAAACTAAATTTTATATTTTTTTAGAATTTTTTTACTATTTTTTTTACATAGGTACAATATCACTTTTTCAGATGGTCCAGAATCTCCTTAAAATTGTACCTATCTAAAAAAAATAGTAAAAAAAAATTCTAAAAAATTGTAAAAAATATAAAATTCGGTCTCAAAGTATATTTTATTATGAAGATCATGTTGAGCGGTTCGGATCGACTGTTCAGACTTTAAAACAGAGATAAATAATGTGGAGCATATTGGAGTACAAAATCATGATGCACTTGAACCCTCCTCTAATACCAAAGGGGGAATTTCATGTATACCCCTCAAAAACTTCAAAAACTTACAGACCGAATTTATAAATTCAACGGTTGAAATTTGTGAATCTATATATTGAAAAAGTTAATTTCAACGGTTGCTAGGTTCCTATAAAAACATGGTCGTGCTGGTTTAGATTGCTAGGTTCATGTGTGGAAGTGGTAAATTTAATTTGAAATCAAATAACTTCCTATAAAAACAAGGGTAGATTCACAACTTCCACTGCGTGCGGGCCTTATAGATTGCTAGGTTCCAAATTAGATTGCAAAAGTTACTAAACAAATTAGATTGCAGTGAACGGTTGCTAGGTGTAATTTCATGTAATTTGTTTAGTGAATTTCAACGGTTGAAATTTATAAATTTCATGATGCACTTGAACCCTCCTCTAATACCAAAGGGGGAATTTCATGTATACCCCTCAAAAACTTTTTTTCTCTAAAGAAGCGAGAATGCGAGAGGCCAGAGCTGTGCCAGCTGTCACTTTTTGTTCTCTAAAGACACAGTACCAAAAATAACCTAGAAGAGAGAATGCGAGAGAGCCAAAATAGAGAAGCAAGTCTGAGGGAAGACGACGGGTCGCCTCATAACTTGAGTCGAGCCCACTGAGGTAGGTGTAAATTTCATCAAACTCAGCTCTCCTTTGTAGTTCGGCTAGATCTGAGGTTGGAGGGAGATAGACTCTCAGTTCGTCGAATTTCTCCGTGAGCTTTGACAGGTACAATGTATTGGTTCTATTTCATTGCTTGATTTTGTGCGATTTCCTGCTTGAGGTTGTAGATGTGAGCACAGTTCTGTTTTTGATCGTACATTGCTTTTGCTTTGCTCCAGATTTCTTTTGATTTTGCTTTTACTTCTGCTTTGTGCCAAAAATCGCTGTTAAAATCTACACCCGTCCTCTACCCTTTTCCCTTTCCAAAAAAGTCAAAAGACTTTAAAGACGATACACTAGATTACTTGAAATTATGTTGAATTACACTATATTACAATAAATTATGTTCAATTATACTAAATTACGTTAAATTACAATAACCTCGCTAATTATGCTGAAATACGGTAAAAAAAACACTAAACTACACAAAATTACGCTATAGTAGACTGATTTTGCTCATCTTTCATGAATTATAAAAAATAGTAAAAATTGGTAATCTGCAAGTTCATTATGTAACTAATTTACTGAGCTACTTGGATTGAATGATAGACATGAAAATCTTAATCGGAAACTTCAACTCAAGTTTTGAGGCTCTTCCCTTAGTTTTTTGACGATTCTGAATTTCGGATCGAGCTGAAAAGTAAATTGGGCCTTTTTCATAATCACAAATGTGGATTTCATATTGAATTTCGGCTTTGGGCCTTAGCTAATTAATTGGAAATTGGGCCTTTTTCTTTTTTTGTTGGGCTTGACCGAAATCAAATTAAAGGGGCTCGGCCTTGATTCTGTTATTGATTTGGGTTTTAGACCCAAACCGAAACAACATATAATTATGGTTACTTTTTAAATTGGGCTTGTGAATTAAGATGAACTGAAATCTAGCCCAATCTTGATCGGGTTGTACAAACCCAACATTGATAGGTTAGAACACGAGATTAAATTTATCGTAGATCGGATTAGAATTTCAAAAATGTAGGAAGTTAATTAAAAAGCATGGTTTGGACCTTAGTTAAAATAAATTAAGTAGTTGGGATTTTTAAGTTAAATTAAGCAAAGGATTTCTAAAAATAAAATATGTTGTTAATTAATAAAGGACAATTAATTAACAACATATTAAGGTTTTCGAATCGTAAATGAAGGAAGAGTTTATAAAAAAGTTTGAAAACATACAAAATAAGGACAGGTCTTCTAGGTTCTCCTCAAAGTGACAGTAGCAATACAACTCTTTTTCAGAATCATGTCTAACCATTATTGGAAGAGCATAAACATATGGACGAACTTAAGAGATGACCGGTTGAGAGATCTACAATTAAGAATTCCAAATATCAAATAAAAGACTTCTTCTTAAAAATATATATGAATTTATTTCTTCACTTGTATTATAGGAGTAAGATTAGCAAGAAACGTTGGTAGATTCTACTTTCAAACTCAATTAGAAACTGTTCATAATAATGTAATAACAAATTATTAAAATTAAGCATTCTTAAAAAATCCTCATAAAAAACATTTTGAAAATGAACTAACTACATGACCGCATACGATATCAAAAAGATTCAATATGGTAATAAACTAATAAAACAAAAAAGGTCATACTAAATATATAAAAAGAACAATATAAAAAGTGAGTAAAACATTAATTATGGTAAAAAAATCTAAGAACAATGCGCTCTATAAAATACTAAATAACAAAGATAAAACAAAATAAAATAGAAGAAATAAGGGCGAAAAAAGAGTAAAGAGAAGGTGTATAAGAGAGAGAGAGAGAGAGTAGCATCTCAAATAAGTATCTTACTTTTTTAACTCGAAGAAGATTAAATACAACTAGAATAAGATAAAAGACAACCAGTAGAACATGAAAGACAACTTGTACAAGATGAAAGACAACTAGAAGTAGGCAAAAAAACAACTAGTAGAAGATGAAAAACAACTAGAAGAAAATGAAAGACAACTAGAAGAACATAAAAGACAACTAGTAGTAAATGAAAAACAAACAGTAGAATATGAAATACAATTATAAAAAGGTGAAAAACTACTTTTAGAACATGAAAGACAACTAATAGAACTGGCAGAAGGTGAATGACAACTATAAGAAGATGAAATATAACTAGAATAAGATGAAATACAACCAGTAGTAGATGAAAGAACACTAGAAGTACATGAAAGACAACCAATACATGATCAAAGACAACTAAAAGAATATGAAAGACAACTAGTAGAAGATGAAAGACAACTAAAAAAATGAAAAACATCTAGAAGAAGGTGAATGACAACTAGAAGAAGATGAAATACAACTAGTAGTTGATGAAAGACAACCAGCAGAACATGAAATACGACCAGTACAAGATGAAAACAACTTAAAAAACATGAAAGACAACTAGTAGAAGATGAATGGCAATTAGCTGAACACAAAAGACAACTAGTACAAGTTGAAAGACAACTAGAATAAGATGACAAAAAACTTGTACAAGATGAAAGACAACTAATAAAAGATTAAATACAACCAGAAGAAGATGAAAGACAACTAGTAGAACTTGAAAAAAGACTAGTACAAGATGAAAGACAACCAGTAGAACATGGCATACAACCAGGATAAGGTGAATTACTACTAGAAGAAGGTGAATGACAACTAGAAAATGAAAGACAACTTGTAGTAAATGAAAAACAATCAATATAAGATGAAAGACAACTAGAAAAATGTGAATGACAACTAGAAGTATTTGTAATACAACCCCTAAGGTGGATTACAACTAGAAGAAGGTGAATGAATGACTACTAGAAGAAGATGAAATACAACAAGTAGAAGGTGAATGACAACTAATAGGAGATGAAAGGCAACAAGTACAACATCAAAAACAACCAGTACAACATGAAAGATAATTAGAATAATATGAAAAGACAACTAGAACAAGTTGAATGACAACTAGAAAAAGATGAAATGCAACCAGAAGAAGATGAAAGACAACATATAGAACATGAAAGACAACCAGTACAACATGAAAGACAACTAGAAGAAGATGAAAAGACAACTAGAAGAGCATAAAAGAAAACTAGTAGTAAATGAAACCAACCAGAACAATATGAAAGACAACTACAAGAAGATGAAACAAAACTAGAAGATTAGGAAAGACAACTAGAAGGTGAATGACAACTATAAGAAAATGAAAATACAATAAGGAGAAGAAGAATAACAACTAGAAGATGGTGAATGACAACTAGAAGAAAATGAAATACAACTAGAAGAAGGTGAATGACAACTAAAAGAAAATGAAAAACAACAAGTATAATGATATCTCATTATTTGATCTATTATTTCGACCTATTTTTAGACCTGACATCATGATTCCGACCACTAAATTGCATTGTTTACATTGAAAATCAATAGAATATGGTACTGCTGCATTTTGTGGTTGATTTGCAGGAAATAGGCGAAAACAGGCAGAGTTCTGACTTCCCTTATGCGAGTCGCGTCCCACCTGACGTGAGTCGCATCGCAGCCCAGACGCGACCTCGGACGCGACCCTCATTGCGCACACCATTTACATTCGATGCGGGTCGCGCGACAACTCATGCGGGTCGCGTCGACTTAACTGCGCCAGGCCCAGTTGAGGCCCGTTAAGAAAGCTATATATACAGAGGGCCTGGCACAGAAAGAAGAAGTAACATTTTTTTATCCACAATTTTATCCAAAAAACAGATCTGATCGAGTTTGAAGAGAGGGCTTGGCGCCAGGGAAGAGGAGAGGCGATCTGGAGCCGACCTGAAGCCACGACTTGGAGAAGAAGATTCCAGAAGCTTCGATCCTCTTCACTCCTCCTTCTCTCACCATGATTTGCATTCTCTTTCTCTCTTCTATTTTGATTTTGCTCATGTCTGAGTAGATTTGTAGTTTCAGGGGTTTGGATTGTAGTCCGATACTTTGTTTGATTATGCACATGGATTGATTCTGATTGTTATTTCGTGTTTCTTTGATTCTTGTATTATTTGTGATTGTTTGATCTAAATTGCTTGATTGATTCTTGATTGTCTACTGTTGAATGCCTTTGGTATTTCTTCTTGTAATAAGGCCTTTACATTCTTGCAAATTAGGTTAAGTACTTGAGGTAGGTCTGAGATCCGAAAGGTTAGGTCAATAGTAGCCGAGAGGTGAAATTTCCACTTGTTCCACTTGTGGATACCTTTAGTAAACAGAACTGAGAACTTAGGTTTAGATCAAACAGCTTGATTAAACCTAGGAAGGTGAAATTGCATTTCCAAACCAGGTCTGCTAAGCCAACACACGAGAGTTGAGGTTTAGTGACATTAGGTACGGTCAATCTAGCCTTACACGACTTAAACAGCCAGTTTCTGACATGTGTAGACTCAGCTCAAGGGGGCCATGCGGGTCTCGTGATACAGCACGCGGGTCGCATCACTAGGGTCGCAAGCGAGAGCTTGCGAGTCGCGTGACAGGTCCAGAGCGCTTGAGGACCACGCGGGCCGCATGCGAGAGCATGCGGGTTGCGTCACAAGGGTCGCATACGG
Source organism: Carex myosuroides (assembly GCA_028015225.1). NCBI lineage: Eukaryota > Viridiplantae > Streptophyta > Magnoliopsida > Poales > Cyperaceae > Carex > Carex myosuroides. Next base: position 12,159,721 of record CM051474.1, read on the forward strand.
GTCGCGTCACAAGGGTCGTATACGGGAGTATGCGGGTCGCGTGGCAGGTCCTGAGCAGCAAAGTTGAAGATGAAATCTGAAACCCTTGAAACGCCCTTTTATATAGTAGTACAAAACACAAACATTTAATTGATTTCATTTCTGCTCATACAATTGTTCATTACACTTGTTCATAAAATTGTTCATTTCATTTGTTCATACATACATTACAGAACTTAGGAATAGTCAAACACACACAACCTTTACACTTCTAGTACCTAACTAGGAAGAGTAGAAAAATTTAGAAAGTGAGTCGTCCCTGTGGATCGATACCCGACTAAACTTCACGACAGGATTGTGCACTTGCAATCTGAGTCGAAGGTTTACAAGGTTTAAACTCTACAGATCCGTCTGTAGTGAAACTTTGTTCACCACTTTTGGCATGAACATATAACATCGAAAACAACTAGTACACGATGAAAGACAACTAGAAGAATATGAAAGACAACTAGAACAAGGTGAATGACAATTAGAAGAAGATGAAAGACAACCAGAAGAAGATGAAAGACAACCATTAGAACATGAAAGACAATTAGAAGAAGGTGAGAAACTACTATTAGAATATGAAAGACAACCAGTAGAACTACCAGAAGGTGAATGACAACTAGAAGAAGATTAAATACAACATGAAAGAGAACCAGTAGAACATGAAATATAACCAGTGCAGGATAAAAAACAACAAGAAGAAGTTGAAAAACACCTATTAGAAGATGAAATCCAACTAGAAGAAGTTGAAAAACATCTAGGGGAAGGTGAATGATAACAAGAAGAAGATGAAATAAAACTAGTAGATGAAAAACAACTAGTAGAATATGAAAGACAACCAGTAGAAAATGAAATACGACCATTACAAGATGAAAGACAACTAGAAGTACATGAATGACAACCAGCTGAACACAAAAGACAAAGTACAAGAATAAAAAAAACTAGAAAAAGATGAAAAACAATTAGTAGAAGATGAAAGACAACAAGTAGTACATGAAAATCAACCAGTACAAGATCAAAGACAACAAGAAGAAATGGAAGACAACTAGAAGAATATGAAATACAACTAGCAGACGATAAAATACAACTAGTAGTAGATGAAAGAGAACCAGAATCATAAGGAAGACAACCAGGACAAGATCAAAGATGATTATAAGAAGATGAAAGACAACTAGAAGAGACAACTAGTTGAAGATGAAAGACAACTAGTAGAATATGAGATACAATTATAAAAAGGTGAAAAACTACCAGGGAACAAGCAGAAGGTGAATGATAACTAGAAGAAGATGAAATACAACCAGTAGTAGATGAAAAAACACTAGAAATACATGAAAGACAAACAGTACATGATCAAAGACAACTAAAAGAAGATGAAAAGACAACTAAAAAAATGAAAAATATCTAGAAGAAAGTGAATGACAACTAGAAGGAAATGAAATACAACTAGTAGTAGATGAAAGACAACTAGTAGATACATGAAATACAACCAGTAGATACATGAAATACAACCAGTACAAGATGAAAGACAACAAGAAGAACATGAAACACAACTAAAAGAATAGGAAAGACAACTAGAAAAATGTGAATGGCAACTAGAAGAAGATTAAATACAACCAGGAGAAGATGAATAACATCTAGAAGAAGGTGAATGACAACTAGAAGAAGATGAAATACAACTAGTAGTAGATGAAAGACAACCAGTAGAATATGAAAGACAACCAGTAGAACATGAAATACGACCAGTACAAGATGAAAGACATCTAGAAAAACATGAAAGACAACTAGTAGAAGATGAATGGCAACTAGCTGAACACAAAAGACAACTAGTAAAAGTGGAAAGACAACTAGAATAAGATGACAAAAAACTAGTAGAAGATGAAAGAACATGAAAAACGACCAGTACAAGAGATGAAAGACTACTAGTAGAACATGAAAAACGACAGTACAATATGAAAGACAACCAGTAGAACATGATATACAACCAGGATATGGTGAATTACAACTAGAAGAAGGTGAATGACAACTAGAAGAGGAAAGACAACTTGTAGTAAATGAAAAACAATTAGTACAAGATGAAAGACAACTAGAAAAAGGTGAATGACAACTAGAAGAATTTGTAATACAACCCGGAGAAGGTGGATTACAACTAGAAGAAGGTGAATGACTACTAGAAGAAGATGAAATACAACAAGAAGAAGGTGAATGACAACTAACAGAAGATGAAAAGCAACAAGTACAACATAAAAAACAACCAGTACAACATGGAAGATAATTAAAATAATATCAAAAGACAACTAGAACAAGGTGAATGACAACTAGAAGAAGATGAAATATAACCAGAAGAAGATGAAAGACAACATATAGAACATGAAAACAACCAATACAACATGAAAAACAATTAGAAGAAAAAAACAACTAGTAGAATATGAAAGACAACTAGAAGAACATGAAAGACAACTAGTAGTAAATGAAAACAACCAGTACAAGATGAAACACAACTAGAAGAATAGGAAAGACAACTAGAAAAAATGTGAATAACAACTACAAGAAGATGAAACATAACTAAAAGAATAAGAAAGACAACTAGAAGAAGGTGAATGACAACTAGAAGAAAATGAAATACAACAAGAAGAAGGTGAATGACAACTAATAGAAGATGAAAAACAACAAGTAGAACATCGAAAACAACTAGTACAAGATGAAAGACAACTAGAAGAATATGAAAGACAACTAGAAGAAGGTGAATGACAACCAGAAGAAGATGAAATACAACCAGAAGAAGACGAAAGACAACCATTAGAACATGAAATACATTTAGAAGAAGGTGAAAAACTACTATGAGAATATGAAAGACAACCAATAGAACTAGCAGAAAGTGAATGACAACTAGAAGAAGATTAAATACAACTAGAAGAAGATGAAAGAAAACTAGTACAACATGAAAGAGAACCAGTAGAACATGAAATACAACTAGTGCAAGATAAAAAACAACAAGAAGAAGTTGAAAAACACCTATTAGAAGATGAAATCCAACTAGAAGAAGTTGAAAAACATCTAGAAGAAGGTGAATGACAACAAGAAGAAGATGAAATAAAACTAGTAGTAGATGAAAAACAACCAGGAGAATATGAAAGACAACCAATAGAACATGAAATACGACCATTACAAGATGAAAGACAACTAGTAAAAGATGAATGACAACCAGCTGAACACAAAAGACAAAGTACAAGATGAAAAAAAACTAGAAAAAGATGAAAAACAACAAATGACAACTAGTAGAAGATGAAAGACAACAAGTAGCACGTGAAAGTCAACCAGTACAAGATCAAAGACAACAATAAGAAGATGGAAGACAACTACAAGAATATGAAATACAACTAGAAGACGATAAAATACAACTAGTAGTAGTTGAAAGAGAACAAGAATCATAAGGAAGACAACCTGGACAAGATCAAAGATAATTATAAGAAGATGAAAGACAACTAGAAGAAAAAAAGAAGACAACTAGTTGAAGATGAAAGACAACTAGTAGTAAATGAAAAACAAAGAATATGAAATACAAATATAAAAAGGTGAAAAACTACTTTTAGAACATGAGAAACTACCAGAGAACTAGCAGAAGGTGAATGATAACTAGAAGAAGATGAAATACAACTAGAAGAAGATGAAATACAACCAGTAGTAGATGAAAAAACACTAGAAATACATGAAAGACAAACAGGACATGATCAAAGACAACTAAAAGAAGATGAAAGACAACTAGTAGAAGATGAAAGACAACTAAAAAAAGGAAAAACATCTAGAAGAAGGTGAATGACAACTAGAAGAAGATGAAATACAACTAGTAGTAGATGAAAGACTACCAGTAGAATTTGAAATACAACCAGTAGAACATGAAATACGACCAGTACAAGATGAAAGACAACTAGAAGAACATGAAACACAACTAAAAGAATACGAAAGACAGCTAGAAAAAGGTGAATGACAACTAGAAGAAGATTAAATACAACTAGGAGAAGATGAATAACATCAAGAAAAATGTTAATGACAACTAGAAGACGATGAAATACAACTAGTAGTAGATGAAAGACTACCAGTAGAATATGAAAGACAACCAGTAAAACATGAAATACGACAAGTACAAGAAGAAAACATCAAGAAAAATATGAAAGACAACTAGTAGAAGATGAATGACAACTAGCTGAACACAAAAGACAACTAGTACAAGTGGAAAGACAATTGGAATAAGATGACAAAAAACTAGTAGACGATGAAAGACAACTAAATAGAAGATGAAATACAACTGAATAGAAGATGAAATACAACTAGAAGAGATGAAATACTACTAGTAGAACATGAAAAAAGACTAGTACATGATGAAAGACAACCAATAGAACATGACATACAACCAGGATAAGGTGAATTACAACTAGAAGAAGGTGAATGACAACTAGAAGATGAAAGATAACTTGTAGTAAATGAAAAACAATCAGTACAAGATGAAAGACAACTAGAAAAATGTGAATGACAAGTTGAAGAATTTGTAATACAGCTAGAAGAATAGGAAAGACAACTAGAAGAAGGTGAATGACAACTAGAAGAAAATGAAATACAACCAGAAGAAGGTGAATGACAACTAAAAGAAAATGAAAAACAACTAGTAGAACATCGAAAACAACTAGTACAAGATGAAAGACAACTAGAACAAGGTGAATGACCATTAGAAGAAGATGAAATACAACCAGAAGAAGATCAACTGCCATCATTAGAACATGAAACACAATTAGAAGAAGGTGAAAAACTACTATTAGAACATGAAAGACAACTAGAATAATATGAAAGACAACTAGAACAAGATGAATGATAACTAGATGAAGGTGAAATACAACCAGAGAAGATGAAAAACAACCAAGAGAACATGAAAGACAACTTGTACAAGATGAAAGACAACTAGAAGAAGACAAAAAACAACTAGTAGAAGATGAAAGACAACTAAAAGAAAATGACAGACAACTAGAAGAACATGAAAGACAACTAGTAGTACATGAAAGACAACTAGTAGTAAATGAAAAAGAACCAGTTGAATATGAAATACAATTAGAAAAAAGTGAAAAACTACTTTTAGAACATGAAAGACAACTAGTATAGCAGAAGGTGAATGACAACTAGAAGAAGATAAAATACAACTAGAAGAAGATGAAATACAACCAGTAGTAGATGAAAAAACACTAGAAGTACATGAAAAACAACCAATACATGATCAAAGACAACTAGAAGAAGATGAAAAACAACTAGTTGAAGATGAAAGACATCTAAAAATATGAAAAGCATCTAGAAGAAGGTCAATGACAACTAGAAGAAGATGAAATACTACTAGTAGTAGATGAAAGACAACCAGTAGAACATGAAATACGACCAGTACAAGATGTAAGATAACTAGAAAAACATGAAAGACAACTAGTAGATGATGAATGACAACTAACTGAACACAAAAGACAACTAGTATAAGTTCAAAGACAACTAGAATAAAATTACAAAAAACTAGTAGAAGATGAAAGACAACGAATAGAAGATGGAATACAACAATAAGAAGATGAAAGACAATCAACTCAGTACAAGATGAAAGACACCTAGAAAAAGATGAATGGCAAGTAAAAAAATTTGAAATACAACCAGGAGATGGTGAATTACAACTAGAAGAAGGTAAATAACAAATAGAGAAAGATGAAATACAACAAGAAGAAGGTGAATGACAACAAATAGAAGATGAAAAACAACAAGTACAACATCAAAAACAACCAGTACAACATGAAGGATAATTAGAAGAATATGAAAAGACAACTAGAACAAGGTGAATGACAACTAGAAGAAGATGAAATACAACCAGAAGAAGATGAATGACAACATATAGAACATGAAAGACAACTAGAAGAAGACAAAAAATAATTAGTAGAATATGAAAGACAACTAGTAGTAAATGAAAACAACCAGTACAAGATGAAACACAACTAGAAGAATAGGAAATACAACTAAAAAAAAGTGAATGACAACTAGAAGAAGATGAAATACAACCAGGAGAAGATGAATAATAACTAGAAGAAGGTGAATGACAACTAGAAGAAAATGAAATACAACCAGAAGAAGGTGAATGACAACTAAAAGAAGATGAAAAACAACAAGTAGAACATCGAAAACAACTAGTACGAGATGAAAGACAACTAGAAGAATATGAAAGACAACTAGAACAAGGTGAATGACCATTAGAAGAAGATGAAATACAACCAGAAGAAGATTAAAGGCAATCATTAGAACATGAAACACAATTACAAGAAGGTGAAAAACTACTATTAGAACATGAAAGACAACTAGAATAATACGAAAGACAACTAGAACAAGTTGAATGATAACTAGATGAAGATGAAATACAATCAGAAGAAGATGAAAGACAACTAGTAGAACATGAAAGACAACTTGTACAAGTTGAAAGATAACTAGAAGAAGGCAAAAAATAACTAGTAGAAGATGAAAGACAACTACAAAAATGAAAGACAACTAGAAGAACATGAAAGACAACTAGTAGTAAATGAAAAACAACCAGTTGAATCTGAAATACAATTAGAAAAAAGGTGAAAAACTACGTTTAGAACATGAAAGACAACCAGTAGAACTAGCAGAAAGTGAATGACAACTAGAAGAATATGAAATGCAACTAAAGATGATGAAATACAACCAGTAGTAGATGAAAAAACACTAGAAGTAAATGAAAGACAACCAGTACATGATTAAAGACAACTAGAAGAAGATGAAAGACATCTAAAAAAATGAAAAACATCTAGAAGAAGGTGAAAAAGTACCAGTAGTAGATGAAAGACAACCCGTAGAACACGAAATACGATCAGTACAAGATGAAAGACAACTTGAAAAACATGAAAGACAACTAGTAGAAGATGAATGACAACTAACTGAACACAAAAGACAACTAGTACAAGTTGAAAGACAACTAGAATAAGATGACAAAATACTACTAGAAGATGAAAAGACAACTAATAGAAGATGAAATACAACCATAAGAAGATGAAAGACAATCAAATCAGTACAAGATGAAAGATAATTAGAAAAAGATGAATGACAACTAGAAAAATTTGAAATACAACCAGGAGAAGGTGAATTACAACTAGAAGAAGGTGAATGACAACTACAAAAAGATGAAATACAACAAGAAGAAGGTGAATGACAACAAATAGAAGATGAAAAACAACAAGTACAACATCAAAAACAACCAGTACAACATGAAGGATAATTAGAAGAATATGAAAAGACAACTAGAACAAGGTGAATGACAACTAGAAGAAGATGAAATACAACTAGAAGAAGATGAATGACAGCATATAGAACATGAAAGACAACTAGAAGAAGACAAAAAATAATTAGTAGAATATGAAAGACAACTAGTAGTAAATGAAAACAACCAGTACAAGATGAAACACAACTAGAAGAATAGGAAATACAACTAAAAAAAAGTGAATGACAACTAGAAGAAGATGAAATACAACCAGGAGAAGATGAATAATAACTAGAAGAAGGTGAATGACAACTAGAAGAAAATGAAATACAACCAGAAGAAAGTGAATGACAACTAAAAGAATATGAAAAACAACAAGTAGAACATCGAAAACAACTAGTACGAGATGAAAGACAACTAGAAGAATATGAAAGACAACTAGAAAATTCAACCAGAAGAAGATTAAAGGCAATCATTAGAACATGAAACGCAATTACAAGAAGGTGAAAAACTACTATTAGAACATGAAAGACAACTAGAATAATACGAAAGACAACTAGAACAAGTTGAATGATAACTAGATGAAGATGAAATACAATCAGAAGAAGATGAAAGACAACCAGTAGAACATGAAAGACAACTTGTACAAGTTGAAAGACAACTAGAAGAAGGCAAAAAATAACTAGTAGAAGATGAAAGACAACTACAAAAATGAAAGACAACTAGAATAACATGAAAGACAACTAGTGGTAAATGAAAAACAACCAGTTGAATATGAAATACAATTAGAAAAAAGGTGAAAAACTACGTTTAGAACATGAAAGACAACCAGTAGAACTAGCAGAAAGTGAATGACAACTAGAAGAAGATGAAATACAACTAAAGATGATGAAATACAACCAGTAGTAGATGAAAAAACACTAGAAGTAAATGAAAGACAACCAGTACATGATTAAAGACAACTAGAAGAAGATGAAAGACATCTAAAAAAATGAAAAACATCAAGAAGAAGGTGAAAAAGTACCAGTAGTAGATGAAAGACAACCCGTAGAACACGAAATACGACCAGTACAAGATGAAAGACAACTTGAAAAACATGAAAGACAACTAGTAGAAGATGAATGACAACTAACTGAACACAAAAGACAACTAGTACAAGTTGAAAGACAACTAGAATAAGATGACAAAATACTACTAGAAGATGAAAGACAACTAATAGAAGATGAAATACAACCATAAGAAGATGAAAGACAATCAAATCAGTACAAGATGAAAGACAATTAGAAAAAGATGAATGACAACTAGAAAAATTTGAAATACAACCAGGAGAAGGTGAATTACAACTAGAAGAAGGTGAATGACAACTACAAAAAGATGAAATACAACAAGAAGAAGGTGAATGACAACAAATAGAAGATGAAAAACAACAAGTACAACATAAAAAACAACCAGTACAACATGAAGGATAATTAAAAGAATATGAAAAGACAACTAGAACAAGGTGAATGACAACTAGCAGAAGATGAAAGACAAGTACAACATGAAAGACAACTACAAGAAGATGAAACACAACTAGAAGAATAGAAAAGACAACTAGAAAGTGGTGAATGACAACTAGAAGAAGGTGAAATACAACTGGGAGAAGATGAATGACAACTAGAAGAAGGTGAATGACAACTAGAAGGAGGTGGATGACAACTAAAAGAAGATGAAAAATAACAAGTAGAACATCGAAAACAACTTGTACAAGATGAAAGACAACTAGAAGAATATGAAAGGCAACTAGAACAAGGCGAATGACAATTAGAAGAAGATGAATACAACCAGAAGAACATGAAAGACAACCATTAGAACATGAAATACAATTAGAAAAATGTGGAAACTACTATTAGAACATGAAAGACAACTAGTAGAACTAGCAGAGGGAGAATGACAACTAGAAGAAGATGAAATACAAACTAGAAGAAGATGAAAGAAAACTAGTAGAACATGAAAGATAACAAGTAGAACATGAAATACAACCAGTACAAGAGAAAAAACAACTATAAAAAGTTGAAAAACACCTATTAGAAGATGAAAGCCAACTAGAAGAAGTTGAAAAACATCTAGAAGAAGGTGAATGACAACAAGAAGAAGATGAAATACAACTAGTAGTAAATGAAAAACAACCAGTAGAATATGGAAGACAACAAGTAGAACATGAAATACGACCAGTACAAGATAAAAGACAAATAGAAGAACATGAAAGACAACTAGTAGAAGTTGAATGACAACCAACTGAACACAAAAGACAAAGTACATGATGAAAGAAAACTAGATAAAGATGAAAAACAATTAGTAGAAGATGAAAGACAACAAGTAGCACATGAAAATCAACCAGTACAAGATCAAAGACAACAAGAAGAAGATGGAAGACAACTAGAAGAATATGAAATACAACTAGCAGATGATGAAATATACCTTTCAGTAGATGAAAGAGAACCAGAATGACATAGAAGTTAACCAGTACAAGATCAAAGATAATTATAAGAAGATGAAAGACAACTGAAAGAAAAAAAAGACAATAATAGAAGATGAAAGACTACTAGTTGAATACGATAGACTACTAGTAGATAATGAAAGATAACTAGAAAAAAGATGAAAGAGAACCAGTATAAAAATTAGAAAACCAGTACAAGATGAAACACAACTACAAGAAGGTGAATGACAACTAGAATAAGATGAAATTCAATAGATGAAAGACAACCAGTAGAACATGAAAGACAACCAGTACAAGATGAAAGACAACTAGAAGAAGATGAAAAACAACTAGTGTAAGATTAAAGACAACTAATAGAAGATGAAAGACAACTAGTTGGAACACAAAAGACAACTAGTAGAACTAAAAGAAGGTGAATGACAACTAGTTGAAGATGAACTACAACTAGAAGAAGATGAAATACAACCCGTAGAAGATGAAAGACAACTAGAAGAAGATGAAAGACAACCAGAAGAAGATGAGATACAACCAGAAGAAGATGACAGACAACTAGTAGAACATGAAACACAACTAGTATAAGATCAAAAACAACTTGAAAAAGATAAAAAATAACTAGCAGAAGACGAAAGATAACTAGTAGAAGATTAAATACAACCATAAGCAAATGAAAGACAACAAGTAGAACATGAAAGACAACCCTTATATTATGAAAGACAACTAGTAGAAGATGAAAAGACAACCAGTAGAACATGAAAGACATACAAGATGAAAGATAACGAGAAGAAGATGAAAAACAACTAGTAGAAGATGAAAGACAACTAGTAGAAGATTAAAGACAACCCGTAGAACAGGGAAGACAACTAGAAGAAGATGAAAAACAACTAGTAAAAGATGAAAGACAACCAGTACAAGATGAAAAACAACTAGTAGGAGATGAAATACAACCAGCAGAATATGAAAGACAACCTGTAGTGGAACATGAAAGACAACTAGTGGAACTTCAAAAACATCCAGTACAAGATGAAAGATAATTTAAAGAAGATGAAAAACTACTGTTAGAAGATGAAACACCACTATAATAATATGAAAGACAACTAGAAAAAGGTGAATGACAACTAGAAGATTAAATACAACCAGAAGAATATGAAAGACAACCAGTAAAACTTGAATACAACTAGAAGGAGGTGGAAAACTACTTTTAGAACTTGAAAGACACTAGCAGAAGGTGAATGACAACTAGAAGAAGATTAAATACAACCAGAAAAAAGATGAAAGAAAACCTGTAGAACATGAAACTACAATTAGAACATGAAAGACAACCAGGAGAACATTAATTACTGATACAATTAATGGGTTGTGAACTGTCGTGGATTAACTAATTAGATTATTAGTTGTTTAGAGGTAAGAATTTTTTTTCCAAAAGTAAACAATAATATGATTATACATAGACCGTTTTCAAAATTCAAGAGTAAATAGTTGCCTATCCCTGTTTTATTTTTTCACTGTTTTTTGGTTATAAAATGATTGCAACAACACTGAATAATTATTTTATATTTGTTGAGCACTGTTATACAGCAGAGTCATAAGTAAAACTCACATTTTTATTATTGATATATGATAAAGAAATAAAGTTTCATAAGCTTACTATGAAACACACATGGTTTTCCAAGCCAGGAAAATCACAAATGGGGGCCCAGCTCAATTCCGGACCTCATTCAAGGAAATACAAATGGACCAGGCCAGTTCCCAACAATGCACAGGTGACTAAGAAAATTATTGCAGCAGCAAGCAATAAGAGGAAAAATCCAACCGTGCCAGTAGCAGGTCCTTCTAAGAAGACAACAAGCAAAGAAAAGAAAAGGAACAGGCTTGGGTCTTATTTAACTCAGAAGGTTTATATGAAGTCAAAGTGCACTACGAGCATGTCTCTAAGCTTGCTATAGGGTGCGGCTTTAAGAACAAAGATGCGGAGGAGGTAATCAAAACTGACAATGCTCAACGACAGATGCAAGCAACTGAGCAATCTGCACTGGTGACAACATCAACGAATGAAGAGGTCCCGGACCTGTCTCGGTTTGAACTGGACCCCAATAATGAGCTTACCTCGGAGGAGGAAGCTTAAAACACAGTTTTTTGTGATTTAGTTGCATGTGTTTTTTTTTAATATTTTAAATGTTAAACAAACTTATAAAATTTAAAGTTTTATCTTGGAATTGTAGAGGGCTTGGGAGATTAGAAAAATGTGATGTTGTTCGGAATGTTATTAAACATTCGAGGTGTGATGTTTGTATGTTACAAGAGACATAACTTTAATTGTTTGAGTGTTCTTCCCTCCTTTGATAAGAATTGTGTTGTGGTCCATGCACATAATTCAGCTGGGGGTCTTCTAATTGCATGGAAATATACATATAAACTGATGTCCTCATGGGCCACACGACACTCATGTTCTGCCATGTTGCAACAGATCAATTCCGGAGCACTAGTATTGGTGACTAATGTTTACGGTCCTTCCACATATGATCTAAAGCCAGTCTTCATTGAAGAAATTAGAGGAATGGCATCGCTGGTACATAATTCTTGGATTTTGGGAGGTGATTTCAATTTAGTAAGATGGTTAATTGATAGGTCCGTAAATCAAAGAAGTTTCCGATTAATGGAGTTGTTTAATGATTTAATCTGTGACCTTCAAATTAATAGATGTGCCTTTGACAAATAGGCGTTTTACTTGGAGCAATAACAGACCCGAGCCAACTCACTCCAAGCTGGACCAAATTCTAATTTCTCCAGATATTGCATTGCAGTTAACCTTGATGTCTCTTAAAGCTTTGGAGATTTTGACCTCTGATCACGCACCACTGTTACTTTCCTTTGCCAATGCTCAAACACCAAAAAAGCCTTGCAGAATAGAGCTGTTTTGGCTCAATAATCCCACTGCTATAGAAATAATTCAATCTACTTGGAATGAAGTTTTTGTGTCTCAGCATCAAGGCATTCAGAGGTTCAGAACATATTGCGAGATGGTTCATGAAAGGCTAAGAGAATGGCACTGTACAAACTTTGATGAGATAGAACAACAGCTCTTATTTTGTAAGAAAAATTTACTTTTCTTTGACCAAATTTAAGAGCGAAGATCTTTACAAGGTTATGAAAGACACTTTAGAATTATGGTGCAGGAGCGAGCTTACAATTTAGCTTGCATAATTGAGTCGCGCTGGAAGCATAGATCACATTGCAAGTGGTTAAAGGCTAGAGACAAAAACACCCGGTATTTTCATGCAGTGGCTTCAGCGAGACATCATAGAAATAGGATATCATTTCTTAATCATGAAGATTAGGATATAATGGATGAGGACCAGATCTGAAATGCATTCAGAGGTCATATGGAAAAATTATTGGGTACAACTAGCTCGGTTTTGCAGTTCAATCCGGAGCACTATATATCTGGAAAACCTGAATTTAAATTCTCTTGAAGAACCTTTCACCCAGGTTGAAATTGAAGCAGCGGTATGTCAGTTGGCAAAGAATAAGGCATCGGGTCCGGATGGGATCCCAAATGAATTTCTCCAGCAGCATTGGGTAACTTTAAAAGATGAGGTGTGCAGCTTGGTACATGCATTCTATGAACATTCTTTGGGCTTATCATGCATTAATCAAGCCAACGTGATCATGATTCCAAAAAAGGAAAACTCAGTTAAAGTGGGTGATTATAGCCGATTAGTGTGATGAACGCAATTCCAAACTGATTGCTAAGGTATTCGCCAATAGATTGCGCAGATTACTTCCGAAATTGATCTCCTCAAATCAAACCGCTTTTGTTCAAGGTCGGTAAATCACTGAAAATTTTAATTCAACAAGGGAAATGTTGCACCACATATCTAACAGTAGGAGGTTGGCTTGCTTTATCAAAATTGATTTCGCTAAGGCTTTCAATTACGTGAACTGGGAGTATCTCACACGAGTATGAAGATGAGGTGTGCAGCTTGGTACATGCGTGGGTTCCCTCAAAAATAGATTCAATGGATTCATAATTTGTTGAATATGGCCTCATCAAGAATAGTTATGAATAAGAGTGAATCTGAATTTTTCTTTCATAAGAAAGGTTTAAGATAGGACCCTTTGTCCCCCATGTTGTTCGATATCGGGTAGATGTTCTTACCAAGATGATAGAGGTTCTTAACCAGTCGGTACATGGTCGGCTAACTAGAAATTGAAAAAGGCTGTTATCATCCATCAATATGCTGATGATATGGTCTTCATTGCTAATGCCGAGTCTTCTACAATTATCACACTGAAGGTATTATTGAGGTTATTCACAGCAGTTTCAGGTCTTGCTATTAATTTTGACAAAAGCACATGGATACCTATTAACATTAGTGTCACTCAGGTGTTATTACGGCTGTCCTTGGTTGCTCTTTGTCTGATTTTCCAATAAATTATTTGGGATTGCCACTGACTTTAAAAAGACCCAGTAAGGAGATGTTCATGCCATTGATTGAGAAAATAGAATCTAAGTTGGAAGGTTGGAAAGGTCGGCTTATTTCAAGAGGGGGTCGTTTGCAACTGATGAATTTAGGGCGGTACAAAATGCTCTTGGTTCGTGACTCTTGGTATAAATTGATTGTAACAATAAGGGTTCTAAATAGCGCGTTAAAACATTTTCGGACCATAAAGCTATGGTGCTATTGACGCTATAGCACGTTATAGGCGCAATATGACAATAATGTTGTTTTTCTAGCAATTCCGTTGTGACGCGATAAACGCTATTTAAATTCTTGGTAACAACGCTGAAATTTTTTTATTTTTGTTTAGCACTATTATAGAGCAAAATTATACGTGAAACTCAGATTATAATTATTGATATGTGATAAAGAAATAAAACTCCATAAGCTTATTTCTAGCATAAAAATCTTCGCTCTGAAATTAGAATTACCTTTCATTTGTACTTAATTGTTGTCCATGTGACAGATCAAACTACACGTATCAAATATATGACTCTACATCAGCAAAAAGTTTGATGAAATGTCATTTTAAAAAGCAAAGGGACCAATTTGGAAATAAATTCAAGGTTGAGTTAATAATAAGAATAGAACTAGTGTTCTTAACTTCATCAATTTAATTATTAATTTAATTTAAAACTTGTTAAATTGTTTTCAATGAAGAATTCAAATAACTGAAATTGATTTAAAACTTGTTGAATAATGTCTTTAAATGTAAAATTTATAAATTTTTGAATTAAATTATATGTTTAAATTTCAAAGAACTGTTCTTACTATTTCCCCTAGGGATCCGAATTATCCGTTTCGAATCCGCTCCGTATCTGACCTGAATTGGGATAAACAGATCCGAATAATTTCCAAATTCGGATTCGAATAATTATTAAATATCCAGAAAAAATTCAGATTCGAATAGTTCAGATACGTATAGTAATTATTAAATATTCATAAAAGATTCGGATTCGGATAATTTGAATACGGATAGTAAGACAGTCTGATTCAGATACAGATAATACGGCCCAAACGGAGTGGATATCCGAATTATCCGGAACCTAACGGATTCACGTGTCAGAGGAGGAACTGAGGAGGGTCATTCGATCCGTTCGCTGTCCGCTTTTTTTTTTTTCCCAAATAAAATGTCAACTACTTAGTTTCGCGACCACTGCACCAATTATAGGTTAGATGCAAAATCTGATCTAACCGGAAGGATCTGGATTGTTTTTTTTTTTTTTTTAAATCAAAACGATTAAAATACAATTCGAGTCAATTGTTTTTTTAAGCAAAGTCGAACTATTCACTTATTTTTTTATTATTACAATAAATGTTTATCTCATCCGAATTTTATATGTATAATCTTCCACATCAAAGATCACGTGTCTTTATCACTAGATCCGGTCCAATTGTTTATTGAAATGTCAAACGGATTCAAATCCGATCCGATCCGGTATGAAACTCAAACATGATCTAAAGCTAGACGATTCAAAATAGCCCTAGTCGAATTAAATTAATGTCGGAAAATAAATTTAGATAATTCAAGAGATAATAGATAAATCAAGGGATAATAAACTTGAATTAATACATAAGGGCCACTAGTGAAAAAACACACATCAGGAACGGTTAAAAACACGCATCAGGAATGGACCTAGAGGCGACACTGACCCAGCTGTTACAGATAGTAGAACTAATCAGGAACGGTTAAACAACCGACACTAAATCTCATAATCAGGAACAGTTATTTGATATAGCCGATACTGATATGGACAATCAGGAACGGTTGTTTGTTATTAGCCGATACTGATGTTGATAATCAGGAATGACCTTTAAGAACAACCGATACTAATTTTAACAATCAGGAACGGCCTTTTAATAAACAACCGTTACTGTTCATATATATATAATTTTTTTTTTTTTTGGAAAATGTGGATATTCGCATGAGCTAATTCAAATATCACATTTAGATCAATAATTAATATGCCACAATCATAAACAAAAGACATCAAACAATCACAAACAAAAGACATCAAACAAGTTAATTGCCATAAAAAAATATCCAAATTTAATTCCATATATCCACAAAACACACAAAAGACACAAAATTATCCAAGTTAATTGTCATAAAAAATCTATTTACTTGACTTAAATTAAAAATGGTTCTCTTTCTTACAACCTATAACTAATATGAAGGATAGTACCACTCGAGAAGTAAAATTCATTCTGGACAATCTATTTGCAGCTTCTACTTCGAAGTCAATATCAACAGCAGAAGTGAATCCCTGTACTGATTTGCAAATAGACTTTAAAGTTTATTTATTGACAGCAATATTAAAATATCAGTTTCAGAGTAAAAATATTATTAATACATTGCATGGCACAATGGACTATTATGTAAAGAATTGTGGCTTTAAAATTTATTTATTGGCAGCAATTAATACAAATCAGGTTAAGAGTAAAAATATCATACAAAAGGGCATTGTAGCTGTACAATACAAGAAGCTAAATTGCAGTTTACTTTTGTTCTTTTGTTTTATGCTTTTCCTATACCTTTCTTATAGAAAAGCCCATGCACACATGAATCATATTATGGGATGTCAGAATTGTTACCTTTTGACTTCCAAGTGTAGTTTCAAAAGGTATTTAGAGATGTTGGACAAAATATATGACACATTAAAAAAGAACAAAAGAAAGAGGAGATCGAATCTAGCTTCTCGTCATGTTTCGCCACTTGTCTTTGAGATCAATCTGCTCAATAAACAGTGAACATCTTAGATTTAAGGAGCAGTTTTATGTATACAGTTTCAAAATATGAAAAAAAATATTACTCATTTCCCTATCTAAGCAAAATATCATGTGCTAAACCTTCTAAATCAAGCCAAATATCGTTGTAACCTATCTTTGTAACCTTCTACATACATCAAGGCAAGAAAAAGATGAGGGAATTTGGGGATGAGTGAACGAGGCAAATATAGTGATGTCTAATGTGAGGAATAAAATCTTATTCTCAACCAACATAGCAACAAACAAGATTGTACATTGTACAAGCTCTGGACCGAAGCAAAATAAATAGTAGGTAAACATTTAATTATAGTCAGAATCACCTGGGCAATAAAAAACATATGAATAAATTTTGAATTATTCATTGGAAACCTATGTAAACATTTAATTATAGCCATTGAACCGAGTCACCAATACAATATAGCCATCTGAAAAATCAAGATTCATTTATATGACAGCAAATGTAAAGAGAGAAAAGAAGAGCTCCTTGTTTAATCATTGATTTACGTAGTGGTGATCAGTATGGTAATTAATCAACTTTAGCAACCATAGCTTACTGTATTTCTTGTTTTTGGTAGGCCCCTTGCACTACTTCAATACTTCAGCAATATTTTTGAAGCATTGACATATTTGCCCCTTGCTTTGTTGCCTTTTTTTTGTTCAGCTCTATAATCAGTTTTCAAAAACTATATGTATCAGATCCTCATTCAGCACTTCAGAATACTTTTGAGCGGTATAATTGATAAATTTCCTAATTTTGGATTGGATTTCTATTAGAAATGCTCACCTACAACCTTGTTCTCAATTCATTCGCAACTGTACTAAAAAAAATAATCAATGGATCCTCGATCCATGTTCAATCCCTACCATTATCCATACCTCATGAACATCTTGAATTTAAGTGATATGAACATCCTGGATATTTGCATCTACGTTGTGCTCAGTGTGATTTTACTTAGGTGTTATAATAACATTGAAAACTGAAACTTCGGAACTGAAGTACCTTTTCTACTTCTGTTTGCGATGTTTTCAGATCTTCGAAATTCTTGGCATAAGAAATAGCATTTCCCCATTGGTAAAATTCATTGCAAGAACAGATAGAAACAAAAAATGAAAAAAAGGTAGAGAACACTTCCATGAGAGGGTTATGGTGCCCACCAGTATCCATACCAGCTATCAACAATTGGAAGTTTGGAACAAATAAAAAGAAATCATCAAACAAGACAATAATTTGTGCCACATGATTGCTGTGTTGCCGGAAAATATACACTTCATTTCTACTCTTTGTAACTGATCACATCCCCAAATTCCTACTTATTTTTTATATTTAATACAGCACAGCGAAAAAAGAGATTTGAAACATACCACATTTTCTTTGCTGCCAAGTTCACTTCCTCTGGCAAGGAAAATTTATTCCCACCTTCAATTTTGATATTGATTGGTACCTAATAAATTAAATTACTGCATGTACCCCTCACAAAAAGTAACAATGTATATTTCTAAGAGGTCTGATGCATTAGTACTGTGCTTGACATGTTAAACACCACAACTGGGCCACACTAATTTCATAGAATTGAAATGACAAAAAGCCCCAAAATGAATATAAAAGCACTTAATGAAGCACTTGGTAGTAGCAATATTCCTTTAGAAATCCTTTTTAAGAGGGTAATTCTGACAAAAAGTTGTACCAGTGGTATTTGATCGATATCAGAATCATTCTCATGCTCTATGACCCGGGCCGCTTCAAAGCTACAATTTCCTAAAAAAACATTTATTTCATGAGAAATAAAGTCATAACTTTAAGAATAACACTTCAAAATACAGACCCCGTTTGCAGGGAGCTGAACAAAAATTAGTGTAGATAAGAAGAAATTCGAATTAGCAAAAAGCGTAAAAGATACCAGTGCAATAAAGCGCTCTTGTTGCACGGTTGATTGGAAATCCCATTAATTCAAGCTCTCGAAGTAATCTTCTATTAGCGGTGAATTAATTCAAGCTCTCGAAGTAGTCACCCTGAAGCTAGTATCAGACCAAGCATATCAGGTTCAATTACACCCATATTAGGCTTAGTGAACTTCCAGAAAAAAAATTAACTCATATGCCTTTGAAACAAAAAATGCAATTGAAAATATGAAATTCATATTGGAGCGAAACAACTATTAACTGTACTGATCAATTTGCAAATCAATGAATAATAGAACGTACAATACTTAAAACCAGCTCACAAAAAGATTAAAGAAAAAAGAAAGAAATCAATCTCCCAAATCGGAGATCAAACCCCCCTGAGCGACCTGCATTAATCTAGTTGGATGCACCACATCGACATTGCACAAAGTCGGTTTCTACATGCCAGGAGAAAATGAAAAAGAAATCAAAGAAAAAAAGCACAAACCTCACGGCAAGCACCGAGTAGTTGCCTCGCCTCACGGCCAGTACCGGACGAGTCGCCTCACCTCACGGATCGTGGTGCTCAGGTCGAGGTCGAGGTGCTCGCCTCACGGATCATAGTTGTAAAATGGGGCTTGGAACGGCGACCCAAAGGATCTGACCCCAGTTTTGACAACAAGAGAGAATGGCGTTACCGGATCATTGGGCCGGTATGAAACACGAAACGAGGGACCCGATTCGAAGGCTGTGCCTAGGTCGAGGCGGAGCTCCTTTGTTTCTCCGGCGGAGACGCGAGAGGAAGGGGAGACCGAGGATACTGATCGGGACCTTCACACGGAGCAAAGGCTTTTGGTCGTCGCGAAACTTGATCGAGGACTTCATGGCGTTCGTCATTGGTGGAAGCCTAGATTACATGAGAGGAAGAGAGATGGCGAAGAAGGCGAAGAACTCGAATAGGGATTATGATTTTCAAATTTTGCGAACTGGTTAGGTTGGAGAGTTGGAGAGTCGGAGATTGTGGGGGTGGGGATTTGATTTCGAGTTGGGGTTTTTCCGAGGCCAGTACTAATATCAGGGTCGGTTGAATAAATGGTTGTTTTTAAAACTATTAGGAACAGTTGTTTTAAAGAGCTGATACTAATAACACACAATCAGGAACGGTTCTTTGTAAAGAGTCGTTCCTGATTCGGCCAGCACTATTAAGAACGGTCTTTAAAATACAACTGTTCCTGATAAGCACAATCAAGGTCGGCTGTTTAATATGCCCGTTCCTGATATATATCAGTATCGGTTTAATGTAAAATTCGACACTGATAGGCCGATACTATTTGTACTTTTTCCACTAGTGGGCATATGCACTTGAATTAATACATAAGGGCATATGCATGAATTTTACTTTTACTGATGCATTTGCCCTTAAAAAATCAAATCAAATTTACCAGACATAGATGAATCAAGGGATAATAAACTTGAATTAATTAAATTAATTTAGATAATCCTCATTAAATTTAGTTACGCATGAATTAAATGATTATTTAGAATCATATCAAACAAAATAAGTTGGATGATAATTAAATAATACAATAAATAACTATTTTTATGAAGCCGACAACCAAATGGGATTACTCAAATTTCTAGATTAATCTTAAATGTATCGTATTTTATCAGATATAATTCAGACAATTAAAATTTCAATAATAAATATTTTAAAGTGTAAAATTTCAATTCTGGACTAACAAATCAATTTTTCATTAAGTCACTCTCTGGTCAGGAAATGTGACATAAAAACGATAACCTCGTATTATTATAACAGTATGTCAACCTATATTAATTGCCAACAAAAACTAATTAAAAACAAAATATATATACTTAGGCAACTTTTATGTAGCTGTTACTGTGCAGCTACAAGAACCATGACAAGATCAGCTAGTGACATACTATTTGGGATCGCATGTGTTGTCAAAAGAATGACAGTTACAAGTCCCTTATGAATGTGATGCAACCAGGGGCGGATTCAGGATTTTCGTCAGGGGGGGCAAAAAATTATTGAATCGGGTTTAAATACTTAATCGGGTTTAAATCCATTAACCAATTGAATACTCGATAAATATAATGCTTTATGAAACGAGAACTTTAGAGCTTTAGATAAGAAGATGATAGATTGAATTTCTATTCATTCATTTTAAATTTTCTTGATTACAGAGATATAACTATGCTGCTTATATAGCCAACTATGCTACTGTAATTACTAATTACATTTATCTCTTTACAATTCATATGATTCCAAAACTATTTGATGAGCTGTCCCAACAATCCAAATCTTCTCTGATTATTCTCAGAATGGTCTGTTGTGTAGAGGAATGCTGCTGTCCATTGAATGTAACAATGGACACCTCCAGTTATACTCTATCAGCCCCCCCCCCCCCCTCAAGGTGACGGTGGCTGTGTCACGGTCAGCTTGTCACGCATAAGCAAGAATCGTGGAGTTGTGAGAGGCTTGGTAAATGTGTCAGCAAGTTGATCTTTGGAACAAAGGTATTGAATGTTAAGCTTGCCAGTCGAAACTCGATCACGAACAAAGTGATAATCAATCTCTACGTGTTTGGTACGAGAGTGAAACATTGGATTGGAGGCGAGAAATGTAGCACCAATGTTGTCACACCATAATGTTGGAGGGGATGAAGATTGAAGGCCGAGTTAATGGAGCAAAAACTGAATCCAACATAGTTCGGCACTAGCTAGGGCAAGGCTCCTATACTCAGCTTCCGTGCTTGAGCGAGAGACAGTCGGTTGCTTTTTGGAGCTCCAAGAGATTAAATTAGAGCCAAGAAAGATGCAAAAACCCGAAGTAGATTTGCGGTCATCCGGGCATCCGGCCCAGTTCGCATCTGAATAGGCATGTAGGTGTAAGGAGGAATCGGGTTTGAAGGAAAGGCCATAAGAAATGGTGCCATTGAGATAGCGCAAGATACGCTTGACGGCTGCCCAATGAGAGGTGGTGGGGCTATGCATGAATTGGGAAACCTTGTTGACGGCAAAGGCAATATCAGGGCGAGTGATTGTTGCGTATTGTAGAGCGCCGACAATAGTGCGATAGAGATGTGGGTCTTCAAGAGGATCACCAGTAGATCTGGATAGAGGTGGATGAGCGACCATTGGTGAGGCACAGGATTTTGAAGATGACATATTTGCTTTCTTGAGAAGGTCAGCGATGTATTTCTTCTGAGAGAGGTGCATGCCAAGGTGGGAAGTGTGAACTTCAATGCCAAGGAAATAGTGAAGAATTCCCAAGTCTTTGAGAGCAAATTGGTTTTGAATGGAGGAAATCATGCTCGTGATGAAATCGGGATGGCTTCCCGTGACAATAATGTCGTCCACATATACCAATAGAATGATAGTGCGGCCATGGGAATGTAAGATAAATAAGGGAAGGATCATATCGAGAAGATTTAAACCCAAGTTTTAGTAATGCTGAGCTAAGTGTTTGAAACCAAGCTCTGGGGGATTGTTTTAGACCATAAAGGGCTTTTGTAACACTATGCAGAATACATATATGAAATTATAACTGAAGGTAATATCCGAAAGGTCTGAGACATTTTTCAAGTAAGCAAGTAACATTTAAAAGTGAAAAATAAAACTGATTATTTAAAATTCTGTTTGAATGATATAAAAGTATGTTATATTGATTCGAAATTTCTAAAATATTTAGAAGTGAATGTTCGAATATTCGACAAAGGAATCAGATTAATAACCGATAATATATATGAACCTCTTTTAATTATCTTGGACTGATTTGAGAAATTTGAAAATTCAAGGTTATTATATGAAAGTGCAAACTTTAAAAATTGAAAAAAACAAAATGAAGAATGAGGTGGCATTAATGCCACGCGGCCACCATGTACACAAATGTACCCCACCCCCTCCCGTAAATAAAATCCCTCTTTCTCTCTCCCTGTTGATTCAATAGAGAAAACTAAAAGAAAACCGAAAAACAGAGAAAAAGAAAGAAGAAAAAAGAGGAGTTGGTTGGTTGAGCATGTTATTAAATCACTGGATAGGTGTGCGATTATGTGGTATGCCTATCTTAATTATCTTTTCTCCATGGTTGATTTTGCTTTAAATTGAATTAGAAAGTCTTGCTTCAAAGTTGGAAATTGATTGAGCAGTTAAAGTATCTAAAGTTAAAATCTTGTTCAATTTAACAGAAACTTGTTTAATATGTGTTCTAATTGAATTGCCTAAGGCCTTCTCTATTTCAATGTGTTCTGTAATCGAATCTTAACCAGATAATTATGGTGGTGCTTATCTTAGGTTGGTTTTGGTTGAGATACCTAGGCCGTAACAAGGTTACATGGGTGATTTAATTCTCAGATTTTTGGTTTAGAGTTCCAATCTAAATCGTACATGTCGATATCGAGCTCAAACCAGCTGGTACTTGTGTATTGTTACCATTTTCCTTGTGGTTTGACATTTCTTGTTATTTGCTAGGATTGACTGATTAACGTTGAGGGTTTAGAGTGCTGGTACCCGTCCGTACCGGTCTCACTGTATTGTATTACCATAGGCTTAATTGTAAACAAATAAGATAAGGAAGGCATAATTTGTAAAATACCTATGAATTGATAAAACCAAATTGTCAGAGGGGCCTTAGTGCAAAGTTACATATATAAAAACTAGATGGATAAATTTGAAGACGATAATTGATTTGATTACGGGCTTGGTTCAGGAAATAGAAAATAAAAGAAGAAAACAAAGTGGGTTGGCTCATTTGCCCCTGCCTGAAAATAAAGGACTTTTGGACTTGACTTGAACTGTTTGAACTAAACTGATTTGGACTGTGACTTATTCGACTTAATTTTGTACTATTGAATTGAAATAAATATAAGGTAAGGATTAAGAAAATGATGTCAATAATTAAAATGGGTATTGTTGTAAATTAAACAAGGATTGAGGGTAATTATAAATGTTGATCAGAATATATATATTATTTATTCTAATATAGGCATAATTACGATAAAGACAGACGAGATAGAATGTTCAGGACGAATAGATTGATGGTGACTCGCCTGTTGCCCTATGATATCAGGTGCGCGGTTATTGGATTAGTCTGAGATTCATGACTAGGAATTAAATCGTAACTCGCTGTGCATTTTGAATATTTGATTGACTGCATTGATTGAACTGTTGCATCATATGCATAGCCCAATACAATTGGAACTGAATTACAGGTAAGACTGTTGACTGTCATGTTGATATTGTTTATCGATTGATTGATTCTTATTGAAATCTGATTGATTGAAACCACAGTGATTGAATTGATTGAATATTGAATACTGAAATCCTTGAACCTCCATATAGTGGAGAAAAAGGATTACTATATTGTAAAGTCTAGCTAACTACTAGACTTTACTCCAGGACCCTTATGCGCATATGGTGAATGGCCCCAACTGAATCCAGTACCGGTTGGATAGGGGATACTGAATAAATATGAATTGTGACTGTAAGACTAATGAACTGTGGTAACTGTCTTATCAATGATTTTCTTCCTGATAATGACAGTATTGTGATATTGATTTCGTATTGTTTCTGTTAACCAATTGTCAGGATAGTTAGAACTGTCTTTTTATTGATTTTCTTTCCGATAATGACAGTATTGAGATATTGATTATATATTGTTTCTGTTAAAAAATTACCAGAATAAGGTGGAACAGTATAAGCCATAACACGACATATACATGTTATTGTATCTGTCAGTGTTACCATACTAGAAATTGTACAGTCAAGAAACCGGATGTTACCAGACTTTATGGTTTAAAAGATTTTGACCCAAACCATTTTATTCTGATAAGATTCTTAGAGTTCTGATTTATTTACATAATTATTGTTGTTCTTGAATACTGTTATTGAGCATTTGCATTCGTTATTATGAAATGAACTGTTAGTTTCTTATGCGGAGATTTCATTCTGAATATGGATTTTCTTCGAATCAAATAACCTCAGTGGCAATTAGCACTGAGAAATAATTTATTATTTCTCACGCGTTTCCCCTTGTGGGATTCACAGGTTTATTGGACGAAGACAGAGAAACGCTTTTGGGGTTATAATTGACAGCAAGGCCACCTAAATGTATGGGATTTGAGCTTATTATATCTGATAGGGTGCAGAGAATATATCTCTAGCATCATCCACTGTAAAATGTCAGATAATTCTTGTAAATAAATTGGGATGTGGGAAAAATAATGGATGATATTGGCAATGCATAAAAAGATCCATGTCTTATGTTATGTATATTGAATGGTAAAAAAATACGCGGTAAGAACTGTCGCACCTCCGGATCGGGGGTGTGACAACTTTGGAGAGTAAGCACACATGGTTTGGGTAAGTTGGGTCGATAAAACCAGGAGGTTGATGCATGTAAACGGTCTCATTGAGGTCTCTATGTAAGAATGCATTTTGGACATCCAATTGCCGTAATGACCAACCTCGTGCTAGGGCAAGAGAAATAACAAGTCGAATGGTGGTCGGGCGAACCACGGGGCTAAATGTATCAAAATAGTCAATACCTTCTTGTTGATTGTACCCCTTGGCGACGAGGCGCGCCTTGTATCTTTCTATAGAACCATCGGCATGACGCTTGGTACGGTAGACCCATTTGCAACCGATGATGTGTTGATCAGGTGGAGGTAGGACTAAGATCCATGTGTTGTTGTTTGCCAAAGCGGTGATTTCATGTGCCATGGCTTCTCTCCAATGAAGAAATTGTTGAGCTTGGTTAAATGTGGTTGGATCAGTTTCGGCAGAGGAGGTAGAAATATAGGCTACATGATCGGGAAATAATTTAGGGCGCTGGGTTTGATCTCTGGTACGAGTAATCATTGAGTGGGTGGATGGTATAGTTGATGGGGCTGGGGTTAAAAAGGAATTTGAAGTTTCGGCTGGGTTTGGAACAGAAGAGGCTGCATGTGTGGAGTCAGCCTGGAGTGAGAGGTTGTCGGCCTGCTGGAATAAAGAGGGTGCGGCCTGCTGGACTGGAGAATTGGCGGCCTGCTGGGAAGAAGAAGTTGTGGCCTGCTGGAATGAAGAGGGTGCGGTCTGCTGGAAAGAAGGGACCTGTTGAGAAGAAGTTGTGGCCTGCTGGGAAGAGGTTGCGGCCTGCTGGGAATAAAGTGTGTTGTTGGACTGGGCTGAAGAAGAGGTGTCGGCCTGGGCTGAAGTAGGGCTTGGAGCAATGGGAATAACTGGCATGGAGGGAATTGGGGCTTGGTGAGGCAGCGGAATAGGTAGCCAGAGAAGTGGGTCATGGTGCTCTGTAGTGGAGTGTGTGGAAGGAATATTTTTAAAAGGAAAAACGGTTTCATCAAATAACACATGTCTGGAAACGTAAATTTTATTTGTTTCAAGGTGCAAACATTTGTATCCTTTTTGGGAAAATGCGTATCCCAAAAAGACACATGGTAAAGAACGATTTTGTAGTTTGTGGTCATTATAGGGTCGGGTAAAAGGGAAACAAGCACAACCAATAATGCGAAGGTAATTATAGTCGGGTTGTTTGTTAAAGAGGAGTGTATATGGAGAAATGGAGGAGTTAGAGGGAGGGAGACGATTGATGAGGTAAACCGAATTGGCAAAAATTTCGTCCCAATAATGGAGAGGGATGGAGGCATGGTTGATGATGGCTAGAGAGAGTTCAATGATGTGACGATGTTTTCGTTCCGCAATTCCATTTTGTTGAGGGGTGTATGGGCAAGAGGTTTGATGGATGATGTGAGGGAAAAGGCGAGAAATGGGCTTAAATTCGGTACCACCATCGGTACGCAAAGTCTTGATAGATGTGTTTAAAATGTTATCCACTTGGCCCTTAAAATAGGAAAAGATTTTGGGCACCTCATCCTTAGAATGCAAAAAATAAATCCATGAAAATCGTGTAAAATCATCCACAAAAATCACATAATATCGAAAACCATTGCTAGACAATAACGGGGCAGGACCCCAAACATCCGAGTGAATAAGTTCAAGGGGAGAGGAAGAACTAGAAGTACTAGATATAAAAGGAAGTCTATGACATTTTGCAACCACACAATCATGACACATACTTAATTTATTGGAAGAACAAGGTAAATTAAAAGAGTGAAGAACATGTAGAGTTGTAGTGGAAGAGGGATGACCAAGGCGGGCGTGCCAATGGTCGGCCGAAGTAATAACACCAAAGAAAGCATGCGGTTGTGTGTGTAGAGGTAGAGAGAAGGAGTAGAGACCATTAAGAACCTTGGCTTGAAGTAGAGGGGTTGAAGTGAGGCAGTCCTTAATAAGACAATTATGAGAAGAAAATTCAATTAGAAGAGAATTATCAAGGAGTAATTCCGAGAGGCTAAGTAAATTTTTGGTGAAAGATGGAACATGTAAAACATTATTGAGACGAATGGTAAAAGTAGCAATTGAGATAGAGGTAGAACCAATGTGAAGAATTTGCATACCGGTACCATTACCGATGTGGAGTTGATTGAATCCTTCATATGGCACAAAGTTGGAGAGGTTATTTAAATCACTTGTGACATGATGAGAAGCGCCGGAATCGAGGATCCAATCGGATGAGGAAGGGGAAGAGTTGACAGGTTCAGCCATGTATGCTTGAGGCGGGTGAAAGCTAGAGTTCCGAGAGTCATCAAATCGCCACCAGCAAATTCGAGCTGTGTGACCCTTCTTGTAGCAGATCTGGCAGAACTCAAGTGGAGCATTTAGAGGTGCAGGCTGGGCTCGGTTGGGAGAGGGAATATTAGGTGCTGTAGAAGGTGTAGGTAGAAGGGGCGGCCTGTAAGTGGGACGCGGCCCAGTAGGACGTGGGCCTCTAGGCCTGGTATTTGGATTGAAGGGAGGCCGCTGGTTGGAGTTATGTTGGTTCGGATAGGAATGGGAAGTGGGTCTCGGATTATGGTGTTTAGGTCGCTGGTTAGAGGAGTAGAGAGCCAGCGGATCTGAGGCAGAGGGAACAGAGGTGTGAGAGTGTTGAGTTTGAAGGAGGTTTTCGTGGCTAAGAAGGTGAGCTTGGATCTGTGCTAGAGAGAGAGAATCCCCGCGAGAAGTAGTGGTTGCAACGACAAATGAGTTGAACTCCGGACCGAGACCACCAAGGATGTGCATAGCGAGGTCGTTGTCAGAAACTGGGGAGCCGATGAAGGCGAGTTCGTCGGCAATGGAGCGCATGGTCGCGAGATAGTCAGAGTAACTCATGCCCTTTTTGGTGGTGTTGAGCAACTTTCGGCGTAGCTCAGCTTGGCGGGCTCGGGAAGTAGCAGAGAAGGTGGTGTGGAGAGTCGACCAAAGCTCATAAGAGGAAGAGCACGAGACCACCTGACCAAGCATGGATTCAGACAGAGAAGAGCGCAACCAGCCGAGAAGAATCTGGTCTTGCTGGGGGTTTTGATCAGATTGAGTGCCGGTGACATAGTTGTATAACCCATATCCATGAAGAACTGGTACTATTTGAGACTGCCATGCTAAGAAATTGGTTCGATTGAGCTTAGTGGAGATAGGAATATTGAGAAAAATTAGAGCAGGAGGATCAGTTGGGGAAGGAGGAGGTGGTTGAGTGATATTATCAGAAGCCGCCATGGCTCTGATACCATGAAACGAGAACTTTAGAGCTTTAGATAAGAAGAGGATAGATTGAATTTCAATTCATTCATTTTAAATTTTCTTGATTACAGAGATATAACTATGCTGCTTATATAGCCAACTATGCTGCTTATATAGCCAACTATGCTACTGTAATTACTAATTACATTTATCTCTTTACAATTCATATGATTCCAAAACTATTTGATGAGTTGTCCCAACAATCCGAATCTTCTCTGATTATTCTCAGAATGGTCTGTTGTGTAGAGGAATGCTGCTGTCCATTGAATGTAACAATGGACACCTCCAGTTATACTCTATCACTTTAACTTGTACTTTTCAATGCTTTGACTTGTAATTTCTGATACTCTGACTTATAATTCTAATTACCAATCAAAATTCAACAGATTTATTTCAATTTTAACCCTAAATTTAACTCGAATTACAAATTAAACGTTCAGAGGGGGGCAAAAAAAATTCCAGGGGGGGCAAGTCGTTCGAAACCGATAAATCTCCACTAAAACTCAAAATCCAGGGGGGGCAGCTGCCCCCCCTGGAGTACTCTGGGTCCGCCCCTGGATGCAACAATAACAGCTACAAGCAATATGTAAACAGCTACAAGCAATATGTATTTGTGTCATACGTTCATTTATGAACTTATTGTAAAAATTGTAAAATATTCATTTACACAAAATATGCGCAAAAAAAATATATATATATATATATATTTGTTAACATTGTGTATTTTATTTATCGAAAGAGTTTGGATCGAATCTTTGATTCATTCCGGTACTTGGGATTCTATGGATGACATTATAGCTTTTGCTGATCCCTACGAGATTCTTAGTACTTGAGATGACAATATAGTTTATACTGATTCCTATGAGGATCCTTGTGAGTCTTCAGACTAAACCTTTATTTGGTTGTAGGGTATTAGTTGATCATTGAACTGGTTTATTTTGTGTGGTTATGTTGCTTATGAAAATGCCTTTTACTATAGTAGGTACTAGGAGGATGAGAGACTGGAATTATAACACAGTTGAATTTCGCTTTGTAAACTGACTTTGAAGTTTCATGTTAATGAAGCTGGGCACTAGCATTTTATCAAAAAAAAAAAAAAAAAAAAAAAAAAAAAAAAAAAAAAAAAAACAGCTACATGCTGTTCCCGCTATTTAAAGCATTAGTCACATAGAATCCTTTTGGGTGAATTGGATTTGCTAAATCCATTACTAGGGAAATAATAAAGGCAAGTTCTTCTATGGACATAAGGACATATTTGTAAAATGAGCATATTTTCATTTTCAAAGTTCAAACAGTCGATCCGACCGTTCAACATTATCTCCATATTAAAATGTACTTGGAGGTCAAATTTTACATTTTTTTGAATTTGTTTACTATTTATTAAGATGGGTACAAAATTCAATGGTCTGAATTTGACTAGTTTTGTAAAATACTTAATAAATAGTAAACAAATTAAAAAAAATGTAAAATTTGACCTCCAAGTACATTTTAATATGGAGATAATGTTGAACGGTCGGATCGACTGTTTGAACTTTGAAAATAAAAATATGTTCATTTTACAAATAGATCCTTATGTCCATAGAAGCATCCCTCAATAATAAAAACTTAAACCGGCCCAGAAAAAACCTCCTTTGGTTTGTGACGGACCAAGAGCCCAGCTACAGAAACGGTTCATTCAGCGAGGGGTATTTCTGTCCTTTTAGATATTCCGTACATTCGTCGTTATCAGCCTCTATAAAACAGAGATCGCAAGCGCAGCTAGCAGTAGCAGACTGCAGACATCAGCTTTTTGATGTTTCTTTATTCTTCTTGATTTTTTTTTTTAATGGGATGCAATCATGCAAATCTCTTTCCTCATTCTATCTTGAACTTTTCTTTTGCTAAAGTTGATATCATTGTTTCCTCTCTTTTCGAAAAATCAATCTCACTATTTATTTTTCTTCTCTCTTGCAGTTGTATTTTTTCAATATTTTTGCTGATGTATGCTCGGAAGCTTATCTATTTGGATCGTCTCCATAAAACTAGTTTCTGATGAGCTGAACGGGGAACATTTTCGAGTCAGAACTTGTCTACTCTTTATCTTTGATATGCTCTATGTTTTATTCCTTCTACCTTTTGTGATGTATATTTCCGATTCAAATTAAGGTATTGAATAAATCAACTTTTCCACAGAATTTCTTGTTTTTTCAATTTTATTTTTACTTTCCAAAGAATATATTGAAACTTCCGGCGCTGAACTGTTGATTTTTCTTTTACCCTTATGAGCTCTATTTCCGAAAGAGTGTTTCAAACTTTATCCAATCCCTTAATGGGCTGTGATGAAATTAAAAACTTGAGTGGTCTAAGAAATTAGTTACCATAATGATGGTCTTATTTTGTAATTCTGCAATTATCTGAGCCTTTTTAATACAAGTCACTCAACATCTTGAATTCTCGATGACATGTTTTTCTCTCATCTCTTGATAATACAAGTCAATACTTGATATTTTGAATTAAAACCAAGGTTTTCTCAGATATGCATTACAGTCAAATGGCCTACTTAGATCTCTTTGTTCTTTATTTGACATATACTTTTTCTCCTAACACTGCGAAATTGGGGCTGTGATTAAAAAAAAGAATATATGAGTGGTTCCCAGCATCTCTTTGTTCTTTACTTTTTCTCTCTCTGCTTCTATGACAGATACTTGGGGATACTACCACAATGAATGCTAATTTGGATTGTACTATGAGCCCTAATTTGCTTTCCTATTGAGATGTTGCGTTTTTCTTTTTCTTTCTTCTTCGTTCTTTGTACTTGGATTAATGCTGCTGTTTTAATATGAAAGGAAATTGGGCTCTGATTAGGGGTCGAAAACTTGTCCAGTCTGATATTTATAATTTATTGTGACCTTTTTGTTTTATTGTGGTACTGGAAATCAGTTTTCTTTAAATACATTTGTTTTATTTTACATATGTTGATATTATTTCGGTATTTAGAGGCAGTGTTTTGGTTCTGTCAGTATTATTTATTACAGAGTTCAGTGTGATATATTGTTATCAGAATTTTTTTTTTTTGCCATACCAACATGTTCAGATGATGGCAAACGATTTCATCATTGGTTTATAATAGAATCACACTGGACAACTCCAATCACAGTGCCACTAAATAACCGAATTGCAAGTATTAAAAAGAACTGCAAGTTGTTAAAGACAAATAGTTTGTTAGAGTTGCTGTTAAGTAATTGGTTAGCATTCTGTTAGAACTTAACCTTAGTTGTAACAATGTAATCAGGGTTAGATTAGTGAGGATTAATCTGGAGCATTTCTCTATATCAGCAGCAGTTGTAATCTGTACATGACATATGAGAAAATACAAATACATTTGAATCTCTCTCTCTCTCTCTCTCTCTTTCTCTACTTCATGAAAGTTTTTAGTTTAAGATCTTAAAATGCTTTTAACACTAAATTAAACTTCCCGTGAAACTTCTTTATTCTTTTTTATTTTACCAAATGGGATAAAAATTCCTATTTTTTCATATGCTTTCTTGAACTTTGATCTGAAGATGCAAAATTCAGATCATTTTCTTCTTCCATGCGCAAAATCAAGTACTTTTTTTTTTTTTTCCTATTTCTTACTTGCTGTAATTGTGCTGCATTTATCAGCCTTTTTGCACATGTTCCCCTGGAATTTTTCGTATCCTTTATATGCTCCAAACTATTTTTGCACATGTACCCTCTGCATTTATTAGTGCATTATGCATCTCTAATTTATAGATCAACATAATACATGTGTAAGAGCGAGATTACTTGGTGAAAATAACCCAAATTTCATTTCAAAACATTGCTTTTAAAAAAGTAACCAAAATTGCACCGCCAGAAGTTATATTGTTGATATAAATATAAAAGAAAATGAGAATAACACGAGATCTGTTCAAAAGTTTATTTCAGTAAAACTGTTTATTTGTTTTCTTGGATTTTAGAATAAAACTGAAGATTGAGTTTTTCATTTTATGTTGTCTACTATAAAACACCAATAAACGGCAATAGACTTATAGGCCTGGAACAAATAGATGAACACATCACGATGGATTGCCAGTTGGAACTCAAACATGCTATTTTTTTTTATTCCTATTTATGTTTTTCTTTTGGTCATGTATGAGGAAGCACATTATGTTTCTTAACACCTCTATATACCCACAAAGTTCTAAATTTTAACACTTAAACAATGAGTCTTTTCTTCTTTAACAATTAAGGCAATGCTGAGTGCAGCCATAATGCATGTTTAAATTAATAAGGTCTCCAGATGTGAAAAAAGGGAACTACCATCACATAGTTTGTAGAATTCATGCATTAGATTTTCAGAATTCATGTATTAGGTTTACATAATTCATGCATTATGAGAAGCATTGGATTTTGTAAAATCAATGGGGCTGGAGCAAAAATATATGGTGTTTTCGGATTGCCGGTTGTTGGTGGAAGTGGAGCTAAATGATAAGTACTGTTATGTTTATCTTTTTTATGTTTACTTTTTTTATTTTTTATTTGCAATTCATTTTGTTTATGTTGTTATGACTTATTCTAGTGATAATAATTATTTCTCATTGTCAGACAAAATAATTGGTGTGTTTTGAGGTTAGTTGTTATGTTTACATTATATAGAGTATCACATTGTAGAGTTTCACAATAAAGTTTATAGAATTCAAAAAATAAAATTGTAGTTTTTGGATACAACACATCAAAAAAGATAAAAATTCACAATTTACAATTTAGTTTAGTAATTCAAAGTTTCAGTTTACAGAGTTATGTGATAAGGTTTACAAATTCAAAAGAATTGGATGTAGCATCTAGATACAAATTAAAATTGGAAAAAAAAATTGAAAAAAAATTAAAATTTGAATATTTTTTTTACCTGTTTACAGAATTCAAAACAATTGGATGTAGCATCTAGATGCATATTTGATTTTAAAAAAAATTGAAAAAAATTAAAATTTGAAACTCTTTTACCAATTTACAGTATTCAACGAAATTGTCTATGGAGTACGTATGTGATAAGGTTTAATTCAAAACAATTGGATGTAGCATCTAGATGCAAATTTAAAAAAAAAATTGAAATTTTTTTTTTGACAAAATTTAAAATTTGAATTTTTTTTTTGCCGGTTTACAGTATTCAATGAAACTATCTACGGAGTTATGTGATAATGTTTATAGAATTCAAAACAATTGAATGTAATATCTAGATGCAAATTTAAAATAAATGAAATTTCTTTTACCGGTTTACAGTATTCAAGTATTCAACCATCAAGGTAAGTATGTGATCCAACCGGAAGGATTCGGATTGATTTTTTTTTTTTGGAAAATCAAACCAATTCGAAAACAATTCAATTCAATTTTTTTTTAAAGTCAAACGGATTCAAATCTGATATGGAACTTAAACATGATCCAAAGCTAAACGATTCCAAATTCGACCCTGATTTGATATCTTTTTTTAAAATAGAAAGGAACTATTTGATCCGAACTAATCTAATTTGTTTTTAAAAAGTCGAACTGAGCCTACTGTCCAAAATCCTAATATGTTCTAAAAGTAGATGATATGAAATTTAACCCGATCCTAAATGACTTGATCTGAATCGTAACCAGACAATTTTGAAAGCCAAACTGACTTAATCCGACGTAACACAAACCCAACCCGATTTGACCCGTGGGTCCAGTGATTGTCAATTCCGTTATAACCTACGGGTTTTTAAATTAGCGATTGCATCAACTCATCATTTCGATAGGTAGTTGACAGAAGGTCATAGAAGTCTAACAGCTTCTACATCAGTAAAATTATGAAAAAAAATTATAAAATAAATGTCAAGTATTAAATAGAAATTAAATTAACTTTAATTTTTAAACTTCTACACTCATGCAATTAACTTTTAATTTCTTTTAATTGTCATATCACCAGTTACTACTATGGAAGAGAGAACGAGAGCCAATAGAAACAATTAGAAAGTGATTTCTTTAAAATAAAACTTTTGAAATTAGAAATTTTGTTACAAATAAAAAAATTAGAATAGAAAATGCCACATGTGCTTTTAAAAATAAAAAAAAAGAAATCCCGATGCAGATATTTTTCATGCAAAAAGGCAGATTTATGTGCGGTAAGGTCCGCATCTCCAGTGAAAGAGAGTTCTCCTATCGTCACGCGTTCTCTCTGATGCAAACTTTTTGTTATCTGCATTGTGAAAGTAATGCTTGCAATTAAAGTACAAAATTTCATTATAGTTATTTTTAAGTGTTTGCAATATTGTTAATTCGTTTTAATTTTATAAATAAGTTTAGAAAAATAAATTTAAAATATATTATTAAATTTAACAAACTTTACATTATTCCCTTTTTTAAAAGAATTCTATCCTCAAAATTCAGATAGATAGATGATAACAAATTAAATGAAATATATTAAGCAAAAATCAAATCAATTCTATCAGACAGACATAGATGAATCACATGGATAATAAACTTGAATCAAATTAATTTAGATATCGATATTAAATTTAATTACGTATGAATTCAATAATTATTTAGAGTCATTCAAACATATAAGTTGGATATGATAATCAAATGATACTACGAATAATTATTTTTATGAAATTTGGGAGTACTCAAATTTCTAGATTGATCTTTAGATGTACCTTGTTTTTTATCAAACATAATTCACACAATCAAGAATTTAAATATTTCAGACTGTAAAATTTCAATTTTGGATTGACAGATCAATTTTCCATTATGGTCCGCTCTGATCAGAGGTTGCAACGTAAAAACAACGGATTGGGTCCGTGCTACGGCTCAAAATTTGACTTTTTAAAATTCTAACGGTCGATCCGAACCGTTCAACATGATTATAAAATGAATATGTATTTGCAAACCAAATTTTACATTTTTTCGAATTTTTTTACTATCTTTTTAGATATGCTGTTTTTGGATGGTTCAAAATGTTCAGATCAAGTGATTTTCGAAAAAATAGTAAACAAATTCGAAAAAATGTAAAATTTGGTTTGCAAGGACATATTCATTTTATAATCATGTTGAACGGTTCGGATCGACCGTTAGGATTTTAAAAAGTGAAATTTTGAGCCGTAGCACGGACCCAATCCGTGTTATGCATAGCACCGTAGCCTCACTCAATAAATCATTTATAGATGTTCATGTTATAACTCTCTCATGTTACAATTTTTCACTAATTATTTCAAAACTTCTCTTTTTAAAGAAATATGTTTCATCTCCCCGCATTTATCAATATAATTAATTTAGATGGCTTGTAATTTACATTTTCTAGCCTATAAATAGAGATTTTGTAAGATTATATTATACACACATGTAACACATGAGAAATATATGAATAAAGAGATTGTCATCTTTTACATTCTCCCTATCTTGTTTGTTTATCTTTATACTATAATACGTTATCAGTTAGAAAACTCTACTAGTTGAAGATTCAAGGTACATTTTTTTATATTTTAATTATGTTATCTTTTATATTGTATTATGATAATATTCTGTTTTATGTTATTCTTTTACATTATTTTTTGTTAAACATAAATTATGTTAATGAAATGGCCCGAAGCCATATGAATCACGTATATCAAAGTTAATGTTATGTTTATTTTATATTATGTTAATATTAAATGGCTCGAAGCCATTTGTTAATAATAAATTCTCAATTTTATCAAATGGCCCGAAGCCATATGTTATTGGCCCAAAGTCATTTTTAACAATTTTATCAATTGAAAAAGAATTTTATCAATTCTTTTTACATTTATTATATTCTTATTAACATGGGTCTTTTTCTTATTAATCTTTATTGAAAGACCTACTTATTTTAGTAATTGGCCCGAAGCCACTTACCTTGTTTCTGTCGTATTGAAGGCATTATGTCATAGAATTGAAAGCATTATGTTTAGCCCGAAGCTATAGTATCGAAAAAAAACATTCTGCCATAATATTTTTTTTTTCAATAATTTAATTTTCGTAGTATTTAATATTATTAACTAATTTAATATTATTTAGTATTTTTTCAATGATTTAATCTTTCTGACAGAGATTTCAAAAAATATTAAGATCTCCATGAAGAAGATACTGAAGATTTCAAGAAAATTTATTTGGTGTACAAATTTTATATGATACATATTAAAAAGAATAATCTATCATTTAATCTTCTCGAAGATCTCAAGATAATTTATATGATGTTCGTATTATTTTTCAATAATTTAATCTTTCTGAAGAGGATTCAACAAATATCATGAGTTGATTTATTATTTATTTATGACTGAACAATATAACGAATTGTTGAACAAAATATTCCAATTGATTGCGCTTCATTCCCTGAAGTGAATGTAGCAATATATAACAATAACAATTTTGGACAAACTTGTGGACATTGACTAGATGAAGGTTATTATCATGGTTATTATCATGGTGATTATTTCAAAAGCAATATATAAACTCACATTTTCACCGGAAGTGGAAAGATAATGAAGAAAAATAATTAAATAAATGAAAAGAATAACAAGCAAGAAAATTCATGCTATCATTGGCCACATACCTGTAGTATGCCAACGTACATGTAGTACGCCAAAACATCATGTTCACATATATCAAGCATCAATAAGAAAAAAAAAATAAGGAGAAAAAGATCGAGACATTTTATTTGTGAGTGTGATCACAATCTTAGCCAAATTGATGTTATTCAATTTTATTTGTTAAAATTATATTTTTGGTGCTATTGATAAACAAACAAATTATTTCCACCACAGCTCGTTAGCTCTAACAAATCTTGCCTTACCTCAATTTCACATCTCTTTGCTTAATGCCTTTATTCTAAAATTGGAATTAGAATAAACTTTGAATTATTTTCGAAATTATTAGTTTTTACAGTGAAATTGTTCGAAATCAAATTTAATATATTTTAGTCAAATAATCAAATGTGTTTTAGTTAACGTATTTATGTTCTAGGAAATCATAATGGTTGGAAATGAAAGTCATCACCTTGGTAATGGATATATTAGTTAAGAAGTCATATATTTTAAATTTGGTTTTGTTTCTCTTTCTTTCTAAAATAAATAAGAAACAACCTGGTGAACATGATTTTTTTGTTTCTCTAGGTTTTTTTTAATAAATGCAACAATATTTTCGATTTTTAAGTGTTTGGCAACTATACACTTATTTACGAACTATAATTGTTGTTAAAAAAAGTGACTGAACGCTCCGGAAGAGTTAATTTGTTGTTACATGGAAAAACACAAATTTATATTGATGATGCATTATATTCTTCCAAGTCTCAAAAGAATTTGTTAAGTTTTAAGAATATCCGCTGAAAGGGAGATCATATTTGAGACAACCAATGAAGAAAATATTGAATATCTTTATATTACTAGCATCTCAAATAAAAATGCATATTAGAAAAATTACTTATGTTTTTCTCCGACTTGTACTTACATATATTAGTACAATTGAAACACATATTATTGTAAACCAGAAGTTTACATATGTTTATAGTTTGGCATGACCGGTTAGTCCATCCCGGATCAATAATGATACGAAAAATAATTGAAAATTCATGTGGACATTCATTAAAGAACCGGTAGATTCTTCAATATAATGAATTATCATGTGTTACGTGTTCTTAAGGAAAATTGATTATTCGACCATCACCATTGAAAATACAAAATGAATCTCTTCCATTTCTAGAGCGTATACAAGGTGATATTTATGGACCAATATGCCCATCATGTGGACAATTTAGATACTTTATGGATATAATTGATGCATCAACAAGATGATCACATGTATGTTTATTATAAATTCGCAACTTGGCATTTGTGAGATTACTTGCTCAATTGATTCGATTAAGAGCATATTTTCCTTATTAACCAATTAAGAAAATACGTCTAGACAATGTTGGTGAATTTACTTTCCAGACATTCAATGATTAATGCACGTCTATTTTAATTGATGTTAAACATCATGTAGCTTATGTTCATACATAAAATGAGAACATGTCATTTTACATGCAGCAGCAATAATTCACATCAGGCCAACTAGCTATGATAAAACTTCCCCATATAATTGGTTTTGGTTACATACATAATATTTCCCATGTAAGTATTTTTTAATGTGCGGTATATGTTCTAATTGCTCTACCACAACGCACTAAAATGGAATATCAAAGAAAGTTGAAAATTTATGTTGAATTTGAATCTCCATGTATAATAGAGTATCTAGAACCATTGACGGGAGATTTATTCAGGCTAGTTTTGTCGATTGTGATTTTGATGAATCAAAATTCCTAACCTTAGGGGGAGAGAACAATCAGCTGGAAAAATATATTAGTATGAATTATCAATGTCTCTTTTTTTATCCTCATACTAAATAATGTGAAATAAATATTCAAAAGATAATTCAATTGCAATAATTAGCTAATCAATTGCCAGACACATTTACAGACTCAAAGAAAATGACCAAATCACATGTACTAGCTGTTAATGTCCAATTAAAGTTGATGTCCCTGTTGGACAGACTAATGAAATAATGACACGCATGAAGCGTGGAAGACCAATTGGTTCCAAAGATAAAAAATCTCGAAAAAATAAAAAGGAGAAAAGAATGAAAATGGCCAAGTCGAGGATATCATAATTTCAGAGAAAACCCCAGAAGATAATCAAATAAGTAATATTAGAGTTCCAGTAGAAACTCAAGTATCTGAAATCTATGAAAATGAAGAGATCTCGATAAATTATATCATGAATGGAATAAGATAGAACCGAGAAAAGTTGATATTAATGATATATTTGTATATAATATAGCGCTAAATATAATAAATATTGAGAATCTTGACTAGAAGTCTATTAAATAATATCGACAAAGAAATTGAAACATAATTAAATTTTCTTAAAAAAATAAAAAAATTTGGGCCTGTAGTCCCAATACCTGAAGGCATTAAGTCCGAATGATTGATATTGATATTTACGCAAAAACACAATGAGAAAGGTGAAATTTTGTGATATTCTCACTTGTAGTGGATGCAATAATTTTTTGGTATTTAATTAATTTGGCAATACATGAAGGACTTGATTTGCATCTAATGGATATTGTTACAGCCTATTTATATGGCTGCTTGATAATAATATTTATATGAAAAATCTCTGAAGGATTTAAGATGCCTGAAGCATGTAATTTAGTTCTCGAGAATAATATTCAATTAAATTGAATAAATCTGTATATGGATTAAAGCAATCTGGACACATGTTATAATCGTCTAAGTGGATATTTATTGAAAGATGGATATAAAAATGATACAATTTGTCCATGTATTTTCATGAAAAGATATGGAAATGATTTTGTTATAATTGTAGTTTATGTTAATGATCAAATATCATTGGGACTCCTAAAGAGCTTACAAAAGCAGTAAATTGTTTAAAGAAATAATTTGAAATGAAAGATCTTGGGAGGAATTTTTTTTGCCTTGGATTACAAATTGGATTTGAAAAGTAACATTTTTATACATCTAGAAAATATATTGCATGTGTTGAAAGAACATTGATGAAGAACTATTTAGTCATGAAGTACCATATTTTATTGCAATATGAGAACTTATGTATCTTGTTGGACATATAAGACCTGATATATCATTTGCTGTAAATTTATTAGCAAGATATAATTCTTCTCCCACGCGAAGACGTTAAAATGAAATTAAACATACACTTCGTTACCTCTGAGAAATTTTAGCAATACACGAAGCAAGCCGAGAATGTGTTTGGTTAAGATATATGATTCAACACATTCATCAGACATGTGGCCTATCTTTTAGAGAAATAATCCCGACGATCATATATGAAGATAATACTGCATGTATTGTTCAATTAAAGAATTACATTAAAAGAAATAGAACAAAACATATTTCACCAAAATTCTTTTTCATACATGATTTCGAAAAAGATAATGTTATTAATGTTCAAGAAATCCGTTCAAGTGAAAATCCAACAGATTTATACACTAAGACGCTCTCTACTACAATATTCGAAAAACTCGTTCGTAATATCGGAATTCGTCGACTTAAAGATCTTGATTGATGTTATCATGAGAGAGAGTGCACAGATTTATTCCGAAGTGGAATGCACTATGCTCCTTTAATATTCGTGTAATATTTGTGCCAACACGGATCGAATGATCAATTCGTATTAACTCAATGAATTAATGCAGACGATACGAATTCCATACTATTTGGGGTCGCATGTGTTGTCATAACAAGTGTTACAAGTGTTACTGCGCTACAAGCAGTTTCCGCTATTTAAAGCATTAGTCGCATATAAACCATTCGGGCGAATTGGATTTGCTAAATGATTAAATCCATTACTAGGGAAATAAAAGAACTTCAACCCGACCCAGAAAAAGCCTCGTTTGGTTTGTGACGGACCGAGAGCTCAGCTAAATAAATAAAAGGCAGGCTAAAACCAATCCTCTCCAGCCCAACAAAGCGGCCCATTTAGCAAGGAAAGGGTATTTCTGTCTTTCGTACATCATTCGTACATTTCGTCGTTTTCAGCCTCCATAAAACAGAAATCCCTGCTAGATGTAGCAGACATCAGCTATTTCGCGTTTCTTTATTCTTCTTGATTTTTTTCTTTTAAAAAAAATGGGATGAAAATCTTTTCCCGTATAGTTACTCAGTTCAGATCATTCTTTCCTTTCTTTGTGAAAAATCAAGCTCATTTTTCCTATATCTTCTCGCTTGTAGTTGCTTTTTTTTCAATCTTTTTTGCTGATGCATGCTCGGAAAGCAAAGAAACTAGTTTCTGATGATAATTTTGCATTTTTTTCAGATCAATTTTCTCTATTTGGATTCTCCACGAAACTAGTTTGTGATGAGCTGAATTAGAACTTGTCTGTCTACTCTTTATCTTTGATATGCTCTATGTTTTATTCCTTCTACCTTTTATGATATTTATTTCTGATTAAAATTAAGGTATTGAATAAATCAATTTTTCCACAGAATTTCTCGTTTTTTTCAATTTTATTTTTGCTTTTGAAAAAATATATTAAAACTTCCGGCGCTAAACTGTTGATTTTTCTTTTACCCTTAAGAGCTCTATTTCCGAAAGAGTGTTTCAAACTTTAATGGACTGTGATGAAGATGGTCTTGTTTTGTAATTCTGCTATTCTCGCATCTTGATGATATCTTTTTATTGCATCTTGATTATATAAGTCAATACTTGTAATTCGGGTGAGTACCAAGGTTTACTCTGATATGCATTACATTCAAATAGCCTCCTTAAATCTATTTTCTTTATTTGACATACACATTTTCTCCGAACATTTCGAAATTGGAGCTGTGATTTAAAAAATAAATATATATATGAGTGATTCCCAGTATCTGAGTTGGAAGCACTTGGTACAGTTGGTGGTACCACAATGAATACTACCTCTCTCTCTGTTTCTACGAGCCCTAATTTGCTTTCCTATTGAGATTTTAAGTTTTTCTTTTTCTTTCTTCTTCGTTCTTTGTACTATGATTAATGCTGCTCTTTTAATATGAAAGAACTTGGGCTCTGATTAGGGGTTGAAGACTTTTTCAGCCTAATGTATTTATAATTTATTGAGACTTTTTTTGTGATGCCATTCCATTTAACCCATTTGGACTGGAAATTAATTTTCTTTAAATGCACTTCTTTTATTTCATATGTTCATATTATTTCGGTATATAAAGGCAGTTTTGTTATAAGAAACATTTTTTTTGCCATACAAATATGTTCTGATGATGGCAAACGATTTTGTCATTGGTTTAAGATCTTAAAAGTGCTGTTAACACTAAATTAAACTTCCCGTGAAACTTCTTTATTATTTTTTATTTTACCAAATGGGATAAAAGTTTCTATTTTTTTCATTTGCGGTCTTGAACTTTTGATCTGAAGATGCAAAATTCAGATAATTTTCTTCTTCTTTGCGCAAAATCAAGCACTTATTTTTCCCATTTCTTACATGCTGTAATTGTGCTGCATTTATCAGCCTTTTTGCACATGTTCCCCTGGAATATGTGTAAGAGCGAGATTACTTGGTGAAAGTAACCCAAATTTTCAACTGACATGCATTTATCAGCTATTTTGCGTTTCTTTAT
Organism: Carex myosuroides; assembly: GCA_028015225.1. Taxonomy (NCBI): domain Eukaryota; kingdom Viridiplantae; phylum Streptophyta; class Magnoliopsida; order Poales; family Cyperaceae; genus Carex; species Carex myosuroides. Next base: position 12,202,422 of record CM051474.1, read on the forward strand.
TCTTGTTTTTTTCTTTTTTAAAAAACGGGATGAAAATCTCTTTCCTCGTTCAATCTTGAACTTTCCTTCTCAAGTTGCTAAGTCGATATCCCTCCTCTCTTTTCGAAAAATCAAGCTCATTATTTCTATCTCCTCTCTCTCGCAGTTGCATTTTTTTCAATCTTTTTGCTGATGTATGCTCGAAAGCTTATTTATTTGGATCGTCTCCAAAAAACTAGTTTCTGATGAGCTGAGCGGGGTACATTTTCGAGTTAGCACTTGTCTACTCTTTTTATCTTTGATATGCTCTATTTGATGTTTATTTCTGATTCAAATTAAGGTATTGAATAAACCAACTTTTCCACAGAATTTCTAGTTTTTTTATTTTATTTTATGTTATACTTTTGATAAAAGATATTGATGATTTCAAAACAAAGAATGTTGGTAAGTTTTTCGGGAGTGATGATTTCAAAACAAAGAATCCGAATATCAACATAAACTGTTGGTTTTTCTTTTACCTGTGAGCTCAATTTCGGAGTGTATTAAACTTGATCTAATCCTTTAATTTCTTTTACCTTTGAGCTCAATTTCGGAGTGTATTAAACTTGATCTAAGTTTTTCGGGAGTGTATTAAACTTTATCTAATCCTTTAATGGGCTGTGATGAAATTAAAGCCTTGAGTGGTCTGAGAAAGTAGATACCATAATGATGGTCTTGTTTTGTAATTCTTCTATTCTTTGAGCCCCTTTAATACAAGTCACTCGACATCTTGATAATATTTTTTTTTCTCGCATCTTGATAATACAAGTAAATACTTAATATTTTGGATGAAAACCAAGGTTTTGTCAGATATGCATTACAGTCAAATGGCCTCCTTACTTAGATCTTTGTTCTTTATTTGACATATACTTTTTCTCCTAACACTGCGAAATTGTAGCTGTGATTAAAAAAAAAGAATATATGAGTGGTTCCCAGCATCTGAACTGGAAGAACTTGGTACAATTGGTGGTACCTCTCTCTCTCTCTCTGCTTCTATGACAGATACTTGAGGATACTACCACAATGAATACTAATTTGGATTGTACTATATGAGCCCTAATTTGCTTTCCTATTGAGATGTTACGTTTTTCTTTTTCTTTCTTCATCGTTTTTTTTTTTACTTTGATTAATGCTCCTCTTTTAATATGAAAGAACTTGGGTTCTGATTAGGGGTCGAAAACCTTTTTTGTGATGCCATTGCATTAGCCCATTTGAAAGAACTTGGGCTCTGATTTGGGGTTGGGCTCTGATTAGGGGTCGAAATTAATTTCCTTTAAATGTACTTTTTTTATTTCTAATATGTTCATATGTTCCTATTTCTTCTTACTTGCTGTAAATGTGCTGCCAAACTATTTTTGCACATGTACCCTGCATTTATTGGTGTTGCATCTCTAATTATATATCAACATAATACATGTGTAAGAGCGAGATTACTTGGGGAAAGTAACCCAAATTTCATTTCAAATCATTGCTTCTATAAAAGATACCAAAATTTTACCGCCGGAAGTTATGTTGTTGTTATAAATATAGAATAATACGAGAGATCTGTGCAAAAGTTGAATTACTTGGTGATTTTAAATCAGAAAAACTATTTATTTGGTTTCAGTGTGATTAATGGGAAACAAGCTCTAATTTTGTTAAAATCTTAATTTAATCAATTAGTTGAACACATCACGTCTGATAGGAGCAAGAGTTCACCAAGAGCTGTAAACTTATTAAGTACATGTCGTATATCAAAATTGTATTTTAAATTAGTCAACACTCTGAAGAGAAGAGAGAGAAACGACTGCACTTCACTACGAATCTCTGTTAATAGAATACATTTATGTTTTTTTGGGAAAGATAATGCATGAAAGTTAAAATAAAAATAACAATTTATAACCGGATGATTTCTCCTGAACGCTCCTAACAGTGCTTTCCCTGCAATATAGATATTTACAAGAATGAGGTTTTCCTCTTTTCAGAATTGGAATGGCCTCCCCTGTTTTCTTGGTTTCGAGGATCATAATTTATGATATTCCTTCGAATGAAAAATAAACCAAATTTATTTTACTAGTATTGTGGTTTGCAAAAAACTAATTAAACTCATTTCTTTTTTTATTTGTCAAATTTGTGGTTCCAAATAAACAATGAATCCATGTTCTCTTTAAATAATTTAGTTTTTTGTATAAGATACTAAAATAGGTTTTTAAGGGGGCGGCTTGCTCCAAATTCTCTTCTGCTCATCAAAACTAGAAATTACAGCTGTCTGCTTTTGTTCAGCCAATAAACTCGCCAATTTTGTGAAATATGCTTCTGTATCCAAACTTTCTAATGTATTCACAAACTTTCCTTTCACATTGTCGACAGAAAGTTGACCTTCATTTCTTTCATCTCCAACAATAACATCGATGCTCTTTACTTGTATGATTGGTTTTAGATTTGCTTGTTCTACCAAGAAGACAGAACCAAGGATCTCGCCAAGAAATATGTCCTGTAAAATAAATTACAATTTTGAGCAAGGGCTTTAAAGTTTGTTAGACGCTTAAACAAGAATACTTTCTCCATGATACTATTGTAATCAATTGCAAAGAATGGTATCAATGTGTTTGACTTGGAGGAATATGAAAATGCTTTCATTCTTTTCTAATTATAGTATTTTTTTTCCAAAATAAATTGAAAAATGATTAGTTACCGTGTGTTTATATCCTTGGTATTTTCTCTGCAACTCATTCATTAAAGTGAGTAACTTGAATGTAAAATTCAATTCTGGTGTCTTATTGGCGTGTTGTAGGGATTGCAAGATGCATTCAAAGGAAGCCACCTTGCGCTGAGCCTCAAGGGGTACAATGGTAGTTTTGATACCGGATTGAATGACTTTTTTAGCAGATTGGGGATCCAGAAAGAAGTTAAACTCAGCGTATTTATTTGCTGGTACCGTAAAAACATTTCCCTTGTCTCCAGAATTGTTAGCTACATGGCCACCAACAATAATTATGCTCTGCATATATTAAAAAAAGTTGCTCTATGAATCATTTAAATGTGAACGTAAATCAGACATCTAACAAATATAGGGGTCACTGTCAAGGTCAGAAATCCTGATGTACATTTGCAATTAATGTGCTAAATTATGATGATGCACCAAGTACTACAATACTTAATTTCTATTAAGTTCAGTTTTTAATAAGATAAATCATATAGATCATTCCTATTTGGTACATAAAGATCATTCCTATTTAGTACCAAAATTATACATGACCATACTAGAGAATGTCAGGATGAGGACCCTGATCTGTTTTCATTTAATTTGTTTTTAGTGGGCTTTTAGTATGGATGAAGTACTAATTAGTAGTTAACCTCTATTTTAGATGTTGCTGCTGTATCTGAGAGGATAATTGTGGCTAAGTTAGTGAGGGGCCCACTTGTCAGGAAAGAAATCTTTTCCCCTGGGTTGAGCTTTTGCGTAACAGACTCCCATACTTCAAAAACCAATGGCTGTCTAAGCTCGGGATGATCTGTGTCTCTTGGGGCCCCATACTTTACTGAGTTTTCAGCTGTATACCTAGAGAAATTAAGCAAACATATAACTTTAAGTTGAACCAGTATTTGTAAAATTTTGAACAACAATTTTAGACTATATTGTAAAATCTATGATTCTTCAGGAATACAGTTAAAGATCTTTTACCTTCTCGGGCTTCTAGGCAAAGTGCGAGCAAGTCCGAAAAGAGTATTAGAATCAATGTACCCACCTGAACCAAGTGGGATGGCCTTGAAATAGGTACAACCAAGGCTAGGTGTACCAAATGCGGTAACGTTACCTAGTCCAACTGGTATATCATCGCGTCCCATCATGTGCAGGACATCATATATTATATCTATTGTTGCTGCATTTGCCCAGCCATTACCACTTACCAGTATGGCCTATGAAACAACAAAAGGCAATATATGAACTTAAGAAGCCAAACAAAATAAGTCAAATATCACCAAGAAAATTTTTGGACAGTGAGCATATTGGATGTGATATGCTAACATTAGTAAATTAGTAAAACTCTCTATATATACAGCCCCGTTAAAATTTTAACTTTGCATACTATCGCAAACAAAAAAAATACTTATCTTCAGTGTTTTAAAACCCTCTTTCTCTGTTTTAACTTGAAAAGAAAAAAAAATTCCTCAGGCTGACTTCCTGTCTCACTTAGCTGGTGAAAGAAAAGGACACGTACGAATAGTCTCCAATTTCTTTTATTATCTTAAAAAAATGACGGGATGAATTATGGAAAATTTTCCAATCTTTTGTGAGAAACTGATATATTTCCAAATTTCTAACTCTTCACTTATGCTTTAATGTCAACTGACATCTTTTTGTTTCTTCTTTCCAAGTTATAGTGATGATTTCTAGAGTATGATTTAATGTACCCTTATTGCGAAAAGTGAGACAACCTTTAGATCAATATCTTCGATAGGCGCCTTAAGAAGGTAAATAAGTGAGATAAAATCTCCAGCACTCATATCCATATCAAAGACAACAGGTTTCCCTCTGGTTTTGTTTGAAAAATTGGGGAGGTAGAGGGTCTCTCTGTAATAAGGAAATTGTGTGCTAATATTAAAGCGGCCTGCATGCTGTGGAAGATTTATGACCTGCATGTATCATATAATTAGTTAGATTAATATATTTCACAATTTTTTATTACTACAAAGAAATCATTTTTAATTTTAAGGAAACTGGTAATTGAACCTTAAAGTACTTCTTTCCATCTAAAAGAATTCATTATCTCTTAGCATTGTTGGTATCAGTTAGTACCTTATGGAATAGGTCCGGGCTTACCAGAAGTTGGGTTTGCTAACAAAAAGATAAATAGTGTATATTGTTTTGAGAAACTGCTCCAATTTCAGTTGTACCTCTAGAAAGTGTTTGAAGTATTCTTTGTCGAGCGAACTGTTAGCATCTTTACTTGCTTTGGCCTTGGTGGCAACAAGCACCTTAACTGCATCGGAACCGGTTACTTCTTTAGTGTATCCATCCTGCTTCCATGCAGATAATAGTTACTAGAGTACAAAAGAAGCTTCACTGTCTAATTTTAATATCTTTTCTTTAGAAAAGCAAGTATCATTTACCACATCAAATGTCCAAACCTAACCAGTTTTGACCTGGTACAAGTGCCTAGGCACATGTTGCAAATTCAGTAAGATTTTGAAAATTTTGACGAATCATTTTCAGTCAGATAACAAAACTTAAATGGAATCTAGTTTTCGTTTTCACTTTCAGTAATAGTTCAAACACTTATCATGTCTTTTATTGTTCTATTTTCTAAATTCCGACTGAAATTCAATTAGACTGCCTCAAACTTTTATGGCAAAATTTGTTCCACTTCTGTTTCCTTGGTACTTGAACCTGAAATTTGATTGACCTCAAATCGCAACTCAGTTTATAACATAAGAACATACCTCACATTTTCCTTTTGTACTCCCATTAACAATACAAAAAGGATCGTCTACCCCAATTTGAACGTGGCCACTATGAACCCCTCTTTGTAGCAAATTAAACCTGGGTTTCTTATGCCCATCAAAAAATGGGTTTGAACCATCATTCACGCCATAAGGCTGGTTTGAGGTGATTACGGTGATGTTCATGTACTCCATCTCTGAAAAATCATTCTCACCGTTGTATTTCTCACCATTCTTCATTATTGAAACTGCCACTCCAGCCATGAATGAATCCCACATGAAATAGCTCTGTAATGCACAGAGAGGTCAGGTTGATATATGCATAGTTTAGTTGTGTACTAATTATAAGTCCAGGACGATACTTGTATGTATGAAGTATAAACCACTTTTTACGATTTAATACCAGACATTGATATCACCACATCATGCTAGTCAGTCATCTATCGGTCTGGCACCATTGTAACCAGGATTTTTATCAGGGTTAGACAAAAAAACTTCCTGGTACAACTAGCAGGTTGCGGACTACCGTGAATTAAGCAATTCAGAATGAGGGTTGTCTAGGTCTAAGAAAAATTTTCTCCAGGGTAGGCAACAACCCGGTTATACATAAACCTATATCCGGTTTTCAAAATCCAGGAGTAAGCAGTTGCCTACCCCTGTTTCAATGTGGCTCCACCATTGGGCACCATTCAAAATGTCTAGATCCATCATTGTTGGGCACAGGTTGTTGTTTCATTTAGTGTTGATATATATAGTATTGGAAGTATGAGAGACGCACCGTGTAGAATTTATCATTATACCAGGTGTCTCGAGTAATTTTCAACGATCGGAAGCAGTACTGAGCCTCATATGTGGATTGCTGGTTGTCGAATTCTTTGAAGAACTGTTCAGTTATTGGAATAGTATTTGTTGCATCTAGTGGCACAAGAGTAATTGGTATACCTGAATGGAACACCTGAAAAGTATATAATCAATATAGCATTACAAATATCATGCAAAAGTTGTGATTGAGCAAAAAGAACATTCTGCTATTGTAACATATTAAATTAGTTTACTAAATCGATCACTTCTAATCTAATTACAGCCTCAAGGAAGCCGCACTAGGAACCATGTAAAATAACAATCCCTAAAATAAAAGATATGTAAAATCATCACCTGATAAGCTGCAAAAGGATCTCCAAAGAAGTTAAACTCAGCATTTGGGTTTGTACCATATGCCGTGAATAAATTGCCATGATCACCACACTGCTCCGGTATGCAAGTAGTATCATTTGCAGGGCAACAACCAGTCGGGTTACTCGACCTAACGCCACCGCCCATTATGTAAATGTGCTCAATGTTTTTCTTCAGATGCGGGTTTGACATGAGAAACAATGCAATATTTGTGTGTATTCCCATGAGAAACAATGTTGTGGGTCCTACGGAGATGGTGTCAATTAGAACCTGTTGTGCCGTTGGTTGACGTAATGGTGTGTATTTTCTCTCCCCCTGAAAATTTCAAAGAATTTTTTTTTTAAAGAAATCTATTGCAAGATTTTTTTTTTTTTTTTTTTATACATAGAGCTATTTCCAATAAATGTTGATCATGTAGTTGAGTGAGTGAATAATTTTGAATGATTTGGACGATGCAAATTAGTACCTCTTTGGGTTCATATGGAAGTAAAATTAATACAAATCTTAGTCTTAGCTTCAAAATTTACCTGTGGTAGAAATCCTTTCCGGAAGCCATAATTGGTGTCTATATCCAATATACCTCCACCTCCTCTAGGAATTGCCTGCCGATATCTGCAATCCCCTACTGTTGTCATCCCCTGCAAAAACATTACAAGAAGGGCTTATTGATCACTTAGAGCTCTCTATAAAAAGGTGGAAAAAGAGAAATTCAGTTTTGCAAAATCTAAGAAAATTATTAAAAAAATAGAGAAGAAATTAAGTTGCTACAAGTCTACAACTTCTGACAACATCTCTTACAAATTCTGTTTTAGCAAAACATATTAGTCCTTGACTTGTTTGGGTTATATATATTGGATTCAGAAACTTTTGCAAAACAAATTGGTTAACCATGCATTTTCAATTTAACCACTGGTAACTAAACTTATAGACCACTGCTTGAATTGGAATTAATGGCCACATATCGTAGGTGGTGTAGTTCAAATTCTTTATCACAGTTAATTTGTTCATAATCTGAAAATTGCACTTTAGCCATTTGAAAAAAAAAATGGGTCTAATGGAACAAAAACTGCACAATACATTTTATGCCTTGCAGATAGCTCAAATCGATATCATGACACTGATATAACTCAATTTAAGTCAACAAGAAAGGTCTTGGGGAAGAAAATTCAATAAAAATTGCCACACTTGTTATTGGACAAGCAGACACCTCATCTTTTTTTCTTTTCTTTTTGTTTAAGGTTAGCTTGGAATCATCAGCCAACACAGTCAACACCGTATCAAGTTAAACATTTTTGAAAGCTAAGTATAACCTAATTGGAATTCCATTTAGTAGCACATTTACCTGCTCAATAATTGCAAGATAACCCCCCACATTTGGAAAAATGGTGCCACCATAAGAAATTCCACCATCGCCTCCGACCCCAACAGGGATGTCATCACGATTCATCATATAGAGAAGGTCGTACAACTGATTGACAGCGTGGCCCGCATCGGTCCATGAATTCGCACTGATAGTAATGGACTGTGATATTATGGAATTAATACCAAAGTTTAAGTAAAAATAATTAAAGTTTTATATATTGCAGAATAAAAATGGGACAGTTGGACTCAGAATTTTGTTTCACTTCAAAAAAATTCAAGTTTTATATATTTCTACCATAATTGATACTAGCATTAATTGAAGATAAACATATGGTGTTGAAAAATAGTTGGACAATAATTAGTGATGGATATATGCACGTGCTATACCACGGTGCATTAATTAATGCAGATCAGCCAAAGCATCTTCCTATACAACTTGTACACAAGTCATGTACACTGTACACAAACAAGAGTATTTAATATTTATTATTTAATAAAAAAAAAGAGTATCGCTATTCTCTTCTTAATTAGTCTTGCAAGTCAATGAATGTATATATATTAATTTATTTATTTTTTGCATCTTAACACCCGTATGCAATAAATGTATTTTAAATACATTGGGATGAGGACAACGTTTTTCAGTAGGTAGCTGAAATAACGGATCAAACTTCAATCATTGAGATTTTTTTTATTGCTATTTCTAAATAAAAAAATAAAAACTTGAATTTGGGTAAACTATGTGCTTTCCGTGTAATCTTTCATATATCTAAAAAACGATTCTTTGAAAATCCGGTAATGTTTCATATATCAAAAACGATTCTTTGAAAATTCCGGGAAAATATTTTGTCATATTGAGACTTCTACAAGTACGTGAAACTATATATTTTTCTATATTGCATTATACTATTCACTAACACTCATGTTTAACCGACAACACCCCCCTCCATGTAAAATTAAAAATTTATCCAACAGATTGTTAACTTTTTTTTGCAAATATTAGAGGTTATTATGAAATAAGTGTATATGGCTGCATGCTCATGTTTAACCTGCCACCTGTAAAATTAATATATTATCCAAGTGACTGGATTGGATATACTTTAAAAAAAAAAAACTAGACTTGATTATTAATATACCGAACATGAAAGCTCATGTTTTCTTATTGCATATACCTACAAAACCAACAAGAAATCAGCTGGCAGATATTGCAAATTAGAGAAGACAAATCCTTTTGGAACATGGAATTTCCTAAAATAATGAAAAACTAGAACAAGGAATTTTTTTTTCTTGTGAACCCTGTAAACATTTCAACAGTTGACCTCTAGAAAACTTTAGGATAAGATTGAGTTCAGAATTCATGGTAACAAAACAAAATTGATCTCCTTTAATAGAACAATAAAATTTGAAAATCCATCATGGAAATCTCCGAGAACAACATAAAAACATCTAACATTTATGGGTATGCATGTCAGAAGTTTACCTTTTCAAAATAATTATGCAATGGCTTCAAAATGCTTCCAAGATATTGTTTCTTAATTATGAGCCAAAGAAGAAATTATTCCATAATTGGAAGTAAAATTGTCCGGCGCATTTGTACTTGACAAATCATTACTTCTATATTCAGAACTTGTGTTTGAAGTTTATGACTTCTCCAAGGTAATTATTAACTAAGACACATTAACACAAGTGTACGTATGAACTAAGAATAAATAATATGGGCAGGGAAAAGGCAAGCAAGGTAATTGTCGAACCTTGAGATCAAACTCTGACGGGTCCTGTTTGAGCAAATACAGAACTGCGAAAAGGTCGTCAGTATCCACGTCAGTGTCGACATGGATCCTTCGTGGTGTCTTCATTCCAACATTTTGATCCATTAGCATCGCCAAGCAAAGCATTAGTATAATGAGCATCTTCTTGAGCACCTCCATTGACACACACACAGAAGAGTTATCTAGTAATGTGAAATTCTAGCTAGAAAAACAAAATTCATAACTGTTTCTTGAATAGGCACTATGAAAAGTGTAGAGCACGTGGTAGTTAGTTACAATGGCCAAGAAAATGGTGAAAGAAAAGAAAAGAACTAGAACAGAGGAGGAGGGTACTTCGTATTTTGCTTGGAACTTCACTAAATAGTTGTGCTCAAGTCAACGAATTGCAAGAAATAGGAGTTCCGGTTTGACTTGTCTTATAATATTATGCTACTTGACAAATATAATATTTCATTAAATATTAAGGACTCGATATTCTCGTTGGTCCAGCTAAGTTGGGTATATAATATATTAATGAGATCTGCTTCTGTAAAAATCTTAATTTTAAAATATGTCAAGGATAGAATCCATTGATTGTTACAAAAATTTTATATAGAAATGTGCCATACCTGCCCGTGATTTTTTTTATTTAGAAGTAAAATAATATTGGAAAGAAAATGGTTGGAATTGGTTTTCGAAAAAGAGAAAAAACCGGGGAAAAAAAAAAAAAAAAACCAATGCAAGTACCTGTATCAGAAATTTTTGAGATGCGGATCTGTTTCTCACCCTATTTCGAATAGACAATATGAGGAGAAACTGAGTTTAGAATGAGAAAAAAAAAGCTGCATCGAAGAAAAAATTGCCTGCACCGAAAAAAATTTGATTCTCCTTCCTTTCTGAAAACTCACCCAACTATTCCCTCTCAGCATATTATATTTATCTAAATACAAAAAAATCCGGGATTTTTATTAATATCCAAAGTTAATTAAAAATTAATATTTATGCCCAGAATTTCTGACTTTCGCCAAAAATGTCCAAGCCGGCCATAAAATGGCCGGTTTACTCCCCCAATAAAACGGCCATTTTGTGGCCGGCTCACTTCTTTTTTTTTTTTTTAGAGACACTATGAAGAGCAAGATAATGAAATCTAAAACTAAAATTTGAATTTTTTTGTTTAAATTATTTGTTAGATTACTTCTTTTGATATATAATTAGCGTATTTATACTAAAATACGCTAAATTACTTGAAATTATGTTGAATTGCACTATATTAATTTAAATTACACTAAATTACATTACATTACTCTAAAATACGGTAAATTACGCTAAATTATATATGAATAGGGATGATATCTTCACTGAAAGGTGAAAAACGACGACGGAACTTCAAACGGTCATAAAACGGCGCTCGAGTGTCCGATTTCAGCAAATGACCACTTTTCGGAAAGCTTGCGAAAATACGCATGCGTCCATGACCACTACGTCATTTTTTGAAATTCAGAATTGCCAAAAAAATAAAGAGAAGAGCCTCAAAACTTGAGTTGAAGTTTCCGATTAAGATTTTTATTTCTATTATTCAATCTAAGTAGCTCAGTAAATTAGTTACATAATGAACTTGTAGAATACTAATTTTTACTATTTTTTATGATTCATGAAAGATGGCACAAAATCAGTCTACTTTAGCGTAATTTATCGTATTTCAACATAATTAGTGAAGTTATTATAATTTAGTGTAATTTAACGTAATTCAACATAATTTATTGTAATATAGTGTAATTCAACATAATTTCAAGTAATCTAGTGTATTTTAGTATAAAAATATGCTAATTATAAATCAAAAGAAGTGATCTAACAAATAATTTAAATAAAAAATTCAAATTTTTAGTGTTAGATTTCATTATTTTGATCTTCATAGTGTCTCTAAAAAGAAAAAAGAAAAAAAAAAGAGTAAGCCGGCTACAAAATGGCCGGTTACGTAAGCCGGCCATTTTGTGACCGGCTTAGGCATTTTTTGGCGAAAATCCGAGAATCTGACATAAATATTAATTTCTATTAAACTTTGGATATTAATAAAAATGTCGGCAAAAAAATCCCCGTCCATTCCCCAATGGTGTTTTGGAAGCACTGATCCGGAGAAATTAATCTCGTTCAGAAAGACAGTATGTAACAGATTAGGACCAGTCGCAAATAAATAACGAATCGGAGTCGATCACACAAAAATACTTTGGACTTTGCGCCCACATTGGAGAATGGAGACTTCTGTCTCTGGCTCCCTGTCCATCAGCCGATCAGCTAATCACTATTCTCCATGTGTCCAAGATGACGACCGACCGACCATTCAACTTCACATATTCAGATATTTTGATTTAGAGATTTATAATGAGTGGAATCCTAACGGTTTATTTCTTTCAGCGACTGAGATTTAAATATATCAATGATAATTATAATGTACATCAACTATATTTTTTATACAAAGCATGTATCAAATTTGTACATAAACTAATATAAAGTAAGGAGGGTTCAAATGTGGTCCTTTTTTGTTTTAATCAGGTCTTCATTTTTTTATTTTTTAATAAGAAATTTTTAAATACATTTCTATAAAAATAAAACTATTAAATGTGATTTATATTATTTTATCTATTGAATTTTGATTTTATATAAAATATAAGTTGAAAAATCAAAATTCAAAATTTATATGTATCGATGTAATTTTACAAGCTCTTGATACTAATCAAAACAAAATCAAAATATCGTAATCTTTTATATTTGAATAGATAAAATGATATAGATCATATCTAACTGTTTTATTTTGACATTTAAGTTTTGTAGTTCCAAAAATAAAGGCATGATGAAGACATTTGAATCCTTCTCATATAAATTAGGGTTGTTCCTCTTATTATACTCAAGAAAAAATAGATATTGTAGGGCTCAAATGCCCCATTTCTTCATGCCCCAATCGTACCCCAACATTTTTATCTTCAATTTCAAAGTTCAAACAGACGATCTCAACTGCTCAATATGATATCCACGTTAAAATATGATTTGAGATCAAATTTTATATTTTTTGAAATTTTTTTACTATTTTTTAAGATAGGTACAAAAGTAGTGTTTTAGATGATCCACAATTTCCTAAAAAACAGTGATTTTGTACATTTTAATTTCTAAGCACATTTTAACGTGGATATCATGTTGAGCGGTCCAGATGTTTTGTTTGGACGTTGAAATTGAAGATAAAGATGTTGGGTACGATTGGGGCATGAAGCAATGGGGCATTTGAGCCCTCATTAAAAAATAGATATTTGAAATGAACCTTTGTTTTCCTATAAATACATTTAAACAAATTTTGTACTTATATACTAAAAAACGTATATAATGATAACACACAATTAGCAGTGCGGTGATTCATGCAAAAAAAAAAACACAATTGAATTATATTTTCTTAAGAGTTACATTGAATTTTAGATATATTACACACATCTCTTTTTTGAATGAGAAGAGAGAAGTGTAACACATGAGTCGTTTGATCCAGAAAAAAAAATAATTGAACGAATAAAAACATAATAAGGCAGTATAATTAGAAAGCTTATTTTTTATGTATTATAAATTTAGAGCAAAACTATTTTGTGCTATGCTCAATTGCTCATTAAGAGAACTCGGTGTGCATAACTTCAAAATTTATTGAATTGGCTTCAAACGACAAATTCAAACCATTGAAACCGATATACTTCATGAGTTATGTACGTGTCCATGCAAAATTTTACAATTTTGAACTCCTTTAGTGTTAAGTCAAGCGGTTAAAAAATGATGGAAAATGAATGCATTAAAATAACTCATAAAACTTCATTTTTTACCATTTGACTTTATACTAATTAAATTCGAAAATTTTAAAATTTTGTATGTACATACATCACTCGTAAAGTAAATCAATTTCAACGATTTAAATTCATCATTTAAACCAATTCAATAAATTTTGTAGGTATGCTCAAAACTCAATTAATAAACATAGCACACACGGGCTCTACTCGTAAATTTGATAAAACATTTTTTGTATGTATTATAAATTTATAGAAACTTATAAAAGATAGATGTTTGAATTGACATTTGGACCAAGTGAAATCAATTTGTGGCGTACTCTAATTGCCACGCGAGCGAGCTAATTAAGGAGGAAAAAGTGCATTTGACGACAAAATAAACATTATTCAAATTTTTTGACCTATTACTATTCTAACAATACATTAAAATTGTTTCTAGTGGCCATTGGCAGCCAGGAGGTGTCACCTTATTGCCATCGCCCGTAAATATTTAATGACTATAACCTGCATTGGCGGACCAGATCCTTACCGTTAGCTATTACTGTTATATCTCCGTCAAAACATAAATTCACCCGAGAAGGCGGTCACATCTTACAGAGTACCTCCTAAATATAGAATTTAGAATTTGTATGATCCGTATTACTATAGAGACGCTGTTATGTAGAATATAATAATTCTAAAGATGAAGAGGACGTATTACTAGAGAAGGTATGGCAATCACACACTTCGTCACGTGGAGAGAAAGATGCAACAGGATATTTAGAGATCAAAGAAAAACAACAAATGAGCTGGTGGAAGAGGTTTACAGTCAATGGTCTTATTTTAATTACCACAAAATAAAATATAACTTTAGATATTTTGTCATTTTAATTTTGGTCCGGCCTTTTCTTTCTAGGGTTGGTTTTTCTTAATTTTATTTAAGTTTACTCTTCTTTTTCTGTTTTTCAATTTGGACTTGATGTGGAGTCTATATTTGTAAGGGGTGGGTACAGGTCTTAGATCAAGACCTGATAGTTTGTAAACTCCTTATTAATAAAATACAAACAGGGACATGATCTCTATTTTTCATAAAAAAAACAAGAGGACGTAACCGTGATTTTCATCAGGAGTAGGCAACAAAAATATTATTAATTAGTTATTATTATTATTTAATTTATTATTAAAATATTATTAATTATTTTTATTAGAAGCGAAATCGGTAAATTGATCATGACATCATATCGAGAAAATTGTTAGGGATCGACCTAATAGATCGGAAACTCGAAATTTTTTTGAAAAATTATGTTAAGATAAAAAATTAATTTTAAACATTGAAATATTAAATTTTACTTTGAAGCATAGTCCATAAGACTCTCCTTTAAATTCAGTCTATTTTTGAACAATTAAACCTCAGAAAATAATTTAATCGACTTATTTCGTTGTAAAAGAATTTAGCTCAATCCTTTGAAAATAATGTTACATATTTATTATGGTCCCTTTAATTGACTCTTCATAATTATTCTCCTCCTGTTATTATATTCTGACACAGATTGATAAAAAACTCTACCAAATTGCAGTGACTCGACCGATTTCACTCAGAGCTGAGAGTCAGGAGTAGGCAAAACTCAAATTCAAAAGTAGAAAAAATCCAAATCCAAACCAACCATATACAAGTCTGTTGCCTTCTTCAAACTCCAAAAATAAACAGCTACCTAATGTATGCAACTCCAGAGTAGAACTAGGGTGCTCTCGAGTTCACCAAGTCCTTGGTGAACTCAAGTCCAAAACTCATCGGATCAGCTTCAAACGACGAATCCGACCGTTGAAACCCGTCTACCTTACAAGTGATGCGTCTATATGCAAAAAATTTAAATTTTGAAATTAATTTTGCATAGAGTCAAGTGGTCAAAAAAAGTCAAAAAATGAATGCATTAAAATTAATTTATTAACCTTCTAATTTTGACCACTTGACTCTATGCAAAATTAATTTCAAAATTTAAATTTTTTGCATGTAGACGCATCACTCGTAAGGTAGACGGGTTTCAATGGTCGGATTCGTCGTTTGAAGCCGATTCGATGAGTTTTGGACTTGAGTTCACCAAGGACTTGGTGAACTCGAGAGCACCCTAGTTCTACTCTGTAACTCCACCCATTAGAGCAAGCAACTTCATTCTTCCTAAAAATTTAAATAACAACCAAACATCACCTATCTTTTTATCATATTTTTTTTTGTTGAATTTTGGTAAATAACTTCCGTCCATAGAAAGAGAAGACTGTATTCACAACAACAACAACAAAAAAATTAAAAACTAATTTTTTGTCTAGTACCAAAGATAATATTTTTTGTGTGAAAGATTGCAGATTTGAAATCCAAAAGTGGTAATTTTTTTAGGATATAAAATAATTAGGTACTTGATGTTCAAAATTTATCCAAAAAAAATTTAATGTTTACATGTGCTTTGCCAATAGGAGAATTCACGAAGATCCCCAAATGTTCGTGGACCATGTGATAATTTTTTGAGAATATAAAATAATTAGGTACTTGATCTTCAAAATTTATCCAAAAAAAATTTAATGTTTACACGTGCTTTTGCCAATAGGAGAATTCAGGAAGATCCCCAAATGTTCGTCGACCATGTGAGCAATATAGGGAGAAATTTTCGGAGGTCCTGCTTCATTTTTTTTTTCAATAAATGTAATAATCAAGGACAAGGAGGTTCTGAGTTGCTGACTTTGAGCTACAGAAAAAAAAAATAGTACTTTTGTCTTTTTTTTTTCCTTTAAATTAGATGAAGTTTTAAGTTTTAGTGGCTGCAATTCTTGCCATTTTTGCAATTTTATTGTTATCTCATATTTTGAAGCTTTATTATTATTATCATTATTATTATTATTATCATCATCATTTATTATTATTATTATTATTATCATCATCATTATTATTACCATCATCATCAGCATCATCATCATTATTATTAGTATTAGTATTATCATCATCATCAAAATTGGTTAATAAAGATAGGGAAAAAGTGTTGATTTATATAGGGAAAGAGTAATTAATTTTTTTTGGCAGGGTTCTAGATATGTAGAAAGGTTTAAAGCCTGTGAACATTTATTCTGTTACGAACATTTATTGAAAAACTTAATAATGATTGGGCCATCTCACCGGCCTCATTAGTGGGCCTAAGGCCCACAACCTACAAAAGATTAGCCTGTTTTATTTTCTAATTCAAAAGACAAAAGGGTCAAAGAAACAAACAAAAGGGCCTTGAAAGTAAATGTGAAGACGGCCGACCAATTATAATGTCACCAACGTCAGATCTAATATAGATCTGTTCTAAAGAGCATAGTGGAAAGATATCAATAGGAACAGCGAGAAATACATTTCAACAAAAATTTAATTAGAATATGAGAGCATTTTGAGTACATTAAGTCTAGCACTGACGACATGCTAACTGAAATACAAGCCACAAACCAGAATACACTCTACATGTAATTTTTACAAGTACAATAACCAAAAGTTTGGGCAGTATAATTAATACAGTAGCAATCAACCAAGCATCTAGGTAAATGAACTCGCTTAGTTTAATCGAGATACTATAGTGCGGAGTCGGAAATTGCCACCAACTCTCAGCTTGCGTATATATAAGCAGATTATATATATATTGAGATATACACATGATCACATGCCAATTGGCTGGATCAACACCTACTAGGAGAAACTCCTTGTGATTGATATCTTGCTGCCTAGCTACCATTTTTTCTGACTGGGTTTGTTTCAAAATTTGCACGATTTCGCAAGCGGATTCTTCTCAAGGCCTACACTATTTCTAGCATCAAAAGCTGGAAGCAATAGCTCCTCAAACTTTTCCAAGAACCTCATCCATTCCTTCTCACTCAACATCTTAAATGTTACCATCTTTCGGCTCACATTTTCGTAGCTTCCTTTCGGAAAGCTTAAACTTTTCGATAATTTGGCAGCATCCTTTCTGTCCATCTCCGGCTCCACTTCGCTATCCTCCCAGTCTATAATCCTATTGGCTTCATCCGTAGATTTTTCTATGAAAACCAGACCTGCGGCACGTCTGCAGAGAACTTCGAGAGCACTCGGTGCATCCCTCACTGGTGTCATCATCTTGCCTATATCTGCGAGACATAGCCCAGCAGAAACCGCCTTCTTCAGGAAAATCGTACATAATATAAGTATCCTTACCGAAGCTTCTGTGATTTGAGGGAGTTCGGATCGCAACAATTCTGCATCCTTGTGTGGATCCAAGGAGGCAATGTAGTTCACTTTGGCAGTTGAGAAAGCAAGCAAGGCACATGGCCAGTGGAGCCACTCAAAGTATGGGACTTCGAGCTTTTCTGGAAGGCAAAGCTCGTGGTCAATCGGCACAAGCTCAAAGCTTTTCTTGTTATCAGTAGTGTTGCGTGTCCCCTTGACCAGCATGTTACCTGTGTGTCGGTCGATATTGTACAGGCGAATATCCAATATGCCTATCCGATGCACTTTCTCTGTCATGAACATTGATGGGCCCATCTCGCTTGAGTCTGAATGGTTTGGCACAAAACGCTGCAACGAGGCGGTCACAGCATTAGTTTTGTTCATAATAGGGTGTGAGATCTTGATTGTTGTAGTTGGTGGTACACCGGCAAAGCCTTCATGATCTAACAGGTATGCAGCTGCTTCCCGAGCAGCAGATTGGCTATCTGCTGGTTTGATAACTGCGAATTTTTTGTTACCACTATTTACGAGATAGAACAGATGGCTGTGTTCACCTTTGCCACATATTGGATCGGGCCCGAGGGTTATTGCTACAGCTGTCTCAGCAACTAGCTCGTTGATGCCAGCAGATTTACTGCTCCCAGTAATTTTGACACCCGGCGAAACTCTTTTTGGAACTTTCAGGCAAGTGGTAAGGCTGGGGTTAGATTTCACATTTGGAATGGTGCCACAGCTCTTTGATTTCGTTAGACAGTCTACCAAACATGGTGTGGATAAGCTTTTTGGGAATTGGGGATGCTTGAGTAGGATTCCAGAGGAGGTGTTATCTGATGAATTTCGGTTCAGTTGAAAATCTTGATCGAGGGAAGAGAGACGGCAGTGGCGGCTGTGCCCTGAAGGAGGCTTGAAGCCATGGTTTTGCTGATTTAAGGCAACAGCCATTAGATGTTAGTTGAAGGAGTATTGCGCGTAGCTGAGTTTTAGTGCAAATACCAACTTTATGGGTTTGGGTTTCAAATGGTGTAATTAATAGATAAATTCTTCTGCCATCATATCTACAAAATTGAAAAGTAAATTTATAAAAAAAATGATTTGTTAGGATATTGTGATATTTTATTCCACTTATAGAAAACACAACACAAAGAGTTGTAATTTTGATCTGTGAACTTTGTTTTTCATCAAGCTTTTGTTTGATATATGAAATGAAGGAGGCAACGAGAATAGAATCATAGCACAGGATTGTTCGTGCGGCAACCCAATTAATTAAGAATTGCTAGAATAAAGTGTGAAAATGTTTTGGTTCTCCCCAACAAATCATGGTTCTATTGAATAAGGGACAATTAACATATAAATTACAAAATGTTGCTTGTATTTACAAATGTTGATTACAATACCTAATTTGTATTTCCAAATGTTATTAAAAAATATCAATTCATAAGATCAAATTAAAACGCACCTCTTCAATATGTCGTCTAATAATCCTCCTTTAATTTCGTCTAGAGCAAAGATGGTGGCTCAAGAATCAAAATTGGAGAAGGCCCTCTGTAAAAGAATTTACAAAAGGAAACTTGACGCAGAGGATGTCGGCAGAGCCTTCTCGCCGAACACCATATCTTTCGGCTCTACAAAATTTTATTTTTGTAGGGCAAAAGAATGATTATTCAACCAAACCCAACCTACGCTAAATAACCGTCTCCCTTACTTATAAGAGTTTCTATTTTCTTCTCTCTCAATGACCAACATCCATTCCTAACAGACATTCCATACCATGCCTATTCCTGGACAATTCCTAAATTTGGCCGAGGAAGTTACAAGATTTGTTGGGGAAACACCTAAACATTTTGTACAGATTTACATTTACCCTCTTAAATTAACTTTTTTTTTTTTTCCTATTTCTATGTTGAAGACAATTGGTACAAACGAGGAGAACACGAAATAATGATTTAGATTGTTAATGTGATGACTAATGAACAAGACCCTAGTAAAAACAGTTTGCTCATTAATTTAGGAAACACGACTTGCAGCTGGCTCTGGAGAAATATTCAAACAATAAAAATGTTAGGGGAGAAGTAAAATGGGTTAGTTGGAAATGGGGATATCAAGGCCCCTCAACAGCCATGGTTTTAAAATTGGGCCGTCGATCAGCCCATAACCACATAATGGTGACATGTCTATACAACTACTGAACGGGTGGGAGAACATTTGCTTGCATCAATACCTACGAAACGAGCTACTTTCAACTCAGTTGCATTGTTCCTTGAAGAATTACTTAACACTAAAAGGCTCACTTGTTACAACCGCAATGGCATTGTTGGATGAGCAGATGGGGCAAGCACCGAATGAATGGTAGAGCATGAAATTAAATATCATTCTAATAAGTGGTTGGAAATATCTCAATGCGAGAATCTTAAGCTAGTTCAGATCAAAATTTCCAGAGATCTTATTATTTAGAGCCAATAGATTAGAAGAGGGTCTGCTTTTGAACAGGACAAATTAAAGTTGTTTTGTCAGAGTTCAGTGCATTGCTGGAAGCTCCAAGGACTTCAAATATTTTGTATTGTATTTAGTTTCAATTTGTTAGAATGAGCATGGTTTCAATCTTAAGCTAGTACACGGTATTCTCACATGTTATCTTATCAGTTATGGCTAAAACAAAATGATATTTATATGACTAATTATTGATGAATACTCTTAATTCAAGTGCAATTGAGCAATAGTTAACGGAACTGACTAAACTATTAAACTGCGTATATTAAATAGCTCGTTAATGACCGAGCTGGCTCATGCGGAGTTAGGCCAAACTCAAATTCATTAATTCTGGCTCGAGTTTGTGGCAAGCGAGCTAGTTTTAGCTCGGTCCACTAACGACGAGTTGTTACCGATCAAGTCAAGGGCTGATACCTAGCGGGCCACGAGCCACGGGCTTTTGTGCCAGCCCTACTCATAATTGATAAGCCAGACCTACATCTGTGGCAGAAGCAGAATATGCAAATAGAGGTGCTACTTTTACCCGATTACCCGGATCTGATCCGGAACCAACTCAGATCCGATTAATTTGGATAGGGTATGGTTTAAAAAATATAAACAGTTAAATTATGGGACGGTTACAAAATTAAATTTTAATATTCGATCCGGATCCGAACCAGAATCAATATTATAATGGATAGAAAATAGATTTGATTTAATTATCCAGACCCATAACCGAACCCGACTCGATACCCGTATAAATACCCAATAAAATGATAATACCATTCTTTATAATTATTTAATATACAAATATAGAGTAGAACTAGGGTGTTCTTAAACTCACCAAGCCTCTTTGTGAGTTTAACTCAAAAATCTATTGGATTGACTTCAAACAACACATCCAAACTGTTGAAACTGATCTACTTCACGAGTGATGCATTTACATGTCAAATTTATAATTTTTCGAACTAGTTTAGTATAAAGTCAAGCGGTAAAAAAATGATAAAAAATGAACGCATTAAAATTAACTTATAAATCATGCATCTTTTTTTGACAGCTTGACTTCATACTAAATTAGTTCAAAAATTTAAAAATTTGACATGTAAATGCATCACTCATGAAGTAGATCGGTTTCAACAGATTGGATGCGTCGTTTGAAGTCAATCCAATAAGTTTTTGAGTTAAGTTCAAAGAGACTTGGTGAAATTAAGAACACCTTAATTCTACTCTACAAATATATATTAATAACTATGAAAAGAAACTTTCACGTTAA
Organism: Carex myosuroides; assembly: GCA_028015225.1. Classification (NCBI taxonomy): domain Eukaryota; kingdom Viridiplantae; phylum Streptophyta; class Magnoliopsida; order Poales; family Cyperaceae; genus Carex; species Carex myosuroides. The sequence continues at coordinate 12,223,896 of CM051474.1, forward strand.
AGAAAGACAGCACTTGTAAACTAACCATTGTGAATCCCATTTACCCCGCAACATTTCAATCTTGTCTTTCCCCAGTAATACAAACAGTGAATATCGAAGCCAAATAATCTCTAAAGAAAATACCAATCATTTATAGTATTTGTTAAGAAACAAATCATAATATATATCATATTTAGAATAATAATTAATTCCTTTGATATTAATATTCTATTCTTGAATTTTTAGAACCATAGAAAAGGAAATCTCTATCTCTAATATTTTTCTTTCTAAAAATTATATCTCTTCTTCAATATTTTGCTTTTCAAAAATTTATTTCTCTCCAGCCTCTTGAATTCAAAAGCTATTAACAAAAAACAAAAAACTTTCCAATACTTTTTGTTACACCATGAGTACTCCAAAGCATCAACAATCAAATCCTAAAATACTACCTAAGTTCCACAAAATATTATTGAAGGCTCTAATGAGGAAAAAAAAAAAAAAATCTGTAGTCTGGAAGGAGTTTACACTTCTGCTTCAGGTACTAGTTCTCTGTTGAAGCATTTAGCCACTTGTAGCATAAAAAAAATTAGAGAAAGGGGACAGAGACAAATTGGTGATTGTATAATTCACAATGGCAGGGGTGACGTTTCTAAGGAAATGAAAATATATATCTTTAGTAGCAATTATTTATTTCTTTGCTATGTGCGAGGTGCCGCTTAATGTTGCCAATCACCATGCTTTTATTCGAATGATGAATGTTATTTGTCCAGAGTTGAAGTTAATTAAGAGACAAGCTTTGCACAATGGCTTGATTTCTAGATTTCAGAGGGAGAAAGAATTAGTGAAAAATTCATTCTCCAAATCATTTGTACCCGCTCTGGATCCGGATCCACCCCAGATCCGGATTGGACCCGATAATTCACAAACAAGTTATGGGTATCTATCTACCTGAAACCGAAAGACTAGACCCGACCCAATTTAAAACTAACAAGTATATGGATCGAAATTCAGACCCGAACACTTTTAGGTACGGGTCCAAATGTAATAGTATATGGACCCTACCCGACCCGATAGCACCTCTATATGCAAATATTAATAGCACAAATCCATTTTCCAATGCAAATAATAATTTGTTAATGTCACATGCAGTAATCCATAATTCATTCAGCGGTCTAACAGAAACAGAGGATTCAGACCCACACTTAGTGGTACCCTTGAAAGCTCAGTAGTTCAAGAGAATAAACATAGCCTGGCACCAATAGGCATATTCTCAAAGACAATAAGGTAATTTTTTAAGTAGTTTATAAACAAGTACCTAATACAACATGCCCTTAACATGTTACCAAAAAAAAAGCTTCCTATCATCAAGATGCATGGTGAGTATATGGAATTGCGGCATGAGATTATGCACTGTCAGAATTAGTCATGGAAAGAAATTCAAGAGCTTGTACAATGCAGTCAATGCTTGTGCCAGTAACGGGTGATTCATTAGTTTTTTGTTCCATTGTCTTCCTGCAAATTAATGAAATAAAGGTTCAGTCGGTGCAATCTGAGTTGTATTGGAGCATTGTAAATAGAAAAATTGTAAAGAAAACGCTATGAATATACTGTAGTGCTTTCTGAATCTCTCTGTTTGCCGGATCCAAACTCAAGCCCTGTAGAAATGCCATGCAAGCGTTTTCATAATTCTGGAATTGAAAAGATAAAAAAGTTACCAAACATGTAATACAAAAGTAACTCCAACCTCTTTTTGCAGTCAAATTCAATGAATGGAGCCTCGAAAAGACCAGTTCTATCATCTGGTACTACACCTGAACAAACCAAACCCAAAAATTAACAAGAAGGGTAGAACAAAAGACATCATATTAAGAGCAGTAATAAGGCTGGATCAGATCACTAACACTGACAGAAATTAACTGGCATGACCAGCATACAAGAGGACCAAAATAATCATATCTAAAATCCAATACCATTGTAATCCCCCCCCCCCCCCCCCCCCCCCACACACACACACAAAAATGCCAGGCCATATAAATCGCCACCAACCACCAGTTGGGATACATAATGAAGAACATCTAGCAAATGTAACAAACCTTCAGACAACTAAAAGCAGAGCCAAGGCGGAGGTAGGATATGGGCCATTTGGGCCGGAGGCAGTAGCAGGTGTATGCATCAATTAAAGCATTGATCCCAAGGCACAAGTGCAGCCAGCATAGGCATCTATTTGCATGTATGGTCACATCATTCGGGTCTTCTGACATTGCCTACTAACCCAAAAAATTAATAAATCAATGAGCATTGTCACATAAAACTGTAAAACGTCAACAAATTATTTTGCACCCTTTTCAACATAGAAGTATTTCAATGCACCCTCCTCTCTAGAAGCATGAGAAGATATCACACAAATTCCTCCCTAATTTCAGAAGGTAATGCTCAAACAACCCCCTCCCCCTCTCATTTCATGTGCATTATATTTCTAAACTCCTTTCAAAGGCATACAAGATACTTTTTTTTAAGGGTGGATGCCTGAAGTATAGAGGGTCTTGTAAATGGGTCATTTTGCTTCATAAATACAAAAAAGGGCATGTTTATTGTAACGAATTCGTATCCTCTGCATTAACTCAAAAAAGAATCTTTTGAGTTAATGCATTTGGACCGTCCGATCTGCTTTAAAATCCATGCAAACTAGATCCGCACTAATATTGAAGGATCCCATGCTTTCTGGGCAGGGGCCAGATTAACTCTGTTTAAAACCAGACGGCCGAGATGCATTAACTCAAAAGATGCTCTTTTGAGTTAATGCAGACGATGCGGACTCTATTGTAACCTGGCAAACCTCTATGCCTTTTATATGTCAATAGAATGACAGATACTGAGCCTATTGAATGCATGCAACACACTTTTCTTGCTTCTTTGGAACAAATGAGAGGAAAATCAGGGGCTGGGTTTCTAGTTAACTCTTTTCTCTAAAACATTGTTTGATAACCGCATTCTCCTCTCATTTGTTTATTGCACTGGTAGGGCTCTTTCTGTAATAACAGAGGGCAGTATTAAAACTATGAGAGGGGTCTGAAGATATGCCGCAGTTCTTCAGAACTCAACAGTAGCATAACAGTTTGTAATATACAGGTTGATGATCAAGAGATGACCCCTCTCATAGTGTAAAAAGAACCATAATGTAAAAGAACCCTACCAGTAAAAAGAACCATAATGTGCCCAGCTTTTACATAATCCTCAATTCATTTTACATCTACCTGATGCTCAAACCACAGGAAACCCAAAATGTCAACAAAAAACAAAAAGCCCATTAGATGACCTCAAATACTTGACCACCAAATAGCAATTATAGTAACAATAATTCTTGAAACAGATAAGCTACTACTTTTGATGAAATTCAATGATAAATATTATACTTGCAAAATCCCACCAAACTTTGTTTAATACAGATTTCCAGTACAAGGGAGGAACTTACATAGGTCCAGAGGAAGATTGACACCATGTATTCCTTTCGGCTCAGTGCACTGTCAGCTTTCCTTTTGAGTCTATCAAGCCTCTTCTTTGATTGAAGCTCCTCCTAAATCACATGTGGAAACAAACTGTATTTAAGCATGTAACTTCAATAACCACGTAACAAACAGGCATAAATCCCTTACCTCTACTTGATAAATCGGAGATTCAACATGCCTAAACAAACCATAAATGCTCCAGTCTGACACAATAGGAATCGGAGAGGTTAATGGATAGAGCTTTTCTACCACCTCCCTTTTACCTCTACCGGCCGCAATTTCTATTGGCAATCTCCCATACTATAACAGTAAAGATGCATTTTTCAGTTACAAAACCATTTTAGGGACAGTAAAATGAAAGAAAGAAATAAATAAAAAAAATGTGAAACCAACGTCATTAGGAATATTGGGGTCAGCACCAGCTTCCAGCAAATAATCCAACATATTTGCTGAATCGAAGGCCAGTTCTAACAAAGGTACCTTGTTCACATCAGCACCAGCCTATGAAAATCATAAGGAATAAGTTTATTTAACTACAAGGACGTTAGCTAAGAAAAAAGAAAGAAAATAAATGAACATTCAATATACCTTTAGAAGAACCTCTACACATTTGGTCGAGTCATTAATCACAGCAATAAACAGAGGTGTAAAGAAGCCATCGCTGACCTGGTTTGGCTGGGAAGGTAAATAGACTACACTTAGGTTAAATTAAATAAAAAAATTATGATGAGAACACGAGTAAACAAGTGAGTTACGACACAACTTTATTGTCAAATTCTCCTCAAGTTACATAATTTAATATGCTAGTTAAGAAACACTTTCAGAATGCTCATGACCAAAATGCTCTATATGACAGTGTAAATAGTCATGATGTGAAAGAGAGAGAAGACTGTTACATCTGCATTGTGATCCAATAAAACCTTCATGCAGGAATCATCAGCTTTACATGCGGCCAAAATGAGTGGTGTTCCTGCAATGTTCCTTGCCTCGATGGGACCTCCTCTAGAGAGAAGCAGATCCAATATCTCAGCATAACCTGAAATTCAAGTAAATTTAGAGAGAATAATTACTAAAGACATTTTAATCCCCATGTAGATTTCCACACCTCCTTCCACTTTGGTCATATCTGCCAGTTAAATTGATTAATCAAGACCCCTAATGAGCAGCACATGCTTAACATCAAAACATAGCAACTGGACTCCAAAATCAATAACACGACTCCACAATACTGTGTCAAAAACACACAAAAAGGAAGTAAAGAAAAGAGTTAAACCTTCAATGACAGCAGAATGGAGAGGAGTAAAGCCATCTTTGTCTCTTACATTTGGATTAGCGCCATGGTCAAGAAGGTATCTCACAGTGTTTATATGCCCCCCATATGTGGCATGAAAAATAGGAGTTTTCCCTTGAGAAATCATATAAGAAATGAAGAAAGACACGTCATTTGCATATGCTTATACTTCTTAAAAAAAAACTAAATGCCATCTGCAGCACAAGTTTGATGAAATATGGTACGGCTGAACTTGTCAACTTAACAAATGTTACTTGAGCTTTTAGGAGCTAGATTAGCATTTAACAATTTATTTTCAAGCATTGCACCAATACTGTAAACTCAATCAGGTTCAATTGCCACATCAACACTTAACAGGAGACAAATAAAAATAAAGTACAAAACTTATAGGTGTTGTACCATTATCAGGAACCAGATTGGAATCAAAACCTAACTCCTCAATTAGGTATTGGCAAATCTCTGTTCTTCCCTTAGCCGCAGCAATATGAAGAACACCCAGACCATCTCTGCTCCCATACCTTACATTAGCAATAGCCTGAGCTATTCTTCTGCCTTTGCCTAGCTTTTTAGCAGCAGCTGTACAATTTATTTATCAGCACAAAAATTAATTTCACAATTAAGACATCATAGTAATGAACTGTCATAACAAGGAAAATTTTTCCATCTTAACACTTCAAAATTTAAGCTTGCTATTTTAACAAACAGATAATCTGCAAGACAAGCAATTGCAAGCTTCATTGTACTATAGAGTAAAAGATTATTGTTTTGTGATCTATTTCAGCATTAAAGATAACAAGATGGAGAGCATAATTAAGTCTAAATTATTGCATTATACTCTAGGTAAACTTACAGTTTAACTATTTCAAATAACTTATAGTAAATAGGTAAACTTACATTTGATAACAAGATGGAGAGCATAATTAAGTCTAAAACTTAACCTTGTGATTCACAATTTACCTATTTCAAATAACTTACTTTTGAGAGAACGGAGGTCCCCTGCATCAGCCGCTTTTAGAATCTTCATAGCCGCCTTCTTATCTAGGAATGTCGAGAACAAATTAGAGGGTGGGAGATTGGGATGGGAAGGGGGGAGCTTTTTATGGTGTACCTGTTTTACTCGCAGACGCCATTGTTTCACTTGAGCATAAAGATGCTTGAGCACAGAGAGAAAGAAGTTCGACAAGTAAACAAGAAGACAACGAGTGAATGAGTTTAAACTTTAAACTGTATAGTTTGTTTTAACAGCACAAAACGGCGAGGTCCCGGACCCGGTGTATATTTCATGGACGTGGTTTAGATAAGACGCCATTGTACAACTAGACCAGTTCAAGAAAAAAAAAAGACCAGTTACTTCGATTAATACTGTTTTTTTTTTAAGGAAAATACTGTTTTTGTGTGCGTACGGCTCGCGTGCCAAGACAGGGTCTACTGATAAGACCAATAGACGTCCACAAAAATTATTTTACGCAAGTATACGAACAGTTCTTATAAACTCATTGTTGGAGATTGGATTCAGCGTATAGTTACCATGAGAATTTCCATTTTGTCTTCTAGGCATCTTCAAAAGGTACTGGTGCACAGCTGGTGGTCTGCTAAAAAGTAAAAAACAGCTGGTGGTAGCATAACCCTAGTCCCTAGGAATGGGAATTTTATGGGAATTTTTAATATGTGAATCGAATTTCAATTTGAAAATTTGATGGGAATGAGAATTTTAATATAGGAGTGGAAATTTTAATTTGTCAAAATTAAAGTCATTTAATCTATGAAATTTTTTAGAATATATGTGTTCGGCAAATGCACAAGTGTTCGGTAATATGGGAATTACAAATGCATAGTTGTTTAGGCAGGGAATGAAAAAAGAGATAAAATTACTAGGCTTATGTGGGATGATTATGTTAGACATCAGAATCAGTGTTGTAAAAAACGGTCTTAACGACCGATTAAATGGTCGTTTAATCGGTAACGACAGCCAAACTGTTACGACTATATTAATCGGAGGCCTGTTAACGTTTATTTCCGTTTATTCCCGTTTATTCTAGTGAATATTTATTTTCACATTGTTTCTTTTTTTCTATGACTACGTGTGATAATAAGTTAAATCGTGTATTGTAGTTTTGTTTGTGCTTGGATATACATAATATTTTATATATATGTATTTTCTTCTTATTTTGAAATTGATTAATTCTGCTCTTATTTATGTACCATATATTTTTCATACTTAATGATGTAATTTTTCCAATTAGTACGATATGTTCATATATGAAATTAAGCTATTATTATAAACTAAATTTAGTGATTTTATGTTGGAATGTTTCATTTCTTTCAAATAATATGTTCTTAGTATTTGAAAAAGTTTAATTCTCACATTTATTTTTTAATTAAATAAATGTGTTACTTACACATGTAAAGTGCGTATATATTGTTGAGAAGAAATAAGCGTAGTATCGTGTTATAATAATAGAACTAAGTTAAATTAAGTTTATTTGATAAGTTTGATGAGTTAAATAAATCATTTTTAATAAATTATTAATATATACACATAATTTTAATGAAAATGATTAATCGTCCGTATAATTCCGATTAATCAGCCGCATACCGATTAATCGCTTGGTGGTACCCCGTCCGTTCGACGAGCGCATACCGTTATTTACAACATTGGTCAGAATAGGAACTTAACTTAAAATTAGCTTAATCTATTAAAATTAAGTGTTGCTAGTTTAATTATGTTTGTTTAATAATTTCTTGTATTATTAAATTGTACTTGTTTAATTAATTTTAGCCTTTGTATTATTAAATTGTGTTTGTTTAATTGAGTAGTTAATTGTACAAGTTAATTTCAGTTTAATTAATTAAACAAGTATTGATTAGTATAATTCCTCTTTTAATTAATTAAACAATTAAATATATATTTTAATTAATGAACAAAAGTTACTATCTAAATTTTAAACAACTTTGAACGGTAAACTTGGAACAAAAGTTATTATATAATTCAATTATTTTGATTCTTCACAAGAGGCGCACTATCAAGGGAAAAAAATAGAGCTTCAAGTGAATGTATTTTTTCCATAAAAATTGAACATATCAAGATCAAAATACCCATATGAAATAGTGAAATAGAAAATAAAACTTGTATACTAAATGGGTATTAGAAAATATTCCTACAAACAAGCAATTTTCAAAATAATAATCATGAAAATCAACCCATCGATCAGGCCCTAACAGAAGTCCTTTTGCACAAAATATTAATTTATTTTTGCTCCAAAGGTGATTTTCCAGAGATGGACATCTAAGAAGATAAACGACCGACCTTTTCCTTTTAAAACGAAATTTCCGTATTATTTTTGTTTTTATTTGAATGTACGATATCTCAGAATCAGAAACCTTTTTACTTTTACAGTGGGACCAGCTTTTTATATATTCAATACTTGGGTATAGTAGCTCTACTCCACTCGATGCCAAAAATAAAGATTTCTAAAGTGTAACACATTACACGCAGGCGTACAAATATCTCTCTGTTTTTCTTTATGCTAAATGTACATTTTATAATGTAATTATGAGATATTACCTAATTCGGTCGTTTCAAGACCAATGCGCTTAATATAGATTTTTAGAAGGTTTTTAAGATTCATGATAGTTTAGGATCGAACAGTTTAGATATGTGTCATAGTTATGGCATCATTACAATTGGTTTTGACAAAAACAATTATTTGACCTCTATATTAATAGATAAATTAGTATCAAAATTAAAGAAATATAGATATATTTTTCTGTAAATTTAGATTATAGGCTGTGCATTGAATTTTAATATATATAATTTAGAGACGTTTGGTGAATGATAAATAATCAAAGAAGCTAACCCGTTAATTTTTCTTAACTACTAAATCGATAATTTACTAATTGTTGTATTAAATTTGATATGCAACTAATGTTTAACAATTTTTGGAAAGGGAAAAAACAATGACTGACCAGGAATTGAGCCTTCTTTGTAAAGTGGTTGTCACAAATAACAGACACTACTACAGAAAAACAGATTGCACACGGACATTAATGGAAGAGCTACACGGATTTCCTGCTGTGTTTAAAGCCAGGGTGTATGAATAGGTCAGACTACACACGGATATTTAACCGTGTGAGATTATAACAATTTCTACACGGATTACTTTGTAAACCGCCGTGTACAAAGACCTGGGGTGTCGCTCTACAAGTTACCGAGCTACACGGATATCCCCTAATTAACCGTGTACGATTCCTCTTTCTACACGGCTTTGTATTAAAAGTCCGTGTAGCTCTCTTAGCTATTATACACGGACTTTTGGTAAATATCCGTGTACAAATAGTTGAAGATTTTTTGTATTTCGCCTCCAGCAAGGCTATCATACACAGATTTTTCTAAAATATCCGTGTATGATTAGTATTGCACACGGTTTTTTATAAAATGTCCGTGTAGCTCTATGCTATTGTACACGGACAACTGTTAAATAACCGTGTGCAATAGCTAATTTTTTATTTTGTTTTTTCTATCGTACAGGCACAATTGTGAAATATCCGTGTATAAATACCTTTTTTTTTTGTATATTTTGTTTTTGGGCTAGCCTCCAGCTCTGCTAGCCAATTTTTTGCAACAGAAATACAAATATTCATTCGAAACTGATTAATTAGCAAGAAATTACTAAATTTATACAAAATTCATATAGCAATAAATTCATTCGAAACATATTTTTATTACAAATCTATGCAAATCCATAGCGAGGATTACAAAATCCATGGCAAACCACCTTGCCCACATGCACCGCACATCGTCGATCTGATCCTTGGTGTAATGCGCTTGCTTTGTCACATTCTACAAAATTATAATTTGATAATAGTTAGTATTTCAGAAAAGGTAGATATCAATTGCTTATTATATAGGAAATTAATATGAAGTACATACCGCTTTTGGGAAATCGAATTGTATTCTTTCGACAAAGTCAAACATGAATATCATCGTGTAATAAGCGTATTCCCATCCCTCCTCCTGTTGCGGGCTCTGAAATTTACATTTAGTGGCATTTGTTAGAATGACAATAATTTTTTTAACAAGATATGAAATTTCTAACTCATAAAGTGTTCTCACCAACATCCACTTCCAATTCAACTTGCTTTTCTTGCGTGTGCCCGTGCTATCTGATCCTCCCTCTTTAATATATTTCGCAAAAGCCCTTACAAAATTGAGTGAATGTAATTAGCAATTTTATAATTTGATATGATTGAAAGAAATTTTATAATTTTATCAGAAAGTTGTTTATTTTGATGGTGCGATATTGTCTAACAAGGTTGCAAACAGGTTTTAATTACCTTTATATTATGAACAAGTATTGATTACCTTGAGATTATTCAAATCGTCTAAGGCCCACGTGCCGGATCCTTGACTACTTCGCCGAATTCCCGGCGAAATGGGAGGTGGTTGCTCGGATGGCTGCGTAGTTGCTGATCTAATTTGTGTCAACATTGCTTCCATCTCAGCAAACCTTGCGTCGTACTCTTTGCTCACCTCCGCGCGTATCTGCGCAACTATCTCGTCTTTGTTTACCTTGGCACGAGATTTTCTTCGAGGTTTTTTGTCCCTCCACTCGGAACACCTCCTTCCAGCCCCTGTAGACCCCTACACCCCTTACTCGACCCGGGTGTTCTGGATTCTCGAGCGCTGCGGACAAGGAATCATTTTGTCGTTCGACACTCCGGGCACCCGAGTTGACCTCCTCCTCCACTTCCAACTGTTCAAGTAGAAGAATTAGTTAAAACAAAAGAACAATTGATGTACTTTCGGAGTTATAATTTTCGGATGAATGTCACAAAGTAAGTATAAAGGACTCTTACCATTCTTTGAGCCACGGGTTGCAAATCCTTTGGGAGTACTATCCTCCCGTCAGCGGTTACCTCGGCTCTACCCATGACCCAATCTTTGCCCCTAGGATTTTGTATCCTAACCACGGGTGAGTCAGAATTCTTGTTTTGCTCCAGGACTTTCCTCTATTCTGCCGACTTACCCTCGTAACCAGCTGACCCTAGATGGTGTGGATACTTGTTAAAGGCAACGGTCCTCCTGCCTTTATTACTTTTTGCCTTCACAGAAACAAGACAATAACGATCAGTTAGTTTTAGAAAAATAAGTACATATCGAGAAAGAATAAGCACAAAAGAGGCACGAGTTAGATACATGGAACTCTTTGGTAGACTTCAAAGCTTGAAACGCATCCCAGTCCTCTTGTTTTAGCCATTTGTAGTAGCCGATCGGAGTTCTCCCTTTCTCCATGAACTCCGTCTTCAACGTGCTCTTGAATTGCTTCCAACCATTGTTCATAATCTTCAAAGTCTTATCCTTTGGAACATCATTCTCGATGTTCCACTGAGCCTGATTAACACCAAAATTTAGTGTATTTAAGTATAGATTATACATAAGTGAAAATAAAGCAAAGAGTTGTTAGGCACTTTACCTTCACCATGTTCCACCACTCGTCCTTCACCGCATCCTCAAAATGATCCCATCTCTCAACAAGGATACTCACTTTTTGCCTCACCAAACTCATACACCAATTTGAGTATTTCTGCCGTTTTTCTCCCTGCGCACGCCCGTCTTCTGTGAACCAGATTTCTTGATGGGTGTGCTCGGACATGCTCGTGCACATTGTCGGCCCTCTTCTCCTTCTTTCTGATGAGGCAGTAGCTTGCTGCTCCTCTTCTGCCATCATATCGACGTACTCATCCTCATCCGACATGGTTCTGCATGAAATTAAAGATCAAATCATAAGTGATCAATAATTGATATTCTTGTACAAAAATTGATATTCTTGTACCAATAATTGAAATTAAAGATCAAATCATAAGTGACCAAATCATGAAATTAAAGATCAAATCATAAAATTGATATTTTGTACAAAAATCCTATAATCATAAAATTGATATTTTGTACAAAAATCCTATGAAATTAAAGATCAAATCATAAAATTGATATTCTTGTACCAATAATATTTTGTAACTTGTGAAATTTGTTTCCGTTTCTCAAATATATTTATTTATTTATAAAGGGCTGATTTGGTATTTGATTGAAACAAATACATTAATTAGAGACTCAATCGATCAAATTCATATTAAATTTCAAATTAGTGAGTTTTTTTAAAATAATTATTAATATTAAAAAAAACTTATCTATAATATTTTAATCTAAATAATTGAAAACACATCTAATAGATGCTATTTTTTTTAAATTTCAATAATAGTTTTCAAATATACACACCGTAAGAATTAAATGAAATGTACTATGAAATATAATTATATCAAAAGAGGGGATGAGGTGGTAAAAAAACAATGTGTCGGTCAAATAGAAATAAGAATATATAGCATGCATTGGTTGTTTCATTAACTTATAGTCTAATAAGAATATATAGCATGCACAATTTTTGACATCTAACCTAGATTAATCAATTAACCTAAAATACCCTAAAATACCCTATATCAAATTAACCTAGATTATTCAATACTAACTCGGTATAGCACCATAAAGATATCCGGTAACAAAATTAGCCAACCATGGCTAACGGGTTCAAACCCAATAAGAAAAATAACGAGAGAGAGAGAGAGACGCTAACCACGGGTGAGAGAGACCGCGGGTTAGAGAGAGAGAGACCACGGGTGAGAGAGACCGAGGTGGTGAGGCGGTGAGGCGGCGAGGCGGTGAGGCAGTGAAGAGCTCGGAGAAGGTTTTCGAAATTCTCTGTGAAGGTTTTTGGAACTGAACCGCTTAATATTCTCTGTGAGGGTTTTCGGACTTGTGAAAATTTTGGCAGAGAAGGATTTCGAAATAATAGTGTTTTCCTCATTATACACGGACTTTTAACTTAAAAGACCGTGTACAAAGAGCTTTCTACACGGACATAACTCTAAAGTCCGTGTGCAAATATCCTTTCTACACGGACATCTAGCTAATAGTCCGTGTAGCTCTCTTCCATTTCTACACGGACTATTAGCTAAATGTCCGTGTATAAATAGGTCCGACAGGCGGGTCCCTGGTTCAGTAAAATTTCAGGAGGTGAATATTTATAAAGTAATAATAAATTAAGTAAAATTTCAGATTTCTAATATTTCTAAAGTAATAATAAATTAAGTAAAATTTCAGATTTCTAATATTTAAAAACTTATACCGATATTTGTACCAAGCAACTAATATTAAAATCTAATAATGAAATTTTATTTATTTTATTTTATTATTAAATGTTTTAACTAATATTTTCAAAAACTAATACTAATATTTGATAATATTATAAGCATTAAACATAATCCTTCATTGTTGCAATATTTGATAATATTTGATAATCCTTCATTAAACATAATCCTTCATTGTTTCAAAAACTAATACTAATATTTGATAATACTAATACTACATTATGCTTTTTTCCTTATTTCCCTCTTTTTTTCCTTTTTTATTTGATATATTACAAGCTAAGGTTGCAATATTAAAAGCTACACGGTCTTAAACAAAATAAATATTATACATTATGTTTTTTTTTTCCTTTTTCTTCTTTTTTCCACTATTTGAACAGTACCCTCGGCCCATAATCCTTCATTGTGGTCGGACCGCATGTAGTCATCTTCGTCTACCCCTTCAAGTGTTGCTACCTCAGTTTGCACATCGGTACAAAATGGAGGTACTTCGTCGAACTGGTCGTACTCTTCTTCATCGACGACATTTTCTACCCCGACAATCCTTCTTTTTCCGGATAGGACGACGCTCAACCTAGCATCACTCGGGTCAGTGGCATAAAAGACTTGGGTGGCTTGCTTGGCGAGTATAAACGGATCATCAACATGCCCAACCCTGTTTAAATCAACGAGTGTGAACCCGTCGTTGTCAACTTAACACCTCGGTCTTCGACCCATTGACACCGAAACACGGGAATGCTCAGGCGAGGACTGTAAATGAGCTCCCAAATTTCTTGAATAACGCCATAATATGACTTTGATGCTATTACAGCCCGGCCATCTCCGGATCTACTGAATTCTTGAGAGGTCGCCACCAACGTCACCCCACTGTTTTGCATCGTGCTCTTATCACTCTGGGATTTAGTGTAAAATGTATATCCATTAATCTCGTATCCTTGGAATGTTCTAACAACAATTTGGGGTCCTTCGCCAAGCAGTTTAACAATTTCAGGTACGGGGTGTGACTGCACTCTTTCTTTCAGCCATCCTATAAAAGAACGATTATGCTCGTTAGTAAGCCACTTCTGACTCCTCGTGTAGTTTTGTTGTTGAAGGATTGTCATGTGCTCATCTATATAGGGAGCAACATCTGTCATGTGTTGTAGTACAATAAAATGTGCCTTTTGTAGTTCATTTAGATCAGCAACTACGGCTCTCAACCCAATTGTCCCGACTCCTTGGAGCCTTCCCTCGTATCGAGATTTTGGAACGCCAATAGGATCCACACCGGTCAAGTAGTTGGTGCAAAAATCAATCACCTCCTCCGTAGAATATCCTTCTATAATGCTGCCTTCGGGTCGATGTCGGTTCCTTACGTATTTTTTCAAGATGCCCATGTATCTCTCGAATGGATATATATACCGAAGAAACACGGGACCACAAATCTTAATTTCTCTCACAAGATGAACAACAAGGTGAACCATGACATCGAAAAAAGATGGCGGAAAATACATCTCAAGTTGGCAAAGAGTCACGACGACCTCCTTTTGCAAAGAGTCCAATTTTAGAGGGTCTATCACTTTGGAATTTATTGCATTGAAGAAAGAACAAAGCTTCGTAATGGTTTGACGAACATGCTTTGGTAAAATTCCCCGTATTGCAACGGAAATTATGTGTGTCAATAAAACATGACAGTCATGAGATTTCAGACCGACCAGTTTCAAGTCCTTCATCGACACCAACTTCTTAATATTCGAAGAATATCCTGATGGGACTTTTATACCATTGAGGCATTCACAAAAGCTTGTTTTCTCTTTCTTTGACATTGTGCACAGTGCGGGGGGTAGGTATGTGCGCTTCCCTTTCTCCTGCGGTGCGAGCTCGTGTCGTATTCCCATCTCTACCATGTCTTTTCTCACTTTAATATCATCTTTAGTCTTCCCCGGAATATTCAATAATAAACCAATTAAACTGTCACAGACATTTTTTTCGACATGCATGACATCTAGGCAATGCCTCACTTCTAAATATTTCCAGTATGGTAGCTCCCAAAATATGGACCTTTTTTTTCAAATATTCTTCGGTTGTGCTTTGGCGCATTTTCCAAAAACAACATCAATGTTTTTTACCCGTTCGAAGACACTCTCCCCGTCTAATGGATGACGAGCCACTCCAAGCTCAATTTTCCCGTTGAATGTCATCTTCTTCTTACGATATGGGTGATTATTAGGAAGAAACCTACGATGCCCCATGAATACATTCTTTTGACAATTTTTCAACCTCAGCACCTGCGTGTCATCTTCACAGATCGGGCACGCTTTTGCTCCTTTACAAGTGTAACCCGACAAATTCCCGTACGCGGGGAAATCATTTACGGTGCAAAACACCATGGCCCGCAAGTTAAAGATCTCTTTCATATACGCATCCCACACCGGGACGCCATCACGCCACAATTTTTGGAGGTCCTCGATTAATGGTGCGAGATATACATCTATGTCATTTCCGGGTTGTCTGGGTCCTTGGATTAGTAATGACATCATTATATATCTGCGTTTCATGCACAACCAAGGAGGAAGATTGTAGATGCATAAAAGAACTGGCCAAGTACTGTGCCGACTGCTCATACTTCCAAACGGACTCATTCCATCTGAGCTCACCACAATCCTAAGGTTCCTCGTTTCAGAACCAAATTCTTTGAAATGTCTGTCAATGTTTCTCCATTGAGGAGAATCAGCCGGGTGCCTTAGTTTACCGTCATTTTTGCGCTCTTCTTCGTGCCAGCGCAATAATTTTGCATCTTTGGGATTCGCAAACAACCGTTTGAATCTCGGTATTATCGGCAAATACCACAACACCTTAGCCGGAGGTCGGCCATTTGTGTCCTCGTTACAATCATCAGTGTCCTGGTTCTTACGACGTTTATATCGTGAAACACCGCATTTAGGACAGACATGCATGGCCTCGTACTCGTTACGATACAATACACAGTCATTCGGACATGCATGTATTCTTTCGATCTTCAACCCCATTGGACATATCAACTTCTTTGCCTGATATATTGTACCGGGTAACTCGTTGTTATCTGGGAGCATTTCTCACGTGAAACTCTTATCGCTCCAACCATTGTCTGCTTTTAAGTTTAATAATTTCAACACAGCTGACAGTTTTGTAAAATTGGTACACCCGGGATACAACGGCTTCTTGGATTCATTAGACAAATTTTGAAATTTATCATAATTTTTATCACTAATTTCATCTTCCACATCACGTAACATATCCTCCAAATTTTCAGTAAACTCGTGTTCTACATTTTCATCAAAATTCCTCTCCATCTCATCATCGTCATTTTCGGGTTCGACGTTATCAGAATATTCGGCACTCTCATAATCCTCGTTCCAATCAAGTTCAAAATTATCAGAAATTCCAACATTCTCATCATTCAATTCACGATTACAATCTTTATTGGCACTACTACTTTCCCCAAATTTCTCACCATGCATGAACCAACATGTATATCTCTTCTTAAATCCCCGACAAATCAAATGAGCTCTAATTTCTTCGATGTCCAAAAATCTTAATAAATTTTTACAATCTTTATAAGGACATAAAATGTCTTCTTCTTTTTTCTTCACTCTATAACTCTCAGCAAATTTTATAAACTCATCAACGCGAACCAAATATTCTTCACTGTCACGTCGCATTTCATACATCCAGCTTCGATCCATCTGTAAATTAAATTAAAAAAATGATTTGATCAATTAATCATGCATGGTCAACATTCTCCTTCGTGTACAAAATTTTGGGCTTACAAAGGGCCGGTTTACAATCCTAACCCACTCTTTGAATATTATGTCTCATATGTGAACACATATTAGCGAGATTTAATTAGCATTTGAGAAAAATTCGGCAGCATTTCCCCTTAACTCCCCAAGTATGCGTACGAACCACATACTCGTAGGAGCAATAAGGGAAAATACTGTCGAACTTTCCTCAAATACTAATTAAATCCCGCTAATATGTGTTCACATCCTAAATGAGACATAATATTCAAAGAGCAGTCCCAAAACGGGGACTATCCAAAATTAATCCCTATTGGATTAATTTTGAACGGGCATGGACCTAAAAGCATCTAAAGGTCGGTTATTGGACCACAATACACTAATTAATTACATCTAAAATTAAGAAATCAAGCATGCATGAAATGACCTAAATAAGCCTAAATAACAGAAAATTAGAGGAAGAAAATGATTTAAATACATATTACTAACCTTAGAAAGATGGAGAGGAGAAAATACAAACTTAATTCAAAGATCTCATATCTCAGCTGCTGGCCTCGATCAATTCGCAGAAATCTGATAGGAAAAAGCTCAGTTCAGAGAGATGTATTAACTAAAAGACTTGATCAAAACGGCGCTGGAAGGGGAAGACATTAAAACCCTACACTATATATTATACACGGCTATTTAGTTATAAAGCCGTGTAGCTCTCCAACTAAACATACACGGCTCTTTTGTTATTAATCCGTGTACAATTATACTATTTCTACACGAATATATTATCAAAAAACCGTGTGTAATATTCCTACACGGCTTTGTATTAAAAGTCCGTGTAGCTCTCTCAATTATTTGCACACGGACCTCTTTACACACGGATTTTTGGTTTCTAATAAACCGTGTAGCTCTCTCTAATAATTCTACACTGATTATTAACTAATTATCCATGTAGAAATCGTGCAGATCTTTTGAACAAGTAAAAAATCATATTTTGTACACTATTTTTAATATAATTGCCAAATCCGTGTACAATGTGCAGTGTACAAAGCCCAGTTTTTGTAGTAGTGAGTATATAACTGAAATGTGTCAATACCGTTGAGCTAAAAAAATTAGAACTGAATCTTGCAACTGATCATCTCATATAACAAAACGTACGTTTGCATCAAGGTTCTCATGCAACCAAATCATTTTCGGATTTTCAAAGTCCAAACAGTCGATCCAAACCGTTAGATGTTCAATCTATATTAAAATCTGCTTGGAGACCAAATTTTACATTTTTTAGAATTTTTTTACTATTTATTAAGCCACTTTGAAAATTGCTGATCCGGGTGAACAGTAAAAACAGTGCAACAAAATTCTGGACCATGTGATCAGCAATTTTCAAAGTGGCTTAATAAATAGTAAAAAATTCCAAAAAATGTAAAATTTGGTCTCCAAGCAGATTTTAATATAGAGATCATATCTAACGGTTTAGATCGACCATTGGACTTTGAAAATCCAAAAACGACTTGATTGCACGAGGACCTTGGTGCAAACGTTTTGATATTAGCCACTCTATATATGGAATACTATCATTTGGCATTTTCGTTTTTTAAACCTTGACAACGGCCACCAAGTTTAACTATCATTTGACATTATTTTGAATAATACAAGTGGTCATATATTTATATAGTAGCCAGTGGGTTATATACGTGTTTGTATTTAAATTAGGTATTGGTGATTTTTTGTCAGTTTGCTTTGAAAAATGAGAATTAAGCCATTATTATGGCTTGATGGAATTGAGGACAGGGGAATTACTAAATTAAATAGAATAATTATTTGAGTACCCTCACTTTATTATCTTAAAAATTCTCGCATTATTTAGAGAAATTATGTACTATAATCTCCACTAATTATTATTCTAAAATGATATTATATGGTCCTCACAAATTATATGGTCTATTATTATTCTAAAAAGATATTATATGGTCCTACTAATTATTATTATAAAATTTCTGCAGCACTCTTCTTCTATGGTCTCCACTAATTAATTATATTGTCCCCCTTTTTTCAGTCCCCGCACTTGTCCCAACGTCAACCTTCATGGATATAAATACTTGAAAGATAAGATATTAATACTTTGATTCGTAACTTATTATGATCATCCATTTTCCAGTCCCCCAATCGTCCCCGCGTCAACCTTCCTCTAATGAAGTAGTGGGAACCCGTATCACCGCATCAACATTTCCCAATCATCCCCGCTTCAACCTTTCTCTAATAAAAATAGTTGACCACATAGGTATAAATACTTCAGTGCATAAGTATAAATATTTGCAATACTTGATATTAATACTTTCAGACGTCATTTCAGACATCATCCAGTGTCATATGTAAAAAATACTTGCAAATATAAGTATAAATACTTGCACGACGAGGTATAAATACTTGTGTGACGACGAGTCCGTAAAAGACATTCGTGGTTTTATATTCGCAAAATTTCTCACATATCGTCAGAAATAAGAACAAGATTGAACGAAAAAAAAACACCTCTAAGAAAGTGTATGGTCCCCCATGCAGTTTGAGTGATACCCCACAAATATTTATAGTGCGGGTATGTTTGGAAGATTTGGTTAGAAAGACAATTATTTACGTAAAAATTGTTTACCTCATAGGTGTAAATATTTCTGTGCATAGGTATTAAATATTTTCTTGCATAGGTATTAATACTTTAGAAAAAATATTCAATGCTGGAGTTTTTGCGGTCCCCAACTGGTAGTTATAGTAATTATATATAGTGCGGGTAATGTAGCGCGGGTACTGTTATCAGCTTCTAATTAAATAAGCGTTATTTATAGTTTGTATTGTTCAAAAATAATCAGACCTTTAAATTAATTTGAAAATAAGAAGAAGAATTTTTTTTCTATTTTTGGCGAAAACACCTTTAATTTGCAGCAGCTGGTAATGTTTTTGATATACGAGTATACGTTACTATTACTTTGTTAAATGTCCTATGATAATAAAGTCCATAACACATACAAGGAAATCACTGTTGTCTCTACTATGTAATTCTTAGGCTGGTATCCTCATCTACCTACTCTGGAATAAAGGAAAACATGTTGACAGTATTGACCATTACATTCATCCCAAAAATCGGCGACTGGAGGAAGCTGCCCTTTCATCTATAGGCATCTTTTTTAACTTATTCCTTGTGGGACTCAAGATAGATCCTGGTTCGGCATGGCGTGCCGGTAAGAAGCCATTCAGCATTGCTGTGACTGGCATATCCATCCCTGTGTTGATATCCTTCTTAGCATACTTGTGCATCCACAATAAAATCGGTTATCTGGAGAAAAGCAAGCACGATTTTTTGTTGTTCCTCGTAGCTATTATTTGTCATAGCTTCTTGTTTGTTCAAGCGGAGGTGCTATCTGAGCTAGGGCTTCTCAGCAGTGAACTCGGTCGCCTAGCACTATCGGCATCAGTCATGCATACAAGATTTTATGCTTTATAGTTCCTTCCCCGTGTTTAACAGCATAACCCAGAACCGAATTGGCGGGAAGAATGTCGTCATGCATTTGCTTTTCTTTGCCATTATGATCTCTTTTATCATCCTCATAGTTCGTCCATATGCACTGTGGATTGTTCGGAACACGCCTTCGCATGCCCGTGTCAGGTATATCATAAGAAACTAGATAATCTATAAATGATTTTTTTTTCTCTCTCAAGTTCTGCAAGGAGAGTGGAAATTATATTTTGAAAAATGTGTTGAGACCACTATTGGATGCGTCCAGTACCTAGTAATTTCTACATATATTGTGCATGTAAACACTTAATTAGTTATTTTTTATCAGAGTTAGTTGCTAATTTTAATATATAATCATAAAATGATCGGATAATTGTGTATTTTTAACATTAAATTAATTAATTCTTAACATAAATATTGTTCTTGTAGAAAATTATATACTTTCTTTTAACACTTTGTTTCCGTTTGACACATATATTTATAATTATCAAGACGTGTGATATGTACGGGAGTGCAATGATGATCACCCATTTGACTTTTATACCATCATCAAAAGTGCCTAGAAAATTATGACTATGCATATTTAGAAGGAAATAGAAAATGTTAAAAGGACTGTAGCTAAGTACTTGCAAGAACAATATTTTTGTTAAAAAATATGTATATATAAAAAATACACAGTGACACATGTCATATATATTTTTCATAATTAATTATATGTAACAAGCAACTAGCTTGCGTTAAACTACTAATTATCTAAGTGTTTAAAAGCACAACTTATATGTTAAAAAAATATTAAACTAGATACGTAGGATAAACACAAGGCGGGCATTTAAAAGATGAACTCCTCTCATAACTCTTAAATTTGACCAGATAAAGTGATCTCAAGGAGTTTATCTATTTTGTTACTTTGTATATGTAAGAAAGGAACTTGATTAAATTTATGCTCGTCCTTAGGGAAGTGCACATTACTCTGATCACTATTCTAGTGATCCTGATGGCGCTGGCCAGCGACATAATTGGAGCACAGGACATTGCCGGCCCAGTAATCATGGGTTTGGCAATGCCGAGTGGGCCACCTCTCGGAACTGCTTTGATCAGGCAGCTTGATTTGGTGGCAACGGAGTTGCTCCTTCCGATGTCCTTTATTGCTGCCGGGCGTGAAATGGATTGGGCAGCAGCCGGCCAGGAGTTGAGCCACGGGCTTTGGCTAGGGATGCTCACGCTAATTGCAAGCATTACCAAGATTGTTACTTTGGCGATTTCAGCTGCTTATTGTGGCTGTCCACTTAAAAACGGAGCACTATTAGGGCTCATCATGAATTTCAAAGGAATTATTATGGAGACATTAATCTTGATCGAGTTCAGGTTAGGCACAGTATGTGTGCCTGCTTTTTTTTTTAACTCATTTTTTAATGTTTCTTTTCTTTTACAAACTATCGTGTTCATGATTTGTTCGTCGTCAACAGGCCATAAGCGGGGCGACTTATACATACCTAATCTTAAAATGATACTTGCTGTGACATCGATATCTTCTTTTTTGGTCTCGATCTTCTACAAGCCATTGGAAAAGGAATTTATTGTCTATCAGAATGTGAGGGACTTAAAGACCCAATCCGAGCTTCGCATAATTACCAGCTTCTTCAATGACAAGCCTATTGCGTCTTTAGTCGACCTTTTTGAGTGGTTGACCTCGTTTAGGGCAAAACATTGCACTTGTGTATATGCTCTCCATCTTACAGAACTAAAAGCGCGTTCTAAATCCAACCTCATCGGCCATCACAAAGGGAAGGACCAAATCGATACGACGGAAATGAATCCCATCCACAACCACTTGGTAACTTTTGCACAGGTAATTACATTTAAAATCTGTGAATAAAGTGACTAAAATCACCTCCACTTTATTCCTTATATCCTTATGTTTACCCTAGTTTTCAACACGGGACGAATATAATAAAATACTACGGGTACTATAAATTTTGTGATTATATATAATTTTCTATATATTTTAGAGTAAAATAGTACTTTAAAATTGACTCTCATTCGCACGAGGCAATTGGTCATGTATATATGCAGCTACTCTCAGGAAAAAGAATTTTTAAGTATGATTGACAACATTTATAACTATTATAATGTTAATGATTCTATGTTATCTACTAGATCAATAAAATTATGATTTTTGAAGATAATCAAAACAATTCTCCACTTAATCAATCATTGTTAAGCAGAAAAAGAAAGATAGGGTCACAGTACTGCCGTTCACCTCTATCGTGCCGCAAGAGAACTTGCACCAGGACATCTGCTCACTTATTGTTGAGAGAACGGTTGCATTAGCCATCCTCCCTTTCCCAAGAAAGAACTCAATGGCTAATGCAGAAGCCGACCAACAAGAGCGTGGCCTTATCCCGATAGTCCTTGAGCAGGTATATGTTGATTAGTGAAGTTGCTATTCCTTTCTATTATAATTTGCATTTTTTTTAAATATGAGTGATGCAGCTAGCACGCGTTTAAGTAAAACCATTCTTAGATTTATCCATCTTGAATTCTTGATAAATTAGTGAAAAAAATGGCTCTATATATATCTTGAATTCTCGATACATTAGTGTTTTGGACTAGTTTTTTTAAGGTTCTATTTGCATTTCTGTTTTAAAAATGCCTTTTGGCCTAGAAATTAAGAGTCTTCATGATATGCTCTTGCATTTCTAAGTCGAATCGGGATTACGAGCGAATGGATCGAACTAGTGAGTGTGTGAGAAGTTTATAAGAGAACTCTTCATTCGAAATTCATTATCTGCTAAAATTTATGAAAAGTGGAGGAGGTTGGACTCTTCCTTTCTTTTAAAATAATATATTTTTAAGGACAACAGAGCAAATAATTCAGTAGTTTCCGAAAAATAACTCTTGCAGATAAACCCAGAAAATCATAACTGCAGGCACAATGCTCTGTAGGCATAATGGTGTACCACAGCTTGACAAGAATCACACAAACTTTGCAAACTCACCAGTCCCACATTGGTGTGCTTTTTATGGGTGGTCCAGATGATCGTGAGGCGGTTGCAATAGCTGGTCACATGGCGTACCACCCATATGTGCACCTTAGCATCTTGCGCTTCCGGATATCGAGCGTTATTGAGGGCATAGCAAACAATATGGAGGAGATTCATGCTAGAGAGCAAAAGTTGGATGATGAAGTAATTGGTCAATTGCTAGTGGAGAATGTCGGCAATGATCGCCTCGCTATTAGAGAGGTCACTATCGATGATCCGGTGCAGATTATTTTGGTCATACGTTCTTTGGGGGATAACTATAATATGTTGATTGTAGGTCGAAGACAGGCACACTCGTCACCATTAGATAATGAGGCATTGGTCGAATGGACTGAGACACCGGAACTTGGTGTGATCGGTGATTTACTTTCCTCGCCAGACTTCAAAACATCCGCAAACATACTTGTTGTGCAACAGCATGGCTCTAGTTGATTCATGATCTCTTTCTCACCATAATATTGTATTTATAATTGAGGCATTATTGTTGGATACTTAAACAGTAAGATGTGCTTAATTAGTTAGTAATTATAAGATGGATAGAAGCAGTCTTCTTAAATATATATGGTGTTTTGTGCTTTACTATATATCTACTATGAAACCTATATACATACGAGGCTTTGGGGCATCTGTAATTTTAGATTGCAACCTCTTTTTTCATCCCTTGTTTTTTTATGGTCCTTTTTCCAATCCTTGTTAGTTGTTAGTCTTTGGTTGAGAAATATGCACTACTACAAAAACTGGCTTTGTACACTGCACATTGTACACGGATTTGGCAATTATATTAAAAACAGTGTACAAAATATGATTTTTTACTTGTTCAAAAGATCTGCACAATTTCTACACGGATAATTAGTTAATAATCAGTGTAGAATTATTAGAGAGAGCTACACGGTTTATTAGAAATCAAAAATCCGTGTGTAAAGAGGTCCGTGTGCAAATAATTGAGAGAGCTACACGGACTTTTAATACAAAGCCGTGTAGGAATATTACACACGGTTTTTTGATAATATATCCGTGTAGAAATAGTATAATTGTACACGGATTAATAACAAAAGAGCCGTGTATGTTTAGTTGGAGAGCTACACGGCTTTATAACTAAATAGCCGTGTATAATATATAGTGTAGGGTTTTAATGTCTTCCCCTTCCAGCGCCGTTTTGATCAAGTCTTTTAGTTAATACATCTCTCTGAACTGAGCTTTTTCCTATCAGATTTCTGCGAATTGATCGAGGCCAGCAGCTGAGATATGAGATCTTTGAATTAAGTTTGTATTTTCTCCTCTCCATCTTTCTAAGGTTAGTAATATGTATTTAAATCATTTTCTTCCTCTAATTTTCTGTTATTTAGGCTTATTTAGGTCATTTCATGCATGCTTGATTTCTTAATTTTAGATGTAATTAATTAGTGTATTGTGGTCCAATAACCGACCTTTAGATGCTTTTAGGTCCATGCCCGTTCAAAATTAATCCAATAGGGATTAATTTTGGATAGTCCCCGTTTTGGGACTGCTCTTTGAATATTATGTCTCATTTAGGATGTGAACACATATTAGCGGGATTTAATTAGTATTTGAGGAAAGTTCGACAGTATTTTCCCTTATTGCTCCTACGAGTATGTGGTTCGTACGCATACTTGGGGAGTTAAGGGGAAATGCTGCCGAATTTTTCTCAAATACTAATTAAATCTCGCTAATATGTGTTCACATATGAGACATAATATTCAAAGAGTGGGTTAGGATTGTAAACCGGCCCTTTGTAAGCCCAAAATTTTGTACACGAAGGAGAATGTTGACCATGCATGATTAATTGATCAAATCATTTTTTTAATTTAATTTAGAGATGGACCCAGACATATAATGATGTCATTACTAATCCAAGGACCCAGACAACCCGGAAATGACATAGATGTATATCTCACACCATTAATCGAGGACCTCCAAAAATTGTGGCGTGATGGCGTCCCGGTATGGGATGCGTATATGAAAGAGACCTTCAACTTGCGGGCCATGGTGTTTTGCACCGTAAATGATTTCCCCGCGTACGGGAATTTGTCGGGTTACACTTGTAAAGGAGCAAAAGCGTGCCCGATCTGTGAAGATGACACGCAGGTGCTGAGGTTGAAAAATTGTCAAAAGAATGTATTCATGGAGCATCGTAGGTTTCTTCCTAATAATCACCCATATCGTAAGAGGAAGATGGCATTCAATGGGAAAATTGAGCTTGGAGTGGCTCGTCATCCATTAGACGGGGAGAGTGTCTTCGAACGGGTAAAAAACATTGATGTTGTTTTTGGAAAATGCACCAAAGCACTACCGAAGAATATTTGGAAAAAGAGGTCCATATTTTGGGAGCTAGCGTACTGGAAATATTTAGAAGTGAGGCATTGCCTAGATGTCATTCATGTCGAAAAAAATGTCTGTGACAGTTTAATTGGTTTATTATTGAACATTCCGGGGAAGACTAAGGATGGTATTAAAGTGAGAAAAGACATGGTAGAGATGGGAATACGACACGAGCTCGCACCGCAGGAGAAAGGGAAGCGCACATACCTACCCCCCGCACTGTGCACAATGTCAAAGAAAGAGAAAACAAGCTTTTGTGAATGCCTCAATGGTATAAAAGTCCCATCAGGATATTCTTCGAATATTAAGAAGTTGGTGTCGATGAAGGACTTGAAACTGGTCGGTCTGAAATCTCACGACTGTCATGTTTTATTGACACACATAATTCCCGTTGCAATTCGGGGAATTTTACCAAAGCATGTTCGTCAAACCATTACGAAGCTTTGTTCTTTCTTCAATGCAATAAATTCTAAAGTGATAGACCCTCTAAAATTGGACTCTTTGCAAAAGGAGGTCGTCGTGACTCTTTGCCAACTTGAGATGTATTTTCCGCCATCTTTTTTCGATGTCATGGTTCACCTTGTTGTTCATCTTGTGAGAGAAATTAAGATTTGTGGTCCCGTGTTTCTTCGGTATATGTATCCATTCGAGAGATACATGGGCATCTTGAAAAAATACGTAAGGAACCGACATCGACCCGAAGGCAGCATTATAGAAGGATATTCTACGGAGGAGGTGATTGATTTTTGCACCAACTACTTGACCGATGTGGATCCTATTGGCGTTCCAAAATCTCGATACGAGGGAAGGCTCCAAGGAGTCGGGACAATTGGGTTGAGAGCCGTAGTTGCTGATCTAAATGAACTACAAAAGGCACATTTTATTGTACTACAACACATGACAGATTTTGCTCCCTATATAGATGAGCACATGACAATCCTTCAACAACAAAACTACACGAGGAGTCAGAAGTGGCTTACTAACGAGCATAATCGTTCTTTTATAGGATGGCTGAAAGAAAGAGTGCAGTCACACCCCGTACATGAAATTGTTAAACTGCTTGGCGAAGGACCCCAAATTGTTGTTAGAACATTCCAAGGATACGAGATTAATGGATATACATTTTACACTAAATCCCAGAGTGATAAGAGCACGATGCAAAACAGTGGGGTGACGTTGGTGGCAACCTCTCAAGAATTCAGTAGATCCGGAGATGGCCGGGCTGTAATAGCATCAAAGTCATATTATGGCGTTATTTAAGAAATTTAGGAGCTCATTTACGGTCCTCGCCTGAGCATTCCCGTCTTTCGGTGTCAATGGGTCGAAGACCGAGGTGTTAAAGTTGACAACGACGGGTTCACACTCGTTGATTTAAACAGGGTTGGGCATGTGGATGATCCGTTTATACTCGCCAAGCAAGCCACCCAAGTCTTTTATGCCACTGACCCGAGTGATGCTAGGTTGAGCGTCGTCCTATCCGGAAAAAGAAGGATTGTCGGGGTAGAAAATGTCGTCGTCCTATCCTTCTCTGCCAAAATTTTCACAAGTCTGAAAACCCTCACAGAGAATTAAGCGGTTCAGTTCCAAAAACCCTCACAGAGAATTTCGAAAGCCTTCTCCGAGCTCTTCACCGCCTCACCGCCTCACCGCCTCACCGCCTCACCGTCTCGCCGCCTCGCCGTGGTCTCTCTCTCTCTAACCCGCGGTCTCTCTCACCCGTGGTTAGCGTCTCTCTCTCTCTCGTTGTTTTGCAATAGGGGTACGGTTCTGGTGCCAAAAATTAATTGTGTGAGAATTACTTGTGTGAGAATTGATTAATTTAGGGTATTTTAGCTTGTGTGAGAATTGATTAATTTAGGGTATTTGTGTGAGAATTACTTGTGTGAGAATTGATTAATTTAGGGTATTTGTGTGAGAATTGATTAATTTAGGGTATTTGTGTGAGAATTACTTGTGTGAGAATTGATTAATTTAGGGTATTTTAACTTGTGTGAGAATTGATTAATTTAGGGTATTTGTGTGAGAATTACTTGTGTGAGAATTAATTGTGTGAGAATTACTTGTGTGAGAATTAACTTGCTAAAATACCCTAAATTAACTTGTGTGAGAATTGATTAATTAACTTGTGTGAGAATTAACTTGTGTGAGAATTAATTGTGCCAAAAATTATATGATTTAGGGTATTTTGCCAAAAATTGATTAATTTAGGGTATTTTAGCAAGTTATGATATTTTGTACAAGAATATCAATTTAGGATTTTTGTACAAAATATCAATTTTATGATTTGATCTTTAATTTCATGATTTGGTCACTTATGATTTGATCTTTAATTTCAATTATTGGTACAAGAATATCAATTATTGGTCACTTATGATTTGATCTTTAATTTCATGCAGAACCATGTCGGATGAGGATGAGTACGTCGATATGATGGCAGAAGAGGAGCAGCAAGCTACTGCCTCATCAGAAAGAAGGAAAAGAGGGCCGACAATGTGCACGAGCATGTCCGAACAGACCCATCAAGAAATCTGGTTCACAGAAGACGGGCGTGCGCAGGGAGAAAAACGGCAGAAATACTCAAATTGGTGTACGAGTTTGGTGAGGCAAAAAGCGAGTATCCTTGTTGAGAGATGGGATCATTTTGAGGATGCGGTGAAGGACGAGTGGTGGAACATGGTGAAGGTAAAGTGCCTAACAACTCTTTGCTTTATTTTCACTTATGTATGATCTATACTTAAATACACTAAATTTTGGTGTTAATCAGGCTCAGTGGAACATCGAGAATGATGTTCCAAAGGATAAGACTTTGAAGATTATGAACAATGGTTGGAAGCAATTCAAGAGCACGTTGAAGACGGAGTTCATGGAGAAAGGGAGAACTCCGGTCGGCTACTACAAATGGCTAAAACAAGAGGACTGGGATGCGTTTCAAGCTTTGAAGTCTACCAAAGAGTTCCAGGTATCTAACTCGTGCCTCTTTTGTGCTTATTCTTTCTCGATATGTACTTATCTTTCTAAAACTAACTGATCGTTATTGTTTTGTTTCTGTGAAGGCAAAAAGTAATAAAGGCAGGAGGACCGTTGCCTTTAACAAGTATCCACACCATCTAGGGTCAGCTGGTTACGAGGGTAAGTCGGCAGAATGGAGGAAAGTCCTGGAGTAAAACAAGGATTCTGACTCACCCGTGGTTAGGATCCAAAATCCTAGGGGCAAAGATTGGGTCATGGGTAGAGCCGAGGTAACCGCTGACGGGAGGATAGTACTCCCAAAGGATTTGCAACCCGTGGCTCAAAGAATGGTAAGAGTCATTTATACTTACTTTGTGACATTCATCCGAAAATTATAACTCCGAAAGTACATCAATTGTTCTTTTGCTTTAACTAATTCTTCTACTTGAACAGTTGGAAGTGGAGGAGGTGGTCAACTCGGGTGCCCGGAGTGTCGAACGACAAAATGATTCCTTGTCCGCAGCGCTCGAGAATCCAGAACACCCGGGTCGAGTAAGGGGTGTAGGGGTCTACAGGGGCTGGAAGGAGGTGTTCCAAGTGGAGGGACAAAAACCTCAAAGAAAATCTCGTGCCAAGGTAAACAAAGACGAGATAGTTGCGCAGATACGCGCGGAGGTGAGCAAAGAGTACGACGCAAGGTCTGCTGAGATGGAAGCAATGTTGACACAAATTAGATCAGCAACTACGCAGCCATCCGAGCAACCACCTCCCATTTCGCCGGGAATTCGGCGAAGTAGTCAAGCATCCGGCACGTGGGCCTTAGACGATTTGAATAATCTCAAGGTAATCAATACTTGTTCATAATATAAAGGTAATTAAAACCTGTTTGTAACCTTGTTAGACAATATCACACCATCAAAATAAACAACTTTCTGATAATTGCAGGACCCCAGAGCATGCGACCTCGTCCTGTAGCCTGATAGTGTTCCTCTGACCGTTGCTAAGGGTGTTGTACATCCAGGAGCCAAGAGTGTACACTTTGGTAAGCTAAGGCCTGACCATGCATGCGTGCAGGTTGAGTTAGTCGTGGATGGATGGCAGCGCGTACCCCTTCCTGTCCCTACCGACGACATGCTTGTGCTTGATGAGGCACGGATGTCATTTGTCCAATGGCCCAAGAGTCAGATTATTTTGGATCAGGTAATCCATAAAAAAATCTATTTATTTGTTACATTCAACTCATTCTTTTTGAAATACTAGAATAATCCATCTATAACTTGATACAGACACGAGGAGATAATGTTACCGGTACGGCGATGTCACCGGTACGTCAGGAGGTGGCTTGTGACGTCGCGTCTGACGCGCCACAATCACCGCCCCGTCCTATGGTCACCGAAGAAGAATACAGCCGTTTGCCCAGTGATTTGCGCGTTCTCCACGACTACTTGATGACGGCGCCCGAAGGCATGGAGGCTATCATCATCCCTGTCCCACCTGGGATGTTTCTACATGAAGGCAGGGATCTCCTGCTGTCGTTCAAAGACTTCAAGGACCTCTTCCACCACTCGTCATCCGACAAATGGCTCGATGTGTCACACATCACCATTTTCCTCATGTTAGTGATCAAAAATTATTTTCATTATTGTATAGAACTCAAATATATATTATAATTACAATATGATGAGTTTTCAGGAAGCTAGTCCGAAACTGTGATGAGATGGTTGAAAAGAAGAACTTGTGCATGTTTCTGGACCTGGAGAAAGTGAGTTCTACGGCAGTGACATATTATCCGGATATGGCTATCGAGTACATGTGTTCTGCGATGCATCGTGCTAAGGCGGAGGAGAAGAAATTCATTCTCATGCCATACCACAAGGGGTTAGTTCTAATCTTAACTTATGTGTTGTTTATATTTTAAATTAAAGAATTGTATAAAGGAAATAAAAGTTAAACATAAAAAAATAAAATCACACCATCAATCATAGCAAACACTTGTGTCACTTTTATATGCTAAAGTACTATAATTCTTCTCCTCGATCCCACAGCAAACATTGGTGTTCGATTCTCATTGTGCCGTACCTAAATGTGGGCATAATTGTTGATTCTTGTAAGCCCAAAGGAAGGATCGCGCTTGACAAGTGCAAAGTTATCTTCCCTTTTGTGAATAAGTAAGCAATAATAATTCTATAGGTTTGCATTTCTTTCAATCATATCAAATTATAAAATTGCTAATTACATTCACTCAATTTTGTAAGGGCTTTTGCGAAATATATTAAAGAGGGAGGATCAGATAGCACGGGCACACGCAAGAAAAGAAAGTTGAATTGGAAGTGGATGTTGGTGAGAACACTTTATGAGTTAGAAATTTCATATCTTGTTAAAAAAATTATTGTCATTCTAACAAATGCCACTAAATGTAAATTTCAGAGCCCGCAACAGGAGGAGGGATGGGAATGAGCTTATTACACGATGATATTCATGTTTGACTTTGTCGAAAGAATACAATTTGATTTCCCAAAAGCGGTATGTACTTCATATTAATTTCCTATATAATAAGCAATTGATATCTACCTTTTCTGAAATACTAACTATTATCAAATTATAATTTTGTAGAATGTGACAAAGCAAGCGCATTACACCAAGGATCAGATCGACGATGTGCGGTGCATGTGGGCAAGGTGGTTTGCCATGGAATTTTGTAATCCTCGATATGGATTTGCATAGATTTGTAATAAAAATATGTTTCGAATGAATTTATTGCTATATGAATTTTGTATAAATTTAGTAATTTCTTGCTAATTAATCTGTTTCGAATGAATATTTGTATTTCTGTTGCAAAAAATTGGCTAGCAGAGCTGGAGGCTAGCCCAAAAACAAAATATACAAAAAAAAAGGTATTTATACACGGATATTTCACAATTGTGCGTGTACGATAGAAAAAACAAAATAAAAAATTAGCTATTGCACACGGTTATTTAACAGTTGTCCGTGTACAATAGCATAGAGCTACACGGACATTTTATAAAACACCGTGTGCAATACTAATCATACACGGATATTTTAGAAAAATCCGTGTATGATAGCCTTGTTGGAGGCGAAATACAAAAAATCTTCAACTATTTGTACACGGATATTTACCAAAATTCCGTGTATAATAGCTAAGAGAGCTACACGGACTTTTAATACAAAGCCGTGTAGAAAGAGGAATCGTACACGGTTAATTAGGGGATATCCGTGTAGCTCGGTAACTTGTAGAGCGACACCGGCAGGTCGTTGTACACGGTTAATTAGGGAATATCCGTGTAGAAATCATTATAATCACACACGGTTAAATATCCGTGTGTAGTTTCTGACCTATCATACACCCTGGCTTTAAACACAGCAGGAAATCCGTGTAGCTCTTCCATTAATGTCCGTGTGCAATCTGTTTTTCTGTAGTAGTGATGGTTCGATGTTTCTACTCTTGTCAAATATATTTTTCCAAATTTCCAAATTTTAATATTATGATTCTATTATTTTGCAGCTCCGGTTCCTAATTGCAACAAGTTGTTCATGAGCTTCTTTAATTCACAGGTTGAGCTTAACTAGTATCATTTTTACATTAGCTCTGCCTTGGCAAATGCAAATCAAAATTAAATTGCTAGTGAAATATAATTCCTTACCGTGGGAGAGGCACGGAACCCGAAAATAGAGGATGCTCCTTTTTCACGGAGAAGATGAAATTGAGAGATACACAGAAAAGGATGATAATTAATGAAATTTTGAACTGTGGTTATGCTTAAGCCTAGCTCTTTAGCTACTCTACCAGCACACCATGAATCTATAATAGCTTTGCAAGCTGTTGGTAGGGCCACGCACAACACGAGCCGAGTCCATATCCTCGACGGTACCGTAAAAGATTCCCTTTTACAGTTAGCTATTTACGGTTGAGATTAACTCTCAGCCGGTTTGAGATTCGGGCTGACTGAGGGGCAGTATTATTGGGCTTTGAGAGTCGTGCCAAGTTAAAAAGAACGGTCCAGATCAAGTAATTGTAAAAGATTCCCTATTACGGTACCGTCGGTGATATGAATTCACACGAGCCTACTGTCTCTATGACAGAACACTGTTGTATTCTTTTTACTATTCCGAATTTCAAAATTTTGAAGAATAATAATTTTATTTCAAAAATTTGATAATTACTCACGAGTTGTAATGACTCGTGTGTAAGAACATATATAAATGCATCGAATTGTGAAAATTACATTTACAATTATGAGTTATGAATAAATGTTGCATTCAGTCTATTTCGTTTTGCATTTATAGTTTTTTTAACATTTTCTGCTATACGTTGACAATATCATATATGAAAAGAATAAATTAAAAAACTCAATTGGAAATACTGCTACCAGCACCGCCGTCCAACGAGATAGGTATCCTCTCCTTCGTAACTACAATACAGTTCAATCTAATAGATTTATTTTTGTTGCAATCAACGCCCATACTTAAAAAAAAATTGAATAAAAACCTTAATTAGATGCCAACTAGAATGGTTAAAAAAAATTGAATAGAGAAACCTTAATTAGAAAGTTAAAAAAAAAAAGCATTTTTAATAGTTAAATAAATAATCAAAATAACAAAATTGGTAACAAAAAAAAAAGTGAAACAATAACATTTTATGGTACCAAAAAATGGTGATAATAGAATTATCCTCTTCTTATCCCTATCGTAAGAATCTGGGCTTCCGCGGTATAAAAAAACAAAAAACAGAGAAAAATGAGAAAAGACAAGGAGTATATAATATTATTTTATTTTCACAGCAAAAAATTTCTTTTTCTTTTGAATTTGGAGAAAATGCTTCAACAATTTGTATAGATATGAAAAAAAAATTACAAAGAAGCCTAGATGGTTGACACTCCACCTCTATGTACATATATGGATACAACTCTATTTACAATCAAATATTATTGTTTTATGTTGGTCAAACGACGGATGAAGGTGCTTTTAAATATAGTCATAAGATAAAACGACGGAAGTAATGCGAGACTTCCAGTAATATTACATAATTATTGTATTTTTAAAATGCGAAGTATAATATAATTATCATTCTCTTTCTTAGATACTTTAATCTTCCTCTATTGTTTTTTCAGAATATCATAAAGCTGAATTGCTGGAAAGCTCAATTCTTTAAAAGTTGGTGCGTTTAGCTGAGACAGAATAGTGCTAATCTGAATTAATAACTATTTCAAACTACTATTCTACGTTTGAATGTAATTAGATTAGCAGAGACAGTTATTTTTTTTTAAAATAACTATGTTTTGTTTGTCTTAACATGCTATTTTACTAACACAATAAAAAAATTAAAAATTAAATTAGCTCACTATCTCAAATTTGAGTTAGCTCACTGTGAAATCCTGTGAAATCCACATACCAGTGTGACAAATTCCTAGGCTCACACAAAACAAAGGCCCCATTTTCATCAATTTTGACCACTGTATTCCCCGTATAATGCTGAACCAATTACTGCACGATCTATTTGTAAGGTGCGACCATAATTTGAAATACAAGTTTTTCAAGGAACATGCAATGAGAATTAGTACCACACACAAGGAAACTAATACAGGGATCCATATAAAACGCGCATCAAACAAAATAAGTGCTTATTTTGTTTGGCTCTTTGCTTCATACATCACTAAACAAGTCTTATGCTCCTACCCTCTCAACAGCAGTTAACTGTGTCAAACACTACAGACAAAATTTTACTGATGCACTTTTCCCCGAGTACCTACACAGCAATTGATTTCTTCATGCAATCCAAGGACGCCCTACAATTTAATGTCACAACACAGCATGTCAGATATTTGGGCAAGGATTGCATACTAGGCCGTCTATTGGTGAAAAATAACCAATTGTTTCTTCTATTTTTCTAAGCAAGCAAAAGATGAAAATCTGAAACACCCGGAGTTCACTCTGGGAAACCTCAATAAAAAAAAGGAGCAATACTTACAATAGAGCCTTTTCCATATCCTCATTGGCAGGATCTAATTTAAAGCCATCCAAAAGCACCTGAGACGCTTCTTCATATTTCTTCCAACACCCAAAAAGAAAATGAAAATAAAATACCATAAATATGACAAATAATTTCCTATAGTAAGCCACAGTAAAATAAAAGAGGACCAGCGCTGCTATTGTAATTGTTTTGTGCCTTTCTAACCACAACTTTACTTCAGTGGTTATGGATGAAACAAACGAAGATAACAAACAAAAAAATTCTTGTCTAGTATTCTATGTTACGGGTCCTTCTGGACAAATTAAATCATGAAGTAAAACAATTTCTAGTGATGAGACAATACCAAAGCCATAACAAGGAATAAGACCAAGTAGAAAACACAAAAGTGCAGCCATAATTTTTTATATTAAACTGACTAACCTTTAGTAACATGAAAGCAGCACCAATGCGGTAGTAGGCTTTGGGCCAGTTCGGCCTAAAGTCTTGAGCAATCAGAGCATCCTGCAAAGCAAAATCCCCCTCCATCAGACGAAGCCAACACATACTCCTATTTGCATATATTGCTGCATCTGTTGGTGCTATCTCCCTTGCCTACAACAAGGGAAAGTGGAAACAATACCCGAATAAGAAGTCCAAGACTAGAGAGCGTTGAATATCAATTGACAAAAAATATCAAATATAAAACTATCCAATAGCAAACTTACAGCAGTATAGAAGTTTATGGCTGCTAAATACTCTCCTTTCCTAAATGCTTGTTCACCTTTAACTTTCAATTCAGCAAACCTCTTCTTTCTCCTAATTTCATGCTAAAGCATGCAAAATAATGAAATGAGAAATCTAAAATAAATCAGGATATAGCATAAGTCACCATACGTAATTGGCATGACTTCATGAAATAATGAAATACTAAATTGACAGAGCATTTAAAATGGATCACCAACCTTTTTCTTAAAAGCGGGAGACTTTACATAATTAATAATTCCTTCAACAGTCCAGTTTGGCACAGTAGGAAGCTGAGATGTCAAAGGAAGAAGCATTTCAACAAATCTCTTTTCACCGCACTCAGCTGCAATTTCTATTGGCAACATTCCATACTACAACAGAAAAATATATCATCAAAAAAGAAGTCACATTACTTTCAGAATACAAAGTTGAAAGAATGTTTTTACAAGAAAAACGTAACTGTTGATATATTGGGGTTAATACACCATTCAATTTTAATAACAAATTGATAACAAGAAACTCACTTCGTTGAGCTCGACTTCACAGGGAATATTGGGGTTAGCCCCAGCTTCCAACAAGCACTTCACTGTCTCAGCTGAATTTGCACTAATTGCAATTGCTAAAGGACAATACAAGTTTACATCTGCACCAACCTATTAGTTATAAACACAATAAAAAATATCAAGCAAAAGGAGCAATAGTGAGTGGACAATAGAAACTCTTCGACAAGTGAAGCTATAATGACTCTAGTGATTATTAAGCTAACCATTTCTAACACAAAAATGCTGGGCTACACCATTTTAAGCTTCATTAGAATTTCCTACAAACTGGGTCCAACAACTCAAAAATGGTTTATTACGAAGAAAAGAAGTCATACCTTACTCAAAAGCTTGGCGCAATCCAAAGAGTTACCAAAGATAGACATGAGAAGTGGAGTAAAGAAATCATGACTGACTTTGTTTATCTGGAAAAAAAAACAGAAACTTTATATTAGAAGAAATATTAATTAAATAATTAAAATTTCACCTACATATTAGTTTTGTACTGGAAGATAATTTAACCAACTTACATCAGCATTGTGCTCCAGTAAGATCTTCACAGCTTTTTTGCGGCCAAAGCGTGCAGCAACATGAAGAGGAGTCCCACGGTAACTTTCAGGATCCACAGGAACTTCTTTGGAGAGCAAGAATTCAATAGACTCGCCATGTCCTGGAGGCGAAACACGAAAAATAAAAGTTAAACATAAATGCTAAAAATAACATCAACTGCCATCAACAAGTTTAGTAATTAATCTATACTAGACCAAGCTTTAAATTTTGGAAAGAAAATTTTGTGACAAAAGTGGAAATTCATTTTTCTCCATATACCGAGATAAACCATCAATCCATTCTTTTTTTTTGAAGGTTGATGGGCAATCCATCAATCCATTCTTATAACTTGTCTTTCTACTTTCCATATTGTGTGTGTGTGTGTGAACAAAAGATGGAGAGAGAGTGTATGAAAGAGACCGCATTGTGCTGCATAATGCAGAGGCGTGTCGCCTTTTCTATCGGTGCATGCAGGATCAGCTCCACAGTTACAGAGATAAGTCAAAGTGCCAGTTTTCCCTTCCCGTGCAGCATAGGAAAGTGGTGTTCTGCCTGCAATGTATTCATTAATTAAAATTTTATTTTATTTTGGTTTCCCGAATATCTTTTTCATGGTGACCACATAATTAGAACTTGAACACCGTTTCCATGTCATACAAGCTGTTTGTGTGAAATAGCATGTAACAAAAGCATTGCTTGTAGAAACAATAACCTATCTAAGACAAAGAATTTACCAATATCTCATGTTGCTTCAGAATCTACCAAAAAGTAACAACCATAAATAAAAAAAAGGATAAAATAGAAGAGCTTATGAATAAAAAAACAATGAAATAAATCAAAACCTTCATCAGACCGAAAATCTGGATCAAAACCCAATTCCTCAATCAAGTAACGACAAATATCTGTTCTCCCGTAAGATGCTGCAAAATGAAAAGCACCTAGCCCATAGGCATCCTTTGTTATCTCTATGGTCTTCTTGATCCCGTCCCCTTTGTCTAACATATTTGCCATCTCTGCACAGTTGAAATGAAAAAAAAGAAGACAAAATAGAACCCCAGTGAAATAGAACAACTAGTTTCCTTAAAAAAAGTAGCAGACTGTCCAAAGAAACCCCCCCCCCCCCCCCCCCCTCGCTCTCTCCAACTTCTGCAAAGTCGTAAGAGGGGCTCGAACTCTCAAGGGGATCTAGCAGTCCTAGGACTTTTTCCTAGCCAACTACGCTACTGCCCCATTCTCTTTCTCTAAAACAAAAACACCCACACATGCCCGCAGACTTTACCGCATGCGTGCGCACAAACATCTACAATTGTCTTCTCAGTTTCGTTTGAGAAATAAGATGCATAACACCGATGAGGGAGGGTTATTTGAGTATTAGTTACAAAAATAATTGGGCGAAAAGATAACCTAGGTTATGTTTTTAATTTTCATTTGTTGAAAAAAAAGTTGAAAATACTCTTGAGAACTGAGAGTGGCCCCAACGCAGCAGCATCCAAAAGCATATTTTGCAACTCTTTTCGACTTCCGCCTGAAATTAGAAGAAAACTCACCTTACTCAGATAAAACAAAAATTAAAAAAAGAGCGAGGAGAGAAATTTTGAGGAGTGATGGGGGTGGCGGTCGTACCAGAGAAATCTCGCGCCATTTGATCGAAGAACATTGAGTGGGTTTAGTGGGTAGCGCGAGCAGAAAACGAAATATGGAGTAGAAGAAAGTATTTTTTCTGGAGTATGTTCCAGAGAATTCCAGAGAATTCGTTTGTGATGTGTTTCGATTGGCACAAGCGAGTCGTACGTGTTTGAGTCGGTCGATATTTTATTGTATTTTTTATTTGATTTTATCGCTAATTTTGTTTGTTTACGAGTTGAAACTAGAAAAACTTTAATCAAATTAACCTGAATAATTGCAAGCACGAGAATTTTTTTTTTTTTTTTAAATCGGCAAGCACGAGAAATTTAACCTAATAAAAAAGGTCTAATCAACTAAGTCGAATTTTGAATTAAGTTTGAAATAAACAAGTCACACAAATCATCAATTATATATGGAATTAATTTTTTTATATACTCTTAAAACTTTTCCAATTTTTTAAAGAGTTAATTTATTATTTACCCTCCTTAAAAAGTACTTTATTTTTATATTTACTCTTGTACTCATCTGAATATATCTCTCAAGTCTTATGTTTCTTTTCTATTTACTCTGAGTTAATTACCCACATTTAAACAATTATCTAATTCGTTTTTTTTTCCACCGTATCCTTACTCTTGCCATGTAACAACATCTGAAGAGAGACTAAAGGAAAAGCATGTTAATGCAAGACTGGTGAGATTTTAGAAGGATCGTCTATAGGAAAGAGATCATCATCCTTGCATGGTCCCGCATGGCAATTCAGTCAAAAACAATAGTGCTAAGACAAAATCAGTACGAGAGATCATTGGATCTGTTGAGATTTATGCAATATATAGAACTATAGGGTCCTTTTAGTAAGATAGGAATTATAGAGAATCGTGAGGTTATGAATGTAAGATGTAATGCCTTTATAGGCTCAAAGTGAACAAGGAATAGAACAAGTTTTCATTTTCAGATCTATTTTTCTAATTCTATTTGGTATCAGAGCTGAAAAAGACCTAAAAACGCGACACTGTAGCAGCCCGTGGTACTGTAGCAGCCCACCGCCGCCCCCCCCCCTCCGCCAGGGCCGCCTGAGCACCGTCGGACCTCCGCCTGGCCCCGCCTACCTCCGCCTAGGTCGCTGCTGGCCAGCACAGCCGCCTAGGAGGTCCGCTGGTCAGATCTGCCATGAGACTGATCTGCTCCGCCCAAGCCCAGATCTGACCTAGCCGCTGCTCCGCCCATCACCGACCGGTTCCGCCTCTCTCAGCCTCTCCCTTCTCTCATCTCTCAGCCGAGCACTGTAGCTCCGCCCTCCTCTACAGCCAAGGCCGCCCTCTTCTACAGCCAAGGCAGAAAAGCTCAAAACCTCTCCTAAAACCGGTCTTCTTCTTCTCTAGGCCGGTCAACCAACAAGGTAGGCTACTTGTGATCGATTAGGCCGGCGTGGGGGCCCATACCCCCACGATACCCGAGAAGCGGGTTTGGATCGGGTTTGAGCTCGAATTTGAATGAGATAGATCTAGATCGGGTCCAGAAGGAGAAGAAGAAAGGGGGAGATGGTTTAGATCCGTCTTGAGGGTGCAAGATCGGGTATTTACGAGAGATACAAGTGATTATCAAGAAAGGGAAGGAAGTCACGTGTGATCTGTGTGATTGAGACTTGGATCCTTTGAGAAAAGATGTCAACAAAGAGCTCGGAAGACAAAGGGGCTCTAGAACTACTGACGGGTGTTGATCCAGAGGTTCTAAAGGTGTTGGTTGGACTTATACAGGGAGCCAGTGCCTCGACTAATACCTTGGCACGTGATCCACCGCAGGTGAAGCTAGATCTCCAAGCTGTGGAGCTTAAGCTTGATGGACCGGCCACATATCTGAGTTGGTCGCGTCGGATCGAGACTGCTCTAGAAGGGAGGAAGCTCAAGGAGTATCTGACAGGGGATGAGCCAGCGAGTGGTACTACTCAGGCCGATGAGTGGAGGACCACACATGCCTTGATCTACACCTGGTTGCTCAACTCGATGAAACAATCGATCGCCTCTTCAGTAGATGGCATTCGACTTGTGAAGGACATATGGGCAAAGCTGAAGAGGACCTATGGTGGGACTGAGAACCACATGAGGGTGTTCCAGATTCAGCAGGAAATAGAGGCTGTGGTGCAGGGAGATAGAACGATTCAAGATTACTCCTTGGATCTGGAAAAGCTGTGGGCAGAGTTTGATCACTTCTCACAAGTGTCGTGCTGTATTGATCCGAGCTGCAAGAGTCGGGAGCTTCTTACACGGATAAGGACTATGCAGTTTCTGTCTCATCTGAACTCGGCCTTTGATCAAAGGAGATCAGTTCTCCTAGCCCAGCCGAAGATCCCTTCATTGGATGAGGCCATTGCTGCAATGATGCAAGAGGAGAGTCGCATGAGGATACATGCTGAGCCGAGTGGACCTCCAGGTACACGATCCGCTTTGACCGTCTCGAGCTCAGATATGACAGGTGCTAAGGGGGAGACTCGCAGGTGTTACAACTGCGGGGAAACAGGTCATCTGATCAAGGCTTGTCCTAAGCCACCAAAGGAGAGAGATGCAGGTGGTAGAGGGCAGTTTGGGAGTCGAGGACGCGGCCGTGAGGGCCGAAGAGGTGGAAGAGGAGGCAACCGGGCAAATCTGATGGTTGTAGAGGAAGAAGAAGAAGCTATTGTGGGGTTATCCGAGGAGGATCTGATCGTGGAAGCGGCCTCACAGATAGTCAGGAGGAGGCAAAAAGGAGCAAGTGAGGAGAAGAGTGTGGTCGATGATGCATCCACCTCATCTTCATCCAGGGGTAACTTTGCTTATGTTGCTTACTCAACCACAGGTACAGCCACATGTACTTGTGATACACTTGCCCTTCCCTCTATATCCACCACTAGATCACCAGATTGGATAGTCGATTCTGGTGCATCTCGCCATGTGACTGGTGCTGCTAGGGAGTTTTCTTCCTATACTCAACCTAGCAGTTCCAGAGAGCATCCGGACAGCCGACAGTACGGCCCAGCCGATGGTTGGTAAGGGTACCGTGAAATGTACCAACACTCTGACTCTGTCTAATGTTTTGCACGCTCCTTCCTTTCCCGTGAATCTTCTATCTATAAGTGCCATTATCTCACAACTAAATTGTGTTGTTTTGTTTGATAATCCCAAAGTGATCTTCCGAGAGAAGGGGACGGGCAAGGTACTTGGGACTGGCACACTACATAGAGGTTTGTGGTACATGGATAAGGAGGGTATGGGCTTGGCCCTCTCATCCATTGTAGAGAGAGCTAGAGGAACTGAGAGAAGTGTGGAGGACTTACTGCTGCTCCATCATAGGCGCTTGGGTCACTCTTCATTTCCTATTTTGAGTAGGTTGTATCAGCCTTTGTTTGAAAAGGCCGATAAGGAAAAGTTGGTGTGTGATGCATGTGAGTTAGGCAAACATACTAGGAGCTCTTATGCTAGTTCTGGGAATAGGAGGTCTTGTAGTTTTGATTTGATTCACTCAGATGTATGGGGACCTTGTCCTACAACTACCTTGAATGGATTTAGATATTTTGTGTCTTTTATTGATTGTTTTTCTCGTTTGACTTGGCTTTACTTGATGAAAAACAAGAGTGATGTGCTTACTTGCTTTAAAAATTTTCACAAAATGGTTCAGACTCAATACGGTGCAGTTGTGAAGGTATTGAGGTCTGACAACGGGACAGAGTACACTAATAGGGCATTTGGGGAATACTTGTCATCCCAGGGAATACAGCATCAAACCACGTGTCTGTACACACCAGAGCAGAATGGGGTAGCAGAACGGAAGAACAGGCATCTCCTTGAGGTAACTCGAAGTATGATGATTTCGATGAAAGTCCCAAAGTACTTGTGGGGGCAAGCAGTTCTGACAGCAACTTATTTGATCAACAGGATGCCCTCGCGGGTATTGGACTGGATATCTCCAATTGAGATGCTGACAGGTAAGAATGGAGATATTCTTCCTCTCAAAACCTTTGGGTGTGTGTGCTTTGTACATGACAATAGGCCAAATGTGGGAAAGCTTGATCCAAGAGCTGTGAGGTGTATCTTTGTGGGTTACTCAGCTACTCAAAAAGGGTATGCTTGCTGGAGCCCGGTTGAGAGGAGAATGTTTGTTAGTATGGATGTTACTTTTCACGAGCTCGAACCATATTACTCCTCAGAAGCAACATCACCATTTGAAGACTCGCTCGATACAGGAGGTATGAGGCGAGAGGGGGAGAATAGTAGTGATGGTGAGAGGACGGTGACGGTGAGTGTGGGTGGTACACTTGAGTTAGATTCGGCTAGGGTTGAGCTCGAAGGTGGTAGAACTCGAGCTCAAGGGGAGCCGGAAGTTGAGAGGATTGAGCCCGAAGGTGGTAGAACTCAGGCTCAGGGGGAGTCGAGATATGGTGAAGTTGTATGTAAGGAGGAAGAAGCAGAATGAGGGAGTTATGCCTATAGTGCCACATATGCCAAGTTCCTTGTCCCTGCCTACTCCGACTCTTGAGACACCTACACCATCCACCTCAGATGGGGAATACACAGGTGATATGATTCCTCTCTCTACTCCTCACACTCCCCTATCGGTAAGGAGGACTCCTCGCGAGAATGCAGGCATTCCTCCTGAGCGATATGGTTTCTCACATGACATTGCCAAATTTGTCTCTTATTCACACATATCACCTGTACATGGGGCATTCATTGCATCATTAGACACTGTCTCTATCTCTAAGTGCTGGCAGGTTGCTAAAGGAGATCCGAAATGGAAAGCAGCCATACTAGAAGAGCTCAGTGCCCTCGGCAAGAACAAAACCTGGGAACTTGTGTCACTACCACCAGGCAAGAAGGCTGTTGGTTGCAAGTGGGTCTTCACAGTAAAGCAGAATCCAGAAGGTCTGGTTGAGCGCTACAAGGCCCGGTTGGTAGCAAAGGGGTACAGTCAGACCTATGGCATTGACTATGATGAGACCTTTGCACCCGTGGCGAAGATGAACACAGTGAGGACACTGATTTCCATGGCAGTGAATGGTGGATGGCAGTTACACCAACTCGATGTGAAGAATGCATTTCTTCATGGTGATTTGTTGGAGGAGGTGTACATGGAGGTTCCACCAGGGTTTGGCACAAACCAGACAGTGGGTAAGGTGTGCAGGCTCAAGAAGTCGCTCTATGGGTTGAAGCAGTCCCCTCGGGCCTGGTTTGATAGGTTCAGGAAGGCTATGGTAGGCATGGGCTATCAGCAAATCAATGCTGACCACACGGTGTTTTCTCGACAACATGGTGGTCACATTACTATGCTGGCTGTGTATATCGATGATATGATCATTACCGGGGATGATGAGGGGGAGATTGCACAGTTGAAGGCAAGATTGGGGAAGGAATTCGAGGTGAAGGATTTGGGACAGCTTAGGTACTTCCTTGGGATTGAGGTGGCTCGTGGAGCAGAGGGAATTGTTTTATCCCAAAGGAAGTATGTCCTAGACTTGCTCACAGAGACAGGCATGTTGGGGTGCAGGCCTGCAGTTTCTCCAATTGATGTGAAGGCCAAGATGAGTGCAGAGGCAGGAGAACATGTTGATCGTGAGAGGTACCAGAGACTGGTAGACCGATTGATCTATCTGGGTCACACTCGTCCCGACATATCATTTGCAGTAAGCGTGGTGAGCCGCTACATGCATGACCCTAGAAAGGGCCATATGGACGCAGTGTATCACATTCTGAGGTACCTGAAGAGTGCACCAGGGAAGGGCTTGATTTTCAGGCAGAATGGGTACATGAACATTGAGGGCTATTGTGACTCTGACTGGGCTAGTTGCCTCGATGACAGGAAGTCCACATCTGGCTACTGCATGTTTGTAGGAGGCAACTTGGTCTCTTGGAAGAGCAAGAAGCAGCCGGTTGTTGCGAGATCGACGGCAGAAGCTGAGTATAGGGCTATGGCATTGAGAGTTGCTGAGATGCTGTGGCTGAAGAGGTTACTGGAAGATCTCAAGGTGAATCACGGAGAAAAAATGAAGTTGTGGTGCGATAGCAAGTCAGCAATCAGCATTGCTAACAATCCTGTGCAGCATGACAGAACCAAGCATGTGGAGATCGATAGGTTCTTCATAAAGGAGAAGCTGGAAAGTGGACTATTGGAGCTGAGTTATGTAGCTACTGGAGATCAAGTAGCTGACTGCCTCACCAAAGGACTTGGCTCAATAGATCTAGTTAGGTTATGTGACAAGATGGGCTTGATGGATATCTTTTGCCCATCTTGAGGGGGAGTGTTGAGATTTATGCAATATATAGAACTATAGGGTCCTTTTAGTAAGATA
Organism: Carex myosuroides; assembly: GCA_028015225.1. Lineage (NCBI taxonomy): Eukaryota > Viridiplantae > Streptophyta > Magnoliopsida > Poales > Cyperaceae > Carex > Carex myosuroides. The sequence goes on from CM051474.1 coordinate 12,268,197, forward strand.
TGAATTATAGAGAATCGTGAGGTTATGGATGTAAGATGTAATGCCTTTATAGGCTCAAAGTGAACAAGGAATAGAACAAGTTTTCATTTTCAGATCTATTTTTCTAATTCTATTGGATCAGACAAGAAGGAGACATGGAATTTGTCTCCAGAGCAAGGACTCTTTGGGAGGAGATTCAGCGGCCGATCCTAACATAATGGATGAGGACCCGGGGCCAGAGCAAATTGGGTTGGAGAATAGAGCCGTAAGCACGGTGGGGGTTACAAAGGACATGTTGTGTGCTCATACGGTTCAGAGTTGAGTTGATGTAAAAATTTGAGTGAACCAATGGGCCGATGAGTTTTGACTTGATGTAAGAAAATATACACAGAGTCAAAATTCAAAGAGAAAAACGGTTACTGGTTCTTATTTTTGTACCCACGCTATTTTGTCTAATTCAAAGAGAAAAATGATCTTTGGAACTCCGTGTAATTTTTTTTCATATATCTCTGTCTATATAATGATGATTATGAAAGACGATTACAAGAATAATTCCAGAAAATCAAAATAAGGAGACTGCAAGAGAGAAGCGGCGGAGGTGTGTGAAAATCACGACCAGGAAAACAAAGGAGCAGAGGTGCAGAGCGGAAAAATAAGGATGTGCACCAGACAATAAGAAAGCCGATCAAATTCTTAACAGAGATGGGAGGGTATTTTTGTCATTTATTAATTAAATTAGAGATTTAATTATGGTTAATTACATAGTTATTGTGTAATGAGTAAAAAGGAAAGAATTTGAAGAGTTGAAAGATAAATTAGATAAATTCAAGTGTTTAGAGGTATATAAGAAATTAGAGAAAACGGTACGGATATACCACAAATTAACTCTTTTTTAAACGTTTACTCTTTATTATATCTAATAAATTCTCAATTCTTTTTACTCTTTTCTATTTGCCCACAAAATTTATGATCTATTGTTTACGAGACTTATATTTATTATTCACACTAGTATTCTTATTTCTTAATGCTTCTCTATCTTCTTTCACTCTCTTTCACGCTTCTTTTATATTTTTTTTATATTGTTTTATGATTTTAAAATGTAAAAGTGAAAATACAGATTTAAACAAAATGAACTTTTATTTTAATATAAAATGCAAAATAGCTTATGTGGAAGATTTTGATTGATGATTTTTTTTTTAATTTGAGGCGAGCCATCTGCTACTGACTGCTAGGTTAAAGAGGAAAAAATAATTAGTGAGTTTCGCATGAATGCCCTCTGACTTTTGATTTAGTTTTTCTTTTATCCTTTTTTATTTACGAAAATATATAATAGAATATTTACTACTAAAGTTTGCATTATTACTATGGATAACTAAATATAATTGTATGTGAATTTCATACAAATATATTTTTTGCATGTTAGCACAAATTAAACTGTATGAATTAAAAATTGTCAATCCATGCAGCTAATAATTTCATGCTGTTAATGTTTCAAAATATTTGTGCAATTAATAACTCTTATACTTATGCTAACATGTCTTCCGAATATTTCAAAATTCATAACTAAATCATATAATTGTGCAATTCAAATTGCATGAGTTAAAATAATGTGGACCATACAAATGACTCCCCATGAAATAAATTTATTAGACCTTCATACTTCATAGTCATTAGAGAAACAACAGTGAAAAGTAAATTAAAATAAGTCTAACAACAAAATGCAGCCAATATTTCTGATAATTTGGTGCTAATTAGGTAACTTTCCAGTACGGATTAATTCTTGTATAATTGATATTGCCCAGTGCAGTACTGGCATTTCTACTAAGAATGAACTCTGCTGCTTTTCTTAGTGTGAACTCAATTGTTAGTGTGAGGTTTTTTATCCTTTTTTTCTGGTAAAAAATGTAGATAGAGGTGGAAAATTGGAAATAGTAAATAACTAAGCTTCATATCTTGCTGCATTTTTTCTTTTACTTGTTTGTTGTGTATATTGTTGTTCTTTTTTTCTTTTTTCTTTTTTCTTTTACTTGTAAAATAGTCTTTTAAAAATATTTCTTTTGATTGAGTAGTAAAGGCCTTTTTTCTTGGTAAAAGTGTAAAAATGAGTGGATACCAAAATCTTATGCCATCTCAGTCTGGTACGGTGTACCAGTTCCGTATTGAACAATATCGCATCTGGAACTATTATACCTGGTAGAAAGGATTCCACTCTGCTGCTTTTCTTAGGGTGTGTTTGGATGAATCAAGGAATAGCAGCTATTCCTGGGTTGAGAATAGCTGCTAACCCAACATTTCATAGGAATAGCGGAATAGCAGCTAACCCGAGCTATTCCTTTGTTGAGAGTAGCGTTTTTTTTTCACCCAAACGTGTTGTGTTAATAATAGCTCGCCAGGAATAGCAGCTATTCCCGTGTCACCCAAACGTACAGAGAACAGTAAGATACTGCTTTTCTGATCTCAATCATTCAAAATTCACGTATCTCGATAAAAAAAACTTTTTCATGCACAAACCTCAACGAATTTGAATAGTTGAATAAATCACAAATCACAAATTTTTTTTCAAAATCCTAAACCCTAAACCTAAATCTCAATCATTCAAATTCGTTAAAATTTGTGCATGAAAAAGTTTCTTTATCGTTAATGAAAAATTTTAAATAGTTGGAATCTGAAAACCAGAAACCTACTTTTCTTTAAGAAAAGCAAAATCCTGGTATAATAGTTCCAGACGCGATATTGTTCAATACGGAACTGGTATCCACTCATTTTTACACTTTTACCAAGAAAAAAGACCTTTACTAAAAGAAATATTTTTAAAAGACTATTTTTCAAGTAAAAGAAAAAGAAAAAAAGAACAACAATATACACAACAAACAAGTAAAATAAAAAACGCAGCAAGACATGAAGCTTAGTTATTTACTATTTCCAATTTTCCACCTCTATTTACATTTTTTACCAGAAAAAAAAGCATAAAAAACCTCACACTAACAATTGAGTTCACCTAAACAAACAAAACCCTAACATGAAAGTGTCCAAAAAACAAATCTACAGCGAGATGTGCCCATAAACCCTACCATGAAACCTTTATCAATTTTGACCATTGTTTTCCATGGATGTGGTTAACCAATACAGCACCGTCTATTGATATGATGTGCCCATAATTTTGAAATGCAAGTATTTCAAAAACCAATCCACGCACAAATGATGTTATAGCTATGATATAAGGATCTTGATGGATTTGAACCATCATCCCCTGAAAATTCAGGGACTTTGTCCAAACGATTAAGCTAAAGATCCATTCAAAAGGCAAAATGATGATTGTACCACCACAATAAATTTCCCTTTTAATTTGAAAAAAAAAATCTTTTCACGTCACAGCAAACAACAAAATTAAATACACTTTTCTTCGTCAAAGGACGACAATAACATTAATTCCAGAAAAAAAAAAGGATAAAACAAACTTCATATAACCACTGACGATAATCTAATTAAACACACAAAACCCTATTATTAAACCAGACCCAATAAATAACAAGGTCCAGACATTAAATTAACCCAAGATCCCTAGAAAGTGAGAAATAAACAGCAACAGTTGAACTCTGAAGCACAAAGTCAAAACTCTGACGCGAGAAACCAAGAAACTAATAATTTGATCTCTATAAACACGCAGATCATAAGAATATAATATTGGTGCTCTTTTGTAATTATTCACATCCGAAGAGTAACTAGCAGTAATCATTTATCCAACAAATCACATTCAAACAAAACATCAGTGATTGAAATAGAAATAGAAAAAATAAAAGCAGAAATTCATAGGTAGGCAAACAACAACAACAAATGAAGAAAAATTACATCTGAATATAAAAGTAGAGACACAAACTTTAATAATGAGTTACTGACGTTATTCCATACTCTTTTTTAACAATTTAAACAAAAAAAAGGGAAAAATCTTTACAAGCTCGAATAGGATGAACAACCAGACACAATAACTGAAACATAGAACTATCCCTGATCAGCTAACGCTTGTCCTATGATACCCAATAAACTAACACGGACGGGGATTCAGAAGCAGAATTTTAGTAATCCAAATTTCAAACCAGATTAACCCAAGATCCTAACACGAACAGCAAAGCTCTGGAGTTCAGAGACTAAACTCTGATTCAAGAAACCAAGAAACTATAAATTTGATCTTTATAAAACACGCAGAGTAGATCTTTTAGCGCTCTTTTGTAATTTTTCACATCCAAAGAGTAACTGACCGTAATCAATTATCCAACAAATCACATCCAAATAAAGAATCAGTGATCAAAATAGAAATAAACGAAGAAGAAATAAAAGAAGAAAAGTAAAAGAAGAGATATGTAGCTAGGCAAACAGCAACATGAAATAAAGAAATCACATCCAAATAATAAAGCAGAGACCCAAACATTAATTACCGACATTATTTCATACACCTTTAAACAATATAAACTAAAAAAGGAAAAAGAAGAAAGAAACTGTACAGACTCAAGAACTCTGAACATCCAGACAGACCCAATAAACGAAAACAAGAACTACCCTTGAACACTCAACGACTGACAACAAAGCCCAAGAATGGCAATAAATAAACTTAAAACCTAATTGGAACCACAGGATACCCAGAAACTAACAAGAACCACAGACTGTGAACTCCCGGCCTAAGCATGGAATGGAATTCAACAAAACCAAGAAAGGGACACGACCGACAGATCGAATTCGGAACTCAGAAACGAGACTAGATCTGCTCCTAAATGCCACAGCGATGACCTACAGGTGGTCTATGTACCACACTGTAACCCAAATGCCGTAGCGGTAGCTAAACCACCATACCGGCACCCAGACCGGATAACGCCAGCTATACAGCATGCCCGGGTCGGACTCGCGGTGCCCCATCCCCCCGGCGGTGATTGCCGTCTTCGTAACCTCCCTGAGGCGCGCCTCCCGTTTGATCTCTGTTTGTCAGACCACCCTCTCAGGCTTCCTCCGGCGCGCTTCTCTCTCACGCTGGGATTGCTCCCTGTTGCGCCCCCTGCTTAGGCGCGCCATGTTTTAATTTGTTGGTTTCTTGGTTGGTGTTGGGAGCGGGAAAACAAAGATTTGACAAGTAGAGAGATGATTTGGCGCTAGCGTGGGAGGGAAGTGATTAGGGTTTAGTCCATAATTCATATCCAATGCAATATAATGAGATCTCACTCGTCCGTTTTAATCTGGCACGAATCTCAAAGCAGACCCATCTAATTGATTATTGTAGCCCGGCAGGCTGTGAGTATTCTACACGGTCAGGGGATAGTGATACTCTCTCGTCGATCCGTGCGCTCTTGAGATCAATGGTGCACATTGCAACAAATGGGTAATACGGATCGGTGACGTGGCCTGCCAGAGAAGCCTTTGAGCGACGGAAGCCGGTAAGGCAAGGGACTCAGTCTGGAGTTTTGAGCTGATTCTTGATTGTTTGACTTTGATCGACCATTTCAAGGGCCTAAATGAACATTTTTTTTTTATTTATGGGCCCTTCCCTGATGTTCATCAATCTTGACTTCTGGATCCGCCCCTTGTTCTAGTGTATGTTTGGTTGGATTGAGAATAGATTATTATTGGGCCGGGTTAGGCTATTCGGAATAACTTATTCGGTGTTTGGTTGAGTTAGAATAGCTAAAATAGTGATTCCAAACTTTTTATCTTTATGAGAATAGGTTGTTCCCAAGAATTTTAAAATTTAGTTATTCTAATAAGACAAACAATAATTATTTTTATTTGACTATTCTAATTTATTCTTATTTTGTAATCAAACATACTCTTTAAATTTTTTAAGAAGTCAAAACAATACATGCAGTATTTACGGACTTATATTTTGTACATTATTTTGTTCATTATTATAAATTTGAAAATCAATATGCTAATATGATATTTCTGTAAAAATTTTGGCCTTATATTTTGTACAAACATTCCTTTAACAAATGGAAGCATTGAAAGACTAGGGCGTGACACGACTGTCACTTGATAGTCACTTGTGTCGGTCACGTGACAGTTATATGTGTTGATCACTTGATGTGATTCGCATGTCATGTGATGTGATTGTCTTTCATCATCTTAGTCACGTTACGTCACGCTAATTGATTCAGTCACGTTATATTACGTGACTAATTTTTAAACATTATTTTTTAATTATAATTATTTTGTTACATTTTCTTTTTTTTTGTTACATTTTATTATTATTTTCTTTGAACTAACATAAACTTGAAAATAATAATTAACCGCAATCAATCACGTCACGTGAATAGTGACTATTTGCGTGACTCGACTGTCATCCACAATTTTGATCACGTCACGTAAAAATAATTTTTGATCATGTAACGAGACGTGACCAAGTCACGTCGTGATAGTTATGTTAAGTTTTTCTTTCTGTAATAACTGACAGGGTTATACAGGAAGGATTATTATCGCTAAAACATTTTTAGGATTATTATCGCTAAAACATTTTTAAAGGTAAATCGACAGGGTCATACAGGAAGGATTATTATCGCAAAAACATTTTTAAAGGTTTCAAGAGTGTTGAAGACAGGATCAAGGCCATTAAATCAGAACTAATTTTAATTGTTGTATTTCTTTTGATGCAGCTCTTGTACTAGGTTTGTATTTAAAACGCGACAAATGTTTTTCCATTTGGCTAAACATTCGATGAATCTTTTTGAATAAACTAGTTAAGTGCCCACGCGTTGCGGTGGGGATTGACAATATTAATTATGTAATAAAATTCTTATCCATTTGAGCAATAAGGTTAAAGTTTTAAAAATAAGATTAAATTTGATAAATTTGAAAATTTCCATATGATTCAAACAATTTGCCCAAGTCACAGTGAAAGAAATCATTATTATTTATTATCAAATTTTTAATGCGTTTAACAAGCATTTATCTTTCTTTTAAATCCATGGCATAAGTTGAAAGTTATTTACTTCCAATAATTTAGAACTTGGGCCATAAATCAGCCCTAAAGTTAAGTTATTTTACATGACCGACTTGTCCGCTGATCGGATTAGCGTTGGTGCCAGTATTACTTTCACTGTGAGATTTATGCATAACATAATTGGACGGTTGCTCTTTTCTAAAATAACACGCAAAATATGTGATATCTAAGAGTTCCTCTAATAGGACCAACTGGTCATATTAAAATCAAATTTTTAAATGCATCGCAGGAGATTTGTTTCCTCCGGTGCCTCTCAATCAGGAGAATAAATAAGAAACAACAAATTTCAAAAATCTAACCTTGTATTTCTGGACCATGTCGTCAAAAGTATTTCACCTCGTGCTGCCTGAGTGTGTGAAACTTGACAACACTGCCAATATATATATTTTTAAGTACGTCGCGGCCCACTTCAAAAAATTAGAATTATAAACGTGGTTTTTGTTATTGAGATATAACACAAACTAAATTTGATTAAATTTGAAAATTATATAAATAATTAGTCAAAATTATTGCACACGAAATTATCAGTAAATCATAAATTACTTTCAAATTTAATACCAATTACTTAAAAAAAAAGTTAAAATTTTATTTTATTTCATATATCACATCTATCAAATAAATTAACATATCCGATTTTGATGCGAATATCATATATAATTTTAGCATGTGGCTAGTCAAGTGCCCACGCGTTGCAGTAGAGATTAAAAGTTTGTTTTAATCAGTTCAATTTCAATCCCCATGGTTCAGTTTATTTCGCAGATTGATAGTACTACAATATTGCAATTTTTCAATGTATGGAAATTAAGATGTCATCACTTTCTTTTTTTTGGATTTTTTTTTTTAGTTTCTTAAGTATGAAACTTTTATTTATTTTTAGTAAAATAACTCAGTGTAATACAATTGAAATGACATGCACTGAATAACTCAGTGTAATACAATTATTATAGTGCATCTACAGTTCACATATATAACAAAGAGAAACAATAATTTTCAAAGCTTTGCATTAAAAATAAAGATGAAATTTATCTTAAAAATCTTAATATCTCGGGGCAAAAAAGCCAATCAATTTGGCTCATGAACAGAATTCAACAGTTGCCAATAAAATGAAAACTTTGTAAGTCAAATTCCTTCGATCAACTATTTTTTTTTTTCCAAATTTTTGTGGATTTGGGTAGTGTCATAAGAAATCCAATTCACCAGATTGTTCAACAAAAAAAAGGTACTGATTCCAAAGATATTATTACATACGCTTACAGAGAACTCAGTAGATATAGATACACATAGCCTCAACAATCTAATACAAGAGAAAACCATGTCCTTATTATGTCGTGCACTCTAGTAGGCTTGTTTGGTGGCTCAGGCCTTGATTCCTTCCATATCTCATCAACCAAATTAAATTCTTTTAAAAGAATTAATTGGTGATATCTTATAGGCTTCCATGACAGGACCTACAAAGTAATTAATAAACAACATATAAGCATATAAACAATAAGAAGAAAAACACGGGCAAGTGAGGAGTGTAAATGCTACCAATGGAAATACATATTAAGTTTCCAAAAGAAAATTAAAAGATGATATTTTTTTGCTAAATTTATAAAAGAGAAAAGATTTCAACTTTAAATGGAACAAATACCACAGGATTAAAAGTTCAAACTTTTAGATGATATTAACTCCAAATTACCTGAAGAAGAAACTGTAGAGGCTCTCTCCACAAAATCCACATATCCAAGATTTCTCTAATGGCAAGTTCACTGGATTCGTTGTTTGATCTTCATAACGAATTGTATATCCAACTTCTTCTCCAAGCTTGACACCCATTTACTCAGCCACTCTTGATGCAACTGACTATTAGTAACAACAATTAGAATACAAACAATCTTTTGCAATAAAAAAGAAACAACCATGCATAAAGGTAAATACTTGTAGAAATCTTGAACCAATTTAGTTTTCAAGATATGAGAACCAGAAGAGATACCAGAGTGAGTTTTTATAACTTAACTCTCAAGTGTAACTACCTAGACATAAATAAGCTAAGAACAAAAGAGAGAAACTAAAAGATGGGTACCTGGACAGCCAGTCGCCTACCCTCTACCCATCCTGCCTCCTCCAGATACTGGCAGATAAGGAAATAAATAGAAATATTGGTATCAAACAGAATAATAATGTTTCTGAGCACAGATATTCAAATAATAATCATTTCAATTTTTAACAAATAGTACTATTATCAGTGCAGTTATATGAGCCAGTGCATTAAAATTCAACCCTCCAATAAAAATGCAAAAGTAGCACCCCATTAGTCATCGTCCTCATTGCATACGAATATGTGCAAATTGTAGCTGGTTGTTTGTTTGAGAAAGCCTCTTTGTTTGGTTTCTAAAACTTTCATTCAGGGATAAAGAGAAATTGCATCTAACCAGGGATGCCTACAAGGTAATTGATACCTCGCATATTTAGTCTATTTTAGGCATGTTTTAGTACCAGATTCGTGCCCTAATTCACCAGAATCATGTGCATTTCATCGATATATCTTTAGAATTTGGTACTGCTGAGTGTTTGTTTGTTTTCTGCAGGCTTGGAGCAAAACACACGAAGAAACGACGATTTGGGATGATCTGGTACGGCCCTTACCAAGTTTGGTACGGGTCTTACCGGACTTAGCCATTTTTCAGCTCATCACGCCTGGTACGGCCTGGCCGTACCAATTTGGTACGGGCCGTACCTAAAGGCGGCCTGACAGATTCAAATTTTGGCAGAGGCTATTTAAAGCGGGGAACTCTCCAATTTCAAGAGGATTCCATTCCAAATCTATTTGAGAGCACAGTAAGAGAGAGAAAGAGAGCTAAGGAGCTAGGAGCAAGAAGGAAGGAAGAGGAAAGAGGCGAAACTCGACGGATCTAGCTTCCTCCTCTCGATCCCTTCGATCCATGGCTATCTCTATCCCTTTTATTGTATTTTTAGATCAGATCATGTGCTGTGAGTAGTTATTTTAGTTTCTAGGGTTTAGAGATGGATTCTTGATTTGTTTTTACTTTCTTTGACTTGTATCTTGTATGAACTCTTTTGATTGATTGATTGTGATTTCTTTGCTATCTTTTGCTTTGATTGCTGTGATTGTGTATGATGAACCTCTAGGTTTAGATCGAACCTATCAAGGTCATATGATCATCTCAATCTCTCAACCAAATCAATTGTTTAGGGTAGACTTGTTCGAATTGAAGCCGAGAGGTTGAATTCTCCTCTAATCGACAGATTAGAGGGTGCCTTAGGTCTCCAATCAACCAGTTAGGGTAGATCTGTACCAACACACGAGAGTTGAGGTGTAGAAATCCCTAAAAGGCAATCAATTGCATTCCAACCTAGATCTTGATCCAACAAACGACAGTTGAGGCTTAGGAACCTTAGGTATGGTCAATTGAACCTTTCCAAAGAGTTTAGCACAAGGTACCAGCAAGGAAATGCATCAACTCGAACTGGTAAGCTCTGTTCTGGGAAGCCAGTACGGGTCTTACCAGAGTGGTACGGCCTTGCCTTACCAAGTTAAGTACGGCCTAGCCGTACCGACTTGGTACGGGTCGTACCACTAGAGGCAGATCATAGATGAAGTCTGAAACCCTGGAAACGCCTTTTATCCATAATCAAAACACAATTTACATTTCTTCTAGCATTTTATTACATCTTTCTGAATTGTTTGAATTGTTTGAATTGACCTTTTCAGGAAATTAAATACCAAACCAAATCTTTCTCACTTCTAGTTTTTAATTGAGTTTGGTAGATTCTAACCAAGTAATTGCCCGTCCCTGTGGATCGATACCCGATTATACTACTCGATAGGGGTTGTGCACTTGCAACCCTTACTCGTGAAGTGTAAACGCGGTTTTAAAAGGTACGCCTCAAGCGTACCGAAACTTGCGTTGCGCTTCTGCGCGAACAGTAATCGACGAAATGCCACAGAGAACAAACCTGGGGAATGTGAGTGGTTTTGCCGCTTCCAGTCTCCCCAACAATTATAGAAGTAGCATGGTTTTCGACCAAGTAGAGAATGGCTTTGCGGTACTTGTACACCGGCAGCCTGTCTCAGCCTCTCCAACCTTTTGCAAAGAGAAATTTAGTGTTATAAAGCTCATTTGCTTTCAAATTTTTTGTAAATAAAAAAAAAGGTGGATAGAACAACCAAAAGAAAAATTACTTTTTGGATACATCTTTGGATTGGGTACAATATTTTAACTTGGATAGAAAGACCAAACAGAATTAAAAGAACTAAGAGCATCTCCATTGATGCTAGCGAAATGCAATTGCAAATAGCTGTCAAAGTTGAAAATGAAATGCAATTACAATTAATTTCATATTCTCTACATCCATACAATTACAAATCAATTGCATTTCTGGCCACGCTAGCGTTTTTGTTGGTTTTTTTTCCGTTGACCACCGATACACAAATTAGATCATTAAAAAAACTAAAACTACATAAAGCTCTGAATAATAATTTCCTCTCAAAACAACCTGAAATGAATAATAATTTCCGAGAAAGTTTTAAAAAACTAAAAGTACAGAATTGTAATTTAATATACTTAATAAAAGACAATTGAATAATATTATAATCTACATGAATAATATAACGAAACAGTCTATGTTAAGAACAACGAACTCGGAACATAATAAAATGAAATAATACTAAAGCATGACATTTATTATTCATGTCTGAGTGTTGTAAACTCAGACAACCCTTGTGGAAAAAGTATTCTTCAAGCACATTTTTTGAAAGTCTTCCATGCTGTAAACTGGTTCCTGAAAGTGGGACCCACTTGTCATTAGCTTGTAGTCAGCAAACAAAAACTAAAAAAAAAAAAACAGATTGCTTGTAAATGACAACATGCCCCTCTTAAGTAGGACATATCATATTTGTCCTACTTCAATAAAAAATATAATATTATTCCTTTAAAATGTGAAAATTGGCAGAAGTCCAACCTTGGCTATATTAAAAACTGAAAGCAAGCTAGTATAATTTCTCATATTTACTTCTTGGAAAGCTTAAAAATATCTGAAGTTCTCAAGTACTATAAAACAAGCAGACAGTCAGACAGGTTAGCATATTGGATTTCAAATTTTCAAGTGGCAGGATCCAGTCACCTGCTAGCCGGTCAAGAAATACTGATCCAAACCCAAATCGTGATACTGTCAAGTCTGGTTTGGTAGGTGTTGCCAAACTGTCCAATTTGGATGGTTTTAACTTTTTTAATGCATATTGGATTTCTTATCCTTCATATTTGTTAATGGAACAATTTAGTTAAGAAGAAAACCTTATGGCAGTAACTTGCCAGTATGTGCTACTATCATTGGCAATACCAAAGTAATGTAAGGGATATAGAAACAACAAAAAAGGATACAAGCAACAGCCCCCCCTAACATAATACACATCAGATCTTTCTCGACTCTCCTCAAAAAGTGTGCCAGAATGCTACACTAAACCGAAACCAGTCTTGCGATATTAACATCAACAATATGATACAAACAACATGAGAAGCTCAAATTGACGACAATATTTTTTGTTGTGCATATGCCAAGAATTTTGTTTCCAACGAGTATCTTCCTGTACTGGACTGATATAAGAATACCAAGTATCTGACCAATGCAAAATAAAATTCATAGACTTATTGGTATATGTCTGGGACTAAAGGCTTGGTTGTTGTTGTTGTAAAAGAAGGTAGGAACCTTTTTCAAAAAATAGTAGTAACAGCAATAGACAAACCAATATAAGTAGGAACAAAGCTAAGAATTTAGCTGTCCAAAGCACCACTAAATAATAGTTTTACCAAAAGAGTGACTGTATCAATAATATCATTGATATTAGTGAGAAAGAAGAAAAAACATATTAATTGATAGTAACAATTTTGTAACAATAGTAAATATGAACAACAATAACATCACCGCATAACTAAATTATAAGAATTATTAAAGGAAAATTACCAATAGAACCTTGCTCAAGTGTTAGTCGAGGCACAATTACTACTATTGGTTTTTCATCTTCTGGGCACAATACTACTATTTGTTTCCTTGTATCTGTAATCTTAATTAATGACAATTCATTTGCAGTAGATTTACTTAACACAGCAACAATGCCAATCTTTCAATTGATTGCTCTTTCTTTTCTTTTAAAAATAAAAGTTGACTATATTGAGCAGGAAACAACATAAATACTAGAATCAGATGATACAGTTGTATGAGCCAATTCAGAGGTGGTTTCCATTAACCTTTATTTGGCAATTTAATCTCCATTTCGTAAATACAAAGAATTGTTGAGACAAAGGTAGTACGTACCTGGGATTTTCTTCACCTGTATCGTCTTCAATGCAAATACAGGGTTTGGAAATTGACAACCAAAGTGACTCTTCAATGTAAATTCAGGGTTTAATAGAAAATGCTAACATGGGCCAATAGATACACATTAATAAAATCTCCAAGCATTTATATCAGAATGTAGAACTAAATATTCGTAATGCTAAATTTTGTCCTCATACTTACCGGGCTGACTGTCCTTGAGATTCTTCTCTGATTCGGAGTATACATGAAAATGCCCTAGTAATTGCAAAAATAGCAAGTGAAAAGATATACCTTCAATACAAAGAGATATGAATCAGAGAGACCTGTATATTTCCCGATCATTGCAATTCGGACATGATAATTTTAAGAATGCAATAATTATATTTGAATATCAATAAATTAAAAATGACTAACAAAACTTAGAGACTATGACTTACTGATTTGTGCAAATTGTCACAGATTTGAGCTCTTTTGATTCACTCATCCAACCTAGGTTCTGATGAAATACTACACAAAGCAAATAAGGAATTCACAAAATATCTAAGTTTCCTCGTGGTATTCATAAAAAAAATGCAACATAGAATATACTTTTGTTAGTCGGTGTGCTTACCTTGAAGGTTTCAACTGCTTTAAGATTACTTCATGAACCTTCTGCTCCTGAATACAAACAAAATGATGCTCAAGATGTGATCTTTTGATAGAAGAACAAAACAAAAGAAAGAAAATTACCTGTTTCACTTTCATTCTACTTCTCCCGATCCTCAGACGACACCTCTTCTTGCAACTGCTTTGGCTGGCGCTCAGCTTGCAGTACCTCCACTTCGACCTCCTCCTTCCGCTCCAGATCGGCCTCCTCTGAGGAACTCTCGCATCAGAGCCGTCGTCGTTCTCCTTGGCCGCGAAATGGAAACCCTAGAGGCGCCGTCGTTGTCCTTCTCCCTGCTCTCTCGATCGCTCTCCCTCTCTCTCGCGCGGCATATTGAAAAAGGAGACGCCTAGGTCGGTGCTTCGAAAAAAGAAAAGAGACGCGTATTCGCGTTGGGAAGAAGCGAAGACAGAGTAAACTTGCGCGGAATCTTTCTTCTTTTCAATTTGAATTTGCACAGCGGAGAGGAACTTCTTTTCAGGGGAGAGATCGAAGAACTGATATTTTGTTCAGAGGAGAGATCGAAGAACTATTTTGTTCAGAGGGGAGATTGAAGAACCAAAATTATCGGCGATATTTTTTTCTTCTGTGCCGTCATGAGAAAAGAGAGGGACGCGTGGGGAAGGAGTAATGAGAAAACGCGTGTAAACAGGAGAAAACGCGTGGAAAATAAAGAGACAAAAGGAGATTCAGTGATACAATTTCTGTGTGTCATTATATGTAGCATGGATATAAATCACTAAATTTAGATTTCTACACACTTGACAACATGAAACATATGTATAAAATCAAAATTATTTATTAAAGGCTGAGATTGAGATGTGGTTTGATCAGTGGCTGAGATCTTTTGAATGGATGGCTCAGATCCTCTCTGAACGAATAGATGGTTGGGTGTCAAAAAATCCAACGTGATATTAGTAGTGCTGATGAGACGAATAGAGAATATAATGGATTACCAGGAAGTTTTGTAATTTATAAATATAAATGGAAAGTTAAATTTTTATAAAATAATAAGTTCGAAAATAAAAAGAACAATTTTTTTACTGACATGAACATCATCAACAACAAGGAAAAAGAAATTAAAGATAAAAAATGATGTGAGAGAACCAATCTTTGATCTAACTAGTGATAAAGATAATGTTTTCTTTGTGAGAGGTTCCGGATTCAAAATCCGAAAGTAGTGTAAATATTAAATAGTAAGTGGCTTGATCTCCGATCTTTACTAAAAAAAAAACTGAAGATGATGTTATGTTCTAAACTAAAATTAATAATATTTATTCGTCCCAAAAAAACATCCTTTTACATTAACTTTCTATTCAATTGATTTTAGAGAAAGGAGTTGATAATGACAAAATTATATTTTCTCTATTTGGACGCTATAACATCTCTTATTCCTAATTATTTTTGTTATTGCTTACGTCCGAAAAAAAAATTAGTGGGGACACAAAAAATAATGTGTTGGTGTTATAAATAAAAGTAAACAAACATAAACAAGATGAAGGGAATGTAAATAATGGCTATCTCTTTATTCGTATATTTCTCATGTGTACAATACAAGATTACAATGCCTCTATTTATAGGCCACAAATTGTAAATGAAAAGCCATTACAATAATAAATAAGAGATTAAATTCCAAATACTAGTGGGATATAAATTTCAATGGTAGTGGGGTAGTGGGGAAGTAAATGAGGATTAATATTGAGAGTTACAACATGAATGGACCATCCATTATATTCATAACACTCCCCCTTGGATATCCATTACATAAGAATATGCCTCATTAAAACCTTACTAGGAAAAACCCTATGGGATAAAAACCTAGTGAAGGAAAAAGAGTACATTATTCTTTTAATACGCAACTACAACCTCACCAGGAAAAACCTTGTGGGAAAAACCATGGTAAAGGAAAATGTAATGCATATTAACTCCCCCTCATGACAACATTAATCAAGATCTTTAAGTCGACCAACTCCAATATTACGAATCACATTTTCAAATATTAAAGTATAGAGTGTCTTAGTGAATAAATATGCTAGATTCTCACTTGAATAGATTTGCTGAACATTAATAACATTATCCTTTTGAGATCATGTGTGAAAAAGATCTTTGGTGAAATATGTTTTGTTCTATCTCATTTAATGTATCATTCCTTTAATTGAGTAATATATGCAATATTATCTTCATATATGATCGTCAGGATCATTTCTTCCAGAAGACAAACCACATGTCTCACGAATGTGTTGAATCATAGATTTTAACCAAACACATTCTCAGCTTGCTTCGTGTACTGTTAAAATTTCTCAGAGTTAGCGAAATATATGTTTAATTTCATTCAAATGTCTTTGCGTGGGAGAAGAACTATATCTTGCTAATAAATTTACAGCAAATGATATATCAGATCTTGTATGTCCAGCAATATACATAAATGCTACTATTGTACTAAGATATGGTACTTCAGGACCAAGTAGTTCTTCATCACTTTCTCAAGGTCTAAAAAGATATTTATTCATATTTAATGATCTTACAACCATCAGAGTGCTCAATGAATGTGATCTTATCCATATAAAATTGTTCAACACTCTTGCAATATAATTTTCTTGATGCATAAAAATGTTATTTTTAAACGTTCAATTTGCAATCCAAGGCAAAATTTTGTCCTCCCATGATCTTTCATCTCAAATTCTTCCTTTAAATAATTTATTGCTTTTGGAAGCTCTTCAGGAGTTCCAATGATACTTAGATCGTCAACATAAACTGTAATTATAACAAAATCATTTTCATATCTTTTCATGGACAAATCATATCATTATTATATCCATGTTTCAATAAATATTTACTTACACGATTATACCATATGTGTCCAAATTTCTTTAATCCATATAAAGATTTATTCAATTTAATTGAATAATGTTCTCGAGAACCTAAATTACATGCTTCAGGCATCTTAAATCCTTTAGGGATTTTCATATATATATATATATATATATATATATATATATATATATATATATATATATATATATATATATATATCATTACCAAGCGAGCAATATAAATAGACTGTAAAAATATCCATTAGGCGAAAATCAAGTCATTCATGGACTGCCAGACTAATTATGTACTGAAAAGTTGTTGCATCCACCACATATGAGTATATCTCAAAATTTCACCTTTCCTATTTTATTTTCGCATAAATACTCATTTATATTCTACTGATTTTACACCTTTAGATATTGGAACTACATGCTAAAAAACTTTTCATTTTTCAAGAGAGTTTAACTCTGCCTCAATTGCACCTCATTTTAGCCAATAATTTCTTTATCGACATTCTTTAATAGACTTCGAGTCATGATCCTCATTATTCATTATATTTAGCGCTATATTATATGAAAAATATCATTGATATCAATTTATCTCGGTTCCATTTTATTCCATTCATAATATAATTTATCGAGATCTCTTTATTTTCATGAATTTTAGATACATGAGTTTCTGCTGGAACTCTAATATTACTTATAATTTGATTCTCTTCTAGAGTTTTATCTGAAATTATCATATCCTCGACTTGACCATTTTCATTCTTTCCTCCTTTTCTTTTTCGAGGATTTGTATCTTTGGAACCGATTGGTCTTTCACGCTTCATGCGTGTTATAATTTCATTAGTCTGTCCAACAGGGACATCGACTTTAATTGGAGCATTAGCAGCTGGTACATGTGATTTGGTCACTTTCTTTGTAAATGCGTTTGGCGATTGATTAACTAATATTTCCAAATGAATTATCTTTTAAATATCTAGTTCATATTATTTATGAGGATCTAAATTAGACAATGATAATTCATTCCAACTAATATATTTTCCCAGCTGATTGTTTTTCTCCCCCTAAGGTTGGGAATATTAATTCATCAAAATAATAATCGGCAAAACTAGCCGTGAATAAATCTACCATCAATGGTTCTAGATACTTTATTACATGTGGAGATTCAAATTCAATATAAATTCCCAACTTTCTTTGATGTCCCATTTTAGTGCGTGTGGTGGAGCAATTATAACATATATCATACATTCAAAAATTCTTATATGGGAAATATTATGTATGTGACCAAAAACCAATTACAAAGGGGAAGTTTTATAATAGCTTGTTGGCACGATGCGACTTAGTGTTGTTGCATGCAAAATAACAAGTTCTTATTTTTGTGTATGAACATAAGCTACATGATGTACAATATCAATTCAAATAGACATGCATTGTCTGAAAAATAAATTCATCAATATTGTCTAGACGTATTTTCTTAATTGAATAATCATAAAATTATGCTCTTAATCAAATCAATTGAGCAAATAATCTTGCAAACGTCAAGTTGTGAGTTGATAATGTGACCATACTATTGATGCATCAATTATAACCATAAAATATCTAAATGGTTCACATGGGGTGAATATATTGGTCTACAAATATCATCTTGTATACGTTCTAGAAATGAAATCAACAAATAAAATTTCATAAGATTAAAGAATCTTCTGGTTCTTTAATGAATGTTCATATTAATTATCTATTATTTTTTTTTCGCATCATTATTGATCCGGAATGGCCCAACCGGTCATGCCAAACTATGAATATATTTTTATTTGTAAACTTCAGATTTACAATCATATGTGCTTCAATTGTACTAATATATGTGTAGTACAAGTTAGAGAAAAACATAAGCAATTTTTCTAATATGCATCTTTTTATGTGAGATTAAGCTAGTAACAAGATATTCAACATCTTCATTGACTGTCTCAACATGATATCCATTTCGGCAGATATCCTTAAAACTTAACAAATTTATTTGAGACTTAGAAAAATATAATGCATCATCAATATAAATATGTGTTCCTCTATGTAACAACAAGGTTGCTCTTCCGGAGCCTTCAATCAATTTGTTTTATTAACAACAATTACAATTAACAAAAATAAAAAATACCACCACAATAACGAAAATAATAACAACAATTGCAAATAAAAAAAATTACCATAAACATAATTTCTATAATATCAAAAACATATATTTTAGTGAATGCATAGTTTAATCCAAATCCAAGCAGCCTACGGCCCAGAATCGGCCAACTTAATTAATGATCTGACTATTTTATTTTTCTTGTAATTATACTTAATTAAGCTGTGTATATAATTCCCACAGAAGGTATCAGGTGTTGTCAGTTCTAAAATGGTTTCCATATCATATAAATGTTTTTCCAAACAAAGTTGCAATCGGAACAAAACAAATTTATTTCCTTGATTAAAAAAAAATTGCAACAGATACCTCAACAAAAAATAAAAATTTATTATTTATTATATCTTATCATCACTAATTAAACAACAAAATAAAATTTTATTAATCTATTTATTTTATATCCTATCATCTACTAATTCAACAACTTGTGATATTGTTCAACCATAAAGAGATAATAAATCAACTTAAAATATTTTTGAATCTTCTTCAAGAAAATTAAATTATTAAAAAAAATATGAACATCATGTTAAATTTGTGCATCATATAATTTTTCTTTAAATCTTCTTCAGGAAGATTTTCTTAATATCTCTTGAAATCTTCTTCAAGAAGATTAAATTATTGAAAATAAAATATTGCACAAAAAAATATGAATCAAATCTGAATTTCACATTGTAAAATTTATGATTAACAGATGGCTTCGGGCCATTTGATAAAGTTCAGAATTCATGATTAACATATGACTTCGGGTCATTTGATAAAATTGAGAATTTATAATTAACATATGACTTCGGGCCATTTGATAAAGTTGAGTATTTATCTCAAAAAGAAAATCTATCGGTTTATTTGTAATTTATCTCAAATTTATCTCTAATTTAACATATTGGTCTTCGGACCATTTGGAATTTATATTTAACACAATAGAATCATAACATGATATAAAACAATAGATTGGTCTTCGAGCCATTTGATAAAGACTTGTAGCACGTCATAATGTAAAAAAAAAAATCGATTTCTCAAGTCCATATGAATAAATCATCTTATGTCATTTACCAATTACTAATTAAAAGTATCATTTAAATAAATGATATTTAAAATAGAAAATATCAAGTTACCTCGAATCTTTCAACTAGTAGACTCAGCTAGTAGAGCTCTCGTGCTGATAACGTGTTATAAATAAAAGTAAACAAACATAAACAAGATGAAGGGAATGTAAATAATGGCTATCTCTTTATTCGTATATTTCTCATGTGTACAATACAAGATTACAATGCCTCTATTTATAGGTCACAAATTGTAAATGAAAAGCCATTACAATAATAAATAAGAGATTAAATTCCAAATACTAGTAGGATATAAATTCCAATGGTAGTGGGGTAGTGGGGAAGTAAATGAAGATTAATATTGGAAGTTACAACATGAATGGACCATCCATTATATTCATAACAGTTGGTTCTTTCTATTATTCATAAGTTCTTGCTATTTTCTGAAGTATGTAAATATATACGAATAACTTTTGCCAAATCAACTTCTCGTTAAATCTTGCTCCCTCCTGCGCGCCTCTCGAGGGCGATCAAATTGCTCCCTGCTGCACCCCGCTGTAGGCAAGCCATCTTCAATGATTTTTTGTTGATTTCTTGATTTTTTGAAGCAGATTGTGGAGGCGGGAAAGTGGAGAGTTGACAAGTCAAACTAATGCCGGAGAGATGATTTGGCGCTCGATTTTTAAAACCTGTTGTTAAATTTGTTTTATTAAATGTCTTTTTTTTTTCTCTATCATACCTCAATTTTTATAACTTTAATAATTATTTACTTAAAACTTAATGTTAAAATAAAACTGTTAAGTATGATCTAAATTATTTTATCTATGCATATGTAAAACATTATGTGACTTCAACTTTATTTTGTTTGTTATCAAGAGTTTGTAAAAATATACTTATGTGGATAATTTATGAACGTTGATTTTTTTAACTTATTGATTCATATAAAAATAAAATCTAAAAATTAAATTTTTTTTTTTGCATATAGAGAAAATAACATAGATCATGTTTAACGGTCATTAAATTTCTAAAAATAGAGACATGACGAAGGCACAAAAAATAGAAGTATTTGAACCCTTCTCATATTTAATAGCCAAGTAAGGTTAATAAAAGTTACTTTATCAACCTACTTTAATCATATAATATTTTTGTAATCTCCAAACAAATTAAAATGTAACTGGAGTTAACAGGATGAACCAAATAAATAAATGAAAAATAAGATAACTTCTGTTCATTTCTCTACCTTATTCTTCATCTCGCATTCCTTCAATCAAATATAAAAGTTTCATTTGGTAGTGTTTGATCGAGAATTAAGGTTTAAAGGTCTAAATTAGTTATTTTAACTCAAATCCGTCTAAATTATTCATACTTGATTGAGGACTAAAGTTTAATTATGATTTAAATTAATTCTTATTTAGTTAAGATATAAAGTTAAATTATGACCTAAGTTAAATTATTATTATTTTTTATGTCCTTTGCATGCATACATGACTAGAAATAAAACAGTGACTAATCTTAAACGTAATCATGAAGAAATTATGAAGAAAAAAAACTCCATGAATAATAACAGAAGCAATACACACCATTAGAACTATTAGAGTGGAAAAAATGGCACGGCAGAGCCGGCTTCGTCACAAAACAGCATGGTTACGATACGAAACGGCACAACACGCGTGTTGGTTACGTGCTGTGACTCGCGTGTCCAGTGCCGTGACTAATTGCGTGCCGTGACCATCTTTTGAAAATTTGCCACGTCACGTCACGCGAAATATCTAATCACGGCACAGCACGTGGTCACGCGAGTCACGTGTAATTAGAACCGTTAGATCTTGAACAAATGATGAATATTGAATAAACTAACCTAAATTATGATCAAATAGCCACGTGAGTCACGCAAGTCACGTTTGGTCACGGACACGTTTGGGCACGGCGTGACTCACTTGGCGTGACAATTCCCGTGCCGTGACCACCTCTTGACATTTTGGTCACGGCACAGCATGTGAAAAATTAACTTGATCATGGCACGGCACGAGACCAAAGTCACAACGTGTTAATCACAGCACGGCACAGAACGACACGTTTTTTCCACTCTACACACCATGAATATAACATTGGATAATTGCACCCACATTTAGGGCTGCTAATTGAACCGGTTTTGTCCATGGACAACCGGGCTGAACACTTAAAAAATGAATGTCGGACGAGGTGTGATCGGAACTGAGCCCAATGTTCAGTTCAGTTCAATTTAATTTTTATTTATGGACCGAATCCGAATAGGACCTGAACAAGTTCGGTTATGTCCATTCATCAGCCCGTTTGAGAAGCCCGTTTGAACAGGTTTTGAGCAACCCGTTAGAAAAAGTTTTGAGCAGCAGAGCAGATCTATCTCCCGAGTCCCAACTCGCGATAATGCGATATCGCCTCTCTTAGTCCGATCTCTCTCTCTCTTTCCCCCTTCGCCGCCAGTCAAGTAATCTCTCTCGTCGGCGCCACCTCTCCTCCCTCCTCCGTTGTGCCACCTCTCCTCTATCGCGCCGCCTCTGGTGCGTCTCTTAGCCGCTGCACAATTTTCACATTTTCAGGTATCGTTTCGCCTTTTCACACATCATACTTAGAAATCAATTTGAGGTTTTGGGTCTTTAGCGTTGTGTGATTTGGTTTAGTATCAATTTGGGTACTATAACTTTGATTTGTTATCTTAAATTAGTCCAGACTAGTACTAACATTGCAGATGCCAGATAGTTGTCAGCACTTTGAGTTGCTATAGGATGTTCAATACATGTAAATAACTTTGTTTAATGTTATAAAACTATGCATCTGACAAAAGGTTCCCAATTAAATTGAATTGTTCAGTTTAGAAGAATCCTACGAGGCTTTGAGAACATTTCAAGTACTAGGAGTAAAGAGCGGTGAGAAAACTAAAAGGAATTTGTATAACTGTTTCTGAGAAATTAGGTTTGGCAACTTCTACTACCAAAGATGTTTTTCATGCACTATAAGATTAAAGGTATCTTGGGTTGCTCAACAGAATCGATTGAGTATTTGAGTTTGATATATGTCATTAAAGATTTATTTTCTGCTATTATTTCTCAGGGAGGCAAGCTTACTGCTAGAATTATACTACTCTCTGGGAGGCTTGCTAAGTGTTAAGGTAATTGTTAGAAATTTATCTTAATTTTTATTTCATTTCCGTTGTTGCGAAAAGAAAATTTTACTCCGTATTTCAACCTTATTTCTCTTATGTGGGCCACATTTATTTCTCTTATTTACTCCGTATTTCAACCTTTTTCAAAACACTTGAACATCAATCTACATCAATAGAACATGCCAGAAATATAAAATAAACCAAAAACATTCCAAACCATGCCCTCAATTAATTCATAACCATATTAAAACTTAGGCCGCTGTGCTAAATAAATTTAGAGTGAGTCTATGGTACTATGCATCCGTACTACGGATCAATATTTTCGTTTTCAAAATTCTAATGGTCGATCCGAACCGTTCAACATGATTTCCATATGAGAATATACTTGTGGACTAAATTTTTTATTTTTTAGAATTTTTTTACTATTTTTTAAGATAGGTAGAAAATTACTGTTTTTGGATGGTTTTCAGATCAAGTGATTTTCTACCTATCTTAAAATATAGTAAAAAAATTTGAAAAAATATAAAATTTAGTCTTCAAGTACATATTCATGTGGAGATCACGTTGAATGGTTCGGATCGACCATTAGGATTTTCAAAATGAAAATATGACTCCTTAGTATGGACTAATCCGTGCTATATATATGCATAGTACCATAGACTCACTCATAAATTTAAACCATCTGGAGAGGTGGGTTAGTTTAGACCAATTTAGGCCAGTCTAAAAGCCAACATGTTTCATTGTAGTCTGGCTCAATTAAACCATGTTTGACGGAATAACTGTGGCCTAAAATCCTTATTCCATTGTTTAGTCTTGTTTAGCAACTTGCTATTTTGATTCAACAATGACTCCTGTTGAATAAACTTAATTAGATACCATCTTGAGAAAATTAGAAGTGAATTCGAAAAATACATTTTTTATTGGAGAAAATGCATATTAAAAGCAAGCAGTACGGGAAGTACGGGAAGTACGGGAAGATGGCATATTAAAAGCACGCAGTACGGGAAGCCGGCACGAAGGAGCTCCAGACTAGAAACCAAGCACACAGGCCACTACATCTCCGTCATCGACAGGGCCCGCGCCACGAGAGGCTTCATAGATGTCACTGACTTAATGCAGCGCGCAAAACCAAAGCCGAAGCAAGTCACAAAGCCAGTGCTGGATTACATGCAGACGTGCGGTCCCCTCACATTGAGCCGCGCAGAGGCAGTGGTCTCCACGGCAGGAATTGAAATGAGCTGCGAATTAATGGCAAAAATGGCGGCGGAGGTGGTTAATGTGGAGAGGGAGCTGGTATCTGACAACAGTTAAATCAAGGGATAGATGAGCTGCTAGTGTAGAATACACCTAGTTATGATTACTAGCATCCAATGTATCAGTAGTGAAGGGATTATCCTTAGCATGATTAGTTCTCTTAATTCTTTCAATTGGGGAGTGGACAAGATTAAGTGGGTTAGCAGCAGGGTGGTATATGTGATTGTTCTTCTGTTTCGGTGTATTAAGCAGTCTCATCAAGGATATTTGGAGATTAATTTGTGCCATTATGAATCACAAAATTAAAGTCAAAATTCTTTCCTGGAACGTTCGCAGCCTAAATGATAGATCCAAGCGGCTCGCGGTAAGGCAGGCTATGCTTATTGAGAAACCGGACATAGTCACATTACAAGAAACAAAATTGGAGGCCGTTGATCGAACACTGATTAGGGAGATATGCGGAAGAAGATTGGAGACCTTTCAAGTTTTGTCGGCTCAAGCAACGAGAGGAGGCATCATAATTGCGTGGAATCAGAAGTTGTATGATAGTATGCAGGTGCAGCTCAACCGGTTTTCGGTAACGGTACATTTCAAAAATCATTTTGATGGATCGATTTTTGCCTTTACGGCGGTTTACGGCCCGACATCGCAGACTGACAGACCAGAATTCTTCCGGGAAATTAGACAATCCAAACCGTTAAATCAAATACCGTGGCTCCTCGGCGGTGATTTTAATGCCACGGTATCATTGCAGGACCGAAATAATAATGCAAACACTTGGCGATCCACCCTTGCGTTTGCAGATTTGATAGCCGAACTAGAGCTGCTAAACCTGGCATTGAACGGCCAACAATACACATGGAGCAATGGCCAGTCAAGACCGCACATGGCACGTCTAGATCGGTTCTTGATATCGGCCAATTGGAATGCCGCCTATCCAAACTCAGCACAAAAGGCGATGCCCAACACCAATTCCGATCACTGTCCAATTTTGCTGACGGCCACGACAACTTTCAAGCGGTCCAGATTTTTCCGTTTTGAAAATGTCTGGCTTCGATTCGCCGACTTTCAGGAGATGGTCACAACCACATGGGCATCACAACCCAGGGCGGCCACACCTCTACAACTGCATATCAAAATGGCCAACCTGAGATAAAAGAATGGGCAAAATTAAAAGTTGGGAATATAAAGGCTCAAATCGTCACTTGCGGGACTTTCTTGCCTGGATTGACAAAGCAAGAGAAGTGAGAGCCATCACGGGCCTTGAAAAGCTTGTCACAACACTAATCAAGCAGCGGCACACCGCACTATCGGTCTTAGAGGAAGATGTATGGCGCCAACGAGCACGCACAAAGTGGGAGCTACAAGGAGACCGTGGCACGAGATTTTTTCATGCAATCGCTTCCGGCTCAAAGAGAACAAATTTAATAGCTCAAGTACAACACAATTCGACTATGTACTCTGATCAGGCCACCAAAGCAGGAGTCTTCTTCGACTTCTTCACCACCCTCATGGGTTCGGATGCACTGGCGACCCCCCACATTCATTGGCAAAATCTATACTCAGATACAACCGACTTAGCCCAGCTTGCCGATCCAATCACAAGGACAGAGATAGTGACAGCCCTGCGGCAATGGCCTAATAATAAGAGTCCTGGGCCTGACGACTTCTCGGGAGAATTTTACAAAACATTTGCAGACATGCTATCCGACGACCTCTTGGCTACATTCGCGCACGTTATGACCGTCGGGGGGGATCTGTATCCGCTGAACACCTCCTATATTGTCCTGATTCCAAAAAAGGAGTGTCCGCAGCTGCCGGGGGACTTCAGACCTATTAGCTTGATCCATGGAGTTCAAAAAGTCTTTTCCAAGCTGTTGGCCAATAGATTGCAGCCATACATGCACCTCATCATTGGAGATGCACAAACAGGATTCCAGAAAACCAGGCATATCACAGAAAGCTATGTATATGCCCAACATGTACTCAACATGGCTAAGAATGGGAAGACACCTCTAGGGCTGCTGAAGCTGGATATTCGAAAAGCTTTTGATACGGTGAGCTGGAACTTTCTACTACAGGTAATGACCAGCTTGGGACTCCCGGAAAAATGGGTCACTTGGGTGAAGCACGCGGTATTACAGGGCAGTTCTCAGGTTATAATCAATGGATTGTTAGGGAAGAAAATAATATTAAGAAGAGGGGTACGGCAGGGAGACCCGTTATCCCCGGCCCTGTTCATTACCGCAATAGATTTTTTGGCAAGATACCTCCAGAAGCTCACCGTCACGGGAGCAATCAAACTACCATACGGGCACATGAGACCGTGCCTCTTATATGCGGATGATGCACTAATGTTTTTTAAACCGGATACAAATCAGGCAAGAGCAATTAAGGTGGCACTGCTGGTCTTCCAGGAGGTTTCTGGGCTTGCAATCAACTTGCAAAAGTCAGAAGTCATCGCGCTGCACGTACCGCTCCAGCAGGCGGACCAACTCGTCGCGGTTTTAGGTTGTAAGTCGGCATCCCTCCCCTTCATCTACCTCGGCATCCCACTGTCAGACAGCCGCCTACCTAAAACCGCTTTCCTTCCGCTAATACAGAAGCTCAACAACAGGTTGGGTGGTTGGGCAGCAAGACTCCTATCCATTGCGGGCCGATTGGTGCTATTGAATTCAGTTCTATCCGCCTTGCCCATTTACGCTATGTCCGTTCTGAAATTGCCACGGTGGGTGATAAATAAAATTGACAAAATCAGGTGCCGCTTCCTCTGGCACGGTGCTTCGGAACAACAAAAAGGATACAGTCTCATAAATTGGGATGCGGTCTGTGAGCCAAAATCCATTGGAGGATTAGGGGTACTGGATATGCAAATGTTCAACTTTGCTTTGTTATTAAAGTGGTACTGGTTATGGTATACACCTACCAATAGAATATGGAAGTCCCTACTGGCACAAACAACTCAGACCTTGCACGGCATCCCAAATGCTTTCATCTTCTCGACGGTCCCAAATCAAATCGCATCCTTTTTCACTGCCTCCTCCAAGTGGATTCTGGGAGATGGATCGACTGCTACCCTGTGGCATCATGACTGGGGTTCGGGTACATTGCGTCATGAGCTTCCCATCCTATACTCCTACGTGCTTGAACCTGACATAACAGTCAAGAATGCGGTCAGGACGACGAGCATTTCGACTTTATTCAGCAACAACCTGTCCTTGGAGGCCCGCCAAGAGCTGGCCACTCTTCAACATACTCTGGCATTCATTGTCCTTACTCCACATGCTACTGATGTTATCGCTTGGAAGTGGACTGCCACGGGAGAATTCACGGTTAAGTCGGCATACACATATCTGAAATCAACGCCGAAAGTTGTCAAACAGGTCTCACGCATCTGGCGGGTCAATGCCCCACCTAGAATCAAGGTTTTCGCATGGCTTGCAATCCAGAACAAGATCCTCACACATGACAACTTACATAAAAGGGGGTGGGATCTGGTCAGCAGATGTTCTTTATGCAAGGCTCACGCGGAGACGGTCCGACACCTGTTTACAGAATGCCCGTACACACACACAGTGTATGACAGACTGCAAACACACATACGCTCGGAGCAATGGCTGGCGAAGCCTACAATTCATGTAACCAGCAAGGAGATGGCAGGCACATTAACGGGGAGGCAACAGACAATGATTCTCATCATGCAATTTGTTTTGTGGAGAGAGCGATGTGCCCGATGCTTTAACGACACAAATAAGGATCCGGATCGTTTAATGGAGGAGATCACGGTGCAGATGAAGTACTATACTAGCTCGCTTAACCGGCACCATCCTTGGCAGCTGCCGGCATCAGAGGCTGGGGCTGGCACTCACCCCCACAACAACACCAATACTGGTACGGGGCTGGGGAGACGAACACAGATTACTGCTACTGCAACTCGCCCATATACTGGGACGCACATTCACATGCAACAGCGAGGTTTGAGGATAAATGCTGACACGGAACAGGGCCGCGTACCGGATGGTACAGTAACCGGTACAACGGGGGCAGCAGGGCCGGGACAGGAGGATCGAACAGGTATCGGCTAAAACGTTCAGCAGGACTGCCACTCTGGCTGCACACTGGGGATTTTACTTTTCATTCTCCGTTTTCATCTTTAATTTCATCATTGCACATTTAATCAGCTCAGCTGTTTGAGCTGTACCAATTTCTATCTACATTGTTATAAACCTTTTGTAACTTTACCATTTAATGGAAGCAAATATGGACATCGACTCATATTTTTTCTCAAAAAAAAAAAATTTTCTATGTGGGAGGTCATGGTTTGACCCCGAACCCATATTTAAAAAAAAACAAAACAAAACGAACAGTAATAAATAAAGAGATAGTTTGAAAAAGCAGCAGCTACCGAACCCAGGCCGAAGCAAAGAAAAATAAAAAATTCTGTAGGCCCATTACGGCCTTCTCTACATCAGCATCTCTCTTTTCTACGGTTGCCTCTTGAGACCTCTTTTTTGTGAAAGTCCTGGCAGAAGCTGCCTGAGACCTCACTGTCTCACCATCTGTCAGCCATGGAGGTGGATCAACTGGCGGAGGCCACGACGGAGAAGAAGGATCCGTCAATTGTGAAAGCGAAGACCAACACTGCCAGATCCCGGCTTATTGTTCGCCTCGGTGGGTTGCTCGTTTCCCACAGCACTCTCGTCAGGTATAACTCTCTCTCTCTCTCTCTCGCTCGCTCACTTCCTAGAGCTGTGTTACTGGGGTCTTCAACTTGATTTCTTAGCTTTGATGCAGCTCATTTCAATTTTAAACACAGACTTGAACATTGTTGCCTAGTTTGCCAATGCGATCTCAATCAGAAAACATATTTGGGTTTAAAGTTTAGTTAGTTGTATTTTGAGCCCTCTCATCAGGTTCATAAATGATTTAATTTCTAATTTTAGACTTCTGTCTTGGATTAAACAGCCCTGCCCTGACTATGAAAATATATTTATTGCAAAACTAAAATGCTAGGGACTCAATTGGCAGACTTGAATATCACTGGAAGGACAATGATTTGGTGTTTATTAGGGATATGTGTTATGAAAAAATATTCTTACTAAAACTGATTTTTTATGACAAATTTCAGTGTAATTTGCTGTGTAGCGGGTCTGATAGCGCTGGCTGTTCTCCCAATATTGGCCAAGAACACCTACATCTCAGAGAATGCTCTCTTGCCAGGTTAGGCAGTTTTTTGTTAGGTTAAATGACTTCATTTCATTAATTCTTATTCTGTACTATTTAACAATCAACTGGTTAAAACTTAAATTCTAAGCCAGAACTAAGCCTTGACATCTGTCTAGCATTCCAGAAAACACAAACTAGGTCCCAGAAATCTACAGGAAATTGAGTTCCAGAAAACACAAACTAAGCCAGAACTAAGCCTTGACATCTGTCTAGCATTTCAGAATGGATTCAGATGCAAGGATTGATATTGCACTGTACATACAGGTACGGAAGACAACCAGCAAGGTTTTATACCTGAGACTCTCTTTCTTAACCAATATAATTAATGTGGTTGACAGGTTCTGCCAATCCTGTCCTTTCATATCAAGATGTTACAGAAGCAAACAAGTTAATTATGGATATTATAAGCGCTGCTGATGACAGAGTTGCAGCAGATATGTATGTCTTCCAGTTTTAAAAGAATTTTCATCCTTTTCTTCCACAATGCTTATGGTTGTAAAAGTGTTACCATGAAAGATAATACAGCATCTACTGGTAAACAATACATCAGTTTAACTTGTTGGTACTGGATTGTGTTATCTGGTTGAGTACTATGCATTTCTTCACGATTCTTTTTATTTTTATTTTTTCAAGTGTAATTTGTTTCTGTTCTTTATCTGACCATTTGGTTTGTTCCTGAATAGGGCAATTCTCATTTTCTAATAGTTATTCACTATTAACTTTTGCAGGGAAATACCAAAAGTGATTGCGAAATACATGGAAACTGTAGGAGCTGAAACATACCACCACAAATTCTCCCAACCCAAAAATCAGTTCCATCCTCTTCATTTCTTCTCCTCTACTCCAAATCCCCCTCAGACCCAGGCCAACCTAAGCTATGGCACCAGTACTGTCGGCATAATTCGGGCACCACGTGGTGATGGCAAAGAGGCCATTGTTTTGGTCAGCCCTTACAATACACAAAATACTGGAGTGATTGACACCTCAGCATCAGCTTCATCTCTAGGTCTTGCCTTTTCAGTTTTCTCACTACTAAGCCGTGCTACCTGGCTAGCAAAGGACATCATATGGGTTGCATCAGACTCAAAGTTTGGGGACCACACGTCAGTATCTGCATGGCTGAACGATTACCATAACCCTAACTTTTTAGGTGATGCTTCTACTAGCAGTATCTTCAAACGTGCTGGGACAATGGCTTGTGGTATTGTTTTTAAGGTGATTGAGAGAGAGGGGAGGGAGAGACACGAGGATAGAGATGTGGTAACCATGTTTGCTGAGGCATCAAATGGTCAAATGCCGAACTTGGACTTGTTAAATGTTGTGCATTATTTGGCTGTACATCGGCAGGGAATTAGGGTTAGAGTTGGGATGTTTGGTGGGTTGGTTAAGTCCCATCTGGTTAAGGTTTTAGGTGAGGTGATGCAACAGGTTGGAAGATTTGCAAGGAGTTTAAATCCTGATTGGCGGTTTGAAATGCCGAGTAGTGAATATGTTGAAGGGGCTGCCACACTTGCAAGTTCTATATACTCTCAGGTGATAACTATTTGTTTTTTGTTATTTATTAAACATTAATAGTGTAACACTATCATTTTAATCTATTCTTGTTGCTTAATATTCAATCGACCCTGATCTTTGACCAAACATTAATGACACACAATGTGTAAAAACAAAAGAAAGCTAAAAAGAAATGTAAAAGAACAATCAAATTTGAGATGAAGCTAGTACTGCCTTGAATGTACTGGTGCAGAATCCAACTATTATAGAACTGAAATCCAAGATGACTATCCTTAGTACCATGATGGTAGATTGTAGTGCCATTATGCCCCTGTTGGACACTACTGTTTTTGACTTTTTATTCTTCTACATTATGAATTTTTGTTTGTTGGCATGTTCGTTGTTTACTTAAGGCTACTAACACTTGATATTTAGCCAACCAAATTGGCATTAAATAAGCTTCTTAAACAAATCTGTACTTTCTTTTAGGCTTTGGGAGTGCCAACAGGCCCACATGGTGCCTTTCGTGATTACCAAGTTGATGCTGTAACTCTGGAGCTATCTCCAAGATACTCTTTGAAGAATGAAAATACTCGCTCGGCTTTTCTCCTAAAAGGCGGCAGGTTCTATTATTAATTGAATCTTGTTTATTTCTCTTTTCATTAGAAAGAAGAAAGTTTACAATGTCCCATAGGGTTGATCAAGTATGACTCGTCTCTCTTTCCTTTTTTTCATGCTTTTGTTCATAGTAGTATAAATGTGGGCATATTAGTGTAGAATCTGGTTAAATTTAGTTTCAATTACACAATTGAGGTTTTTCAGGGCTCAGTTAAACTAATTTTTCTTGGAGTTCAACAATAGGCTTAATATGTTATAGGTTGATGATTTTTGTGAACCAATTCGAAAGTGGTTATCTGGTATAGTTCATTTAACTTCGAGAATACCATAGCAGGTGTTTCAACTTTCAATAGCCCACAATTGCTATATAAACCCTAAAAATGTAAAAATAAATAAATAGAAAGTTGGAAATTTTCCTGCTAGGGAAGATGTGGGTTAAATCTTTGACTATCATTAAATAGCAGTCTATATTTATTCTATTGCAGGTTGATAGAAGGCACGGTTCGATCAGTGAACAACCTTCTAGAGAAGTTTCACCAATCTTTCTTCCTCTACTTCCTAACCTCCCCGAACAAGTTTGTCTCTGTTGGTGTGTACATGATTCCTTTCACATTTCTTGTAGCACCACTTCCCATAATAGCTGCATCCCTATTCAACCTCACCTCCAACCGCAATCCATGGAGGTGGCTTCATACCGCAAAACCCTTGCTTATAACACACACATGGTCTGTGGTTGTTACATTATTACCAATTTATATATCTAAAACTAATGATTTACCTTCGACCCAATGCATGCTTATATGGGCTGGGGGTTCTCTACTAACCCTGGTAATTATGTATACTGTATTTGGGTTGCCATATTCCAAAATGGTAGAATGGAGGCTTCTAAAGGCAGTCATGATAGCCTCAGTTTTTATCGGGCTTTGTCTAATGTCTATAATAAATTTTGCAACCGCACAAATTGGGGCTTTGTTTGTGGTACCCATGTGCCTGTTTGCACGGCCTATCAGGGCTAAAGTGAACAACTCTCTAATCTGGGGGATGGTTTTGACTTGCAATTTGGCCATGGCAGTTTTTGGTTTTCCAGTAACTGCACTTGCACTATTGCAAGGTGTATGTAACGGTTTTGATACAGTGAGTATCCTGGTGTTTTGGGATTGGATGAAGTTTTTGTGGGGGTGGAATAGTGCCACTTATCTTTACCTGGTTTTGGTACATTTACCATGCTGGCTTTCGTTTGTGCACATAATGTTTCACCCATGCCATTGAGGGAAGAGGTATAAACTTAGGTAGTCTAGATGTGTAGTGTCTCTTTGCATTTTTGAGTAATAGAATGACTACTGCAAAATAAACATCTCGATTGAGCTAATGCTATCTATAAAATAGATTGTGTAGATTTTGTGTAATTTTAACTGTTTTATTATTTCTGTGGCATATTAGTTCATGTAGTTTATTTTTCTCTTTGATGGGAAATTTTAAGAGGACCTGATATTGTTTTCCTGCTGTAGTTTATGTTTTTTTGAAAAACCTGGCAGTGGCTGCCAAGGTGATTTATATTAATAAAACTGAAAACGTCTTTACATCAAATAGGGAATAGCAACATGCTGGTAATACGAGATTACAACAAACATGATATAGAAACCCCCCGCCACCTAAATTCCCTAAACGCCCTTATTTCAGCAATGAGCCATCCATAATTCCGTTTGCTGCCAAATTTTTTCCACCAATCTGTGTGGCTGCATCCTCTGGTTATTGAATATTTGTTCGTTCCGCTGTTTCCATGTCTCCCAACAAGTGCACACCACTAAGACAATGCCCTTCTTTCTCCACTCGATGCCCTTCTTCCTTATGTTATTACGCGAGTTATCCCAGGTTGATAAGAGGTCTCGGCCTAGAGTGATTAGGTGAAAACCTGCTCTCACACCCAAAAGGAACCAAACATGTACGACATACGGGCATAAAAAGAAGATGTGAAAACCTGACTCAATGGGGCAGTTATCACATAACACACACGGCAATGAGCAGTGTATGTTACGGCGCAGGATATTGTCGTGGGTCAGCAACTTGTTTTTCAGCAGTAAATACCAGAACACTTTTACTATAGCTGGCACGGTATACTTCCAACTGTCCACATACTGGTCGATTGCTCTATCCTCACCCAAAACCTTCGCATAATATGAGCTCGCCGTGTAGACACCCCCAGACCCCCATCTCCAAATTAGAGTCTTTATCCGAATTGAGTACAATGTTACTTACTTTGTCAGAGTGTTCCGGGGCCAAGGCAGCAATGATTGGTATAGCGTCCCGAAGAGAGATAAATCGACACGGCGGCCTAGCTAATCGGTCAGCCATTAGTGGGGGACCTGACCACGCATCCCGCCAGAAGGAAATTGCTGTTGCGTCACCAATGATCCAGGCAGTGGAAGACAGAAATGGATGCCTGAGCTTGTGCAATTGTTTCCAAAAAAACGAGCCCCGGATTGTCCAGTAGTTCGGGCCATTTGTGTAAACCCCAATCGGGCCATTTGTGTAAACCCCAATCCGTCTTAGTTTCATGATAGTTTGGCTCCACAGAGCCGTGGGATCGGCATAAGGCCTCCACCACCAGCGTAACAGCAAGGCCGTGTTCTGGACTCGAAGGTCGATCACTCCCATCCCACCCCACTTCTTTGGAAGACAAACCATCTTCCAATTGATCAAGGAGATGCCTGCCTTATCCTCATCGTTCTTCCCCCACAGTTACGTCTGATTCGGTCAATCCTTTCGACCACCCAGGCCGGGAGCGTGAAGCAGCACATGTAGTAGACCGGGATGGCTGACAATACGGATTTCACCAACTGTAGTCGCCCCCTCACGAGATCAACTTCCTCTTCCACCCTTCACATCTTTTCTCTATTTTGTCGATAATCGGAAGGAATAACTCACGAGTCGGTCGCCTTACTGTTAAAGGCATCCCCAAGTAGGTGACGGGGAGTTCCTTCTCCGAACAACCCAAAACCGCCCTCACCTTTGACAGGAGCCCCGGTGAGATGTTGAAAGGGACAAAATAGCTTTTGCCATAGTTTATGCTTAGACCTGAAATCTTGGTGAATATTCGCAGGGCTATTTTGAGTACTATGATGGTATCCAAGTTGCTTGTGACATTGGCAATAAGTGCTGTGTCGTCCGCATATTGAAGAGCCATTATCGATTCCGGAATCTTTGATGATATAGAGACCGGGAGCATACCGTTTAAAGCTTGAACCATCCGTTGTAGCACGTCCACTGCAATTATGAACAACATCGGGGAGAGTGGGTCGCCTTGGCGAAGGCCCCGTTTGTGATTAAAAAATTCTGACACCTCCCCGTTGACCACAACTCTGGACTGAGATGTGCGTAGTATCACCGAGATCCACTGACTCCATTTTAATACACACAAGTCAAAATAGGTCATGTAGACAACTGAAAACAAGGCCTCACCTCAAAACTTTGAATTGATTATCATACAAATTTAAAAAAGGTCATTCAATCAGTAGGGTAGATCCTTTATTTAAACAAAAAGGTGCCAAATCAATGCTTCAAATGCAACGATGATTGCAAGTGTTAACTCTTCATGAGCAAAATTTTTAATTTGAGATTTCTGAACCTTTACAACTCAAAAGATAATTTTTTAAGGGAAACTATAATTTTTTTTTTGCAAGTAGTCTAGCTATCCAATAATTTGTCAACCGGATGGTTCATTTAATTCAATTTTCTAAAATTAATTGTTTTACTAATTAACGGTAAATAGATTAATATTTCTGGAAGTGAAAATTTGCATCAAAGATATGAAACTGATTTTAAATTACACGAAATAATTTTTATTGATTAGTGAAAGTGAGACCCCGTTTGACCGGACAATTATCTTTCTTATTTCTCTATCTAAAATAATGTCCGTTGGCAAAATCAACTTGTTATCTCTAACAAACGGAGAATTACAAGTTTTCAACGAAAATATTGTAAAAAACCAAAAGCGTCTACTGAAAATTCATAAATTCCTCTCAAAACTACGTGGATATATCTTAAACACGAAAATATCATAAAATGGCATTCTAATGTGATATATTACTTCAAGTTTCCTTGAAAAAAAATTTAAATAAGTGATAATTCGGACCACCTCCAATAACTTTTTTTTTAAATGACCCTCAAAACTTTTAATGTTACATACTGTTCTATACTTCTATAAATCAGATTTATAGAAGTAACATGATCCGACTTTTTCTCCGATAATAATTATTAAGATTAGATCGTAATCAGTGACGCTCAGTAACGGTGGTTTGTACTTTTTAGGCTAATGAGGAATTCATATCACCAAAAGTAACATAAATTTTGAGTTTAGATTTGAACGATCAGGTCTGTTTGACACAAATGTTAAAGATCCACCGTGCATTATTTCTCGGACCGAATTGATTGGGATTTTGATCGGATGGTCCGGATCCAAATTCAAAATTCGGGTTACTTTATAGAATCGGACTCAGGTAATTAGCAAAGTAATTTGGGGGACCATTAGAATTATCACATCTTTCTCGAAAGGACCATTCTGATTCCAGCTCTACATAAACCCAGACTATTCAGTTTGGGTTTATAACCTCGTCCATACCCTTGGAGCTCCTTTAAATTGATCATCCGCTAGCCCCAAATCCAAGCTCGGATTTATAATAATCATCAGTAAATCACTTCATCACTTGGATAAACCCCAAATGGCAACCTCACAGTGCTGTGCCAACCCGCCGACTCTGGACCCGGTCTACGGGAAGGGCACGGTTGTGGACAACTTCGGGGGACTTAAAACATACATCTCCGGCGCTCTCGACTTCTCGAAGCCCGCCGTCCTGCTCGTCTCCGACGTCTTCGGTACTTCCCAATTCCTCTTGAGTTTTTTCTAGCAAGGCCTTGAGAATTTTATTTATTGCTTTATCAGTTTCTCCCGAGTACTGAGACTGATTAAGTTATAGTTTCGTCTTTGATGCCTCGGTCTTAGTTATCACTTGAGGGCATCGGACCTACTCTGGTTCGATGGTTTAATCACCGTCGATTTTCTTGAAGATTCGTGCGGAACGCTTTAAATTTCGTGCGTTTATGTTTCAATTTTCGTGCGAAAAATCTTAAATTAGATCGGACGGTCATTATGCTCGTCGAACCTAAAAGTAGGTCCGATGGGCATCGGACCTACTCCGTTCTGGTTAGTTATATGTTCCTTTTGCTTTGGGCTTGATATGACATGGCGGGTTTGTATCTGCTGTTATTTACGCGTAACCTGCTATTCATATGCGGTCCGTCCAATCTAAAATGAACGGTTCGGATGC
This sequence comes from Carex myosuroides, assembly GCA_028015225.1. Lineage (NCBI taxonomy): Eukaryota > Viridiplantae > Streptophyta > Magnoliopsida > Poales > Cyperaceae > Carex > Carex myosuroides. The sequence goes on from CM051474.1 coordinate 12,305,212, forward strand.
ACACTACTGATGTCTTTTATATTCATAGAAGGTTTATTTAATCTGGATCGTCCATGGGAATCGGATACCAAACCCTAGGATCAAATTTGGACGGTTCATTCCAGTGCAAGACTCCAATGTCTAGGACGTGCTTGGAGCTCCACTTGCTAGATTGGACCTTCTTTTTTCTTTTATTCTTATGTTTTTCCCTTTTTGAAATACACGTGTGTCATAAATAATGACAATAACAATAGTAATTTAATGATAATAAGTAGTTAAATGAAGTAGTGGTTGCGGTAATAGCAACAATAACAAGAACCGTAGCTTGGGAACTATTCCAAAAAGAGAAAAATAACTCCTACGGTTTAGTTGGAAAAATACTCTGTTTTGATGTTCAGCTGTAGTTTTCTTACACATGAAATAAAGTTCTGGTACATGCTTTTGGAAAAATTCTGTGTGGAAGGTGAAGTATCCTTCCACAATCTTCTACCAAAATTATATGTGGTCCAATCAGTTGCAAGTATATGGTTGTAGAAATTGATTGAATTTAAACCAGTCAAAAGCTTCTGAAAGCTAAGTTGTGGTGTATAGTAAACATCAAATAAAGTTCTGGTATATGCTCTTAACAATTTTTTTCCCTTAGAAAATATAATAAATAAATATTCGTTTAGTTAGACTGCCTTCTCTAATAGAGACTACTTTCATATGCATGCCATCATTAGAAAAGAGTGGTTTAATGCGACCCTAACCATCTTAGCTGTAACCAAATCCGAACTGAGCTTCTTTTACAGCAAAACATATTGGAATATAAACCTCAATCAACTGACAACCTGTCTAACTTAAAAGCAGGTTTGACAGTGACATGATCCAAACATGAGCAACTTGTAATAAATCGAAATCTCCAGTAGACTGTTAAATGGACTTAACTGAATCATAGTTGGAATGCGCTCGAACCAAACTGGACAACATTAGTCCTTTGAGAATAGTGCAAGAATAGCGATTTTTGGGTTAGTGGTTGAGAATAGTGCTAACCCGAGTCGTTTGAGAATAGTGCTAACTTTGGACTATTTCAGTTAGTAAAAATGTCGTTTGGATTGTATATTTGGAATAGAGATGGACGGAATGAATAAAATACTGATTAAACTAATCTAATATTTTTACATTTAATATTTAAATTAATATTATATTACATTTAAACTAAAAAATTTCAATACTAATCTAATATTTTATTTAATACTAATAGAATCTAATCTAATATTATATTTATTTAATACTAATCTAATATTTTATTTAATACTAATATAATATTTAAACTAAAATACTATATTACATTTAACATTTAAACTAATATTATATTATATTTAACTAATATTTTATTTAATACATATAATATTTAAAGTAATATTATATTACATTTAATATTTAAATTAATATTATATTACATTTAATATTTAAATTAATATTATATTACATTTAAACTAATATTTTTCAATACTAATCCAATATTTTATTTAATACTAATCAAATATAATATAATATTATATTTATTTAATACTAATCTAATATTTTATTTAATACCAATATAATATTTAAACTAAAATATTATATTACATTTCAAATTTAAACTAATATTATATTACATTTAATATTTAAAGTAATATTTTATTAAATGCACATAATATTTAAATTAATATTATATTATATTACATTACATTTAATTAAATTAATATTATATTATATTTTATATTTAAGCTAATATTATATTATATCATATTTAATGTAATAGTTTATTTAATACTAATTTAATATTTAAAGTAATATTATATGACATTTAATATTTAAACTAATATTATATTATATTTAATATAATATTTTATTTAATACTAATCTAATCAAATCTGATATTATTTTCACTAATGTAATATTTAAACTAATATTATATTACATTTAACACTTAACATTTAAACTAATATTATATTATATTAAAATTTTAAATTAATATTTATTATATTTAATATAACATTTTATAATATTAATCTAATTTGATATTATATTTATTTAATACTAATCTACTATTTAAATTAATATTATATTAAATTTAATATTTAAATTAATATTTTATTTAACAGTAATCTAATCTAATTTTATATTTATTTAATACTAATCAAATATTTTATTTAATACTAATTTAATATTTAAACTAACTCTAATTGAGAGGAATGAAAACTATTTTTTTATTAATATCATTAACCCCACTAGCTCTATTCTTGCTAACCCACCATTTTTATGGGTTAGTAGAATAGAGTTATTCTTGAGCTAACCTAATTTTCTAATTGTTGTTTGGATCACCCAATGTTAAGAATAGTGGAGCTAACCTTAGGTTGCGTTTGGATGGGGTAAGAATAGAGCTAACCTTGGGTTAGCTCCACTATTCTTAACCTTGGGTGATCCAAACAACAATTAACAAATTGGGTTAGCTCAAGAATAGCTCTATTCTACTAACCCATAGAAATGGTGGGTTAGCAAGAATAGAGCTAGTGGGTTAGTGATATTAATAAAAAAATAAAAATTATTCCTCTCAATTAGAGTTATTTTAAATATTAAATTAGTATTAAATAAAATATTTCATTAGTATTAAATAAATATAATATTAGATTAGATTAGTGTTAAATAAAATATTAGCTTAAATATTAAATTTAATATAATATTAATTAAAAAAATAGATTAGTATTAAATAAATATATCAAATTAGATTAATATTAAATAAAATATTACATTAAATATAATAAATATTAATTTAAAATTTTAATATAATATAATATTAGTTTAATGTTAAGTGTTAAATGTAATATAATATTAGTTTAAATATTACATTAGTAAATATAATATCAGATTTGATTAGATTAGTATTAAATAAAATATTATATTAAATATAATGTAATATTTATTTAAATATTACTTTAAATATTAGATTAGTATTAAATAAAACATTAAATATAATATAATATAATATTAGCTTAAATATTAAATATAATATAATATTAATTTAATTAAATGTAATGTAATATAATATTAATTTAAATATTATATGTATTAATTGAAATATTACTTTAAATATTAAATGTAATATAATATTAGTTTAAATTTGAAATGTAATATAATATTTTAGTTTAAATATTATATTGGTATTAAATAAAATATTAGATTAGTATTAAGTTAATATAATATTATATTAGATTTGATTAGTATTAAATAAAATATTGGATTAGTATTGAAAACTATTAGTTTAAATGTAATATAATATTAATTTAAATATTAAATGTAATATAATATTACTTTAAATATTATATGTATTAAATAAAATATTAGATAAATATGATATAATATTAGTTTAAATGTTAAATGTAATATAATATTTTAGTTTAAATATTATATTAGTATTAAATAAAATATTAGATTAGTATTAAATAAATATAATATTAGATTAGATTCTATTAGTATTAAATAAAATATTAGATTAGTTTTGAAATTTTTTAGTTTAAATGTAATATAATATTGGTTTAAATATTAAATGTAAAAATATTAGATTAGTTTAATCAATATTTTATTCATTCCCTCCATCGCTATTCCAAATATACAATCCAAACGACATTTTTACTAACTGGAATAGTCGAAAGTTAGCACTATTCTCAAACGATTCGGGTTAGCATTATTCTCAACCACTAACCCAAAAATCGTTATTCTTGCACTAATCCTTACACGATCCTCAACCTAGTAAAGATGGCCTGATAAAGTTCTATACTGATTATACCTTTTCAGAGCTTTTTGTTAGATAAAGTGTTCATAGAATAATAGACTTGACAACCTGCCACATGAAACTAGTTGTGTAAATTCACAGGGAACAAAAGAATGGAAAAACATACATCTTTGTAAATATGGTTAGTTGTCAGTATGCTTTCCCATTGCTTTAGAACATTCCTGAACATCCCCTCTCCTTATTTCTCTCTCCACGAATTACTAGTTCAAGAAACGTAGAAAGAACTAGACACTATAACATTCAGAAGTATCTTCTATTTTGCTCGGTTTGTACATGCTATAACATATTATACTTGAAATCTTTACTTGTCGTGTTATATGACTAACTCGAAGATGGTTCTTTTCCTTTCCAGGATTTGATGCACCAAACCTGAGGTTAGTTCCTATTCCCTTTTTTCTTAATTCTTCTCTATAATTTTTCCCTAATGAATGTTGTGATGTAAGTTCTAAATTGATTGGGATTCTTTTGACTGATCATAGAAAATTATGATTTTACTTGATAGGGCTTTGGCTGATAAACTGGCAGAGTCTGGATTTTATGTGGTGGTCCCGGATTTTCTCTATGGAGACCCAATGCCACCTAATGACTTCAGTCAGTTTTCCACGTGGATTCAAAAGCATGGACCAGTATGTACTGGCCTTTACACTATGTTTTAGTGGTTTATGTGTTGCACTTTCAGCTTTTCCCTTTCACATCTTGCTTTCTTTAAATTCAATGAAAGTTTTAATTTCAACCTGAGCTTAATCGCGTATGAATGAAGAACATAGTAGTGTCATTATGGTAGTTTGTCACTTACCTACAGTCCTGTATGTGCTGATTGGAATTAAAATTGTTGCTCTGGAACACTACGAAACCATCAATTTCCTAGCAAATTCCTTTTGAAAGTGTGTTATCATATAAAGTGGCTATTATGAAACTTCTAGAGATCCCAAGGCTTCTTTAGTTGGGATGGAAATTTTTAGTGCTGCTTCAGTAATTTATAAACTTGTGGATTTAGGCAAAAGGATTTGAGGATGCAAAGCTTGTGATCCAAGCCCTAAAGGAAAAAGGTGTATCTGCCATTGGAGCTGCAGGTTTTTGCTGGGGAGGTACTGGTTATCCGTTTATCTTGTGTTATGTTTTTGTCTGTATAGTTTACTTCATTTAGTGAATTTTGGGCATGGCATTAATCCCTTAGAGGGTGTTCAGCAAGTTGGGTAGGATTAAATTTTAAGCTCTGCTAAGGGAGAGGTGTTTGGCAACAAAAAGTTAAGAAAGTGGATGCTTAGCTTTCTTAAGGAGCCTCAAGTGCTTGAGTCATGTAGAATGACTCCTTAAAAGTTTGGACAAGCTTAAAAATGTGGGCAAAAGGAGGCTTAAGAAAGTGGTTTTAAGCTTTACAAAGGAGCAAGTGTTTGGCAAGCTTAAGCCTTAGTCTCCTAAGGAGCTCTAAGGAGCCCTAAGGAGGGTGTGCCGAACACTACCTTAAACAGTAGAGGATATATTGGCACATATCATTCTTTTGTTTTTCTCGGTTTGTTTTGTTGTTGTAGGTCAGATAATAGCATTGACTTTTATCAAGCCATAAACAGTTTACATTGCAGAGCACACATCGTCTCTTATGTATGCCATATATTACATATGGACATTTATGTCAAAAATGTTAACCTAATTTATGGAACTCATCATCTGGTGTTGTCACTTGTCAGCCAAGGTTGTTGTGGAATTGGCAAAGTCAGATGACATCAAAGCCGCAGTACTGCTTCATCCCTCTTTCGTCACTGTTGATGACATTAAAGGTACAAAATTTGTTTCAGTTTATTCAATAATTGTGGTATTATGCTGCTATTGGAGGGTACTTTGCCGGTATGGGCACAGTAATATGTACCAGACTGTACCAAGTTATCGCCTTTCAGTTGCCAATCATGTGTCTGCTTAATTTACTCAGGCAGAGAATACTATTCTTATTTCTGTTGCACCAGGTGACATGATTACTATTCTTATTTCTTATTATATTTATGTCTCTCTCTAACTAATTGAATGTACAAAATGAATTTCAGAGGTCAAGGTCCCCATATCAGTACTTGGAGCTGAGATTGACAGGACTACCCCTCCAGAAGTGACTAAGCAGTTTGAGGAGATTCTCTCTACCAAACCTGAGGTGATTTGAATTTCTAAATTGACCCTTACCCGTTATAACTCAAACTAAGCCAGCGGTGTTACAATTAATGATCCAACCGATTTGGTCAGCCCAGTGTACTGGATCCTACCAGTTTGAGATTGACTCGTGGGTGAAAAGTTTGTGTACGGGTCCAAATATTTCTGACCTATTACAGGTTGGGTCATTATCCAACTCTACCCGTTTACTGAACTACTATGTTTTTTTACAATGTCTTAATGGGGTTTAGGGAAGTGCTAGGAAAGGCAGTGCGCTTACCATCAGTTCCACTGCGTTGGGTTGACAGATGACTTGCGTATGTTTTTATATAGCTATGGTTTTGTTGACCCGTGACTGGTGGAATTGGGTCTGACCCTTTTATAAAGTACCATAATAATCTTATCTGACCCATCTGACACAACTGGACCCATTGATTCTTCTAAACTGATCATTGCCAATAAAATGAAGTGAGCATACAATTTTGAAGCTCGATTGAATTACTATATTTTTTTCTTATAATCTTTGCAAACAGGTGCCAAGCTATGTGAAGATATTTGCGGGAGTTCAACATGGATGGACTGTACGATATGAGGTCACTGACAAAGCGGCCGTAGAAAAGGCTGAAGAAGCCCACAAAGACTTGCTAAATTGGTTCAACAAGTATGTTAAGTAAATAAAATGATGGCCGTGTATGATGTATATGTATCACGAATGTCATGTCAAAACTGAGAGTTTGTGGTGACAGGTGGATATGGGATGAATATTTAATATAATAAGGATTTGAAGTATAAAAAAATTTAGTACATGATCTTATGTTGGTAAACATATTTGTAAGTTTTACAGCTAGCTTTGATTTGTGTTGTTGTTCTGATCCTCGTGCAATGCTACTTTTGTGGGACGGATCTGATGAACCGTATTGTACCAAGATCCATGCTGACTCTGATCAACTCTTTTTATATATCAGGCAGTTTTGTCCATCTGGGATTAAATATATAATAGAACATAAGCATGCCATGGTTGAGATAGCCCAATAATAATATTCCTCCTAACTTTTGTGGGTTTTTGACCATGGTTTTTTCATGTTGTTTCCTCTCGCTAGATGAAAGCTTAAGCAGGGTAATATTATGATTTTTTTTTTTAAATAGAATTTCTGTAAACTAAATCAACGGAACAAGCCTCTGGGTTAAGGATTTTCGAAATCTAGCCTCCACCGATTCCTAGAATCGGTGGAGCAAAAAAAACACAACCTACACCGGTTCCTAGAACCGGTGGAGCATGTTTTGCACTGGCCACAGCGTCCTACACGAAAGGCCACACGAAAAAACCTCTGCACCGATCCTGTGAATCGGTGGAGCTTAAAAAATGCCTCCACCGGTCCTGTGGATCGGTGTAGGCAGGTTTAACATCAAATGGATATTGAAAACAAATGGATATATGGCAAAGGGTGAAGTCAAAGTCAAAGGGTAATAAATTCAAATTTTCAACCGTGGAAAAAAAAATGGATATATGTTAAAATTTTACCCTTCACACTTGCTCAGATGAGCTCTCGGGCTGCAAAATTGGAGATCAAGCCTCCACCGATCCTGGGGATCGGTGGAGCTAAAGATGAGGGATTTTCTGTGGCAAGGATTTCGTCTGGTGCAAAACAGGCTCCACCGATCCCCAGGATCGGTGTAGGTTGGGTTTTTTTTGCTACACCGGTCCCTAGGATCGGTGGAGGCTAGATTTCGAAAATCCCAAAGCCACAGGCTTGTTCCGTTGATTTAGTTTACAGTAATTCTATTTTAAAAAAAAAACCTAATATTATTAACAAGGAGTGTAGATTTGTTAAGTGAATTGTGAATAGATAAATTTGTCGATTTTTATATACAAAAAGAAAGCTATACCTTAATCGCCACCTACAATTTTTGGGATTGTATTCTCCCCAGATGAATGGAACTCATCGTGTTTTACTGATTGGCTGGTCCAGATCGTTGTACATAGGATTGTCCAAATTAGATCTCGTGCGATATGGACAATAACAGGAGCTGCTATGGTGAAATCTAATTAGGAGAATTTAATTTAAAATTTATAATTGTCCATAGAATGTTCGGCTACTAAAAACAACATATTTTGTAGCAGAGATGCGTATGTTGCGGTGGATCTTTGGATATACAAAATGCGACCGAAGTAGAAACGATGATATACATGACAGACTTGGAGTGACACCGATTGAAGAGAAGCTCGTCTTTTACACCGCTTGAGATGGTTTGGGCATCTCCAACGAAGACCTCCCAAGGCACCGGTGCGTACTGGGATTATACGTCGTATCGAAAACTCAACGAGAGGTAGAGGTCGGTCAAGATTGACATGGAAGGAAGTAGTAAAAAGAGACTTGAAAGAATGAAACGTATTCAAAGAGTTAGTTTCGGACAGGAGCACGTGAAAGTTAGCGATTCACGTACCATAACCATGACTTAGGAAATATTGTTTAGGTGTGTTTAGAGATAGTATTATAGGCTATAGGTCATGATAGGGCCATGTTCCACAGGCTCTTTAACTTGTCATATTTGGGCCATGAAAGACCTGGAATTCGGACCTCACTAAGAGGCCAACCCAAAGTCATACGAAAAGCCCAAGTTATACTAAATCGGGCCCAATAAACAGCCTCAAAATGACTTAGCCCGAAAATAGGCTTGAGCCACCGACGTGCGGAATAACCGCCGAATCTGCTGGCATAACTGCCCACGTCCCTCATAACCGCCCGGGATGGCGGTTATGATCAGACTATATAAGGCAGGAATTTCCATTAGACAGGGATCGAATTTTTGCTAAGAGAGATATCATACAGGTTAGAGTCCGAATATCTCCAAACTTCTCTAAGTTCTCAACTCAATCCACACTTCATCCTGTCATTCCTTGGCAGGACGAATTCAGCCTAATCGACCTCCCATACGGCCTCATCTCCCCGAGATAGGACGTATCAGGTCATATAATTAGATATTTGGGATTAAGAATGTAGAGCTTAAGACTTTACTCCTATGATCTATACTGTAGGCATGATATTATAGTTAGTATATTATTAGTTGTATCATTATTACTATTAACAGTACTACTAATTACTATTTTATTACTATCTATTTCATCTTGGAACTACGGTTGAGTATCATTTTAGCCTACCAATATGTTTGGGACTAAAGATTTTTGCTGTAATTATCCATAGAGAAACTTCGGTACAGTTTCTAAGCGCAAGTGGGAGGGAACGATGGCGGCCTATGCCACGTTGACAACTTCTTTCTCTCCTTTTTTGTTTTGTTATAAATATTCATGATTTGACGTCGACTTTATGGTATAAGTGCAAAGAGTTCAAAAAGTTTAATAATTAATTAATATATATTGTGCATAGGCTTACAGCATGTAAATAATATGAAAAAGAAAAAATATAAATAATAAATATGATCGGGGGAACGCACCCCGCACGACCGCACTACGTCAGCTCTTGTCAAACTACATGGGCCAAATAGGCTTATGAAAGATGCCTTCGATCCAGTCCATCCTTCTGTTGCAAAAAAAATAAAAAAATCCAGTCCAGCCATCAAAATGTCAATTTGTGGGCTTTGAGAAGGCCCACGTACTTGTGATGTTCCATATAGCAACATGATATCAATTATAATATCTGGACATCAACTCTTAAGAAAGGGAATATTTTTTCCCACTAAAATTAAGGTATCGGGCGATCAAGCAAACAAAACCACAGAAGCAAATAAAGGTATACATTTGAATGAGAACAAAACGTATACACTCTTTTATTTGATTATTAGAATGCTAAAAATGTCAATTTGCGATTATCAACGCCTTGAAAATGTTAACGTTGCCTCTTGTCAATCTTTTTCATTACCGCTCCTATTATTTAAGTTCAACAATTTTTTTTTTTTTATCGTTGAATGAAAATTTGTATTAACATTTGGTATTGTCGCCACATTTAGAAGAAAACTATGATCTGAGAACCAGACAATGAATAAGTATCAGCCTTATTTTCCAACGATTTCAAAATTTTAATCTATTATAATAATTAGTAATTGGTATTAATCTCATTTTAATATCATTGTTTGTCGAAGTTAAATATAACAGTCAGTAGAGTGGGGAGATAACATCTCACCATGCTTCTTTTTCCCCATCTGCTGCTCAATTAACCCACATTTTTATTAATATCCAATTTTAATTATAAAATATTAATTATGGCCATCTTGTTTGGGTATTTTTAAAAATGCCCAAACCGAATGGCAGGTCAAAAATTTTATTCCAACCGGTCATTTTTTGGCCGGCTAGGAAATTTTTTTTTAGAAAAAGTTATGATTTATTTATTTTTTATATTAAAATATTAGAAATATTTTTTATATTTTTTTTAAAATAGATAGAATGCTATATAATTTGATTTATTACAAGGACTGCAACAAATAACCCAAATTAACATTTTTCAGGCCGGATTTTTTGTGGTTGTAAGAAAAATTAAAATATTTCTTCATGTGTTATTCGAAAAAAATAAAAATGCTTTGAATCTGAGTTATTGATTCCGGTTCAAAAGTCAATTCTAGGTAAATACAGAAAATATTGTGCCCCTTCTATTTTTGAAAAAAACAAAAACTTTAATTATTTAATATCTTGTCAGAGTCATTGTCAGATAAATTTTTTGTTTTTTTTTTCAAAAATAGAAGGATCACAATATTTTCTGTATTTACTTAGAAGTTACTTTTGAATCGGGATTAATAACTCAAATTCAAAATATTTTTATTTTTTTCCAATAACACAAAAAAATATTTTAATTTTTCTTACAGCCGCGAAAAATCCGGCCTATAAAAAGTTGATTTCTAATAAATCAAATTATATAGTATTCTATCTGTTTTCCAAAAAATATACAAAATATTTCTAATATTTCAATAAAAAAATAATAACTTTTTCAAAAAAAAATTTCCTGACCGGCCAAAAAAATGACAAAATGGCCTATTGAAATAAAAATTTTGACCGGTCATTTTTTAGCTGGTTTGGGCATTTTAAAAATATCCAAATAACGTGGATATATTTATTATTTTATAATTAACTTTGGATATTAATAAAAATGTCGGCTCAATTAAGAAGTACCAACACTACAAATTAAAATACATATATGCGATTTCTTCCCCTTTCTATTTGGTTTGACGACTGATGTTTTTTAAATAAAATCCTACAAAAAACACATGCAGCATCTGGCTTAGGAAATTTTTCTAGGATTGATAATATTCTTAATTTGTATTTTGCAAATGATAACTTGATTTTCATTAAGACTAATGCAAAAATGATTGATGCTCTCAAATAGCTTTTAATCGAGTTTCAGGACTTATCTAATATAAATTTATTTATTTTAAAGTGAAATGATTACATTTTTAATATCACTAAGTTTGATGTACAATATATGGCATGTATTCTTTGTAAGAAAAAAAATTATGTGGCCCAAATAAAACATTAAAGTGCATACGGGCCGCACTAAAATATGTGCACCTTATATGCACCTTATGCATCTTTGATGGGCTGCACTAAAATTCCATATGGGCCTGATTTAAAGGATGCGAATGTACAGAGAGGATAATCACATCCTTTCGAATGAACAAAGGATAATCGCATCCTTTGGTTGGTTGTGTTAGATTCATCTCCCCTAATGATTGCTTTAATGACAGGCATGATATATATATATATATATATATATATATATAAGTATTCTAAGAGTAAGGTTGATCCTCTCTTCATCTATATTCATAAAGAAAAAAAGTTGTCATTGCTTAGAAAGAGAAAGATGAAAGAAATCGCTTTACAGTTCTTATGACGGTTTGTGAAGAACATCTCAAGTGTTGTTCTACAGTTTACTATGGATAAAGGTACGAAATCTATTTGATTTATTTATTGTTTTAAACGTGGAGTATGATTTCCAAGATCTTTGATTTGCTTTTAAATGATTCTTAATTCCGCTGTCAAAACTTTAAAGATGATTAGTTGTACTCATGATAATGATTGGATGTAAGTAGTTGAGCACGATAACATCTACTTACATTCTTGGCTATAAAGTTTCTCAACTTCCTATATCCTATTTAGGAGTTCCTTGCGTGATATAAATTAATGTTAACTTTATAAAGTGGAATACTTTAATTGATAATATAAAAAAGGTTGTAAAGTTGAAAAGTAAATATTGTGTCTTCAGATTACCTTTTTTAAATTCAGTCATTTCTGTTATTCTTTTATTCTTTTATATTAGAATGAAGATTGAAAAATTAAGAAATGAATTTTTATGATATGGGAATAATGCTGTTAAAGAAACTTTATCCTTGTGGCATGGAAGGTTGTATGAATTATTATGATATAAAATTTTAAAGCAATGATCTTTTTGGAAAGCATAAATTTGAACTATATAGAATTGAGTCGGTTTAGTTATTTCGATTTTGAAAAATTTAAATCGAATCAAATATAAAAACCGAACTAATTTACAAATTCAACCGAACTAATTTAAATAAATTGATAACCAAATTATTTAATTCAAACTTTTTTGGTTCGGTTGAAAATCAAATATATTAAAACAATAAACACCCCGGTACCGGTTCAAATCTATCAAGTCCAGATCCGAAAATCAATCGGAACTCCCCCTTTGTCAGTGACCTCATATCGTACCAAAAAAGCTAAATCGAACCGGTACCAGAGGTGTATAGTAAACATTTAATATTTGTTAAAGAGGGTTGGACTATATAAAAAGTTTTAAAAATATAAATTCAATTCAATTTTAATATATATAATTAAAATTTTAAAATCATAGGAATGGCTTAGCCACTCTTTCAATACACCTAGATCCGCCCCTGCCTACAGTCCTGTATGTGCTGATTTGAATTATAATTGCTGCTCCGAAAAAGTACGGAATCATCAATTTCCTAGCAAATTCCTTTAGAAAGTGTGTTTATGTGGGACTGCAATTTTCAGTGCTGCTTCAGTAATTTGTAAACTAATGGATTTAGGCAATTTCTGCTGGGGAGGTACTGGTTATATGTTTTAGTCTGTATGTTTGTTTCATTTAGTGAATTTTGGTTATTGTAGTTCAGATAACAACATTGACTTTTATCAAGTTATAAACCATTTACATTGTAGCGAACACATCTTCTCTTATGTATGCCATAACACATACACATTTATGCCAAAAATGTTAAACCTAATTTATGGAAGTCATCATGCATTGTTGTCAGGTAAGATTGTAGTAGAATTAGCAAAGTCAGATGACATCAAAGTTGTAGTGGTGCTTCATCCCTCTTTCGTCACTGTTGATGATATTCAAGGTGCGGATTTTGTTTCAGTTTATTCAATAATTGTGGTATTATGCTGCTATCGGTGGGTACTTTGCTGGTATTGGGACAGTAATCTGTACCAGGTTGTACCAAGTTAATGGATCCATATCCTCCCCGGTACCATAAAAGATTCCCTTCACTTTACGGTTTGAGATTAACTCCCAGCCGGTTTGGGATTTGAGCTGACATAGGGGGCAGTATTATTGGGCTTTGAGATTCGTGCCAAGTTAAAAAGAACGGTCCAGATCAAGTAATTGTAAAAGATTCCCTATTACGGTACCGAGGGTGATGTGAATTCCCAAGTTAATGCCTGTCAGTTACCAATTTGCTTATTTTTCTTAGGCCGAAAGTACTATTATTATTTCTGTTGCACCAGGTGGCATGATAAATCACAGATTTATGACTTATTATATTTATTTCTCTCTCTGACTAATTGTATGTACAAAATGAATTTCAGATGTGAATATCTCCATATCAGTACTTGGAGCTGAGATTAACAGGACCACCCCTCCAGAAATGACTAAGCAGTTTGAGGAGATTCTCTCTACCAAACCCGAGGTGATTTGAATCTCTCAACTGACCATTACCCCTTAGAATCAGAGGTGTTACAATTGATGATCCAACCTATCCGGTCAATCCAGTGTACTGGATTTGACCAGTTTGAAATTGACACGTGTGTAAAAGGGTCAGGTACGGGGCCGAAATCTTTCGGCCCGTACAGGTTGGGTCTTGACCAAGCTCTAGCTGATTAAGGAACCACTAAATTTTTTACAATGTCTTCATGGGGTTTAGGAAAGCGGTAGGAAGGCCAATACGCTTACCATCAACTCCACTCCATTAATTTTGATTGTTCAAGATCTAATATGCATATATTTAATATATTTCCTGTATTATAAATGGGTGGCAGGGGCTGAACCCCTCCTAAAATACCCCATCCCCCCCCCCCCCCTCCCGGAAAGTCCAAAGCCCTAATTTAATTGAATTATTTATGATTGTATGTAGAAATTATATTAGTTAATTCATTCTTTTCTTCAAATTTATCAATCAGAGTATTAATTAGAATTAGCTAATGGCTTCAATCCAATTAGTTTTTTTTTTTTTCTTCCGTGAAAATTCTGAATTCGTCTCTGATGACCGATGGGTTGGGTTGACTGATGATTTGCATTAATTGAATTTGTATAGCTATGGTTTTGTTGATCAGTGACTGGTGGGATTTTGTCAGACCTTTATAAAATGCTATGATAATGCTTTTCTGACCCATCTGGATCCATTGATGCTTCTAAACTAATTATTGCCAATAAGAAAAAGTGAGCATACAACTTGAACCGTTTTTTTTATTAATAGGAAAAATAAAAAAAATTATTGACAATGGAACAGTTTCGCTAGATTTTAAAAAATAGGAAGAATATTATGGTTTGTAACATCCAGGGCACAGTAGCTAGACGTCATAAACCATAACGTTCAGTTAATCTAATTGCTAATGGTCTATAACATCTAGCTACAGTGTTTTTTTTTTTGAAAAAAAACCTCACTTTCCTGTAGAAAATTAAGTGTATACATGACATATTGAACTTGATTTATTTTCCGTACCTTATGTTCGGTATAGATCGGTAAGATAACTTCAAATTTCTAGTATAATTTAGCATAAAATATGGTCATTAATATTGTAAAGTATAAAAGAAAATCACTAGCAAGTAAAATTGAACCAGCAAATACTGGTACATGTCCTGTATACACTTAATTTTTTACAGGAAAGTGAGGTTTTTTTCAAAAAAAAAATATTGTAGCTGGACATTATAGACCATAACGTCCAACTACAGTGTTTTTTTGTTAATCAGAGATCATAGCGATTAGATTAATTGGACGTTATGGTTTATAACGTCCAGTTACAATGCCCTGGACATTACAAACCATAACGTTCCTCCTATTTTTCAAAATTTAGCGAAACTGTTCCTCATTGTCGATATTTTTTTTTGTTTTTCCTATTAATAAAAAAAACGGCAACTTGAAGCTCAATTAACATACTATATATTTTCTCATAATCTTTGTAAACAGGTGCAAAGCAATGTGAAGATATTTGCAGGAGTTCAACGAATTCGTATCCTCTGCATTAACTCAAAAGAGAATTTTTTTAGTTAATGTATCTCGATTATCTGATCTGTTTTAAGATCAGTGCAGACTAAATCAACACTAATATTAAAGGGCTTTCTATGTTATAAGCAGAAATCAGATTGACTTCGTTTAAAATCAGACAGTTGAGATTCATTAATTCAAAAAAAAAAAAAATCTTTTGAGTTAACGAAGAGGATACACATTCGAGTTCAACATTGGACTGTACGATATGATATCACTGACAAAGCAGCCGTACAGAAGGCTGAAGAAGCCCACAAAGACATCCTCAATTGGTTCAACAAGTATGTAATCACTAGTACAAAAAACCCTTTCACCGACTGTTAAAAAACCCTTATACCGACTGTTATTGAGGCGTCGGTGATGGCGGCGACGGTATAGATAAATCTTTACTGACGGGTGAATAACAGTCAGTGTAGGCACCCAACACCAACTGTTTTTTGGAAAAAACAGTCGGTGTAGGCGCCCAACACCGACTGTTTTTTTGAAAAAACCGTCGGTGTAGGCGCCCAACACCGAATTTTTTTTTTTTTTTTTTTGCACCTGTATAATTATATAATTCCTATACCATTTATAATTATACAAAATTATAAACTTTTTTCAAGTGAATATATTAATAGATAAATAAACGTCATTTACATCTTTTCCTCTCTACAGAGAGCAATCAGTTACAAAACTAATTAAAAGGGAAAAACAACAATTTGACATAGTAATAAGATTTCTATACTCAACAATGAGCCATCCATTGCTCTGCACTGACATCATCCTCCTTCCACTGCCCAAACTTGCGTTGTAAACAAATGATTTCAGAACTCCCGCCAGATAAAGCAATATATAATCCTGTGAATTGTGGTAGATTTGAAATCTTATTGTCCAATTTCATAACTGCGGTGCTATAGATTTAGTAACAATAATAAATAAATTAATAAAAAGGAAAATTCAGGTTTTGGTGCTTAAACTCTCTAAAAAGAATCAGATTAGTCCCTGAGTTTTCATTTGCACCAAATTCATCCTTTGAACAGAAGTTGTTTACAAACATTATTCTCCAATTCACTTTTACAGCTCATTTAAAAAGGGCGTATAATAGAATAACAATAATAAATATATAAATAATGAATTACCGCTTAGAGGATCTGATGTCATAGGTGCCATGATGCGCCGAAAATGAGTAGCTCCAGGCGAGTCCGAATCTGCTGCGATTCCGAGGCGGATCGCAGGACCCTGCGATTCCGAGATCAACGGTTTCAATTTTCTCGAACGCGGATCTCGGAAATGTTCTTAAAAAGTAAATTTTTACGCACGCATCTCGATAAAGACCAACAGTTGAGATGGGATCGCAGGGTCCTGCGATCTACCTCGGAATCGCAGCAGATTTATTTTCAGCTCCAGGCAGCAATTGATGAGATCTCTTGTTCCTTAAAAGCTTTCCATCTGGTATTAAAAGCTTTCCATCTGATTTGGTAATCTCACCTTCACCAAGGACTGGAATCGGGGTAACAGTGGCAGTAGCACTGCTCTTGACAGAGTTGGTGTCTTTGGGGTCTTTCTCAGTGCCACGATTCTCCCATGGCTTGGCGGCCATCCACCGCTTAACCTTGCTACCTTCAAGCAACAATGTGGACGAGAAATGCTACCTCTACCATATAGGTTAACCTACTAAAAGCATTTAATCCGGAGAAATATGTACAATACCTGATGAGAAAATGCATATGCCATGGCTCGCTCTCTTCTTATGGTAGCCTCTTGCTTGCTTACAATGCTCGCTTCAATTTGCCGCCTGACGCTTCACCGAGTTGCCATCTATCAGGGATTTCAACCTCACTAAGCCTCTCAAAGCACGCAAAGCTCTCCTAGCCTATTTAATATAGGGATAATTAGTTATATGCCACCCCAAAACAAGGAAATTGTAAATTTGCCACCCTACCTCAAAAATGAATGATTAGTACCCCCAAATTTGTCCCCAGAATAAACTAGATGTGTAAACAAAGTGCATATTTAAAATTTTGAGCAAGAACAATTATAAATGGTATGATCAAACCTGAACTGCTAACCTGGAATATTTGAAAATAAAAAGTCACAACAAAAGTTACATACAGGCTTGTTTATGAGCGAAAGGTGGGAGCAGTCCATTCAAGAGTGGTATACGAAGTCTCGAACCTCTAATCTAGAATACCTAGATCTTTCAGATACGACCATAACTAACAAATACCTAGCCAACAACATTTCTGTCATATATGACAGACTAAACCTGTTAAGCCGAGTAAGCTTAAAGAATTTTAAGCAAACCCAAGAACAAATCCACTTCCTAAACCAGAAAATCCAAAAACTGGAACAAAACCTGAAAAACCTCACAATCATATTAACAGAAAACCGTCCTTTAACAACATCAGAAGTCAAATCTTTGGTAACAGAGGTCACAAAGCAACCCAAACTTATTGAAACAGAAGCCCTAAAAATTTCTGAAGAGCTCAACCAAAAACTCAAAAGAGTAGAAGCTGTCCTCAAAAGAGTGGAAACCTGGGTTAGTTCATGAGTAATTACACACTCACCCAAAACACCCAATTCTACAAACAAGCAGTTCAAGCAACAGACTCAATTGAGTCACCCGCGGTAGGCTTTGCAAAACCTTCTGACCATCGTGGTGGCACCTCCGGCACAACCACATTAATTAAACAGAACAACACCCAAATCCAGCTGCTGGTGCAAGCACTAGAAGAAATCCGAAACCTTGAAGCAGAAGTTAAAATCCTTAAAGATCAAATTCAGAAACAAAAGGGCGTAAACCTGCCAAGCGACATAACTGACGAACTATCAACCAGACTAGCCGAGCTATCAATCGGACCCTCCAAACAAAAGGAAAAGAAAGGGGTTTTAAGAGTTTTCAAAGACCCCTTTGTTATCCTCCAAGAAGAAAAACAAAAACTTAAATGATGGAAACGTCAGGGAGACCTAGTGTAACCCAAACCCAAACAGTAAATCCTGATGCACCATTATTTGAAGATCAAGTTCGCGAATACAGAAGAGGGCAGAGAAGGAGATATAATGCTCAAAGAAACCTGAGGAGTCTTGCCCGAACTGTAACGGGTAGGAATCCCTACCAGATGACCCTGGAAGAGCAGGTGGATCCTGATGCTCAGCTCAGGAGATCCCTGAGAGATCGAGCCGCTATAGTACCTGCTGAAGTACTGTACAATTCCAGAAGAGATGATAACAACCACCGTGTCTATAACCATTTCTCTGAAGAGGCAATTCTCTGCACCGACAATCAACAAATCGACATGCCATTTATACAACCCGAAAGCTATGCGTCCCTTCGACAAAGTGGTATGCAATTTATCCACATAGGGGTCGCTCAAGTAAGAATACAAATCCTGCACAAGCAAGATGAAGGCACCTCGGCGTTGGTTGTTTTTAGAGACAACAGGTGGCAAGGAGATCAGTCCATCTTCGATACAGTAGAGATTGATCTAACGAGAGGAAGCCAGCTGGTATATGTTATACCAGATACTATGCAAACAATCGGGGATTTCTATAGAAATTTCCAGATATCAATCCTAACAAGGGGGTACCAAAACTGGCAAAATGGTGAAGCTAACCTCCTAGTCACTAGAGGTTTAGTAGGAAGACTTTCCAATACATCGAATGTTGGATTCGCTTACCAAATAAGCAATGTTTCCGAATACCTGGCAAGCAGGGGAATACGAGCCCTCCCGGGTAGACGATACTCAGCGCAAGAGAATCAAGGGAGAAACTGGGTAATACGACCATCGCGAGTTGATATTCCCATGATGCCTACAGAATTGCAGACCAGTAACCTCCTCGATGGCAGAATCTCTATATCATTCCAGAATTATGTCCCAGCCCCTGATCCCGTAAGCGGTATACCTGATGATGATGAAGATGAAGTTAGGAGTGAAACAATTCTTATTCTAACCAAAAAAGAGAGTGATACCGAGGAAACCGATGATGATGAAGAGGACGACTGGCAGTACATACAGTACCTTGCTGACCAGTCAGCACAACCACCTGATAATCCCCAACAAGAATATTCTGGTCCTATTTGGGATACAGATCATGAAGGAGGTACTAGCAATAATGACAAGGATTGGATCAATCCTTTTTCGACGCATGGTGGGGATATGGATACCATTTTCATGATGAACGGTAATAACATAGAGGAAACTTTTGATTACCCGCAATTCAAACACCTATCCGAAGCACTAAACGAGCATGCGTTTATGTCAAGTTCTTCTGCGATATCTCATTACCAACCACCACAGGACCAGTCAATGAACATGCCCAGCTACCCTCCTGCAAGGAATACAAATGAAGTAAGACCAATTCCCACTTTTGAAGAACGAGTGCCCAGAGCAGGACGATTTCGCGGGGGCTACAACAATGAGATGTGGACACTACCATCAGCGCAGCAACAACAAGGCGCAATGTTTGTAATCCCGGATCAACTGGGGTTGTTCCATGATGCGTTCTCAAGATGGGAGTCTATTACTCGAAACCATGTGGCTGAGAAGGGGTTTACGGACCCCAGGGATAAAATAGAATATATGGAAAATCTCTTAGGAGAAGTAGAGAAATTAACATGGGTTCAATGGAGAATGCAATTCCTCACTGAGTACGAGGTGTTGATAGCAGTGGCGGATGGCCGGGAGGGTACACAAAACATACTTTCCCAGATGAGAAGAGTATTTTCACTAGAGGACCCTGCCCAAGGATCAACAGTTCTCCAAGATCAAGCCTACAAAGATCTGGAGCGCCTCACCTGCGACAACGTTAAATATCTCATTCAGTATATGAACGAATATTTACGATTAGCGGCAAAATCTGGGCGAATGTACATTAGCCCAGAGCTCTCAGAAAAATTCTGGTTAAAAATGCCTGGTGACCTTGGGACCAAATCAAAACGTTGTTTGAAGAAAAATACCCTGGTCTCACGGTAGGGGTAATTCTGAGGGTTCTGTTTGCCTATAAATATCTGGAGGGGGAATGCAAGGATGCTGCTTTCAAACGATCACTCAAAGACCTCTCCTTCTGCAGCCAGATCCCAATTCCTGGCTATTACCATAAACCAGAAAAGAGATATGGCCTGAGGAGGTCAAGAACCTATAAAGGCAAGCCCCATGAATCTCACGCTAGAATCGAAAAGAGAAAACACCTTGTTAGAAACAAAAGGTGTAAATGCTACATATGTGGGCAAGAAGGTCACTTTGCGCGGGAATGCCCCAATGATAGAAGAAATATTAAGCGGCAGCAATCTTTGAAGGGCTCGATATACCAGAAGATTGTGACATAATATCAGTACAAGAAGGGGAAGGCCAGAGCGATGCTATATTTAGCATTTCTGAAGGCGAAGATGGGGAGATGGAACTGCAACAAGGAGTACAAACCCTACAACTAAACTCTCTCTTTATGCTCGGAGAGGAAAATTCAGGCTACAGGCCTAGAATAAAACTACCTGAGAAACAGATGGGCTGCCAACACCAATGGCTTCATAATCAAATCATCGAGCAACCATTCAAAACAACCTGTTCCTGTTGCGCCAGAGAAACTATAATCCGTGCTAGAATACATTGTTCAAACTACGGAGTAACAGCATACAACCTGTGCGGCCCGTTCTACTTCAAAGAAGAGGTACCAGTTACCCCAACAACCGCACCAGCACAAATCAACCTTAGAACACTAGTCCAAGAGCAGAGAGACTACATTGTATGGTGTGAGGCTGAGATGGAAAGGCTGCAAAAGGAGGTTGACCATTACAAGAAGAGGTACGAGGACCTCCTTAAAGAACACCTAAAGGAAGAATTCAAAAACCTAGACCCAGATAAAAAGCAAAAGGGCGTTAAGGTCAATGAAGACGCGAACGTCCTCAATGGAGAAACAGTCTATAACACTAGCGGTAATCCATCCGCTGGAAGAATTATCAAAAATAGGCTATATAACCTAGAAGTGGAGCTCGATATTCCTGGAGTTCAAAAACTCAAAATAAGAGCAATCCTAGACACTAGTGCCACAACCTGCTGCATAGATCAAGGGTCAGTACCAAAGGAAGCTCTTGAAGAAAATACCTTTGTAGTACAGTTTACAGGGGTAAACTCCACTCAAACCGCCAACATGAAGTTAAAATATGGTAGAATGATTATTGGTGAAAACCAGTTCCGCATACCATATACCTATTCATTCCCAATGAAGTTAGGAGGGGAAATACAAATGATCATAGGGTGCAATTTTATACGCTCTATGCATGGGGGTCTGAGGATAGAGGGTGATACGATTACCTTCTACAAAAACCTGACAGTCATCAATACACAACCACAAGCAAAGGTCCTGACCATAGAGGAAATAGACCTTCAAGACCTGGAGTACATACAACTCCAAGAAATGGTCCATTACAATTTTGGGCAAACATCATCAAACTTTATTACAAAGTTTGACCAACTACTAAAAAGGCTAAAAGAGGCCGGATTCATTGGCGAAAATCCTTTGCAACATTGGAGTAAAAATAAAATCGTCTGCATGCTGGATATCAAGAATCCAGACTTCATCATTGAAGACAGACCCTTACAACAGGTCACACCACTGATGAAGCAAACTTTCAGCAAACATGTGGAGGCCCTGCTAAAACTCGGAGTAATACGACCCAGCAAGAGCAGACACCGGACGACGGCGATTATTGTTAATTCCGGTACATCAATCGACCCGAAAACCGGGAAGGAGGTAAAAGGCAAAGAACGTATGGTATTTAATTACAAGAGGCTTAATGATATAACTGAAAAAGATCAATATAGCCTCCCTGGAATTAATACCATCATGAGGAAAGTAGCTAATAGTAAAATCTACTCTAAATTCGATTTAAAGAGTGGATTTCACCAAGTAGCTATGCATCCAAATTCAATTGAATGGACGGCATTTTGGGTGCCCGATGGGTTATATGAATGGCTAGTAATGCCGTTTGGGTTAAAAAATGCTCCAGCAGTGTTCCAAAGAAAAATGGATCATTGCTTCAAGGGCACTGAGAATTTTATTGCAGTTTATATTGATGATATTCTGGTATTTTCTCAGTCAGAAAGAGAGCATGCAGAGCATTTAAAAATAATGCTCTCAAAATGTGAAGAGCATGGCCTTGTCCTAAGCCCAACAAAAATGAAGATAGCCGTTCCTCAAATAGAATTTTTAGGGGCAGTAATCGGCAAGGGTACTATCAGGTTACAACCAAACATTATCACAAAAATTGAAGAATTCAAAGAAGATGATCTCACGCAGAAGTCTGGTATGAGATCCTGGCTAGGGATCCTCAATTATACCAGAAGCTATATCCCTAACCTCGGGAAACTTTTAAGCCCTTTATATGCAAAAACCAGTCCAACCGGCGATAAACGATTGAATAAACAAGATTGGGAGCTAATTCGCACAATAAAACATCAGGTCCGAAACCTACCTGATCTCTGCATACCCCCAGAAGAATGCTTCATTATAATCGAAACAGACGGATGCATGGATGGATGGGGAGGAGTATGCAAGTGGAAGCCAAAGAGGTATGACCCAAATAGCACAGAGAAGCCGTGCGCCTATGCAAGTGGCAAATTCAACCCGCCTAAATCCACAATAGACGCAGAAATCTTCGCGGTCATGAATAGCCTGGAGGCATTAAAGATCTACTACTTCGACAGAAAGGAATTAGTGATACGCACTGATTGTCAGGCTATCATTAGTTTCTTTAATAAATCTAACATTAATAAACCGTCAAGAGTGCGCTGGATCTCGTTCACAGACTTTGTAACGGGATTGGGGATTAATGTTCAGTTCGAGCACATAGATGGGAAGGACAACCTTTTGGCTGACTCCCTATCACGGTTAATTAATGTTTTAATTGATGCAGGATGGCCCAACCAGGAAGCATTGAATGTTCTGGAGAACCTAGCCGGGGCTCTTCGCGAGAACGAGGAACATCCCAACCAGGAGGTTCAGGAGAAAATGTCTCAAATAATCCTGCAAATCAGCCACTCGTTTGCCAGTACAGGGATCTACTACGGCAATCTGACGAAACCCATACCTTGGAAAGACGAAATGAGCTTAGGCTCCAACTTCGAGCAATAGAAAAAAAAGTAATTTCAAAAGCACTTGAAGGGATTAATGATTTAATAAAAATACAGCAGATGAAGGAATCCCAAAGTGCTAAACTCGCAACAAGGGACAATTACTGGGGGGATTGGTTGCCTCAAGTCCAGCAAACTCTTACTAAGCTTTGTAAAGCTTACCGAGAGTTTAAACAGCTAATCCGTGAAGTAAAAGTGTTCCGTGTCTAAAAGTGCGTTCTGAACCCTACCACTATAGAATATGTATCGTGAGGTGTTTTTGCTTTTTTTAGGCCTGCTTGTATTGGCCTCTACTTTTTCTTTAGTGTGGGCCAATAATTTGGCCAGAATATTTACTTTCGGTGCATTATAAGCATCTTTATTTTAGTGGGAGACAAAAGTTTGTGGAAATCCTTTAATCACATGCGATGGGGCCCAATGAGTACCCGATGTGATAATTGAGATTCCATCCTGAGTCTCTATATAAGTGTGAGTTTTCAGAGTTGAAAAACAAGCTGAGAACCAGCAAGTTTTACTTCTCTCTCTTTCCTTGTAACATTCCACTTAATAATATTTCCGCTTGTGTGCCTTCTTTCTTCCCGTGTTCATAGTAGCCCGTTGAAGTTTGAAGGCTCTGATAGATCGATCCACACCAAAGGCGTAAAAGTGTTCCGTGTCTAAAAGTGCGTTCTGAACCCTACCACTATAGAATATGTATCGTGAGGTGTGTTTTGCTTTTTTTAGGCCTGCTTGTATTGGCCTCTACTTTTTCTTTAGTGTGGGCCAATAATTTGGCCAGAATATTTACTTTCGGTGCATTATAAGCATCTTTATTTTAGTGGGAGACAAAAGTTTGTGGAAATCCTTTAATCACATGCGATGGGGCCCAATGAGTACCCGATGTGATAATTGAGATTCCATCCTGAGTCTCTATATAAGTGTGAGTTTTCAGAGTTGAAAAACAAGCTGAGAACCAGCAAGTTTTACTTCTCTCTCTTTCCTTGTAACATTCCACTTAATAATATTTCCGCTTGTGTGCCTTCTTTCTTCCCGTGTTCATAGTAGCCCGTTGAAGTGTGAAGGCTCTGATAGATCGATCCACACCCAAGGCTCTGATAGATCGATCCATACCCTGGTATCAGAGCAATGTCTGTTTTTATTCATGGCTTT
The DNA here is from genome assembly GCA_028015225.1 of Carex myosuroides. Taxonomy (NCBI): domain Eukaryota; kingdom Viridiplantae; phylum Streptophyta; class Magnoliopsida; order Poales; family Cyperaceae; genus Carex; species Carex myosuroides. Next base: position 12,329,866 of record CM051474.1, read on the forward strand.
CTAAGTTTCTTTGTATTCTAGGAAGGTAGTTAAGGGAGATCATACCAAAATCATGAAAAGTGTTCAAAATCTAAGTATAATTATACAATTTAGAGGCTATTTCTTCAAGTACTAGTCAATCAATATTGACCCTAGGATATTAGCTTATAGGGCTTGATTTTCGAAAAATATAGCTAAACCAAAAGAATCATCCTGCCGTACAGTACCCTAAGAAGTGGGGAAGATTACGGATTAACAAGATGAGGTGAGGTATAGCTAAATTCGGTAGAAAATATCGCCCCAAAGTTAAGAGCAAAGTTTGATATATAATTTAAAAAAAAAAAAAATCATTTAGGTACAAAGATTGGGGATATTGTATCATTAATCTTAAGGAATATTCTCCCAGAGTGGCAAAAATCTAATTGTGGAGTTTTGAAGTGGCATAAAACAGAGTGCCCCTTTAATATATCATCCAAGTCATTTTTTGCCTTTAGGACCTAGACTAGATGGGTAAGGTATGTTTACAAGATACACCCGGTGTTTACTGTACCTACAAATTGACACCCAAACTTCATCGTGCTTGCCACTAAAACCCAACAATTATCGTTGTAGGACTGTAGGTAATACAGAACTGTTATTTCAGGGTGATAGATGAGGCAAGTTTTGTTATGTGTTGCCGATTTTGCACCTGCCTCAAATAGCCCTTTCTTTAAACCATGATAAAATAAAATAAAATAAATCGGACCCTGGTTGTTCTTTAGTTAAGCTTTTGCATAGTATTTACATTAAATTCGAAACAGACAAAGGGCCATACGGGGAGCTTTTCATTCACCCTAACAAAGTTAATAATTACTGGTTCCTACCTACATATTAGGTGTGTTTGCGAAAAAAAATAAAGAAAACGATTTGAATTGACTTGCATAGAGTAAACATAAAGCTCTAGAAACAACTAAAACTAGCTTGGCTTGGACCTTAATTAAGCTGAATTCAAAAAAAAAAATTGGCTTCAAAGGAAAGTCTGAAGTCTAATTGAACATTTTTAAGAATTAATCAAGCTTAGCTCATTTATTGCCCAATCCATACACTAAATTACCATTTATACACTACTAAGAATTTACATGCCTGTGATTCCCAAACCAATTTAAGAGCTAATTAATCAGGATTCAGTTATATGAACATCCCAAGGACTTAAATTTTAATAGTACACTAGGTATTAGATAAAAATATAAACAATGGATGATATTACAATATTAATATTAGATAATACATAAACTGCACTATAGAATATAATTTGCAGTGCTTCATGGAAATATGAAACTAACAACTGCTTACTCATCCAGTAAAGAGTGGCCTCACTTATAATAATTAGAGCAATAATTGAGGCTAGGTTCATTAATTCAACCAAGAAATCATAACGCATCCAATAATGGTATCAACAAAATGGGGTCATATTAAGCATGATAAAAATAACAAAAACTCTTATCTCTTTCTAATGTTCTCTTTGCAAATCTATTATAAATACGAGCAAAGAGGAAAAATTACTAATTAAATATCAGATCTACCCCTAAACAAATCAACTTGGAAAATTCTTCACACAATAAAGTTACTATGAACTTAAAATGGAAAAGAAAGTAAAATTATTAATTAGTAAATTAGATTACCATGTATCCACGAAAAGTGGTCTGGATTTTAATTGCCGCAATCTCTTCTCTTGACTTGCCAGAGAACCTGGCTTGTGGGATTGGCACTGCCTTGACAACATGCGGCGCTGCTGTAGCTGTGGCAGGTGGGACTGACGGATTGGAAACCGACGAATTGGAAATAGAAGGCGGCGGTGGAGGTGGTGGCGGTGGCGGTGGCGGTGAAAAGAGGCGAACTCCACGTCGCATCCGCTTGGAGATCAGACGCTCGCTATCGGCCAGAAAAGCACTCCTCCGCGCTATCGGACAGAATTCGGGTGCTTGGGTGCTCGGGCGCACAACGCACTCCTCCTCTGCGCTCCAGCGGTGCTCGGGTGCTGGTGCGGGGCGAGGCAGCAAGGTGATCGCGAGGCTGATTTGGGAGATCGCGGGGCGAGGCAGCAAGGCGATCGCAGCGGTGCTCGGGTGCTGGTGCGGGGTGTTTGGGAGATCGCGAGGCTCATCGAAAGAGAGAAACTCAACTTTTTTGAGAGGGTTTTCGGCAAAGAAGAGGGAAATGAATATTTCGCGGCTGATAAGTTATAAACTGGAACTAAATTTTGTTAGCTCAACACCGACTGTTTTTTGTAAAAAACAGTCGGTGTAGGTTATGAGCAACACCGACTGTTTTTTAAAAAAACAGTCAGTGTTGGTGACTGCTTAACACCGACTGTTGTTTGTGAAAAACAGTCGGTGTTGGTTTACTGACGGTTTTTTGTAAGAGAACAGTCGGTGTTGAGATTGTTCTTATTTACGATTTTACCAGCAGTCTCTACACCGACTGTTACATATTAAAACAGTCGGTGATTGAGGGTCGGTGAAGAGGTTTTTTGTACTAGTGAATGTAAATAAAATGATGGCGTGTATGATATATATGTTTCATGAATGTCAAGTCAAAACTGAGAGTTTGTGGTGATAGATAGTTATGGGAGGGCACACTAGGAATTAACTAAATGCTTCAATTAAATGCAATGGTGATTACGAATATTAACCAGTAGGTGAGATGTCGGAATGGCTTTTAAAAAATCAGAAAGTCAACTCTTCATGAGCAAAAATTATAATTCGAGACTTCTGAACCTTTACAACTCAAAATATAAAATCTTAAAGATTAGAATTAACAATTATAAATGTCCCATGGGGTTGATCAAGTATATATGACTGCTCAACCGCCTCCTTTTTTTTTCATGCTTTTGTTCGTAGTAGTATAAATGTGGGCATATTAGTGTAAAATCTGGTTAATTTGTAATTTTAATTGCACAATTGAGGTTTTTCAAGCCTCAGTTAAACTATTTTTTCTTGGAGTGGAATAATTGCAGTTAATAGGCTTAATATGTTAAACTAATTGGTTGATTAGTTGTTTGTGGTAATCAAATCATTACGAATCGTCCGTTTTCCGTTTATACGGTCAATTAGTTGGTTATTTTCTTTTCTACAGTCATATATACTATATTTTGTCTTGTCTTATTTGAGCTTTTCTAAATGATAATTTCATAAAATTTTATTAATTAACAATGAAACTAAGTTAAAATAAGTTTTTTTTTATAAGTTTGATGTGTTAAATTAATCATTTTTATTAATTACAAGTATATGCACACAAATTTATTGAAAACGCAAAATTATCCGCAAAATTTTGATTAATCGACCGCATACCGATTAATCGCTTAACGATACTCCGTTCGTCTGATAAGCGCATACTGTTATTTACAGCACTGATATGGTATAGCTCATTTAACTTCAAAAATACCATAGCAGGTGTTTCAATAGCCCGCAATTACTGTATAAACCCTAAAAAAGTATAAAAGAAAAAAAAGTTGGAAAATTTCTTGCTTGAGAACTATATGGCTTTAATAATCGGAATCGGTTACTTGACCGTAAAATCAGAATTGGTTGAATCGGCTGAATCGGAATGGAAATTCAATTTTTTTGACACAAGCTTGTTTTGCATAAAATTATATAGGAAAAAAAATATTTAAAAGTTAATAAACATTTGCTCTGAAGATGTAAAAAATATATTAATTATGTAATACAACAACCTACATGTAATCCACTTATTCCGCTTATATAATATATGTAAAAATCAACCTGCGGAATTCTTATACGGACCGTGTATCACTGGATACAATCCGTACACGAGTAAACATACACACAAACAGAGAAAGAGAAGAACACAGTATTTAACGAGGTTTGGCACCAACTTGGTGCCTACGTCCTCCACACTCACACACACATTTTTTATTTCTTTTTTTGAATGATGATTACATAGAGGAGAAGAGAATATATAGAGAGATTAGAGAGAATAGAGAGATTTGTTTTCTAATACAATTATCTAAAATGGGAATGTAGTAAAATGGAAATGTAGTAAAATGGGAATGTAGTAATATAATAAAATGGGAATGTAATAACTCTGATTGATTCCCCCAGCTGTTGCCTTCCTTCTTTGAAGATATGGTTCATATAGGCAACGATATGGACCACCATTTATTTCAACACCCACCCTCAAGTTGGTAGGTAGACATCTACCATACCCAACTTGGCAATCGAATCTTCAAAGCACTTGGTTGACACCGCCTTTGTTAACATGTCTGCCAACTGTTGTTCTGATCTTACAAATGGAAATGAGATGATCTTTTCTTCCAAATTTTGTTTGATGAAATGTCTATCAATTTCTATGTGCTTGGTCCTGTCATGTTGTACTGGGTTATGGGCTATCTCAATTGCTGACTTATTATCACAATGTAGTCGCATTTCTCCTTTTGGCCCATATTTCAATTCATTCATAAGTTTTCTCAACCACAACAACTCACATAGGCCCTTCGACATTCCTCTGAATTCTGCTTCTGCACTTGACAGTGCAACCACATTCTGTTTCTTACTTCTCCAAGTAACCAGGTTTCCTCCCACAAAGGTGAAGTATTCTCACATTGACTTTCGACCTATTCTGTCTCCAGCCCAATCAGCATCTGTGTATCCTGATCACTCAAAAGAGAGCAATGTTTCTTTTAATATTTATAAACTCGTAAATGCTATCGGTTCGGACTGCAAGCGCACAATCCTTATCGAGTAGTATATGCGAGGTCGATCCACAGGGAATATTGGTTCAGTGCTTCGAGCGATCGAATCACAACCTTTCGAAAGGCTAGATGAAATCTGAAATTTGAGAGATGTTTGTTGATCAATGTAAATTAAGAAACAATTAAAAGTAATTAAAATAAAGATAGAGATGAGAATTCCTAGGGTTTCGGCACACCATTGTCACTCAATCCGCCTTGATAATATATTCCTGTTGCGTCTGATTTCCTGTTGTTGTTTTATGAAAGATAACTACAAAGGTCACTGCGATTTATGTTACGCCAGAATGACAGATCTTTCATCGAGACTCTACTCAGGACAATGCGATTTACCTTACGCAACTATCGGGTCTCTTATCTCCCAAATTACTACACAGATCACTGCGATTTACCTTACGCAAATGATGGAATTTGGTCATGCGTTTTGTTGTTCTGGTTTATGGTTTCCCCGCGAAGGTTTTCTTCACATAAACCTAATAGATCTCAACGAGGCTAACTCATCCAAATAGTTTAAAGAGTTATTAAAGCACTGTCACTACTCTAATGAACTCAACTAGATCATTGAAATTAGGTGAAGAGATAATAAATCACAAAAGCATATTCGATACATCAACAAGAAATCATAATCAACAGAAATATATATATCAAAACATCAAGAGTAACAAGGTTTACTGCCTAGCCCTAAGAAAAGGAAGTTAGCCGCGGAACGGCATGGTTACAATCACTCCTCTCCTCTCTCTTTAATCAAATCTAACCCTAATTACAAAGATGATGTATTCTTCTGCCCAGGGGCCTTATATAGGAGTGTAGGGACGTGTAGAGGTTGATTGGAGGCTAAGAAATCAATCTGGAAACAGCTGTCGGCAGTTATTCCCCAAGAGATGCCTTCGGATACGGGCCGTATCAGGTGATACGGTCCGTATTAGGACCTTGGCAGTTAGGGTTTAACTGCTTCCAGCGCTATCTCCTGGTCTGTGCTAGGCCTGGTCCGTATTGGTCAATACTGGCCGTAACAGGGACTTAGTCGATGAGCGTCGCTGATCCTATTGACCTGATTCTAGCTCCATTTGGTGTAAAATAGTCCCAAAACCTGTTTTCTACAATAAAACATAAAGAAGGGTGACAGTAGCCTTTTTCTCTAATAAAGTAAACATAAGTGCGAGAAAATATGTAAAACCTAAGCCAAAACCCTACGTAAATCATCGTTATTTTGACTCTGATCATATCCCCAAACGTCTAAGTGTCCATTTTTCCTAAACTAAATGCCTTTCCCTGGAGTTTTCTTTAGATACCGCAAAACTCTTATCACAGCATCCATGTGTTGTTTTCTCGGGTCCTGCATAAACTGACTCACCATGCTCACAGCATATGCAATATCGGGTCTAGTATGGGATAGGTAAATGAGTTTACCTACTAATTTTTGATAGGCTTCCCGATCCATCTCCGGATCTTCTGGGTCATCTTCAAACTTCAGGTTCGGAATTGTGGGTGTATCAGCTGGCTTACAATCGAGCATCCCCACCTCTGCAAGTAAGTCAAGTGTATACTTCCTCTGTGATAGAGATATACCGTCCTTTGAGCGCAGTACCTCTATTCCCAAGAAGTACTTTAGACCGCCTAGATCCTTCATCTCAAATTCCTGTGATAACTTCTGCTCGAGCCACTTGATTTCCATAGTATCGTCCCCTGTAATTATCATGTCATCAACATAGATAATTAAGATGGTTACCTTGCCTTGACGATGCTTGAAGAACAGAGTATGATCAGAATCACTTTGATTGTAGTTATAGCTCTTCATGGCCTTACAGAACCGCCCGAACCATGCCCGGGGGGACTGTTTTAAGCCATATAGACTCCGTTCCAACTTGCACACCAGTTTCTTGTTGTTCTAGTGGGAATATCCTGGCGGTAGATCCATATAGATTTCCTCTTCTAAATCACCATGCAGAAATGCATTCTTCACATCAAACTGATGTAGGGGCCAGTCAAGGTTTGCTGCAAAAGATAATAAAACTCGAACTGTGTTAAGTTTTGCAACTGGGGAAAAAGTTTCCTGGAAATCTATACCATATGTCTGAGTGTACCATTTTGCCACCAACCGTGCCTTATAGCGCTCAACTTTACCTGTAGCATCATATTTCACCGAAAACACCCACTTGCATCCTACTATTTTCTTCCCAGTCGGAAGTTCTACCAAATTCCAAGTTTTAGTGGTTTCTAGGGCTTTCATCTCAGTTTCCATGGCTTCAACCCATTTGGGATCGAGCACTGCCTCTGTTACACTGGTGGGTACTCGAATCTTTGATAATTCCTCAGTAAAATTTCTCACCATGTTGGACAACCCGACTGTACTAGTGTAATTGGATATGGCATATCCTTCTTGGCTATCACCATCTGTTCTATACCGTTTTGGTAGTACATTTCGGGTGGTTCGCATAGGGTACCGTCTAATAGGATTAGGATTTAGGGAACTTACCTCGGGGACATCCTCTGGAGAACTGGAGCGTGGTATTTCTTCCTCCTCATCGGACTGTATCACTTCATTCCGATCGGCCGTCCTCAGGTCCTAGGACACGGTCCGTGTCATCCTCTGCACGGTCCGTGTCATCTTCTGATCGGTCAGTTTCTTCTTCTGTATGGTCCCTGTCTCCTTCTGTACGGACCGGATCACCATCTGTTCGGTCCGTGTCAGTCTGTGTTCGGTCCGAGTGGCTGTCCACATGGTCCGTGTTATCATGTGCGGTTTCCCACCAAATCGTTGGATTTTCTTCCTGAACTGATCTCTGCTGGTCCCGAAAATAGGACTCACTTTCCAAAAAAGTCACATCTATTGTCACATAGGTCTTTCCAGTTTCCAAATCAACACATTTATATCCTTTTTGGTGATTTCCATACCCGACAAACATGCACCTAATTGCGCAAGGGTCTAACTTGGTTTTTTTCTCCCTTGGAACATGGACATATGCTACACACCCAAACACTTTAGGTGCCAGATTTAGAGCGGAGGGAATTTGCACAAAAGAGGAAAGTTTTTGTAAAGGAGTAAGGAATTTTAGTGTACTAGATGGCATTCGGTTCATAAGATACACAGCGGTAGATATGGCATGATTCCAGAAATTCTGGGGTACATTATTTTCAAATAACAGAGATCTAGCAATTTCCAAAATATGGCGATTTTTCCTTTCTGCCACACCATTTTGTTGAGGGGTACCGACACAAGAAGTTTCATGTATAATACCATTGGTTTTGAAAAAATTTCCCAAGAAGGTATTTACATACTCCCCCCCCCATTGTCACTCCTAAGAATTTTAATCGTCTTTCTAAATTATCTCTGAATTAGGTTTGAAAAATCCACAAAACAGTTTGCAACTTCACTTTTATGTTTCAAGAGGTATAACCATGTCATTCTAGTACTATCATCAGTGAAAAGAACAAACCACCTTTCCCCGTCTACAGAATTAACTGGGGCAGGGCCCCACACATCAGAATGGACCAAATCAACAAATTCCAAATCTTTATAACAAACACTAGGATAAGAAGTTCTGTGACTTTTACTTCGAATACAAGTTTCACATTGAATTTCAAAGTTTGATATACCAACCCATAAAGAAGGAAAGCTCTTTTTCATATACCCAACAGACGGGTGTCCTAACCTCTTATGCCACAACAAAATATTGTCTCCTTGAATGCTTCTATTCGCGAGACACGTAGAACCAGTACTCATGTCTTCGAGGTGATACAGTCCATTGCGCTTAATACCACGCCCAAGTATCTCCTTCGTTAGGATGTCCTGAAAAATACAAAAATTTGGATACATCAAAACTGCACAATTTAGGTCTTCAGCTAATCGGCCCACTGATATAAGCTTTGTGGTCAAAGATGGTACGAGTAGAGTGTCTTTCAAACACAAAGATTCAGACACATTTACAGTTCCTGATCCTATAACCGGTGAGGAAACTCCGTTTGCATTCACGATTTCTTTCCGGTTAGATTCCCCAATTCTATCAAGATCTGACTTTTCATAAGTCATGTGGTCGGTTGCCCCTGAATCTATCACCCATTTGTCTAAATTCTGTGTAGTAAAGACTTTACCTTTGCCAGTCGAACTTTCTGTACCTTCGACATGAGTTGCGAGTGTCGGAGTTGCTTGACCTGTACCGGCTTCTGCACGGTCCGTATGCCCATTTGCACGGTCCGTGCGTCCTTCCAAGTGAACCGGTCCCTTCTTGTTCCCTGCTGCCTTTTTCTCTTTCAAGTCCTGCCACCAATCTGGGTACCCATGCAGTTGGAAACATGTTTCTCTGGTGTGCCTCGGATTGTTGCAGTGAGTATACCATTTTCCCTGTTTTGTTCCAGATTTAAGAGAGAGTGATACCTCTGGTGCACGGTCCGTGTACCGACCTGCACGGTCCGCACCCTTCATCGCCATGACTGCAGGGTTGAAGGTGTTGTCGCTGCCGCACATCACTTTCTGCCTTATCTCCTTCTGGGTGGTGAGAAGTTCCTTCAGCGCTTGAAGAAGTGTCATGTCTGCACTGTGGTCTTGGTCCTTCCCACCTCCTGTCTTAGAGATGTCTTCCATTGCTGGTCTTTAGATCTAGACCCGCTCTGATACCATGTAAAAATCAACCTGCGGAATTCTTATACAGACCGTGTATCACTGGATACAATCCGTACACGAGTAAACATACACACAAACAGAGAAAGAGAAGAACACAGTATTTAACGAGGTTCGGCACCAACTTGGTGCCTACGTCCTCCACACTCACACACACCTTTTTTTATTTCTTTTTTTGAATGATGATTACATAGAGGAGAAGAGAATATATAGAGAGATTAGAGAGAATAGAGAGATTTGTTTCCTAATACAATTATCTAAAATGGGAATGTAGTAAAATGAAAATGTAGTAAAATGGGAATGTAATAACTCTGATTGATTCCCCAGCTGTTGCCTTCCTTCTTTGAAGATATGGTCCATACAGGCAACGATATGGACCACCATTTATTTCAACAATATAATATAATATAAACTTTCAAGCGTACAAACATTTATCTGAATATTTGATTTGTTCAGCTGCAACAAACGTGATTCGGGAATTAGCCGATTTTCCAAGTCAATTCGGAATTAGCCCTCCGGCCAAGTCAATTCGGAATTAGCCGATTTTCCAATTAGCCAAATGAGAAGATGTCCTTATTCTATTGCAGGTTGATAGAAGGCGCGTTTCGATCAGTGAACAACCTCCTAGAGAAATTTGAAAAAACCATTTATCTTTCTTCCTCTACTTGCTAACTGCCCCAAACAAGTTTGTCTCGGTTGGTGTGTACATATGATTCCCTTCGCATTTCTCGTAGCGGCTCTTCCCTGCATTCCTCTTCGCCTGTTCGCATGTCTTGGAGGCGGCTTCATATTGCTAAACCCTTGCTTATAACACACAGTCACCAATTTATATATCTAAAAGTGATGATGATTAAGAATATATATTAAACCAGTAGGTGAGATGCTGGAAATGGCTTTCACAAAAATCAGGAAGTCAACTCCTCGTGAGCAGAAGTTATAATTTGAGACTTCTCCAACCTTTAACAAAAGAAGCAATCGTACCCATACCTTCGAGCCCCTTTAAATTCATCATCCGCCAGCACCCAATCCAAGCCCGGATATATATATTATCAGTAAAAAAAACCCCATAAACCACAAATGGTGACATCACAGACTGTGATCAATAAAAAACACGTAACACGCAGGAGCACGGTCGTCCGGCACGTCATGCTTAGCCGTGCCGTGTTCATAGCCGTGTTGTGCTCAACACAGGTGCTTTTGAGCACGGCACAGTACAGTATATTTACACCACAGTGCTGCCACAACCCGCCGACTCTAGACCCGGCCTACGGGAAGGGCACGGTTGTGGACAACTTTGGGGGACTTCTCAAATATTGTAGACCCAAATGTGATGAATCACACTTACTCCTTGTTTGATCAATTTTGTATGAAAAGAGCAATTAATGAGTTGGATTGCATTTTCTAATCGACACTACGTACTTTCATATGCCATCATTTGATAGTGATCTATATAGAGTGACCTGACCCAAACATGAGCAACTCGTAGTAATGGATCAAAAACTCCAGTAGCCTGTTAAATGAACCTAACTGAATGATCATGAAATTAATGGAATGTGATCTAAAAAAAATGGACAACTTTAATCGTCCTTCAAAGAATAATTCAAGGTTATGGTACTATGCATAACACATTACTATGTATTATATATGGACTAATATTTTCATTTTCGAAGTCTAAACAGTCAATCTAAACTGTTCAATATGATATCCATATAAAAGGAATGTACTTGTAGATCAAATTTTACATTTTATAAAATTTTCTTATATATTTTTAGATAGGTAGAAATCACTTGATCTAAAGATTATAGACCATTCAAAAGTAATGATTTTCTACAAATTTTATATAAAGAAAAAAGTTCTAAAAAACATAAAATTTAGTATGCAAGTACATTTTCATATGGAGATCATATTGAATGGTACAAATTGATTGTTTGCACTTTGAGAACGAAAATATTATTCTATAGTACGGATTAATATTAGCTCTTTGTTAGATAGTGTTCATAGATTAATAGACTTAACAACCTGCCTACATGAAACTAGTAAGAATTATTGGTTAAATTGAGATTAGGACTTGATTGAATTAAATTGAAAAATTGAGGGGGGCTGTTTGAACTAAACAAAGTTTAGGGGCTCATTTGAACCCATGATATCCTTATTGAAAATTTGATAGTAAAGTACAATGTTGGCATAGCAATCTTATTTCAATAGAAGACATAAAAACTTTAATCAATGTTATTCTTCTCTTTTCATGTATGCCTTGTCTATTTTCAAATTTTCTGAGGGGGTTCTCAAACAATTTGATAGAAAAAGGAGAAAATTCCTTTGGCAAGGTTACGGAAATAATAGGAAAGGATATGCATTGGTTAAATGGGACAAAATATGCCAACTCGAAGAGTATGGAGGTATGAGAATTTTAGACTTAGAACAAATGAATACAGCACTACTTGTTAAGTGGTTGTGGAAATTTAAAGATCCATGTTGTCAAGGCATGTGGAAACAAACCTTACAACTTAACTACTTGTCTGACAATCCTATCCCTCATTCTGGTCAGTCTTACTGCTGATGCAAAATATGATAGACATTGGCATTACTTACCAACTTGGATCAAATAGTAGGGTGAAATTCTGGAAAGATGTCTGGATTGGGAATGTTCTTTGTCCATAACATATCATTTTTTGTATAATATGTGTTTTAATCAAAATATTAATTTGGCTGATATTATTTCCTCTCAAGTATTGGTTGTTACTTTTCACAAAATCTTGACAAGGGTGAATAGACATGAGTAGGCTGAAGTGTTGGAAATTATACACACTGTTCACTCTGATCATGAGGATGATATCCTGCAATGGAAATGGGAATCAAAGGGTGTTTTTTCTGTTAAATCCTTACACCAATTCTTGAATTTTAGAGGAGTAAAGGAATTACACGCTCTCACCTGGTGGACTGTTAAAACTCCTCCCAAAATTCAAGTGTTCATGTGGTTATTAACAAAAAAGAAAATTCTCACCAAATCCAATTTAGCAAAAAAATGATGGATAGGGGATATTACTTGTCATTTTTGTCAACAAGAAGAAACTCCTCACTATTTGTTTGTACAATGTTCAAGAACTAGGCAAGTTTGGTTTTGGATGAAGAGGTGTCAGGATCTAATAGAACACTGACAGACACTTGAAGATGTCATGCATTTTGCCTTTAACTTACCAAAATCTGAGAGGAATCAATTCTTTATAATGTTTAGTGCATTAGCTTGTACAATTTGGTTATTGAGAAATAAAATTTGCTTTAATCAATAAGTTTGTGATTCTGTTAGAACTTATGTTCTACATATTATTAATTGGATTGCTATTTGGATAGGAACAAATGATAGATTAGATGGACCGGCTAAAGAACAGAAGCAGTGGCTACCTAAGGATAACTCCCAAATTCCACTACAGGAGCTGGAGTTGGAACAGAAGCAAGTGCTGGTGGAGTCTGCCAATACTGAAGATTCTATTTACCTTGCTATTATCTTTACTTTAGAACTTTCAGTGCTTTTGCTTAGTTGGTTTGTAATAAGAAACTGTTATGAGTTTTTCTTTTTTTTTGAAACCTTGTTAGAAGCTAACAACTGTTATGAGTTTTTCTCTTAACTTCTTTTGCTTTAGATTAGTTAGTATAACATTTTATTAAGATCAGACAACATACATTGATCTAATTTTTACATAGATCTAAACAACGATGGTTAGAAGAAGGCGACCAAAACACTAAGCTTTTCCACGTAGTTGCGACACATAGAAGTAAGAAAAATAGAATTAATTCTTTAGAAATAGATGGTACTGTTACTACTAACATAGGACATATGAAGCAACATGCAGTTAATTTTTACAAAAATCTTTTAGGTACTACTGGTTTGAAATATGCACACCTCGAACCAAATTTCTGGGAACCTTTAGATAAACTTACACCTTCTGAACAATTAGGGTTAGAAAAAGACATAACTGAGCAGGAAATTAAGGAAGCTCTCTTTGCTTCTTCAGCACAGGGAGCTCCTGGCCCTGATGGATTCCCATTTCTGTTTTATCAAACCTTCTGGGACATCCTCAAAGAGGATCTCATATTATTGTGTGCCCATTTCTTCCATCATAGATTAGATTTAAACAAAATCAACAAATCCGTCATTTGCTTGATCCCAAAGGAAAAGGATGCTCAATTGCTTAGTAAATATCGACCAATCAGTTTAGTTAATTGTAGTTTCAAACTTATATCCAAAATTCTTACATCTAGATTAGAAACAATTATGAGTCGCATCATCGATGTTAGTCAATCAGCTTTTCTTAAGCATAGATATATCTTAGACAATGTTATCTTAAGCCAAGAACTTATTCATTATTGTCAGACCCAACAAAAACCTGGTGTGGTTATCAAAGTCGACTTTGAGAAGGCTTATGATAAGATACACTGGGATTATATCTTAGAGATTTTAACTAGTAGAGGTTTTGGATCTAAATGGATACAATGGATTAGGGATTGGTTATATAGTTCTCAATCGTGCATCAACTTCAATGGCGAATTTACTCAATATTTTTTCTGTAAGAGAGGGGTTAGACAGGGCGATCCTCTATCCCCTTTCTTATTCATTCTAGCAGCTGATACATTGTGTAAGATTTTTCACAAGGGTAGACAGGCCAATAAATTGATAGGATTAGGACCTCCATGTTTAGATGGCAAAGCAATCACCAATTGTCATTATGCTGATGACACTATACTCTTTTTACATGCTTCTCATCAAAATGTGTCATCAGCTTGGTGGGGTATGAAAAGCTTTGAAGCACTCTCCGGCATTACAATGAACTTACAAAAAACTGAATTATATCCAATACACTCTGATGGGGTTCCTTTTGCTGATACCTTCCAATGTAAAGTAGGAACTTTCCCTTTTAAATATCTAGGTTTACCACTTCATAACCACACATTAAGTATGGACGATTGGCAATTCCTAGTTGATAAGATTGAGAATAGGTTACAACATTGGAAAGGCCAACTCCTTTCCATAGGTGGTAGACTTACTCTTTTAAACTCTGTTTTATCTTCTATACCCTTATATACATTGTCAGTTTATAAGGCTCCTAAGACAATAATTAGAAAAATTAATTCTATTAGAAATAGATTTCTTTGGCAAGGTTCCGATAGGAGTAGGAAACGATACACTCTAGTTAATTGGACTAAATCATGTTTAGATAAAGCTCATGGGGGATTAGGAATCTAGATTTGAATAATATGAATATCGCATTGTTACTAAAATGGTGGTGGAAATTTCAGGATGATAGTTATCATGGTTTATGGAAAATAGTCATTCAACATAACTATTATCTTACAAACTATATACCTTTTTCTTCTTTTTGGAAAGCAGTTATGCAATTAGAGAATTTAGGGAAAATTAGTGTTACATTTGAACCAGGTATTAACTCCTCTTTGTCCTTCTGGCATGCGATATGGATAGGTAATTGTAGTTTAGCTACGAAATATCCCCAACTTTACCAGTTATGCTCAACTCCTCAGATTACTATTAGTTCGGTCATAAACTCACAAGGATCTAGGCTGCATTTTAGAAGACAATTAAGTGGTATATTACTTGTAGAATGGCATCAGATTTTGAGCCTTATTAGCTCCTGTAGTTTTACACACTATATAGACAAAATTGCTTGGAGATGGGAACCTTCAGGTTTGTTTTCGGTTAAATCTTTATATCACATCATTAATTTTAGAGGTGTTAGTAAAAATAGATTTGCTATTTGGTGGGAACTTCCTCTTCCACCAAAAATTAGGATCTTTATGTGGTTAGTCATGCATAATAGAATACTCACTAAAACCAATTTGCATAAAAGAGGTTGGCATGGGGATTTACAATGTCAATTTTGCACTAAAAAAGAATCGGTGAACCATCTTTTTCTTACATGTACAGTAGCTCAACAAATCTGGATTTGGCTAGGTAATTGTCAACAAATCTACTCACAATGGCACACTTGCTCTGATATTTTTGATTTTGCAGGTACATTACCCAAAGAGCAACAAATTGCATTCTTAGTGATATTCAGTGCTGTATGTTGGACCTTGTGGAAATATAGAAATTCGGTTATTTTTCAAAATTCCCCTTGTAAAACTACAAGATCTATTATTTTGCTTATCATCTCTGTGTTTGAATATTGGACAGGTCATATGGACAAGAAAATTAAGGTGGCAGCAGCTCAGTGGTTGCCGGATGAGTTAGACGCTATTCCTTTGAGCGTGTGGGATCCCAGTGACATGCAAATGGTGGTGTATCAGCCAGGGCTAGGGCAGGCTGGGCACATAGGAAGGGCAGCTGGCTCGCCAGCAGATTGAGGATATGACGCACACTCCTTTTTGCGCACATACGAGTCTAGACTTAGTTTCTTTTAGCCCCATCTTGACAGGAGGCTTAGATTATATGTTCTTTTCTATAACAGTGTTTTGGTGGACTTTAAAACGAAGAGCTTATGTTTTTTGCTCTTTGTTAGCTTTTGTGGTTATTTTCTAATAATTGGGACATGATACTATGGACTTGTAAGTTACCGTTATGTTTCTTATATGAAACGGGCTCATATGCCTTTTTTCAAAAAAAAAAAAAAAAAATTTTAAAAACTTGTAACTTAAAACAATTTCAGTCAATAAAACGGGCCTATGCCTCTTTTATAAATAAAAAAAATTGAACCCATGATAACAATTTAGAAGACAAAAACATAATTTTTCCAAAAAAAAAATTGTTTAAAAAGTTTAGGGGGTATAAATGCAAAATGCAGGAGCTGAATGCAATTTTTTGTTTAGTTTCATTAATAATTCCCTTCGCATTTCTCGTAGCGCCTCTTCCCGTAATGACTGCATCCCTGTTCGACCTCACTTCCAAGTTCCAACCACAATCCACGGAGGTCGTTTCATATTGCAAAACCCTGTAAGGAACGGACTTTGCTGCTCTTCCGAGAGAAGAGCAGGACCAAAACCCTTGCTTAATTATAAGGAACGGACTTTGCTGCTCTTTCCAGAGAAGAGCAGGGTCCTGCTCTTCCGATCTCAACCATTCAAAATTGTTGAGATCTGTGCATGAAAATTTTTTTTTATTGAGATACGTGAAGAAAAAATTTTGAATGGTTGAAATCGAAAGAGTAGAATCCTACTCTTCTCTCGGAAGAGCAGTAGAGTCGGATCCTTAATTATAACACACACACGGTCTGTGGTTGTTACGTTATTACCAATTTATATATCTAATCATGCTAGTAGGTGGGATGCGGGAATGGCTTTCACAAAATTTAGGAAGTCAACTCCTCATGAGCAATTAAAAATTATAATTGAGACTTCTGAACCTTTAACAAATAGAAGCAGTCGTACCCATACCTTCGAGCTCCTTTAAATTCATCATCCGCCAGCCCCCAATCCAAGGTCGGACATAATATCAGTAAAAGAAACCCCATAAACCACAAATGGTGACCTCACAGACTGTCCGGCACAGCGTGCTTAGCCGTGCCATGTTCGTAGCCGTGTTGTGCTCGGTCCAAGTGTTTTTTAGCACGGCACATCAAGGTACGTTTACAAAACAATGCTGCCACAACCCACCGACTCCGGACCCATTCTACGGGAAGGGCACGGTTGTGGACAACTTCGGGGGGCTCAAAACATACATCTCTGGCTCCTTCGACTCCTCCAAGCCCGCCATCCTCCTCGTCTCCGACATCTTCGGTACTTGCTATTTCCTCTTTGACTTTTTTTTTTCCAGATAAAGTGTTTGCAATTTTATGTATACCCCTCAAAAACTTTGAAATTACTATTTCTTCTTGAGAACGGAGTAGGTCCGATGCCCATCGTTGGGACCGAATTGGGTCCAGGCTAAAAAAAACCTCTGGACCGAATTGGCAGTTCGGTCTGGCTTGTTTTTTGATTTTCTGTGACGCTTTTTCTACAATCGGTGAAAAACAGCAAGACCGAATTGCCAATTCGGTCCGGAGAAAAAAAAATCGTTGGGACCGAATTGGCATCTCGGTTCTGATGGTTTTTGTAAAAACAGAGGCCATCATGCTGGTTTGGTAGAATTAATTTTTTGATTTACGGTTTTTAAAAAAAATCCGTGAACATTCCCTCTCCTTATTCCTCTCTCCACCGGTTACTACAAAAAAAATCAGAAAGAACCACACACCAAAAATGTTCAGAAGTATCCCTTGGTTTGTACATGCTAAAACATATTAAACTTGAAATTTTACTTGTCGTGTTATATGACTAACTAGAAGATGGTTTTTTTGCCTTTCCAGGATATGAAGCTCCAAACCTGAGGTTAGTGCCTATTCCCTTTTTTTTTTCTTAATTCTTCTCTATAATATTTTTCCCTAATGCATGTTGTGATGTAAGTTCTAAATTGATTGGGATTGTTCTGGCTAATCATAGAAAATTATGATTGACCTGATAGGGCTTTGGCAGATAAACTGGCAGAGTCTGGATATTATGTGGTAGTCCCTGATTTTTTCTATGGAGACCCCATGTCACCTAATGACACCAGTCAGTTTCAAACGTGGCTTAAAAAGCATGGAACAGTATGTGCTGGCTTTACACTATGTTTTACTGGTTAATATGTTGTACTTTCATCTTTTACCTTTCACACCTTGCTTTTTTTAAGTTCAATGGAAATTTTAATTATGCAACTTCAGCTTATTTGGGTATGAATGAGGAACATAATAGTAGTGCCATTATGGTAGTTTGTCACTTGCCTACAATCCTGCATGTGCTGATTTGATTTAAAAAAATTGCTCCAGGACAGTAAAGAACCATCAATTTCCTAGCAAATTCCTTTGGAAAGTATATTTAGTATATATAGTGGGTATTATGAAACTTTTAGAGACACAAGGCTTTTTTTAGGTGTGAATGAAATTTTCAGTGCTGATTCAGTAATTTGTATACTTACGGATTTAGGCAAAAGGATTTGAGGATGCAAAGCTTGTGATCAAAGCTCTAAAGGAAAAATGTGTATCTGCCATTGGAGCTGCAGGTTTTTGCTGGGGAGGTATAGTTTATTTTATTTAGTGAATTTTGGGCTTGGAATTAGTCCCTCAAACAGTAGAGGATACATAGCGCATATCATTTTTTTTTTTTTTTCTATGCTCGTTCTGTTATTGTAGTTCAGATAACACCATTGACTTTTATCAAGTTATAAACAATTTTTTGTAGAGCAGACATCCTCTCTTGTGTATGCGATAACACACACATTTATGCCAAAAATGTTAACCTAACTTATGGAACTCATCGTGTGGGGTTGTCAGGCAAGGTTGTAGTAGAATTGGCAAAGTCAGATGACATCAAAGCTGCAGTGTTGCTTCATCCCGCTCTCGTCACTGTTGATGATATTAAAGGTACACATTTTGTTTCAGCTTATTCAACTATTATGGTATTGTGCTGCTGTCGGTGAGTACTTTCCCAGTATTGGGACAGCAACCTGTACAAGGCTGTACCAGGTTAACACCTGTCAGTTAGCAATGAGGTGTCTGCTGATTATATTTATTTTCCTCTCTTATTACTGTTGCACAAGGGGTCATGGCAAATCTCAGATTCACGACATAATTATATTTATTTCCCTCTCTTACTAATTTAATGAGCAATATGAATTTCAGAGGTCAAGATCCCCATTTCAATACTTGCAGCTGAGATTGACCAGATTACGCCTCCAGCAGTGGTTAAGCAGTTTGAGGAAATTCTCTCTACCAAACCCGAGGTCATTTGAATTTCTCAACTGACCCTTACCCCTTAGAACTCAAATTAATCCAAAGGTGTTACGATTAATGATCCAACCGTCCAGTCAACCCAGCATACTGGATCCGACAAATTTGAGATTGATACGTGGGTAAAAGGGTCTGGTACGGGTCCAATTTTTTTTTACCCGTTACAGGTTGGGTCATGGCCCAGCTCTACCTGTTTACTGAACTACTGCATTTTTACAATGCCTTAATGGGGTTTAGGGAAGCACTAGGAAAGCCAATGCGCTTACCATATGTTCCACTCCATTTTGTTCGTGTTAGATCTAATACGCATATATTTAATATATTTTCTATACTATAAAGGGTGTGGTTGGGTACTTGGGTTGACTGATGACTTGCATGGGTTTTTCTATATCTACGGATTTCTTGATCTGTGACAGGTGGGATTGAGTCTGATTCTTGCATAAACACTATAATAATGCTACATCTGACCCAACTGGATTTATTGATGCTTATAAACTAGTCATTGCCAATATATGAAGTGAGCATACAATTTGAAGCTCGATCAACTTACTATATATTTTCTTATAATCTTAATTTGCAAACAGGTGCCAAGCTATGTGAAGATATTTGCGGGAGTTCAACATGGATGGACTGTACGATATGATGTCACTGACAAAGTGGCCGTAAAGAAGGCTGAAGAAGCCCACAAAGACATGCTAAAGTGGTTCAACAAATATGTTAAATAAATAAAATGATGGTTGTGTATGATGCATATGTTTCAGTTTCACGAATGTCATGTCAAAGTTCAAAACTGAGAGTTTGTGGTTATAGCTAATTATGGGGTGAATTTTAAAAGAATAATAAGGGCTTGAATTTTATTTTTATGGTTAGTGGTTAAGCTTTTACATTTTTTTGAATTTTGTCCTTAAATCCGCCTCCTAACTTTTGTGGGTTGCCAATGTTTTCCTTAGGTTGTTCGCTCTATAAGTCTAGATAAAAGCTTATTTAAGGACATGGTTTACAAAATTATAAATTAACACAGAGTGTGTACATTTGTTAAGTGTAATGTGAATAATTTAAATTTCCTGATTTTTATATAACAAGGTAAAGCGACACCTTAATCGCGAGACCAACAGTTTATTGGGATTGGATTCCTCCATATAAATGAACGGAACTCGTTGAGTTCTACAGATTGGACGGTCCAGATCGTTGTAGATTAGATGGTTCATATATTAGATCTCGTGCTATATGGACGATAACAACACAGCTATTAGAGTGGGAAAAATGGCACGGTGGAGCCGACTCCGTCACAGAACGACACGGAATGGCACGGCATGCATGTCAGTTACGTACGTACCGTGACTCACGTGTTCCGTAACGTGACCATTTGCGTGGCGTGACTATCTTTTGAAAATTTGGTACGGTGTGTCACGCAAAGATCTGGTCATGACACGACACGTGGTCATGCGAGTTACATGTAATTAGAACCGTTAGATCGTGATCAAATGGTAAATCTTAAATAAACTAACCTAAATTATGAAAAAAAAAAAAATAGTTAAATGTGGACTGAAAACTAATCTAAATTATGAAAATATAGTTAAAAACGTGACCATTCCTCCATATAAATGAACGGAACTCGTTGAGTTCTACAGATTAGACGGTCCAGATCGTTATAGATTGGATGGTTCATATATTACATCTCGTGCTATATGGACGATAATATATAACACAGCTACTAGAGTGGGAAAAGTAGCACGGCGGAGCCGATTCCGTCACGGAACAACACGATATGCGTGTTAGTTACGTGTTGTGACTCGCATGTCTCGTACCGTGATTATTTTTTGAAAATTTGGTACGGTACATCACGCGAAATATCTTATTACGACACATGATCACGCGAGTCACGTGTAATTAGGACCGTTAGATCTTGATCAAATGGTGAATCTTGAATAAACTAACCTAAATTATGAAAAAAATAGTTAAATGTGATCAGGAAACTAACCTAAATTATGAAAATATAATTAAATGTGACCAAATGTGACTAGTCACGTTTGAACCAGCATGTTTGGTCACGGTACATTTAGGCACTGTGTGGCCATTCGCATGTCGTGACCACCCCCTCAACATTTTAGTCACGACATGGCACAACACAGGATCAATATCACAGCGTGTTAATCACAGTACAACACGACACATTTTTTCCACTCTAACAACTATTTTGTTGAATTTTATATGGAGAATTTATTTTGAAATGAATAATAGTCCAAGGAAAAAAAATAAAGAGTTTGCGTTAGTTGGGCTATTATGGGCTACAACGAAGGCAAAAAAAAAAGAGTTTGCATATTATGGGCTAATAATATATTTTACTGCTTTGCGTTAGTTTTTTTTTTAAGAAGAAGCCCGTAGGCGTGAGGACATGCATTTTACTGCTTTGCGTTAGTTACATACTTGCACGACAGCACGAGGACAAGCATTTCAACATTTCTGGTGGTCTAATACTATTTCTTTTTTCTGTTTGTTATCTGTTAAATGTTTGAAGGAAAAAAACAAAAAAATAGTTTTTCTGAATTTTAGTTTATTTATTTATCGATTCTAGACTAGATTAAAAAACCGTGGAGGTCTTTAATATTAATGAGTGAGGCTATGGTAATATGCTTATATGCATATTATGAATCGACTTGTGTTATGACTGTATATTTATTTTCAAATTCCAAACAATTGATCTGAACTGTGGTCTCTATATGAAAGTGTACTTGCAGACTAAAATTTACATTTTTTAGAATATTTTTACCATTGTTTTAAATAGGTAGAAATCACTTGATCTAAAAAATCTAGACCATTCAAAAGTAGTGATTTCCATATACTTAATATCTAAAACCTTAGTAAAAAAATTCTAAATATATAAAATTTAGTCAGCAAATATATTTTCATAAAGATGATTTTAAATGATTCATATCGAATATTTAAACTTAAAAAAAAATACTAATTTAAAATATAACCAATTTGCGGTAGGCATATTATCATAGCCTCACTCATATATATTACTTGAGAAATAAACTAATTAAGTTGTCCGAAAAAGTAATCTCGGGACCATCATAATTGTCACAATCTGATTGTCACATCTTCTAGAAAGGACCATTCTTCTGATTCAAGCTCTCCAAATACAGACAATTCAATTTCATGCTTAATGAGTTCTAACCTCGTCCATACTCCATACTTACCTTTAAGAGTGTCAATGGTACCCTTTTAACCGTTTACCCTACTCATATCGTATTCTATGAGTAAGGTTTTTTTTTTTTTTAGCTTATCAGGTATGGATCGATATAGGTAAGAAATTTTTTTAGTTAACTAAACGGGTACGAGTACGAGTAAAGACTATTTCATACTCATTACACTATAGAGTAATTATATAAAATAAAAATATATAATAAAGTTTGAGCAATAATTAGTGATGGTGAAATTTATTTGCGTAATATATCATATGATATTGTTTGCGCAATAATTAGTGATGTGTTTTTGTTATTTAGTGTATATTTTTTTACTATAAAAATGTTAAACAAATTACTTTTAATTGAATGTTTTGTTATTTATTTAAATAATTGAATTTATGCAAAGAGATATTCGTGTTTTTGGATTCTCTTGTTTTATAAAAAATTTAGTTAGAATTGATTATATATTTTTTTATTAGTAATGTAATTGTTAAGTGTGAAATGAATTATTTTTTATATTTTATTTGTAAAATATAATAAAATTAATTATTATATTAATATTATTCGTTATTCATTCGTTCTGTTATTCAATAATTTTAACAGGTAGGAATAAAGTGGATAAAGTAAAATAAAATTAATTCTTAATAAATATAAATAAGATATAGATAACATGAATTCTTAATAAATATGGAAATGAAAATGCTTCCCTCTGCACGTATCGTACTCACCCATTGACACCCCTACCTACCCTTCGAGATCCTTTAAATTGATCAGCCGCCAGCGCCCATTGCCCCATTCCAACCTCGCATTATAAATTTATAATAATCATCAGTAGATCACTTGGATAAACCCCAAATGGCCACCTCACAGTGCTGTGACAACCCGCCGACTCTGGACCCGGTCTACGGGAAGGGCACTATTGTGGACAACTTCGGGGGACTCAAAACATATATCTCTGGCGCCGTCGACTCCTCCAAGCCCGCCATCCTCCTCGTCTCCGACGTCTTCGGTACTTCCTAAATCCTCTTGACTTTTTTCTATAAAGTCCTTGAGAATTTTATTTATTGCTTTATCGTTTCTCCTGAGACTGATTAAGTTGTAGTTTCGTCTTTGACGCCTCTGTCTTAGTTTTATGCTCCTTTTACTTTGAGCTTGAAATGCCATGACGGGTTTGTATTAGCTGTTATTTACGCATAACCTGCTATTCATATGCGGTCCGTCCAATCTAAAATGAACGGAGTGTAACTTAATGCTTTGCAGTGTTGTAAAAAACGGCCGTTTAGGCCGATTAATCGACTAGTCATTGGCAGCGACCAAATCGTCCATTTTTTTGACTAATGGACCGACTATTCCCGATTATATCCAATTATTTCCGATTAAACGCTTGACGAGTGCATACTGTTGCTTACAACACTGTTACACTAATGAAACGGGCATATAGTCTTTTTTCAGAAAAAAAAAAGAAATTTATAATGAACGGATCGGTGTGCGGATGCACACCGCTGATGTCCTTTATCTCCATGGAAGGTTTGTTTAATTTGGGTCGTCATTTGAATCGGATTCCAAGCCGTAGGATCAAATTCGGACGGTTCCTTCCAGTGCATGAGTCAAATGCCTAGGATGTTCTCTTTTCTTTTATTCTTATTTTTATAATTATTATTTGCGTCTAAGCCCCTCCGAGTTAGAAAATTTTCTTTTATCGTTTTTTAAATGCACATGCTTCATAAATATTGGCAACAGCAACAACAGCAAGCAGCAGCAGCAGCAACAACACTAATAGTAATAACAGCAGCAACAACAACAACACTAATAGTAATAACAGCAGCAGCAGCAACAACAACACTAATAGTAATAGGGATAGTGATAGTAATAGAGATAGTGATAATATACAATTAGCGGGTAATAGCAATATAAAGGCAACAATTGTAGCTTGGAAAATAACTCCTACGGTTTATTTTGAAAAATACTCTATTTGATGTTCAGTTGTACCTTTCTTACTATTTCAGTTCTCTGTGGAAGGTGTAGTATCCTTCCACAATCTTCTACCAAAGTAATATATATGGTCCAAGTATATATGGTTGAACTTATTTAAGTCTAAAGGTTCTGAAAGCTAAGTTGTGGTATATAGTAAACATCAAATAAAGTTCTGGTATATGCTCTTAACATTTTCTTATGCAGTCCACATATAATTAGAGACTTGTTTTTTACCCAACTAATTTAAGAAATTCTTTGTCTGGTTGTTGATCACGCTTCTCAAATATTGTATACCCAAATATGAATCACAATTACTCCTTGTTTGATCATTTTGTATTAAAAAAAAAAATTAATGAGTTAAGACTGCCTTTTCTAATAGAGACTACTTTCATATGCCATCATTAGAAAAGAGTGGTGTAAAGTGACCCTACCCCCATCTTAACTGTTAACAAACCCGACCTGAGCTTCTTTTATAACAAAACATATTGGAATATAAACCTGAATCAACTGACAATCTGTCTAACCTAAAAGCAGGTTTGACAGTGACCTGACCCAAATATGAGGAACTTGTTGTTATAAATCGAAAACTCCAGTAGCCTGTTACATGAACCTAACTGAATGATAGTTGGAATGGGATAAAGTTCTCAACCTAAAAAGGAATAAAAGAAAACTCAACTTTAATCCTAAAAAATAGATGGCCTGATAAAATTTTCTATACTGATATTATAACTTTTCAGAGCTTTTTGTTAGATAAAGTGTTCATAGCTTAATAGACTTAACAACCTGCCTATGAAACTAGTTGTGCAAAATTCACAGGGAATGTCACTGTCAAGATTTAAAAGAAGAAAAAATATCACAGGGAACAAAAGAATGACAAATTATGTCCTAGAAAGCATAGAAAAACATACATCCTTGTAAATATGGTTAGTTGTCAGTCTGCTTTCCCATTGGGTTAGAACTTCTGTGAACATCCCCTCTCCTAATTTCTTTCTCCACGGATTACTGGTTCAAGAAAAGCAGAACTAGATACCAAAAGGTTCACAAGTATTCTTCATTTTGCTTGGTTTGTACATGCTAAACTCTAAGTTTTACTTGTCGTGTTATATGACTAACTAGAAGATGGTTCTTTTCCTTTCCAGGATTTGATGCACCAAATCTGAGGTTAGTGCCCATTTCCTTTTTTTCTTACTTCTCTACAATATTTCCCTAATGCATGTTGGGCTGTAAGTTCTAATTTAATTGGGACTCTTTTGACTAATCGTAGAAAATTATGATTTGACCTGATAGGGCTTTGGCAGATAAACTGGCAGAGTCTGGATTTTATGTGGTGGTCCCGGATTTTTTCAATGGAGACCCCATGTCACAAGACTTGCGTGACTTCAGTCTGTTTCCAGCGTGGAAGCAAAAGCATGGACCAGTATGCACTGGGTTTACACTATATTTTAATTGTTTCTGTGTTGCAGTTTCTTCTTTTCCCATTCAAATCTTGCTTTCTTTAAGTTCAATGGAAATTTTAATTTCTACTTCAGCTTAATTGGGTATGGATGAAAGAACATAGTAGTGTCCTTATGGTAGTTTGTCACTTAACTACACTCCTGTATGTGCTAATTTGAATTATAATTGTTGCTCCAGAACAGTACGAAACCATCAATTTCCAAGCAGATTCCTTTAGAAAGTGTGTTTCAGTATTTAAAGTGGGTATTATGAAACTTCAAGAGATCCCAAGGCTTTCTTTAGATGGGATTACAATGTTCAGTGTTGCTTCAGTAATTTGTAAACTAATGAATTTAGGCAAAAGGATTTGAGGATGCAAAGCTTGTGATACAAGCCCTAAAGGAAAAAGGTTTATCTGCCATTGGAGCTGCAGGTTTTTGCTGGGGAGGTACTGGTTATCTGTTTTTATTGTGTTATGTTTTTGTCTGTATATTTATTTCATTTAGTGCATTTTGGGCTTGGCATTGAGCCTTTAAACAGTAGAGGATATATTAGTGTATATCATTTTTATTTTTCGCAGCTTGTTTTGTTATTAGAGCACACATCTTCTCTTACACATGCACATTTATGTCAAAAATGTTAACATAATTTATTGAACTCATCATTCGGTGTTGTCAGCCAAGGTTGTTGTGGAATTGGCAAAGTCAGATGACATCAAAGCCGCAGTACTGCTTCATCCCTCTTTGGTCACTGTTGATGATATTAAAGGTGCAGATTTTTTTTCCAGTTTATTCAATAATTGTGGTATTGTGCTGCTATTGGTGGGTACTTTGCTGGTATTGGGACAGTAATCTGCACCACGCTGTACCAAGTTAACGCCTGTCAGTTACCAATCAGGTGTCTGCTTATTTTTCTTAGGCTGAGAGTACTATTCTTAGTTTTGTTGCACCAGGTGGCACTATAAATCTCAGATTTACGACTTATTATATTTATTTCCCTCTCTGACTAATTGAATGTACAAAATCAACTTCAGAGGTGAAGATCCCCATATCAGTACTTGGAGCTGAGATTGACAGAAGTACCCCTCCAGAAGTGACTAAGCAGTTTGAGGAGATACTTTCTACCAGACCTGAGGTGATTTGAATTTCTCAACTGACCCTTACACCATAGAACTCCAACTAAACCAGGGTACTACAATTATTGATCCAACCTATCCAGTCATCCCAGTGTAGTGGATCCGACCAGTTTGAGATCGACGTGTGGGAAAAGGGCCAGGTATAGGTCCAAATTTTCTGACCTGCATGACCCTGTTCTGCCTGTTTACTGAACTATATGTTTTACAATGTCTTAATGGGGGTTTAGGGAAGCAATAGGAAAGCCAATGTGCTTACCTCAGTTCCACTCCATTTTGTTTGTCTAAGGTCTAATATGCATCTATTTAATATATTTTCTGTACTGTAATTAATGGGTGGGGTTGGGTTGACAGATGACTTGCGTGGGTTTTGTATATAGTTTGGTTGATCCGCTACTGGTCACCGGTGGGATTGGTTCTGACCCTTTTATAAAATATAAAAATGCTTATATGATACATCTGACCCATCCATTTCCTCAGTTTTCTGCATTTGCTTTTGAATTGTTTTTGCATGTTTTCTACCTCCTTGTTCTCTTTTTTGTTCCTTTATTTTTCTTCTATAAATTTATTTGTTTAGGGTTCAAAAGTATTTTATTTACCAACTTTTTTCTACTTTTTATATAAAACAAACTTCTGCAAAAAAAAATCCAAGTTTTCGATTCAATTCATTTGATTCTGATCGACTCATCCGATTCTAATTCCACAGTCTTAAGTAAGCAATTCCGATTTTGCAGGGCTTTGTTCTAAACTAATTATTGCCAATAAAAATGAAGTGAGCATACAGTTTTGAATCTTGATTAACTCACTATATATTTTATTATAATCTTTGCAAACAGGTGCCAAGCTATGTGAAGATATTTGCGGGAGTTCAACATGGATGGGCTGTACGATATGAGGTCACTGACAAAGCGGCTGTAGAAAAGGCTGAAGAAGCCCATAAAGACATGCTTAATTGGTTAAACAAATATGTTAAGTAAATAAAAATATAAAATGATGGCTGTGTATAATATATATGTTTCACGAATGTCATGTCAAAACTGGTGGTGATAGGTAGTTATGGGATGAATATTTAAGAGAATAAGGGTTTGAAGTATAATAAAATTTAATACATGATATTATGTTGGTAAAGATATTTGTAAGTTATATAGCAAGCTGTGATTTTTGTTGTTGTTCTGAAAATGAAGTTTCCTCCTGCACTGCTACTTTTGCAGCACAGATCGGAATCATGGGATGGTCTGTGGTGTCTCCCGTTAAAGTTAAGGATGGATCTGGTGAACCGTATTGTCTCAAGATCCAAAACCCACAAAAATTAGGATGTATGAAAAGAGTTGATGAGAGTCAGCATGGATCTTGAGACAATACGGTTCACCAGATCCATCCTTAATAAAGACCCTTCCCGTCTAGCTGTTAAAATGTTCAATTTTTGGGCTTTGAGAAGGGAATCTGGAACAGTCTTATGGGCATCGGACCGAATGTCCGGCTGGAGCCGTTCGATCTGCATCAAGATTCTCGCGTATAATTTTAAAATTCGTGTTGATAACACGCACATAAATCTTGATACGGATTGAACAGATATAACTGAACATGAGACTGAATTTAATTTGATACTCATTGAACCACCCCCCTCCTTTGAAAAGGCTCATGTACTAGACATGTTCTGTCTCCGGTCTAACCATTAAAATGTTCGATTTTTGGACTTTGAGAAGGGAATCTGGAGCGGTTTGATGGGCATCGTATCGAATATTTGGTCGGAGTCATTCGATCAGTATTAAGATTCTCACGGTTAATTTTAAAATTCGTGTTGATTACGTGCACATAAATATTGATGCAGATTGAACGGCTGAGACTGAATTTAATTCGATGCCGATTGAATCGCCCCCTCCTCTGAGAAGGCCCACGTATTAGACATGTTCTGCACAGAAAGGAGAGAAATTAAGCAAACGGGCCGGACCATGTAATCACCAAAATAAAAATAAAATTAAGCAAACAAAAACCACTGAACTGGATCATTCATCATTTCGAATGACAATAAAACATGTACAATCAAGGATCAGTCCTATTTTCCACCGACTGCATAATTTTTATTTATATACTAATTAGTATTAATCTCATCATGCATCTTTTTTACTGTCATTTATCATTTAATTTCTTGCAATAAATCCTGGTTTACTTTTCTAATGAAAAGAAATCGTGATTTTGTGCTAGACTAATGTTTAAATTTGCCCGATCAATCGATCTTCATATAATTAGTACTTTATATGTCTTTATCTTGCGTGGAGTACGCGCCAATTTGCCGGAAACTTGAGTTAACAGCCAGTCAAGAGACTTCCAATTCTTTCGGCTCCTCTCCATTCCTTATGACAATGGAGACATCAGTCAACAACACTCTAAACTATATATCTGTGCACTCTACACTTACCAGCACTACAAATTAAAATAAATACTGGGGAATCATCTAAGACTTGTGATTTGTGAAGATTACATGATTCATGCACATTTTTGCAACAAGTAATTGTGCAGTCCATTTTTAATGGAGATGACAGATCGAGCGCGTTACTTGACCTTGACTAGCTAAGAATCTCCCCTCTTTAGTCTTACACAACTCACCATATATATGACGCCTCTATCTAAATATACATTTATATTACTTTTTAGTTCACAAATCAAATGCTTGCACAATGGCCTATCTATACTACAAACTCATTATTTTATTAGCTGTGCTCCTCATTCAAAACAAACAACTAAACTCTTGCTCAGAGGAAGACTTACAATCTCTTTTAGCCTTGAAGAGGGGTCTCATCGACCCGCGCAATCGGCTCTCCTCTTGGACCGGGGACAGATGCTGCTCCTGGCAAGGCGTCACGTGCAACGAAAACAAGCCCTCTCGTGTGGTAAAACTCGACCTCCACAACCCGGCAGGTGATGATGATTTGTGGGCCCTAGGAGGCCAAATCAGCATCTCTCTGCTCCAAGTCGACTTCCTGGCCCACCTTGACCTCAGCTTCAATGACTTTGAGGATGTCCCTATCCCCACCTTCTTTGGCTCTTTTCCAAGACTAATATACCTTAACCTCTCTGCTGCCGGCTTCGAGGGAAATGTTCCTTCACATCTTGGAAACTTGTCTACCTTGCGCTGCCTAGACCTCTCGAACAATGTTTACTTGAGTGTCGAAGATTCGGGGTGGATTGCAAATCTCAACTCTCTCAAGTGCCTTGATCTAAGCTACTTGAGCTTCAACGAGAAGTTCAGTACGTTGCTAGGATCACTTCACATGCTTCCTTTGTTGACCAAGTTGCACCTGTCCCAATGCATTTTCTTGGATAATACAATTCCAACATTTCTTTCAAAGACCAACTTTTCCCCTCTTTCTACACTTGATTTATCTTACAACTACTTCAATTCTAGCTTGCCAATGTGGTTATTAACATAACCACTCTTGAGATTCTTGATCTCGGGGGAAATAATTTTCAGGTTAACATACCATATGTTGTTGATAATATGAGTTCCCTAAGATATATTGATCTTTCGAACAACAAATATGTTGATGGAGGTGGGTTCCCACAACATCTTCAAGGGCTTTGTAAATTGCAATCACTATACTTGTCATGGATGGATATAACCGGTGAACTATCGATGTTCAAAGGTATCACAAATGGTTGTAGCAAAAACACTATAGAGAACCTAGACCTTGGAGGAAACCAAATTCAGGGAGCATTGCCTGAATGGTTGGGAGAGCTCTCGAACCTTAGAACACTTGAATTGTATGAGAACCATATCATAGGTTCAATACCCGCTGGCCTTGGCAGTCTGAAGTCACTTGAACTTCTATACATTGCTGCAAATAGCTTGAGCAGAACCATTCCAAGCAATTTTGGGAACCTCTCGAGCCTGGCGTATCTTGATATTTCCAGCAATTCTTTGGAAGGTATTATGACCGAGTTGCATTTTGCCAATCTGAAAAGCTTGAAGTACCTAGACATTTCCTTGAACAAATTGGCCCTGGAAATAAGCAATGATTGGGTTCCTCCTTTCCAATTGGAGACAATTAGATTGGGTTCTTGTAAGTTGGGTCCAAAATTCCCTCAGTGGCTTAGGAATCAATTCAACTACTCTTGGCTTGATATGTCATATAGCGAGATAGCAGATTCTATACCAAAATGGTTTTGGAACCTCTCAGAAAATTTTGTCCACTTAGATCTCTCACATAACAAAATTTGTGGAGGAGTTCCAACCCTATCAAGAGTGAACTCTTCCGCAGATGTGGCTATTGACTTGAGCTCAAACCTTCTCAAGGGACCCGTACCATTGTTTCCTTATTGCGAGGGTTCCGTCGACTTGTCAAATAACTTGTTTTCTGGAAAGATTCCATCAAAATTGGGGACGTGATGCCTAAACTAAGATTCCTATCTTTTGCCAATAACAGCATAACAGGTGAAGTACCTGCAACATTTTGTGAAATGGATAAGTTGGAAGGCTTAGATCTCTCAAGAAACAAGTTTTCTGGTGAAATTTTGAATTGTTGGAAACCAAACTTAAGCCTGAAAATTTTGGATTTCTCAAGCAACAATATCACCGGCAAGATTCCTGATACAATTTGCTCAGTGTCTTCAATAATTTCCCTACATTTGAGCAACAATGAATTACATGGACACCTCCCAAAATCATTGATGAATTGTCATCATTTGATAACCATTGATTTTGGCAACAACAAGCTCACAGGTGAAATTCCATACTGGGTAGGAGTTAATCTATCAAAACTGAGAATCCTGAGCCTACAGAGGAACAAGTTCACTGGAAGTATACCACACGAGCTATCATGGATAGCTTCTCTTCAAATACTAGATCTCGCTCACAATAATCTATCAGGTCATGTCCCACAAAGTGTTGGCAACCTGACAGCAATGAAGGAAATCCCCAGTGGTAGACAGTTCTTCTACCAGATTGAAAGCTACAAGGAGAAGATGATTTTGGCCATAAAAAACAGATCCGACCCTTATAGCAATTTACTCCCACTTGTTTCATCCTTGGACTTTTCTGAAAATAGTTTAACTGGGAGAATTCCAACTGAGGTGACCAGTCTTTATGGCTTGTTGAGCTTGAACCTCTCAGGAAACCAACTAGGAGGAGGGATTACAAGCAACTTCGGGTTTATGCAAAGAATAGAATCTCTAGATCTCTCAAGAAACCATCTCACTGGCCCCATACCAGAAAGTCTCACCAATTTGACCTTTCTTAGCTATCTCAACCTATCATACAACAATCTATCGGGAAGAATTCCCTCTGGAAATCAGCTGAGCACTTTTACTGATCCATCTGCATTTACAGGGAATCAGTATTTATGTGGTTTTCCTTTACCTGATTGTGCTGCAAGGCCAATCCCACCACCCTTAGGAAGTGAAGAGGAGAACAAAGGCAGTGACAAAGAGATGTTGTGGTTATATATCGGCATTGGTGCAGGATATCTATTCGGCTTGTGGCTAACATGGTGTGTGCTTTTGTTCAAGAAGGAATGGAGATGGGCATTTTTCGGAAGATGGATAGAGCATATGATAAGCTCTATGTTCTGGTTGCAATAAAGGTGATAAAGTTGAAGGCCCAAAAATGCACGAGCGATGGCAATAAAAGATGAAATATGCTGGACCATATACATTTTAGAAGCCCTATAACTGTGTTCTGATTTTCATTCTGTTATTACTGTTGCTTGTTCTTTGTTGCTGCTCTTTGTTCTTGTTGTAACTTCCACTGAATGGTTAAAGTTGTAGTGGAACTATTCCAGCATTAAATTTACAAACTTGCAATTATTTAAGTGGTACAGATAGATCACCCAGGTCTCCTGACCTCATGTGAGAAGAAAACTAATAGAATAATGGGAGTTTTGCAGGTAATTTCAACTTTTACAAAGTTTATGCAAAGTGTACTCAGCTGGCACATGTATTAATCTGCAGAGGCACCAATGGGTAGTATTTTAATGTTTAAGGAAGGCCTTCCAGAACCAACCTTGTCTAGTGGCAAATTTGAAATCTAGATATTTCTTGTGAATATTAAACAGCTGGATGGCTCGACTCTCCAACCTTTACATAAAAAAAAAAAAAAGCCAGCCTTCATCCCCAATCAACATGCAATAGTCTACAATTGGAGTCCTGGGCCACCTTGTACTGATCCATACCAGTGCCTGCCCTGACCGATGCAGTTCCAATTCAGTTCAACACCAATTCACTTCACTTTATTTAGTCTTTTCTTTTTTGAGAAATTAAAAGTCAACAGTATAGGTTTAACAGCGACCAGTGTACTAGGGATCACTACATGTGTTGCACAGCATTAAAAATATTGGTTTGCTTCAAAGCAACAATTATAATGAACATTGTGACAATACTCATGAAAATATGATTTTAAGTTAACTACCTTTATATCCGAATTGCAATCATCACAAATATTGCATCATTCCAAGCCATAACTAATAATTTTTCTAATGTTCAAGGCTTTCAACACACAACTACAATGGCATGCTAAGATGATAGCTTAGGGGTTGTTTGTCGACTTGTAATATTGGGAGTTTTGCACCCAAACAACTCCGTATTAGTTCTCTACTTAATTAAAAGGTAGGAACCACCGTTGCAAAATACAGGAAATTACAAATCTACATAGCAAGTAACCCTTTTTATTTCCTGTCAATTCCAAAGAACACAACAACGGTAAAAATATTCATACCCTCAAATTTAATTCTTAAGTCTTGCTAGCAGGCCTCACCTCCTATTCATCCTCAATATCCCAACTCAACTCCTCTTCCTCTTGATCTGTCGTTGCACTCAACCTTTTTCGCAAATCCTCTTCTTTGGCACCAGAGCCTGAACCAGAACTTGGACCAGGATCTGCTAAGCCCCCTTTCTTATCCTCACTTTCTCCCACTTCCTCTATTGCCTCCCACCCAAGATCCTCTTCCTCCTCACCTGGCACAGATGGCCTGCTTGAAATTACTGAGAAATCACTACTTTTTGATGCCATTTCCTCTCCATTTGAATCTCCATTACTATCTCCGTTTGACTCTTCTTTTGATGTATCGCCTGTCTGTCTTTCCTCTACCCCTTGGGAAGCAACTGACTTCACATCTTGGGTTTCCATCTCACCATGGGTAACCTGTTCTCTAACATTGTCCTTCTTTTCTTCCTTCGGCAACATTTCTTTCCCTTCAACCTTTTCTTCTTCTTCTTCTTCTTCCTCCACTTCCCAGCTAAGATCCTCCTCTTCCTCTCCTGCAACTGCCATTTTTACAATTTTAGCCCTGGCATCCTCAGCCTGCTTTATCTTCTCAATTTTATAAAAATATCGACTCCAGAATGTCTCCTCATCCACCAAGCTCGGCACCAATTTCTCCAAAAATACATCTAACTGTGAGTTCTCCTTCAACAAGGAGTCAATCTCGTCTTTTCTGTCCTCCAACTTGAATCCAGACTGCCATTTGGCGAAGTCCTGGGGGTCCTCAGGAGGTTCAGCAAAGGTGGCAGGGTCAGAGCGGGCAGCAATAAGCTGGGCCTCAAAGCGGGTGTACCGTGAAATGATGGGAAGTGTGGAGGAGGCAGAGGAGGGTCGGGAGTTTGACTCAGAGTCAGAGGGGGAGTCAGAAGGAGAGGGGGAATCAAGGGTGAGGAGAGCTTCTTTGCTTTGTGATATTATCTCAACAGTGCCTCGTCTTATGGTGTCCCCGATGTCATCTACTGCCTAGAAGTGGCAAAAGAACAGATGTTAGCAAACTAAAAAAATATTTGTAGTGGTCATTTACTTGGAAAAGTTACATTGGAAGATTTGATTAAGCATAGTCAAACATTATACAGCTTAAGCCCAAACCAAGTTGATTATACACTCCGCCATGCTGTGAAGTAGTACACAAGAACCTGATAATGATCTGGTACAAGTAGAACCCGTATTCTACTGCTACAATATCTACACAATCCTTCACTAGTCTAAAATTGACTGGCAAGGTACTAGCAAGTAGTAACAACCATGGCTGTAACACTACACAGCAGACATGAAACAGTGCAGAATTGATGTGGCACCAGTGAGATCCTCTGTGGCACTAATAGATCACATAGGACCTTGGCAGAACAGATCAGAAACAAAATTAGTATCATAACCATAACACTTGTCAGAAGAATAAGACTGCCTGGTAATAACATTGTAGTAATCTAATTTCACTAAAATCATACCACCTTACTAGTCAATTCAAAAAAGGAAACACCAATTCAATAAAATCAGATCACTAATTGAAACTGTGGTTGCTACTGGAAATAATTGGCTGGTTCTATGTTTGTGCCAGTAACAACATATATACAAGTTGGCAAACATAATCTTTACCTGGCCCATAGACTCGAGTTTCTCCTGAGCAGCCGAAGCCCCAACATCCAGTGCACGAGAAGCTACATCTCGAAGCACCTCACTCTCAGATTTCAGTCCATGCCCAAACTCCTCCAAATCTTTGATAACCGTCTCCGATCTAGACGCAATTGTCTTTATCAACCCTCCAAATCCCAAACCCCATGCTCCAGTCGAAACCCCTTCTTCTTCTTCTCCACCTTCCTCTCCTTCTTGTGCTTCCCCTCTTTGCTGATTCTGCTCCTGATTTGATGGTTGTTCTTCTTCGTCTTCACCTTGATCTTCTTCTTCAGGTGGATCCGTGGAGGTGGAGAAGACTGTTTTGAAGAAATCCATCGTTGCGGCGGCCGCGGCGGAGGCGGCTGCGGCTGTTTCGTCTGGTTCATCGTGCTCCGGGGAGGTTGCGTTTTCTTCTTCGTCGAGGTCGGGGTCTGGCTCGGTAGAGAAAACCGACCTGAAGAAGTTCATGGTACTTTGATTTGGGAAAGAATTAGGGTTTGCGAGGGAAAGGAGAGGAGCAAGATGGAAGGAAAGAGATCTGCTTTACGCACTGGAATTATTTTCGAGCAGCAACAGGCTAGAGGGGCCAAACCACCAACGCTCAAATTGGAGGAGAATTAAATTAATTAAGTTTATGAATTATTGCCTTTGTCGGAGGAGTTTGGTGTAATCAAGTTTACCAATGACTTGGCTGTTTTGTTACGAAAGGAATAACAGGAACTTGTTATTCCGATCTCAAACGTTGATCTTCATTGAAAATCGTGCATGAAAAAGTTTATTGTGGAGACTGGCGCATACTCAAATTTGAACGGTTGGGATCGGAATAACAGGTTTTTGTTATTCCTTTAGAATAACAGCAGATTTATTTCCGAAGCGGAAAACTTCATTTTTTTTATAGTTCCGTACGATACTTACGGCAGTACAGCCAGTTGAACAAGAAAATAAATCTGTTGTAATCTCGAATCCAGTTGACAGTACTCTGAAATCTCTCTAATTTCGAATCTTGAATTTTTTTTTAAAACGCATTTTGAAACAAAAACCAGTCAAATTTCTGTCGACATGCATTCAATTTAAAGCATTACCTTGTCAAAATATTGAAATTAAAGCATAGCCTTGTCCAAAATTGAAACTTTAGATGGTCACGTTGCAAATTCTAGCATTATTATAATGTAATAAGTTAATACTTAACAGTTGAATGTCTCAATTTTCAAGACATAACGGAAATTAAATTGGTTAATAATATACGATTTCAAAGCAAAGTAGCAAAATAATACATAAACAGTTAACAAACTTTTTCGCTTTTTTCCGCACTTAATCCATTTAATTATCAACATATGTTGATTCTTTTTTTCTTCTAAAACTTCAATTGTCAAGGGTTCCAAACCCGTTCAATTAATTTAAACTTTGTTTAATCGAGTATTTTAAAAGATTTTTTTTTATTGAAAACTCGTAGGCGATATTTCATTAATCAGCACATAAACCAATTACACATCGTTTCGTACCAGTATATACAATATTTGTACCAGTATTTATATTATTACAACTGAAACCCCTTTCTAAAGTAGACAAGAAAAATCAGAAAAAAAAAAAAGCAGAACTAAGGGTTACTGCGCTCAGATTAGCATATGGTGAGCCTAAAGAATTTTCTGTGCTCACGCTCAGATTGGTAGGTTGTGAGCCTGCATATTTCTTGTCGTTAGCACAGGAAAGTGTTGTTGTAATCAAAGCGAAGCAAGAGTATCCAAGAGAGCCTTTGTGCTCAGATAAGATTTGTGCCTTGAGTTATTTAAAAAGAAACACAGAGAAAGGAGATAAGAAGAAGAAAGAGAGGGAGGAGGAGAAGGGGAGGACTCAATTATTTTAAAAGATTTGACTGAGCTCATGCATTTTAAATTAAACTGTCTATATTTTTTTTTTTTTTTACTTCAACATGAACACGTGTTCAGGCAATGTGGAAGTATGAGTTAAGAAGTTCGAACTGCCGAATTTTAAAATCTAGATATACTGAAATGCTCAAAAGACAAATAAAAAATTCGAATGAATAAGCCCGTCGAACAAAAGTGAAACAGCAATCTCATAAATGAAAAAAATATATAGATGGATGGATGACTTCAATTGTTTGCGCAAAAGAAAATTACAGAAACACAATTATATACATCACAACAGAAAAAAACCCTAATAATAAACTATAATTATTCTTCATAAAAAATAAACTATAATCATTTTCTTGTAAAAATAAAGGACCCTCCGTAAATCCACTATAACGAGAATTACATTAGCTATGTTATCTAACTACAAGGATTGGAGCTATCAAAAGCCTGACAACTTTTGATGAGGTTTTCTAACTAACTACAAACCAACCTGCATATTATACAACCTAATCAGACTAACTAATCATATCCAACAAGAGGGCCCAATATGCAATTCAAAAGCTACACATGATACTTTTCATTAACCCGTTCCTCATGGCAAACTCAAGTCACCATTGTAAACAATACACCAGTACTGTACCAAATTACCAATACCTGGTACGACTAACAAAACAGCACTATCCACTAGTCAAAATAAGCTCAGAAGCTGCTCCCATTGCTTCCTTTCCACCCCTCCTTAGCAAAGCCAGAGCAAGGGCATCCTCATTCCACCTCTTCAACCCGTCACACACCCGCTTCAGCCTATTCACATCCACATCCAGCACCCAACAAGGCGTGCATTCCACCACCAACCCTAGAAATCCCAACACATACGCACGCCAGATAACCATATCACACCCAATTGTTATCTTACCATCCAATGCACGTCCCAAAAATTCAAAATGCGCCTTCATGACCCTCTTTCTTCTCTTTGACAGTGGTGTTGAATCAAAGCCCCATGCAAACATGCCAGAATAAACTACTAGATACGATAACACATGGCCGCCTAACCTGTACACTATTCCCCCTCTTTCCCCCTGGTCTAAATCATGCACCGAGAGAAACCAGGAGGGAAGCATCTCTTGGATCAGAGACTGCACCAAGCCAGATCCCCCAGAGAGCCACACAATGGTTGCACCAAGAGCAGCTGCGTCTTTGACCCGCGCCATGGCAGCATGGAGAGAGGCTTGGCCATACCGAGCTCGATTCTTGCTTTTCAATTTTGATTTTAGTTGGTTTGACGTGTATTCTATTGGCATGACGGTATCAGCTATCTCTTTCACCGAGAGCATGAGGAGAGAGAGGATCTCTTCAGCAAGAATTACGCAGTCTTTTATACATCTAAATATTCGGAGGTAGAGGATGCCAGGCGCAACCGGTGAGAGACCACCCGAGAAATGAGATCCAAATCCATGACCTATATTAACCCATTTTATTGAGCATGTTAGGAAACAAATCAGGATTCTTTTAAGCACCATTTTTCAAATGCATGTTAGAGGTGTATGATCCTTGTCAACCTGTTTGACATGTGGGCATCAATTAAGAGGCAACATGGACCAAATAGTTCACTCAAAAAATTAAAAAAAAATCATGGACTACGAAGACCTGACGCTAGCTCCATTGTCATACTTTAATCAAGAAAATACTTAATATCTACAGAAATCAACTACATCTTGTAGGTCCCAAAATGGAAAATTCTGAGATAAATTTTCAAATTCCAATGACTCCAAATGATCAATTGCACATGTTGCTAAGGAAATATGCATATATTGCTCAATTACCTAGAAGGCTTCCAACTCCACCAGTGCCAGGTGATGAGCCAGAAAACCCAAGAGTTGTTGCAAAGCAGCTGCGCAGAAGCTGCACAACAGCATCATTGTTGTGATGAAATACAGTGCGAGAAGCGGAGAAGATTAGGAAATCGGTCCACCGCTTCACCTTCTGTGTCCACAGAGCTGCAACTATCGGCATGCTTGGCCAGGGACAACTCGCAGCGAGGTTCTCCAGTGCGGGGCCGGCCAAATTGAGGAAGAGTTGTGATGCATTGTCAAGCTTGTAGGTGATGGTAAGGCTAACAAAAGCTGCCAAGGGTAAGGGAAGTGTTGCTGGAGAGCTTGCACCTATAAATCAGATAATATGTGATGAAACCAAATTAACATTGCTTCAAGTGATGGAATGCATGAAAGCATGGTTTTCTGTTACAATTATCTGGAATGACACAAATTAAGCATTACAATACCAGATTCTGATTACTAAAAACCACGTTTATCACAGTTGGTTGGCTACCAGCCTACCAGCCATACATAGGTGGATCTTATATCATACATTTGTATATGGTACTTTTTGCTCTTACACAGGTAATTCTTTAGAAAAGTTCATATTTGACCCTCTCTAAGCGCGATAATTGTTCCATTTTGACCCCCTAGTTGCATGTAATGCTTTACACGTGGTTGTTACATTTATATCACCATTGTCCAGCTATATCTTATCCGGCCTTGTTTCAGGCATGACCAAAATTTACAGAGTCTGAGGTGCATTTTTTTGGGCCAACTTAGATGTCTTAGATCAGTAATCCTTCTAATATTTAATCAATTAAACACCTAAGAATCTTCACACAATGCTTTAAGTTGGAAAGTATGTCGGTGCACAGTTGTAATAATCCTCAACAACATACCGCCAGTAATTGGATGAACAATCCTTACAAGTACCTGCGACAAGGCTAGGAACATCAACCCCAGTGGCACCCACAATCTTCTTGATCTGCTCTTCGACCAAGGATAGATTTGCAGCAGGGCTTGGCCAGTCAGTTCCATTCATAAATGCCGGCTTCCAGACCCCACGAGTGACTTCTGCCGAGAAATAGCTTATTATAGATGCAAGCGATGCTGGGAGGTAATCGGCTAGCTCTTTAAGACCTAAAGTCAGAAAAAAGGAAAAATAAAAAATCGAAGACATCGAAGACATCGAAATGAGATATGTTTCTTAAGAGTGCAACATAATCCATGCCAAACTATTGGCCAGTTTTTTTTTACAAATATACCCTTCTGTAGAGCATACTATTTAATCCCTTTTTTATTTTTACTTTTGGTACAATCCTCTGACTTGAATAAAGGGTTTAATAGTCATGGTGTTTATTAGTTCTCAATTCCTTCATCAGCTATGTTTCAGTGTATAATTTTCTATTTTTAAATTTCATATGATTTTAGTTTATATGGTCCTTCAGTAAAATTAGAGAACTTTTGAGCCTCCTGTTTAGGTTCTGAATTAGAATGAAATTAACCATACCTGTAGCCAGTTCACGTGGAGATAGCCTACCATGCGAGCAAGCAGTAAGTGTTGCGTCAACAACAAATGGCACCGCCTCCATTATATCCCAAGCAGGCAACTTAGGCCAAGAACACAAATCCTCACTTCCTGTAACTGAACTACTACTCAAGCTACTGCTTCCAGACACAAATGATTGATTCCCTCCTCTATTTATCTTTCTAAACATCATATTCAAAAGCGAGTCCACATTTCTATGCACTGGGGTCCCATGCTCGAGACCAGAGAGAGTTGATGCCAAACAAGCTTGGTGCAGTCTATACCACAATTTCAACTTTGGAAAATAATCGACAAAGATTGGATCAGACGATCTTTGCTTGGAATGATTACTTCTACTATTTCTCAATAGGAGAAGATATTCAGGGGTTAGTTGTGACCCAACTGGGGCAGCTTCACCCATTATGCAATATTCGAGAGGAGGATGATTAAATTTCCACAGCCGCATCAAGAGAATAAAAGCACTGGAGAAAATGGTGTGAACTGAGATTTCTTCACCAGTTTTGAGGGTCCATGAGATGGTAGGAGAACATGAGCCGAATACTTCACAAATTGCCATGAGAGCTGCTGCTAGTTCTGGAACCTGGGAATGTGCAGAATTTTAAGAAAATCAGAATGATTATTTTTATTTTGGAGGCAACAAAATCAATTAATTTCTTAACCATGTGTCTAAAAACATGATTTTGTGGAGTTCAGATAACCATTTGGGCACCAATGTAATCAAATCCTTGCATCTTGCTCAGCTAGGTTGCATAGCAGAGGGTCAATCATCTGCTTATTTAATAACTAATGGCCTAACTGATGTAAAATTAACTACAGTCGGTGGTTAGTAGCACACTGATGGTTAATTCAGTCCTAGAGAATTAAACTATGGTTATATTTGTTTGGCAAGTTGGTGCCTGAGAAAGTATATGTTAGTACAGGGAAGCATGATTTCCTGAATTATATTTCTAACAAGGTTCTACTTTCTAGTGCTAAGCTAATTTAAAGATAAGAAAAATACAACAAAAAAATTCATTTATTTTTTTGGATTACCATGCCATGAAAAGAAAACACTTGGACACAGTCAACAGATGAAATTCCAGTAAGAATAGCATTTAGCATGGCCCCATGATTTATCAAATGGCTGTCGATCTCAGAGTAATCATCCGGGACTGGAGGTGAGAGCAGCTTGACTACAAAATTTACAGTATGTTCCTGACATGTATGAAATTAGTAGTATCAATGTCCAATCAATCCAAAATTCAAAACAGACATTGTGTTGGTGTTTATTTGGGTTTCTGTATATATGGAACAAAGATTGTTTCTGCACCTGAATGTTCCATCCTGAGATCAAAGTGGCCCCGCAAAGAACAGTAGCAGCAGAAATCTTGTCATCATCTGACCCATTGATAGCTGCTTCATATATCTTCTTCAGCTCTGCTAAGCTTTCAACAAGACCATGAGCTTGACTCAGTGTTGTTTGTTTTTCCAATAATAATTAATTAAATTTGAAATCTACTTCCTAAAAGCAAGAAGCACACACCTTGAGGCAGGATTACTAGCTAGAGCATTAACCATTGATTGGTTCAGAGGAGCGCCTCTCATAAAAGTAGACCAACCTGGTATTTGGCTTGGGATGGTATGAGGAATCTGACTGAGATGACCTTTCACATAACCAGGCCAGAAGTAAGCAGATGTATCCAGTAAGTTTCGTGAAATACAAGACTCAACAATCAAGTGCCACATATTGCCATCTGAAAAAGAAAGAATGACAACAAGGATATAAGACGAAATACGCAAAAATATACAACGACGAAAAGGATTAGTAAAGCACAACTGGATAATGATTTGTTTGAAACAAACTTACAACAGTTTATCCCCCTCTCATGCAAATTTGCACCATCCATATACCTATTAGCAGCATTATGTCCTGAAACAAACATGATAGCCTTAGAGGCTGCCTGATTGGCTGCAGATACAGCTGAAGGAGGAGGCACGAGTAAACTCTCATAATCGCCCAAGGCCTGTAAGCTAGAGACCAAGTGGCTTCTTCTGGCAGCGGAGTTTTCTTTCGGTTCACAAAGGTTTGCTGATTCTGGAGCGACTCCATCTTCTTCTATAATATTGGCAATTGCAAGTGTGGTTATGGATAGAAGCAAGCATAGCCGTGTGTCTAGACGAGGCACAGGTCCCTCGACTGGCTCTCTTTCCTGTGTTGAACATAGAATTTAGAGCTGTGTTGTGGACATTGTATCTCAATTACAGGACCAACTAAGCCAAAAGAATTAGATATTACATATCAAAACAATAATTAACAAGGCAATGGTGACACCATGTGATACAGGTGTTAAGTAGCAGCACAATATCTTACTCTCTGTACAAGGCGGAGGGATGCAATCCATAGGGCTAAGAAAACCTCATGCCATGCAGAACAATTAACTGCATGAAGAGCTTTCACCAAACCTACAAAAATTGTACGTTATTTTGTTAAGTGGGTCACCGACATGATAAAGCAACAATTTCTTTTCAAAAACACAACAAAGCTTAAGGCAGTATTCAAACATCAATGAATAATTTGCTCCATAGACAAGACTTGTAATAGAGTACATGATTCTTCCGGGAAAAGAATAAACCAATTAATTTTCAAGCCTTCAAATGTACCAATTAACCAGAGTACTCCTGTCTTGTTTGGAGGTAATAATATGTCACTGACTCCTTGTCAAGCAATAGATCTGATTCACACAGAACAAAGTATAAAATAGGAATCGAAACAGTACCACTTAAGATTTCAATTGAATTGGTAGCAGCAACCGAGCCATCAACACAGTCTTCAAGATACATATCAATTGGGATCCACGAAGTTGAGCTACTTACACCAGGTGAATGTGCAGTTCTATAACATTTGTTATGTTTCTTAGGTTTCAAAACTTGAAACTGGTTGTGATTGTCACATATCCAGTGTTTAACAACCTCGAGTGATGTTGTTGAACCCCTTAATAAAAATGAATTTGTTGTGAGAAGGTGCAAGTGCTCGATGAAAGATCCCCATTGAGAAGGCCTATGGAACATAAGAACAAGTAAACAACGTAAACAACAACATCAGTTAGATGCTAGGCAATCAGGCAAAGCTCTAATCAGTTCATACTCTTACGAGTCATATATCATTTTTTTTTAATGTTTTTTCCAGCATAGTTGAGGTCTTAGGCAGGCTAAATGCTATATAGGAACAAGGCCAGAGAACCTGAAAAACTCTTAGTGTATCAGGTGACCCTATTAATTGGAAGACAAAAGTAAGACAACAAGCAACCAGCTGAAACATAACTTTAGAAAGAGAACATTACAAAAGTTAAATATACACATACATGCTTTCACGTGCCAATGAAAGGAGGCGAGAAATTACTTTGTGAGAAAGGAAATGCCTGATGATCTCAACTGCAAAGGAAGTGTTTGTCTTCCATAGCCTCTCAAAATTTTCTGTTCTTTGTTCGCCTATTATAACATCACACTAAGTTAGTCACTTAGTTCTATAGAATATAGGTAAAATGTCTTCTGCAAAGATCATATATCCACAGTATCATGTACCAATTCCATGCCATCAGATCCCAGTCTGTTGAGCAGTTTCGCAACTATGTCAAGTCTCAATTCAGACTCGAATATGCAATTAAACAGAAATTAGGCCACCAGCCAACTATTCAAAACCAAAAGAAAAAGAAAAAGAAAAGAAAAATTACATGTGGTACCAGTGTGAGTTCTAGTGACATGCATAACATTAACAGTTGCACAACAGGTACT
The DNA here is from genome assembly GCA_028015225.1 of Carex myosuroides. Taxonomy (NCBI): domain Eukaryota; kingdom Viridiplantae; phylum Streptophyta; class Magnoliopsida; order Poales; family Cyperaceae; genus Carex; species Carex myosuroides. Next base: position 12,374,060 of record CM051474.1, read on the forward strand.
CCAACAAGAGTAAATGTAGCTATTAGTCATTACCTAATGTCCCTTCAGAAATCCCGACATCATATGGCCTCATAGGCCATTGAGACATTTTCTCAGATGTAAGCTCCAATAGGCCTTCATCATCTAATATAGCATCAACTAGCTGCCAAGTAATGCAGAGAATGTATTGCATGACGAAAACACCAGGCTCACATGCTTCAAAAACAAATGTGTCCGATAGTTGAATTGCATCATCTATCAACACCATTGTCCTGAATAACACAAATTAAATCTCTTTAGTCTTTACTAATTCAGGAAACGGCAAAGGTTTTAGCAGATAAGGAATGCGGATATCCACAACAGACCAGAGCTAAAGCAAAACAAAAAAACGAGCGAGAATTGTACCTTCTAAAGTTTGGTCCTTTGATTTCAGAAGGAAAAGAAAATCCATGCCTGAGTAAGAGTTCCAAGTATAGCCTATATGCTGAAGGCCTTAACAACCGATTTGGAATAATCCTGTACAATTTCACAAAAATATAAGAATCAATAAACAAACCATTAACTAAATATATTCGATTGCAATGCCATCATACACAATCTTAAGCTATCACTCACAATTGCACAATACTTGGTCAAAATCATTGTAATTCCAACATTCCAATTGCAATAATGGGTTTTGGTACAGTCCTAGCAGTCAAATAGTACGACTGTCTCTGTTCAGCAAGCTAAAAGTTGATAAGTTGTCACATTATGAAACATTATCGAGGTTCTTTACGACATAATTAAATCTTAAAAAGGTCCGCTCAAGGCTTGTAGAAAAGTAAAATCATAAATTAATAAAGAAATAAATCAACAAAAGGTGACAAAGATAAGAGAAACGGAGAGAGAGAAGGGAGTGTTATTAACCTTACAGAAAGGAGAGAGAAGAGAAGCATAGGAGAGGCGAGACCACAAGCCAGAGCTCTCTCCGTATACTTCCAAGCGCATGCCACGTGTTCTCCCGAACAGAGCTTTGACGCGAGCAACTGCGCAAGCTCCGGCGACCACACCGGCGCCGCACTACCGGCCGAAAGAGCCGCCGCGACGTGAGTTACCCATTCCATGGCCTCCAGGCCTTCTTTCTGGGCGGCATTTGTGTACACCTCCACCCAGTTCCACGCCGGACCGGGCGTCTCCATTGCTTAGGCACTGGAGAGGAAGTCCGCAAGTTGGCAGTATGGTCGTTTGTGAAATGAAATTGGTGTGGTGTTAAAAATGAAGTAAAGAGCAGCGAGTGGCGCGACCGTTCACCAACCTTAGAGTTGGTCGGGATCTTCTGTGGCGCTACTTTTGCTGTTATATGCAGCTGAAATCTATTCTGAATACTGGCAAACTGAAGTGGAGATATTGATCATGTTTATATAGCAGTTAGCACATAGATTCAATTTCTTAATATTGTTTTAACCGACCATTTAATCGTGTTTAAACTTTGTTATTATAAATTTATATTGAACAAAATTTGTTAGTGAAGATAAAGATATTCTATGACTCTTAAATACTAGTAGGAATAATTTTCAATAATGACGACTCTGTGTTGGTACTAATATAGATATAAAATTGTGAAACTTCTCTTGTTAAGGAATAATTACTACTACGAACACAATGAGTATGAAATTATATCTTATCAGGCACAAAATTAAATTTATGTAGGATTCCACATTGATACACAAAAATGCATGATAATATGTTACGGTATGATTGGTTTGCTAATTAGGGACATAATGTCATATAATTATCAACATTCTTAAATAATTAATTACATGTGTAGGAGATGATTTGTTGTACTCTAATTAATTAACGAGTTACGGACCAAAATGCCTCCATAATTATCGGCATTCTTAAATAATCAATTATATAGTAGAAATATAAAAAAATACTTATTATATCATATTTATCTCGTATTAAAAAATTTATCAATTTAGATTCTACAAAAGAAAACATTTTGTATTAAAAAAAGTTGTACCCCAAATAACCAACGCTAATTACAGTAATGCACCTTATCAAACATGTATTTTACATTTTGAAAGTCACACAAGTTCAAATAATACATATCATTGAGTTGGTAATCCTAATTTTCCAGCTACATTAGAATTGAAAAATTATAACGGGCTACGACATTAACAAGTGTGCTTAAAAATTAAAATTATAAGAAGCTACAGAGCGGTCAACACATGAAATCAGAGCTCACAACCTTTCACCCAAACCAAAGGCAGAACGATTGATGAACCTAACTTAGCACTTAATTTTGTAAAGCTACAGGGTTGGTGAGTCCGGTGAGATAGTTATCAGATATGAAAGTCTTATCAAAATTTATTGTTTGCATATTTAAATATAATCAAGTTGAGATAGAACTATAATTCTACTTAAAATTTGTGAAGTTGAAATGTATTTCTTCTTAAAAATAGTCAAGTTGAGATATATTTTAAAATTCATTGCTATAATTTTTTTTTGTGGACTTGAGGGTGTCTTTTTAGAACACTCACCAAACATAACTAAAATAGATTATAGCAGTTTTATAAGCAAGCCTTTTACTTGATCAAACTGTCCTAATACATCTTTTCAAAGGTCTAATAAATTAAAAGATTTTTTATACTGTACATCTCTTTACTTATAAAGTCAATTGAAAATTTTCTCAAAAAAAATGTCAATTGAAAATATTGTGATATATTATATGGAACAAATCTTTACTTATCTAAGTCTAATCAATTAAAAGGACTGTGATATGAATATATGATACATCTTTTTATTGTCAAGTCAATTGGAAAGATATTATGTTATCAACAATTAATTTATTCTATCGTTATAATACACGGCAAATTACTTTTCAAAATTAAATGTGTGAAATTTTCAATATATTTCTTCTAAAATAGGTATGTGTATCATATTTGAATTTTTTTATTAACCGAGAAAACACATTAGTTATGTCGGCTTATACTCCGTTATTAAAAGTTTTGATGTAATTTTTTTATCTAAATAATAAAAAAGTTCAAAAATGTTATTCTAAAGATATAATAAACTTTGATATTTGTTGTCATATATATCAAAATAAATTAGTTGTCAATATATCCTTTACAAAAAAAAATTAAAAAACGATTGTTTCATTTCACTTTCCTCGCTTTATTTATCTATTTGATGGTTTTAGGCTTGATCTCATTTATCTCTTTAAAAATCGAAGACTAAAATTGCATTCAAATTGGGAAAAAAAAATCTTTAAATTCAATTGAAAGTTTAAAAACGATTTCTCTTATCTTAGATGTATGACTTGTCACCTTCAATAATCGAAGGAACACGTTTGCTTTCTACCAATATTTATGAGGATACTTTGTTCTCTTATACATTAATTCAACTGTTTGATTTTTTTTTTTTTCGAGCGATAGAGAATGCTTGCAAGTCCCTCTTATAAATGCATATTTTTTTTTCATTAAATTCATCATGCAGAATTTTGCGAATAATAAAATATCTCCGATAATTTAGTGGTAGTGCTGAACCTTTTGAAATTCATCTTACACATTAATAAAATTCTAAGCTAGACTGCCTAAAAAAGTTTCCCAATATAACAGCGACACTTCTTTCACCTACCACGCCCCACTAAGATCTCTACTTTACCTTTACATGAGAGAGGAATACTGGCCCCCACTTTAATTTCGAATCTTGCTGAAAACCTACTGCATTACTAATATTCAACCGAATTTTTATTCCATGTCCTAAAAAAAATCGAAATTAAATACGTACCATCGTTCTAGAACTATTTCAAAAAAAAAATACCCTTCTCGCTGGATTATCCAGCAGGCTGCATGAAGGGTCAAGTTGAATAATCTAACAAGACTTTACAATAGAGGTACTCAGGCACCCGTTGAATTATCTGGCGAGACCTCGTTACTCTCCCGCTGGATAATCTGACGGGACAATTTTCTATATAATAATGGGCAGTTCCATTGCCGACATTTTTATTAATATTCAAAGTTTAATAGAAATTAATTAAAATATTCAGGGGATATTTATAAAATAACCTGATCAGTACTCTATTTATTTGCCTACTGGTCATTAAATGGCCGGTACGGTTAAATTTTTTTTTTTTAGAGACACTATGAAGAGCAAGATGCTGAAATCTAACACTAAAAATTTGAATTTTTTGTTATATTACTTCTTTTAATGTATAATTAGCATATTTATACTAAAATACGCTAAATTACTTGAAATTATGTTAAATTACGCTAAATTACGCTAATTTCGCTAATTATACTGAAATACGCAAAATTCCGCTAACATAATTTCAAGTAATTAAATTCACTAGCCGCATGCGAACACTAAACTACATTTTTTTTAGGTACTAAGTTTTAACAATTTCACTAGTTCAGGTAGATCCAGTTGTTTTAATGTGATTCAGATTTCCTATCATTCCTAATCATCAGCTGCATACGGCACTGTCACCAACCGCATATGGGTCGTTGTGCGTCTACCGATGATAAAAAACTTTAACTCAATTTTTAGGCACTAACGACGTTTTTTTGCAATTTTAATTCCGTTGGCCCCTTGGGAATAACCCCGTGTCGTCCCAGGCTTTCCGAATTGGGGTCGTACGTGCAAATTCGAGTTTTCTAGCCAAAGTTATGACCGTTTAAAGTTTTTTTTTTAAAAACGATGCTTTCGTGCAAAAACACCGATTACACCCCGATGCTTTATGCACGGCTTAATGACGGCAAAAGTGCATCGATGTTTCATTACAAAAACATCGGCGATGCACCGATATTTTTTTAGCACTACCCTGCTTAATCGTCAATACTAAGGCTAATAAAACATCGATGTTTCATTACAAAAACATCAGCAACGCACCGATATTGTTTTAGCACTACCCTACTTAATTGCCAATACTAAGGCTAATAAAACATGATGTTTTATTACAAAAACATCGATGATGCACCGTAATTTAGCGTAATTTAACATAATCTAGCGTAATTTAGCATAATTTAGCATAATGTCAAGTAATTTAGCATAATTTAGCATAATGTCAAGTAATTTAGCGTATTTTAGTATAAATATGCTAATTATACATCAAAAGAAATAATCTAACCAATAATTTAAACTAAAAATTCGAATTTTTAGTGTTAGATTTATGCATCTTGCTATTCATAGTGTCTCTAAAAAAATTAAGAGTACCGGTCATTTAATGGCCGGTAGGCAAATAAATAGAATACCGGTCAGAAAATGGCCGGTAGGGGTATTTTTATAAATACTCAGGGGATCTGGGTATATTAATTAATTTCTATTAAACTTTGGATATTAATAAAAATGTTGGGTCCATTGTGAAAGGCAAATTTTTTGGTTTATCAATTCTAATATTTTAAATAAATAATAACAATATCTAAAACCATTTTAAGTTTTAAATGTTTGATAATTCTGTATTATTTTATGGACGCGCGCATCCATAATAAAATTTAAACGTATATATTAATTTCATGTTGCGTATCAAATATTCTTAAAGTTTAAAACTGAAGGTGAACACATGTCTGAATGAAGAGTCTGAATGCACATGTTATCTATAAACGCATGTGTTCAGAAAAAAACTAATTCCTAACTCAAGCAAAAATAGACATAAAGTTATTATATATAACATGTAATATGTTATGGACGTATATGTTTAGAAAATAGACATAGAGTTTTTTCATTTAATAAAAAAAATATTGTTGTCATATATTTAAAAAATTGAGATAAGAACAGAAAAATTGCCTGGAAGGCCCTGTGGTCCCTACATAGATAACGGGATATAGAGAACCATGCAAGAGGGCCACTGTGCATGGGTCTCGCATGTCGATAACTTTCCACATATACCATTCTCCTATTTGTCACAGAAGATCAAAACTCCAATCTCTCAAGTACTATTATGCTGTATTAGTATGGAAATTGCTAATATGCTATTCATAGTATAGATGACCTCCTTATTACGGCTCAATATTTGAGTTTTTAAAATTCTAACAGCTGATTCGAACCGTTCAACACGATCTCCATATGAATATGTACTTACAAACTAAATTTTATATTTTTTAGAATTTTTTTACTATTTTTTTAGATAGGTAGAAAAACACTTGATCTGAAAATTATGTACCATTCAGATCAAGTGTTTTTCTACCTATCTAAAAAAATAGTAAAAAAATTCTAAAAAATATAAAATTTGGTTTGCAAGTAATATTCATATGGAGATCATGTTGAACGGTTCGGATCGACCGTTAGAATTTTGAAAACTCAAATATTGAGGCGTAGCACGGAGGCCATCTATGCTATGCATAGCACCGCAGCCAACTCCGTATTAGTATCACCTATTTTGTATCCTTCTATTCCAAATCGGATTGCACGAAGAAAATCAAACGGACCAAATTCATATAGAAAGGTTATCTAAATTATAAATCAAATTGATTTGATTAGTTCGGTTTAAATTAATAATTTCATTTGTAAAAAAATAATTGTTCAATCTTCTAATTAGTATGTTTTTTAGGACATGCTTTATTTATCTACTGGCGCATACACAGTGACATTTATGCATATGTTTGTGAGTGTTACAGGTCCTTACAATCATCAAATAGAAAACTGAACATTTTTCTTAAACATACTACATATTTGCATTATTAAGAGTAAATTAGTATTTATAAATTTAAATGAATTTGAATAGAAAAGACATTAATTGAATTTATTAGTGTTTTAAAATTTAAATTAAATAAATACAATGCTATTAAATTTAGAGGGATAAATATATAATTTCTAAATTTTCAAAGAATATACGCTGAAATTCTCACGTACGTATCGTATAAATATGATTGATCATTGAAGAGTTGAACATTCACGGTCCCTACTTCTTGACCGAGTGCGTACAACTGTATACCTTATCCACTGACATTGCACTTCCATAACGGGCCGACGTGAATTCGTTCACACATAGGGCCATTTGCTTTTTGGTACCTAATTTTGCTGAGCAGACTATTCCAGAAGTATTATGAAATTTTTTAATATGATGTGACAGTTTAATTCAGTTTCAGAAATGTGAGAGAGTTTCTTATTTAGAAATTATGTAAAAAAATTTCTTATTAAGAAACTATTTATAAACTCCACACTGATCAAATAATTGACTCAAATTATTTCTCATTTTTAATTTATTACTGACGTGACTTAATAGAAGCTCTAAAATTAATTTCAGAAATGTGAGAATTAGAAATTTTAGAGACCTTAATTTTTAAAAAGTAATTAACATATTATTTAGAAACTCATTTGAGTTACTGGAATATAGATGCTCTTAGTTTGATGAAGAGCGTTTTTTTAATCAGAATTAATATTTAAAAAGATAAATTCAATACTTAAAAAAGAGTGAGGCTATGGCACTATGCATAGCTTATATTGGTCCGCACTGTGGACTCAAATTTTTGGTTTGAAACTTCTAACTGTCAGTCTGAACCGTTCAATATGGTTTCTATACGAATATATACTTGTAAACTAAAATAGCGATATTGCGTCATTGCGTCATTGCTTTTAAGGTTCGAAAAACTATAGTGCAATTATTGCACAGCTATAGCTAGCTATTTAGAACCCTAATCAAAAGAAAGTGAATGATAGCGTTATAGCTTTTAAGGTTCGAAAAGACTATAGTGCAGCTATATATAGCTAGCTATTTAGAGCCTGATTTTGTTAGATGGACAAAAAATCATTCAAAACTATCCATTTAAAAAAATAATAAAAATGTTCTAAAAAATGTAAAATGTAGTTTACAAGTACATATTTATATGAAAACCATATTGAACGGTATTTGAAAATAAAAATATTGATCCATAGTACGGATCAATCAGCACTATGCATAGTTACATAGCCTCACTCCTTACAAAAAAAAAATAAAGATTGCCGTTCAGTTAACATCTCTATTTTTTGACTTATTATTAAGACATGATGATCTTCATATTCTGGACGAACAAAGTTTTTAATATTTACAGGACATTTCCATTTTTAAGTGGAAACTCTTTAACCTCATATTTACTAGGACATTTCGTCTAGTCCCCACATATTCCAAATAGGTCCGAATAAAACTTTGACTCCACTTTGACTAATCTGATATTCACTCCTCTACGGCCGTAACCAGAGACGGATTTAAGAAGAGAATGAGGTCAATTAAATATTATTTTTTAAATAGTTTTTATATTTATATATGATTTTTTATATAATTTAGAATAAAATATTATGGTACAGTTACAATTGACATCTATTTTTTGCAGAAATTTTTTATTTAATTGACATTCATATATATTTGATCATCATAGTTTGAAAGCCTGATTCCGCTTCTTGTCACAACACAAGGGAATTCCTCTTAATTTTTAACTTCATAGTTAAAATGGATCCGGAACAAATTTGAAGTTTTATGGAAATTATTTGATGTTTGAACTACTAAAATAACATAACCTAATTAAACTGGTCCAAAATCTCAAATAGAAATACTCAATAGGAGGGGCTGTAACATACCCATTGAGTGAGTTTTCCGTGGACATGGTACCCTTGAGACAAAGGGACCATCTTTTCTTGTATAGTGCTTGTGCATCAAAATTCTGGATGAGATTTATGGCGCACCTAAATTTGGGGATGCCGGGTACTGGTATTGACACGTACCAAAGCTGTAGAGTGAGCATGGTGGTACCCTAGGAACAAGGTCCAAACCCGTTTGGGATACGGCATGGGCAGCCGGGATGTGGGCCATTTGGAGGGAAAGGAACGGGAGAATTTTCAGTGCAAAACAGAACCCAGTACACTTACTACGGGAGGCAACTGTGATTATGTGAAAATCAGGCGCTGGTATGCGCTGTGCTGATAGGCGCCAATCAAGTGGGTTGCTGGCCTATAATACGGTTTCAGTCAACCTGGTTTCGAAGTGCGGATATCAAATTTTACATTTTTTTGAATTTTTTTACTATTTATTAAGATGGGTACAAAATTCAATGGTCTGAGTATGACTATTTTTTGTAAAATACTTAATAAATAGTAAAAAAAATTAAAAAAATGTAAAATTTGATCTGCAAGTACATTTTATTGTGGAGATCATGTTGAACAGTTTGGATCGACGATTTGGACTTTGAAAATGAAAAAAATAATTGTTGTAACTTTGTTGTAACTCAAATTTGTTGTAACTTGATCCCTCCTCAATTATTAAATAGGGATGGTTGCTTTTTAATATTTAAATTTGTAAATATATCCTAAACGAGTTGTAAATATTTTTTCTAATGAAAATTGTAAGATGGCATTTGCCAAAAACCTAATTAACTTACACTTCATTTTTTTAATTAAATTTGCCAAACATAACATTATGTTATCATAAAATATGATGTTGATATGTATTATTTTGTCATTCCATTATTCGGACAACTGCTTTTTTATTAATACAAAAAAAAAACAAATTCATAAATCTGCACTCTTCTCAAAAAATTTATTAAAACTACCCAGACCGTCCAACAGTGGGGCGGTCCACTATTCATACTAAACCGCCCCTCAGTGGGGCAGTCCACTGTCTGTACCAAACCGCCCTCCAATGGGGAGGTCCGCTATAAAACCCCTATATAAGACAGTTTTCTCTCTCCTGCCACTCAAAAATTCATTCTAACTTAGCTGAAAGAGAAAGAGGAAGAAAAGGAAGAAAGAGGTGATTTTGTGGCGATTTTGGGCGATTTTGAGGCGCTTTCAAGCAACAGTAGAGGTATATTTAATTAATTTAATTTAATTTAATTTTTTTAATTAATTTTTTAATTAATTTTAAACAGTAACTATAAAACTGAAAAATATTAGTTGCACTGGGTGGGAAGTTTACCCAGGGTGTGGAGGGAGCACAGTACACTAAAGAGGCAGCCTATGGCTTCGAGGTGAATGAAAATACCTTATTTGTGGAACTTAAGAAAATAGTGTACGAAAAGACTGGTGTAAACCCAACATGTATGATGTAGATTTAGTTACTTGGATTAACACAGAAAGGGGGTAGACCTTACTATACATGTATCCAATAACAGATAAGACATTATGGAGGAGTATTTACAATACTTTTCAGTCACAGGGTACCCCGGTAATGGACTTATATTCCAGGAGAGTTCCGCGTCAATCCGGGATTGGAACTTCTAGGGAAAATACAGGTTATGACAACTCGGGTTATGACAACCCGCGCCACTCGAGTTATAACAACTCGGGTTATGACAACCCCCGCCACTCGAGTTATGAACCGTACGTACCACCCGTTTATGACAATTATGTACCTGATTATACCACTGATCGTAACATGGACGATGATACCTTGATGGTGAAAGAATCGATGCCATACCAGAAAAGGATTTGGACACGGGTGATGAATGAGACGGGAATTGGGATTCTAATCACTTATCAGATGGTGATGGAGATTATTTACTTAGGAAAGACAGATTTCAGATTAGAGGTCGGACAGATAGGCATCCGTGCCCGACATTCAACGATACCACTGTTTTTGAAGAGGCAGATATAAGTTGGTTTGGAAAGCGTGTCGTATACAATTCGGAGCTTGCTCCGCGGCAGGTTTATACCAACTTAGATGAACTTATGAAGAAAATCAATGAGTTTCATGTTCACGGTAACTGGGAGTGCAGAGTACAAAAAGGGACCGAAAAATATTAGTTATTGTTTGTAGAGACGCACCGCATTGCGACTTGATTACGCAAAAATGAGCGATGTTATCTTTTAAAATTTATAAACTCGAAAATGCTATCGGTTCGAATCGCAAGCGCACAATCCTATTGAGCAGTATAATCGAGGTCGATCCACAGGAAATGTTGGTTTAAAGTCTTGAGCGATCAAATCATAATATTTCGAAAGGCTAGACAAAATCTGAAAATTTGAGAGTTGAAGTTGTGATCAATGTAAATTTAGCAACAATTAAAAGTAATTAAAATAAAGATAGAGATAATTCCTAGAATTTTCACACACTATTGCTACTCAATCATCTTTGATATTCTACTTTTGTCGGTCCTGATTTTCTGTTGTTGTTTATGGAAGACACTACATAGGACACTGCGAGTTACTTACGCAAATAACGGGACTTCCATCGAGATACAACACAGGACACTGCGAGTTCTCTTATGCAAATGACAGATCTCTAAAATACACAAGTTACTACGTAAGATACTGCGATTTACCTTACGCAAATGACAGAACTTGGTTTGCGTTTTGTTGTTCCGATTTATGGTTTCCCCGCTAAGGTTTTCTTCACATAAATCTATTGACTCCCAACAAGGCTAACTCGTCCATCATAGTTTCTCTTACCATTAAAGTACTGTCACTACCATAACGGATTAAACTAGATAATCGATATTAGGTGAAGATATAATAAATTACATTTCAATCAAACAACAAAAAATCATAATTAACAGAAAATATATATATCAAAGCATCATGAGTAACAAGGTTTACTGCCTAGCCCCTAAGAAAAGAACTTAGCCGCGGAACGGCACGGTTACAATCACTCCCCTCTTTCTCATTTAATCAAATCTAACCAAAATTACAAATATATCTTCTTCTTCTGTCTAGGGTGCTTATATAGGAGTGAGGGGACGTCTGGAGATGAGTGGAGGCCAAGAAACCTGATCTGGAGTAGCAGTTATTATCCAAAAGGAGCCTTGGTTACGGACCGTACTGGCTGGTACAGTCCGTATTGAGACCATGTCGCTGAAGGATTTAATGCGTATCGCACTTTCTCCTGTCCCGTATTCGGTTAGGTCTGTATCAGTCAATACGGGCCGTAACAGAGACAGTCCATGAGCGTCGTTTATCCGATTGATCCGATTCTTGCTCCATTTGATGTGAAATAGTCCCAAAACATGTTTTCTGCAATAAAACATAAAGAAGAGTGACAATAGCCTTTTCCTCTAATTAATTAAACACAAGTTTGAGATAATATGCAAAACCTAAACCAAAATCTTACGTAATTCATCATCATTTTGACTCTGATCACGCCTTCCAACTTGAATTGTTGCTTGTCCTCAAGCAACGACATACTAGCTAGTCAAAGGTCCGGTCTAGGTTAAACCATACAATCTCAATGACTTGCCTAAAATTAAACTAGAACTTGGACTTGGTACAATCGACATGACATTAAAAATTTAGAACTTCAAAAAAATATTCATGACCTCTCCTTTGAACAATTTATTCACCCCATGATTGACCTTATTTTGCATTCCTTAGAAAAATTATTATCGAACAATTCTCTTCACAAATATCTATAAATTTGAGAGTACTAATTTATCCTTTGATTATAAACAGATCCCTTCCAATCAATAGAAATTCTAAAGATATAAATTTTAATTTTTCTTCCTAATTAATTGGAGCAAAGTATGACAACTAAGTGTGTTGGTACTTACGATGATTTTTTTGAAAAATTAAATATGCACAAAAATTAAAATTTGAAAGGTTTTGTCGAGCCTATTGGTAACCAGTCTTGCGTAGGCACCCGTACTCTTTTTTATCCTCCATCTTTTAATTCCACTTTTTTCTTTTTTTTCTTCTATTTTTTTTTATTTTCTCATTTCTGATTTTTTTGTATTATTATTTATTATTTTTTTTCTCAAAAGTAAATATTTTTGTGTCACAAGTACCATGATTACACACAATTCCAAGTATTCATTCATACAAGGAATTATTGCATAGTTTCGCTAGGGGTCTATCTATAATAAATAGATATTCTATAACACTTTCAAACTTAAGGGACTTTGCAAAAATAAATTACTCAACAATAGAAATTTTAAGGTCTGCGGTTCTGGTCAACATTCATAGTTAGCAATTAATTAATCACTTTAAGGTCACTAATTATTTTTAAAAATTCTGAATTTTTGTATTATGGCCAATTGTTTAAATCCTAGCCTAACTCAATTCAAAATAATTCCTTATTTGATTAACCTACTATTAAAAAAATTAAAATGCAAGCTAGCTAAAAAGCTCAACCAATCATTTTAGGATTTTCAGTAAAGCCTCCAATTCTAGTTAAAAATTGAGTAAAACTACTATCACCTAAAAGAAATTAAAATGCGAATTTTTTTAAAAATACATGGTCAATTTTCCTCCTACCCCCGAATAAAATTGAGCAGTCCCCAATACTTAAGAGATACAAATAAAGAAAGTATAAAGTAAAAAGACAGAGAGAGATACAACTCACTACACCTCAATCCTGAGGTGGTCGAGGTGGCGGCGAATGATGGATCTCCTCGAAGAATGATGGGTCGAAGAGTCTGTAGGGCGGTGGCTGGTACTGGAATCCGGAGTCGAGCACGAATTGATAGTACTGTTCGTTGATGTAGCGCTTGCTGGATCTTGCGTCTACCTTCGTTAACGCTCCTCCTGATCTCCTCCATGCTGTTGCGAACTTGATCAACCTCTTGTTGAAGTGAGGAGAGGTTTTGCGTCGAGTGTTATGTCAGACATATCGAATCAAGTAGAGTGAGGTTACTTACCGAGACTACCAATACAGTTTTGGACTCGGGGCAGAGTTTTGTTATAACATACGATGTTTAACGAAACCAATAATCATATAGAGATGTGATTACCAAAGAATTGCTTACCTAAAATAGCTAATGGCCAAGTTTCATGCCGACGCTGGCTTGTGTCTTAGTAAAAATAGGGATTTTGGACCAACTACAAATCGGGTATATAACAAATTTGTAATGGGAGTTTTATTATTGTAATAAAACATATAGATGAACAAAAGCTAAATTTTTACTTTTAACATTGTATAATATGGCTAAAGAAACGTTTTTCTCATTATGTTCCTTACTCGAAAAGGAAAAACTCAATGCAGACGGATCCAATTTTACTGATTGGTTCGGTAATTTGACCATCGTTCTAAGACGTGAAAAGAAAGAATACGTTCTGAATACACCAATCCCTGAAACACCTAAAACTGGCGCCACCGTAGATGAAGTCGCTAAGCATGTCAATCACAAAGAAGATGAGCTTGATGTGCAAAGCCTCTTAGTAGGGATTATGGGTTCTGATTTGTAGAGGCGATTCATGGATACCAAATCCTACGACATGTGTGATCAGCTCAAGAAAATGTTTCACAAGCAAGCACGTGTTGAGAGGTATAAAGTGATCAAGTCTCTGTTGAGTCACAAAATGGCTGAGAGCAGCTCTATTAGTACTCACATGCTTCGTATGACGAGCGATGTGGAGCAACTGGAGAAGCTTAACTGTCCGTTGAGCAAAGAGTTGGCAACGGACATTATCTTGAACTCACTTCCTCCCAGCTATTCGGGGTTCATCATGAACTTCCATATGCATGAGATGGACAAGAGTCCGCAGGAGCTCCAAGAGATGCTAAGGATCGCTGATGGCGACATGAAGAAGAGTTCTCATGTCCTCCTGATCCAAGATGGTGGGAGGAAGATCAAAAAGACGAAAGGGAAAAGGGCTATCAAGTACAAAGGCAAAGAGAAGGTTGTTCCGATAACAAACACTCCCAAGATAAAAGTTTCTCCTAACACTGCTGCTATTATTGTAATGGCAAGGGTCACTGGAAAAGAAGTAGAACTGAACCCGCAAATTGTTGTGGATGAAATTCAACAGCCGGAAGCACAAGTCCTACGTAGGTCAGGAAGGATAATACATGCACCTGAAAAGTATATGGGACTTCATGAAGTCTCAGTGTTTGACACTGAAGATCCTCTGACTTATGCGGAAACAATGGATAGGCCCGACTCCGGTGATTTAGATGGAACCTTATTTATCGTTAGTGCGGCAGTTTCTAGTGCGTGTCCCAAAATATTTTTAAAAAGGTAGCATTACTCATCATAGAACGAACCATGTCCAATAGGGTTCGATTCCTTCTCTCGGAAACACCGTTCAATTGCGGTGTCCCTGGTGGCGTGAGTTGTGAGATTATCTCACATTCTTTCAAGTACGTTTTAAACTCATGACTCAAGTATTCGCCTCCACGATCTGATCGTAAGACCTTGATCTTTTTGTCGAGTTAGTTTTCTACTTCAGTCTTAAATTCCTTGAACTTTTCAAAGGATTCAGACTTATGTCTCATTAGATAGACATAACCATATCTACTGAAGTAATCAGTAAACGTGATGAAGTAATAATAACTGTTTCTTACACAAGTACTCATTGGTCCACATACATTACTATGTATGAGACTTAATAAGTCACTCGCCTTTTTACCTTTCTTGGTCATTTTTCCACGTAAGCAAGATCCGCATGTGTTAATTGATTCAAAATCAAATTTACCAAGAAGTCCAATTTCTTGCAACTTCTTGATGCGTTTCTCGTTTATATGACATAGACGACAATGCCACATGTAAGTCGTACTTTCATGATACGTTTTGAGTCGTTTGTTATTAATGTTAAACACGGGTTTATCCATTTCCAGCATATAAAGACCATTTATCATATAAGATGATTCATAATATAACTCATTTTTATAAATAGAACAACTCTTGTCTTTTATAATTCATCTCTAAACATGATATTGATATGATATTTCTAGAAATGCTAGGAACAAAATAAACATTTTCTAGTTCCATTACAAGTCCGCTGGGCAAATACAACTCTATACTACTGACTGTCATGGCTGCAACACTTGCTCCATTTTCAACTCGGAGTTGTACTTCCTTATTGCGTAGCTTCCTCTTATTTCTTAGTGCCTGCATATTCGAACAAATATGAGCACATGATCCGGTATCTAATACCCAATCATTAAGAGAGGTCGCAACATTAATTTCAATGACAGATATACCTTAGACTGAAGCTTTTGAGACATTCCCAACTTTCAGATCTGCAAGATATTTCGGACAGTTTCTTTTTCAACGACCCTTGCCATTACAATAATAGCAGTCGGTGTCAGAAGAAACTTTTATCTTGGGAGTGTTTGTTATCTGAACCTTCCCTTTGCCTTTGTACTTGATACGTCCTATCTCGGGAGATGAGGCCGTATGGAAGTTTTTGGGCTGGGCTGGGTTCGTCCTGCCAAGGAATGGCAGGCCGAGGTGTGGATCGAGTTAGGAACTCGGGGTATTTGATGAGAGATTCGGACTCTGACCTGTATGATCTCTCTCTTAGTGAAAAATTGCGTCCCCCGTTTCATGGGAATCACTGCCTTATATCGTCCAGCCATAACTGCCATCTCGGGCGTTTATGGAGAACGTGGGCAGTTATGTCAGCCGTTACTGGGACGTGGGCATTAAGCTAGCCGTTACTGGGACGTCGGCATTAATCTGGCCGTTTCCCGGCTATCCCGTATGTCGGTTGACCTGGGCCTATTTTGAGGCTCTGGTTTGGGGCCGGTATATTGGGCCCCAACTTAACGAGCTTTTGGGCTTTTTCATATGACGTCGGGTTGGCCTTGTTAAGGTCCGAATCCCAGTCTTTCATGGCCCAGTTTGGAACAAGTAAAAGGGCCTGTGGAACATGGCCCTATCAGTACTTGATAGCCCTTTTCCCTTTCGCCTTTTTGATCTTCCTCCCACCATCTTGGATCACGAGGACATGAGAACTTTTCTTCATATCGCCATCAGCGATCCTTAGCATCTCTTGGAGCTTATGCCGACTCTTGTCCATCCCATGCATATAGAAGTTCATGATGAACCCCGAATAGCTGGGAGGAAGTGAGTTCAGGATAATGTCCGTTGCCAACTCTTTGCTCAATTGACAGTTAAGCTTCTCCAGTTGCTCCATATTGCTCGTCATACGAAGCATGTGCGTACTAATAGAGTTGCTCTCAGCCATTTTGTGATCCAACAGAGACTTGGTCACTTTATACCTCTCAACACGTGCTTGCTCTTGAAACATTTTCTTGAGCTGATCACACATGTCGTAGGATTTGGTATCCATGAATTGCCTCTACAAATCAGAACCCATAATCCCTACTAAGAGGCTTTGCACATCAAGCTCATCTTCTTTGTGCTTGACATGCTTAGCGACTTCATCTACAGTGGCGCCAGTTTTAGGCGTTTCAGGGATTGGTGTATTCAGAACGTATTCTTTCTTTTCATGTCTTAGAACGATGGTCAGATTACGGAACCAATCAGTAAAATTGGATCCGTCTGCATTGAGTTTTTCCTTTTCAAGTAAGGAACATAATGAGAAAGACGTTTCTTTAGTCATATTCTACAATGTTAAAAGTAAAGATTTAGTTTTTATTCATGTATATGTTTTATTACAATAATAAAACTCTCATTACAAATTTGTTATGTACCCGATTTGTAGTTGGTCCAAGATCCCTATTTTTACTAAGACACAAGCTAGCGTAGGCATAAAACTTGGCCATTAGCCATTTTAGGTAAGCAATTCTTTGCTAATCACATCTCTATATGATTCTTGGTTTCGTTAAACATCGTATGTTATAATAAAACGCTGCCTCGAGCCCAAAACTGTTTTGGTAGTCTCGGTAAGTAACCTCACTCTACTTGATTCGATATGTCTGACATAACCCTCGACTACCAAAGGTAAAAGACGACGCCTACTGAGTAGGGCCCGTCAACCAATGAACAATGGTATGAGAAGGATACAGTAGGAAGGACAGATTACTTAAATTAAGGGTTTGTATTTATGCTTAACCTTGTAAGCAGTCAGGTCGTAATACATACCATATCTACTGCCTATCTTTATAGTAGTAGTTTTGTAGTTATGATTAAGCGGTAATTCTAATTTACGCTTTTCATATCAAAGCAGTAAATCCAATTTATTCAAGACTGTAAATCTAATTTACCAGTTCAGATATTCGTGAATAATTCACGTATATATTTACTAGTTCCTAATTCTTTATTTTGCAGCATTTGTTTATGTTCTGTTTTTATGTTTGTAAATCATATAAAAAATTTATATGCATTTCATGTTTAAAAACAGTTAATCAGTTCAGAAAGCGTCAAGTAATTTGATACTGTGACAAAGTTCTTTTTGTGCCAGTTATCATACAAGTAAAGAGGTTCTCAGGAAAGACAGAGAGTCACAATGACTGCTTAAATACTATCTTTCCTAGACAGAACCTTCTTCAACTCTGTATGAATAACAATCTTACTTGGGTACTTTATTGCTTCATCACATTCTTAGATAAACTTAACGCATCCGAAGATTTTCGAAAGAAAGCGTAAATAAAACATAAAATCACATTTTATGTTTCTTAATCGGAAAACCGAACCAAGAAAATCACAAGCCATAAGAAAGCATAAAATCATATTTTATATTTCTTAGTCGGAAAACCGAACCAAAAAAATCACATTTTATTCGGTTCAGACTGTAAGCTGCAAATCTAAGAATTCAAACTGATAAACTATTTATACATCTAGCATGTATATGGTACAATATTTTGGAAAATCAATCAGTATGAGAGCCTGTGCTCTGATACCACCTGTTAGGTAATCCGGCCGATAAATTCTGATTTTTGGAAAAAACTGCGAAATTCTGACCGAGAATTTCCCGCGAAATTCTGACCGAGAATTTCCCGCGAAATTCTGTTTGAGAATTTATTGCCAAATTACTTTTCAAGAAAATTTCCCCTTAAATTCTGCTCGGAAATTTACCGCGAAATTCTGATTTGGCTTACGATGCGGAAAGAACGTAAAATTAAAATTTTACATTCTACCATAAACCGAGGATCTACTCCCCGATTGATTTCTAAAATAATATTTATTTAACATTTAAATAAATTAAATAACATTTGTACATTTTTCCAAATTCAAATTGTAATGCAATTTAACTCGGTTACGTAACAACAGACGTCTGATGCCTCTATCAGTTGTTCACCAAGAATAACCAGAGAGTCGGTATTTCTTTTGCCAGAAATACTGTACCAACTATTCGCTAAAACACTATTCACAACTCGCAAGAATATACGTGGATTACGTATTCCTTTCTTTTCTACGCAAATCACTATTTGGGAGGAAACAAGAGAAAGAGAAAACTATAACCGAGTCAAATCGAGTTCTATATTTTCTCTCACCCTCAAGCCTTTATATAGGACTTAAGGTCGGTTTCAAAATGACCAAAATGCCCTTGTAAGGTCGGTTCCAAGGGTGAAATTCCAATTTTGCCCTTTGAACCATAAGCCCAAATTCAATTGATTCAATTTGGACTTTTAATTTAAATATAGCGGTCAACCTTACCACACTTATTCAGCTACCCGAACTTGATTATAAGAAATTAAGTCTTTATTTTCTTGGATAATTTTTCAAGGCTGTTGCAATGAAATTTGTCAGGAGAAGAGAACAGCTTAGGTCCGATGGGTTTAGGGACCGTCCGATCCACTTTTAGATTCGTGCGCACGAATTTTAGAGCAGACGCGAAAGTTACGGGCGCGAATCTTAAAGCAGATCGGACGGTCATCGAACCCATCAAACTCATTTTGAGTCCGATGAGCATCGGACCCAAATTGGTTTCGGAGAAGAGACATCTTGGTATATTAAAACCAATACAGCTGTCAGTTATGTGTTATTTAAAACCAGCATAATGTCACACCAAGCTAGACATATCTGCTCCAACTGCCCAAACCCAAGCCACAACTGAACTGAATCATTAATTTTCTTAAGACAGTAGGACCACAAGCGGACACTAAACGAAAAACCCAATCCATGTTACACAACCCAACCCGACATGGATCAAACTAGGTACCAACACATAAAAAAAAGGTGTAGCAGCCATGCACCACAATGATAATTCCTTTAGATGGCCAACAGAGAGGTCTTTTAAAAAACGAAAGAACAGTCAATTGCAACTCCAATCACTGTCAGAAGAATAACCCATACTAAGAACCCAAGTGTCAGAACAAACCAATCCGGAGATCTGAGACCTACAACTGGCCAAAACCAAAACATACTAGAGTATAACAACCCAATTGCCAGATATATCACAATTTACTTCTACTGCACCCAGTCCTTAACTCAATAAACTATGTCCCGATTAGCCTAATTTAATTCCAACATCAACTGAAATATACCTCTGACAAGGCCCTCGTTAGAGGGTGAAGGAAAGAAAGAAAAAGAACAAAAGGTAAATAGATTTTAGCACCTGTACTATATCACTATCAAAGTATCAGCATGTCAGACACCAGTTTAAAACAAACAAAACCTGTACCAATATCTACAAGTAGGAAGAATTTCATTAATATACCTCAGCCTTAGCATGAATGACGTCCACAAGTTCATATGGTAAGAGGGAGTTAGATCTCTGTTGGATGCTGGTGACAGCATGGCTAGCAGCATCTTTCACCACTGGGTCATGCACTAGCACCTCACGCCATCCTGGCTCGTGACCCTCTGAAAAAATAAGTACAACCAGCTTAAACATGGTAACAAAGGAATTCCTTGTTTGGTTAATTAAGTTGTGTGCGTCCCTTTAAAACCTACCAAAACCCTATAAGCACAACATAAAATTGACAACAAACTATGAAGACAACAGCCAACATCGGGCTGCCAAAAGTGAATTTGCTGTCCCCAACAAGAAGGCATGAGGAAGAAGACCAGAATAATTTTTTCACCATCATTCATAGTATATCTGGTAATTGTCTGTTCAATAAATCACCTCGTTTAACACCAAGGACAGAAGTAGTGAAAGGGGTTGCATCCCCCTTATGAGTGAACTCTTGCAACTCCTTGAAACCGAACCATGGCTTGACCCAAACCTTGGCTTCATAAATTTTCTTCTTTCCCGCATCAATGGCCTCAATAGTTAGATGGAGTGTGCCAGCAACCACTTGTTCCTTTGCCTCCACCACCCTCAAGAACTCCACGAGAGCATTCTAATTCAACAAAGGGGGTAAAAAGAGAGAAAAATAATTAGTACTTTTTATACCAGCATTTGTGCTATAACAGGAATTTTGTCATATCGTATAATCGATCGATTGCAGTATGAGCATTTCTTCCTTGATTTGGTACACCACGGCACTGAGCACTCAAGTCCGTTAATCCATGGCACTTATCAAGAAATTTCCCAATTACCTTACATTTTACCTATCACAAAGGTTAAAAAAATTATATTACTGCACCCACTACGCTTCTTCTAATATAGTGATGCTTCCAACCATTTATCAAGTTACAATTAGTCCATAATAATAACCAAAGGGTCATTAACTAATTTATAAAACTGAACTACAACAGGTACTAGTCTACCCATAAATATTTGTGAGGCCAGAGGTGAAATATCTATCACAAAAAACTTTAAAAAAAATTAGCAAAAGGCTACAAATTCTGAAAGTAATTTAACTATTTAAAGAAGTATCCAATTAATACACTGAGAGGATCAGGATTTTACAAATATACGCGAGTGAAGTTGTGAAAAGCAAAAAAATTATGCTAAGAAAAACAAAGGGAAAATAGAGACCTCTTTCTTGTTGTGTTCTTCCACAGCGAATCGCGCGAGCTCTTCATGCTGAACGCTGTTCTCTTCAACAATCACGCACGCCTCCCAAGGTATTCGCCATGGCGATCGATTTCTCACACGAAATGGATAGAATCAAGAGGGAGAACAGGAAGCGAGATATGAAACTGTATGTGCCGATTGAATTTGATGGCATTTCTCGTCTTATAGCGAGCATTTGTACCAGAAACGTTCGCACTTCTACTTAATACTTCCCCTTGGAGATGGGAGATCTTGTGTGCACCTCGTCCATTGAATTATGCCTTTTCCTATGACAAGTGGGTCCCGTATGGTATTTTCTACGAGGAGGAATCTAGTTATAATAATTTTTTTGAGGAAAATAGTTATAATAATTTTGAGTTACATCAAAGTTACCGCAATCATTTTTTATAACAAAGTTACCACAACTATTTTTTATATTTTCAAAGTTCAAATCGTCGATCCAAACCGTTCAACATGATCTCCACAATAAAATGTGCTTGCTTATCAAAATTTACATTTTTTTGAATTTTTTTACTATTTATTAAGTATTTTACAAAAACTAGTCAAATTCATACCATTGAATTTTGTAACCATCTTAATAAATAGTAAAAAAATTCAAAAAAATGTAAAATTTGATCTGCAAGCACATTTTATTGTGGAGATCATGTTGAATGGTTTGGATCGAGAATTTGGACTTTAAAAATATAGAAAATGATTATGATAACTTTGTTGTAACTCAAAATTGTTGTAACTAGATTCCTCCTTCATTTTCTATAGTAATTTCAGAAGAACAGGTCCAACTTAGAATATTATATATAAAAGGGCCAGGTAACCATAGTTCAACAGATTTTTGAATGAAGCTGGTTTGGTGTAACCTGTGTAATCTTGGAATGTGGGAACCACCTCGCAGTGGATTACATTGTATCTGAATTCATATCCAACGAGAGAGTGGGTTCACCTAGATAATAAGGTCGGCAGAGGATGCCTTGCATGCGACGCACGTGGATCAGTGGATGTGGCTTTCCCTTTCTTTGCTTAGCTTGTAAGCAGGTGACTTGCGTTCAGGGCCGAGTTCTACCGAATTGGATCGAGCTTTTTTTTATCTCGGATCGTGCTTTCCATTTGTAGTTTCGGCAGAATTGGATCAGGTTGGTTTAGTTCGAAATAAATGGGATCCAAGTCGGGTCAAGTTGAGGCCTGGTCGATTACTCGAATAGAATAAAGTGAATGATGAAATAATAACTTGAAATTATTATTCAAAACTAAAAGTTTATTAAGAATTCGTAATTTGTATTACTCGAATAGAATAATAAGAAAAATAATTTGAAGTTATTATTAGAATTGTTTAGAATCTTAAGTTCTATTATAAAATTTATTATAAAATCAATATAATAATCAACCGTTATTATAGGCCACTGGATGAAAAAATAACCCGAAGTTATTCTCAATTGAATTTTTCAAATTGCGTAGTCAAATAATTTTATAATCAGAAGTTATTAAATAAATATTTTATTATAACCTGAAGTTATTAATAAATTTAACTTTATTTACTATATTTATTCATTTTATTTATTCATTTATTTATTTATCTCCCTTTTTCATTTATCATAACATGAAGTTATGGTATTTATTAATGATGTAGTTTATCATCTTCCTTAGTTAATAACCTGAAGTTATGGTCTAGTATGTAATACTTATGATGTCATAAAATGATGTCATAGAATGTGGATGAAGAGATAGATAGTTTTACAAAGAGAGAAAATGAAATGTAGAAGTTTATATTTATGTTTAATAAAGTTTAGTTTACATTTCAATTTTTATATTATATGCAAATAAAGTGAATGAATTAAAAGCAGCTTATTTTAATTTATTCTTACATTTTAAAGAAAATGGCTGACGCAATAATAAGTAAACAAGATCCATGTCTAGTAGATATTGGAATAAAAAATACCATATTGAAAAGAAAGAAATATTTTTCACAACTGCATCTTGGTGAGACTAATATCCACACTATATCTAGCACAAGTAATTTAATATAAGGCTTCGGAAGAGTTTATATTTTGTTACCTGAAGAAATAAATTTAACAATAGATGATGCATTATATTCGAGTAGATCCAGAAGAAATCTACTAAGTTTTAAAAGTATTCAAAAGAATGGTTATCATATTGAAACTATGAATGGGAGAAATTGTTGGGTAATCCGGCCGCTAAATTCAAATTTTTCAGGAAAAGCCGCAAATTTTGTTTGAGAATTTATCTTGCCAAATTACTTTTCAAGAAAAAATTTCGATAAATTATGCTCGGGAATTTACCGTGAAATTCTGACTAGGCTTACGGTGCGGAAAGAACGTAAAATCAAAATTTCACATTCTACCATAAGCCGAGGATCTACTGCCCGATTGATTTCTAAAATAATATTTATTTAACATTTAAATAAATTAAATAACATTTGTACATTTTTCCAAATTCGAATTGGAATGCTGTTTAACTCAGTTACGTAGCATTAGACGTCTGATGCCTCTATCAGTCGTCCACTAGGAATAACCAGAGAGTCGGTATTTCTTTTGCCAGAAATATTATACCGACTTTACGCTAAAACACTATTCACAAATATCGCAAAAACTGATTCACGATTTCTCAAAAACAGATTACGAATATTCGTGGAAACACTATTCACCGCAAATATAATATTTACGATAAATACACTATCACAACTCGCAAGAATATACATGGATTACGTATTTCTTTCTTTTATACTCAAAACACTATTTGGAAGAGAATACGAGAGAGAAAAATAACTTAATCGAATCGAATCGAATCGAATTCAGACTTTGTGAATTAGTGATTTTTCACTTACCCCTTCATGCCCTTTTATAGCCTATAGGGTCGGTTCCCAAAATAACCCTTTTGCCTTTGGCAAGGTCAGTTCCAAGGTGAAAAGACCGAAATGCCCTTGGCCTAAATTCAATTGAATTAGTTTGGGCTTTCAATTTGGGCTTTTAATTTAAATTTTAAATTTAAATTTGGCCCAAATTCAAATGGGCTTTTGCCCAAAATATTAATTCGTAATTAATATTTATAATCCAATTATTATTAATATAATTATTTTAAATAATTATATTTTCTTGCGACTGTTGTTGCGATAAATTTATACAACGTGTCGCACACGCTTATAAATTTAATGTGTTTAAGCTTGTCATCTCTATGACATTTATTTATTAATTATAACTCTTTATAATTAATTAATAAATTAATTCTCTGATTACTTTTCTATTGGTGTGACCCGATAGGATCTGTGTTATGTTGGCAATAGAATTAAAACTCCTTTTAATTCTATAAATCATAAGCGGCATCTGGTAGAATGCATTATGACTACCCAATTGACACAGATGATTTTGTACAACACAATATCACGATCCAGTAAATAATTTACTCATGTTAATTCTTATGTCTCATAGTATCAGATCAGTTTCAAGGTAGGTATGTGTCATCCTTGCACACTTAATCTTTTCTCGATCTTAAGTAGATTATCAAATATGATTAACTCTTTAATCATACCGCGCGCTGATAACCCTACTTTATCAAGAGGCCTAGTGATACTATTACTCGTAATGTATACGAGGGACAATAGTAGTCTTGGTGAACAGTTCTCTTATGCACAAGTCATGTATACTGAAATGTCAACGTTATAGCTACTTTTTACGGATAGCGTTAAACAACAGTCACGAATATACACTTCTCATGTAGGAAACGACGAACCACCTCATACTTTAGAACTTAACACTGAATGAAACATTAATGACACGAACACAATTCCATTTAACGTTTCATTTAGGATCTATCAAATACCATGTTCTCTAACATGTATCTATGTGATTAAAATGACAACTCTTTGTCTATGGTTTGTAAAACATAACCATCATTTAATCCACATACTAACCTTTGATTGGTCAATTATTGTTCTTTGCTAATTACCTCGGTTAGTGACTATTAAGAGTATTTATTATCTATATTATGGAGTTCTACAATTTCAAGTCATTAACTCGAAATGATTCATAATTCGATAAATCTCAAAGAACAAAATGATATTTTTATTAATCATCCATTACATGAACAAAATATATAGAATAAAATTATCCTATGATTGACTTCTAGATTATTACACTAACAGAAATTACGAATATTTTCATATCACATCTGATAGGTCCATATGCCAATTGCCCTGAAAAGCCCAGGCCTGGCCCAACAAAACACTTCCAGATTTAAATTCACAGCAGGCCGGCCCAAAAACAGGCCACGACCCAAAAATGGCTCGGGACTCGGACCCTCTCCCGGGGCCAGCCCAAGAACAGAAAATAACCCGGGATTCGGACCCCTCCCGGGGCCAACCCGAGGTTAGAAACAACCCGGGATTCGGACCCCCTCCCGAGGCCAACCCGAGGGTAGAAACAACTCAGGACTCGGACCCCTTTCCAGGGCCAGTCTGAGGCCAAACACAGCCCGAACGCCGGACCCTTTCCAGGGACCAACGCAAAACAAGGCCCAAGGCCAAACACACCGAACAGCCCAAGAAGGTCGACACACGGCCTCACTGTTCGGCTTAGGATGAATTATGCGGATACCATCGCCTATTATGCGGACTCCATCAACAGCTGTACGGATCCCTGTCATTAATGCTAACAAGACCCCGCTACAGTAGGGCGTCCCCTATATAAGGCAAAGGATTCCCCCTGAAAAGGGGCCGCATAAATCGCATTTATTACAACCAGAGGAGGTGTTAAAAAAGGTTAGAGCGTTAATACCCCCTCCGACACCCCGCGTGTCCACTGTCTCGGCCCGTTTCACTCGAATCAGGGCGAGCTACACATCCAGCAATCGGCCTCCGCACGGCCTGCTTCCCAGGAACCGGACGTGTCTGCACCTTACTGGACCGAGTCCAAGTACGGCCCGACCCTCCAGGGAATGGACGTATCAACCAGGAGGTGTTAAAAAGGGTTAGAGCGTTAATACCCCCTCCGACACCCCGCGTGTCCACTGTCTTGGCCCGTTTCACTCGAATCAGGGCGAGCTACACATCCAGCAACCGGCCTCCGCACGGCCTGCTTCCCAGGAACCGGACGTGCCTGCACCTTACTGGACCGAGTCCAAGTACGGCCCGGACCTCCAGGGAAGGGACGTATCAACATCTATTAAAAATGGCCAGAAAATTATAATGGAAAAGATGCAAGTATTGTCTTCTGGACTATATGGGACTTATATAAGTACAATAGAATCAAATATGGTTACTAACCAAAAGTTAGTTGATTATAAATTATTTACACTGTGGCATAATAGATTGGGTCATCCAAGAAATATAATGATGATGAGAATAATTAAAAGTGCAAATGGGCATCCCCTAAAGGACCTGAAGATCATATTATCAAAAGAATTGACATGCGAAGCATGCTCACTTGGAAAACTAATTATTAAGTCATCTCCAATAAAGTTGGACCTGAAGCTCCTTCATTTTTAGAACAAATTCAAGGAGATATATGTGGGCCTATTACACCACCATATGGACCATTTAAATATTTTATGGTATTAATTGATGCATCAACACGTTGGTCACATGTGTGTTTGTTAGCAACAAAAAATGTTGCATTTGCTAGATGTTGGGCTATGCAATAATCCACTTAGTCTATTTGACAAGATTTGCAAAACATATATTTGTTGAATTTTACAGTTTCTTGTCTTGAGATATTATGCAGGTTCATGAAGGTACAAAGCTTCAATAAATATCAAGGATGTATCTACAAATACTTTACATATCAAGAATGTGCTGTAATGAATCAAGGAATTGACTAAGAAGACTTAGCTCAAGATTAGTATTAATTATAAATCTGTGAAATTGGTAAAATATGTTTGAGATTGAGGTAATTCACCTAAACCGTTACAACAGTTAAGAAAGCGTTGCAACAGAACAATTCATATTTGAAATCCATAGAAGGAATCGATTTATTTCGTTACAACGGTTAATCAAATGTTGTAATGGAATAAATCATTTCGGACCCCAAAAACTTCCAGAGAATTTCGTTGTACCAACCGTTGTAATGTTTATTGACCGTTAGGATTTCTAGCGCAGCCAAACATACTAATTGGGACTAACCGTTATAATGGTTAATCAACCATTGTAACGGTTAATGCCAGTTACCTTATTTTGTTTCTCTCTTCATAAATAAAAGCAAAATCTAGATCTGAGACAACAATCTAGCCGCCTCAAATTGCAAATTTTGTATTATTTTCAGATCTAGAATTCTCCATTGTTGCTTGTGCATCAAACTTTAATATCCTTACAACAATCTCAAGCATACTCCACCATACTCAATCTTGTGTAAGAATTAGAGTGATTTGTGTGAGATCGCTTGTTTGATTAAAACACTAGAGCCTTTAGTGCTCAAGAGCCAATTCCGTGCTCGGGCTGTGTGACTTCCCAAGGTTTGTAAGGGCTCACCAATTCCAGTTTGTACTCCTTTCTCATTGGGCAAAGAAATGCGCGCTATCAAGAAGGTCGCGAAGCCCCAGAGACGTAAGCGTTAGTGTTGAACTCTGTAAACATATATCGTGTCAAGTGTCTCTTTACTCTTCTATTTATTTTACATACACTTGCTTAGTTTAAGTTTTCTTGTTTCTGCCAAGAACAACTTACACACACCTTAGATATATAATTATAGTGAATATCAACCATCTAGGTTAAAATTTTAAAAGGCCCCATATTCACCCCCTCTAGGTGCCGTTAAGGACAACACTAGACTATTAGCACAAATTATCCAATTAAGAGCCAATTTTCCGGATTATCAAATTAGAAGAATTCGGCTTGATATTGCAGGAGAATTTACATCCCAAGTTTTTAATTATTATTGCATGTCTATTATAATTACGGTAAAACATCCAGTGTCCATGTTCATACATAAAACGGTCTAGCAGATTGTTACTTATGATAAGTCGGTTGCAAGCATACAACATATCCTTGTAGTAAATTAGGTATCGATCCAAGGATAAGGGGAAATATTACTTTTTAATAAATTAATTAATCCTAAAATAGTGTAAATAAAGTTAAGGGGGTTTGTTGTAAAATTGGTTTGGTTGGGTTCAATACTCGAATGAGAGTTTAACTAAACAAAGCAATTTAAAAGGAGTTTTGTGATTCAAATGGATAGGAGTCTAGAGGCTATCGGCATACTTGGTCAAATCCACACTTAATTGGTTTCTAAATTCATGTTTGCAATTATGGGGTTTCTAAGCCATAAATATCAAAAAGGGTCACATTTATGAATTAATGACGTTCCTAGATAATTCAGATTTCACGATTAATCCTCACCCTAGCTATCTAGACCATAAGCATAGGTTAGCCTAGTTTATTCCTAAATACCAATACTTCACGATTAAGTCTTTTATATCAATATTTGGTTCAATTCTAGGGGTCCCAATTAAATATGAGGCTTCACGATTAAGTCATTCACCTCAATTCAACATTTGTTTCTTGTGGTTCCGGGCTAATAAATAAATTTGGTCATTTCTAATCTCAATCCTAGGGTTATTCATGTATATAATTTGGTACCATCAATTCTTTGATCCTAGCACCTTAAGTTGGTTGAACCTAAGCGGGACGCTAATTAATTAGCACACAAATTACACAATCACATGAATTATAAAATCAACAAAAATAAACATGCAAGCAAACAACCATCATAAAGAAAATTATCCAAGTAAGGTAGATTTAACACAAGTTCATGTTTAAAGCCTAAGCTCCTAGAGAGAAAATCTAGCCTCTCATGGGTGCGCTAACATCCAAGACAAATACAAGAGAAAACATGATGAAAACTAAGAAAAACAAGAAAGAGAATAAAATACACCAATCTACTCGCTCGCTACTCCTTGTCTTCACTTTGCTCGCTCGAGGAATCCTTTAATCCTTTGCTCCAATAGCCTTTGATCACGCGGAGAAGAGAGAAAAGATGTCGAGAGATGTGTAGATTAAAACTAAGTTAAAAGATGAATAAAGAATGAAAGATGAATTCTCTTGCTGCCTCCCTACCAATAGATAGCAATTTTTGTGACTTTGGGAGCAAGCAAACAAAATCTGGAAGTGAATCGGGCGAAGATGGCAATAAAATATGTCCAAATCTAGGTTGGACGGCCATTGGTGCGGCTGCACAAAATTCTATATTCTTAAATTGGATTTGTTGCCTTCATGAAAGTTGTAGATCTTTTTGTCATGGTTCCGGCAAGCTTTGAGTCACCCAAATCGGAGTTTGTATGACCAAAATATGGCCAAAATACGAACTATGTGTCGGCAGCTGTAATTCTGTGCGGCCTGCACAAAATCTGTGCATAGGACACTGCGAGTTATCTTACGCAAATGACAGATCTCTAAAATACACAAGTTACTACATAAGACACTATCATTTATCTTACGCAAATGACAGAACTTGATTCGCATTTTGTTGTTCCAATTTATGGTTTCCCCGCTAAGGTTTTCTTCACATAAATCTATTGACTCCCAACGAGGCTAACTCGTCAATCATAGTTTCTCTTACCATTAAAGTACTGTCACTACCCTAACGGATTAAACTAGATCATCGATATTAGGTGAAGGGATAATAAATCACAAAAGCTTTTCAATCAAACAACAAGAAATCATAATCAACAGAAAATATATATATCAAAGCATCATGAGTAACAAGGTTTACTGCCTAGCCCCTAAGAAAAGAACTTAGCCGCGGAACGGCATGGTTACAATCACTTCTCTCTTTCTCACTTAATCAAATCTAACCAAAATTACAAAGATATATTCTTCTTCTGTCCAGGGTGCTTATATAGGAGTGAGGAGAGTCTGGAGATAAGTGGAGGCCAAGAAACCTGATCTGGATACAGCTGTAGCAGTTATTCTCCAAAATACGCCTTGGTTATGGACCGTACTGGCTGGTATGGTCCGTATTGAGACCATGTCGCTGAAGGATTTGATGCGTATCACACTATCTCTTGATCCGTATTCGGTTAGATCCGTATCAGTCAATACGGGCCGTAACAGAGACTTAGTCCATGAGCATCGCTTATCCGATTGACCTGATTCTTGCTCCATTTGATGTACAATAGTCCCAAAACATATTTCCTGTAATAAAATATAAAGAAGGGTGACAATAGCCTTTTCATCTAATTAATTAAACATAAGTTTGAGATAATATGCAAAACCTAAGCCAAAATCCTACATAATTCATCATCATTTTGACTCTTATCACGACTTCTGTCTTTTTGCAACCCATGTGGGTAAGGGGTAGGCATGGATTATTAAGAAGTTTGAACCACCTCATACATGCAAGTCTGTGTCGTCAAGGACAGGCCATGCACAACTTACGGCTTCACTTATTGTTGATGTAATT
The DNA here is from genome assembly GCA_028015225.1 of Carex myosuroides. Lineage (NCBI taxonomy): Eukaryota > Viridiplantae > Streptophyta > Magnoliopsida > Poales > Cyperaceae > Carex > Carex myosuroides. Next base: position 12,404,854 of record CM051474.1, read on the forward strand.
GAGAAGGACGTTAAGGAGGACCTATCGATGAGCATTAAGGAGGTCGCTAGACATGTCAGACGCGTTTACCAACATGTCATCCCAAAATACAACAAGTTGTGGAGAGGACATGAACTTGCGATCTGCGGAATGTTCGGTAGTTGACAGGGTTCATACAACTTGCTTGTACCATTGCTCCAGGCCATAGCAAGTACAAATCCCGGCACAAATTATGAATGTTGGAATCTGAGCATAAATGATATTGATGGCGCGTTGCAATTCAAGGCCATAACATGGGTTTTTGGTCCATGTATTCAAGCTGTGCCATACATTAGACCGGTCATCAGTATATGATGCTGAAAATCAGTTGTTGCCTTTGGCCTTTGCAATTGTTGACAAGGAGGATGGTGAAAATTGGAGATTTTTCATGGGCTTTTTACGAAGAGAAGTAGTTGGCGAGTCATATCAGACCAGCACAAAGGAATCAAATATGTTTTTGATTGCACAGATTTCGGGTGGTTGATAGCGAACGGTGAGTGTATTCACAGGCTATGCATGCAACACGTTGCAGGCAACCTAAACAAGAATACCGGATACGACAAATGAGTTGCAGATACATTCAAAATTGGTTACAGGAGGAAGAAGCCGAGAAGGGTGGAAGAGATGTTCAGAAAGTTTGTCAAGGTATGCATATTTTTATTTTTTGTATTTAACATATTTACTTATATTTTCTCATCTAAAATTGTATTTTTGTGTAGTATTGTCCAAAGGCAAATGCATACTTACTCAAGGTGGGCAAAAATAACCAGATATCTGCAAGAGCCACCCGCATATGAGAAAATATTTCAAGCCCGTGATGGAGGTTACCGATGGAGAATTATGACCACAAATGGGTCCGAGTCCTCGAATAATATTTTCAAGCAGAGTCGGATGTTGCCCGTGATAACAATTGTAGATGACACCTTTTACAAGTTAAATGCATGGTTTGTTGAAGCCCTCGAATTACTGACCAGGAATCAAACGTTTTCAACAGAGGTGGAGGAGAAACTAAGGAAACATAGGGAGAAAGGTACAGTTATGAAAGTAGTCCCGTACGGGGATAACATATTGGAAATCGAAGTGCACTGTCCAGGTGAGTACGCTACAACCAGCCATAGACCGGATGGGATATGAAGTTTGTGAAAAGGATGTTCAAGTATGTTGTTATTTTTGGACCTAACAATACTGTAACATGTATTTGCCAAGGAATCCAATTAGCTCACCTATCTTGTTCTCTTGTTATGGCGGTGTGCCGAGAGAGAAACTTCTCTGAGGATGATTATGTCGCAGACATGTACCGTACCGACTACCTTGCGAGTACTTGGGCGCATCTTTTCATTCTTATCCCAACCAGCATGCGTGGCAGGCCTATGTTGGGGATAGAATCATGCCAGCAAAGGGGTGGATCATGTTAGAGAGAAGACCCCACAAGCGTGCTGTAATGACCATGAACCAGATGCAAGGTAGGCGAATGGAACATCAGGCTCGCCGTTCAACTTATGACATGCAGCGAGCAGGTACATTTGATTTTATATTTTTTTATATTTTACGATTTCAATATCATACCATGTTTGTTGAACTGGAATGTAATGCAGATGCCATTAACGAAGCCAATGCTAGAGTTGTTGCTAAGGCAACCGGTAGTAGCCAGCGCACTCATGAAAGTCCAAGAACCGGTAGTAGCCATAGAGAGACATCCGGTAGTGTCGCACAACCATCTGCAAGCAGACCCAAAACTCGTCGACTGAGTTTGTTCGGAAGTTGTCGCTGATTACCAAGTTTTCTTAAATTATATTGTGAACTATTTTAGATGTATGTTGTGACCTATTTTAATTAGTAGTTTGTGAACTATTTAATTTTTTATTTACCTCGATTATTTTATATGCTTCAATTTTGTTATTTTCATTACTTAATTACATATACAAATATTGACAACATAAAATATAAATAAACACAAAATTGATGAAATAAAGTCTACAACATAAATTATTAATAAGTCTACCACATAAATTTTTAATAAGTAGTCTACTTCTTACAACGAGTCTTGAAAGTACATGGAACAAAGTCATCATCGAATTTTGCCGGATCTGGATCAGTCACAGCAGACGAAGTAGAGCCTTACCCGTATAAGTACACGGAACAAAGTTATCGTCCGATGCTGGAGGCTCTAGATCAACTTTTTTTTTTCGAAACATTGCCGTAGAGGTTCTCCACAAAGTCATCGTCTGAAATTTCATACTGAATAGGCCGTCTAAAAAATTTCTTCATCGTACATACATGACAATTCCGGGGATCACGCATACTTCACAGTTGTTCTTTTTTTCTCTCATTTTTTCCTCGACCACTAATTGACCCTCCTCTCGCTACGTCACGATAGAACGACCTACCTCGGTTGCTCTCTTTCTCTCTACCTTGATTGTTCCTATCCATCATTCTCGTCCAAAAAAATAAATTTAAAAAATGAATTAAAAAGACAAATTAAGCTAATCAATTAAAAAAAATAGTGAAGATCTACCTCTATTGTTGCCTGAAATCGCCACAAAATCGCCTCTCTTTCTTCCTCTTATTTCTCTTTCTCTTTCAGCTAAGTTAGAATGAATTTGTGATTTGGTACAGGCAGTGGACCGCTCCATGGGGGGCGGTCTGCTATGAATAGTGGACCGCCCCATTGTGGGGCCGTCCGGGTAGTTTTAATAAAAAATTGGAGGGGATGGCAAATTTGCTAATTTGTTTTTTTTTGTTTTTTGAGTATTAATAAAAAAAAGCGGTTCGGACAGCATACGCTTAGAACGTACATTCTGCACACCGGGCTCAACATTACTTTGTATGACATTTAATGTTGAAGTTGCAGTTGGGATGTCGGAATTATTTTGTTTATCCTCATTCCCAAAAATCTTTACCAACAATATCTCTATTTCAAATTTTTTGACAACACTATGCATACTTTCTGATCGTATGCTTTTAGACAAAATGCAACACAAGCACTATGAGTGTTCACAGTGCAATCGGAAAACACACTTTCAGATTGAAGTATGAACATATGTCTTGTACATTTGATCTGTCGTTTTGGTATCAAAAAAAAAATTCAGCATTTTTTCAGCTAGCTAAATGCAAGGAGAAATTTTTTTTTGTTTTTAATTTATTTATAGAGAAATGGGTTACTGTACTAACAATTGCTGGTACACACAAAGCTATTGAAATTTGAAATGGCAGTACCGACTAGATCCTTCACCAATTGCAATTGAACTCTTTTGGTCTTTCGAAAACATGTGTAATGGGTACAGTTTGAAAACATACCACCCCAACAATAACCAGCTGCTCCTATTGCAGAAAAACCCTTCTTTTTCAGCGCTTCAATTACCGGCTTTGCTTCTTCAAATCCTTGTTCCTTTATTACGTAATTAATACAACATATACATTTAGACATAAGCATATTAAGATACTTGATGATAATTCTTGTATAATTTAAAGAAAAGATTGCAGTTTCAGATTATGGTAATTTATAGACAGATCGTACTGGAAAATGTCCCCGAAGATGTTACTGAATGAGATCCTCAGATAAATATTTCATAATTGTAGAAAGACAGTAACAACGGGCCAATTCACATGTCAGGAGAACCTGGAAATATCATGTTTATCATACTAATGAGAAATAACTTGCATAGCCCACAAATTTTCTGGAAATGTCATGTATATGCTAGGGATAACACAAGAGTATCCTAGGTACCTCCTTATTCCACATATTATTCAACAAGGTAAAAAATATCCAACCCTACATCACTTTTCCTCTCTACATAAAAGATAAAAATGGGGCTAATTGCTGTGTTTCTTGATAAACAGCAGAAGGGTAGTATAATATATTTGTAGTGTTTTACAAGGTATGAGGGACTTTTTAATTTGCACATACATAATGTAAGAGCATTTTTTATTCTTTCCCAAACAAATAGTATAAGACTTACCATTTTATGCTTGTTTATCCATTCATCTATTGAAGTTTGCATTTCCATAGTTTCAGGTGTAGCAGGATCTCCATGGAGAAAGTCAGGGACTACCACATAAAATCCAGATGTGGCTACTTTATCTGCTATGTTCCTAATTACATATATAATATATGTTAAGCATCAAATCTCCAATAAGCTACTTAAAGTATATTTATATAAAATTCATCCACTGGCATGGCGCTGATAAGCCTTTGCGCTGCTGTGCTGGTATGTATTATACAACTTATGGTAATCCCTTTTTGTTTCATTTTTATGCAAATTTGCTAACTAAAGATGTCATTTAATTGAAAATACTATACAAAAACAATTAATTACCTGAAAATAGGTGCTTCATATCCTGCAAAGAAGACAGATAATTTCAATTAGAATTGCCGTTGGTTTTACTATGAGAATAAAAAGGGAAAATTAACTGGAATTTTCATTGATTCCTGCAATACCGAATTTTCCGAGCAGTTCAAACTAATACTTGAAATCTAATTCTTATGTTTGAGCTACAAATTAATGGTTCCCATTAAAGTTGCTCTATTTGAAATTTGAAACTGTGGTTCTACTTTTTTTTGCTAGAAATAACCTTATTCTTGCATGATTGCACATTCCATACTTGCTCCTTCTTATTCTACTTCAAAAGCAATCAAACAACCTTCCTAATACAGACTTGAAACAACTCAGCATGGAGGTTTATTAAATTAATCAAGGTTATGGACGAAAGTTGCAATTGTCTACTGAGTATTATATAGCATGAGACTTGAGAGAGCAAATAGCAAGTATGCCCCCTTTTTTTATATAAAAGCAAGTATGCCCTTTTATCCTTTTACACTCTTCTAAGGGCTAAAGCGTAAAGACGCGCTCATTAAGGTCATATATTATATATACCAAAATAGAAAATTGTTAAGAGAAAGTAAGTAAAAAAATACACAAAAGAGGAATTTGCCAAATATATCGGAGATCAGAAGGATGGCGAGCTTAGACTCCGGTGAACCGGTGATATAAGTCTTCAGACCTCCCAAATCATCTACCACGTGTCCCTTCCCGCATACCGGATCAAGGGTGGGAGGGTTCTCACAGCACTGGGAGGTCGCCATAAGTTTGTAGTGAACAAGTGTCAACAAAAGTGCTTTTTATGGAGGAGATGGAGAGCATTGTTTTATTTTATTTTTTTGAAAAGCTTGGCAGTGTGGCGGGCCTGGCGGCTAATTCGATAAAGGGGTCCATTGGAGTGTGGAGTTTTCAGAGAAAAAAGATGGAAAATTTTGCCAGGTGGGGCGAGGTTACTGAAGTGAAAGTTGCCGACAAACCTGGTGTACGAATTCGTATCACACAAGATAACAGAATGTTTCTGTTTGAATCTGAACCGTTCAATCAAAATCCGCACGATTATTAAAACCGTCCCGTGCATTCCACCTCGGATCGGATTAGTCCGAATTCCTACAGGACTGCCGTGATCTAAACAAAAATATTCTGTTACCTCAGAGAATTGTGTACACGATTCCATCTTATTTATTTTACGTGAATGTAACTTAATTAATTAATTTTAAACTGTTGAAAATTTCAATTCATATAGAGTGGCCAAGGATTATAGTGGTATGATTAAAGTCTTAATATACTACTTTTTTAACCATTTGATTCGGTTTTAGATCCGTGTTTCATACGATTGATGAAGTCACTTATTTGAATAGACGAAACGGAAAAATTGAAAAATATTGCTCCGGTAGGTCTAGGTTCCATTCTCTCTCTGGTGCCTCCATCTTAGGGTTCTAAACATGTATCGTGCCGTGACGACATGTTAATTACATCGTGACTATATGTGACGTGTCCAAACATAATTGGTCACATTTAATTCTAATTATATGTAACTCACGTGACCACGTACCGTACAGTCGAAACGAATAATTTCTCGTTTGATCACCACTAACAATTATTTTGATAGAAATACCAATACGTATTTCGGTCTCAGAAAATCATTTTAAAAAGAAAAGAAAAGAAATCATAATGTGTTTCTACCGAAATTTTTTAGTTACCACTTTATTTCAAAATTACGACATTACTATTTATTTCTTAAAAATTCAAAGTAAGGCACATAATTGCAAAATAATATTGCGTATTATTTATCCTTTTATGGACAAGTATCCTCTCAGGTACTATAAAAGATTCCTCTCACTTTACGGTTTGAGATTTACTCTTAACTGCTTTGAGATTCAGACAAGCACAAGGGTAATATTATTGAGCTTTGAGATTCGTGTCAAGTTAAAAAGAACGGTCTGGATCCACTAATGGTAAAAGATTCCCTTTTCAAGTAATGCACGGGATGTGAATTCATCATTTTATGTTATGTTCTACTATGTTCTATTTGGAATGATTTTTTTTTTAAATTTAAACAAAATGGAGAAATTATAGAACCACTTGATTAAAAATTAGAATTCAAATTAAACACAATTGTTTAATCTAACTTAAAAATTAAAATAAAAGGCATGGCAAAATGTGATAAGTTTGTACTACAACATAGCTTAAAAATAAAACCTAAAAAAAAATTACAACGCCGCATATGATCGGATTTTGGATGATGAAATTACAAAATAACAACAGAAAAATTTATATTGTTAGATTTCATAATTGTTAATTTTGAAACACGAATTATTTTTAAGAAATAAAAATAACCTCATCGGTATGATTTCTAGCATTTCTAACATGGCATAGTGCGCTACATGGTTTTGCACATGACATGGTGTGCTATATGGTGCTGCGCATGACCTCTTTAGTCATGCACAACGTGGTTCTGTGATTATGTCAAGTTTTGAATTTAAAAAAAATCGATGCCAATGTCAGAATTTGAAATATTGAGGTGGTAACTAAAAATATTTCGGGTGTTTCTACGGGATCGTATGTCTATTTATGGGCTCCTATATATTTGTGGGGCACAATTTTTTGAAATATGGGGAAGGATTATGACCAATTTGATAGAGAAAAAAAAATCGTGGGGCACAATTATGCAATGTTGGATTTTAATTTAAGCTTTATTTTCAAAAAATGTTCATATTGTCAAAGTACAGAATTGTCAAGCGATCCCCCCGCTATTATATTCATTCTATTCCTATTAAATATCTATTTTTCTTTAGGGAATCATAACAAAATAAATTAAAATTTGTTGTTATTAAGAACGTAATTGATATAATCTTAAAATATATCCACCATCTAATTAATAAAAGAAAAATCTGTGGAAAATAATTTAAATAATCTACTATATGACTAGTAACATCTAAAAATTTAAGAACAAATTTACTTAATTTTTTTTTATATGGAAAGGTGGAGGTCGAGCTTATAGTGACGAATGAATTATTCGGGTTCGGTTCGGCAGGGTCAAAAATTCGTGATTCGGAAATAGTTCGGGTATAATTTGGAAATGATTCAGAATTATCCAGACCGGAGATCTCAATCCAAAAAAGGAGCAAAAAAATATCCAAAAAAAAATGTTCGGAAAAAATTCTCAAATTATTCGTAACTTCGGAAAAAATTCGCGAATAATTTTTAAATGTATTGTCCATAAAAAACTTCTTATTCAGATTTCGAACTCACAACCTTCCACACAAAGAGTGTTGCTCTTTGTCACTAAACCAAACGCTGGTTCTTAAATTTACTTAAATTGTTATCAACAATACATTTAAAACGTCATTTCTGTATATACTACATTATTTCACACTTAAATAATAATTTGCAGCCATTGAATTGTAGGTGAAACGTGTCTATGAAAATTTTTAGGGACAACAATACGAATATACGATGTCATGGCTGAGGTCAAAGAACATTTGACAGAAAGACTGAGTCAATAGAACAAAGAATTTAAGTTTAAATACTGCGATACTGTTTTGTTTTGTTTTTTTTTGAAATGGTATATCCACTCGTTTCATTATTGAAACATGATGCGTGTTGCTGCACTACTTTTGCTTGTTTGGACATTTCGGCGGATTTCACTTGGATATTTGGGCCCAGTATTTATGTTTCAATGTAAAAGAGAAGGAAAATATAGACTAGTGTCCGGCCCGTAACAATTTCGGCCAGTATTCAACTAGGAGTACTTATGAATGCCTACGGGCCGTTTTAAAACAACAACAACAATACTTATGGTCTAATAACTTAAGAAAGAGTAGGGTTAAAATGCATCATTGGTTTTGTGTTCCAATCATGCTCCACGTCTTTTTCTCTATTTTTAAAATTCGAACAATCGATCCGAACCGCTCAATATGATCTTCATATTAAAATGTGTTTGGAGACAAAGTTTTATATTTTTTTGAAAAAAATTTATTATTATTTTTAGATAGGTACAAAATCACTGTTTTGGATGGTCCAGAATCTTCTTAAAACAGTGATTTTGTATCTATCTAAAAAATTAGTAAAAAAATTATAAAAAATATAAAATTTGGTCTCTAAGCACATTTTAATACAAAGATCACGGTGAACGGTTCGGATTGACTGTTCGGACTTTGAAAATGAAAATAACGATGTGGAGCATGATTGGAACACAAAACCAATAGTGCATTTTAACCCTACTTAAGAAAATATAACTTATTATCTATTACAAATATGTTTTATCATTGTGATAATTAAGCAAATGCTTATCAAAATAAAAAATCTTGTTATGATGTTCTCCTTTAAAGTTTCGAATACACTATTCATATCATCAAAATCATTAACTTTTCATATCTGAAATTTGAAACATTAATTTGTTGCACCGTTGTTGTTATTATAGTATTATTATTATTATGAGTTAAAATGTTTAATTATTTTCGTGTCCAAACGTACTTCATGTCTTTATCTCCGTTTCAAAGTCTAAATATTCTAACCAAACCGTTCAACATGATTTTCATAATATAATATGCTTGGAGGCTAAATTTTATTGTTTTTTGGAATTTTTTTTTTAGATAGATGCAAAATCGTTGTTTTTGGACGATCCAAAATCTTTTGAAAAACAATGACTTGTACCTATCGAAAATAATAATAAAACTTTTCCACAAACTACGAAATTTGATCTCCAAGCACATTTTAAGATGGAGATCATGTTGAGCCGCTCAATTTGAGCGGTTCGGATTAATTTTTTGGACTTTGAAAACAAAGATAAAAATATGAGATATGAATAAGGCACGAAGACACTAATACATTTTAACCATACTCTGTTATTATTATTATTATTATTATTATTATTATTATTGATTTTGTTATCAACTTTGTCATTATCATCATCATAATAAATATTTATTATCATTATTATAATATAATAATAATGTCAAATTACTATTATTATTATTATTATTATTATTAAGCATCAATAATATCAAATATGCACATTTTCTAAATTAAAAAAATAATCAAGATTTTTTTCTTATCCATACTCATTATATTAACAAAAAACCTTTTTTACTCATGTCCACTTTATCCTTATCAAATTTGATACAGGTCAGATAAACGGTTAAAAGGGTTTCGTTGACACCCTAGTTTATCTTTACCAACAATATATTTATTTAAATTTTTTTACAACACGATGCATACTTTCTAAATACATGCTTTCAGACAACTAAAACGCTGAAAAATCTTGTCTACGTGTATCGAAAGTTCGAAACAATGGAATGAACACAAACATTATGAACGTTGACGGTTCAACCTGAAAGCATACTTTCAGATTGAAGTAAGACCGCAAGTGTTCTACATTCGACCTGTTTGATTTGGCATCAAGAAAAAATAAATTCAGCGTTTTTCCAGCTATCTAAATGCAATGAGATAGTTTTTTTTTTTTTTTTGAGAGAGAGTAACTCGACTTATCCGACTGTAAACTAAGCAAACATAATGCCTAGAATTTATCGGCTGTTTTACAATGCATTATCACACCATCAGGTAAAGCTCTTAACTTTTTCTATAATAAAGCTCTACCTTCTTATTATTTTAAAACCAATACAAACTTCATAAAAAGAAAATATAGTTCAACAACTCTACTAAATATAAGCAGTCCTCCAGTTCAGTAAATTTTTCACTTGACATACTTGACAAACCAATCCAGCATTTCTTTTTGTGCTTCTTCGGCCTTCTCTACCGCTGTTTTGTCATTGACATCATAACGTACTGACCAACCATGTACAACGCCTGGAAATATCTTTACATGGCTATCAACCTGTCATAATTCAAATAGATAACTTGATTATACTAATGCATCGATTTATCTTGTAACAAATGTTTTCAACAATGATTCAATGGTTAACTATTTAGAGTGAGTAAGAGCATCTACATCCCTAAAACTCTTAGAGTTTCTAAGTAACTACTAACTAATTTTCAGAAATTATAGGCTATGGAGTTTCTAAGGGTTCACATCCCTGAAACTAATTTAAGAGTTTCTAAAATGACACATCAGCAATAAAATAAAATAAAGAAAAAAATTAAGCGAACACCGGCCAATCATTTTGCCAACTCACAGTTTATAAACGATTTCTTATTAAGAAATTCTTGAGCACAGTTGCTAAATAAGAAACTGGTCTACATCCCTGAAACTGGTTTAGAAACTGCCACATCAGATTAGAAACTCTGATAGTTTCAGGGATGTAGATGCTCTAATAGTTAAATCCAGCATGTTATTAGTCGGGATCATAAAGTAGCAAAACTCGTAATATAATAGAAAACAACAAAATTACATAATTTACCTCAGGTTTCAATGAAAGAATTTCAGCAAACTCTTTAACCACCTCAGGAGGGCTGTACTGGTCTATCTCTGCTCCAAGTATTGCAATGGGTTGTTTTACATCTGAAATTAAATTTTGAAATATTGGTCAAGAGAACTTTATCAAGTCATCCTCTAAAAGAAGATAGTATAAATCTATCTGAAACCTGGCCAAACAAAATAAAATATTTGATGGCAGATTGGGCAAGATGTACACGTTATAAGAGCCAATTTATAGTTGTTCTCGGGAATAAATAAATCACGACAAAAGATGAGAATTAAAGCTACCTCTAATATCATCACGAGTAAGTGGCGCAGGATGGAGCAACACTGCTGCATTAATGTAGTCATACTTTGCTAACATCACCACTACCTTGCCTGTTATTATTAAAAGATAACAATTCAAACTTTCAATTAACTAGGGCTATTGGTTACTGTACTAACAAATTAACCGACAATTACACTTAGATAGCTACCAATGCTGGCACACACCAAGCTATTGAAATTTGAAATGGCAGTACTGGCTAGATCCTTCAACAATTGCAATTGAACTCTTTTGTTCTTTTGTAAACATGTCTAATGGGTACAGATTGAAACGTACCACCCCAACAAAAACCAGCTGCTCCTATTGCAGAAAAACCCTTCTTTTTCAGCGTTTCAATTACAGGCTTTGCTTCTTCAAATCCTTGTTCCTTTATTACGTAATTAATACAACATATACATTGAGACATAAGCACTTTCAGATACTCGATGATAATTCTCTATAATTCAAAGAAAAGTTTGCAGCTTCTGATTCTGGTAATTTGTACAGACAGGTTGTACAAAAAGACGTCTCCAAAAATGTTACTGTACGAGAAACTCGGATAAATATCTCATAATTGCAGAAAGATAGTAAAAATGGGCCAATCAACATGTACCAGAAATACCTGAATATATCATGTTTATACTACGAATAAGAAATAACTTGCATAGCCCACAAATTTCAGAGATGGTCATGTGTACTGCCTTATTCCACATTTTACTCAACTAGATAAAAAATAACCAGCCCTACATCACTTTTCCTCTCTACATATAAGAGAAAATGGGGCTAATTGCTGTGTTTTTTGATAAAACAATAGAGTAGTGGTATATTGATCTTTGTGGTGTTTTACAAAAGATGAGACACTTTTTAAATTTAATTTGCAGGCACATACCGTAGGGCTTTTTTTTCTTTCTCAAAGAAATAGTATAATACTTACCATTTTATGCTTGCTTATCCATTCATCTGCTGAAGTTTCAATAATTTCAGGTGTAAGAGGATCTCCATGGAAAAAGTCAGGGACTACAACATAAAATCCTGATGCGGCTACTTTATCTGCTAGGTTCCTAGTTATATATAAAATATATGTCAATCATCGAACCTCCAATAAGCTACTTAAGAATATTTATATGAAATTCATTCACAAGCTTGATGTTGATAAGCCTTTGCGCTGCTGTGCTAGCATGTATCACAGTGACATTCATTCGGTTCGGCGAGGTCAAAAATTCGTAATATCGGAATAATTCGGGTATAATTCAGAAATAATTCGGAATTATCCGGACCAGAAATCTCAGTTCAACAAGGAAGCAAAAAATAAAAAACCAAAAAAAAAATATTCTAGGAAAAATTCGGGAAAAATTCGCCAATAATTCGGAAAATTCGGAAAAAGTTCGCAAAATTCGCGAATTATTCGGGAATAATTCGGTCAAAGTTCAGTCAACCGAATAATTCGGCATTCGGTTCAGCATCACCAAAAAAACAAATTATTCGAGAATAATTCGCGAATCTTGTGACTATAGTATTACAGTATGTATTATGCAACATATGGTAATCCCTTTTGTGTCATTTTTACAAAAATTGGCTAAATATAGATGTCTATTAATTGAAGATACTTTACAAAAATGATTAATATACCTCAAAAGAGGTGCTTCATATCCTGCAAAAAAAGACAGATAATTTCGATTAGAATTGCAGTTAGTTCTCTTACGAGAACAAAGAGGGAATATCAACTGAAAATTTTATTTATTCGTGCAATAGTAATTTATCCGAGCAGTTCAAACTAATACTGGAAAGCTGAGTAGAACTTGGGCTTAAGTTCACTAATTTTTTAGTGAGTTTACTCTAAAACCTATCGGAATGATTTCAAATGACGAATCCATACCGTTGAAACCGATTGTGTTATATGTCAAAATTAATTTTCGAATTAATTTACTACAAGTCAAGTGGTCAAAAAAAGAAGGTTTATAAGTTAATTTTAATACGTTCATTTTTCATTAGTTTTTTACTGCTTGACTTTAAACTAAATCAATTCGAAATTTATAAAATTTGACATGTAAATGCATAACTCGTGAAGTAGATTGGTTTTAACGGTTTGAATTTATCATTTGAAGTCATTCTGATAGGTTTAAGAACACCCTAGTTCTACTCCTGGAAAGCTAATTCTTATGTTTGAGTTATGAAATTTATGGTTCCCATCAAAATTGCTCTGTATCAAACTTGAAACTGTGATTCACTTTTTTTTTATTTGCTCAAAATAACCTTATTCTTGCATGATTGCACCTTCTATACTCGCTCCTTTCTATTTTACTTCAAAAGTATTAAATTCCAGGGAGAGCCTAGCTATCCCCCGTCAACCATCCCCCGTTTCATCCCCCGTCAGTTGCATTAATTAAGTGGGGGACCGCATAACTGTCAGAGTATTTTAGGAATTTGCAGAAAAGTATTCATATGTAACACAACTAGTATTCATCCATCTATATGAAGGTATTCACATTTGCAATAGAAACATATTTGGATATATTACAACAAGAAAGTAGGGGACCACAAACAACATGTGTGGGGGACCGCACAACTGTCAGAGCATTAATTAAGTAGGGGACCGTATAACCGTCAGCGCATTAATTAAGTGGGGGACCGCATAACCTAATGCTCATTTTACAAATTTGCAAAAAAGTATTCATCTGTAACACAACTAGCATTCATCCATCTATATAAATGTATTCATCTTTGCAATAAAAGCATATTTGGACACATCAATCACTCATCTTTTACACGTTTTTAGAGATGGGTTTTTTTTTTCTTCGTTCAATCTAACCAATATTTCTGACGATCTGTGAGGAATTTTGCAAATCTAAAACCACGAATGTCTTCTACACAATTTTCTCTTTCAAATGAGATCCATGATGACATACTTTCGAGTTGTCCGTTGCACAAGTATTCATACCTCGTCATAAGTATTCATCTCTCATCGAGCAAGTATTCATCATCGTCGTGTAAGTGTAAATAGTTAATGTACCAAGAGTATTACAAACATATGTGCATACCTCGATTAATTTTACAAGAGCAGCCGAATAATATTCATCCATAAGATATCAAGTATTCATACATATAATTTAAAGTATTTATACCTAATATATTAAGTATTCATCCATAAACGTTGAAGTATTCATCTATAAAACATTAAGTATTCATTCATACACCTCTAATTTTTTCAAAATTTGTTTTTCTGTCATTTCTTAGTACTTAGTACGCACTGGTCTAATTCACCATTAACGAAGCTTTGTTCTTTGCAAATAACTCGCTACTGCATGAGGAAGAGGAACATAGACATGACGGATCTGACCCGGCGGTCAACAGTGATGGATCTAACCCGGCGGAGGCGGAGGTGGGAGGTGGGAGGCGGAGGTGAGAGACGGAGGTGGAGGTGGGAGAGGGAGGCGGAGGCCGAGAGGGAGAGGTGAGAGAGGTGGGCGGAGGCGCAGAGGGAGAGGTGGGAGAGGTGGGCGGAGGTGGAGAGGGAGAGGTGGGAGAGGGAGGGAGAAAGAAGAAAGAAATAAATGGAGAAAATTGGGTAATTAATTTGTAGGGCCACTAGGTAGTTAGAATTTGTAATTATAGTTAGAAAATATAGTTAGTTAGTTGGGGGATAAAATGGGGAATGGATAGATGGGGAAGATATAATTACCCATAAATTTATGGTTCCCCCTCAAGTTGCTCTATTTGAAATTTGAAACTGTGATTCTATTTTATTTTTCTTTTTGCTCGAAATAACCTTATTCTTGCATGATTACTAGGGGTGCAAATGGATCGGATAATATTCGACCGTATCCGGATCTGTATCCGAAAATTAGATACTGATATCAGATATCCGAATATCCGTGCGGATACAGATACGAATATGGTTTTGAATTTTAATTATCCGTATCCGAATAGTAGATATATACCATATAATTTAATATATATTATAAAAATATTTATGTATATATCTACAGATATCCGATATCCGATCCATATCCGTATCCGTATGTATCTGTTAAATATCTGATTCGTATCCGTATCCGAAAAATAAAAGCGGATACGGATATGATTTTACCACTATCCGATCCATATCCGATCCGTTTGCACCCCTAAATTGATTACACATTCCATACTTGCTCCTTTCTATTCTACTTTAAAAGCAATCAAACAAACTTCCTAATACAGACTTGCAGAAACACAACTTAGCCTGCTGATGTCAATTAACCAAGGTTATGGACTAAAGTTGCAAATTCAATTTCGAAATGTCTACTCAGTATTACATAGCATGAGAGAGCACATAGCAAGTATGCCCCTTTTATCCTTTTACACTCTTCTAAGGGCGATAGCGTAGAGACACTTTTTTAAGATTATATATGCCAAAATAAAATAATTGTAAACAAAAAGTTAAAAAAAATTAAAACAGAAAAGAAAAGAGGAATAAAATAAATAAATAAAAAATACAGTAATGTACCAAATATATCGGAGATCAGAAGGATGGCGAGCTTAGACTCCGGTGAACCGGTGATATAAGTCTTCAGACCTCCCAAATCATCTACCACGTGTCCCTTCCCACAAACCGGATCAAGGGTGGGAGGGTTCTCACAGCACTGGGAGGTCGCCATAAGTTTGTAGTGAACAAGTGTCAACAAAAGTGCTTTTTATGGAGGAGATGGAGAGCATTATTTTATTTTATTTTTTTGAAAAGCTTGGCAGTGTGGCGGCTAATTCAATAAAGGGGTCCATTGGAGGAATTCAGATCCAGTGCAGTAACTCAATTTTTGAGTTTTGATCCAAACCGTCCAAGGTGCTCTAACACGAATCTTAAAGAACCTGGACCCCACAAATAATACTGGCCCCGCGCTACCACCGAATAGGCACCGTACACGTCTAAACTCAAAAATTGGGTTACTTTAGGGGATCCGGACTCCCATTGGAGTGTGGAGTTTTCAGAGGAAAAAGATGGAAAATTTTGCCATGGGGGCCAGTGAATTCTCATCCTCTGAGATATGAATATTGAGTGTTTTTAAATCTCAACCGTTCAAAATATTGAGGGTTTTTACATTGGTACAATATCACTTTTTTAGATGGTCTAAAATCTCCTTAAAACAGTGATTTTGTATCTATCTAAAAAAAATAGTAAAAAAATTCTAAAAAATATAAAATTTGATCTCCAAGTATATTTTATTATAAAAATTATATTGAGCAGTTTGAATTGATTGTTCAAATTTTAAAAACATAAATAAAAAATGTAAATTCCATTATAGTACAAAATTATAATGCATTTGAACCATATCCTCAAAGTATATACTACATTGTCTCGCACCTAATTAATCATTTGCAGCTATTGAACTGTGAGGTGGAACGTGTCTACGGAAGCTTTTGTGGGCAACAATATGGTGTCATGGCTGAGGTCAAAGCCATTTTGGCAGAAATACTCGGCGTTTAAACTTATTTTCTGAGTATTTCTGCCAAAATGGCTTTAACCTCAGCCATAATGAATAATATAGCGTGTAATATACGGTTGGAAATTCGCCAAAATGCTCACACTATATTATTTGTTTGTTTGAGCATTTTGGCGAATTTCACTTGGATATTTCGGCCTGGTATTTATGTTTCACTGTAAAAGAGAAGGGAAATAAAACATATATAACTGTTCCGTATTTTTTTTTGAAGTCTAACAATGCCTACGGCCTTTGCTAAAATAAGATTATATAACTAATTCTTAAGAAAAGATAAATATATCTGCAACAAATATGTTTTATCATTGTGATAATCAAGCAAGTGGTTATCAAATCTAGCTTATGGTGTTCTCCTATAAATTTTGTATACATTGTTCACATCATCATAATTGTTGTTAATTTTTTTTTTTAAATCCTTGGCAGAAATTGTTGTTGATTATTCATATCTAATAATTGAAATATTAATTTGCTGTTGCTGTTGTTATCATAGCATTATTATAATCATAATAATAAAAAAATATTATTGTTATTGTTGTGACAGAATATGCATGATTAGCATAAAAAAATATTATTATGACCTTCAAAATTATACACAGCAGGGCTTCTTTAGGAAGTAAATAATAATTAATTAAAACTAACAGTCGCTGGTACCTAGTTGATTATATTTAATGTCAGTACACTAATACAGTACCAATGTCCAAATGTCCAATGATACACGAGCCGATTAATGGCTCATTAGTAAATGAAGATATTTAATTATCAACATAGATACTACTGCAGCATGATGGTTTTCCATATTTCCAACCGTACTCGGCCGAGAAAAGCCCATAAGAGGCCCGACGAAAGATTATGGACAAATTGGTTAGTTCTTGAGGATTTTTCTTTGGGTTGAGTCTTTTCTTCTTATAAAAATTACGACCCCTTACCTTTCTTTTACTGATATGTTATATCGATGCAAATTGCAAAGGTGTCTCATACGATACGAGTCACCTTTGCATCAATATAATTTATTAAAAAGAGACATTTTAGTTAGTTTGTCAGGTTCTTTACAAAGCACAGACAAAACCTTGTCCTGGTATGGGGCTCTGAACTGGCCTGTGTCATAAAATCTAGGCATACTTTATTTTCCTGCATTTGCTTGTTAATTATTGCTTATTTGGGGCTTTATGGTTTGATAATTCCATCAAACTTCACCACAGAGTAGTGCGTTTGGCACCATATTAATGGTAGATTTAATTTGAATACCATTATGTTCTGTTCTGATACTGGCACCTTACCATTGCATACTACAGCATTGCTGGAACCATGATAAATTTAAAAATGGGTCTTTCCAGCACCATTCCTCTCAATAAATTTGTATCATACAAGCGTGATATTCATATAAAATAAAACGAAAAGATCAATATACAAAATTTAAAACGGAAAAGACAATCTTATCAAACAAGCCTAACAAAATAATATCACTGGCACATCAAATCAAGAGGACTCCTCTAGAAAAGGGTAGTCGGTGTAGCCCTCGACCGGATCGGGCGTATAAAATGTCGATCTGTTATACTTATTGAGAGGTGCATTGAGTTCGAATCGTCGAGGCAAATCAGGGTTCGACAGGAAGAGTCGGCCATACACTACGAGATCAGTGTACCCCTCAGCCACTACTTTATTTCCTTCTTCTCTGTCGTAGCCTCCCGCTGCTAAAAATGTACCTTTGAAGGCTTTTCTCATTGGAAGAAGCCTGTGCGGGATTTGGTACCGACCCTCCATGCGTGTCATCCTAGGCTCAACCATGTGGCAGTATAGGATGTTGAACTTGTTTAATGATTGCACCATGTATAGCCCGAGGGTTTCTGGATCAGAGTCGAAGCATTCCATGTAATCTGTGAAGGGTGAGAGCCTCAACCCAACCCGGTCAGGTCCAATTTCATTAGAGATGGCTTCCACAATTTCTAGGGCAAATCGGCATCGGTTTTCGAAACTGCCACCGTACTTGTCAGTTCGGTTGTTTGTGCTGTCTTTCATGAATTGTTCAATTAAGTAACCATGGGCCCCATGCATCTCCACTCCATCAAATCCTATAATTAGGTAATATTTCAAAGATATGTAAAAAAAATATATATTTTAAAGTTAGTAATATTATTTGGACATGTATTAGAATTGGGCCAGTGAATTGCTTGAAATGCTTTATTGCTTGCTAATTTGTAAGTATTTATCACAGATAAAATATAACTACAAATAATATAAAATCTGTCAACTGCATCTTATTTACAGTGATGTTAATAATATCAGTTAGTTCAAAATCAGGTCATTCTAGTAGTTTAGAAACTGACCAGTCCAGTAGTCCTTTTGATAAAGAAAGGATTGATATATACTATATAGTCAATTCTTAATTATTGCTAATAGATTTAAAAATATATGTGCAGAAAATGACAACATTACACTAGACCATATCAACTTTTTTATTTCTTCAATTGACAATCAATAAGAGTTCTTTTTCTGTATGTTTAAAATTAATTTATTGCATATTGTAAAATGCTGCGCATGTTGTGGTAATTGGTACTGATTTTCTAAACAATTTTTACAACAGGCTATAAGTGCATTCAAAATTCGTGTTGGTCAATAGTTTTAGACTTTAGTAATTTACCAGCTTCCATAGAATTCCTTGCTGCAAGCCTGAAGTCATTCACAATATCTGGTATTTCTTCTGTCCTTAATGCACGAGGAGGCGAGTATTCCTCGACCGTACTGTCGTTCTGCTTCCGTGATGGTATTTGCTTGTCAGTGCTTGAGATTGGAGCTTGCCCATACTCTAAAAGAAAGAAAAGGATAAGCAGGGCAACTAATTGGCTAACAAATAAAAATAAAGAACAACAATAGTCACCAAGTACAGAGGCCAATATAGTTTCAGTCTATGAAATAAAGAGGGCACAAGAAAATAAAAATTCATTGGAAGTTGAAAAAGGTGTAGTCACTTAATAGCTTAAATGATCGAAAATTCGGAAGTAGATTCGAAAACTTTATGGGAGTTCATTAGTGTACTGAACTGCCAAATTATTAACTATATTACAAATTACAAATTGAAACCAAAGAGTGCCAGAGAAGAGACATACTGTAATGGGAGACCCTTCCGACATGCCATAACTGGCAAAAGAAGATCCCGCCTTTCTCGTGCACCGCTTTGACAATTGGCTTCCATGCCTCAACTTGCTCCTTAGTCCAAATGCCGGGTGTGTCTCTGTTGCCCTGTGCCAAGTCAGATATTCCAGTGGCCTCCGTTATTAGGAGACCTCCTTTGGTTGCTCGCTGCGAGTAGTATAGTATAGCGTGCGGCTGTGGCAGATTTCCGTACGATCTTTGCCTTGTCAAAGGAGCAAGAACAACCCTAGAACAAGCATGGCCAATGAGAAATACATGAGGAAACATTGGAAAAACAGAAATGAATAATGAAATGTACAATTAAGAAATGGTAAACAGTAAAAAATAATAGGCAATTGATTTTTTGAACTGAACTGGTTCTTCTAAAAAGACTACAACCGAATTTGGTTTGAAATACATCTTTGCTACTACTATCTAAATTATATATAGACTCTCTGATGATTTTTGGGATTTTTGGGTGTTCTGAGCGATCTGTTTCTTTTCCTTTAATAAACCTTAATTCTCTAATAAAGCCGAATCGGAAATTCCACTTAGTCGCTCAGAAAGAGAATAGCAGTGGCAATTAATTACCTGTGAGAAAGGTCCAATTTACCCATTTTGTAAGGGGTAATCAGGGGAATTGGTTCCATCTTCGATGATTACGATGAAGAATATGTCCCTTCGCTTCTCTACTTCTTCTCGGTTTCTTTAATTTTCAGTGGTAAATGTTTATGAGGAAGAGATTGAAAATGGTGTTATTTATAAGAGTCGCCATTGCTAGACCATGGGTCACCGCTTAGGCACTCCCAAGTGACGGGATTCGTTCCCGCTGCCTTTTATTGTGACATAGCTGCTTAGGTCATGGAGCTGCTGATCTAATACATGAGAGTCTCCCAAATTTATAATACGAGACTTTATTTGAATGAGGTTGACCGATACATCAATTAAATTGAAGGAGAAGGTCGTAGTTTCTGGCCTTCTCTTTTTTTTTTAAATATATCCAAATCAACATTTTCTAGTAATTATACAAACAGAAGGAAAGGTTGCCTCTTCAGTGTGTCTTTTCTTTAATTTTCACATTCATTATCTGTTAATTAAAAATGATAAAGACTTTGGTATTGCAATTTCGAAATTTAGATGAAGAATTCTTTGTGGATATTAAGTTTGATTTTAAGCTTATTAAAAAAAATGATAAAAGCTTTGAGAATTTACTTTTTTTTTTTTGAATAACTAGACTAAGTCTGATCTTTCCAGGTTTAAAAGCTTTACAATTTAGTGTCCGGTTTGTAATTTTTTATTCTTTTTGCATAAAAAGGACCTATAATTAAGATGGTCTGAATTATTCAGGTATTTGCCGCCGGTTACAACAAGTTGATCACGAGCTAAGTCCAACTAGTGATGAGCCATCTCGTTGCCCCTCTAAATTTTTTGATATATCATTTTTCAAACGGTAGCCCGGATTCGGTGAAAGAGATGCGAGTCTTTCTTCATTGACAGAGGGATTGACCAAGTCAACAATACCATGAAAATAAGTATAAACGGATCTGAAGTACCGTTAGAGGATGCAAATAAAAATAAATCAATAAGAGGTTATAATTTTCAGAAAAAAAGTTAGAAACAGATTTGAACGACATGTAGTAGTGCAAAATTAATAAGATGTTATAATTATTGTTCCTCTAAAAGTGATAAAAAGTTAATTAATTTACAAATAAAATTAATCTAAAAAATATAAGTTATAAAAAACATTATATAATCAACTCGATCGTACCGGGTTTATACCCTACTTTCGATCAGTGAAGTCTCTCAAATATCTGAGACAATCTATGTTCTGCTTTATGGTTGTGTTTGTAATAACTTCAGGTTATTTTGTGTTCATGATGTTTTTAGCGTACCAGTGATAATTTGTTAGCTCATGTAGAAAATAGTTTGGTTAATTTTAGTAATGAAATTGGTGGAGATCCTCAACCAGTCACTCTCATAAATATATATATATATATATATATATATATATATATATATATATATATATATAGATAGGCTATGGTGAGTTGTGAAGTCGTTTTACTTCACGTCATATTTTCATTTTGAAAATCCAAACAACCGATCTGAACCGTTCAACTTTTTCTAAATATTGAAATGTGCTTGGAGACTAAATTTTACATTTTTTGGAATTTTTTTACTATTTATTAAGCCACTTTGAAATCGCTGATCCACTGTGAACAGTAAAAAACAGTAAAATTTTCTGGACCACATGATCAGCGATTTTCGAAGTGGCATAATAAATAGTAAACAAATTCCAAAAAAATGTAAAATTTAGTCTCCAAGCACATTTCAATATAGAGAACATGTTGAGCGGTTCGGATCGGTTGTTTGGATTTTCAAAATGAAAATATGAGCGTGAAGTAAAAATGACATCTTACTTCACAACTCACCATAACCCAGCTCATATATATATATATATATATATATATATATATATAGGTTGGTTACTATACTTACATAAACATATGATGACATATGCTTATAAGTTATGATAGGTCCATGCGCCAATGGCTATCAAATAACTTGGGATTCGGACCCCATCAAGGGCCAGCCCAAAGTAGAATAAAATAAGGCCCTTAATATGATCACGGCCCAAAAAGACAACTCAGGGCCCAAACCCCCTCGTAGGGCCAACCCAAAGTTAACAATAGACTCGGAACTCGGACCCCTTCGTGAGGCCAGTCCGAGACCAAAAGCAACTCGGAGCTCGAACCCCTCGCGGGGCCAGCCCAGGACAAAGAGTAGACTCGGAGCTCGGACCCCTTCGGGGGCCAGCCCGAGACCAAGAGCAGTTCAGTACTTGGTCCGCCTCGCGGAACCAACCCGAGACCAGACAGGACGAGGCCCACAGATCAGCCGCTTGCCGACCTGGCAAGAACTAAGCTGGGCTTCGCTCCATCGATCTGGAACGATCCAGCCCGTGAAGTCAAGTTGGGCCTTCACTCATGAGGCCCAGTCCAACTTCGAGTTCGCGTCACAGCCAATTGTGCGAGTGTTACCGCCAATTATGCGGGTATTACTGCTTCTATGCGAACTCCTTAACTGTTTTGACAATACGTCTCAATAGTCCGGACCCCCCTATTTAAGGCGGGGAATTTCCGATAACAGGGATGGCATTTTTCCGTAACACAGGGTATTGTAGAGGTTAGAGCACAAATACCCTCAAACCTTACTCATTCTTCCAAATCTCGGCCCGTCAACAAAAGAACGGGGCAAGCCCATTTCCCACTTACCAAACTTAGTTCCCGTACGGCCTGCTCCCCCGGGGCAGGACGTATCAAGTTATTTTTGCGTTTTCAATATTCAAATGGTCGATCTGAAGCGCTCAACATGTTCTCCATATTAATATGTGTTTGGAAAAGAAATTTTATATTTTTTGAAATATTTTTACTAATTTTTTTAGAATTTTTCAAAACCGTGTTTGTTAGATTTTTTTTTACCATATTAAAACACTGTTTTGAAAAATTCTAATTAAATAGTAAAAAAATTCCACAAAATGTAAAATTTGGTCTCCAAGCACATTATAATATGGAGAACATGTTGAGTGCTTCAGATCAACCATTTGGACATTGAAAAAACAAAAATGACTTATAAGCATATGCCCTCATATGCTTATGTAAGTAGAGTAGCCAACCCCTCTCTCTCTCTTTCTATATATATATATATATATATATATATATATATATATAGTTGGGCAATGGTACAATGCAATTTATATACCCTCATGTGCATTGGACTCTAAATCACTGAATTCAAATTCCAAAAATTCAATCTGAAGCGCTCAATGTGTTCTCCATATTAAAATGTGTCTGAAGACCAAATTTTACATTTTTTTTGGAAATTTATTACTATTTATTAAGATGGGTACAAAATCGTTGTTTTCCAAAAAAAACCTGGAACATAAAAAAACAGTGATTTTCAAAAATTCTAAACAAATAGTAAAAATTTCTGAAAAATGTAAAATTTGGTCTTCAAGCACATTTTAATATAGATATCATGTTGAATGGTTTGGATCGACTGTTTAGATTTTGAATCCAACGATTTACCATCCAATGCACAAGGTGGTCTATACATTGCAATGTACCGTAACCCAACTCTATATATATAGAGATAGAGATGGTCTAACTTGCTTTGGGAATTAAAGAGTGTTTTACTTTGCGCTCGTATCTTCATTTTCAAAGTTCAAATAGTCGATTCGAACCTTCAACATGATCTTCATATTAAATGTGCTTAGAAACCAAAATTTTTACTATTTTTTTAGAATTTTTGGACGAAATTCATACATAAAAAAATCACAGCTTTTTACGTTTGGTTTTTTTTTCATCCTACTATTTATCTTTAACGAAATTCATACATAAAAAAATTTAAATGGTTAGATAAAAAAATAGGTTTCTGCTTGTTCAAAAAAATAAAAATAAATAAAAACAGTCTCTTCCGTCGGGACGTGCACAGGCATATGACTTGTATTTAGGGCTGTAAAAAATGACTCAAACTCATAACTCTTTTGTAACTCGCTCGCTAACTACTTGCTTTAACTCACTCATTTACAACTCGAGTCAGTTTCAACTCAAATTGGTTAACTCGTTTAATTAATGAGCGGAGTTTGAGCATACCCCAACTCGCTCATTAACATCTCAAGTTGGAGATAACTCGCTCAAACTGAACTCATTTACAGCCTTAGTTGCATTATTTCATAAGCTGTAAAATATAATAAGATTTAGTATTTACAAAAATATCCAATGCATTGTTATGGCGTAAGCGGTGAGAACTGCATTAACAACAACAAAAAAGGATTAATAGTTAATTATACACAGGGGCGGAGGCAAAATTTTGAATAATGGGGGTAAAAAATGCTATAAATTTTCAAGTTGTACACATTTTAATAGTCTATTTTTCTTGAAAAATGAATGGAGGTCAACTATATAAAATTTTGAGAAAATCTATGGGGGTTTTTGTAGGTACCCTTAACATTTAACTATAAAATATACCAAAGTAACATATATAATAATTAGTTTTTAAAAATAAATGGAGTCAATTGACCCCATTTGATGTATGTGAATTTGCCTATTATTATACACATTATATATATTCAATGAACCTTCCTAGAATTTATTGCTAGATACATTCTTTACTCTTTTTCAATTCTAAAATCCTTGCATTCCAGAGAACAAGAAACAGGTTGAAACATAACTTATGTAAGTTTAAAGCAGAAGTAAATTTGATCGGCACAAATGAGCACCAATTTTTCTTTGATTGTTTTTCTTAGAAGATGTTGGACTGAATTAAACTGTCAAACTAGCGACCATTACACGAATAATATTATCTTTTATCACTGGAATAAAGACTTTTTTTTATTAATATTATTATTATATGATTAGCGATGTTTTAATAAACTTGTCCTACTTGTAAGTTCTTAAACCTTTTTGTATCTTTTCCTAGTTGCTCGTTGGAGAAAACAATCAGAAAATACATACTTTTTTCTGAGAAGAATATATTGAGAACAGTATTCTTACCCTGATTTATCAAATATGATTCTATAACAAAAATCTTGGTACTTCTAAAACATATATTTTTTCTTAAAAGGAGAAAATACTGTCCATATATATTTTCAGACAAAATCATTGAGAAATTTATGAAATATCCTCTTCTTTCAAAACATCACTCCTTAATTTATTAACAAAATATTTTGTGGTGTTAAATTTACACTCTTCTTTACTCTCTTTCCCTTTCTGTTATTGCATATGAACATGTTGAATTGTGAAACAATAATCTTATTTTGTGAATTATAACATAACTAATTAAGTACGAAAAACTGAAAATTATTATGTTCATAATTCAAACTATATTTTAAGAGGGGCATTGAGCTCAATATACAAAATTTAAAACAGAAAAGCAAATCTCATCAAACAAGCCTAACAAAATAATATCACTGGCACATCAAATCAAGAGGACTCCTCTAGAAAAGGGTAGTCGGTGTAGCCCTCGACCGGATCGGGCGTATAAAATGTCAATCTGTTATACTTATTAAGAGGGGCATTGAGCTCGAATCGTCGAGGCAAATCAGGGTTTGCCAGGAAGAGTCGGCCATACACTACGAGATCAGTGTACCCCTCAGCCACTACTTTATTCCCTTCTTCTCTGTCGTAGCCTCCTGCAGCTAAAAATGTACCATTGAATGCTTTTCTCATCGGAAGAAGCCTATGCGGGATTTGGTGCCGACCATTCACAATTGCCATCCTAGGCTCAACCATGTGGCAATATAGGATGTTAAACTTGTTTAATGTTTGCACCATGTATAGGCCAAGGGTTTCTGGATCAGAGTCGAAGCATTCCATGTAGTCTGTGAAGGGGGAGAGCCTGATCCCAAGCCGGTCGGGTCCAATTTCATTAGATATGGCTTCCACAATTTCTAGAGCAAATCGACATCGGTTTTCAAGACTGCCGCCATACTTGTCAGTTCGGTTGTTTGAGCTGTCTTTCATGAATTGTTCAATTAAGTAACCATGTGCCCCATGGATCTCCACTCCATCAAATCCTATAATCAAGAAATATGCCAGAGTTAATAATATTATTTGGACAAGTATTAGAATTAAGCTAGTGAATTGCTTGAAATGCTTAATTACTTTCTAATTCGTAAGCATCTTTCACAGTTCACTGAAAAAATATATAATTATAAATGAACCAAAATATGTCACGCAACTTCTTTGTGGAGATGTTAATAATATCAATTAGTTCAAAATTAGGTTATTCCAGTAGTTTAGAAACTTTTTTTGAGTAAAGGTTGGAGGTCAATATTTAGAAACTGACCAATTCAGTACTCCTGAGAAAGAATTGATGTTTAGTCAATTCTTAATTATTGCTAATATATTCAAAATATATGTACAGAAAATGACAACATTACACATTTACACCTACACCATACCTACTATTGTATTTCTTCAATTCACTCTCAATAAGAGTTTTTTTTTTCTGTATGTTCAAATAAAATGCTAGCGCATGTTTTGGTAATTGGTACTGATTTTCTTGACAATATTTACAACAGGCGATAAGTACATTCAAAATTTGTGTTGCACAATAGTTTTGAGACTTGGTATTTTACCAGCTTCTATAGCATTCCTTGCTGCAAGCCTGAAGTCATTTACAACATCTGGTATTTCTTCTATTCTTAATGCGCGAGGTGGCGAGTAGTCCTCAACCGTACCATCGTGCTGCTGTTGAGATGGTATTTGCTTGTCAATGCTTGAGATCGGAGATTGCCCATTTGGTTGATACTCTAAAACAAAGAAAGGGTAAGCAGGGCTACCAATTGGCTAATAAATAAAAAATAAGAACAACAATAGTCACCAAGTACAGAGGCGAAGATAGTTACAGGCTCTGAAATTAAGTGTGAAGAAGAAAAAATGATTCATTGGAAGTTAATAGCTTAAATGATCGAAATTCGAAAGTAGATTTGAAAACTGTGAGTTCATTAGAGTATTAAACTGCCAAATTATCAACGATGTTACAAATTAAAAAGAGTGCCAGAGAAGAGACATACTATAATGGGAGACCCTTCCACTATGCCATATCTGGCAAAAGAAGATCCCACCTTTCTCGTGCACCGCATTGACGATTGGCTTCCACGCCTCGATTTGCTCCTTAGTCCATATACCGGGTTGGTCTCTGTAGCCTTGCGATGTGTCAGACACTCCAGTGGCCTCCGCTATTAGGAGGCCTCCTTTGGTCGCTCGCTGCGAGTAGTATAGTATAGCGTGCGGCTGTGGCACGTTGCCGTATGATCTTTGCCTCGTCAAAGGAGCAAGAACAACCCTACAACGAGCACAGCCAATGAGAAATACACAAGGAAACATTGGAAAAACAGAACGGAAAAATGAAATGTACAATTAACAAATGGTGAACAGGCAAACATAATAGGCAATAAATTTTGATTTTTGGACTAAACTAGTTCTTCTAAAAGACTACAACTGTGATTGGCTTGTGTTGAGAAAAGAGAATAATCGGATCATATTACCCTCAGATCCATTAAGGATATTCATTATTGGGTTTAGATGTATAAAAAGAGAGTTACTAATTATAAATAAAAAATAACTCAATCTTTATTTTTCGTAAGTTACCGTTTGTACTTTGTATAGGGTTAGAGAATAGGAAAATAAGCATCAATAGGCAACTGTTTTTTTTCTACTTTATTTTAGCATAAATAACTCATTGTAACATGAAAATAGTAGAATGAAACAATTACTTTTCTCATTTAAACTCTTCTGTCTCAGATTCATAATATCAACAGTTTGAAATACATCTCTTCTGAGCAATTTGGTTGGAAATACTTTGTAAATTATATATAGAGTTTCGGATGAATATGTTTGGGTGTTTTGAGCGATTATTTCCTTGAATAACAGGAAAAAGAAACCCTTTTTTTTTTAATAAAAGTGAGGGAAACTCATCTATTTCATTAATGAAATTTAAGTACCAAACTGGTACCATATTACAAAAAAAGAGAGTAAGCTAAAGTAGCTTACTTAACAGACAACCTAATACAAGTACCTATGACAATCCAAAACCATAGACAAAGTGCATAAGACTAGTGTAGAACAAGTGCATATAAAAAATACATATACAGAATCATTCAAACTTACACATAAAACACAGGAAAAAGAAATGAAAACTTTTATTTTCTAATAAACTCGAAAATCAAAAATTCCACTTAGTCGCTGAGAGAGAGCAACAAGGAAAAGCCTAAAAGTAATCAACGGGAGGGAGAGAGAATTGTAGTGGCAATAAATAACCTGTGAGATAGGTCAAATTTGCCCATTTTGTAAGGGGTCATCAGGGGAATTGGCTCCATTTTCGACGATTACGATCAAGAATGTGTCCCTTCGCTTTTTTTTTTTTTTTTTTTCTTTTCTTATCGGTTTCTTTAATTTTGGGTGGTAACTGGTAAATGTTTAAGGGGGAAATAAATCGAAAGTGATGTTATTTCTAGGAGTTGCCATTGCGGACCACGGAATTCGTTCCCTCTGGAATAAGTGCTTCCGTCATCCGGCGGATCTCCTGGGGTGAGAATCTGCTTGCGATCCAGGTACAGTGAACAGTATCCTACAATTCCTTCCTGCTTTTTTAAATCCAGCTGTCAAATTGTTTACAATTTGACATGCGTGCACAGAAAAACCAGCTGTTTGAGATGCGTGCACTAAAAAGTTGAACGGCTGAATTTGAAAAAACAGAAATTGCAGAGTTACTGTGCTCAATACTCGGATCGCAGCAGATCTCATTCCGATCTCCTGAGGTAGGGGTGGGTGCAACGGATGAATGCTTATCCTCTGCATTAACTCAAAAGCGAATCTTTTGAGTTAGTGGCTCCCAGTTGAGCGAATCTTTACT
Organism: Carex myosuroides; assembly: GCA_028015225.1. Classification (NCBI taxonomy): domain Eukaryota; kingdom Viridiplantae; phylum Streptophyta; class Magnoliopsida; order Poales; family Cyperaceae; genus Carex; species Carex myosuroides. Next base: position 12,433,891 of record CM051474.1, read on the forward strand.
TCTGATTCTTTCTTTTAAGCTAGTGGCTCCCAGTTGAGACAAAACATTGATTGTTCTTCACAAACAGGTGCTAGCTGTACTTATAAAAACCTCAAAAAGTATTTATTTTAGTAATTAGAAGTACAAGTGGACAGTTAACGGGTAGCAGTAGTAAATCTATTGATCTCATTAAAAAAATTTGCGACTCCGCTCTTGACAGGAGGAGAAAAGGCAGTGACAACTTGTTTGGCGATTTAGATGTTGAAAGGGCCAACCGGACTGGTAGGTACAAACATGACAAGACAATGGAATATTTACACGAGACCAATTACACTCAAAGATGACACTAATTTATCATACAAGACATTAAAAAAAAATTACAATACCCACACGACAATCTATATGAAATTACAGATACAGATCACTAACACCGAGCAAACAACTTATTTACAACATTACATATAATTTTAGATCTACTCGAGTGTCTATGGCACCAGAAAACATCCCTGCTCCATATGCACGAGACCCTACCAATGTCCATATGACACTAGAGAGGAACCAAAAGCATTCTATTAGAATTCACGGTCTGGGAAGATCAAAGGAGCCATGAGGGTCCAAATGTAGAGACCCGCAGTGGTCCACTCGGTGCAAATTCTCACCCAAACTGTGGTCCATCCCACATCAATCAGCTCAGCGCTCCCAGAAGTTGAGCTTGTCCAGCCGGTGAGAAGCATGGCCGAGTACATGCTCGCCAGTGCAAATATTAGATGGAAGAATGTGTATGAGTAGCTTACGGGCTTTGGTTCGGCATCTTTGCTTGATTTGCCTGATTCTGCATCTCCCTCCAGCAGTGGAGATGTAGCTCCTAAAGAAAAGTAGGGTTTCACTAAATCAATAATCTGATTATAATTTATTATTCCACATTTACAGGAGGAGAAAAATTGCTCGCAAAACTGGTTACTGGTTTTTCATAGCATCACTATCTCAGCATTGTCAGCAGATCTCCATTTAACCTTCTCAGGTTTCATGATACTTCTTGTACTGAATTTAGATCTGAAGCAGGATGATGGCATAATGGAGGATTAAACAATTAGTTGTAGCATGAAAATAATGTGAAACATTATCACACAATAAGTACCTTCCTAAACTAATGCTGCACCAGTCCCAAGGCAACCAACAAATCCAAAAAAAAAAAACCCAAAAACTGCAAGCCCAATCAACACATCGCACATTGAGACATATAGCATAGAGATTATTATCACCTGCTCTCGGAGAGGAAGGAGGTGAGAGAAAGGTGGTGGAAGATCCAGCTCTGACGGCCGAATACACAACTGAAAGCACAGTTGTGAGCATACCGAGAACAAGAGTCCCAGTGGAGACCTGCTTAGAGTGCAAATGGAGGCCATTGCACTCATAGTCTGTAGGCTCACTCGAGAGGCCACTGTAGCAGAGGTATGCACAATAAATAGAGATCACGGATGCTGGCATTAAGCTTCCATTCACCTAATAATTTTGAAATATTTAATCTGAGCTATTCAGTCAACTATGATTACAAATCATAAAAAGATTTGTCTGAAAAAGCTCCTGCTATTTTAATGTCACAACAAAATAATGGCGTGTGACACAAACTCATAATTATCTCTTTGGCTACTGCAAAATCTAATTAGATACTCTAAAATTCTCCAAGCCAAGTCAATAAACTCAATACTCCAGAGTATAAACTCTGAAGCTTTTCAATGAGTAACATGATATGGAAACTTTTTGGCATATCACCAGCCATGACGAAGAAAAAAAGGTGTATTACAGTTTACAGGAGCTAAATCGTAACATCACAAACCATAGTGTTTTTCACAATATCAGAGAAACTTAAGGATGCTTTATATAAACTTCCATTGATTAAAATTGTAGAACAAGGCACAATTGATTGTGTTATGACTCACCTGGGGATGCAAGGAAACAATAGCAAAAGCTAAAGCAAGAATCAAAGTCATGATAATGAAGAAAACATTGAGACCACAGTCATGTCCTGAGGGATTGAACCAAACAAACAGCACCCCGGAGAAAGCAAAAGTAGCTAGATAACAGACCACTGAAATAACCAACAGTGCAATGTACCTGACAAGTTATATATACAGTTACAGAATAATTCATGAAAAAACTGGAACTAAATGACATCTAGTTACAGAAGAAATTGAATATACCATTTTTGCTCATCTTTCTCCACCCATGAATCATTCCAGTTTGTTAAGAAGTCTAGAAGAATAACCACTTGTACCAAAAGAAAGAAACCCGATCCAAATTTTGACAATGTCTCTGCGTAAATAGAAAACAAGGGAAAGAGAATGAAAAACCAATAGGACCTTACTTATTAAAGAAAATACAAAAGTATGTCTTGATGACATATGTCCATTTTATATGCGTTACATGTTTCAAGTAGGCACTCTTAACTGGGCTTCTTTGTATTGAATTTATAACTTCAATTTCTAGCAAAATGCTTACATTCAAAATTGCTGCTGACCAAATTAAAAAAATAATAGTCAATCATAAAACTTCACAGAAGTGGTCCTTTTAGAAGGAGATAAATCATATCAATAGATGTGTACTTGCTACTTACCACTCTAAAAATGCTACGTTATTCATATCTCACTATTCCTATCATACCAAATTTCATTTTCTTAGTATTCGTCAACTTTAAGCCTTCATTGACTAAACAGGCTAAGAAAAAATAACCAAATGAAAAATAACCTCTTACCATAAATAGAAATCACAATATTCGGCAAGAAAAACATAAGAGCAACAAGCACAACCCAAACAACAACCTTTAAGATCCAGCCACCGTGGTGCCACGCATCTCTCTTATCATTCTGGTCTTTCACACCAATCATCATGGCAGCGAATGTCGCAAAAAACAAGAAGTTTCCCAGACTGACACGTAGGACTGCATTGGTCTGGAACCATTCCTTTGATGGGGTCTGTGCAAAGGTATTAATCCCTGCAATAAGCAAAGACAACTCTTTCAAAACTTGTACCATTTTTCATTTCAGTATGTTAGCTATTGGCATCTGACTGCTCGTTGACATATCTTTTTTTCTTGTGTTTTTTGAAGTAAGGTGTAGACTTATCTATCAAATGGATTTTAATAGCCTCTAAAACCAACACGAAACTACATACCGAACTGATAGCTGCTCACCAAAATTTATGTTGGTACCAGCAGGAGGAAATTTAAACATGAGCCTCAATATTGGAATAGATATACAATCTCTTGGCAATCTAGACTTGGTTTTCTTTCAGTGTACTATAGTTTAAATGCTATTTAAGCCTCAAACTTTTACATTATCAGCCTCAATCAACCAATTAAAGAAAACAAAACAATAACTGGTTTTTACAGGTAACACTGGCTGAAATTTCAAGCATGGATTAGCACCAGAAGGAACCAACATATAAGATACCAATTTTTGCGATATATCTCAGCTTGAGTGTGATAAGAACCCAATACTACAAATTCTATCAAATTGTACCAGTAAAAATGAATCTCCAAATCTTAATGATCTACTACTTTTAGTTGAAATAACAAGGTTAGCAGTTCAAGCAACAGAGGGATTGATTTTTATAGCTCCACATGGACAAATCAGCTTACAATTGGCAACTCTAGAGCTAAAACAGGACCTTGAACTGAAGCAACATATACCGTAAATCAGCTCATCATCAGCTGATTTGGGGGAAAGCAACAAACGAGGTTAGATGAATTAAAGCTTACAGGGGACTTTTTCAAGGAGAGGAGCTGCCACTTCGCGAAGGATCCAGGAGAGGATGAGGGAGAGCGCGAAGAGGCCGCAATAGGCGAGGCGGGCGGAGCGGCGAGAGATGGCCGACGCCGCCGACATGCATGCGCCGCACGCGCAACTGGCGCAGCACGACGTTAAACACGACACTGCCCACATCTCCTCTTTTCTTTCTTCTTCTTCGTTTCCCTCTTTGATTCGTGTTAGTTCGGGAGAAGTCTAAGACTTTTTGTTGAGAATTTAGGAATTATGAGAAATGTTGGTGTCCATCTATTTCACCATACGGATTTTTATTTAATATTCTGTTATGTTTAACAGTAAAAATTTATCAGATTGAATTAAGGTGCAGACTTAAAACATAACAGCTTCAATTAAAGAAGTGATTCCTTTATTTATATAGTACGTTGTGTATGTTAAGGATTTGTTTTTGTAAATATTCAATTTAGAGAATATGTAATGATGTAAATAAAGCATCTGTATTTTATGTAATTTAAATTAAGTTAGAATATTATTTTCTTTCTCATCAAACTGTTCTACTTGTATTATCTGAATAGCAAACTGCCCTTCTATTTTTGTTTCCCTGCTTTTTTGTTATTTAAACAGATAATTGCATCCAACCAAAATTGTGATGTTATACACGTTTGCAAGTCTCCTAAAGTCATTTTGTCAAATTTTTATCATGTCCATTCTTCAAAAGATGTGAAATTAAATTACGAAACAATCCTCTGGAAATTTGCAATTTTTTGATTGGGAAATTAAAATAGTGGAGACGTTGGAGCTAACTTACGAGCTATTCACAATTGTTGGGTATTTTGATGCAGATTGTGTGGTAATTTTGATGCAGATTGTGTGCTAATTTTGATAGAATGTCTACTAGGGACCACTAGTCCACTACTGCATACTTTAAGAAGGCAATCTAATGACATGATAAACAAAATACATAATATTTTTACAAAATGAAGCAACATTAATAATTTTTTAGAAATTCGTATAGTTAAAGATAATTAATCAAATAAAGTAAATAAAATTGAAAGGATAATATCCGGATCGTGATATCATCACTCTTTAAGCATATTACGTCTCTAGCGTACAAGACTTGGAATCGCTACTAAAATAATCCGGGGATGTCGTAACTTAGAGCACGACTATCAAAGCGACCGACGATAACTCCGTAATATCCAGTATAGATCAGAATTAATTTAATTTGATTGATATAAAATGGAAATGAGAATAAATCAAATGGATTTATTCTACGGGAATGTAAATCAAAAGGATGGTTTTTTTTTTTTTCTTGCTTGTTATCGGACACCCAACATAGGAGAGGGTGTATATCAGAATTGGATAAAAACGATTATCATTACAAAATGAGTGAGAGTGTAATTAGTATTTAAATTAGAATAGTAACGCCTCAAAAAGGTGTTTTAAGGGGTGCATTTAAGGAGATGTGATTAAGATTAAATAAAAAGTTGTTATCAGATAAATATCGGAATGAAACAGAGGTTCCTGGCATCTCTTCAATTAGTTAGATATGATGATTTTCATATTAGTCCTCCATTTTATAAAATATTACAAAACGGAGATTATAATAATTTTGAGTTTTTAGAACTCAAGTTTCAACAATGCATAGGCTGAATATAAAGCAATTTTATCAATCGCAATTGAACTTATTAGGCTCAAACAACTTCTTTCATTATATGAGAATACCATACGGTCAAAGCAAAACAAATGTTTCGTGACAATAAAAATGCTCGCCAATTGCTTCAAATAATGTGTTTTATTTGAAGTTTCAATATATTGAAACGGGCCTTTGGCCTTTTTGTCAATAATAATAATAATAATAATAATAATAATAATAATAATGTGTTTTATGAAATAACTAAACATATTGAAATAGATTGTCAATTTAGTTATAAGAGAAGAAATTCAAGTCAAGAAAATCGAAACATCATTTTGTAATAAATACGAGTCAACTAGCTGACGTATTTACAAAGCATCTAGTTAAACAAGACTGTTGAAAAAGAGGAGACTGTTAAAGCGCAATGGAAACATCATATTTGAACATGACTTGAGAGCGCGACTGTTGAAGAGAAAGTGTATCCTCTGCAATACTACATCACTATACGGAAGGGTATCGTATCAGATATGATACGGATACGGCGATACGGTAATTTTCAAAAATCTTGGATACGATACGCCTATTATATATATATATATATTTTTTTTTTATTATTTTAATTATATTATTAAGTATTATATAAATTAAATATAAAAATATGGGTACAATAACACAATGATAACATTAAATATTAAACCTACTCTCTTCTAACAAAAAAGATGAGTGGTTGTGGTGGTAAAGCAACATGTTGTTGAGCATCTAACGTGGGTTCGATTCTTGCTTGGCGCAAAAAAAATTTTTTAGCTTTAGTCTATGCCGTGCACGGAGCAGCAGTATTTGGTAGTTTGGGTCTATGCGGTGCACGGAGCAGCAGTATTGGGTGGTTTGGGTCTATGCGCGGTGCACGGAGCAGACCCGTAACAGGGGCGTGTCCAGACACCAAGCACCGTATCGGTGCGTTTCAACGCGTATCGAAGACTGTATCAGTCGGTTAAGGATACGCACCCGATACGAGTACGGGTTCCAGTTTGAAGTATCCGAGTAACATAAAATAAGAGTCTAAGATCTTTATTTTAGACATTACCTGAATTCAAATTATATACAAAATTTAAATAATCTCTATAAGTCCATGCACAAACCATTTTTATCATAATTTATTTATTTTTACAAAAATATTAAAATCTAAAAGACAATGTAGTATGAAATAAAATATTAAAATTAACCTTTATCTAAAGTTACAATGAACAACAATTTAATCATTTGTAAATAGTTGATGAATAAAAAACGAACCTCAATTTCAAAAGAAAATTATATCACATCCTTCACATCAATTTAAATTTCACTTTTATGATTTTGATTTTTTCTCTCTTCAGAAAACCTTTCAATCACTTTTTTTTTCTCTAAAATAATTTTGTTTTTCCGGTAACAATGCCTTCTAAAATGGTTAGGGTGACATTTCCCAAATGCTTAATGAAGAGAATAATGTAATAGGCACGGTTTCTTTCTATTTCTGTTAGTTTTCTTTTTTGTTTTACTATTGGACAAATTAGCAAATAAAAAAACATGCCAACTTACATTCAAACCCTTTATTTTTTATATTATTATAAGGTGGCTAATACATATAAAATAAACTTTTTAGTTTAATTTTTATATACTTTATAAAAAAATTGAAAATGTTGGAAGTGGCTTAGCCACTTTTAGAGAAGCTTACCTTCCACCTCTGAACGGTGCATATTTCTCATTCTACAACAGGATCTAAATCTCTGTTTAAGAAGAGACAAAACAAGAAATAGTAACAGTAAAGGAAAATTCTACCAATGAGAAATGGGCTTTAATGTTATGAACAAATTAAGACAGAGAAATGAGAAATAGAAATTTTGTATTATTTCTTGTGTGTTTTACATAGCTGCTACTGTCATCTATTTATAGACATTGGTCTAAGCCTTAGGCTATTCTGTTACATCCGCTAGTTATCATGCTAACTGCCTATTACATTGCTAACTCCCTCTCTAACTACAATTCAGTTACAACAAACTATTCTAGTCAATGTTCGACTTTTCTGGTACATCTCCTATTAAATGCAAAAGAAAAATGGATGGGGATTGCAACGAATTTATTACCCATGGACTATGGGCTTTTGCATTTAAAAAAAAAAAACACTTTTTATGCAATAAACACTCAATGATAAATGGGCTTATGTGAGGTTAATGTTTTATGGTATTCTGGACTCATGTATTTAAATACAAGGCTCACTAGTACAAAAAATCCCTTCACCGACTGTTAAAAAAACCCTATACCGACTGTTATTGAGGCGTCAGTGATGGCGCCGCTGGTATAGGTATATCTTTAATGACGGGTAAATAACAGTCAGTGTAGGTACCAACACTGACTGTTTAAATAAACCGTCAGTGTTGGGCACCTACACCGACTGTTTTTAAAAAAAACCAGTCGGTGTTGGCTACCTATACCGACTGTTTTTAAAAAAAACAGCCGGTGTTGGACACCTACTCACTGTTTTCTATAAAAAACAGCCGGTGTTGGACACCTACACTGACTGTTTTCTATAAAAAACAGCCGGTGTTGGACACCTACACCGACTGTTTTCTATAAAAAACAGCCGGTGTTGGACACCTACACCGACTATTTTCTATAAAAAACAGTCGGTGTTAGAAATTAGGAAACAGTCGGTGTTAGAAAATAGGAAACAGTCGGTGTTGGAAAATAGCACGATGATAGTCAAAGCTCGGTTGAATGAAAGAATTGCATCACGTGAATAATAGTGTTAAAATTACATATATGTAAAAGACAGCAATTCAATCAACACAAAAGTGTCATATCCGAGTTCTCTCTATAGCAAAGCTCTGTTTACAAAGCTCAAAATATAGCAATTCGCTAAAACAAAAAGCTACATTCTAACATTACCTAAAATGTTTAAATGCCTATTCTAACAAAAAGCTACATTCTACATTCTAACAAAAAGCTACATTCTGACTTGACCAGCAGCAAGACCTTTTCCAAGAAAACCACCGCACCGAATTTTCTTGCCCCCGGTACAGAAGTACCAACCACCATTCTCATACTTGGAAACAAATAAACAACAGACTACAGATAATGGTGAGACAATGGTGATCAGTTTTACCAGTTACAGTATATAGCCTGACAAGTGAAATTTTACCAGTTACTATAAAGTATTCAGTTTATTTCCCTGCATTCTTTTGCAATTACTCTATGCATCCTACAGATAATGGTGATCATTGCTATCACTTATGTGTGAGCACTGAGCAGTAATGAATCAAAAGGATAATATAAGATTAATTAAGCTTGAAAAGTGAGAAAAAAAAGGCATCTGAATCTTTTGAAGCATACCTTAGCAGCAACTATGAAAATATCATTCGTCTCTGAAACAAGAAGCACAGGAAAGAAGCATGTTAATCAAGTATTACTATGAAAATTTGATCTGCACAGAAAAAAGATTGATTCATACAAAAAAGATTGATTCATACAAAAAAGATTGATTCATACCTTTTCACACAAGAATATCTTAAAGGCCAAGAGAGTAAGAAACTGGAATAGACCAGGCATCAACAATTCCTCAGACAATTTGATCTGCAAAGCAAAATGAATTATGTCAGGACAAGAACCATTATGATTTATGACTTGTAGCAATCCTATCCTAAAGAATTATATTGTCTTATATTTTATAACATTTTGGTAGGTGTCATGTTTGGTCAGGATTTATCAAGAACTACCTTCACACTACCAGAAATATTATATTGTCTACCTATGAAAGATGTTAGTAAATGTTGCTGTAGTACCAAACAACATAGCTATATATGATAGACATGAAATACCCCATAAAATTCAGCAGTAGAAGCAAGCACAGAACCTCCGAACCAAACTGCATATCTCTGGATAGGATGGTTCGCCACATTGACTTCAATTGGTTGAGACTATACAAAAAGGTAAAAAGAATATTCAAATATCGTTAGTTTAATTGAGAGTTTTTACTCTTTACCATTAAGAAAACGCAAGGAAACAATCTTACTTTTACATCAGGTCCAAGCCGGGCACTAGCTGCTCGAACCCTAGTGTTCTGATTTCAGAACCAGAGTTAGTGTTTAAAAGCGACATGTATGTTCAGATATATTTGTATTATTATAAATGTCACAAGATAAGAGCCAAAAGTCAAAGAACCCATAGTAGCAAAAAGAAAAGATTTGATTCCTTGCAGCAAAAGCAATTAGGGTTTACAGGTTTGACACAGTAAAACCATAACTACTTTTGGTGATTGACGTACCTTATACAGAGCCCTTCTTGTGTCAATTGGTGAAGAAATACTCTCCGTTTGTTGAGCACCAGAAGACGGTGCTTCTTCACTTGATAATACCCTTCCCTTGCCGGTAAAGCTCTTGGATTTAGACTTAGATGGGGCAGGTCTCGCAAATTTCCTAGCTTGCTCAAAAATGGCTTCTCCATTATTACGGCTTCGCTTTCTAGATGAATCCCTGACAAGCATTCCACTAACAGAAAAAGATAAAATTAACATTGTGCATATAGAAGTTGCATTATTCAGTTTAATAAACTTTTTAATTGACTTTCTCTGTATTGATTTTCAATACTGCACTAAACTTTTTAATTTCATTCATCATGGGCCAGCCAGGCTGATAGTGGCACTTAATTTGGTAGTAATCAATACAAGGCAATGATTTACTAAGTTCTTCTACAAATTGATAGGATTTTAGTGAAATCAACGAGTTTTCTGGCCAAAATTTGGTAGTAATCAATACAAGGCAATGATTTCTAAAAGGTGACTGTTCGGTTAGAGCTGCTTCAGGGGCCATATCGGGTCAGAACTGGACGCAGCTGTCAGAGTTACCCAGCCTGCACTCAGGTTACAACTTACAAGCTTGCGCTATGGAGCTCAGCCAATTACATTCAAACACTGAAGTACTAAACCATATGGGCTCAGATCCAGAGCGGTACCCTACCATGTAGTTGCATCATCCGCTTTAACCTGGTACGAATCTCAAAGCAACCCCCTACAATTCAAATAGGCACCAAAATGATTTTGGCTCAGCTGGGAGTTATTCCACATGGTAGGGTGCCGTGAATTTGCATCACCTAAGATATCTCAAACTTTGAATTGATAAGTGGAAGTCCGGACCGTTTAAATCATTTCTGCACGAATCTCAAAGCACAGTAATACTGGCTTTAGATAAACTGAAAATATGAGATATCTCAGAGGATATGGACTCAGGGTACCGCAGGGGATACTCACCCAAACCCTACAAGAAAGCTGATTGATACATACTAGTACCACTATACCAGAAAAACAAGAAGCCTGAATCAGTATCAGATACCTCACCTCTTCTCTCCTCCAGCGTAGTAATCCTGATCTTCATCAGAATCAGTATCAGAGTCCGAGTCTGACTCTGCCTTCCTCTTAAGATCTGAAAAGGTTGTGATTGCCGATCTCTTACTGGACTTCCCAGCCTTCTCTTTCCCTCTAGATCTGAAAAGGTTGTGATTGCCGATCTGAAAAGGTTGTGATTGTTCAGAATCTTTTTGTAATGACAAAAAATAATGATAACGGTCCCTTAAGAGATTCTGACAAGAAATTATCACTAGATTAAAAAAAAGATAAACCTACAAATCCATTTCCCGTAGAAACGGTAGGTGCACAGCTGGTGCAGTCACAAGGCAGCCAGAAGAGATCACTTCCGGTATCCAGCGCAACTAAAAATGTCATGCTCGGTGTACCTACTGTAACCAATGCATAGTACAAACTAGAACCATAACCAGAGAATACTTGATTAGATTAAATTGAATTGAACTTCAATTTGATAAAAAAACTGAAAAAAAAACAATCTCAGGAGAAACTTACAATCCCAGTGAATTGACCTTGAGCGTGGCATTTCCTTCTGAGAAAGTCAGACCTGGAGGCCCTCCACTACCTCTGTCAGCTTTAGAAAGTATTGCTCCGGCAAGGTCATGTCCAGCAAGTGCTGTATAGTACTCAGCCGTTCCCGCCTCTAGCCAGCCCCCAAGAAGCTCTTTACCATTAGATAAAGACCACCGGCGAACCGGTGCAGAGAACCAGTGGTGGATGTCCAGGCCTAGGGTTAGGGTTTCAGCGGATGGTGATGCTGCGAGTACGGAAAAAAGCGAGAGGAGGAGAGAAAGGAGAGAGAGGGGAAAGGCCATTTCTGAGAATGAGATGGGTTAATCACAGCATTAGGAAAGGCCTAGGGTTTGGGTACGGAGACAGAAGGCGAGCTGGAGTAGTGCTAGTGTTGGCGACGGCGACGGCGGCGGCGGCGGCGGCGACGACAGGTCGCCGTTTCTGGTTGACGACTGTAGTTATACCTGTGTTGCTCTGGAAAGTGGGGATTGGGAACTGATCAAACAATACTTTCCATTTCCAGCTAAGGCGGAGAGAGAGGAGGCAGTAAGGCGGAGGCGGAGAGAGACAGCAAAGCGGAGGCGGAGAGAGACCAAGCAATTTGAAATTTTGGTTTCGGGAGGGTTTATCGCAAAGAAGAGGTAAATTTAGGGAAATGAAATTTAGAAGGGGGAAATGAAATTCTTCGCCGCTGATCGAAAGAGATAAACCCGGGAACAAAAATTTTCGGAAGGAATCGAAAGAGATAAACCCGGGAACGAAAATTTTTGGAAGGAAAATCATCGACGGTTCCGAAAATTTCCATTCAACACCGACTGTTTTAAAAAAAAACAGTCGGTGTAGGGTATGAGCAACACCGACTGTTTTTTAAAAAAACAGTCGGTGTAGGTCACTGCTCAACACCGACTGTTTTTTAAAAAAACAGTCGGTGTAGAGTATGAGCAACACCGACTGTTTTTTAAAAAAACAGTCAGTGTTGGTGACTGCTCAGCACCGACTGTTTTTTTAAAAAAACAGTCGGTGTAGGGTATGAGCAACACCGACTGTTTTTTTAAAAAACAGTCGGTGTTGGTTCACTGACGGTTTTTTGTAATGGAACAGTCAGTGTTGAGGTTCTTCTTATTTACGATTTTACCAGCAGTCTCTACACCGACTGTTATATATTAAAACAGTCGGTGGTTGAGGGTCGGTGAAGGGGTTTTTTGTACTAGTGGCTGCCATTTAATTACTCTAACATTTATATCTGGGTCTTTGAAACGTCCTTGTTGGATACATGGATTGAGCCTTTATCAGTTAGATCAAATACTCAGAAGGTTACTTGTACGTATACAGTCAATGATGTTTGAAGTAGAATCCTTGTACAGAATATTTTTTTAGCTTGAGACATTACAAGTAGAGTCCTACATGACAAATTTGGAGGACTTATCTGTTATTCGGGGCAAAGTTGATCCTCTCAAGGACCTTAATTGAGCGGATATTGATGCAGATCAGGGGCTGGGATGAATGCATGATTCAGATGTTTGTGATGAGTTTCCATATATTATTGCATTTTTTTTAAGGTGATATTACTGCATATTGGTAGACGATGAGTTTGTGACATGTTGGTAAATTTTTCAAGTTCTACATGCATCTAGTATTTTTGTTCCTGATTTGCTAGCTGACAATTCTTTTAATATTGAAATATAAAGTGCTGAACTGAATACATAATATATACTTCCTTGCTACCATCGTTCTAGAGAATGTTTTTTCTTGTGTACAACACGGAATTTTATTAAAAAAAAAAGAATGGCAACAATTATTTGTGGACAATATTGTCAAATCATATCTGAAATTCAATCATGCATTTAAATTATTTCTCAATGAGATTTGTTTAGGTGGTACATCTCAAAAGAATAAAATTGAGAAAACTAAATATTATTGGACTCTAAATGCATATATTCAGATTTTAGAAAGAAAAAAAATGATTATTTTAAATTGAGAATAATGCTGTCATTCTTATTAAACGGATTTGAATTGAAAAAACAAAAAGAAAAAAAAAATCCAAACTATTTTCTAGATTTCTATAGCGGTTGTCAGACGGCCGGACAAATAGCTCTCACTGTCAAGGAGACATGAAGATAAATACCTATAAGAGGAAAAAGTCAACCTGAACATAACTTAAAGCTTATAATTAATTAATTGAACAAAAGAAACAGAGGATATTGTGATTCTTGCCATCTGTACAAAAGAAACATTAAAAATAAGTCAATCGCAAGTGATCTAATCATCATTAGAACAAAATTATAGATCCCAAACCATGGCCAAAGTTTCAGAAGTCAACAGCTAGGTATATATGGGTACCGTACCGTATCCATTGACACCCCGCACCCGCACGAGTACGGGACGGCCCACCACATGTTTTCCACAAGAATGCCACGGGACCACTCATGTTTCCTGTTATACCCTCCATTTGAGCCCTCTCATTGGTCCCAAAAATATCCAACCTGCCCATTTTTGTCAATCGAGTTCGAAATTATTTTTCCCAAGGCGGCAAGGCCTTGCATGAATTCATGCGTTTTCAAGCTGAATACCACTCACCAGGCTATAAATCCATGTGCATCGATCCCTGAAACAGAAAGTCAAACCACATCTCCTAAATATTCTTTTCTATAAAACAATATATATCTGATATAACACAATGGCGCCTAACAAAGCCAACCAAACCGTAACCCTAGCTTTGTCCCTCCTCCTCTTACTTCTCCTCCCTTCTTTCTCTCTCGCCACTTCACCCACTGACTGCGGTGTAGAGACCGAAGGAACATGTCACAACAAGCCAAAGGCTCTCCGCTTGAAAGTAATCGCCATCGTGGTGATACTGATAGCCAGTATGATCGGCGTCTGTCTCCCTCTCGTCACAAAATCTATCCCGGCACTCCACCCCGATAGAAACCTATTTGTCGTGGTCAAGGCATTCGCTTCTGGTGTCATTCTCGCCACTGGATACATGCACGTGCTGCCCGATTCATTTGACGACTTGCAGTCTCCCTGCCTAGCAGACAAACCATGGCACCAGTTCCCATTCACGACTTTCATAGCCATGCTAGCGGCACTTCTTACGCTGATGGTCGACTCTTTGATGCTGACATTCTATAACAGGAATAAAAAAGGCAGTAGTGATGTGGCGGTTGTAAGCAGTGAGAGTCCTGCAACAGAGATTCATGGCCATGGCCATTGCAATGGAGGTGCAATGGAAGTTGTGAGCCATGACCTAGAAGATAACAAAAAGGTTTCCTTGCAACGAAACCGTGTTATTGCACAGGTCAGAGCAGTCGTCATTAGTTCTTAATTTATTTCCGTTTATAGTTTATACTATATGCTATCGTCGGTAAAACCAAGCTTCACTATAAATTATATTCAGTCAAACGCGGTCAATTATTTAGTGAAGTTGGTAAGATAAGTACACTTACTTTAGGTAGCTAGATTGGTTGTATGTATATGCTTCATAATTAGCTCTCATATCGAATAATATAATTTAATTTTTAAAACCCCGCAGGCAAAATATAACTTAATTGATCATGTTCATTATCCTCCAGACATATATATCAGATGTGCTTATTTCATTTAGATTTGCCGAGTTTGTACCTATGTCTTAGTTACGATTATAAATCAGTAATTTGTCACTTACACATTTTAATTAATATGTATTTTATGATATTACATAGGCTCTTGAAATTTGGAACTTTTTTGAAAAACTCATGAAGCTAGTTTTTCCTTCTTTCTTTCTTTTGTTTAACGTGGGGCCAAGCAACAGAAGCAGCTGCCTTCTAGAAGGAGTGTTTTCTGGAGATTAGGGTTTAAGTTTTCATTTTTTGTTTCTTTAGGCAGCGCCAGCTTTGGGTGCACATTTAATAATTAAGTATATATACTTCCGGTAATCCTACTAATTTAAATATCCAAGAATATGCATATGCTTCCTATGATTAGCACTTAGCAGTCTGCTTCAAAAATTTAAAAATGTTGAAAAGACAAAAGCTGCTGCATATGTGACTTCCAATGATCAGCAATTTGAATCAAAGCAATTAGACACCTAGAAGTACAAACATTTTTTTTTCATAAAGATGAACTAGTACTTGTTATTTCTTAGATGGTTAATCATGTAATTTAAGATGCTATAGCTAAAACATTCATTTTTTTTCTCCAACAAAAATTAAAATAGTACAGTCAAGAAAAGAATAAAACTTCACTATCTTAATTAACCACATGCAGCGAAGCATTTTGAAGTTAAATTTGTATTTCTTTGACAGGTGCTGGAACTGGGAATAGTAGTGCACTCGGTGGTAATAGGTCTAGGGGTGGGTGCCTCACAAAATGTGTGCATGATAAGGCCTCTTGTAACTGCTCTTTGCTTCCATCAGCTCTTTGAAGGCATGGGGCTCGGTGGTTGCATTCTTCAGGTACTTTATCCCAGACTCATTTTTATATGAATTATTTTGCCTTTTTGTCATTGCAAAAGAGAAAATGATATCATTCAATACAACATGAAGAAAAGAAAAACAAAAGGATAAAACTTTAATTAAATAATTGAAGTTGTTTGTAAAACAACACGCTCTGCTTAATTACTTTAGAAAACAAAAGAAAAAAATGCCTCCTGTTTTTTTTTTTTTTTTTTTTTTGTCAAAGTAATTAAAAATTAAATTAATATTTTCTTTCAACAAAATTATTCTCTTCAGATAGAATATTTCTTCTTCAGATTTTCACTTAGATAGTTAGATATATACCATGCAATTTTCTTTTCTTAGGCGGAGTACCACCTGAAGATGAAGTCAATCCTAGCCTTCTTCTTCTCAGTCACTACACCGTTCGGCATAGCACTTGGCATTGCACTCTCCAACATTTACCGTGATGGCAGCCCGACGGCGCTCATAGTGGTCGGAGTTCTTAATGCCGCATCCGCAGGGCTTCTGAATTACACAGCCTTGGTTGATTTGTTGGCGGCTGACTTCCTGGGGCCCAGGCTGCAGGGCAACATGAGGCTTCAGATGGTCGCGTTCGCTGCTGTGCTCTTAGGTGCCGGCGGCATGTCCCTTATGGCCAAATGGGCCTAGGAAGTGCCATGTGCATGTATAACCTATGTATCATCTTTTTCGTCATAATTCGAAAAATGTCATGACTGTTGTTCAGCGACATGCATGGGATTGACTGCTAAATAATTCAGCGGGGGAACCTACATTTTGATCCGTTGAATAATTCAGTAGGCAGTGTGGGTAAAAGTATTTAAATTTTATTGGTTGATCGAAGATGTCACTGGTGGGGTCCGCGGTTTTGTTTGTTTATTTATTTATTTATATAACTATATGTGTTTTTGTGCCCAACTTAATTATCGCTGGTGTTCTATGTTCTTGTGATTTTTTTTTCTTTTATATAGCTCTGTGTTGTGATGGAACCCGCAATTTTATTCATTTATTTAGAACAGAAAAAGGGTGATTGAAAAGTGGAAATTGACAGATTGCTATCTCCCACAAATCAGTAGAAAATGACCGCTGAATAATTTAGCAGGTCTTACCATAGTAACTATACAGAACTCTGTATAATTTAGCAGGTCGTGGTATTTTTAGAATTCTGAGGAGAACGATAGTATATATATTTTTTTTTTATTTATAGTACGAATAAAAATTTCGAACATACTACGTTCGACTCAATTCTTTTGACAATTTAATTGGATCACTTGTAATTATACTATACACGTGTATTGACATATTATAATTATAACTATTAATTTATGTACATGGCTTCAAACTTGAGATATTCATTGAATCAAAGAGTAGAATTAGGGTGCTCTTTAATTAGTTCATCTGAGTGTTTTTGTGAATTCAACTCTATCATTTATTAGATTGGCTTTAAATACCGAATTCAAACCGTTGAAATCCATCTATCTACGAGTGATGCGTCTACATGTGAAAATTTTAAATTGTCAAATTAATTTAGTATAAAGTCAAGTGGTCAAAATTACAAAGTTTATAAATTAATTTTAATACATTTATTTTTTGAACGTTTTTTACCACATGACTATATACAAAATTAATTTAAAATTTTAAAATTTCTGCATATAGAGTATAGATGCATCACTCATGATAAATAAGTTTCAATAGTTCGAATTCGTAATTTAAAACCAATCCGATATATTATACTAGCAGAATGCCTCGTTATATGCCAACATCAAAACGCACAAGCTGTTGCCTATTAAGAATATCAATATTATACGACGAATGGGAACTTTCCGGACCTGAAAATGACTGTTTACGTGATCCGCCACCTTGGCCCGGCCCAATTCGAAATCAACGTTGGAAGCCACATAATCCATTTTCCCAAAATTGGACTTATCGATCCTTACTGAGGCCCGGCCCATAAAGGATCTCGAAGCAAATTCACAAGCCCAACTTAGGGGCACGTCTCACTCTGCTTCTTCTTTTTTTCCTCTGTCTCTTTCCCAGCTTGATATTTCTTCCTTTCTCTCTGGAACCCTAGCCGACGGGTTACTGAAAACCCCCTGATAGATAACAGAGAAGAGAGCGCTAAATATTCTGATAACAGAAAAGAAAATAGGACCTTACGTATCGTCAGGAACAATTGGAAATGGTAGAAACAGTGGAAGATGGAACGGCTGCAAGTGGCACGCCATCTGCAATTAGAATTTATATCGGGGGTTTAGGTGAAAATGTGACGGCTGATGAAGTAGAGAAGATATTCGTCTCTCTGGGTCGAATTCACAGTGTGGAGCTTGTTCGCACTAACGGGCGCAGTTTTGGTTACATGGATTTTGAGCCCCAATCCGATAAGTCTCTGGCCAAGCTCTTCTCCACTGTTAGTATTCTCTGCACTTCCTATTTAGTTTATATTTTACTTATTTATTTAAGGTCTTCTCCACTGTTAGTGTTTTCTGCCCTTCGTATGTAATTTTTTTTTTCTGGATGATTCAAGCATGGAAAAATCAGACCTAGTAGAAGTTGGGATCAAACCGAACTTTATATTTCGCCCCTTATTTTGCCCATATTTGGGATGGTTTTTACATATTTTTGCTTATGGGTTTTAAGTCGCATAATAATAGGCTTGAGTGAGCAAGATGAAAACGCAAATTTGCACAAATAGGGTATAATTTAGGCACAGTCTTCTCGCCATCCCACTTTATTCTGCATGAGTTTGTCAGAAAAAAGTAGTAGTTGGTTAGTTTGTAGGGACATACTAAGTGGAGTATGGGAAATTATTTTTTCATAATAGCTTTGATTTTTCTCCATTGCTAAGAGAATCTCTACATTTTTTCTGTCAGTACAATGGATGCAAGTGGAAAGGAGGGAAGCTACGGCTGGAGAAGGCAAAGGAACACTACCTCAGTCGATTGAGGCGCGAATGGGAGGCAGATTCTGTACCTTCTGTACCAGTCACCCAAGATGTTGAGACAAACAATGAAGAGATTAGGCCCAAGAATTTGGACATGGATTCCATGAAAATCAGCATTTTCGTCCCCAAGTTGAAAAAGGTTAGCCTCCAAATATCTTGTGTTATAAATTTTGCACATCAGGTATTACTGATTACTTCTCTTTAGTATACTAGAACCTGACCAGAACCACACTGGTCAATTGTGGTTCCAACCTTTCAAAAGCTCTTGGTGAAAATCTCAAAATGCATTAAAATGGTCCAGCAGGAAATGATAGAATTTACTAATGCCTCACTGATCAGTTTATTTTGACAGCCCATTCTGCTTTTCTTTATTAAGATAATTTTGTTGGTCATAATCTTTCTAAGAAACAGGCAGCAATGCTACTTGTTCAAAAAAAAAAAATCTAAGAATAACTTGAAGGAATTATTAACTGTGGTCCCATTCTATCAGTACTCGACTGTTTTTATTTAATACAACTTTATTGGTATCTGTTATTATACAGGTAAAGTTGTTGCCTTACAAGGGAAGTGGAAAGCACAAGTACAGCTTTCAGAGGGTAGAAGTGCCTTCGACTCTTCCCCTCCATTTCTGTGACTGTGAGGAGCATTGTGGCCCCAGCGAGTCAGCCAACCAAATCTACCTCTCTGCTCTTGACTCAGCTGCGCATGAAAAGGAGCTCAGTATAATGCACTCTGTCATGAATAAGCTTCTAAAAGAAAGTGGTGAGAAGCTGGAAGAACTGGGTGCTAATCCAGATGTTGTTGAACTGGTTGAAAATAATGTTGAAGAGAGGGAAGATGAGATAGTAGAGGAAGTGGTAGAGGAAGTTGCTGAGGAAGAATCAGATGAAGATGAAGATCTTGTTATAAATATTTCTAGTCGTATATCTGATGAATCTCTATTTGATTTCAAGGTTTCAGAGGTCGTGCCTCGTAATCAGGTACCGTAACATTTCTAGTGTTTATTGTGGTGTGGATGTAAAAATAGGTTGGATGATGGTATGGTAAGCAGTATAGTTAATAACAAATATGTTGCATGTTAATTGTTGTTGTATGCAAACAAGGTAACTCAATGTTTAATTTGAAATATCAGGTGCATTCATTTTGTTTCAGTATAAACATGTTATATGAATGTTAATAATACCCTTTGTTGGTTCGCAGGAATTGAATGAGAGAAAACATCAGCAGTCAGCAGAGAATATTTCCAATAGAAATGTAGAAGGGCCCACTTCAATAGCTCTCGAACCCACACAAGATGAAGAAAAACCTTCCACTATTACCACCGAAAAAACGACCTTAGACGAATTCTCCTCTTTTTTACCCAGAAACGACAACTCATCTATAGAAAACCAGAACCAACCTAATGATCAGAACAACAACGAAAAATCAGGAAAGAGCAGCGACACATGGTTTCAGAAATCAGCTTGGAGAGACCTTGTAGGAGATTCATCCAAAAATCTTTTCAGCGTCTCAAGCTCAACACAACCAAGTGTCAGTTCAATTTTATCAAACCAACCTATTTCAGAAAACAAAATCATTGATTCTACCATTACATCAAGAAAGAGAAAAGTAGTGTCCAATATAGAATCTCCAATTTTAACAACACCTGATGCTAAGATTGGTGAAGAAGGGAAAGATAAACAAGCTAAGCCAGAAGTTAGAAGGATTGTGCAGAAAGTGACAGTGGGTGAAGTGTGCTCCTTCATGAAAAGTGCAGAGTCAGAGAAGGAATGGAATAATACTAAAATGGCTTTGTCTGGTTACATGAAGAAGAAAAGTGATGAGAATAGCAATGGTTCTGGTGTGAGAAAGGGGGCTCCATTTCATGGTAAAAGATTTGTCAAATGATCTCCTATTTGTATGATAATGTCCTTTTCAGATATTTAAGTCTTTTTCGGCTTAATGTCATGAGTTAGTCACAAGTCTTTTTGAAAATTTTGTTTTTAATCGTGAGTTCTTTGGTTAGGTCTGTATTGGTCCAATTTTGGAAAAATCCTTATTTGTCAATTTAGAGATGGAATTTGGTTGAAAGGAGAGTGTCTTCTCTCTTCTCAATATTTGTATTATACAATTATTATCCGTTACATGCAAAGGGCCAAGAGCCTCACTGGCTTAACTTGGCACGAATTTCAAAGACCTCCCGGTGCATCTGGCACTGGCCCGTAAATATATCGTTCGGTTAGAATTGTGTAGAGTGATGTAATACTCTAAAGAATACGCTTCCCCCAAGTCCTCCAAGTGTAGATATCTCTCCGGCTGGAGAAACGGATTAAACTGAATCCATTTCTTTCACCTCTGAGACAGCAAGAGACCAGTTCTAGATGAGTCCGTATTACCTGAGGTAACAGAATATTTCTGTTTAGATCGGGACCGTTCGATCAGAATCTGGCCGATTGGTGGAATGCACAGACCTCTTTGATATTTCGTGCAGATTTTCATCGAACGGTCCAAATCTAAACAGAAATATTTTGTTACCTGAGATGATATGAATTTGTTCTGGATACTCAGCACATTTTCACGAAGTCCCTGTTTCATCACTGGCTATCATTGGTGTCGCCAGTGACCTTACCGTCATTGTTACTGTCATCGCTGCTGTTCGATGAGACAAAAATGAGCCAGCAGCTTCCATGAAGTGTCCATTGCTGCAAACGATGTACTGTTCTATCTGACAATTTTTTATGCAGAAAATTTTAAAAATGTATATTCATTTTTTAGACATGCTAAAACTCAATTTAATAAAAAAAACATTAATTTATATGAAAAGCTCTTCAAAATAATACAAAATAATATATTCAAAAAAAATTATGACATCTTAAATACATAAAACACATTTTATGAGGAAAGAGAAAAAAAAAATGAGCTCTTCAGTTAAGATAAATAAGAAGAGTGAAGTAGATCAAACAATTGGCATTGAACATGATTAAGCATGACTAAGAAACTTTGAAGTCCATTCTCTTTTACGGAATATATGTTGTTAACGCAAAAGACCACTCTGCATGTCAAAACTAAGAGCTCAGCTCGGGTGTTTAGACATGTTGTCAATTGCCGCGAATAAAAAGTTGGAATATTCGCAGGTGCTTCAGGCATGCATTAATTTTACCTTGTTTCTTTCTTCGTAACGGAAAAAGAATATTTTCTACTCTTTTTGTCTTCACGCATTTGAATCCTACAGGACGAAAGTAATAATTAGGTCAGATATTACGCGCTTCTTAATTAATTAATTAATTATGTACATCTTTGTTATGCGCAATCCAATGTAAAATAATTAGTAGGCAATTTATAGAGAACACATGTAAGGCTGGGATGACCCAACAAACTCCTCTCCCGACCACATTCACTCATCAAATTGTATTGGAGAGGCAGATATCGATACGTGTATAAGTGTTTAATTGATCGATTTGGTTCCAACTGAATTAAATATTAACAACTAAAGTCATGTTTTGATTTTATAAAATATTGAAAATCACATTGGAAGGTTAGACGTCGACACGTGTAGAAGTGTTTAATTGATCGATTTGGTTCAAACCGATTTATATATTAACAACTAAAGTTTTGTTTGATATTGTAAAATCATATTGGAGTTAGACGTCGACATTGTAGAAAGATTCAATTGAAAGTGAATTAAATATTAACCACATCCATCCTATCAAATCGCACTAACGGACTAGATGCCCACACACGAAGGAGTGTCCAATCAATTCGGTCCAAAACAAATTAGGTATTAATGGTTAACATTATATTTGATTTTATAAAATCATTTTCATACGAACTGATCAAAAGTGCCAACCCAACAATACATCGAACTAAAACAACTGAAATATTGATCACTTTTATTCGGTTACGTCGGATTTTCCACCTTGTTTGGATGGAGGGTAGAGGAAGGGGAGGGAATCACTACTACAAAAATTGGCTTTGTACACTGCACATTGTACACGGATTTGGCAATTATATTAAAAACAGTGTACAAAATATGATTTTTTACTGGTTCAAAAGATCTGCACGATTTCTACACGGATAATTAGTTAATAATCAGTGTAGAATTATTAGAGAGAGCTACACGGTTTATTAGAAACCAAAAATCCGTGTGTAAAGAGGTCCGTGTGCAAATAATTGAGAGAGCTACACGGACTTTTAATACAAAGCCGTGTAGGAATATACACACGGATTTTTGATAATATATCCGTGTAGAAATAGTAGAATTGTACACGGATTTATAACTAAATAGCCGTGTATGTTTAGTTGGAGAGCTACACGGATTTATAACTAAATAGCCGTGTATAAAAGTGTAGGGTTGTATAAAAGTGTAGGGTTTTAATGTCTTCCCCTTCCAGCGCCGTTTTGATCAAGTCTTTTAGTACATCTCTCTGAACTGAGCTTTTTCCTATCAGATTTCTGCGAATTGATCGAGGCCAGCAGCTGAGATCTGAGATAATAAGCGGTATGTACTTCATCTTAATTTCCTATGATTGCAACTGATCTGTTCTATGCTTTACTCATGATGTTTAATCAAGTCCTGCGCATGCTTCACAAAAAAGGGCATAACTTTTGATCCGTCCGTCGGATTGGGCTGAAATTTTGACATGAGCTCCACAGCTCCAAAACCAAGCTAACTTACTTTCCAGCCCGATCCGACCGTCGGATAGAGAGTTTTCGAACTTTCTTTACAATCTCAGAGTTTTTAGGGTCTTTTCGTGCATCATTTACTGTTTTTATTTTGCACGATTAATAGCAATTGATATTTGCAACTGTATTTCATCTACCTTTTCTTGTTACTAACTAATACCAAATTGTAATTGTAGAATTTGCCAAAGGAACCACATTACACCAAGGAGCAGATCGACGATATCAGGTGTGTGTGGGCAAGGTGGTTTGTAACGGAATTTTGCAATGCTCAACATGGATTTCCATAATTTTGTATAATTTGGTGTATATGAATATTGTATAATTTATTGCATATGAATTTCTGGCTAATCTGAAAAATATTAATTTCTTGCTAATCTGGAAAATATGGATTTATTGCTAATCTGGAAAATATGGATTTCTTGTTATATGAAATCTGAAAAATATGGAAAATCTGGAAAATCTGGAATAGTTCTGTAACAAAACTGGCTAGCAAAACTGGAGGCTAGCCGAAAAACAAAAAATACAAAAAAAAAAATGTTCTTTCTACACGGACATTTAACTAAAGTCCGTGTAGAAAAAAGAGAGCTACACGGACATTTAGTTAAATGTCCGTGTAGAAAGAGGAGAGCTACACGGACATTTAACTAAATGTCCGTGTAGAAAGAGTCAAGCTACACGGTTTTTTAGTTAAATGTCTGTGTACAAAAAGAATCGTACACGGTTTTTTAGGTAATATCCGTGTAGCTCGGTAAAATGGTGAGCGACACATTCTGGTCTTTGTACACGGCTGTTTGTGAAGTTATCCGTGTAGAATCTTTAAAATTGCACACGGGCAAAAGTCCGTGTGTAGTTATTGAACTAATCATACACCCTCGATTTAAACACGGTAGGAAATCCGTGTAGCTCCTCCTTTATTGTCCGTGTATAATCTCTTTTTTTGTAGTAGTGAATGAAAAGAAAAGAAAATTCTTTCGAATCGTGTTTGGTTGATAAAATTATGTCGGAGGTGAAGGGTAGATGAGGGAAAATGTTTAATCTTGTATGATTATAATCAATATAATTGATTTCCCTCCCGATTTGAGATGTAATGGTGGAAATAAATTTTGTTGTAAATATTTTCAGAGAAAATGATACAAATGCCTAACTCTATATCTTACATATATAATTCTCATTCAAGTTTATTTGTCACATACCTATAGCAGCCAGCGAATTTCTCATTAACCTTCTAAATTTTAATTAACCAAACAAGAAATAAGATGAGAAGGGAAGTTAAATATATTTTCTCTCATTAATTATCTAAATATAAAGAGATTAAATATGTTAATCTTCTTTTCTATTCCATTCTATTCCTTTTTATTCTTCACCTCCCCTTCCGTCCTCTACTCTCCATCCAAACAAGATGTTCAAGACGAAAAATAGATTAAAATACTAAAGTGAAGAAGGGATATAAATGTTCAACAAAAAAACGTACAAATATATTAATTTCCTAACTCCACCTTAAATTAATAAATTATACATATAGGCCTCAGCAGCTTTTAAGATCACAATCTCAAATAAGGAAAATGAAAAAAAAAAAAAAAAACAGCTATTGAGTACGGGAGATTCCATCATTCTAAGCATCCCTTGTTAACCTAATAACTCCAAACCGCATGGTACCCCTAAAGGGAAAAAAATGAATAGACAATAAAAACTTTTGAACTTCTAAGCGTGCCTCAAAGTTGTAAACGCAATCCGATGTAAAATAATTAGTAGGCAAATTATAGGGAACACTTGTAAGGCCGTGATGACCCAAAAACACCTCCCCGTACCACATCATGCCATCAAATTATAATGGAGGTTCAGACATCGACATGTGCAGAAATGTTTAATTGATCACACCAACGGTCATACGACACGCGTAGAAAGATTTGATTCAAACTAAATTAAATATTAACCACATCTACCTTATCAAATCGCATCTAATTAACCTATGTCCTACATCTGAGTGTCCAATCAATTCAGTTCAAATCAAATTTAATATTAATAATTAAGTTTCATTTAATATTATACATCATAACGGTAACATCTGGTTCAAAATGACTAGAGTGAAGAACGAATAAAAATGTTCAATAAAAAACATACAAAAACATTAACTAAAAAAAGAACAACCAATGAAACTTATTAAAAAACAGAGACTACAAATTAATAAGGCCACAAGATCAATATTTCTCTATGCTTTGTAGTTGAAAATCTCACAGATTTAAAGTTTTTTTTTCATTTAGTGCAAAATCACGAAAGTTTAGATCAACGAAATTATTATATTGTGATGTTTTTTAGTATCAATCCTCTTTCTTTTTCTCAAATAGTATAGAAGATTAATATTACAACGAAAGTTTATAATTGTCTTAACAATCAGTTATCACATATATTTTTTGCTTTAGAAGAACGAGAGAAAAATAAAATAAAATACTTAGAAAATAAAAAAAATTGCATAACTAAAGAACTCATGAATCTACTAACTTTAAGTAAATTTAAAGGAAATGACATCCATCTTCTAGTTATAATAATTTGCATATTGTTAAAATCTTTGTCTTGGTTAGAATTTGTATAATGTAGATTAATTTAATTTGTATAATGTAGATTAATTTGCATATTGTTAAATTTAATGACTGAATGTATTATACGAAATGCATAAAAATATGTTTTCCATCAAAGTAACAATTAAGAAACAAATATTAATTTTCTGAACAGATTAACAAGACAATGAAGTAATATGAGATTAATTACTATAAACAAATCATTTGAAAGTCTAATTAATTGAAATAAATATATGTATGGTGTTAATTAAAGTTGTAAAATATTCAAAAATTATATCATCCGATAACTGAGAATGGAATAGATTGCAACATACATGAATCAATTTAATTGGAATAATATACAACAATTAATTTATTAATTGGAGAAATAGTTACATGTGGGACTACTCAATAAATTTTAGAAAATTGAAGGTTGAAATTGAAAATATCACATTGGGACCCACATGGCAGGGCCATCCCCTTCTTCTCTCCTTGCGTGGCAAAATCTCCTTGTTCCACCGTGGTTACTCTGTGACTAATTAATTAAGAGAGCTGCTTGCTCTATGTATTTCTTACTTCTCAAGTTATTTTTCAAACCCTCTTTGCGCTCTCTCTCTCTCTCTCTCTCTCTCTCTCTCTTCTCTACTTGTGGGATGCAACATGAGAAGAATTAATCTGCAGCACTTGTGATTTTGGATTTCTTTGATGTGCAATTTCTCTCTTATATCGGCTCCCATAGAACAACTGCTTTGTATATCTCTTTCTCTCTCTTGTTCTTTTATGCGACTGAGTTTTAAGAAGTGAGTTGTAAGCAAGTTTAGGTGTTGTTTTAACTGTCGAATTAGTTATATAAACAAGCTTGCTTAATAGCTGGAAGCACTCCAGTTTTATAGATATATAAACTTAACCCAATCCCATGATGAGGTAGTTATATCATTGTAAGAATCATTGAACTTCTATTTCATGGTCTACAAGTGCACATGATTTTTCCTTCTCTGTGGTATGATACTAGTTTCTAAATTTATGCATAATTAGGTAACTAAACCTTTGACCATTATAATATAGTTAATGTATATGTGCATGAGTATACATATCTTTGGTAACAGTACTTAATTGGTTTTGTTATGGATCTTTGCAACCCTGGTACATTGAAATTTATGAGAAATCCTATTTGATACAGTAAGCATATTACTTGAGGATAGTTACAAATACATAATGTATAACATGTATACAATTACATAGAAGTTACTTTGGTTAAGTGTTATGACCTGGCTATTGTTTCTTAACTAAAGATTAATTTAAAAAAAAATAATGAAACTATGATCTAGTATTTACTACAATAAATGCATCTAGGTATAAACTTACATGAATATATCTATATCCTAGAAATAATATATTGCTTATGCATGAATAAGTGTTTCTATTTGCTGAATACTGTCGTTGTGGAGGTTTGGGGTACAAAGGGGTTAACAGTAAACTTAGCTTTCATGGTAAAATGATACAATAATATATATGTATAAACTAAATTGGAAAGTAAACTTTCTGTTGAGATACTTACATTGGAGATTTTGTAATTCTGAAGTAGTACAAGCTAATACCAAGTTAGAGCATAATTATTTATTAGCAATATTGTCTGATATATATTTTATTGTTATACAAAGCATTATTGTCTTTTGAACTGATTCCAAGTATAGTCATTAAACTCTATGTTTGAGCCTCATTCCCAAATTATCATGTCTTACTCTTTTTCCTTACTAGTACTAGTTGGTACATGTGTACCATGCTTACTCCTATGAAATCTGCAAATTTAAGTTATTAATTTCGACTAGCATTTCTTTTGTTAGACATAGGTGTGAAACATGGCAAATTTAAACTGAATGAGCTGTATGACACACTTGCAGAACAGTGAACTTAGATTTTAAGTCTCATTGTGCCCTACGTTATCAGGTACGGGGTTATTGGATTAGTTTGAGATTCGTGACTAGGAATTAAATTGTAACTCGTTGTGCATTTTGAATATTTGATTGACTGCATTGGTTGAACTGTTGCATCATATGCATAGCCCAATACAATTGAAACTGAACTATGGGCAAGTCTGTTGACTGTCATGTTGATATTGTTTATCGATTGGTTGATTCTTATTGCAAATGATTGATTGAGACCACAGTGATTGAATTGATTAAATATTGAATACTGTAATCCTTGAACCTCCATATAGTGGAGAAAAATGGTTAATATATCGAAAAGTCTAGCTAGCTACTAGACTTTACTCCAGGACCCTTATGCTCATATGGTGAATGGCCCCAACTGAGCCGAGTACCGGTTGGGTAAGGGATATTGAATAAATATGAGTTGTGACTGTAAGACTAATGAATTGTGGTAACTGTCTTATCATTGATTTTTTATTTCCGATAATGACAGTATTGTAATATTAGTTTCGTATTGTTTCCATTAACAAATTATTAGGATTGCTAGAACAGTATTAGCCCTGACACGACAGATACATGTTATGTGAAAAGAAAGACGTGGGTTGTTGGATGGCATCTGCATGGCAAGTTTGATGGTATCTGTCAGTGTTACCAGACTAGAAATTGTAAAGTTAGGAAACCAAACGTTACCAGACTTTATGGTTTAAAAGATTTAGATCCAAACTATTTATTCTGATGAGATTGTTAGAGTTCTAATTTATTTATGTAATTTTTGTTGTTCAATTGAATATTGTCATTGAGCATTTGCATTCGTCATTATAGAATGAACTATTAGTTTCTCGTGGAGATTTCATTCTGAATATGGATTCTTTTCGAATTCAATAATCTGAGGGGCAATCAGCACTGATAAAAAATTTATTATTTTTCACCCGTTTTCCCTGTGGGATTTACAAGTTTGTTAGACGAAGACAGAGAAACATTTTTGGGGTTAAATTGACAGCAGGTCCACTGAAAGATATGGGGTTTGGGTTTATTATATCTGACAAGGTGCGGAGAGTATGCCTTGATACCTCGCATATTTAGTCTATTTTAGGCCTGTTTTAGTACCAGATTCGTGCCCTAATTCACCAGAATCATGTGCATTTCATCGATATATCTTTAGAATTTGGTACTTCTGAGTGTTTGTTTGTTTTCTGCAGGCTTGGAGCAAAACACACGAAGAAACGGCGATTTGGGATGATCTGGTACGGCCCTTACCAGGTTTGGTACGGGTCTCACCGGACTTAGCCGATTTCAGCTCATCACGCCTGCTACGGCCAGGCCATACCACTTTGGTACGGGCCGTACCTAAAGGCGGCCTGACAGATTCAAATCTTGGCAGAGGCTATTTAAGGCGGAGAGCTCTCCAATTTCGAAAGCTTTTTCATTCCAGAGACATTTGAGAGCACAGTAAGAGAGAGAAAGAGAGCTGAGGAGCTAGGAGCAAGAAGGAAGGAAGAGGAAAGAGGCGAAACTCGACGGATCAAGCCTCATCCACTCGATCCCTTCGATCCATGGCTTTCTTTACCTCTTTTATTGCATTTTTAGATCAGATCATGTGCTGTGAGTAGTTGCTTTAGTTTCTAGGGTTTTGAGATGGATTCTTGATTTGCTTTGACTTTCTTTGACTTGTATCTTGTATGAACTCTTTTGATTGATTGATTGTGATTTCTTTGCTATCTATTGCTTTGCTTGCTGTGATTGTGTATGGTGAACCTCTAGGTCTAGATCAAACCTATCAAGGTCATGTGATCATCTCAATCTCTCAACCAAATCAATTGCTTAGGGTAGACTTGTTCGAATTGAAGCCGAGAGGTTGAATTCCCCTCTAATTGACAGATCAGAGGGTACCTTAGGTCTCCAATCAACCAGCTAGGGTAGATCTGTACCAACATATGAAAATTGAGGTGTAGAAATCCCTAAAAGCCAATCAATTGCATTCCAACCTAGATTTTGATCCAATACACGAGAGTTGAGGCTTAGGAACCTTAGGCGTGGTCAATTGAACCTTTCTAAAGAGTTTAGCAAAAGGTACCAGCAAGAAATGCATCAACCCGAACTGGTAAGCTCTGTTCTGGCAAGCCAGTACGGGTCTTACCAGAGTGGTGCGGCCTTGCCTTACCAAGTAGAGTACGGTCTAGCCGTACCAACTTGGTACGGGCCGTACCACTAGAGGCAGATCACAGATGAAGTCTGAAACCCTGGAAACACCTTTCATCCATAATCAAAACACAGTTTACATTTCTTCTAGCACTTTATTACATCTGTTTGCATTGTTCGATTTGTTTGAATTGATCTTTTAGGAACTTAAATACCAAACCCAATCTTTCTCACTTCTAGTTTTTAATTGAGTTCGGTGGATTCTAACCCAGCAATTGTCCGTCCCTGTGGATCAATACCCGATTATATTACTTGATAGGGGTTGTGCACTTGCAACCCTTACTCGTGAAGTGTAAGCGCGGTTTTAAAAGGTACGCCCTCAAGCGTACCGAAACTTGCGTTGCGCTTTCGCGCGAACAAGTTTTTGGCGCCGTTGCCGGGGAAGGTAACCAATTGCCTAGTTAGATTTTACCTTACTTAGTTAATCTAGATTTTATCTTGTATCTTTCTTGCTTTTTCTTATTCAAAATCACTAAAAACTGGCTTTTGAACCCCCCTTGTAGGCCAATACAGGTTGAAATATCATCTCAGAAGCAAGGGCCCACTGTTCGATCAAACTCCTCCAGACTCAGCCGAGACTGCTCAGCCACCCTCTGGTACGGCCCGTACCAATTCAGGCACGGCCAGGCCGCACCAATCTGGTCCGACCCGTACCAAAGCACCTGAACCTGAAGAGATGGCTGAGACAGAGGACGAAGCCCGAATCAGACTGG
Organism: Carex myosuroides; assembly: GCA_028015225.1. Classification (NCBI taxonomy): domain Eukaryota; kingdom Viridiplantae; phylum Streptophyta; class Magnoliopsida; order Poales; family Cyperaceae; genus Carex; species Carex myosuroides. The sequence goes on from CM051474.1 coordinate 12,464,600, forward strand.
AGGCAGAGGCTAGGGAAAGAGAAAGAGAAAGGCGAGAAGAAGAAGGCCGTCTGACGGACGATGATGCGGATGTTTTCATGCCTCGGACCCTGCGGGAGTTCAACGTGCCGAGAGCTGGAGACGTGCGAGGTGCGATCCGGCTGCCACACATTCCAGGACAGCAACCGAACTTCAATCCGGGGGTTGTCAACATGGTGCAGCAGAACACCTTCCACGGACTCGACCACGAGGACCCGCACGCTCACCTCCAGACCTTCCTTGAGTGCATCACGACCATCAAAACCAATGGTGAGAATGCTGATTACACCAAGCTTGCTCTATTTCCTTTCACTCTTAGGGATAAGGCCAAGAAATGGTTAGGATCTTTGCCTAGGGACTCTGTTAGAACTTGGAGGGACTTGTCCAAATTGTTTCTGACCAGATTTTTCCCTCACAAGAGGACAGCCAAGGTAAGACATGACCTGACCAGCTTTAGGCAGATTTTTGATGAACCCCTGAACGAGGCTTGGGAAAGGTTTAGAGAATTGCAGTACTCCTGTCCACACCATGGTATACCCGACTGGCTTTTAATTCAAACGTTTTATGACGGCCTGAACGAGAGCACACGTGCTTACGTGGACGCTGTTGCGGGAGGCGCGCTGATGTCAAGGGAGCCTTTAGAGGCTATGAACTTGATCGACAACATGGCGCAGAACCAGCAGTGGTCCGGCCGCGACACGTCACGCCAGCGAGGAGGCCAAGGAGGTAGCCAAGGAGGTGGCAAGTACGAGCTCGATCACATCACGGCTCTCACCGCCAAGATGGACGCCATGCAGCGGGCGATGGACAAACTCAGTGTCAAGGCAGTCGAACAGCAACCTCAAGTCTGCGTCATGTGCGGAGACGAGAGGCACGCATACGAGCAGTGCCCGCTGGTGCAACAAGACGGGGAGAGTGAGCAGGTCAACTCTCTCAACAACAAGCCTTCCTTCTTCCCAAGACCTCCCTTAAGCCGGTCCTACTCCAAGGATCCGGTTGAGCAGCAGCACTGGAGGTCGAACCAGAACAACCCTGCGCCTTTCATCAACTCTTCGTTCAGACCGCCCTTCAACAACAACAGCTTCCAGAGGCCGCAGTACAACAACAACTGGAACAATCGGGCGAACAACACTGGGAACTACCCCCTCCAAACAACAACGATTGGAGAACCCAAACTTCGACCAGCAGCAACAGCAACAACAATGGCAACAGGAACTTCTATCAGAACGCTTCCTTTCCCAATCAAGGCAACCGAGCAGCTCCATCTGACCCCTCAAAGTCTAATGCGCCTACTGAAGTGAACAACTTCACTCACGAGCAGGGCAAGATAAATCAGATGATGTGGGAGCAGATGCAGAGCATGACCACTCAAATGGCTGCCCAAAGCAAGTTGCTGGAGCAGCTGAGCCAGATGGTCACCTCAAGCCACTCTCAACCTGGGAAGCTTCCAGCTCAACCAGAACCCAATCCAAGAGGAGAGGCTAAGGCGATCACTCTGAGAAGTGGGACCCAGTACGACGAGCCACCAATGCCAAGTGAGACCACAGTTGATCCGATCCTTGACGCGACACCTGACGCGACCCTGACCCCTGTGTCAATTCCATTGAAGGAGGTTAATCCAGAACGAGCTGAGGTCATCCAACCTCAAGCGAGTGCAGACTGCACCAACTCGGCAAGACCTGTACAACCTCCATCCGAAGCGTCAGGAAGTCAGAAAAAGAAAGGTGCCGAGAAACCACCTCCATACCGGCCACCTGTTCCATTCCCCCAGAGATTAGCTGAGACGAGACTGAACGAGCAATTCGCTAACTTCGCAAACGTCATCAAGCAGCTGCACATCACCATCCCTTTCACCAACGCTCTGACCCAAATGCCCACCTATGCCAAGTTTCTGAAGGACATCCTTTCCAACAAGAGAAGCTTAGAGGGGCACGCGACAGTCAAGCTAACGGAGCAGTGCAGCGCAATCTTGAAAAGCGAGCTACCCCCCAAATTGGACGATCCTGGAAAGTTTTCCATTCCATGCACCATTGGGAAGGCCACAATTAAGAAAGCCCTGTGTGATCTAGGAGCGAGCGTGAGTCTCATGCCACGCACCATCTATGATCGCATAGGAGTGAGGGAGCTCAAGCCCACAAGGATGACACTGCAGTTGGCGGATTCTTCAGTCCGACTTCCACTTGGTGTGGTGGAGGATCTGCCGGTTCAAGTCGGGAAGTTCTTCGTGCCAGTCGATTTTGTCATCATGGAGATGGAGGAAGATAAGGAAGTCCCAATCATCCTGGGGCGACCTTTTCTGAGCACAGCTGGCGCGATAATTGACGTGAAGCAAGGCATCCTGACTTTGAACTTTGGAGGGGAGAAGGTGAAGTTCCAAATCGATCGCGCCATGAAATATCCGTCACGCTCTGAGACATGCTTCCGGGTTGACGGGATAGAGGAGTGCTTGGTGTTGAGTATTTTAGATATAATAATTTTGTACTCTTTTGCCTTTAATATTTATAAAACATTCGTACTCAATGAATAGGTTAGTTGCAAGCGCACAACCTATCGATTGTAGTATTTAGGTGTCGATCCGCAGGGAGATAGGGAAATACCAATTTTTAAATAAGAAAACTACTTCTAAAACAAAACAATAAAAGTAAAGTGGGGGGTTTTGTTCTAAAATCCTAAGGTTGGGTTCAATACCCGAAAGAGAGGAGTTTCAAACAATAAATGTAAATAAAATAAAGGAAAGAAAGATTGGTTTGTTTTCAAGTTTAAGGGGATCTAGGGGTATTCGGTCTACAATCCCTTGCTAATTCTATTTATTAGGTTTGTTTAAATTCATGTTTGATTTGATGAGGTTTCTAACCTAGTTAGCCTTTGGAACAAATATTAATACAAATACTTTGCGCTTTATGGATTAATGTGCCTCAAATTCTAGGGCTGTCACTAACCTAGAGGTATATTTAATCTCATGCTTCAAAGCATATATCGATATTTGTTCTAAGGTGTCCTAATTAGGATTTGCCTTCTCCTTTCGGTCCTTCACCAAAATCCTAACCTTAATTTCTATAGTTCCGGATTGGATATCAAAGTACGGTCGCTTCTAACCCAACCCTAAGGTGTGTCTTTATGGTTTCAATTAGTAGTCTCCTCATGACCAATGCCGGAATTTAATAAATTTAAAGCGGAAAAACACGATCAACGCGATTTCAAAACTACTTCAATTCAATAAACCCTAACCAGGTGAACTCAAAGGAACGAGTACTAATGAAATTCATAAAGAATAAATCACAGAAATTAACAATCAAATCCGATAACACAATCATAATAAAAACAAATATCCGAATAATCTAGAATTAAACAAGTTCATGCATTGACCTAAACCCCTAGAAAGATAACTACTCTCTCTTGGAGAGATCCATAACAAAGATTGGCAAAAACAATAAGAAATAAGATAAAGAAATGATTACACCCTTTCTTAGATCTAAAACCTCGATCTTGCCGACTCCTTGCTTGAATCTTCTTCTTCTCCTTCCTTGGAACTTCGAGAATTTCTGCAGGATCTCTCTCTCTCAAATTGTGGAAAATGGATATAATAATGGATATGTACAATAATGGATGATTTCTCATGTGGTCTCCTTAGCCTTATATAACGTTTTCTGAACTTGGAGATCAAGTCGTTTTATTTTCGGCGCCCACTAAGCCTACTAACTTCTATATTTCTAATTCTGTGATTCTGAACTTGGAGACCAAGTTATTCTAATTTTGGCGCCCACTAAGCCCACTAACTTTCCATATTTAGCAGTTTTTCAGGTTGATGCGGCCATTGATACGGATGTACAGAATTATATATTCCGAATTTGGACTTTGTTCCTTCATGAAAGTTGTAGATCTCTTTGTCCTGGTTCCGTCAAGCTTTGAATCACCTAAATCGGAGTTCGTATGACCAAGATATGGCCAAAATACGAACTGTGTGTCGCTGAGTGCGGATCGAGTGCGGCCCGAGTGCGTCCGCACTGCGCTCGGATTTTCTGTTTTCTGTCTGATGGCTGAGTGCGTCCGCACTCTGGGTCAGTGCGTCCGCACTGGGCTCGGTTTCTCCTGTTTTGCTCCAAACTTCAAACGGACATAACTCTTGATCCGTAACTCCGTTTTCAGTGTTCTACCACTTTTCGGAAAGCTTGCGAGAAGATCTACAATTTGCTCCATTTCCTGTAATTTAAATAGACTTCGGCAGTAACTTGATTCTTGGATATATTTCATTATATTCTCTACTAAAATACAAGATATTTTGTGTTATTATGTGATAAAAACTAGATCGAATGTGTATATAATTTAGACCTATCAAATACCCCCAAGCTTGAACCTTGCTTGTCCCCAAGCAACATCTAAACTGGGACTACAATTCGATCTCTTTGATATACCTTATATCAAGTATGTTTTCTCAAGTGAAAAATTTGTATGATCTTGCCAAAAATTAAAATCTTCATGCAAACTTCCCAAATTTCAAGTTTAACCCTCGGATAATTATGACTCAACCCATAATTGATTACTCTAACTTTTATTTCCTTAAAGGTCTAGAAATTACGAACTTCGTCTACCCAAATTTATTAAAAGAAATGCCATCTTAAACGTGGAATTTTCAAATTCCCCCAAGCTTGAATCAAACTTAGGTTTAGAAATGTTGCGGACTACGTGTGTTGATACATGCATATTCTCATTTTTGTTGTTGTTGCTTTTGATTTTTCTTGTTTTGATTTTCTTTCATGATTTAGCACTATTTTCCCAATCCTCATTTAAGCACCGGTTAGTTACAAGTAGTTAACTATACCCAACCGTTCTAATTCAAGGGTGCTTTGCATGCTCTTAGTCTAACCCTTCCACTAACACGAATGTCAATTTTATCGGGAGACTAGCGGAGCAAGAGTGCTAAGGACTCATAACCATAAGTACGTCATGAAGCCGTAACATAGGTCATTGGAGTCACCTTTTATTTTCCAAAATTTTCAATTTTTACCCAATTTCACAACATATATGCATATATCATGAATACACACATCCCTAAGTATTCTTTCATACTTGTGGATATCTCAATCTTTCTAAATTTAAAATTTCCAAATCTAAATAGCTTCTCTAATAAATTTGAATTCCTAATGCCCCAATTTCATACACCTTTATTTCCACAAAGTTTTTCGCCAAATTATGTAGTCATTTCAAATTATTCCAAGGGTTTTACAAAAAATTCGAAAAAATTGTGCATGAATACTCCTAATTATTGTCAATCACCCAAATTTATCAACAAAATGCATGACACAAAACTAGGTAAACATCCTAACAAGTCGGACTGGACCCTATTCAAGGTTAGGTAAAACCCTAGTTTTAAACAAAAAATTTAAACATGCTTAAACTAAATGCAAGATACAATTGTGAATTTCAGTTTTTCATTTAACCTCCCCCCAGCTTAAACAAAACATTGTCCTCAATGTGTCAATTCATACTAGAAGAGGAAATTAAAAAGAGAAATAGAAACTCACAAGATGTTGCTCGGTTTAACGTCGGGAGCTCGACTTGTTGAGGCTCAGTTTAAAGGTGGTGGATCATCGAGGGCAATTGCCTCCTTTTCGATGACCGGTTCATCTTGAATGAAATGTTTGAGCCGCTGTCCATTGACTTTGAATGAACCCATTTTTTCGCTCCAGATTTTGAAGGCACCATGGTCGAAAACTCGTGATACTCGATATGGTCCTTCTTGAAAACTTCTTCCGATGTGTTTGTCGTGCCAATGCCTTGTCTTCTCTTCTTGGTTCAAGGAGGCATTGATTATGACGGGATGTGTCTCATATGAGCCAAGAGATTTGTATTTGAGGGTTGTTGGCAATGGTTTGAGTTCGACCTTCGGTGGCATTGTGCATGTTGAAACGACAAAAACTGGGCTCTGCAAAGTTTTGTGCGGGTGGTTGTTTTCGTCATTTTGAGTTGTTTCTTTATCGATTTCTTCCATAATTTCATCCAGTTGTTCTCCTTCCTTTATCCTATCTAAATGATCATCAATTTTAGAGTCTAAAACATCTACCCTGCATATAGAATCATTATCATTAGATGGAAATTGGAGAGATTTAAAAACATTAAATTCAACATTTTCATCACCTACTCGGAAAGAAATCTTTCCATCACGCACATCTATGATTGCACCTGCTGTGGTTAGGAAATCACGTCCCAGTAGAAGGGGAGTTTGTGTATCCCCTTCCATCTCCACCACAACAAAATCTACCGGTAAGAAAAATTTACCAATTTTGACAATTGCATCCTCCAAAATTCCTACCGGGTATCTAACGGATCTATCCACTAATTGGAGTGACATTTTTGTTGGTTTCAATTCTCCTAGACCTAGCCTTTCATAAACCGCTTTTGGCATTAAACATACGCTAGCACCTAGATCACACAAACAACTATTGAATTCGGTCTCCCCAATTTTGCATGGAATAGTAAAACTACTGGGGTCCTTAAGTTTGGGAGGTAGTTTGGTCAAGAAAAGTGCACTACATTGCGCATTTAGGGAGATAGTTCCAACATCTTCAAGTTTCTTTTTGTTTGACAACATTTCTTTGAGAAACTTGACATAGGTTGGCATTTGTGCAATTGCCTCGGTGAAAGGTATGGTAATGTTCAGTTTTTTCAATTGTTCAATGAATTTGGCATATTGTTGGTCTAGTTTGTTCTTTACCAACCGTTGTGGAAAAGGTAGGAACCTAAGAGGGGGAACATACTTTGGAGTTTCAGATTTTTGTACCTTTGTTGAGTTAGAATTACCAGTTTTGTGATGCTTTTCTGATGCCGGTGCGATTGGTGGATCAATTGGTGCGGCTGAAATCGGTTCAGATTGTGTTGATTGATGGAGTCCTTGTGGTTGGATTGGTTCATCGTTGGCTGGAATCTTTGGTCCATCATATTCCTTGCCACTCCTCAAAGTCACAGCATTTGCATACTCTCGCGGATTGATGTCGGGTTTACCCGGAAGTGTGCCTTGTTGGTGAGAAGATGCGGATGCTTGTTGTGCTACTTGTGTCTCTAGCATCTTTGTTTTAGTTTCTAAAAACTCAAACCTATTGTTCAAATTTCTCAAGGAATTCGAAATATCGGTATTGTTGTTTCTTTGTTGGTTCATGAACTCGTTTTGAGAGATCACAAGGCCCTCTATCAATTTTTCTAATTTGTTGTTTTGAGAAGGTCCTTGGTACGAGTTTTGATTTGACCGATTTTGGTATTGATTGGAATTACCTTGGTATTGATTTGAGTTGTCATTTTCAGTCCTCCACATGAAATTTGGATGGTTCCACCTTGTGTTAGGGTTATATGAATTTGAATTGAAATTATCATTTAGCCTAACCTTATTGTAGATCGGGTCGTTCCTCTTATCACCTTGATTGTAGAACATTGCATTGGCTTGTTCGACTTCTTCTCCTTCTATAAGGACTTGGCAATCGGCGGTGACATGAGTCGCCTCTCCACAAATACCGCATGAAGCCTTCTTTGTCACGGATTTGGCATTTTGCATTTGTGCCATTTGATGTTGCAAGGCAACTATTTGGGCTTTCAAGGCGGTAACTTCGTCGGTTTTTAGGACTCCCGGTGTGGTTTGGGTTCGTCCACTTCTCTCGGCCGTCCATTCCCTTTGGTTGATTGCCATGTCCTCGATCATTAGCATGGCTTGTTGGGGATCCATCTTGGACATATTACCTCCCGCGGCGGAATTCAAGTGAGTCTTTGTGGCGATTGTGCACCCTGCAAAGAAGAATTGGAAGAGCAACCACATGTCGAGACCATGGTTAGGGCACAAGTGTTGAAGCTCGGCCCATCTATCCCATGCCTCGGTCAAAGATTCTCCCTCGGCTTGCTTGAAGGTCGTGATTTTCGTTCGAAAGTGCTGGGTTTTGGATAGAGGAAAGTATTTTCCTAAGAATAACTTCTCCATGTCGTCCCATCTTCTTATGTTGTCACGATTCACGGTCCTTAGCCATGTCCTTGCATTGTCTCGGAGGGATAAGTGGAAGCATTTGAGCTTGAGGTTGTCTAGCTCTTCTCCTTCTCGAGCGAAGGTGCCGCAGGATTCTTCGAAAACCGCCAAGTGGGCGTGTGGATCTTCGTTTAGGGCTCCTCCGAACTGACTTTGGCCAAGCAAGTGGATGAGAGATGGCTTGATTTCGCGTGGATCTTGGCCTTGAGGTATAAAACCGAAGCGGTGGCCTTGTTGGCGGTTACGGCCATTTCCGTTGTTGTTGTTGTTGTGTGGAGGAGGTGGTGGATTATTGTTTAGGCCCGCCATTTGTTGAGAAGAGGATTTCCTCGGCCTTGAGTTTTGATGCTTGTCTCCTCGTGATGGGGGCCAATGCTCAAATTTACAAGAGAGAAAAAGAGAAGAGATGAGATGTGAAAGAGAGAGAATAGAGAAAAGTAAAGTGCAGAAATTTAAATAAGGAAAGTAAATATTTTTGGATTTTTTCTAAGATAAGGAAAGTAAATTTCAGAAATTGTAAAAAAAGAAATAAATTATTTTTGGATTTTTAATTTTCTGAAAATAAAATAAAGTAAATAAGAAAACTAAGAATTAAAAGTATTTTCCTAAAATAAAAACTAGTATCTATCCTATACTCCCCGGCAACGGCGCCAAAAAGATTGTTGAGTATTTTAGATATAATAATTTTGTACTCTTTTGCCTTTAATATTTATAAAACCTTCGTACTCAATGAATAGGTTAGTTGCAAGCGCACAACCTATCGATTGTAGTATTTAGGTGTCGATCCGCAGGGAGATAGGGAAATACCAATTTTTAAATAAGAAAACTACTTCTAAAACAAAACAATAAAAGTAAAGTGGGGGGTTTTGTTCTAAAATCCTAAGGTTGGGTTCAATACCCGAAAGAGAGGAGTTTCAAACAATAAATGTAAATAAAATAAAGGAAAGAAAGATTGGTTTGTTTTCAAGTTTAAGGGGATCTAGGGGTATTCGGTCTACAATCCCTTGCTAATTCTATTTATTAGGTTTGTTTAAATTCATGTTTGATTTGATGAGGTTTCTAACCTAGTTAGCCTTTGGAACAAATATTAATACAAATACTTTGCGCTTTATGGATTAATGTGCCTCGAATTCTAGGGCTGTCACTAACCTAGAGGGATATTTAATCTCATGCTTCAAAGCATATATCGATATTTGTTCTAAGGTGTCCTAATTAGGATTTGCCTTCTCCTTTCGGTCCTTCACCAAAATCCTAACCTTAATTTCTATAGTTCCGGATTGGATATCAAAGTACGGTCGCTTCTAACCCAACCCTAAGGTGTGTCTTTATGGTTTCAATTAGTAGTCTCCTCATGACCAATGCCGGAATTTAATAAATTTAAAGCGGAAAAACACGATCAACGCGATTTCAAAACTACTTCAATTCAATAAACCCTAACCAGGTGAACTCAAAGGAACGAGTACTAATGAAATTCATAAAGAATAAATCACAGAAATTAACAATCAAATCCGATAACACAATCATAATAAAAACAAATATCCGAATAATCTAGAATTAAACAAGTTCATGCATTGACCTAAACCCCTAGAAAGATAACTACTCTCTCTTGGAGAGATCCATAACAAAGATTGGCAAAAACAATAAGAAATAAGATAAAGAAATGATTACACCCTTTCTTAGATCTAAAACCTCGATCTTGCCGACTCCTTGCTTGAATCTTCTTCTTCTCCTTCCTTGGAACTTCGAGAATTTCTGCAGGATCTCTCTCTCTCAAATTGTGGAAAATGGATATAATAATGGATATGTACAATAATGGATGATTTCTCATGTGGTCTCCTTAGCCTTATATAACGTTTTCTGAACTTGGAGATCAAGTCGTTTTATTTTCGGCGCCCACTAAGCCTACTAACTTCTATATTTCTAATTCTGTGATTCTGAACTTGGAGACCAAGTTATTCTAATTTTGGCGCCCACTAAGCCCACTAACTTTCCATATTTAGCAGTTTTTCAGGTTGATGCGGCCATTGATACGGATGTACAGAATTATATATTCCGAATTTGGACTTTGTTCCTTCATGAAAGTTGTAGATCTCTTTGTCCTGGTTCCGTCAAGCTTTGAATCACCTAAATCGGAGTTCGTATGACCAAGATATGGCCAAAATACGAACTGTGTGTCGCTGAGTGCGGATCGAGTGCGGCCCGAGTGCGTCCGCACTGCGCTCGGATTTTCTGTTTTCTGTGTCTGATGGCTGAGTGCGTCCGCACTCTGGGTCAGTGCGTCCGCACTGGGCTCGGTTTCTCCTGTTTTGCTCCAAACTTCAAACGGACATAACTCTTGATCCGTAACTCCGTTTTCAGTGTTCTACCACTTTTCGGAAAGCTTGCGAGAAGATCTACAATTTGCTCCATTTCCTGTAATTTAAATAGACTCGCAGTAACTTGATTCTTGGATATATTTCATTATATTCTCTACTAAAATACAAGATATTTTGTGTTATTATGTGATAAAAACTAGATCGAATGTGTATATAATTTAGACCTATCACTTGGCTGATCTGGCCGAGGACTACTTTCTTGAACAAGTCAACAACTCGCTGCGCCAAGACACTGAATTCCTCTCCCAATTGCCAAGCGAGGCGAGCGAGTCAATCTGTGCAGCAGATGCGATTCCTGAGGATCTGGAGGATCTCCCATGCGAGTCGGATGGATCACACGAGGACCGTACATCACACTCTGAGACGAAGAGTGGAGCGGAGCTTGCCAAGACCGACGTCTCGACAACACACGAGTCAGATCACCTAAATGCGACTCGTGTCAATGATCAGCCTGAGCGTCCGACTCCCGAACTCAAACCTCTTCCAACCAATCTCAGATACAAGTTCCTCGATCCAGAAAAATCATGTCCTGTGATCGTGAATGCGAGTCTAAACCCCGATCAAACCGCCAAACTTCTGGAGAAGCTGAGATTTCACAAGGGCGCGATCGGGTACTCGATCAAGGACTTGAAAGGGATCAACCCAGCCATCTGCTCACACCGGATTCTTCTCGAGGATGATCACAAGCCGTCTGTGGAGCACCAGCGGCGACTCAACCCCAACCTGAAAGAAGTGGTGAAAAAGGAAATTCTCAAACTCCTGGATGCAGGCATCATCTATCCCATCTCTAACAGCAAGTGGGTGAGTCCAGTTCACGTGGTGCCCAAGAAGGGAGGCATGACAGTGGTGAGAAATGAAAAGAACGAGCCACGCGCAAGGATCACTTCCCATTGCCGTTTGTCGACCAACTCCTTGAAAGGCTGGCGAATCATTCTCATTTCTGCTACCTTGAGGGGTACTCAGGATTCTTTCAGATCCCCATTCACCCGAACGACCAAGACAAGACCACTTTCACATGCCCCTACGGTACATTCGCATACCGTAGGATGTCATTCGGTCTGTGCAATGCACCTGCCACCTTCCAAAGAGCCATGATGGCTATCTTCTCGGATTTCATCGAGAAAGAGGTTGAGGTCTTCATGGACGACTTCTCTGTCTATGGAACCAGCTTTGACTCATGTCTAGCCAACCTCTGCAAAATCCTGGAGAAGTGTGAAGAGGTCAACCTGATCCTGAACTGGGAGAAGTGTCACTTCATGGTCCAAGAGGGAGTTGTCCTTGGACATGTGGTGACCTCCAAAGGAATTGAGGTCGACAAAGCCAAGGTGGAGGTGATCGAGAAGCTGGAGATCCCAACAAATGTCAAAGCTGTGCGAAGCTTTCTGGGACACGCTGGCTTCTACCGCCGCTTCATCAAGGACTTCTCAAAAATCGCGAAACCGTTGACCAACCTGCTCATTAAGGATTCTGATTTCATCTTCTCGCAGGAGTGTGTCGACTCGTTTTATCGATTAAAAGAAGCCCTTGTCTCAGCACCCATCCTGCAGCCTCCAGACTGGACCTTGCCATTCAAATTGATGTGCGACGCGAGTGATTACGCAGTGGGAGCAGTTCTAGGGCAGCGGAAGGAGAACAAGCCATGTGCTATCTACTACGCTAGCAAGGTGCTAGACCCTGCCCAAATGAACTACACAACAACCGAGAAGGAGCTTTTGGCTGTTGTGTTCGCTCTCGACAAGTTTAGATCCTATCTGGTTGGTTCCAAGATAGTGATCTACACTGACCACGCAGTACTCAAGTATCTGTTGAGCAAGCAGGATGCCAAGCCTCGCCTGATTAGGTGGATCCTCCTCCTGCAGGAGTTTGACATAGAAATCAGGGACAAGAAAGGAGTAGAAAACACCGTGGCTGACCATCTGTCCCGGCTTCACTGGGAAGATGAGGGCTCTGGTAGCCTGCCAATCGATGACTCATTCCCTGATGACCAATTCCATTCGATTTCTGCCATGGAGGAGATCAACTCGGTTGGTACACCGATGCACGCGACTCATGCTGTGCAAGATCGGACATTCCATGCAACTGACCGAGTGAACACCAAGTCAGTGCCCTAGTATGCAGACATTGCGAACTTTCTCGCTTCAGGAGTGCTTCCTCCTACCATGTCATACCAGCAGAAGAAGAAGCTTCGATCGGACGCCAAGTTCTATTTCTGGGACGACCCCTACCTTTTCAAGACTGGCGTTGATGGCATCTACAGACGATGTGTGCCATACGACGAGACGCGCTCCATTCTTGAGCACTGCCACTCCTCAGCCTACGGAGGACACGCTTCATCCTCCAAGACTACATCAAAGGTCCTGCAATCCGGCTTCTTCTGGCCTTCACTTTTCAGAGATACTAGGACCTTCGTCGCAGCTTGTGACAAGTGTCAGCGCACCGGGAACATCTCCAAGAGGAATGAAATGCCTCTCCACTTTATTCTAGAGGTAGACATCTTTGATGTCTGGGGCATTGACTTTATGGGACCGTTTCCACCCTCTTGTGGGAACGAGTACATCCTAGTGCAGTCGACTACGTCTCCAAGTGGGTGGAGGCAGTAGCTTGCAAGAATGCGGACTCCAATGCAGTGAAAAGACTGTTCACTGACATCATCTTCCCTCGCTTTGGAGTTCCAAGAGCCGTAATCAGTGATGGTGGCAAGCACTTCATCAACCGCCAGTTCGACAATCTCCTGAGTCGCCATGGAGTGACTCACAAGGTGAACACATCCTACCATCCTCAAACCAACGGTCAAGCCGAGATTTCCAACAGAGAGATCAAGTCTATCCTGGAGAAGACCGTGGCTAGAACGAGAAAGGATTGGTCGCTCAAGCTGAGTGACGCACTGTGGGCCTACCGTACAGCCTTCAAAACTCCGATTGAGATGAGCCCTTTCAAATTGGTGTACGGAAAGTCCTGCCACTTGCCCGTGGAGATTGAGCACAAGGCATACTGGGCCACACGGGCCATCAACATGGACTTGCTCTCAGCTGGAGAGAAACGCATCCTTGACTTGCATGAGTTAGAGGAGATGCGTCTCAATGCCTACGAGAACGCGAGAATCTACAAGGAAAGGACCAAACAGGTTCACGACAAGCGCATCATGCCTCGTGAGTTCCATGAGGGAGACCTGGTCCTCTTGTTCAATTCTTGACTTAGGCTCTTTCCAGGGAAGCTGAAGTCCAGGTGGTCCGGTCCATTCCGGGTGAGGGCAGTGTTCCCATTTGGCGCCGTGGAGTTGGAAAACAAGGAGGGGCAGACTTTCAAATTCAATGGTCAGCGTCTCAAGCACTACATTGCTGATCATCCCCGAGAAATGCGAGTGAACTTGGATCTCTCCGATCCATCTCCAACCGAAGCCTAAAAAGAGAGGTCGAGCTCGAGACCTAAAACGAGCGCTCCTTGGGAGGCAGCCCAAGCCATTTTTACCTGTTTTTCATTTTAGGAACAGATAGACATGCATTCATTCTACTGCATTGCATCACGAGCGGCTTGAGAAGTCAAGAGAAAGAGAAACCACAAAAATTTGAGATTGGTACGGCTAGGCCATACCACATTGGTACGGCCTGAAAAATGAAGGGTCGGTACGGCCCGTACCAAGTTGGTACGGCCAGGCCGTACCTAGGTCTGTGACGTGAACAGTTGCATTAACTGCCGCCCTTTTTTTTCCATTTAATCCCCGCCGCACCCGCACCCCTTCCCCTTCCCTACCCCGCCGCACCTTCTCTCCCTCTCTACTCTCTCTTCTCTCCCTCTCCACTCCCTCTACCTCTCATTCTATCCTAACCCGAGCACAAGGAGCCCCAACCAAGCACCGGCCGGAGCACCAGCGCACCACCGTCCTTCTTCTCTTCGCACGGCCAAGCCGTACCTCTCCGGTCCGACCCGCACCACCTCCTTCTTGCTCTCGGTTGGTATCTTTTCTTCATTTTCATTGATTTCACCAATTTTCTTCCATTTCCTACGCTTTCTAGTCTTCCTTGCACTGTTCCGCCCCAAATCTGTCAACACCCTAGCCTGGTACGGCCCACCCGTACCAGGTAGGTACGGCCCGTACTGACCGCCCTGACCTGACACCACACCTGTACCAGTTTGTACCAATCAACCCTAACCAGCCCAGTTTTGTGTTTTGTAATCACCTTGTCTGGTTTGGGAGTTAATTGGTTGCAAGAAACCACAAAATTGACATTGGTACCAGTTGGTGCGGCCCTTACCAGCCCACACCAAAAACCTAAGTCTGGTATGGCCCTCCCGTACCAGCCTGTACGGCTAGGCCGTATCAACCTAGGTCAGACCAGGCCGTACCAGTCTATACGGCTACGCCGTACCATCCTAGGTCAGACCAGGCCGTACCAACCCAGTCAGGACCAGCCCAACGCCAAGAGCGTCTGAGAGAGATGCGTCGGCAATCCTCTCGCTCCTCCACACCCTCTGACGACTCCGTCCCTTCCGCCACTGGCCCGATGGCCGACGTCCCTCCTGCTGCAGATCCTCTCATCGCTGATCCTCCAGCCGACGTCCCTCCTGTTGCTGCCCCCACGTCATCTCATCACTCCCACCGGAGTGCGTCTCAGAGTGGCTCCCGAGCATCTCGCCACTCCCAGGAGAGTGCAGCCAGGCCCGGGTCCCGCCAGAGTTGATCCTCTCAGGACGCAGCCCAGCCCCTCTGCTATGAGGGTGAGACCACATCCAGTCGGTCTCAGTCAGGTTCCCAGAGCCCACAGGAGAGCCCCTCCTACCACCCATCTTCTGACCAGGACCAGGGCTCTGACGAGGCCTCTGACCAGGTCTCCGAGCAGGCCTCCGTCCAGGGCTCCAACCCCACCTCTGACTCCTTCGGCACCGATGAGGCCCTCTCTGATGCCACCCAGCGTGCCGATGTATACACCGAGGAGTACTTCTTCATGCCGACCCGTCGGCAGTTCAAGTACTTCGACACCCTGCGGAAGAAAAAGATCAACAACACGAGGATTGTTGATTTCTCTGCTCTACGGACGCTGGGACTTGAGGCTGAGTTCCTCCGCCTTACCACCCGGATCGGGATCATTCCTGCCTTCTGGATGATCGCCCAGAGGGGGTACAGGAAGCTCACCATTGAGTTTCTCTCCTCTCTGGTGCTCAAGTACACGCAGAAGGATAACCCGTACATCAAGTTCCGCATGCACCAGGAGACCCACCGCGTGCTGCTCTCTGACTTGAGGGAGTGGTTTGGCTTTGAGCCGAACCCGACCACTGACACCCTCTCTTTCTCTGAGGGCCTGGAGCGCGACAGTTTCTGGGAGCTGATCTCTGGCAGCCCAGCCGGGTCAGCATTCAACAAAGACTACAAGCAGCTCAATGTCCCTCACCCAGTCATCCGATGTCTGCTGCGTATCCTCGGTTGCACCATCTTTGCGCATGGCGAGACGTTCGCACGTGCCAATGTTGAGGATATGCAGCTGGTGGATCATACGTTGCGCCCCGATAGCACTCTCGAGCGGCCCGATCTGATGCTCGCCATGATCCACCACTGGCTCGACATCCAGAAGCAGCCCAAGGTCGGTGGCATTGTCTCCATTTCTGCCTATGTCACTCTGATCGCCGAGCGCTTACATCTCCAGATAATTGGCGACGACGAGTGCAGGAGCGCCCGACATCTCTCTCTCTCTCTCAATTCAGCGCCTACAGGTTCATCGAGTCAGCAGCAGGACGCGATGGGCGAGGTGCTTGGGCATGGCCCATGCCTGACATGCGGACCAGCTATGTCATGCCTTTCCCGGTCACTCTCTCCTTCGATGACCGGAGCACTTGGTTTTTCCGCCGTCCGCCCCGCGTGCGGCCTGCCCCTGAGGCCCCACCTCCACCTCCTCCACCACCACCGCAGGACGATGAGGAGATAATCGATGCCACCACCTCTCCAGTCCAGGCTCAGGATGAGCAGATGCATCCTCTCTCTCCATTTCAGATGCATCCTCTTTCTCCTCCTCTGGTGCACCCATTCCCCGGCCAGGATCCCCCCTTCTCCGAGCAGGCACATGTCTCACCCTTTGATGCAGGTACCTCATCATATGGAGCTGGCCCTTCCACGTACCAGACTGGCCCATCCACCTCCGCCTACGCTGCCGGACCCTCTGCATACGCAGCCGGACACTCCACCTCCTACGGTAGACCCGTGTATCCCCCTCCAGTCACTGAGCCCACCATCCGGGATGTCTACCAGCTGATGTACGACATGCGTCAGGAGCAGGGTGTTGCCCTCTATGAGCAGGGCGCCGCACTCCATGATCTCCAGCAGCGGGTGGCTGGGATAGAGGACGAGTTGCGCGACTGGCGCTGGTACGACCTCTCCGAGGACTGATCAGGTTCGCTCTCTTTTCCCCGAGCTTCTTTTATTTCTTTTATCTCATAGTCTTGAAGCATTGAGGACAATGCTCAGGCTAAGCTTGGGGGGGCGACATTTGCATGTAGGTCATGTTTGCTTTACCGTTATTTTTCTTGCATTTTTTCGTGTTTTCGTGCATTGTTAGGTGAAAATTTGCGTGAACTGCTAGAATTGAGAATAACTTTGAAACAATTTGGTTGTGATTAGGATAGACCTGAGTGAACTGGAACTAACCCATGATTGGTTAATGAACTGCTTAGGTTGAGATGTTTTTAATAATTGAAAAGATGAAACAAACTTAGAATTGAATCGAACGAGATTATTCGAAAAAACTGAACTGTGCCTTTAGGAATTGGGATTTTCAAATTAAGAAAGTTTGGAATATCCATTGGTATGAGTGAATACCAATAGATGTGTGTATTCATGGTATGAGCAAACCAGAGAGAATAAAAAAAAAAAAAAAGAGGAGCAATAAGCGAGTACTGGCAATAAGTCTGACTCAAAATGAGAATCAGGCGCCTTTGAGCTCGCCTCCCAACCTAGGAAAAATTAGAAATAAAGAGAGAATTTTGCTCGTACCAACACACTTCGTTCACAGCTTTCTTACCCTTAAGCTTGATTCAAGCTTGGGGGAGGAAAAACGAAAAGAAAAATCACCTTGAATAAAAGCACTGACTCGGAAAAAGAATGAAATTGTTTCGATCAAACCTAAGTAATTAGTCTTTACATTGTTAGAAGCATCTCAAAATAAGAAGTTCAATTGACCAATTGGTGGAGTGAATCAAGGTTTATAAAGGGATGTTTGAATTACAACCGAATCGATTCTAGCAATTCTTGACTATAGCAGACTGATAGGTCTAAATTATATACACATTCGATCTAGTTTTTATTACATAATAACACCAAATATCTTGTATTTTAGTAGAGAATATAATGAAATATATCCAATAATCAAGTTACTGCCGAAGTCTATTTAAACTACAGGAAATGGAGCAAATTGTAGATCTTTTCGCAAGCTTTCCGAAAAGTGGTAGAACACTGAAAACGGAGTTACGGATCATAAGTTATGCCCGTTTGAATTTCAGAGCAAAACAGGAGAAACCGAGCCCAGTGCGGACGCACTGACCCAGAGTGCGGACGCACTGACACAGAAAACAGAAAATCCGAGCGCAGTGCGGACGCACTCGGGCCGCACCACCCGCACTCAGCCGACACACAGTTCGTATTTTGGCCATATCTTGGTCATACGAACTCCGATTTGAGTGATTCAAAGCTTGACGGAACCAGGACAAAGAGATCTACAACTTTCATGAAGGAAAAATATCCAAATTCGGAATGTATAATTATGTACAGCCGCATCAATGGCCGCATCAGCCTGAAAAACTGCTAAATATGGAAAGTTAGTGGGCTTAGTGGGCGCCAAAATTAGAATAACTTGGTCTCCAAGTTCAGAATCACAGAATTAGAAATATAGAAGTTAGTAGACTTAGTGGGCGCCGAAAATAAAACGACTTGATCTCCAAGTTCAGAAAACGTTATATAAGGCTAAGGAGACCACATGAGAAATCATCCATTATTGTACATATCCATTATTATATCCATCTTTCCACAAATTGAGAGAGAGAGATCCTGCAGAAATTCTAGAAGGCTTTTCAAGGAAGGAGAAGAAGAAGATTCAGGCAAGGAGTCGGCAAGATCGAGGTTTTAGATCTAAGAAAGGGTGTAATCATTTCTTTATCTCATTTCTTATTGTTTTTGCCAATCTTTGTTATGGATCTCTCCAAGAGAGAGTAGTTCTCTTTCTAGGGGTTTAGGTCAATGCATGAACTTGTTTAATTCTATCTTATTCGGATATTTGTTTTTATTATGATTGTGTTATCGGATTTGATTGTTAATTTCTGTGATTTATTCTTTATGAATTTCATTAGTACTCGTTCCTTTGAGTTCACCTGGTTAGGGTTTATTGAATTGAAGTAGTTTTGAAATCGCGTTGATCGTGTTTTTCCGCTTTAAATTTATTAAATTCCGGCATTGGTCATGAGGAGACTACTAATTGAAACCATAAAGACACACATTAGGGTTGGGTTAGAAGCGACCGTACTTTGATATCCAATCCGGAACTATAGAAATTAAGGTTAGGATTTTGGTGAAGGACCGAAAGGCGAAGGCAAATCCTAATTAGGACACCTTAGAACAAATATCGATATATGCTTTGAAGCATGAGATTAAATATCCCTCTAGGTTAGTGACAGCCCTAGAATTCGAGGCACATTAATCCATAAAGCGCAAAGTATTTGTATTAATATTTGTTCCAAAGGCTAACATAGGTTAGAAACCTCATCAAATCAAACATGAATTTAAACAAACCGAATAAATAGAATTAGCAAGGGATTGTATACCGAATACCCCTAGATCTCCTTAAACTTGAAAACAAACCAATCTTTCTTTCCTTTATTTTATTTACATTTATTATTTGAAACTCCTCTCTTTCGGGTATTGAACCCAACTTAGGATTTTAAGAACAAACCCCCCCACTTTACTTTTATTGTTTAATTTTAGAAGTAGTTTTCTTTATTAAAAATTAGTGTTTCCCTCTCTCCCTGCGGATCGACACCTAAATACTACAATCGATAGGTTGTGCGCTTGCAACTAACCTATTTATTGAGTGCGAAGGTTTTATAAATATTAAAGGCAAAAGAGTACAAAATCATTATATCTAAAATACTCAACACAGACTCACGTAGGTTTTCACATTTAGACTTGTATCCGCATTTAGATTTAGTTGTCCAGCACTTTTACCCGAGTTTGAAACTTTTTGCTTGAGGACAAGCAAAGGTTCAGCTTGGGGGAATTTGATACCTCGCATATTTAGTCTATTTTAGGCCTGTTTTAGTACCAGATTCGTGCCCTAATTCACCAGAATCATTTGCATTTCATCGATATATCTTTAGAATTTGGTACTGCTGAGTGTTTGTTTGTTTTCTACAGGCTTGGAGCAAAACACACGAAGAAACGACGATTTGGGATGATCTGGTACGGCCCTTACCAGGTTTGGTACGGGTCTCACCGGACTTAGCCGATTTCAGCTCATCACGCCTGCTACGGCCAGGCCGTACCACTTTGGTACGGGCCGTACCTAAAGGCGGCCTGACAGATTCAAATCTTGGCAGAGGCTATTTAAGGCGGAGAGCTCTCCAATTTCGAAAGTTTTTTCATTCCAGAGACATTTGAGAGCACAGTAAGAGAGAGAAAGAGAGCTGAGGAGCTAGGAGCAAGAAGGAAGGAAGAGGAAAGAGGCAAAACTCGACAGATCAAGCCTCCTCCACTCGATCCCTTCGATCCATGGCTTTCTTTACCTCTTTTATTGCATTTTTAGATCAGATCATGTGGTGTGAGTAGTTGCTTTAGTTTCTAGGGTTTTGAGATGGATTCTTGATTTGCTTTGACTTTCTTTGACTTGTATCTTGTATGAACTCTTTTGATTGATTGATTGTGATTTCTTTGCTATCTCTTGCTTTGCTTGCTGTGATTGTGTATGGTGAACCTCTAGGTCTAGATCAAACCTATCAAGGTCATGTGATCATCTCAATCTCTCAACCAAATCAATTGCTTAGGGTAGACTTGTTCGAATTGAAGCCGAGAGGTTGAATTCCCCTCTAATTGACAGATCAGAGGGTACCTTAGGTCTCCAATCAACCAGCTAGGGTAGATCTGTACCAACATATGAAAATTGAGGTGTAGAAATCCCTAAAAGGCAATCAATTGCATTCCAACCTAGATCTTGATCCAATACACGAGAGTTGAGGCTTAGGAACCTTAGGCGTGGTCAATTGAACCTTTCTAAAGAGTTTAGCACAAGGTACCAGCAAGAAATGCATCAACCCGAACTGGTAAGCTCTGTTCTGGCAAGCCAGTACGGGTCTTACCAGAGTGGTGCGGCCTTGCCTTACCAAGTAGAGTACGGTCTAGCCGTACCAACTTGGTACGGGCCGTACCACTAGAGGCAGATCACAGATGAAGTCTGAAACCCTGGAAACGCCTTTTATCCATAATCAAAACACAGTTTACATTTCTTCTAGCACTTTATTACATCTGTTTGCATTGTTCGATTTGTTTGAATTGATCTTTTAGGAACTTAAATACCAAACCCAATCTTTCTCACTTCTAGTTTTTAATTGAGTTCGGTGGATTCTAACCCAGCAATTGTCCGTCCCTGTGGATCGATACCCGATTATATTACTCGATAGGGGTTGTGCACTTGCAACCCTTACTCGTGAAGTGTAAGCGCGGTTTTAAAAGGTACGCCCTCAAGCGTACCGAAACTTGCGTTGCGCTTTCGCGCGAACATGCCTCTAGCATCATCCACTGTATAATGTCAGATAATTATTGTAAATAAATTGAGATGTGGCAAAAATAATGGATTTTATTGGCAATGCATACAAAAGATTCATGCCTTATGTTACGTATATTGTATGGTAAATAGATGCAGTAGGTTGTCGCATCTCCGGATCGGAGGTGTGACAATATAACTATATATAATTTAATTGAGTTAAATTAAGTATAATATTTAGGTATTTTAATATTTAGATAATTTAATTTAATTTGTTGGTGGAAGAATTCAACAAAATGCAAATAGATGTTCCAATGTCAAACGGGCACAATTTTTGACAAAAAAAACTCTGATTTTAGCGTATGATTTCAATTCGAAAATTTCGCAAAGAGCGCCATCAATTTCTTTTCAGTATCAAGATGCGGAAACTCCCGTTCTCGAAGTAAAACAAGATCGTCCGAAGCATCAAAACTGAGTTGAAATTTCTGCATCAATTAATTTTTATATTCTGCAACGATAACAAAATATGATATCAGAAAACAAATAATTAAAATAATATTAATTATAACAACAACAAAAATTTAATTGGAAAAAGCGTTAATAAAACAAAATAATACTTGTAAAAAACCATATTAATAATAGAGGAGGGTTCCAATATCTCGTGTCTTTTATATATACCTCATCATACCTTATATTTTAATTTTTCTTTTTTAGAGTCTAAATTGTCGATCTGAATCACTCAACATGATATCATTACTAAAATATGCTTGGAGATCAAATTTTATAATTTTTGAAAAATATTATTATTTTTAAGATAGGTACAAAATTATTATATTTGGACGGTCCGAAAAAAGTAATTTTATACCTATCTAAAAGATAGTAAAAAAATTTCAAAAATTATAAAATTTAGTATCCAAGTATCGGATTGACAGTTTGGACTCAGAAATCGAAGATATAAATTATGAAACATGATAAGGTATGAAAAACATAGGATATTAGAACCTCCTCTTAATAATAATATTATTATTTTAAATAAAACAATAATAATTTATACTATATATACCTATTTTTATTATTTTATTATCATAAAATGAAAGATTTACAGAAAAATCTATGGGAGCGAATCATTAGCAATGGTTGGATTCTAGTGATTTTCCACACTGTGGTATCCGTGAAAATCAATAAAACTGAATCAATAGTTCGATTTCTAATTCTTTGTTGAAGAAAAAAAATTAATCTAATTTTGGATAATTTGATTTTACTATTTCTGAAAATAAAAAATTTCCAATATTCTCTCCAAAACATGTGCCAGTGCGACTAGGGTTTTGTTTATTTGCCCACTTTTCTAAGTTAATTTATTTTTTGTTTTATCATTCTACTTGGGGCCTTTCCACGAGTCACTCCAAGACTCGTGTCCTTTCAAATTGAAACGTGTCCTCTGACTTCGTTTTGAATTCACATCATCTCCGATACCGTAAAAGGGCATTTTTAGAATTAGTGGATTCGGATTTTTAACATTGCACAAATCTCAAAGTCCTAATATTACTGCTTCTGCGCTAGTCCGAATTCCGAAAGCGGCTGAGAGTAGTAAATTTTTTTGGTTTCTCTGAGTGTAAATCTCAAATCGTAAAGGGCAGGGAATCTTTTACCCATATTGGAGAGATACTCCGTCAAATTGAACCCATCTTGACACGTGTATTTTCATCCAATTGTAAAGTGCCACGTATCCTGCAGATTACTTGAGCCCCAAAAGTGATTTTTGTCGAATATGTAGCAGGCGCAATCACGAACAAATATCCTCTCTATTATTGTAAAAGATTCCCTTCATTTTACGGTTCGAGATTTAACTCCCAACCGCTTTGGGATTCGGGCTGACAGAGGGGGCAGTATTATTGGGCTTTGAGATTCGTGCCAAGTTAAAAAGAACGGTCCAGATCAAAGTAATTGTAAAAGATTCCCTATTACGGTACCGGGGAAGATCAATTCCGCAATCACCCCTGACGATCCTCAAATATATATTTACCAAACTAATCTAAGTTGCATATCGACTAATTTTTAGTTTTCAGAAGAGAATACATGACTATTCTTCTTTTAGTTTTGCCTTGGACTGAAAAATTTATTGAAGAATTTACTTTAACAAGACAATTTTATTTGAAAGTTTTTCGTGCGGCAAATGTGAAAAACTTATATATATTTTCTCGACATGGCAAAACTTAATATAATGAGATCTCTGCAAAATAATACAAAATAATAATAATAATTTAAATATTTTATAACACATCAAACGTTCTTTTAGACGAGCATAGAGAAATACAAATAAATAAGCAGTTCTATCAACATAAATATGAAGAATAATGTGGAACAAACAATTAGCATTGGACATGATGAAGAATGACTAAAAAACTTTATGCTGTATTTATTGTTAACTTTTTATGGGAAATAACCGATATATCTTAGGTCTACTTTTTTTTTTCCAAATTGCAGACATGAATATACTACTTCATAAAAAACCTTATAGTTTGATATGCATTGCATTATTATTTCTCTTTTCATTTTTTTTTGTTTATAAGAAAAACATTATGTCTGTGAATTTTCTTCTATTATTTTTTAAACATTGATTGCATATATGCATGATTTAAGAAATTAATATCGTTGTAAAGAATCCCCACCCTATATAATTTATACAAACTCAAAGCGTGTGGCACTCGCCAAGAGAAAAAAAAAAAAAAAAGACTTAAAAAACTTTCAACATTTAAGTGTGCCTTAAAGTTGTTGTACGCAATTTAATGTAAAATAATTAGTAACCAATTTACAGAAAACACATGTAAGGCCGTGATGATCTACAAACCCTTCCCCGGATCACATCCACCCCATTAAATTGACCGGAGTATCAGTCGTCGACAAGTGTAGAAGTGTTTAATCGATTTCGATTCAAACAAAATTAAATAATAATATATAACTAAAGTTTTGTTTGATTTTGTATAATCACATTGCATGTTAGACATCGATACGTGTAGAATTGTTTAATTGATCGATTCGGTTCAAACCGAATTAAATATTAACAACTAAAGTTTTGTTTAATTTTGTATAGTCACATTAGAGGTTAAACGTCGACACATGTAGAAGTGTTTAATTGATCGATTCGGTTCAAACCGAATTAAATATTAACAACTAAAGTTTTATTTAATTTTGTATAGTCACATTGAAGGTTAGACGCACGTGTAACAAGTTGCACTAATCAAATTAAACTTTAACCACATCGACCCATCAAATCGCACTGGTGGACTTGATGTTCATACTTATAGGAGTGTTCAATCAGTTCGGTCCAAATCAAATTAGATAACAATAATTAAATTTTATTCCATTTTATAAAATCATAATCGCACCAATTGATCAAAGTGCCAGTCAAAACAATAAACCGAACCAAAACAACTTAGATTTAATTTAATCAATTTAGTCTTTTAAACTGATTTTCCAGAACAAATAAATAGATTAATTAATTTATTTTACAAGTCTTAACAATCAGTCATCACAATTATTTTTGTTTAAGAACAAACAAGAGAATAATAGAATGAATAACTTCGAAAATAAAACATTGCATCAGTACAGAAATAATTATTACTCATGAGGCCAGCTTTACTAATTTGAGAAAATAAAATCCATTATCCTTCCTCTGTTTGTTTTATCATTAAAAATAACAAACGCAAATGACACAACAAATTAGGGGACTACAAACTCAGCGAAGAATTGTGAGCTCAATTTCTTCAAATACCATTATAGATCATAACTCCAAGACATACTTATTTTGATGTAATACATGGGGTAAGATATTTTGTGCTTCTTAATTAATAATTTGGGGGAACTTCATGTATGCCTCTTAAAACCTTCGAATTTGTTACATAATTATAAACTAGTAATTAATAATTTGGGGGAACTTCATGTATGCCTCTTATATTATTTAAACGCTCATTATTTGTTACATAATTATAAACTAGTATCGTGCTAGTGCGATGCAATGGGGACATGTTTTAAAAGAATTTGTTTTTATACAGTATGACATATTTTTATAAAAAAAAAATTAGACTGAATGACAACTAACATTCTTTAAGTGACATATTAAATGACATCTATATGTATATAACATTTCTTAAATGACATATTAAATAACATATTAAATGACACTTTTTTTAATCTTTTCGACATATTTCATCAAAAAACATTCAAACAAAATGACATATTATATGACAAATAATATTCCTTAAATGATGTAATAAGAATAAAAATAAATGAAGACATGACCAATCAATTATCAACCAATTCAAAATTCCTTAAATAACATTTAAAAAATAAAAATAAATCATGATCAATCAAAAAGATGATACAATTTACATGTGGAAAGTATGAGCGGCGAGTATGTGTCTAAATAAATTTAGACTTCTACATGTAAAATATATCAAATAGATGCACATAATCAAAATATTTTATTAAAATTAGAGAACTAATATTCAATTAGAAATTTCATCTTATAATCAAAGTCCCTTTTAATTTGCAGGCAATTCACTGACAACAGATTAGTTCGACAATCTTAACAATTGTCAGAAATAGTTAAGAAAAACATATAAAACACAACAAATTTAATAAGTAAAACTACATGTTTGTAATTTATTTCTATTTTTATAATTTTTTTATATGATTTAAAAATATTATTAGAATTGTCGAGATATACAGTTGTCAAGGAAACCCTTTATATATAATGTCCTAACTCCACCTTAAGTTAATAAATTATCTAAACCGTGCAGCTTTTAAGATCACAATCTCAAATTTAAAAAAAAAAAATATTAAAACGGCTATATTTAGTACGGGGGATTCCATGCAACCCTTTCTAATCGAGTCCGGATCCCCTAAAGTAACCCAATTTTTGAGTTTAGACGTGTACGTGCCTATTCGGTGGTAGCGCAGGGGCCAGTATTATTTGTGGGGTCCAGGTTCTATAAGATTCGTGTTAGAGACCTTGGACGGTTTGGATCAAAACTCAAAAATTGGGTTACTGCACTGGATCTGAATTCTTTCTAATCCAGCTCCAAAGCGCGTGGTACCACCAAGAGAGATAATAAATGAAAAGGCAGAATAAAAAAACTTTCAACTCCTAATTAAGCGTGCCTTAATGATGTAAACGCTATCCGATGCAAAATAATTAGTAGGCAATTTATAGGTAACACTTGTAAGCACGTGATGATTCACAAACCCCTCCCCCAACCCATCATCCCATTAAGATGTAATGAGGGGTCAGACGTCGACACGTGTACCAGTGTTTAATCGATCGATTCAATTCAAATTGAATTAAATATTAACACTTAAAGTTTTATTTGATTTTGTAAAATCTCACTAACGGTCAGATGTCGACACATATACAAAGATTCGATTCAAACCAAATTAAATATTAACAACATCCATCGTATCAAATCGCACGAAGAGGGTCGGTTGCCCACATGTATAGGAGCGTCCAATCAATTCAGTTCAAATCCAATTCATATTAATAAGTACAATTTATTTGATTTTTAAAATCAAAATGGTAACAACTAATCCAAAGTGCCAACTAAACAATAAACCAAACAAAAAAGCTGAAATTTCAATCACTTTTATTCGGTTAAACCGAATTCTCAAGACGAAGAATTAGATTAAAGGGATCAACTAACAGTCCCCCATTCAGTCCCCTAAACGTCCCCCTAACTGTCAAAGTACAACTATCAGTCCCCCATTCAATTCAGTTCCAAAATGGAAAGTATGAATACCTAAGATATGAAGTATGCATATCTAATTCATCAAGTATTCATACCTAACATATCAAGTATTAATTCACATACGGACTGGGGACCATTACTTTTCGGGGATGGAAATTGTCAGACTGCCTCGGGGACCACAACCAAAAAGTCACGTGGATCACACCACCAGTCCCCCATTCATTGATTAAATTAATTCACATACAAAATGGAAAATATGAATACCTAAGATATGAAGTATGCATATCTAATTCATCAAGTATTCATACCTAAGATATCAAGTTCATACTCTAAAAACTGGACACAATACAACTCATCTTTTACACGTTTTTCAAGGCAGTTTTTATTTTCTCCATTCATTCTAACCAATTTTTGGGACGATCTATGAGAAATTTTGCAAATCTAAAAACACGAATGTTTTCTATTTTTTTTTTCTCTTTCAAATGAAATCCATGATGACATACTTTTACACGTTTTTCAAGGTATCAAATATTCAAATATGGAAAGTATTCATACAAAATGGAAAGTATTCATACCTAACATATCAAATATTTATATATAATTCATCAAGTATTCATACTTAAGATATCAAGTATTTAAATCCAAAAAACTGGACTCAAATATGGAAAGTATTCAGTTATAATGGAAAATATGAATACCTAAGATATGAAGTATTCATACTTATGATAAGTATTTAAAGAAAAAAACTGGACTCAACTTTTACACGTTTTACACGGTTTTCAAGGTGGTTCAATGATTGAAAAAGTTAGTTATAATGGGGGGACGTTTAGGGAACTGGAATGGGGGGACTACATCTTTACTCTAGATTAAAATGCTGAAGTGAAAAAAGAATAAAAATATTCAATAAAAACACGTACAAAAATAAATATAGTAGGCGGAATCGCCGATATTTTTATTAAAACCCCCAAAAAAAAACAAATTATCAAATCTGCTCCCACTCCAAAGTTATAATTATTTCTACCCTAACCGCCCGTGGGCTGGGCGGTCCACTTTTTCCACCTGACCGCCCAGCAGCCGGGCGGTCCACTGTGCATAGCTGACCGCCCCGCCACTGGGCGGTCCAATTTCCATAGCTGACCGCCCAGCAACTGGGCGGTCCGCTAGTGTTTTTTTTTTTTTTGTTTTTTTAAAGATTAGATTAGAGACAATATATGAATATAAAGATGCTGAATTCTTAACGCTAAAAGTTCGAATTTTTTTTGTATATATTAGTTAGATTACTTCTGTGAAGCATATTTATACTAAAATACGCTAAATTACTT
This sequence comes from Carex myosuroides, assembly GCA_028015225.1. Lineage (NCBI taxonomy): Eukaryota > Viridiplantae > Streptophyta > Magnoliopsida > Poales > Cyperaceae > Carex > Carex myosuroides. The sequence goes on from CM051474.1 coordinate 12,492,788, forward strand.
GGAATTATGTTAAATTACGTTGAGTTACACTATATTAAGTTAAATTACACTAAATCACATTACATTACGCTAAAATACGGTAAATTACATATGAATAGGGACGATATCTTCACTGAAAAGGCGAAAAACGACGACGAAACTTCAAACGGTCATAAAACGGCGCTCGAGTGTCCGATTTCAGCAAATGAGCACTTTTCGGAAAGCTTGAGAAAATGCGCATGCGTCCGTGCCCGCTATGCCGGATTCCAAAATTCAGAATCACCAAAAAACAAAGGGAAAAGCCTCAAAACTTGAGTTGAAGTTTCCGATTAAGATTTTCATTTCTATTATTCAATCCAAGTAGTTCAGTAAATTAGTTACATAATGAACTTGTAGAATACCAATTTTTACTATTTTCGGAATTTTTTTACTATTTTTTACGATTCATGAAAGATGGCACAGAATCGGTCTACTTTAGCGTAATTTTGCGTATTTTAGCGTAATTTACCATATTTCAGCATCATTAGCGAAGTTATTGTTATTTAGCGTAATTTAGTGTAATTCAACGTAATTTAACATAATTCCAAGTAATTTAGCGTATTTTAGCGTATTGAGTAATTTAGCGTATTTTAGCGTATTGAGTAATTTAGCGTATTTTAGCGTATTGCGTAATTTAGCGTATTGAGTAATTTAGCGTATTTTAGCGTATTGCGTAATTTAGCGTATTGAGTAATTTAGCGTATTTTAGCGTATTCAGTAATTTACCGTATTGAGTAATTTAGCGTATTTTAGCGTATTGCGTAATTTACCGTATTGAGTAATTTAGCGTATTTTAGCGTATTTTAGCATATTGAGTAATTTAGCGTATTGAGTAATTTAGCGTATTTTAGCGTATTCAGTAATTTAGCGTATTGAGTAGCGTATTTAGTAGTTTAGCGTATTGAGTAATTTAGCGTATTTTAGCGTATTGAGTAGTTTAGCGTATTGAGTAATTTAGCGTATTGAGTAATTTAGCGTATTTTAGCGTATTGAGTAATTTAGCGTATTTTAGCGTATTGCGTAATTTAGCGTATTTTAGCGTATTTTAGCATATTTTAGCGTATTTTAGTGTCCGATTTCAGCAAATGAGCACTTTTCGGAAAGCTTGAGAATAACTCACTTAAGTAATTTAGCGTATTGAGTAATTTAGTATAACTCACTTAAGTAATTACATATTGAGTAAATTACTTAAGATTTTCATTTCGTCGTCGTTTTTCGCCTTTTCAGTGAAGATATCGTCCCTATTCATATGTAATTTACCGTATTTTAGCGTAATGTAATGTGATTTAGTGTAATTTAACTTAATATAGTGTAACTCAACGTAATTTAACATAATTCCAAGTAATTTAGCGTATTTTAGTATAAATATGCTTCACAGAAGTAATCTAACTAATATTTACAAAAAAAATTCGAACTTTTAGCGTTAAGAATTCAGCATCTTTATATTCATATTGTCTCTAATCTAATCTTTAAAAAAAAAAAAAAAAAAAAAAAAACACTAGCGGACCGCCCAGCTGCTGGGCGGTCAGCTATGGAAATTGGACCGCCCAGTGGCTGGGCGGTCAGCTATGCACAGTGGACCGCCCGGCTGCTGGGCGGTCAGGTGGAAAAAGTGGACCGCCCAGCCCACGGGCGGTTAGGGTAGAAATAATTATAACTTTGGAGTGGGAGCAGATTTGATAATTTGTTTTTTTTTTGGGGTTTTAATAAAAATATCGGGCGGAATCGCCACGTTTCCTAAAAAGCCGTTGGTTTTTTAGAAGGCACAAATTGGTTTGCGTACCTAAATGTCGGTACTAAAATTGGTTTGCACAAATTGGTTTGCGTACATAATTACTTTGGATACTTCAAGTTTCAACAAATATTACTATATAAATCTGTCACCATCCGCAAAAAAAAAAAGTTGACTATCATCAAGTTTAAGCCAACAGAAAATACTATTTTAGAAGATATCGCTTTATCGATGAAAATATTCGCAATATAAAATATTTTTACCTTTACACAGATAATGACAGATTATTATAATTGTATATATTTCTTACTATGAAAAAAATTAGTCAAGTTACATATTAATTTACCAATTCCTTAGTTTTCAGAAGAGAATAAGTTTTATCTACAAAAAAAGTATTATCTTATAAGAGGAGGGTTCAAATGCCTTCATTTTTTGTGCCTCCACCATGCCTCCATTTTTAAAAACTTTAATAACTCAAAATTTAAAACTTAAAAGTCAAAATAAAACCGTTGGATATGATTTACATTATTTTATCTATGTGCTCATAAAAAATTATTATATTTCGATTTTGTTTTTATGTGAATTAATAAGTTGAAAAATCAACGACTAGAAATTATCCACATTAGTATGTTTTTTACAAGCTCTTGATAACAACCAAAACAAAATTGAAATGTCATAATTTTTTACACGTGCATAGATAAAATGATGTAGATCATATCCAACGGTTTTATTTTGACTTTTAATCTTTAAATTTTGAGTTATTAAAGTTTTTAAAAATGGAGGCATGGTGGAGGCATGAAAAATAGAGGCATTTGAACCCTCCTCATCTTATAATTATATATATTTCTTACTATGAGACCTCTTGTATAAAAGTATTATATCATAATCTCTTATCTCCAAATTAACATATTTCTCATAGAAGAGTCCTTGTCTCTTAACATACTTATGCAATATCATAAAACCGCATACTTAGTGCAGTTTCACGAGCCATCGTCTTTCAATAGAAAGACGCAAGTTCAATTCTCAATAATAGCATATAAAAGATGTTGGACAGTACCAGAGTCCTTTAACCCAAAAAAAAATTAAGACTACTCTCTATATATATAGAGAAATATCATATGTTTGAAAAAACAATGCATGTTCATATATTGAAGATGATTTGAATAATTTTAACTTTTATTGTAATGCTTGAAAAAAAACTGAAAACTTTGTGCAATCTTTAAATTTTAATTAGATGTCCTAATAGTCTGTAGCTAGTTAGGAAACAAATAACATACATTTACAGCATGTTGTATGTATTTTACATATTTTCTTATTAATTAAGGACTCATTTCAAGTTATTAAATTATCAAAACTGTCAATTATACTTCAGATATAACCTAATACATAAACAAATATTTATTATATCAATTTGGATAGTGTAGATAATGCACCTCAACCCAGGGGCGGACTCATAAAGGTCCAGGGGTAGGCTAGTGCCTACCCCTGAATTTAAAAAAAAAATTAGGCCCAGTATAAATTTACCCAAGTGCCTACCCCTGATTCATTATTGTGCATACCCCTGAGCCTAGAAAAATTTAAATAGCAAAGCCCATACTCCATTGAAATATTCCTGGTTCCAGAAAAAAAAAATTATTAGTATTGTACCTACCCCTAATCAAATTTTTGGGTCCGCCCCTGCCTGAACCTCTAGTAATATTATGCATTTACATGCTTGTTGTATGCATCATAAATAATTTGTTTATTTATTATAGACTCGTTTCAAGTGAATTCTTCAAAACTATTAGGACAATATCCAAGCTTGCAGGTGCTCAAGGCATGTATTAAATTTACCTCCGTCTCTTTCTCCGTAACGGAAAAGAAACCTTTCTACTCTTTAATCTTTACACATTGAATTTGAATCCTATAACATAGAAAAAGAAATAGAAACCCGTAGGTAAAAAGAAATAATACTTGTGTAAGATACTTTTGGTGCTTCTTAATTAATAATTATATGTACCTTTTTCCCCACGTGATATTCCAAGCATTATTGTTAACCTAAAGTCCAATGCGTGGCCGGTGGCCCCACAAGTGAAAAAACAAACAATAAAAAAAATTCAACTTCTAAAAGCGTGCCTTAAAGTTGTTATACGCAATCCGATGTAAAATAATTAGGAAATAATTTACAGGGAACACATGTAAGGCCGTGATCATCCAAAAAACCTCTCTGAAGCACATTACCCATTAAATTGTAGTGGGTGGTGAAACTTCGACACGTGTACAAGTGTTTAACGGACCGATTTGATAAAGCTAATTCTTAGACTTATTTATTTTTCAAATAGCACATGAGAGAGAAAACAAGAATAAAATACTTTAATAATAAAAAAAGTTGCATAAGTAGTTGACACGTGTCATTTAATCCAATAGGAAAGTGCCACCTACCCCATGAGATATTTGAGCCTGAAAGATGAATTTTTCCCGAATATTGTAGTAGGCGGAATCGCCACATTTCTTATTTCTACTCCAACTCTCCTAGACACCCAACGCCGTTTGTTTTTAGGAAACACAAATTGGTTTGCGTACCCACGTGTCGCCGTGTCGGTACCTCCAGAAGTCTCCTTGTTCTTCTCCACTGTCTCCGTACAATATTATAAGAGAACGTTAAGAGAACGTTTTGATCGTGCAAGGATTAGTACAATAATAGTGATTTTTGAGTTAGTAGTTGAGAATAGTGTTAATTCGAGTCGTTTGAGAATAGTGCTAATTTTGGACTATTCGGATTAGTAAAAATGTCGTTTGGATGTATATTTGGAATAGTAATGAAGGGAATGAATAAAATATTGATTAAACTAATTTAATATTTAAATTAATATTATATTACGTTTAAACTAATATTTTATTTAATACTAATCGATTCTAATTAATATATATTTATTTAATACTAATCTAATATTTATTAATACTAACATAATATTTAAACTAAAATATTATATTACATTTATATTTAAACTAATATTATATTACATTTAACTAATATTTATTTAATACACATAATATTTAAAGTAATATTATATTATATTTTATATTTAAACTAATATTATATTACATTTAATACTTAACATTTAAATTAATATTATATTGTATTAAAATTTTAAATTAAAATTTATTATATTTAATCTAACATTTTATTTAATATTAATCTAATTTGATATTATATTTTCTTTAATACTAATCTAATATTTTAATTAATATTATATTAAATTTAATATTTAACACTAATATTTAACACTAATCTAATATAATATTATATATTTAATACTAATAAAATATTTTATTTAATACTAATTTAATATTTAAACTAATTCTAATTGAGAAGAATGAAACTTATTTTTTATTAATATTACTAACCTCACTAGCTCTATTCTTGCTAACCCACAATTTCTATGGGTTATGGATAATGCAACCTAAGATAACAGTTTATGGATAATGCTATCGGTACTATAAAGATAACAGTTTATGGATAATGCTATCGGTACTATAAAGTGGTAACACATATATATTTCTGACTAGTAACAAAACAAATCAAGTATGCAATCTAATTAATTGACTTGGAAAGAGATGAATTGACCGCATTTCAGGGAACAAAGACGCGTGACGAATTGACCGCGTTCAAAAAATGTGGAGTCACCTATATATACTGGTTGTCAATCAACGGTACGGTTGTCAATGCAACATTTTTTTAATTGCTGTTGAGTATTTAGATATTTATTTAAATCTTCTATTTGAATGAAAATACTTCAAAATAAGTTTCATTCATATTCATCACTTTTAGCTCTTTATTAAAAATTATTATTTATGGCGTTATTATTGGATAACTACACACATTTTATAAAGAGTATGTCAATGACGTGTCATAACAATTAAAACTCGAAATGTGTCGTAATATTTTTTTTTAAATTATTTTAATATGTATTATTATTTTAATTTTATAATATGCTTTATTTATATGTCATTTGCAAATGGCTTTTCATACAATTTTTTTCTATGTTTTTTAAGAAAAAGATGAAGGCGCGCTTAATTAGCCTTTTAAGTTTTTCAATATCTATAAAGGATCTCGTTCATATTTCAAATTCGTGACCCTCCCACATTGAGAATATACCTTTTACCACTAAATCAAAAGTTGTTATTTTTTTTTAATATGTTTTGGATACATATACTACTAAAATTATCTTACGCGTATTTTATAGACTTTCCTAAATGATGTACATGAATTAAGACATCACTTAACTTATTACCTCAGGGAATTTTTTTTATTATTGTTATTACTACTACTATTATTATTATATTTTTTTTTTCTATGAGGTGGGGATTTCTCTTGATGGCATGGAATGTGTCTATCTTTGTTCTTCTTTAGGAGAACGTACAGGGAGATTATTAAGAGAGCTCTAATGTTGAATACTTTCTGACCACGTGGTGAAAAAAAAATGAATTAAGATCTATAAAACACGGGCCGGTGTAAAAACAAATATTAATCCATGCCTGGAGCGTTAAAAAAAGACCTACACGAGAAAAAACACAATAAAAAAAAAAATCAACTTTTCACCTATAAAGTTGTTATCGCAATCCGATGTAAAATAATTAGTAGATAATTTATAGAGAACACATGTAAGGCTGTCATGACCCAAAAACCCCCTCTCCGAACTACAATTACCCATCAAATTTTATGGAGAGTCAGAAGTGGACACGTGTAGAAGTGTTTAATCGATCAATTCGGTTCTAATTGAATTAAAAAATTAACAACTACAGTCATGTTTAGTTTATAAAATCACACTGGAAGGTTAGATATCGACGCGTGTATGAAGATTCGATTCAAACCGAATTAAATATTAATCACATCCAACTCCTTCAAATCGCACTAACAGACTAGATAATTAAAAGTGCCCACAAACAATAGAACCAAAACAAATTAAATTTTAATACTTTTATTCGGTCAAAATAAATTCCCTCGATGAATAAATAGGTTTGCTAAAGTGACGAAAGAATAAAAATGTTCAATAAAATAACATACGAAATTATGAACTAAAAGAACTCACAGCAATGAAAACTTAATTACTGAAAAACAAGAATGTAAATAATAATGTCACAAGATCAAAGTTTCTCTCTACTTTGTTGTTGAATCTCAAAGATTTGAAGTTTTTCATTTAACACAAAATCAGGACATATGAACAACTAAATTTAGATTGACAAAATTATTATATTGTGATGATTCTAAATACCAGCCTTCTTTCTTTATTTTTTCAAATAGTATAGAAGATTTATTTTACAAAAATAATATTAAAATTGTGTTAACAATCAAGTCATCACAAATGCAGAAAAAAAACATAATAAAATACTTTGTAAATAAAAAGTTGCATAAGTAAAGAAAAAAAGTTCCTCTCATGAAAATACTGGTTTTAATAAATTGAAAATGAATTCCACCTCTATTCTAACGTAAAAATGACAAACAAAATTAAGAGCTAATCACATTTGACACAAGAGTCATGTTTGGTTATGGAGTAAAGTTAATGAAGATTAAATTGCTTACTCCATCTTACTCCTTAAATTTTACATCTCATTTAGTAACTTAAGTCATAGATTAAATTAATTTATATGAAAGAATAAGATGTTGAGAAATAAACCCATATCTATAATAGTGGATTTTATCTAATGTGAAGTAAGTTAATTCACCTAAATTAGTGAAATAACTTACTTTAGATTAACTCATCTCTTATTTCATCTTACTTTTATTTTACTTCTCTTTAACTCCTTAAACATGAAGTAAAGACTTTACTCCATCTCTTACTTCACAATCAAACATGAAAATAATTATAAATCTATTATTGCTTTCTTTATTATTGCTGTAGTTAGGTTGATGACCAAATAAACCCGATTTTGTTGAACACCACTCGACACGTGTCCTTTATTCCATCTGAAAAGTGCCACGTAACACCATATAATATTTTGAGCCTCAAAAGCGTACTATTTGTGGAAAACAGGAGGCGATGAATCGCCACGTTTCTGTCACCGGTCCTCCTTCAAGGCACCTGAAGTGACGCCTAAAATAAAAGACGTTTGTTTTTAGCTAGGAAGCACAAATTGGTTTGCGTACCAAGTACCAACATGTCTGTATTAATAATAAAAAAAAAAAAAGTACCAACGTGTCGGTACCTCCAGAAGTCTCTTTCTCCCTTGTATCCCTACAATACAAAGTATGGGATAAGAATATAAATTTACGTCCGTTAGTTTATGAATAATGTTTTTCGTACTTGAAGTGGTAACGGATATATACTTCTTGGAACATTATTCATAAATAAGCCATTAATCCCGTGTTTTCATATTTATGTTTTTCTTTTTTGTTAACTAAAATAATGTGAGATACTCTTCTAGACAACAAATATAAAACGTTAAGACATTTAAGTGAAAGGTCGTATATATGTAGCAAATAAATGTCGTATGTTCAATTCAATGAATTATATTGTAAATCATTTGGTATTTTTAAACTTTTACCTAATGATTAAAAAATTGTAAACCTTCACAATTTCTCAAACTTAATTAGATGACGTAGTTAGTATTCTATATTTCGGCAACAATGACGTTAAAGCATCTACGATAGTGATTTCTTTTAAATTGCTAATCTGATGTGTTAATTGTTAATATAATTGCTGAGATGTACCACAGTTTTTAAATTAGCAAGTTTGCTTTAAAAGCAACTCTTTAGAGCATCTACAACGGTAATTTATTTTAAATTGCTAATTCAATGTGTTAATTGCTAATATAATTGCTGTGATGTACCACAGTTTTTAAATTAACAAATTTACTTTAAAAACAACTCTAATTAAATTTGTGAGATGGAGTGATTTAGAAATTATGAATCCCTTTAATTGCTAAACTCAGTGACGTAGCTCAAATTAATTGCTAAACGTTTGCTGGAACAGAGATGCTCTTATATCTAAAAAAATCGGGAAACTCTGAAAATTTAAAATTATACAATCTAAATTATCTAATTAATTTGACCTTAATACATTGACTTGGAATCTTGGAAAGAGATGAATTTACCGCATTTCCGTTACAATGACGCGTGCTCTTAGCAACGGTGAGCTCAGAAAGGAAAGCAACTCTTGATGCTCCCCCACGTGACCGCGTCAACCAGCAGAACAAGTATACACGTGTCAGATCAAAGCGCCATCCAAGGTTACAGAGAACAGTGCTCGACTGCTCGCTTTAGATATGGACGCGTGTCCACGTGTCCCTGACCTCAGCCGAGTCAAACGGACAAGTCCGGTACTCCGGTCAGGTTTAAATTTATATTCTACGGTCTACTGTGCTGGTCCCAGCAGTTCAAACCGGATAATGAACCGGTTCACTCAGCTCCAAACCGCCGCCTCTTCCCTTCAAGGTTTTTTTTTTTTTTTTTTACCGCACGTGTCATAAAACCAAGATTTTTAAAATATAATAATAATAAATTGTAAAGCTAAATTGCAGATATTAGAGCATATTTTAAATTAAGACAGAATAGTTGTTATACAGGTACCATGGTTTCCTGTTGAAAACTGTTGTGTTAAAACTACGAAAAGTGATTTCTGTTTTTCTATTTAATTATTTAATTGAGAAGGAATATTGTGATTGTCAAATATCGACATAAATGTCAAAAAATAATGTTGAGAATCTTGGATTATGAAAATCAAATTAAACAGGACTGACAGGGTTCCTACACTGAAATTATTGTTGTCATGGTGCTATCAATTTTCATTTTAACAATTTAGTACTTTGCACAATAGAAGCTACGGTAAGAGGCTATGGAATATTTAATGCTTAATATCCGTTGTGTTTTATTGTTGTTTAATTAATTAATTACCTCAATTAATTATATTAAAACTAGATATTCTTAGCCCACATTTCAGACACAAAAAAATATTTTATTTAATAAAGATAGAAACAAAGAATATTCTTTTTCCACGTGATAATTTTTTATGCTTTACAAGTTGAATAATTACTATAATATAATATGGGGATTATGATGTAATTCTATCTTGAAAGCATGGTATGTGTCTATCACTTTTGTTGTTCTTTGGGGGAACGTACAGGGAGATTATTAAGAGCGCTCTTATGTTAAAATACTTTCTTCTGATCACGTGGTGGAAAAGGTGCACGTAATTATAAATTAAGGAGCGCGCAAATATCTTAATCGAACTATCCAAGTATTACTTTCATAGGTTCATTCTATGAAAGAATGAAACTATGAAATTTTGAGTTCTTCTTCTGGATGGTGGTTATCTCTTAACCCAAGTATTACTTTCATTCTGTAATTATTAATCCAATTTGTTTATCTATTCTAATTATTGATGATTTGATGATGAAAAAGTTTTTCTACGGCTCTCAGATATTACGAATATAAAACAAATGATAACATGAATTAATAAATAATTGATGCAACGCCTGTACGCTTTTTGAAACTAAGATTTTTATCTGCAGTTCTTATTTGTGTTGGGAGGTTAAACAATTACACGATCAAACACTTACACTCTGAAGAAGGAGAAACAGTTCCTCACTTTAATTCTAAGACCGTCTTATGCTAAAGTTGACTCATAAACTTAATCTTAAGTGCGAAACATAATATCTAATTTCATGAATGTTTCTATGGAATAACTTGATCCTTTGAGAGATCTCCAACCGTCTCTGTCGTTAGACTGGACTCTAATGATAAAAGTCATTCTTATTGTTTTGTCGTATGATAGTAGAAATAGATCTTCTAAGACAGCAAGACTCGGCCCTTTAGATATCATCTCCAATTTTCTTAATAGATCTCTCCTCTATATTTTTTGATGGTGGAAGAAGAAGAGAAGATACACAAATCTGTATTTTTTATAGAGAATAACTTATTTTCAGAATCTGTGTTTTTCGTTATGTCTTGTGCCATAGGGACTAATCCTTATATATGATAACTCTAAATCTGGCGCACCAGATTTAGATGTCCAATTTTAGACGTCTATATTTAGACATCCAAAATTAGACATCTAGATTTAGATGAAAACCTATTCCATATTTAGTGGTGATTCTAAATTGCAAATCTCATAATCAGTCTATCAATAAGTATCAGTTTTGCATGTATTATTCTACACATTTGTGGACTATGCCCTAATGAATACATAGATTGTCAAATATTTTAATTTTATATTAAATCACTTAATTAGAACAATTATATATGACAGTATACAATTCATAAATATATTACATATATGCTCAAAGTTGAATATATGATCCAACAATTTGCACCCTAGATGTGTAATGTGTTGATATATTTTTAAAAAGTATAATACTCAATGATGCAAGTGTTATATCTTATATTACAAAGAATAAAAACTCTTAAAAAATATATTTTTACTTATTTAAGAAAGCATTTAAATTGAGGTTTTCTTATAATTTCTAGTAAAAGGTAAATATGATCCACTTTCTATAACATGTAGAAGGATTTGTGGATACATGTATGAACATATTATATATATACTAGATATAATATTTTTAACTGCAAATGAGAATTGCAGATAACAGAATGCAAGAATTTATTCAAATAAAAAATTCAAAACAAGTTAACATATACTCCACAAGGCCGACGGCCCGTAATAAATGCGGTGCAAACAAGCCCCAACACAAATCGGCCTGCTTTTTAATTCAAATCTCACATCTATAATTTATTCATGAATATTCTTTTCAGTTCATGACAGACCTGTACTGCACTGTACTGCAATCAGAAACTTATTAATAACAACAATTCTCGGAGGACTCCCCGAATGGGAAATAAATCTGATTCTTTGAGAATCACAGACCTGCTATTCCAAATCGACCCATTTACTTTTTAGAATGCACAAATTTCAAAAGCTGTTCTTTTCTATGCACAAATCTCAAAACAATTGTTTTCTATGCACAAATCTCAAAACAATTGAATGAGTGGATTTGGAATAGCAGGGTCTTGTGATTCTTTCAGATTTGTTTCCCTCCGAATGTAATAATATATTTTTTATATGCATTTCGAAAATTTCAAAATTTCTTAGTTTTATGTCTTTAAAATTTTGATGTTGAAAATTATATACTGACAAATTCCACCAAGAAAACCAATGCTCTTTTATTAACTCAAAACAACCTGCAGATTGCCTCATAACTAACAGTAACAAAACTGTCTACAGATAACCTCATAACACACACAAAACAAGAAAATTACAAAAACAAATAACAGAAAAAACAGAAATACCCGAACACTCGGAATCAGATTCTATGAGCATAGACCGAGCAAACTGATCCAATCCATGTGTTTACCTCCCAAAAGCGCTTTGTATAGCGAATTGCACAAGCGTACAGACTCCATCCTAATTAAAATGCTAGGTCTATGATGGTATTGGTATATATCTTCATAGGGAGCCTGTACAACTGCAGTAACTCGCTACACCTTCCACCGCAGAGAATCGGTCTCAGCCTTATCTAGGAACAAGGCACTGAATCCGGTACCCGTGCACAGGATTGAAAGGTACCCAAATCTAGAAGCTAATTTGAGAACAGTCAATTTTACCATGCCACTGTTTCATCAGCAGCACCATCTTCTTCACGGCTATCATCGTCATCATCGGCGTCACTCGATGAGAGACGAGCGAGCCAGCAGCTGCCGTGTAAATGCCCGTTTACGCAAACAAAATACTCCAGGCTATCCTCATGGGTGCCTAGCCTTCTCGAAGCGCTTTTCGGGACAAGCCCGGCTGCCGTCATGCTCCAAGCGCGTGCACCACAGTACGGGCACCGGATGTGTGCTTCTAGTTGAATATTCTTCCCGATTAAGCATGCCCGAGTGCGCGACCGCATAAATCCTCCAAATACTCCCCTGCATTGGACAAATGTAGGTGATCAAGTTCCTTGAATTGAGAAATCTCTTTAGAAAGGGAACAGTACAACTGTCAAGTTAAGTATTGCATTAATAGATAGCATTAACCTGTTTAATAAGTAAAATGGGTAATTATTCAATGTCCATCATTATAAGACAAAAACAATTTTGGAACACCAACCTTACTTTTGAAATGCAACTTCTCAATTTCACCATTACCAGAAATTGTCATCCAAAGACAAAAGTCAAACCAATTTATGCAAGAATACATCATTTCAAACAATAATTGGGTCAAAAAGCAAGAAATAGAAAAGAAGTACCTATAAACCCCCAAATCCTCCTCTTCTTTGGCAGGGTTCGCATGCTCACAAGGATCACTGACATAAAGCACATCTCCCCAGCATCTGCGTACCAGAAAACTCTTCCCAGAAGTTTTTGAAAACCTCGACACGGGAGTAAAATGTCCTGGTGTCTTATCCGATGACTCAAAGAACCTCGATGGTTCACACCCACAGCAGAATAGCAACAATTTCGCCAGAGCCCGCCATCCGCCGGGAACGTGAGGCGAGGAACCGGCAACGCCACCCGGCTGTGCGCCGATGGGTGTGATCAGGAGGGAGGAGACAAGCCGTGGAGCCCGCGACAGGCAGAGCTCGAAGAAAAGGATGCGACCTGCCACGGCTCTCATGCGGCGACTGGTACATGCGGCAGAACAGACCGTCTGTGGGTCCCAATTGAGGCGACGGAAGACTAGAGAGAGCACTTGCTCGTCGAAAATGCCGACGTTAGGGTTTGTGAGGCCGAAGAGTTTCTGGCGTTCTCTGGTATGGCAGTTGTTTAGGCCGAGGCTGAGCTTGGCTTTGGGGGAAATGATCGTCGGGGATGGAGGTGCAGTGTGGAAGTGATCTTGATTTGGATCCCCCATTGGACGAGAATTGGTGATTCAAAGCAGAGGTTTAGGAGAGAGTTTGAACTGGTGGCGAGAATTGAGAGATTAATTGCTGTCACCTGTCGGAGCATGGGAAGGATTGAGGTTGAGGGGTACGGAGTGAAGGGGGAAGGGACAAAAATACACCCTTCAAAGCAGTTTGGGGCTTTTAAACTCTGAATCCGGCGTTTTCGTCCTTTTTAAGGGGATATGTCCGGTCCGGTTTTGGTTATATCCGGTTTGGTCTGGTTCGGATTCACGCGTTGCGACTATGGCCGGGACTAATGTTGTGTATGTCGGTTTGACAGCGAGAAATCCGACAGCAGGGGTCAAAAGGCACTTTAGGCGGCGTTTACAAATGTGTGGGTTCTTTCCTACAGAATGATTAGTTGCACCGGGACCAGGAAACTTTTAACGGCGGTTAGACATCTGGATGGGCGGTTGGTTGCACTGGACCAAACACCGGCTATACAGCATGTGCCCTCTAATTAAATTATCTTAAGCTTTAATTATGATGGTATTAATTGCCAAAAGTTCCATAAATTTATGAAGGCAAGCGGATTCTCTTATAGTATAATTAAAGAAAAAAAAAATTATCTTCCGTCTTCAGTTTCTAAAAAATTCTTCAACTAAAGTCAATGACATTCGAAAATCAGTTTTTTAATTTAGTGGCGAAAACAATGATCTCTGCGTGAGAGGTGACAAGTTCAAAATCTGAATGAAGAAACTCTTGTAGATATTAAATAGTAAAATGACTTGATTTTCAATTTTTACTGCAAAAAGTCAAGGCCACTAAGCAACTTTCATTTTTTTCATATTTGATCCTTCCTTCTCTGCGTTTCTTTTTTTTTTAATTTCAGATGATTTATTTCCCAATCTCTCATCTCTACTTTCTGATCTCTCTTCTCAACTTGCGCCTATATTCTTCTTTACTCGTGCTCTCCAATTGCGCATATATTCTTCTCCGATCTCCTCTTGCAGCTATCTCTCTAGGCAGCGATCTCGCCTCCCTGCTATTGATCGATCATCGCAACTTGAGATTTGTATTATATTGTTCATTAATGAATATTGTAGCGTCTTATATTTGAATTTTTCTACTTGTTATTAACATTTGCTTGAATAATTCGAGTTGATTTGAATTTTCTATGAACAATGCAAAAGTAGAATGTAAAATGCATCATCTCGTTCGTTAGATATACATACTTGCTTTCATAGATATATAAATATTTTAAGTTTAATTTAGATAGAATTATTGATTTAATATAGATTTTATGATGTGATTGTTTTCACGGTGTGGTTTTATTTGACGCACTAGTCCTATATATTTCATACATGTGATATAAATACTTGATATAATGATTTTATTTTGTTATGTATATATATATAGAATCCGGCTAATGTCATAACGTTATAATTTCAACCTAAATTATAACGAGTTAGTTTTTTATATTTTAAAGTCCGAACATTTGATCCGAACCGCTCAACATGATCTTCACGTTAAAATGTGTTTGGAGACCAAATTTTATATTTTTGAGATTTTTTTACTATTTTTTTAGATAGGTACAAAATCATTGTTTTCAGTATATATATAGATGGGCTACGGTGTTTCACAAAGTAAATGGTCTTTTTTACTTCACGCCATATTTTCATTTTGAAAATTCAAACAATCGATCCGAACTGTTCAACATGTTCTAAATATTAAAATGTGCTTGGAGACTAAATTTTACATTTTTTGGAATTTTTTACTATTTATTAAGCCACTTTGAAAATCGCTGATCCACTGTGAATAGTAAAAACAGTAAAAATTTATGGACCACCGGATCAGCGATTTTCAAAGTGGCTTAATAAATAGTAAAAAAATTCCAAAAAATGTAAAATTTAGTCTCCAAGCACAATATTTAGAACATGTTGAACGATTCGGATCGGTTGTTTGGATTTTCAAAATAAAAATATAGTGTGAAGTAAAAAATACCATTTACTTCGCGAAGCAACGTAGCAATATATATATATATATATATATATATAGAGGAGGGATCAAGTTACAACAAAGTTACAACAACCATTTTTTTCATTTCAAAGTCCAAATCGTCGATCCAAACCGTTCAACATGATTATCTAAATAAAATGTGCTTGCAGATCAAATTTTACATTTTTTTGAATTTTTTTTACTATTTATTAAGATTGGTACAAAATTCAATGGTCTGAATATGACTATTTTTTGTAAAATACTTAATAAATAGTAAAAAAATTCAAAAAAATGTAAAATTTGATCTACAAGCACATTTTATTGTGGAGATCATGTTGAACGGTTTGGATCGACGATTTGGACTTTGAAAATGAAAAAATGGTTGTTGTAACTTTGTTGTAACTTGATCCCTCCTCATATATATATATATATATATATATATATATATATATATATATATATATATATTTATAGAAATATCTGATTTGGTAGGCAGAAAATTTGATATGTTAGGTATATATTCTTAATAGATTTGGTATGAATGTTTTATCTGTTGTGTATATAATATTTTTTCAATACAAAAAACTGATATGCAAGGTATAAGACTTTCGTGTGTAAATACTTGAAACCAATACTGTTTAGTGTTGTTTATTGATGTATCAATACTTACAAGCATCCACATGAGAGGTGCAGGCTCAAATGAGCGTCAACTAAAAGAAAAAAATGATAGATTATCTTTTAATTTTTAAGCACTTGTAATAGATTATCTTCTCAATTAATAAAATTTTGTTGCGTCAATTATTTTCCATATCTTTGTTCTTTTTACAAAAAGTAAAAAAAAAAATCGAAAGATATCATACGATAAGCTATCGTGCATTTTAAGTTATTTTATTTGGCATTTAATAGAAAAAGTAGTGGGTGTAAGAACTGTTGTCTGACCTTCTAATTCAACGCTTTCTATTGTACTTTGCGTGATTAGCCAGCAGTCCTGCCTGCACCAAGGTTCAAGAACCACTCAGCTCCATAATTGGATAATAAATGAACGTGGGCCATATCACCTTGACAGTTACACACAGCACCAATTCTATAACAGACAAACCGCCGCTTGCAGCAGCTTTCCAGGAATGCAAAATCCCGGTGTATCATGTATATGTGTCTTTAATTTCTAACGCACCTGTTTGTTGAACTGTCCTTGATGCTATTTCCTACCCCTTTTATTGTTTACCTAAAATTGGAAGGACCTTTATACAATTCTGTTTAGCTTTAGATATATTTAGCTTTATAATCTTTGTATCTTGGTTGGAATGTGAAAGTATTTATTTACTCATAATTGGCGAAGGTGTAAATCTAATTAAGAACATTAATTAAGTCTGTCGGAGTTGGATGTGACATATACTAAGTTTAAAAGAAAGGGTTTAAGTTGAATTTCATTTTTAATTTGAAATCGTAGTAAAAGTAATAGTATAATTTACGGAGGTTAAAACTGTCAATTATTTTTGTATGAGAATAAATTAATCGCGCTATCTTGCTTATATGAATAGTTCAAGCTAGCCTTATTTGAAACGGCAACATTTCTTAAGTGGGCAGTTGCCTTTAACCATAAAAAAAAAAAAAAAAATCTCTTTAAGTGTGGAATTCGGATCTTCAAAGTAACTCGAATTTTGCCTTTGGATTCAAATTGTGCAATATGCTCTGGTACAAATATTAAATGAACCCGTGCATTCCATTTTGAACCGAATTAACATGAATTTTGATCAAATGGTCCGATCCAAAATCAAAATTCTCATCCAACAGTTGATTTTCGTTCAAATTCACACGTGAAAAAATTTAAATAATTGAATGAGAAAAAGCAAAAACCTTTTTTTCAAAAAAAAAAAAGATTCAAACTCTACTCTAGAGAATCCGGACCCTCTAGTGTGAGCTAAAAATATCTTTAATTAAGACAAATTTATTTTAGCTAAATCGCATGACAACGACTTAATATTGAGAATTCCTATAAAAAAATTTCAATCAATTTAAATAAAATTTAAAATTATAATTTATATGTATGTTATTGATTATATATATATAGAATATCAATCATGTTTCATACAACTTGAGTGCCGTTTCGATTATACATCAAAATCAATAAAAGTTGAAATCCTTTGAATAATTACAAAACATTCACCAAATTTTGATGAACTACAAACTATTTTCATCTTTATTTATATGCCTAAATTGTCATTTTTATTAATATCCAACATTAAATAAAAATTAATAGAAATGCCCACGATTTTGTGAAAATTATAAAAATGCCCAGACCGCTGAGATTCTCAGCGGTCCACTTTTTTTCTGAACCGTCAGGATTCTCGGTAGTTGAGAAAAAAGGTGGACCGTCGAGACAGGCAATATTTTTTTTATGATTTTTTTGAAATTGAGTAGTTGATATTTAACGTAATGAGGAGAAAAATGAATTGAGTAGTTGTTTAACATTGACCATTATTTGTTTTATTATATTTTTGAAACTTGAAATTTTTTTAGAGCAGTGCCGATGATGTCATTTGGCATGGTGGCCATCTTAAATAAGCCCAGGTTAAGAAGATAGGGGTCTATTTCCTTGTAGTACTTCATTCCCATTTTTTGATGGCGAATATCTAAAGGGGTCTTGTCCTGCTTTGAAAAAATGATACTTAGCATATTATATTGTTAACACAGAAAATTTTAAACTTTAAAATTATGCATGTTATGTATTTTAGGCATTGAATTTTAGATCGATTGGATACACTTTTTCACTTTTAAGTTTATAAAACCTTAGTACACATTGATAGGTCGGTTGCAAGCATACAACCTATCCTTGTAGTAAAATAGGTATCAATTCAAAGATAACGGAAAATATTACTTCTTACTAAATCAATTAATTCTAAAAAAGTGCAAATAAAGTAAATAGGAGGGTTTGTTTCAAATTTGGTTATGAGGGTTCAATATCCGATTAAGAGTTTAATTGTAAAAAAAGCAATTTAAACAAACAGAGGACAATGCTCAGACTAAGCTTGGGGGGGGGGGGGGGGGGAGAGAACTTTGCATTTAGGTATTTAGGTTATGTTTACTTTTTTTTTTTAGGTCATGTTTATTTTTTTTACACTTTTAGGCAATAAATTTGTGTGATTGCTAGAGTTAGGGACTTGTGAAAAATTTTGATTGTAATTTGGATGACCTTGAAAAGTTGGAAAGAACCCCATATTTGATCAAAGAATTGCATAGGATGTGATGTTTTGAGATTCTGAAAAAAATGAAAGATTGAATTGTATTGCAAAAACATTTTGAAACCGAATTATGTCTTTTAAAATAGAGACTTTGGGATTTTAAATAATAGAAAGATTGGGATATCCATCGGTATGAAAGAATACCTTTGGATGTGTGTATTCATGATATCATTGCAAAAATTGTTGAAAAAAATGAATAAATAAGGACTCCGCTTACCTATGTTACAGCGACATGACGTACTTATGGTAATGAGTCTTTGACACTTTGCTCCGCTAGTTTGCACAATAAAGTGGCCGAGTTTACATCACAAGTGTGAACTCGTGTCATGGAAGAGTTGAACCGAGAGCATGCAAAATGCACTTTTGAATTAAAACGGTTGGGTATGGTTAACTATCTATAACTAATCGATTTTGTACTAAGGATAAAGATTAAAGTGTCATTTAACTAAAAAGCAACAAACAAAAGAAAAATTGAATTTCGCATGTCAACACACGAGGTCCATCACTTTCTAACCTAAGCTTGTTCTAAGCTTGGGGGGGCGGAAAAAGAAAAATCACCACAAATGAGGGCATAATTTCGGTAAATGAATGAAATATTGATGAATTCAAATGATTAGTTTTTGCAAATGTTAAGGCATTTCGGAGTATGAAGTTTGATGAATCAAATTGTGAGGTGAATCAAAATTGATCAAGAAAAGTCGAAATTGTCATCCAAAAGGATTCTCTGAGTTCTTAATAATAGCAAAATCATGTAAATTTTTCGCATTTAGGAACTTAATTTGCATTTAGGTAAGCCTAAAGACCAGCCCGATGCCTAAGTTGGGATTTTTGCTTGAGGACAAGCAAGATTTCAGCTTGGGGGGATTTGATATCTCGCTATTTCGACCATACTTTGCATTAAAACCAGTGCCTAAAACTCTGAAATCATGTTTATTTCATTGAATATCTGTAGGATGTGGTACTGTTGCGCTTTTGTTCTTATTTTGCAGGAAACAGGTGAAACCGAGGAAGAATCTGGAATCTGAAGGCCTATACACGGACCGTATATTATCTACATGCGGACCGTACACCCTCTGTCCGACCACAGACTGAAGACACACGACCGTGCACAATCTACCTCACCAGGACACACGCACATAGTCCGTGCACCCATGCATACGGACCGTGCATGGCATTCCGAAAACATAAATCAAAGATAGAAATAGATGCCAGCTGGGGAAAGTCGTGAAAGGAAGGCATTAAAGCAGGATTCTGGGCAAGAGAGAGACCATTTTCTGGAGCCTAGAACGAAACCTAGGGTTTAGAAAATACGGCTTGGCTTGGAGAAGAAGAAGATAGGAGGAAAACGCGAGTTTTGTGACGAATCTTCTTTTTTCTTCGATTTTTGTCATGAACTTTATCATTGCTATTTGTTTTATTTGTTTTTTGACTATGTTAGGCTAAATACTTTGTTTCTAGAGTTATGATGTAGTCGAATGCTTAGTTTTATTTGCTAGTTACTTGGAGTTTGTGTTGAATCTTGTGCTTGCTTGTTGTGCAGTATTTTATTGCTTAGTTGAATTTGTTTGAATTGAATGGTTAGTCTGTTAGATGAAAGGCCTCATCTAGATGGTAATCGAATAACCCCGACATTCACTCGACCAAACTAGGTATTAAAAGCCTATACGTTTCCGAACGAACAGTGAGAAAGGTGATTGGGTTGGGCTCGTCCTGCCTCGAGAGGACAGATCGAGGTCAGTGGGATTGGTTCCCGAAGTGGGAATGGTTAGGAGATATTCGGACTCTGGCATGTATGTTATCTCGTTTGTTTAAGCCAAAATCCGCCCATGTTCTTAAATAAGTCATCCCCTAACCATCATTCTGCGTTGTCAGAGCGGTTAGGGGAGATCACATAGGAGTAGTTAAACTCGCATAAAGATGGTTATCCCCGCATAAGGGCAGTGAAGTCGGCATAATAATACGGTCACTAAATCGCACCTGCATGTACGGACTTGAAGGCGATGACAGTAAGTTGAATCCAGACTGGACTCGTATTGGGTGGGGCCTATGAGGCCTTATTGGGCCTAGATGTTTGACAGATCCCGAACTTTTCATATTGATCTTTGGTTGGTCCCTGAGAAGGGTCCAAATTCCGGTCTATTCATGACCCGCGAAAGATTCGTGAGGACCCTTGAAACATGGTCATATCAGAAGTTATTATCAAAACAAAGAATTCGGGCATAGATACTTATGATGAATTAAAATTTTGGAGGGATTATCCCAATAAAATAATTATTAAATGATTTTTCAATTAACAACTGATAATCATTGCCTTTAACAAGTTGAATTATATTATTGTTTTTAACCGCAAATGAGTGTACGCTTAAATATAGATCAAAGTTGTCAATCTTTTGTACACCACGAATTACGTGAGAGGTTGGTAAATTGGTGATATAAATATCTCATTACCTGCATTAAAGTTAGGAAACCAACCGCATGTAAACTATTTGAAAACATATAAGAAAGATTTGTGTGTTTATTTTATGACGAAATTACTTGACAAATTTGACGGTATATACAAACATTAACAAAATTGTTTATTTCAAAAAAAAAGTTTGCAAGTGCATTCTTTGTCAAATTATAAATCCCTTTAATTGCTAAATTCAGTGACGTGATCCAAATTAATTGCTAAACATTTGTTAGAATGAAGATGCTCTCACATTGGTACACAACGATTTAAAAAACAAAATAAAATGGTCATCGGATGTATTTAGATCCTTTATTCCTTTTCTTGGATTGCAAAAACTAAAGGCTATAACTTATAAGTTATAACAAAACTTACCGATATTTTATACTATGCCAGATGTCACATTTATAAGTTGTCATTCTAATTTAAACTGAATTAAAATTATAGAAACAGTTGAAAATGGATCTCCCAAATCCTGTTTAAGATATTGACAGAACAGTTTTTATTCATGCAACGCAGAAGTCATAGCGCTGGTTTCGTTCCATTGTCAGTGTACTGCAAGAGGAAAAAAACACGCTGTTAATATATTTGACTCGTCCTAACCCCGTTAACAGTATCTACAAAAACTCGGTCTGAGACATCGCCGGTTCACAAGTGAACCAAACCAGTTGGCTGGCTTGGTTGATCAATTAATACGACAGCAGAATAAATTCCAAACCGGACATCTGTCAGTTGCCACGTGTCCCCATCCAAACCACACTGGTAGAGAGTACCTCGGATTGCGCTTTGATCTGACATGTGGCGGAAATCCCTAAGTGGAGGACGCGTGTAAGCATCTGATTTCGTGTTTCCTAATTTGAAATTTTCATTACTAGAGAGCTTCAGTTTGTACCCGAAATATCCGTCTGTTATCCAAGTCATAATAAAACAATATTTTCTTAAAAATTGATTCTAACTGCTTAAGTGTATTTATATTTTTTTATAACTTAAAAATTATTATAGAAATAATAAATGTAAAATTTATCAAATCATTATTTTGGAAGTAAATCAATAATTTATCACTCTATCAAAATTATCAGGTTCGTAGCTTTTTCCTAAATGCAATCATTGTATGTTGATGACTTAATTTAGATCATAACTTTATTATATTAAAGTGAAATATTTATATTTTGAAATTTGCTGAATTAGTTGGTGTTTTTATTTTATTTTATTTTTATAAAGTTTTATGGGATCAGGTCTCTATCTTTTAAATATGCATAAGAAATTTTTCAGTGATTTTTAACGCACGATCTCCTACAAGAAAAATATCATCTAAGTCCCTATATCAAAATCTAGTTCGCTTTTCTTTTTTAAATAGGTGTGCCATAAAAATAGAAATATATATATCGGATGTTTTCCTACATTAGAATATAAGGAAAAAAAATTATATCACATGATTTACTTCAGTTTTGAAAAATAAAAATTGTGATATTAATCACAAAACATTATATTTGTAAATTATAAGCTTGCGATTTTATCTGCCTTTATATTTCACTTAAGAATACAAGATTGTACAATATTTAATATGTTGTGCTTTTATTTTCATGCTGTAAGATAAAATTAAAGTGTCAAAAAAAAATAATTATGACTAAAATCATTTAGTGGTACAACGTTGGATATGCAAATTAAATCAACTTCATTAGAAAACGGTCGTCGTGGGTCGGGTGAGTAAGATGGGACCACCTAAGACACGTGTCCATAAAGCCTCCGAGACAGGAAAATATCTCGTTTCTACATGAAAATATCTCACCAGTTACGTGTCGCTTTCCAATTGAGCAGAGGACACGTGTCGGCCTAAGATGATTTAGTGAATTTTGATGAAGTCGTGCGGCACGACAATGAATTTTGGTTATCTAATCCTTACACAAGCTGCCATAATTCGCTTTTACAGATTGCTTTCCAAACAATTTTTGTTTGTTTCTTTGTTTATCCCTCCTTTTAGAAAAAAGAAAAGAAAAAGAAACACATACCGACTGTACAAGTTTATCTGAATACGCATGCATGTGCCACGAATGATATCTTCGTTATTTTTCCTGTTTTTACGTGTCCTTCAAAGAAGAAAATTCACATGCCGAATTTGGTATAGAGTGAGAAAATTTTGTTAGAGCATTGTTTATAAATATCAACTTGTCCTGTTCCACCGAAATTTTCTCATGCCGAATTTGGTGTAGAGTGACAAGTTGGTATAGAGTCAGATAGTTGCTTTTCTGAATTTTAAATTTTTATAAATATTTAGGGTCATATCAACTTGTCCTGTTCCACCGAAATTTTATTTGTTTTCTTTTAAAATTCTAATTTATAATTTGAATTATAATTTGAATTAAATTTAGAGTTAAAATTATAATAAAAAATTTAAATTCTCATTGGTAATTAGAATTAGAAATTTAGAAGTTAGATTATTGGAAGTTAAAATTAAAAGTTAGAGAATTAGAAATCATAAGTTAGAGCATTGTTTTTTTTTTTCTAGTACCGAATAACAAATGGGTTTGAACCCGATTAACTATTTAAACCTGATTCGTTATTATTGCCTCCCCCAGAGGTGCAAATGGATCGGATACGGATCGGACAGTGGTAATTTACCATATTCGTATCCGCTTTTAATTTTTGAATACGGATACGAATCGGATATTAGACGGATACATACGGATATGGATCGGATATCGGATATCCGTAAATATATACATAAATATTTTCATAATATATAGAAATCTATATGGTATTTATCTACTATTCGGATACGGATAATTAAAATTCAAAACCATATTGGTATCTGTATCCATACATATATTCGGATATCGGATATCCATATCTAATTTTCGGATACAGATGCGGATATGGTCGGATAATATCTGACCCGTTTGCACCCCTACTCCTCCAGGCGAAAGTTAGAGCATTCTTTTTTTATATATTATTTTTTTATCTTATAACATCAATTACTATATTTAAGTAGGGCTACTAATGAGCCGAGTTGGCTCATGAGCCAATAAGTTGAACAGTTCAATAAATTGTATTGAGTCAGGTTCTAAACTAATTATTTTGAAAATTTTGACATTAATTAATTTAAGAAATTAATGTCAAAATTGCCAAAATAATTATCTTCAAGAGAGACCGCTTTCTATGAAAGTAATGTTCATTAATTGTTGCCAAATTTGATAAGTATCAATCGGCTTTTCTTCGTGACCAATGCTTAAATGTTCGTAGGATTGTTTTTGTCCATCCCAGTATCCTGCATTTATAAAAGATTAGTAATTGGAATTTTAAGTACTTGAAATATTTTTTTTTATATATCCCATACTCAGTCCTGAATTTTTTTTTAATGTCAAAATTCAAATAGTGGACGGCCACTAACTAGTGGAGTTAGGAGTTGACATTAGAGCGGATTGGAAGTCATTATGAACACATAAAATACAGGGGCGGACCCAGAGTGTTCCAAGGGGGCAGCTGCGCCCCCTGGATTTTGAGTTTTGTGGAGATTTATCGGTTCCGACCGACTTTGCCCCCCCTGAAATTTTTTTTGCCCCCCTCTGGACGTTTAATTTGTAATTCGAGTTAAATTTAGGGTTAAAATTGAAATAAATCTGTTGAATTTTGATTGATAATTACAACTATAAGTCAGAGCATCAGAAATTACAAGTCAAAGTATTGGAAAGTACGTATAAGTTAAAGTATTATTTTTTATCGAGTACCCAATTGATTAATGAATTTAAACCCGATTCGATAATTTTTGCCCCCCCTAACGAAAATTCTAGATCCGCCCCTGATAATATATCAAAATAAATGATATTTTATATAAATACTAAGAAACACTTATTTTGTTTTGAGGTTAATGTTCAACTTAAATCCTACAGGCAATATAATGTGGCAACTGATCATAGTATTACGAAAATTTATTTGATGACATCATTTATCACAAATCAACTATCTTAGGAGAAATGAGAGTCATTATCTTATCAAAACTGTTATTTTGGGCTATTGAATAAAAGACTTCTAGAATATGTAGGATTTCATTAGTAAAATAATTCATGTTGAAATTTAAATATGCTGACGAATTTGAATTATCTGTTAGTATTGGATTCAGCAGTCGTCTGGTTACTCCAACAAATTTTATCAATGCATTAACAAAAATGATATATTCAATGAGAAATTCTAATGCAATTCCTATATATCAAACTAGGTCTCGATAAAGTAATCAAAACATTAATTATATTTTCACGGGTTAGAAGTTAAAATGTTGGAGTAATCAAACTACAATTCATGAATGATATTTATTTGATTTAATAATGGACAAACATATATAAGTAATTGGTCATTTTCTTTTTCTTTTGGGGTGCTTAATTTATGATGTATGCTGGTAGTATAACTTTTAATAATTAAAATCGAGACCAAGCTAACCATTTTCTGTAAAATAGAAACAAATATATCAATCATAAAAAATAATAATTACATAAATGGATCGATAAATTATTATATAAATCCATAAATACTTTAGGTACCATAATTTATTTATTTTCATTATTTCAAGTTTTATCTATTACAAGAATCTAGTTTATCTGCGAGGGTTAAAATGATAATTGCCGAGAGTAAGCTGGCAAAAATTGTTATTTCCGTCAGTATCGCTATTACCGACAAGAGTATCCACGAGAATACCGACACTGTTTGGTATTTTTATACTGCCAACAAAAATATCCGCAAGTATGCCGATTTATATATGATGAGAGGTATCTTCTTGACAAAATCACATAGAGATAGACTGAGAATCTTTACGAAAGAGAGGATATATTTTACTTCACATTCATATTTTCGTTTTTAAAGTTCAAACATGATTCCATATAAAAATATATTCAAACTCTTAAGTTTTATATATTTAAAATTCTCTTACTATTTTATTAGATAGTTAATTAGGAAATTTATTGAAAATTATAGATCATTGAAAAGTATTAATTTCATACGTATTAAGAAATAGTAAATACATTTAAAATACATAACAGTGTTCGAATATATTTTTATATGAAAATCATGTTCAACGATTTGAATTACCTGTTTGGACTTTAAAAACATAAATGTGAATATAAAGTAAAACATACCTATTTTCCTTCGTATTAAAACATCTTACCCCATCTCAATCATAACAATATCATCTTCATATCATTATCAACAAGTAGAAGTCAGCAACTTCGTTTCTATACAAAAAAAAGTTTATCGGTGAAGGTGCAAAATTGGGCCTTGAGAACTCTTGTTTGTTTAAATTAAGCAAATCATGGACAATAAAAATATTCAATATTCAAAATTAGCAAGTGGACACGTGTCGTGTATGATTCCAAATTTCCAACACGATAGATATTTTTGCATGGAGAACTTCCCAAGATGGAGATGGAGATGGAGAATAGAAAATGATATATGCGAGGAGCATCAGCAATGGAGCTTTCTTTAATAGTAAAAGCCCTTTTGTAGTAGATTTGTGGGACCCACTGCCATTGTCCACATGGCATCTCAAAATATCTTCCAAGAGACAAAAGAACATAAAAATAGTCAACTCACAAAAAATAATGAGTGTGTCTATCGTACTATGCATAGCACAGATTGGTTCGTACTACGGATCAATATTTTCGTTTTCAAAATTCTAACAGTCGATCCGAACCGTTTAACATAATTTCCATATGAGAATATACTTGTGAGCTGAATTTTTTATTTTTTAGAATTTTTTTACTATTTTTTAGATAGGTAGAAAATCACTGTTTTTGGATGGTCCAGAATTTTCAGATCAAGTGATTTTCTATCTATCTTAAAATATAGTAAAAAAATTTGAAAAAATATAAAATTTAGTCTGCAAGTACATATTCGTGTGGAGATCATGTTAAACGGTTCGGATTGACCATTATAATTTTCAAAATAAAAATATAACTCCGTAGTACGGGACTAATCCGTGCTGGAGAGTACCATAGACTCACTCAACAATAATTGATATAAAAATGTATATTAATATTCTCGTTTTTCATGAACAAATGTACTTGAGAAAGGTGTAGGTCCGATGCCCATCGGACCTAGTTTGGTTCCGATGGGCAGATCTACCGTAGAATAACACAGTGATTTGTGCGCACGAAAATTGAAATATAAATGCACGGGTTTTAAAGTATTTCGCACGAATCTAAAAGAAAATCAATGGTGATTAAACCCGTCGAACTGAGGTAGGTCCGATGCCCATCGGACCTACACTCCTTCCAATGTACTTACCTGCCTCATTGTTTAACCACATCCTGGATCTCTAGTGGTGACATCTGGCATCAACCCTTTTTTATACATTGGAGATTGGACCATTTTTAAGAAAGCAAAAGTAATCTCTGACTTGTGACATGACAACCACGCAAGCATGTGAGTAAGCAAAGATCACCGTGTCATCTCCATTAAAAATAATAATAAATAAATAAAAACCCAGATTGTGAATCTTTTTATCGATTTAAAACAAGATTTATGTCCTCTCCTGCGCAATGTGTTTGAAAGCAGTGTTGTTAATAACGGTATGCGGTTATCAGACAGGACAAAGTACTGTTAAGTGATTAATTGGTAAGAGGTTGATTAATTGGAATTATACGGACGACTAATCGTTTTCATTAAAATTATGTGTATGTATTCATAATTTATTAAAAATGATTTATTTAACTCATTAAAGTTGTCAAATAAACTTAATTTAACTTAGTTCTATTATTACAACATAACACTATTCTTATTTTTTCTTAACAACACATACACACTTTACATGTATAAGTACACATTTATTTAATGCAAAAATAAATTCGAGAATTAAGTTTTTTCAAATACTAATAACATATTATTTGAAAGAAATGAAACATTCCAACAAAAAATTACTAAATTTAATTTATGATAAGAACTTAATTTCACATATAAACATATCGTACTAATTGAAAAAAATTACATCAGTAAGTAAGAAAAATATGTGTTATATTAATAATAGAAAAATTAATTTCAAAATAAATAAAATGAAAAAATATATATAAAAAATATTGGATGTATATCCAAAGCAAAAATAATACTACAATACATTATTTATGAAATTTATTATCACACACAATCACAGAAAAAAGTAATATGAAAATAAATATTTACTGGAATAAACAAAAATAAACGGAAATAAATGGACGATTAAACGGTAATAAATGGAATAATCGGGAATATCGGCTGATTAATAGGAAAAATCCGCAAACGAACCTCCGATTAGTATATTCGTAATGGTTTGACCGCCATTAACGATTAAACGGGCGTTTAATCGGTCGTTAAGATCGTTTTTTACAACACTGGTTGAAAGAACCCGATATCTTTTTAGTTTCTAATAATATCATCTCAACGGAACAGAAATAATAAAAAAAAAAAACCAATAAAAGAGGTTTCAGATGGGGATCTCAAACAGCTCCCCCGTCAATTTTTAAGTGCTTTAGTGGGAAAAGAATCGAACAAAAAAACCGGTATAGATTCCATGACATGCTTATTCTCTACTCTCTACTAAGCTGAGTTCATATTCTTTAAACTAACTCGAATTTTGAGTTTAAATTATAACTTTTGGTTTCAAATTGACACAAATATCAATGAGTTATGCGAATTCAAAGTTTGTTCGAATTAATTTGAATTCTGATCGGAACATGCAGATTTTAAACTCCAAATTAGACTTATATCTAAACCTACACTACGCCTGCAAAATTTTGAGTAAACTTTCGCATCAGAATTTTAAATCTCAATGCAAAATTTAGATTTTTCAAATATCTTCATCTCTGTAATTATATACAAATATAATTTTGTCATATTAATGATTATACAATATTTGTCAATTATTTTTATATCATCTTCATACCTACAATGCATTAATTCTACTTCTAATTTGTGCAACATGTTAAACATTTTAATATATTTCTTTGAGTAGAACTAGGGTGCTCCTAAGCTCACCAAGCCCTTCGTGAGCGCGACTCTAAAACCTATCAAATTGACTTCAAACGACATTTTCAAACCGTTAGATGTTCAATCTATATTAAAATGTGCTTGGAGACCAAATTTTACATTTTTTGGAATTTTTTTACTATTTATTAAGATGGTTTGAAAATCGCTGTTTTTATTAAAATTCTGCACCATTGGAAAACAGCGATTTTCAAACCATCTTAATAAATAGTAAACAAATTCCAAAAAATGTAAAATTTGGTCTCCAAGCACATTTTAATATAGATTGAACATCTAACGGTTTGGAAATGTCGTTTGAAGTCAATTTGATAGGTTTTAGAGTCGCGCTCACGGAAGGGCTTGGTGAGCTTAGGAGCACCCTAGTTCTACTCTATTTCTTTACATCTTTACAATATATTCTCTTGAATTCTTAAATTTTTAATAAAAAATATTGTCAATATTGCAAATAATGATTTTTCACTTTAAAAAAATACTAATACTAAAAACGACAGACTTAGTGCATCAATACGAGCCTCTATTTTTTTTACGAAGAGACACATGTTCAATTATAAAAAATAACCCGAAATTTTTATTTATAACATTTTAACAAAATAAATTAATAAAATAACCATCGTTTCTGGTCAATTCTAAATCTAACACGGCCGCAGAATGCCGGAGCGGACCCCCATATGGGTCCGCAGAATGCCGGAGCGGACCCGGGTCCGCACTATGCCGGAGCGGCCCCTTTTTTTTTTTAATCTGATTCTGAAGTTGATTATGATTTTGTTTTGGAAATTTTTATCAAAAATGTAAAGTTTATACTGTCGTTTTATCTGAAATTGTTTGAAATGTCGTTTAATCTGATAGCATTATGTTTGAAATGTCGTTTAATCTGAAATTGTTGTTCGTCGTTTGTTTGATCAAAAGAAACATTACAATAGAAAGCCATATAAAGAAGCATACAATAGAATAATGCTAATGTTATCGGAAATTACAAATACGTCTAATTAACCGAAAATAAACAACATTTCTACGAGTACAATTAAAAAAGCAACATTAACTCTCAATCTCGTGCAGCTCGAGCAGCTCTGTTTTGTCTTTCTTGTGTATCTCGGACGGCTTGGTGTCCTCTTCTCCTATTACGTAGAACGTCCATCCACATCGGAATTCTGTCGTGCTGTCTTCTGCCCACAGCAATATTTTTTTTCTCTGGAACAAGGACCGGGCCATCGTGTTGAGGCCATTCCGACTGATTTCCATAGACATGTCATTGTGCGCTCCATGTGTTGATAAGTGTATGGATGTGATAGTAGTGACTTACAAATACGCTAGGGTCGATGCCTCGGAGACGACACACGGACAGAACATGAGAGCACGGTATTCTCTCCAATTGAGGCTTCTGGCACGTGCAAGTTACCGTGTGATCATCCCCGATTATCACCGTGTATTTGTAGTTGGCCTTGGTAAACCGACCAGAATCGTCAGGTATGAAAGCGTGAACTCTCTCCTGTGTGGAGGTTACCTCGAACTCGTTGTTGTTTCCAAAGCCCCCCAGCGTCTTCATTTTATCGGACCTCTCGAATCGTTTGTTGATCAGCTACGAAAAATTAAAAAATAATGAAGAAGTCAGATTTTTTTAACAAAGTTCATTAAATTAAAAATTATGAAGAAAGAACTACAAATAAAAGTACCTGATGCACACGACACGAGAATTGTTGACCTTGACTGACTTCCCATTCTGCTTTGGCCCTCCTTTGCGCAAACCATGTCATACATTTGTAAAATGTGTCTTCAATTATTGCTGCAACCGGTAGCCTACGAGAGGACTTGAAGACCTTATTAAGCGATTCGGACCCGTTTGTAGTCATGATGCCCCAACGGTAACCACCGTCCAGTGCTTGAAATATCTTCCATGGTTTGGGGCACTCGTTCTCATCTTGATCCAAATATTTACCCACCCCGTCCAGCCAATTGAGGGCAATGTCACATGCCTGCCCCATTGCTTGCATTCCTTGCTCGTACCTCCTCATTTTCCTATAGCCACACATATTCTAAAAAAACGGATTGCCTTATCACTGCAACCGTTCTTCTTCATGTTCTCGGCTATGTGAGTAGCACAAAGACGGTGAACACATTGATCCTCATCCTCCTCGTTCCACCCCATATCATCTTGTCTGAACACCTTTTTGATACCCTTTCCCCTATCAGTGATGACACACATGAATCTGGAGCGGATTACATTACGGCGCAACCATTTCATGAACCATGCACAATCGTCATAACTCTCTGATTCTACCAGTGAAAAAGCCAACGGGAGGAGCTGATTTTCAGCATCGTACCCGGTTGCAATCAACAGCTTACCTATGGTTAAAACCCATTTTTGTAAGAGCCGAAATCAACTAAAATAAATAAAGTGAAAACAACCAAATTAGTTACCTTTATACCGGCCTGACAGGAAACATGCATCAACTGTGATGACCGGTCTGATATGTTGAAAAGCAGTTATGCACGGTCCAAATGCCCAAGCCGCCCTATGAAAATACCTCCATGGTCCAGGTTCACCAGTGGGATATGAGGTCACCTCAAACAATGTTTCTGTCAAAAAATTTTAAAAAATAAGTTCAATTTTTGATTGAGAATGAAATGACATAAAAATTGAAGGAACAATGTAGTACCTGGGTTGCTTCTTTTGATTGCCTCCAACAATGGAACTACAAGAGCGTATGACCCCTCCCAACTGCCAAATTGACGGGCTATTGCCAACTCACGGCCACGCCATAGTTTGTTGTACGCCGGTATCTAACCGTTGTACCTTTCAGCAACAGCAATTCGGACAGCCTGAATACTCAAGTCGACATCGTTCCTCATGTGAGCGGATATACACTCGGCAACCATAGCAGCTGACAACTGGGCGTGATCTGTTCTTGTCGCATCCGCGTGGCATGAATGTTGTGTTGGGCACTTGGAGACACGCCATTGTGTTCCATAACCGGTGGCCCTTGCGAGTATGTACCACCCACAGTAACTGTCCTTGCACTTGAACCTCATTCTTGTGCGGTCACTGTGAGTAGGTTTTACCTCTTTGTTGCAAAGGATGTGAAACCTGGTAATTGCGCTCTTCATTTCCTCTTTTGAGTCATATGTTTGTCCCTCGGACAATTCATTCTCATACTCTGCCCTACTTCCAAACAAACCCGAATTGGCTTCCATAAACCCTGATGTATCGTTGAAAGCATTAATCGGGTGCTGAAACCCGCGATCCATTATCCGAAACCCGCGATCCATCTTGAATTTCTTTGATAGTCCGAGCACAGGCCCGGTATCTTCCTGGTCAGAATAATCGCTCATACCCTCAGGATCAAAAGGACCCTAATTTTCCTCTGCCTCTAGTATTTCCGGATCCACTTCTTCATCGGATTCATCCGGATCACAAGTTTGACCCCAATGAGCGGTCCGACTAGATGAAGGCTGGTCCCTCTGAACTGGGGCCCGACGGGAGGGTCGGTCCCTCTGAACTGGGGCCCGACTACTGGACGGTTGGTCAATTTGGACAGGGGACAGACTAGAGCCGGATGAGTTACCCCGACTACGACCCTGGATTAACCTCATAACTGGGTTCGAACGCCGGGCTCTGGTAAACTCCACATATAGGTCAATTATCTTGTATGCACCCCCAGAAAAACTCATGGTTTGGTTGTACAATACCTGCCAGACTCCCTCATTCTGAACTGGAAATAGTTGGAACCAGGTTTGTACTGAACTAGTCGGCATGCTAATTTTGGCATCAATTTTGAGGTCATACTCACCCTGATCCAACCCCAAATTCTGACTTATACTTGATTCCGTTATTTTTATTTTTAACATTTTAATAAAATAAATTAATAAAATAACCATCGTTTTTGGTCAATTCTAATTCTAGCACGGCCGCACCGGCATTCTGCGGACCCATATGGGGGTGGCCGCAGAATGCCGGAGCGGACCCCCATATGGGGCCGCAGAACCATTCTGCGGACCCTTGTTTGTTTTTTTTTTAAAATCCGGTTTCACACCTCAGCTGCACGCATCCTTATAAATCAAATGTAGGAAAAAAAATTTAATTTGGGCGGTAAGACTTTTGATCGCAGGGATGCCTCGGTAAAACAACAGAAAAGAAAAAAAAAGGGGGTCCGCAGAATGGTTCTGCGGCCCCATATGGGGGTCCGCTCCGGCATTCTGCGGCCACCCCCATATGGGTCCACAGAATGCCGGTGCGGCCGTGCTAGAATTAGAATTGACCAAAAACGATGGTTATTTTATTAATTTATTTTATTAAAATGTTAAAAATAAAAATTTCGGTACTTGATTTAAGTCCCAAATAATCAGTACCCGGCAATACCGGGATCACAGTAACAGGTCCAATACTATAGTAAACCCCGTTAGGACCTGTTAAAACATCCCCACCAGTGTAGATGGATACCATAAGAGCCATTTTTCCAATTCAATACAGAAAAAACCTACAATTAAAAATTAACTAAATTAATTATTCTAAATTAATTATTCTAATTAAATTATTGCTAATTTTATTATTGCTAAATTAATTATTCTAATTAAATTATTAATCTACTGAAATAAAAATAAAAATTTAAAAGAAGAGAGAAAAAACTTACAGATCAGAGAGCTAACTCAGGAGAGAGAAGGTGTGAGAGTGTGGAATGAAATTTCTCTGTCATTTTCGGGATATAAAGAACAGGGTCCGCTCCGGCATTCTGCGGACCCATATGGGGGTCCGCTCCGGCATTTTGCGGCCTCCCTCATATGGGTCCGCTCCGGCATTCTGCGGCCGTGTTAGATTTAGAATTGACCAGAAACGATGCTTATTTTATTAATTTATTTTGTTAAAATGTTATAAATAAAAATTTCGGAAAAATAACATTTAAAATTGGAGTGTACTGCATGGGTACTTTAATTAAAAAAATACTAATATAATAAAATTGCTAAATTAATAATTGTTCTTCAAGATTACAACTTAAATTATAAATTTCAACAATTATAATTTATTTTTGTAAATGGGATAAAAAGAAGAGTTACAACAAAGTTACCACAACCATTTTCTACATTTTGAAATTCCAAATCGTCGATCCAAACCATTTAACATGATCTCCACAATAAAATATGCTTCCATATCAAATTTTACATTTTTTTGAATTTTTATACTATTTATTAAGTATTTTACAAAAACTAGTCAAATTCAGACCATTGAATTTTGTACCCATCTTAATAAATACTAAAAAAAAATTCAAAAAAATTTAAAATTTGATCTGGAAGTACATTTTTTGTGGAGATCATGTTGAACTATTTGGATCGACGATTTGAAATTTCTAAATGTAGAAAATAATTGTGGTAACTTTGCTGTAACTCAAAATAAAAATAGCTTTCATGAATGACCAACTCAGCTATTCATTCAAATTAAAGGCACTTTCCAATTATTTTTACTATTTATAGTAAAAGCGGACCCCCACAATGCACCTGCGCAAAGATCGAGTTCGTATTACGTGCAGTAATATAAAATTTGAATTTGAAAATCGAATTATCTGAATAAAATTTGGATTAATTTGGGTCAATTTGAAAATTTATGAAATTGTTTAAGATTCATATCAATTTAGTTCGAATTGTGAATTATCTGAAAGAGATTTGAATCCGCTAAATTGAGTGTTTAATGTTGCATTGTTCATTTTGTACTGTACTAATGCATTCTTTAAATTTTCCTAGTCAGGGATTGTACTTGAACTGTTAAATTTTTAAATTTATATAGTCAGATATTCATGGTATTTTGCAATTTGCAGATTGGCATACACTATGGATCTATATTTCCTTTTATAAAGTTCAAACAATCGATTCGAACCGCTCAGTATAATCTACATATGAAAAATGTACTCAAAGACAATTTTTACATTTTTTATTAGACAAGTTAAAAACCACTACTTTCTATGGTTCGAAATATTTAGATCGGATAATAATCTATCTTAAAATATAATAAAAAATATAAAAATAGAAAATTTGTTTTCCAAGTATATTTTTCATACGTAGATTATGTTGAGAAATTTAGATCAAACTGTTCATACTTTGAAAAATGAGACATAAATTCATAATATAGGTCATTCTTGGTATTGTAAAATACCATATTCTCACCCAATATTTATATGGAATCGTCAGTGTGTTTAAATTGTGCTATTTTATAATTGTAACTTGCAAAAAAATAGTTTACATCATGACATTTGTATCCAAGATCATGTATATTTTAAATTTGCATTGTACAGTGTTTAAACTTGTATAAAAAAAATTATAACAAGTGCCGTGATGTCAATACTAATTCATAAATATTTATTTTTACAGAAATCTATACAATCCCCCACCTATTGAAAATTAATTACGAGGATGTAAAAAAAAAAACGACCAAAAAAATAAAAAAAATTAAGAGTTAAGAGAGCGATTTTGAAAAAAATATATATATATTTGAACAGGGAGTTGGTCAAAACATTTTTTTTTTGAATAAAACCGAGCAGTGGCTGTCAGGTGTTATTTATACCATTTCTCCAAAAAATAAATAAATCAAAACACTCAGAAATTCTGATTTTCAAATTCTACCCAGGACGCAGAAAAACCGAATTTCGAGGTGTTTTGATATATATATTTTTTTTTGAAGAAATAGTATAAATAAAAATTTCGAGCCAGGTGATGCATTAAGAAAGAACAGCATTACAGGGTTTTATTAGTGGGAAGCAGGTTGGGTCCGATGGATTTCAGGACCGTCCAATCTGCTTTAAGATTCATGCGCACCAATTTTAAAGCAAACGCGAAAGTTACGGACGCAAATTTTGAAACAGATCGGACGATCATCGAATCCATCGAACTCACTTTGAGTTTCATAGACATCACCTCTTATCAGTGTGGGTACATCTCATCAGAAATAAAAAAACAACACTGAAACACCAAACAGAGCAGTGCCAGCAAGACATATGAACAGGGAGTTGGTCGGTCAAATCATGAAAGGGAAAAGACAGTGACATCCAAAGGAGAAGGCTATTGGCTGAGGGATGGATATGGTGGACATGACTCAGCTAAAGGTTTTAGAATAATTATTTTAGTACCCGTTCGTGTGCTACAATATTCGTACTTTGAAGAATAATATACTATGGTTTTCACTAATTATTATTCTAAAAAGATATTATATATCCTCTACTAATTATTATTCTAAAATTTCAGCAACACCCTTTCTCTATGATCCGCATCAACCTTTCTCTAATGAAATAGTGAGACCCCGTATCACCGTATCAACCTTACCCAATCATCACCGCGTTAACCTTCCTCTAACAAAACTAGTTGACCACATAGGTAAAAATACTTTAGTGCATAGGTATAAATACTTGCAGTACTTGATATTAATATTTTCAGAAGTCATCTAGTGTCATATGTAAAAAATATTTGAGTGGTCCCCTAATGCGGTACGACACAAGAATTTTTCAAGATAAGGTGCAGGTACGGTTATTTAAGGAAAATTCATATATCATATATGTAGTTCATTGTATAGATATAAATACTTATCTTGTTTGAGCTACATACTTCACAATGTTACTATAAATTTTTGTAAAACAAAATTACAGTTTTGGAACGGTTGCGTGGTCCCCTAATGCGGGTACGACGCGAGAATTTTTTAAAAAAATGTGCGGGTACTATTATTTAAGAAAAATTCATATATCATATATGTAGTTCATTGTATAGATATAAATACTTGTCTTGTTTGAACTATATATTCACAATGTTATTATTAATATTTGTAAAACAAAATTACAGTTTTGGAATGGTTGTGTGGTCCCCTAATGCGGGTACGACACGAGAATTTTTCAAAAAAAAGTGCGGATACGGTTATTTAAGGAAAATTCATATATCATATATGTAGTTCATTGTATAGATATAAATACTTGTCTTGTTTGAACTATATATTCACAATGTTATTATTAATATTTGTAAAACAAAATTACAGTTTTGGAATGGTTGTGTGGTCCCCTAATGCGGGTACGACACGAGAATTTTTCAAAAAAAAGTGCGGATACGGTTATTTAAGGAAAATTCATATATCATATATGTAGTTCATTGTATAGATATAAATACTTGTCTTATTTGAACTATATACTTCACAATGTTACTATTAATATTTGTAAAACAAAATTACAGTTTTGGAACAGTTGCGGTCCCCACAAACAATTACGGCAGTTT
Source organism: Carex myosuroides (assembly GCA_028015225.1). NCBI lineage: Eukaryota > Viridiplantae > Streptophyta > Magnoliopsida > Poales > Cyperaceae > Carex > Carex myosuroides. The sequence continues at coordinate 12,530,238 of CM051474.1, forward strand.
AGGTACAGATACAATACAGATACTCAACTGCGGATACGCATATCAGCTTTCAAGATTTTAACAAATCAATTTTGGTTCTCATACCGCGCACAAATTATATGGTGCGCTGTTTTTTATTCTATAGTCCATGTGCTGTGTGCAGTCAAAGCTGCTTTGTTAAAATATTTACTCCTGACTCACTCTGCTGGGAATACAAGATTTTGTCTCGTTTTAATTTGTAAAAAAAATAAAATTCGGAGAGGTTCTAATTTTTTTTTCCTATTTTGAAAGCTTCTTTTTTTCTTTAACTATGTAAGCAATGAGTAAAAGTTAGTGTACGAAGTGTAAAATTAAAACAATATTGTATATGTTCCGTACTCTCCATAAAGCTAAAACTGCTATATTAAAATCTTTACACAAAATAATCCTGTAATCAATAAAAGCAGTATTCATAGATTATTTCAACTCTTTGCCTTTCAATTTTAATTGTGCTTGGTCACCATTAAAGCATTGCTTTAAAATTGTATATATAATAGTTATATTATTCAGAAGAATCTTGCTATGATATTTTCTTGTAAATTCCTTAGTGTACTCAATTATTTTATATTTAAAATATATTTCAGATTTATCAATTTATAAATAATAAAATAAATTCTTAATAAAATCCGGTTAGCTAACAACAAAAGCTGTAATAAACCGCATGGATAGCTCTTGAATTTAATGTCCATGAAACCATAAATACATTATCAAAAGAAAAATAAGCACTTTTGCATCCATCTCTTTATTTATAGTATAAAAAATAAAAACTTACATTCGTAAAATTATTTTTGCAAAATGTTCAAAAGAAAATCGTAACAATTCATTGTGGCTCCCGAACTTGCGTGGCAACGAAAGGGCCGGACTACATAATATTTGTAATTCAAGTGCACGGATATTTAGATATTAGATATCCGATCTAATTTTTGATTATGGATTCATATTCAGTCGGATATTATCCGATCCGTTTTTTATCCCTAAGTTCGATACTATGAACCGTAGAAATTCATTGCACCTGTTTGAATCATTGCGGTTCATGAACCACAATGAGATCTTACTAATTTTGGATATTTTGTGATTGGTGCTACATATTTCATTATTATTTTAATGCTACTAATAAAAATATCATAATATAGCTGACGGGCTTTTCAAATTAATAGGCTGGGTCTCTTCAAATAAAATTTTTAATAGGATGGGCTTTCCTTAACAGCAAAGGAATAACGGTAACCGATGCAGGCCGCAGGCGACATATTTATGCTCTCAAGTCCCAAGTCCCTAGTCTCTAGGACCTAAATACAAATATTTTAATCTCTGTTTTGTATACAAAAATGTAGTATACTTCATTTGAACAAGGAGGTTACTCATCAGTTATTTTTTATTTCAGCTAATGCATTTTGACCGTCAAAATTTTGAGTCTTCCAAGATATTTTCTCTATTTTAAGAATAAGATAATATTAATATAGCTCCTGTCCTAGTTCTGACAGATGCAGTCTAGTAAACCTTCAAAAATAGAATTTAGTGGGACCGCATATCCTATTCTGTCGAGTGCCAGACTGTCACCGAAAATTTCAAGCCAAGGACATGTTCGTTTGTCACGGAATTATATAGAATGAGATTTGACGGAATAAGAACTTATTTTTAAAAATGTGAGAACTCAAAAGTACAGATGCACACGGGATTGTACTAAAATTAGTGTTCGGTTGTACCGTGAGATTAAATGTGAAAAATCTTAATTTATTTTGAAAAATGTATTTCTTTTTAAAATTCTCACTTATTTTAAATAAAAAATAATTATGTACTTTGTAATTTTCATCTATTAGTAAAAAGATATGTTGTATTTAAAATTCTCACAATTAAAATTTAGAATTTTAAATAATTATGCAATAGAAATTTCTTGTAATCAGTTAAAAAAAAACTAATATGTCCGGACTTAGGGAATGTGTTAGTCCCACAATCATTAATGAGATAAAGCTACAGTGGTTATATAAAAGGAGGGACCCTTATTGGACATAGTAAAGTTGAAGTGGAGAAAGAACACGCAAAAATTATGGAGGAGATAGAGGTGTCACTTTTTGGGAAAAAAAAATGTTGTCCAACTTCGCGTTTTTTTTCTCATCAAAATGAACTGACTCTGAAACCGAGGTTGGATTTAAGATGGGATTAAATGGACTGAAATTGACCATCCGAATCCGAACATCTGTTGGGAAATTTCTTCTATTCAGCAAAAAATCCTATCAAATCCCACTAAAAACTGGACAGCCGAACAGGCCCTTAAAGAGTACGGCTTGGTCGTTTCCTCAGCTTTCAGTCTCTGTAATTTATCGAATTGAATTTAAATGATAAATTTAAATAATTCAAACCAATCTACTTAACGAGGAGAATGGAGTAGGTCCGATGCCCATCGGACCTACTTTTAGGTTCAACGACCATGATGACCGTCCGATCTAATTTAAAATTTGTGTGTACGAAAATTGAAACAGACACGCACGAATTTTAAAGCATTCTGCACGAATCTTAAAGCAAATAAACGGTGATTAAACCCATCGAACCAGAGTACGTCTGCACGAACTTCGTATTCATATTTTTTTTTAATTTTCGAATTTATTTACTATCAAGTCAAGTGGTAAAAAAAATAAACAAAATAGTGTATTAAAATGCACACAAAATCCTTCATATTTTGGACCGCTTGACTTGATAGATAATAAATTCGAAAATAAAAAAAAATATGGAAATGAAGCTATCGTTAAGAAGATTGGTTTGAACAGTTTGAATTTGTCGTTTGAAGCCGATTCAATATATTTTGGAGACCGAAAGCATACTGTTGATATACTAGAAGAAGCGTATTAGCCGTACTCTATATTAAAATAGTTAACTTAAAATATTATTCGGTTTTAAAAAAAATTAATCAAACTAATCGAATTAAATCTGTCAATCGAGTACCAACCGAACCTTTAGCTGAAATAAATTTAGATTTATTTGATTGAATCGGAATAAAAAAGATTTAATTGAGTTGAATCAAAAATAATTATAAAAATAAATATCAAGATATACATCAATCAAACTGAAATGAAATAAGGGAAATTAAATTAAACTAAATAAAAAATAAAATAATTAAAATAAATATTAAGTAAATTAAAATAAATATTAAGTAAATTTATGTTTACTTAATTGAACCAAAATAAGAAAGATTAAACTGAATTAAATATAAAAACCAAATTAAGTAAAAAATTTCACCAAACCAAACTATTTATACTGAAAAAACGAACAGTTTAATATAAAGTATGTTGGTTTGATTGAAAACTAAATAAACCAAATCTAATGAACACTCCTACCCATTATTGAATTTAAATTCCATCTTTTCTTTACAATTCTGTTCATTCGTCAATCCCTGCGATACAAACGCTGTCTTATGCACTCAGATACTTGAAAAACAGATTCTTTTATTTCTAACGCTGTTTACCACGACGAGGTCTTGTTATTTTAATTTTGACCGTTTTTTAAATAGAGACCATTTTTTTAATCTAAATATTTATTTTAAAAACAATTTCAATTGAATTCGGAACCGCTAAAAGTCGGAACCGCTAAAAAAAAAAAACATATATCATAAATAAAGATTACATAAAAGAAGGAGAAAAGGTTTACAAGTTGTACATAACATCAAATGTTCCACATGATGAAGCAAACATAGTTTAAAATATCAAAATTATTTTAAGTAAAGATGTAATGCATGACATTCCTTCATTGTATAGACTCATTATTACTTTGGATTCGTCAGGCATATTTTCATAATACAAGCATATTTGTGCAATTTTGAAATAAAAATGACAAAAATAATACATTTTAAAATTTCTTGAAAAAAAAAAAACTCACCCAGCTCAAATTAAAAAGCTCTTGCAAATTATTATCTTTGAACTTTTGAAGGATTGTAAGGGTTCCTAAGTAATTTGCACAACTTCCCGGGGGTGGCAAGGTTGGGATGACAATGGAGCAATATGTGGAATTCACATCACCTCAGGTTACCTGACTCAAGCAAATTACGATTGGACGACCCATTTAACATGGCACGAATCTCAAAACAGATCCCCTACAGTCTCAATAGGCACCGGATTGAGTTTGGCCTAGATAGAATTAATCTGGGCCGACCGTTGCAATTTGCTTGAGTCAGGTACCTGTGAGGATATCTGTCCGCGCAATATGTGTGAGGCGGGGACTGAGAGAAAATTTCGCGATTAATAATTTATTATTTATTCTGAATTTTATGTCTGCTATTTTTCATAATAAACAACTAAAATGAGAAAAAAGTTACAGACATAATTCTTATCTTGTAAATTGGTTATGTATTAAATTTCATAGAAAATATTTCATCAAAATTCATTCAATATAACTCTTTAAAAATTTAACATGTTCAATTAATGGTAAAAGTGCATTTAATTTTATTATTTACACGAGCATGATATATAATATATTGTTTAAATTGAATTTAATTTTTAAATCTGCAAATTATTAGTTATATTTGAAAATTACCAACATTATTAATTTATTATCCGTATTTCTCATGCTTATCAGTTTGTATTTTTCCCAACAATTTTTTTTAACATGCATATTAGAAATAGCCAAGTTTTTAAACAATTAAGCAACCTATAATACTGATAATTGATGTGTAGCAATATTACTCAAAAAGTTTGTACAAAAGTCAGCGTCTAGGATTTACACGATGACATATTTTATTTGGACAAAGGAACCTCAAGATGAGTTATAAATATGGGAAAATATTTAAGACCTAAATTTAGCCATTTTCATTTCATGTACTAGGGAAATAATTGTTCTAACACACATTTTAGTTCGATTTTACAAAAGGTGGCATGGATCCGTTCTCAGATTAACTCTTTTTATGGCTGAATGCCCGAATGCCTTCTCTGAAGAGCGGGTCCCGCATGGTTCGCACCGTAGATTTTGAGAGAACTTCACAAGAATGATTCCCTCTCTCATTTTTTTGTCCTCCTTCCATGGTTTTCAAATTACTTTTTCTAAAGTGACGTCCTTTATTTTAGAATATATGCACTGTTCAAAACAGTAGTCACAAAAAAAAAATGCGTTTTTCTTGGTCTTCTACTATTTATTTTTAATAGAAAATGCCTCTTTTTATCCAATGGCGCATATGCTCTTTTATTGAAATCTTCCAAAATCAACTCAAGGAGGTTAGGCCTAGTATGGACCAGCCTAACTCATGGATGTCAATTTATTTACTATAAATATTGTAAAAAAATTTCCTTAAAGAAGTGCTTCAATTTCAATCAGCATTCTAAATAGCTAGTTATAACTGCGCAACAGATATGTTATAACTTTTTCAGACCTTAAAAATTATAGCGCTATCAGCGATTTTTCTTTATCAGAATTCTAAATAACTACAAGCTGTTTTTGCAGCCTTTCCGTGATGACACGGTCGCTATTTAGAACCTTGATTCCAATACATCATGAAATTTCAATAACATAGTTAATCTACTTCTTAAGTAATTAAAATGCTTCCTTCAAGAACTTTGTCCCGTCACGCCCTACAATCTGAGCAATGTGCTTCGGTGGTTCTTCCTAACAGTTGATTGATTCTTCAGAAATTGAGAGAGATCACTGTCTAAGCCAAATGAGCTTCGAACTAGTTGATTGGGTCGAGCACAATCAAATACAACTAGAGATTTGATTGCGACTCCAAACAAGAGAATTATTTTTAGTAATAAGCATAACATATGTAATTAGCACAAAAACCATCTCAATCGGTGAACTCAATAGTCATCCGCACGGTAAACATATTTACAAAAAGAAAGAGCATAACGCACTACGAATCCTTACAATCATAGTTAATATCAGTATTGCAATCTATATATGATCAAGCATCATGCCATAATCATGCACCAAAACTCGTTTCTACAGGACACCAATCCTTTCAAATCATTCAAAAACACCATCTTTGACAAAATGTAAGGAGCTAGATGAATTAAGGGTTCAATGCTTCAAACAATTCCCAGCCACCACTCCCATCGGTTGCACTCAATCCATCTCCATCACGGGTCTCTCCCTCAGTCATAATAAGTTTCTCGTCTGAATAGACGATTGTGGAATCACTCTGTAAGGAGGCTGGGTTCTGGTTGAGTACGATTGTGGCATCACTCTGTAAGGAGGCTGGGTTCTGGTTGAGTGACGCACTAGAGGTAGAAGAAAGGCTTGAGATTGTAGAAACAATTGATTTCGTCATTGGTAGGCGCCCTTCTACTATTTCTTTCAGCTGAGTTATATCCTCACATAAGACTGCAATCTCACCTCTGTAAAAACAGGGAAGAAAGAAAAACATTTAAAATAATTAAAAACAAAGCTCAAGTAGTTTTATAGGTTTCACAAGCATTGCAAGTGTTATATAAGATAATTAAATACAAGTAGGGTGTTCTTAAGTTCACCAAGAGTACACTAACCTGTGCTTAGGAATGACTAAACAGGAGAATACATCACCAAAGCATGTCCAATAATTAAAGTATATCTTTTTCTCGACTATAGGTCTTTTAATTTTGACATAGGCTTTTGTAATATAATATACCTTCTGAAAAAATAAGACTTTGACAATCTTTTTGAATTATACAATTTTGACATGCTGAAGAGTTAGTATCCTTGGTACTCTTATAAGCCCTCTCAATAAATTCCCAAATTGATAGTTATTAGGCCCTCTAACAGAATTCCGACAAACACTCTTCTTAACCAGAACTCTCTACAAAATAAAAGTGGGATGGAAACTTACTGCAAGGAATCAACTGCACGACCACGCTCCACCAAGAAGTCCCTCAGCTGTATTAATAGTAAAACAACATCAGAAATATAATTTCACTAGCTTGCTTTATCAGAAACAACATTTCTACATATTTTACTAATGCTAAGTCATTAGAATGATCAGAAACAAGATGTACAATGTACCACACTTAACTGTAACTCAGCCAGCAACTTCAATTAAAAAAACACTTCTACCCTTGCAAGAAGCCGAAACTTATTTTTGAACACTTGCAAAAAATCATTGTTTGTCCCTCAAATCCAAAGAAGAGTGAGAGAGAAAGAGATTCTACAGTCCCATAGTACACGGCAAAAAAACAAGAGTACCTTAGTGTTCTCTTCAGCTTCCTGTTGCAACTTCTTTGACTCCTCGACTATGGCAATCATCATCTCCTCTTGCTCTTTGAGGGCTCTCTGAGCCGATTCCTCCCTCTCAATCCTTACCTTCTCAGCCCTTGCTATCTCATCTGTAGCTGCCTCTAGCCTTGCCTCAAGGCTTCGGTGTATCTAAAAGCACAAAAAAGTTTCAGACCAAGTAAAACTGGCGCTACTTGGTATAGGATACCCTGTCTAGGTGCTCTAGGCCATAGGAATTGGTGTCTAAGGTTCTGAAATCAAAATATGAGTACATACCACTCTTGTACAATATAGATTGTTATCACATCTAGAAGGTGAAGTGTCAAGCCATCTCTAACCAAGATACGGGAAAAAATATCTAGCCAGAACCTATATCGTATAGTACTAAGCAATTGAGATTAATTTTCTCGTTTAAAGCACCAATTCGGCCTAAAGAAATGTAAGAAAACAATAATTTGTGGATTCACAGTAACCTGCTTTGTGTCATAAAATTTGGTTAACATTAGTTTCAATTTGAGCAAAAATCTGTACCTCCTCCATAATTTCTAGAGATTTATTCTTTTCATCTGACAAGCTGAGGAGGCGGGATTGTAGTTCTCGGGCTTCAGTTGATAAAATTGATCTCTCGCCATAAACCTCACCAGCATGCTATTGCAAGTAAAATATAAAATTTTTCATTAGAACATTAGACCATATTAAAAGACAAAAACAAACCACAGGTTGTGTAGATCATATAGCAATAATAAGCCTCCAGATTGCAGTACAGGAGAGTAAAAGAACCCCCATAGCATTCCTCACCATTATATTCAACAAAAAAGCAAGTACATCCACATTCTAACAGACAAAGTGTTAGAGAAATGGGATAATACTGGGTCCCTTCAAAAATAAGGAAATGACATCAATGTTAATGTTTCAAATTTCATATATACAAAAGTAATTTAGTCCCTTAAAAACAAAAAAGGATCTTCTAGGGGTTCTCTAATTTAGTCGCTGTTTTTGAGTCCACAAATTATATTTAAACAAGATGAAAATCTGGAGAACAAAGCGCCGCATGACATGTCTAATACATCACACAGCCCAGTTACAATTCTCTAGCCCACATTTCTCATGTGAAAAGAGGTTGGGGGCAGCTATATGCAGCACTTTCCATTTTGCACGGCCAAATTGGCCAAATAAAGGATAACTTATTTGAAAAAGAAGTAAAGGGAAATTGAAAAAAACCATGTTGTTGGTCTCTTTAGCACGTAAGAGCATCTGCCTGAGATCCTCAACCTTGCTGAGAGTGTTCTGGCCAGCAGTGGAGGCCTCTTCCTTTGTGATTTTAGCCTTTTCCTCAAGGTGCACCACGTTTTTCATCATGGTAGTCAGCTTATCAACTGAAGCTAACAGGTTCATCTGAAATGATCAATCAATTAATAGGTAAGGCAGCAATAATGAAAAAATCAGTAGCTCAGCCAGGTAAAGTCACAAGCTCAATAAGTAACTCAAGCTCAATAAGTAACTCAGCCAGGTAAAGTCACAAGCTCAATAAGTAACTCAACTAGTTTACACATTTCATAATTTTAGTCAAGGCAAGAAACCAAGAGCAATCAAATGTCAAGAACAATATAGGCCAAAAGATATGCAAAGCCAATTACATTAATGCCTTGATTAGTCACTACACATAACAAGCTATCAGGTCTGACCTGACCAAACCATTCAGATAGCCTCCAAAGTTAGTGAGTCTACCATGGGTTGGGATTTCTTAAAGTCCTCGTGATTCGGTTGCCCAAACCATGTCAGATTAACATTTAAGGGAGAAATTCAAGTATGCCCCTCAAACACTTTGAATTACGCATTTCCCCTTCTAAAATTTATAATATATTAATATCATATTTATTCCTCTAAATTTAAAAAAATCACAAATTTATCCATTTTATTGTCTTTTCTATTAAAACTCATTTTAAATTTACAAAGTACACATTTTACCCTTTCTTAAGAAAAAAAAAATATGTAGCATGTTTCAGAAAAATGTCACCGTGTATGCGTCATAAGTAAATAAATGACCCATTTCCCTCTGAAACCGACCAACTAGAAGACTGACATCTTTCTTAAACATACTACATATTTTTATTTTTCTTAATAAAGGGTAAATTGGGTACTCAATAAATTTGTGAGTATCTGAAATTTAGAAGGGTAAATATGATATTATGAATTTTAAAGGAGGAAATACGTAATTTCGAAGTTTTTGGGTTTACATGAATTCCCCAATCATTTAACAACGAAGTTTGCAAACATGTTGAAACCATAAGCAAAATAATGCCTGAATACATTGATGAAGAAAAAAATTATAAAAAATAATAGTATATCAATGGATTCTATAAATTATTAGTAATGTAAGCATAACTAACTAAAACTTCAATTCATGATCAAGATATACAGTTACAGAACCCGATAAAGAAAAGAACATAAAGAAGAATAGTATATCAATACCTTACTGCTCTTGGCATCAGATACAATGTCTTCCAGGACCTCGGGATTAACTGAATGGGTAGATCGAGTAATCACCTCTGGTTCAGACACAGGTTGGTTGCTCAACCCGTTTGACCCATCCACCTCACCTTCCTTCAATCCAATTTGGTGGCCACCATTCTTTATAGTCTGATTTGAAAAATTACCAAAATCCTGAACCTGACTTGACGCTCTGTTGTTAGCTATCAGCACTGACAAGTCCCAGTTCCTCCTTTCTGATGAAGAAGACGGAGACATGCCTTCTTTGGCAGGCACTTCGTTAGAACCATTTCTCTTGGGAGGGGTAGTGTTGACAATGGAGTAGTAGAGGTTCTGGCTGTCATCATCTGATACCATTTGGACATTTTGGTAAGAACTAAGATGCAAATGCACTGAACTTTTTTTATTTTTTGAGGTTAGCGGCAAGATGCCGCCAACAAAATGCGCTGAACTTAAAATTGATGACATGCTACTGGTACTTGCCTTTCAGTTCTTTTATAAGAACAAAAAACATAAATAACCAACTCCTTCACGGTGATATTAAGGTACAGAAAAGAATAAAAGATACCCTCATTATGGATATGGTAAAGACGTAAGACGATAAAAACAAAGAGGTCTCTGACTCAAATACCACAGGTTAACAATATAACAATGAGATCTGTTTTTCATTAGCATTCCCAGTACTGCAAATAGCAATATTGATACAAAGAAAAATGAGAGATCTGACCTTTTCAATGGGCTGCACTTAAGTGACATAACTATTGATATTTTTTTCATTTCTTTCTCTATTAACTACAAATTTGTATGACTTCTAAATATTTGGCATGTAAAATGTTGAATGTTTCTGTGTAGTTATCCAATTTTTTAACTATTTTCTATTCCATCAAGACAGTATAAAGAACTCTTCCTCACTCCATGGTAAATAGATTGCTGCATGCGAGTTAATTTCCAACACAGAAACAACCACTTTCTGGCAACCTTGGCGATTTGCATCAGATTAACTCTTGTCACCTCAGACAATACACCAAACTGATAAGTCTATCAATATGCCCAAGAAATATACAGCTTATAGTTGGATCTAATGATATGACAATTATTGAATTGGAATTATACCTGTCTAAAAAAAAGAAAAAATGAAATTCTAATAGAAAGACAAAAATTACCTTCTGGTGGGGCTCCATACCAATTAGATTTACCTCGACCATTTTCAGAACTTTTTATGGGCTCAGGAATGGAGGGTATGACTTCTTGAAGAATAAAATCAACTGCTGCTTCAAGATCACTTGCATGCTCGATTGAAGCTGCCTTCAGTATGCGATTATCTACCTGCAATAAACCCAAAAATAAATTGATATAGGTACACTATTAGTTTGTAAATAAAAGAAATATAGTAAGACGACCATTATATATTTCGAGAACATTGTACACGAATGAGATTTTGTTAAATAATAGTTACACTGGTCAACCATTTGGGAGTTCATAGAAGGTCGGTGTCTGTTACATGGCACAGTATCTCATGCTAATAAAGGGCGCATGCTTAAATCTACATAAAGAAAAGGCCATTCGCCTACTAAAAGAAAATAAGAAATTTACATCAAAAAAGAAAAATTCTTCCTTCTATTCCCCAAATTAAGCACTGATTGTAAATATTGATGAAAAGAACACAAATATATGGAAACTTAAGGGGAAAATAACCCAACAGGGTTACCTTACCTGAGGAAAAAGCTCCTGAAGAGACTCGAAAACCACCGTATAACTCATCCTAGAGAAACAACAAGCTTTTACTGAGTCAAGAAGCAAATAGAAATTCAAGACCTAGTTTCGGAATATTGGAATTTAAGAGTCTAACCTAATGGAAGTGTTAATATAGAATAGAAGGGAAGAGGAGACGAAATCGATGGCCGATCGCGCTATTGAGGGGCAATGAAAATTTAAGGGGCGCGCATCAAGTCCCGATTATTTCTCTGCTCAGTTTCCAAAGTGGGAAGAGAGCGAGGAAGCCGGGAATGTTATCCTCTGCGGAGCTGTGCGGATCTTTTGATCTGGTCCGTTCGTTTTGACTTGGAACGAATCTCAAAGCCCAATAATACAGCCCCCTCCGTTAGCCCGAATATCAGAGCGGCTGAGAGTTAATCTGGTCCGTTCGTTTTGCTCCCGAGGAGCCGTTCCCGAGGAGGATACGTTCCCGAGGAGCCGCGGATATAATTAATTGTTCATATAATATACACTCAAGTTTTGTTAAACTGGAGATGTCCATTAACTTTTATCATAATATTAAGTCGGTCCGACGGACTGAATCGCCGACTGCCACTGGTTCGCTTCCGCTGCTTTTTAACCCACGAGTAGCTGGGAGCTTCAAACCGTCCGGTTTAGATCTGACGGTACGGATGAAACTTCTATGAACGGTCCAGATTAAAACCCCTTACCAAAGTAATTTGTGATGCAGATTCGTTTAGCTTATCTCAAATCAGACGGTCAGAAACAGGATAGCAAGAGCCTTTCTTTGAAGACGTGATTAGCAACGGATCAAAATTATAAGTCTCCGAGGTACTTCACCGTGTAAAATATTCACAGTCGGCCGAAAATTAATTAGGTGACTATTTGAAATATGGGAACGCTTTGAGATTCGTGTCAGATTAAACCGGACAACTCAGATCTAAGTTTACGCGGTCTGGTATTGCACTGGAATTTGGATCTGAATTTAAGCCGTTAGATATTTATTACGAAGACTCTTAGTCGCGAAGGAATGTTAGGATGTTCCTATCCATTTTAACGATGGAACACTCGCGAGCCAGTTGCATTTTATTTCTAATTTCTTTCTGGATAATCTGAACATATTTTTTAAACTAAATTTCAGGTCTCGCGTTGGTCATTCAATAATTCCTAATTTATTTATAAAAAAATAATCGACTAATAGGTAAAACATATTAATTTTTTTTTTAAATTACATGTATCATCATCGCTCGTTCGAATTTGTACTAATCTGAGGATGATATTAATGAGACAATTAAAATTTATCTTCTCATTTAATTGGAAGTATTGACAAAAAAAAAACAGTGCAGTGTTCCATGAAATCAACAACAATAAAATGATAGATGGTATAAAAAAATAGCTAGTATTCTTTTGTAAAGAGAATTGTCACATAAAATTGATGTATCAATTTCTCTCATTCACAGGGTGGAATCTACGATTAACTACTGCAATGACATCCTCTTCGTAGCAATTCAAATCATATGCTCACAACCGATGTAATTTATTCAGTACTTTTCATTAATTATGAAAACTATCAATATAACCATAATGAATTTTTAATGAATACATGCATGTTCGGTATCACATTTTAGATTTAGTGAAATTTGTTCTTAAAAAATTCGTCTCATCTTTTTACAAACAAAACGAGTCTAATGTTATAAATTCCATAACTATATCTATTTTCTTATATTAAGTACGTAGATGTCCTGATCTGCTAACGAATGTGATTAAAAGATGAAATTTTGGATTGAATATTATCCCTCCGATCAAATAGTCTGCCTTCTTTTAATTCTATTTTTTTTGTTTTCTTTTAATTCAATGCATTTTTTTATGTTTTTTTTATTTGTAGAAGTCTAAATTTATTTAGACACGTACTCGCCACACGTAAATGGTATCATCTTTCTGATTGATCCTTATTTCCTTTTAATTTCTAAATGTCATTGATAGGTCTAAATTATATATACATTCGATATAGTTTTAATCACATAATAGCACCAAATATCTTGTATTTTAGTAGAGAATATAATGAAATATATCCAAGAATCAAGTTACTGCCGAAGTCTATTTAAATTACAGGAAATGGAGCAAATTGTAGATCTTCTCGCAAGCTTTCCGAAAAGTGGTAGAACACCGAAAACGGAGTTACGGATCATAAGTTATGCCCGTTTGAATTTCAGAGCAAAACAGGAGAAACCGAGCTGAGTGCGGACGCACTGACCCAGAGTGCGGACGCACTCAGCCATCAGACAGAAAACAGAAAAGTCCGAGCGCAGTGCGGACGCACTGACCCGAGTGCGGACGCATTCAGCCGACACACAGTTCGTATTTTGGCCATATCTTTGTCATATGAACTCCGATTTGGGTGATTCAAAGCTTGACGGAACCAGGACAAAGAGATCTACAACTTTCATGAAGGAAATAAGTCCAAATTCGTAATGTATAATTTTGTACAGCTGCATCAATGGCCGCATCAGCCTGAAAAGTCTCCCAGTGCGGACGCACTAAGATCCAGTGCGGACGCACTCAGGAAAATTTGCAGAAAATCCAGAAAATGAAACTTGGAACAAAAAGGAAAGTTGGAGCCAGTGCGACCCAGTGCGGACGCACTCACAACCAGTGCGGACGCACTGGACTCGCAGACAGACAGAAATTCGCATTTTCAAGAGGTTTTCTATTCTTGGCTTCCAAGGAACCCGTTTTAGAAGGCCAATAATAGGCATGGCTGTCTGAGAAGTGCCCCCACTAACTCCACTCCTATCTTCTAAATTGGGCAAGGCCTTGGCTATAAAAGGAGAAGAATTTCATCTCTCTCATGATCCATTATTGTACATATCCATTATTATATCCATTTTCCACAAATTGAGAGAGAGAGATCCTGCAGAAATTTTAGAAGGCTTTTCAAGGAAGGAGAAGAAGAAGATTCAGGCAAGGAGTCGGCAAGATCGAGGTTTTAGATCTAAGAAAGGGTGTAATCATTTCTTTATCTTATTTCTTATTGTTTTTGCCAATCTTTGTAATGAATCTCTCCAAGAGAGAGTAGTTCTCTTTCTAGGGGTTTAGGTCAATGCATGAACTTGTTTAATTCTAGATTATTCGGATATTTGTTTTTATTATGATTGTGTTATCGGATTTGATTGTTAATTTCTGTGATTTATTCTTTATGAATTTCATTAGTACTCGTTCCTTTGAGTTCACCTGGTTAGGGTTTATTGAATTGAAGTAGTTTTGAAATCCCGTTGATCGGGTCTTTCCGCTTTAAGTTTATTAAATTCCGGCATTGGTCATGAGGAGACTACTAATTGAAACCATAAAGACACACCTTAGGGTTGGGTTAGAAGCGACCGTACTTTGATATCCAATCCGGAACTATAGAAATTAAAGTTAGGATTTTGGTGAAGGACCGAAAGGAGAAGGCAAATCCTAAATTAGGACACCTTAGAACAAATATCGATATATGCTTTGTAGCATGAGATTAAATATCCCTCTAGGTTAGTGACAGCCCTAGAATTCGAGGCACATTAATCCATAAAGCGCAAAGTATTTGTATTAATATTTGTTCCAAAGGCTAACATAGGTTAGAAACCTCATCAAATCAAACATGAATTTAAACAAACTGAATAAATAGAATTAGCAAGGGATTGTAGACCGAATACCCCTAGATCTCCTTAAACTTGAAAACAAACCAATCTTTCTTTCCTTTATTTTATTTACATTTATTGTTTGAAACTCCTCTTTTTCGGGTATTGAACCCAACTTTAGGATTTTAAGAACAAACCCCCCACTTTACTTTTATTGTTTAATTTTAGAAGTAGTTTTCTTTATTAAAAATTAGTGTTTCCCTATCTCCCTGCGGATCGACACCTAAATACTACAATCGATAGGTTGTGCGCTTGCAACTAACCTATTCATTGAGTACGAAGGTTTTATAAATATTAAAGGCAAAAGAGTACAAAATTATTATATCTAAAATACTCAACAGTCATTTAAGGAATTTTTGGATTGATTAATAATTGATTGGTCATGTCTTTATTTGTTTCAATTTTTTATATGATTTAAAGAACGTTATTTGTTATTTATTTTTTTATGAAAATATGTCAAAAAGATCAACGAGCCAATGTCATTTAGTCTAAACTAATTTATAAAAATATGTCATTTTTCATGATTTTTTTTTTCGTTCTCTTATAATATATTTCCGTTGCAACGCAAGAGCACAATACTAGTCTATAGTTAGTGATTTTTTTTTATGTAACCTAAAAAAAGTATATTTTACAACTACTGAAATCTAATTAATTCTTTCACCAATATGTATTGTTGTTTCTAAAGCAGAAACAGTCCTAATTAAAAAGTCTGAAAAGGGTTCTTGTAGGAGAGCATCGATTGTGAAAGCCGCAAATAAAATGCATAATATTTTATCAACGTAATTTACCAATATTTTTTTTACATCAGAATAATTCTAATCCGTATGAATTTGCAATATTTTGACCAAAGTAGAGCCGGCATCAACGGGCTACTGCAACAGGATCCGAACCCGCGTGCATATCCGGATTAACTGCTGGCCGAAAACTTCTAAACTAATAGGCCCCAGAAAGAAAACAATATGCAAATGACAAGCCCAACCCGATCCCCTAAAGTAACTTAAAAGATGAGTTTGGATACGGACCGTCCGATCAGAATACGGGGCAATCCGGACCGAGGTAGAGTTAACGGACTCTTCAATATTCGTGCAGATTCTGATCGGACGGTATGATCCAAACGGAAACTTTGAGTTAGTTTAGGGGATCTGAATTCACTGTAAGCAGTGAAAGTGGGAACCGCGCGCTTCATCTTCCTCCCCGCTGCTCAGAAGCATAGTAACATGATTCACGTTTTATTTGCGAATAAGACGTTTTTTGGAGGTTTCCGAACCGAACAACGAATAAAACGGTTGACCGAACTTTTACCGATTTATTCGCAAATAAAACGTTTTTTACGAATTATTCGCGTTTTATTCAAAAAATTCGTCGCTCGTTGCCTCCGTGGCTCTGTGCTTGAGTGAAATTCTGGAGAACCCCACCACGTGGGTGAGACTTAGCACAGTTTTGAATTTTGAAATGTATAAGTGGACCCCACCACGTGGGTATCAACTATCAACTATCAAATATGAAGTTATGAACCCACAACTCAAATATGAACACGTGGGTACCACATTAATTGATATTTTTTTATAATAAGTTGATTTTTGAATTCCAAATATGATATGTATCAAATTCTTAGCACTTTTCAAATATTTTTTTTCTCAAAATTTTATTAAAACAGTTGAAAAATTAAAAAATTAAAATAAGTACATATTTTTTTTGAGATTTTTTTTTTACTTGTGTACGGAATTATTTCCAAATTATACACTAGTTATAAAAGCCGAATCACCAACTTTTTTACCTCGCCGATCTAATTATACCCGAATCTTTACCTCAACCCGAACTTTTGCCTCAACCCCAACTTTTGCCGAACTGAACCCGAACTTTTCATTTGTCACTGTACTAAGAAGTCGAGAATCGAAGAGAAGACAGTGATGAGCAGCAGTTTGCATTTCTCATCCCTCTGCCGCTATCCACAATTCCCCCAGCTTATTCCACGCAATTCTCAATAACGGTCCAAATTTATACCACACACTGGAATAAATCCACAGTTTCTCCCCCGCTAAACTGCCGTTATTCTAGGTTCTCGCCTCTGCGTTGCTCCACTTCCAATTCTACTCCTCTGCCTGCGCTAGATGCGACTCTGCCTTCTTCTAGAATCTTCATCAAAGGTCATAATTCTCTTTGCTAGTTTACTTTCAATGTAATATTTTTGTTTTCTAGTTGCTTGGTTTCAATTAGGAATAGATGGACCGGATTGGTAGGTTTATTTCATGTAATTCCGTTTGGTTTTGCCATGCAGGGCTCTCACAACATCTGAAGGTCAATTGGCAAAGACTTTTTAACAGTTTGGTAAAATTATGAAAGGTAGAACTTATACTGATATTCTTCTATTTATTTTATATTTTTGAACTAGGTTATTTCTTATTTTTTTTTATTTCTTATTATGTACTGGCAGGTTGTAAGAGCAGCATGAAAATCTGAAAATGAAAATTTGGAAGTATATACGAATAATGCTCATTGCTCAAAGAGATAGGGTATAATGCGCTACATTTGTGTAGTTGTCTCCAATTTTCTCTACATTAGTGTAGTGAGCTTTTACTGTTGCAATTTACAGTTAAAATCATTGCAAGCAAATCAACTAAACAATCTCTTGGTTTTGCATACATCTGGTTTTCATGCCAATAGGAGGCCTTGTCAGCCAGAGAGCAAATGAATAGAAAGGTACTTTGTCAAAAGGTGTAGCCTTTTGATGTTATAACTAATAATTTAGATTTTATACATTATACTTTGGTTAGGTTGCATGAGGGTACGTTCAACTAATCGACTAACTTCGTTGGTCCAAATTATAGGAAGTCATCTAGATGAAGGTGTGCAATTTAAACTTTTACGATCAATACCAAACTGTACTGCTAAGTTCTTTGGTACGGTTAATTTTATTATTCTGATCCACTACTCAATTGTATCCTAACCAAACCCGACTTCTTCCAATTAGTGCCCTTTCATTGCTTCTGTCTAACTTAATTCATCTTTTTTGTCGTGTTGAATTTTTGTTTGTAGTTCTTCTATGGAAGGTTTATTACTGTTATGGTGGCAAAGCCTGAATTTGCTTCAACACAAGTGAAAGCAAAGCCATACAAATTCTAAGGTGTGCATATATGAGCCTGTTTTATCTGAGTAGTCTGCAGGTGCTTAGAAATATCAAAATTGAAGAGGCTGAAATTATCTATTTCTTTAAGTTTTCTTCTGTGCATTTTCTTTTTTAGTAAAACAAGCTGTCCTTTCGGTCATAAACAAGAGATTCAAATTCTGACTAAAGTAAAAAAAGAACCTTACTCGGTAAGCAAAGGTTACTGGTCCCTGCAGTACAAGTGTTGTCAAAGGATTCTGTTCATGTAGTGTCATATATTTTTTACTCTTTTATATGCTTAGACTTTTGTGGAAATGCTTACTCTTAAATTTATGTGGTTAAATTCTAGCATGGGTACAGTTGTCAGGAAACAAATAGTAAATCAACAAATTTATATATCTTGCAGTACCAAAAGGGAAACAATGGATAGCACTGGTAGAAAAGAGAATTCCACATGATTGCAAATACACACAATTTACAGAACTTACTAATAGTTAGTTTCCAATATATTTGTTCAATAATAAGTAAAAATAAAAAAATGCTGGATTTGGCAACTCTGCACAAATACCTAGCAGTTAAATAAATAAATAATCAGGAAAGAGGGAAAATTGTAGGATATTAGCTCCTTGATTTGAAGATCAAGTTGACATAACATATTCGTAAATCTGCAGTTTCTTATCTAGAAACTGGCATATTTTTGCTTCACGTAGGCGTCTCTGTTTAGCGCCTAAGGTTGTACATGATATGTTCAGCATAGATGTCCCTACAACCAAAACCATAAAAAGCAACCATTTTAAGTGGTACATTAAATTTTTATAGAAGTGAATAACATATACATTAGATGGGAGTAACTATGGTTATGAAGTATGAAAAATGTTTTTGGTGATCTAGCAAATTGCTTACATGGATTTTTGGATAGCATCTTGAGCATCAGAAGCCGGCAAAAAATCATTGACTGCAACCTCTTTGTTTTCATTCTTCTTATCTAAGAAAGTGGGGAAATGAAGAATATGTTAGAAATATTGCTAATGTCATTTGAGAAATAAGACCGACAGTATTCTGGATTAGGGTTGATACTTGAGGTTTTGTGAAAAGGATATGCATGGATTTGATTTCAATTTAAGTAACTTACAGTCTTCAAAGAAGCGGCGGATCTCTTGTAGACGATGCGGGGAGAGCTCGCTGAGGGTGCTGATGTGGCGGAATTCTGGATCATCAGCACAGACAGCAATGATCTTGTCATCCTTCTCCCCCTGTTAACATGATCAAGGAGAGTTACTTTTACTTGTTAAACCAACGTTGTGTAGTAGTACATAATTAGCAACAACTTGAGGGTTGGAAATGTGACTTTAACCTGATCAATCATAGGCATGAGACCAATTGGTTTTGCACGAAGGAAGCAGCCAGGGATCACAGGTTCCTGTCCAAAGCAACCAGCAATACAACTAAGATTTATTGAAGAGTTGATAACTTCATGCATATCTTTTTATTTTAAACATAAAAAAAATGTTTTAGTAGTATATATTTTCTTTTCTAATATAACAGTGAAATTAGAAGGAGATTAAACCTATAAATTAGATTGCCAGATTTTATCTTTGTTCCTCAAAATCTCAAAATATATGAATTATTTGTGTTACATAAATAAAATGCTTATTAAGCAATGTGCTGATTATTACTTGGCTCAAAAATTATTTTACCTGCATGAGAACCAGGACATCCATGGGATCACCATCTTCACAAAGGGTGCGTGGGATGAAGCCATAGTTGTGAGGATACACCACGGATGAGTAAAGCACTCTATCCACCTATTTTTCCCAATTACATTTCAGGGTGCAGTTAGTAATCTAACGAAAGGTAAGTTTCTCTAATTTTTGCTGAGAGAGATCATGAAGGGACAAACCATTATCAGACCAGTTTTCTTGTCAAGCTCATACTTGACCTTGCTTCCTTTGGTGATTTCCACAACCTGAGATAAATAGGATTGGGCAAAATTGGAATGAGTTTTTTTTTTTGAAAAAATAAAGCTCAATGACCGCAAATGTTATATTTTAGCCAACTTCGATTAATTTCTTATCCAGATGTTTTCTCTTACTACTGAGACTTTGTAGAAGATATTGTCATAATTTCATTTATGATTATAAAAATATTTGATCTTTTTTATTTAGTTTTCCTTGAGGTTAGTTCTTACCACATTGAAAATAGCTGGAGCTCCAGGTCCTGCATGTAAAATAGCATACACGATTAGTTCTAATCCCTTTGTATAAAATTTGTCCTCCTGATAATCTCAAGATATCCAGTGACTACCAAAAGGTGAAAGGAACCCATATAGTGAATATCTCATATATATATATCCCTATAAAACTTGTACAGTAAGATATTTTTTATTTTTTTTTAGTTCGCTATGATGCATGAGAAGTTTCTCTGCATCAATCCCTTCCAGAATGTTGATACATAAACTGCACTCATTAAAGAAGTAGATTTTTGTATTTATAAGGACTATAGGTGAAATATGCCTTTTATTGTAGGTTTTATTTAAAACTATTTGCAGTGAAGATGACCTAGCTCTGTAATTTATTCAAAGTTATTTTCTTTAAATATTGTGTATAACTGAATTACCCTCGATTGGCAAGGGCATCAAAGGATGCGAGTTAAGAAAATCATATACTAATATCATACATTAAAAAATGTTTAAAGGATGCTATTTTTATTGCATCAGTACCAATCTCAAGGTCATGCCAGGGATGAGCAGCAACAGATCTGCGAGAAAGAGATGAGAGAATCCTCTGATTCAGCTGTGGGACCTTCCTTTGGGGTGAATTTTCTTCGGACATATTTCTGCTAAATGTGAGAGGGTCATTTTAGTAATCTGAACTAATGAATATTGCTTGATTAAATTTTGTTTTGAGAGAAGTTAATTTAAATGAGAGAAATAAATAAAAGAATAATCAAGGTAATGAATAATGATGGATCTAACAAGTTTGTGGAATATTCATGTAATTGTATTATCATAGATCTAAATGATTGGTTCTGGTTTATCTGTTATTACATTTTTGAGCTTACAGTCATTGACTTGTTAATAGAAAGTGCGTTTGGAGATATGAAACAGGAAACAAGACTTGAGCACTGGCCAGGAGATTATACATTTAACCAGAATTTTAATCTATCTCACCAAATTGTTTGAAGGTGCTTGCAATTTAAAAAAAATGCAGGATGGCACAACTGTATTCTAAATCATGCAAGTATAATTCCATCAATGAAGTGTATATTGAAAAAGAAAAGAAAAGAAGGTTATTTATTTCACCTTGTTGAAATCACGAGGAGGGGAGCAACGAGTAGCAGAAAATTGGATGGATCTAGTTTTTTGTTATCCAATTCTAAAACTTATCTATTCTTATATATAGAGAGATTTGGAGAGAGAACACCAAGCTAATTCTTCAAAAATAGCTAATACTGAAAAAAAAGAAAATGAACAGGCTGGATCTTCTTGCTTATGCTTCATTCGGCTCGAATATTCTTCTGGTCATCTTGTCCTTTAATCTAATGGGTATAGAGTATTGTCTTAAAACGAATAATTACAACCTTGACTGATACAAATTACTGGTACCGAACAGTAATTCGAACCTGATCATACTGGTTTCTACATATACATATCAAAATTGATTCGTTTTCATTGTTATGTATCCTCTACCTTTAAGTGGCATATGATAAATTGACTACCATCTTGCTTCCAAAGTAAATTTAGCAAACTTGTTTTGGAAACTTTTCACCTGAGTAAATGTTAACCTAATTCTCAAAATATTTCGCCTGCTGGTGGTAATCAGTAAATTTCTTATTTCTGACTGGACAGATTTTTATTTATGTAGGAGCAAAAGTCATGCGCAAGACTGTTTCGAGCTCTACTACGGTGCACTACATGAATTAAAAACTGCTCTGTCAAAATGTGTATTGAGGATTTCATAGGCTTCACTCAAGAATTATTTCATGAATGTGATAGAGTGGACGATGAGGTTATAACTCCATAATTAATTTACAACTTAATAAGTCCATTGAGAATCAACTTTTGGTCTAGTGGCAACGACAATACTATCCGTGTAGGAAGTCGCAGATTCAAAACTCCAAAAAAAATGTTCTTTGTGATATTAAATAATTAGATAATAGACCTCTAACCTTTACCGAAAAAAACTTAATAAAGCCCATCTCCTTATCTCCTTATAGTGTTTAATTGATGTGGGCGTCTTGAGCCACATTTAATCTATTATCTATAATCAATATATAATCTTGAATCTGTAACCTATATAAAAAAGTTGAGTTTCAAAAAATTTCATATATGTCATATTATTATCAATGTTCTCATCTAGCTACGATAATAAAGTTCATTATTTCTATCATCAATACGATGATAGAAATAATGAAATTGATTTTGCTTTTATCTTCTCATTTATTCTTATCGAAGGACACCAATTTTCTCTTGTTTTTTCTTTTCATTAAAAAAATATGAATTTGATGTACCTAAGATGCATTAAAACTCTTAGAGTAATCCAACTCCGCGCGACAAATTGTGTTTTTTAGTTTGAAGGATTTCAACATATTGAATAAATATATATTTGTGTAAAAATTTGCAGACAGATTTTTCATAAATAGTCTCATTTTAAAAGTTCGTTATTTTTAATTATTATTTTTTCGGAGGAAAACTCAAGAAACAACTATAGTATTAGACAATTATAACGCAGTTTCAATTTATATGGTTATATCGATTTGAGATATTTTCAAAAATATAGTTCATTATAAATAATTGCAGGGCGCTACTGCATTATTAAAGGTCATTTGGCCAAAATTTTTATTAATATTAAAAAAATATAAAATTTAACATTAAATTTGAGAAAAATTCAAAATTTGTTCAATCCGGAGAATAATTCACTGGATCCAGGCCTTCTTTCCGGAAAATTATTCTCCGGAACGAGATTTGGGTTTCCGGAGAATAATTCTCCGGATTTGTGTTTCTAAATTAAAATAGACAATGTTATGATTTATTTATTTTTGTATTAAAATATTAGAAATATTTTTTATATTTCTTTAAAAATAGATAGAATACTATATAATTTAATTTATTGGAAAGACTGCGACAAATAACTCGGATCAACGTTTTCAGGCCGGATTTTTTACGGTTGTAAGAAAAATTAAAATATTTCTTTGTGTTATTGGAAAAAAAAATAAACATGTTTTGGATCTGAGTTATTGATTCCGATTCAAAAGTCACTTTTGAGTAAATAAAAAAAATGTTGTGGTCCTTATAGTGTATTTAAATTCTAAGATATTGTGCGACCTAAATTTAACCTATATTTTGGTGTTTTGTGTTTTATTTCCTCTACTTTTTACTCATACTCTATATTTAATATGTGTTTATTCTCTCTTTTAGGGTATTTCCAACTCTATATTCATACTCTATATTTAATATTTATTATAACATTGGGGCCCTCATACTCTATAGCTTCATTTATTAGTTCCTATAGGTTTTTGTAAATGTAAAATCTTGGTTATTTATTAGTTCGTATAGGTTTTTGGTGGTGTAGAATAATGATTCTACTTTTAATCCATTTTGAAAAAAAAATTTGACGAGAAATCATTTTGTCTGACTTTTGTCGTAGAAAATTCTTATTTTTTCAAAAATAGAAGAACCATATTATTTTATATATTTATCTAGAAGTGACTTTTGAACCGGAATTAATAACTCAGATTCAAAATATTTTCATTTTTTTTTTCCAATAACACCCTAATCCCATGTAGAGGTGCATAGCTGTGACAAAGAAAACCGACCAGAATAATCGGACCACTTGCTCTGCCGACTTCCTTAGTTCCAAAGTGAAGATGAGATCACCACGTATACGAATTATCTCCATGAGCACCATCCAGGTGAGAAAAATTTGAGGTCTTCCTTCTAAATTATACTGTTTAGCTTGGGAAAACAGGTAGGACATGAGTGGGAGGAAAAGAGCATAGGTTGCTGATAGGAAGATGCTTGTGTCTTGGTCACTTATGATTATCTTTCTAATTCTATGTGGTGCCACCACCACGGATATAAATATTTTAATTTTTCTTACAGCTGTAAAAAATCTGGTCTGAAAAATATTGATATGGGTTATTTATCGCTGTTTTTCTAATTAATTCAATTATATTGTATTCTATTTATTTTTAAAGAAATATAAAAAATATTTATAATATTTTAATACAAAAAATAAATAAATCATAACATTTTTTATTTTAATTAAAAAAAACACAAATCTGAAGAATTATTCTCCGAAAATCCAAATCCGAAGAATTATTCTTTTGATCTGCGTTAACCGATGTGCCCTTGGATCCGGAGAATAATTTTCCGGAAAGAAGGCTTGGATCCGGAGAATTGGATTGGGGAGATTTCCAATTTTTCTGAATTTGGATGTAGAATGTTAAATTTTATATTTTTCTGAATATTAATAAAAAAATTCGGTCATTTGGCCTTCTATCAAATTTATAAATAATTTAAAATTCATTTAGCTTTCCAGCAATATTAATTTTAGTGATTAAGTTTTTACGGTTTCTTGTGCATGAGCGATTAAATTTCAAATTGACTTAATTAAATTTGATACGTGCCATATTTAAATGATAGAGAACATATATACAATTATAATTCTTTAATTTGAATAATATTTTTCAAGGTATCAATTTAAACATTACACAATTGGATTTACGCTAGAATTGTCTTTTAATACTAGAAAGCTTAGTACCTGCACCTTAATTGTCATATTTCTGACAATCTGTGAGAAATTTTGCGAATCTAAAATCACGAACATCTTCTACGTAATTTTCTCTTTCAAATGAGATCCATGATGACGTACTTTCGGACTCGTTATCACGCAAATATTTATACCTATACTTGCAAGTATTTTTTTACATATGACACTGAATTACATCTGAAAGTATTAATATCAAGTATTGTAAGTATTTATAACTATAAGGTCAATTATTTTTGTTAGAGGAAGATTGACACGGAGACTATTAGGGAATGTTGATGGGGGGATCGGGGTCCCTACTACTTCAAGAGGAAGATTGACGCAGGACGATTAGAGGACTGGAAAAGGGGATGATCATATCAAGCTACGCATGCAAGTATTTATATCTTATTTTGCAAGTATTAATATTTTATGTTCTAAGTATTTATACTTATAAAGGTTGACGTGGAGACGAGTGCGGAGAATGGAAAAGGGAGACCATATAATTAGTGAGGATCATAGTACAACTTTTCTTTAATTAGTGGAGACCGTAGTACAACTTTCCTCTATTGTTGCTGCGGGTACAATCAGGGGCGGATCTAGTGTAGTCCAGGGGGGGGGCAGCTGCCCCCCCTGAATTTTGAGTTTTAGTGGAAATTTATCGGTTCCGACCGACTTTGCCCCCCCTGGATTTTTTTTGCCCCCCTCTGGACGTTTAATTTGTAATTCGAGTTAAATTTAGAGTTAAAATTGAAATAAATCTGTTGAATTTTGATTGGTAATTAGAATTATAAGTCAGAGCATCAGAAATTACAAGTCAAAACATTGGAAAGTATAAGTTAAAGCATTGTTTTTAATCGAGTACCTAATTGGTTAATGGATTTAAATCCGATTCGATATTTTTTTGCCCCCCTGACGAAAATCCTGGATCCGCCCCTGGGTACAATGCGGGAGGATTGAAATAATTATTCTTAATACTAAGTTTAATACTAAGGTAGTTCTATTGTGCATCCATGTGATATCTTCGAGGATATTGTTTTAGACTAGAAAAATAATTTAAGATTTATTCTCCATTGATTAGATATTAAGATTCATGTATCAATTTGCATGCCGTTTAAATTGTTTGATACATGATCAAATAATTTTCAAATTGTAAAAAAAAAAATTATCCACTCTACCCAAGTAATAGAGACGATCTTTTCAATAACATTAATAAATAGATGTACCATAATTAATGGAATTTATACTTCAAGAAAATAACAAAGTCACACATGTGGTAAACAATGGGGCCATGAAAAAAAATATCATCATTGAATTGGAAAGGTTACTGTAGTTATAGAGGGCTAATATACAGGGGCCGTTACAAAAATTGCCGATATTTTTATTAAAACCCCCAAAAAAAAACAAATTATCAAATCTGCTCCCACTCCAAAGTTATAATTATTTCTACCCTAACCGCCCGTGGGCTGGGCGGTCCACTTTTTCCACCTGACCGCCCAGCAGCCGGGCGGTCCACTGTGCATAGCTGACCGCCCAGCCACCGGGCGGTCCAATGTGCATAGCTGACCGCCCAGCCACCGGGCGGTCCAATGTCCATAGCTGACCGCCCAGCAGCTGGGCGGTCCGCTAGTGTTTTTTTTTTTTTTTTTTAAAGATTAGATTAGAGACAATATGAATATAAAGATGCTGAATTCTTAACGCTAAAAGTTCGAATAGGGACGATATCTTAAGTTAAATTACGTTAAATTACGTTAAAAGTTCGAATAGGGACGATATCTTAAGATTAGATTAGAGACAATAGATTATGTTAAATTACGTTGAGTTACACTATATTAAGTTAAATTACACTAAATCACATTACATTACGCTAAAATACGGTAAATTACATATGAATAGGGACGATATCTTCACTGAAAAGGCGAAAAACGACGACGAAATGAAAATCTTAAGTAATTTACTCAATATGTAATTACTTAAGTGAGTTATACTAAATTACTCAATACGCTAAATTACTTAAGTGAGTTATTCTCAAGCTTTCCGAAAAGTGCTCATTTGCTGAAATCGGACACTAAAATACGCTAAAATATGCTAAAATACGCTAAAATACGCTAAATTACGCAATACGCTAAAATACGCTAAATTACTCAATACGCTAAAATACGCTAAATTACTCAATACGCTAAATTACTCAATACGCTAAAATACGCTAAATTACTCAATACGCTAAACTACTAAATACGCTACTCAATACGCTAAATTACTGAATACGCTAAAATACGCTAAATTACTCAATACGCTAAATTACTCAATATGCTAAAATACGCTAAAATACTCTAAATAACTCAATACGCTAAAATACGCTAAATTACTCAATACGCTAAATTACGCAATACGCTAAAATACGCTAAAATACGCTAAATTACTCAATACGCTAAATTACTGAATACGCTAAAATACGCTAAATTACTCAATACGCTAAATTACGCAATACGCTAAAATACGCTAAATTACTCAATACGCTAAATTACTGAATACGCTAAAATACGCTAAATTACTCAATACGCTAAATTACTCAATACGCTAAAATACGCTAAATTACGCAATACGCTAAAATACGCTAAATTACTCAATACGCTAAATTACTCAATACGCTAAAATACGCTAAATTACTCAATACGCTAAATTACGCAATACGCTAAAATACGCTAAATTACTCAATACGCTAAATTACTGAATACGCTAAAATACGCTAAATTACTCGATACGCTAAATTACGCAATACGCTAAAATACGCTAAATTACTCAATACGCTAAATTACGCAATACGCTAAAATACGCTAAATTACTCAATACGCTAAAATACGCTAAATTACTTGGAATTATGTTAAATTACGTTGAATTACACTAAATTACGCTAAATAACAATAACTTCGCTAATTATGCTGAAATATGGTAAATTACGCTAAAATACGCAAAATTACGCTAAAGTAGACCGATTCTGTGCCATCTTTCATGAATCATAAAAAATAGTAAAAAAATTCCGAAAATAGTAAAAATTGGTATTCTACAAGTTCATTATGTAACTAATTTACTGAACTACTTGGATTGAATAATAGAAATGAAAATCTTAATCGGAAACTTCAACTCAAGTTTTGAGACTTTTCCCTTTGTTTTTTGGTGATTCTGAATTTTGGAATCCGGCATAGCGGGCACGGACGCATGCGCATTTTCTCAAGCTTTCCGAAAAGTGCTCATTTGCTGAAATCGGACACTCGAGCGCCGTTTTATGACCGTTTGAAGTTTCGTCGTCGTTTTTCGCCTTTTCAGTGAAGATATCGTCCCTATTCATATGTAATTTACCGTATTTTAGCGTAATGTAATGTGATTTAGTGTAATTTAACTTAATATAGTGTAACTCAACGTAATTTAACATAATTCCAAGTAATTTAGCGTATTTTAGTATAAATATGCTTCACAGAAGTAATCTAACTAATATATACAAAAAAAATTCGAACTTTTAGCGTTAAGAATTCAGCATCTTTATATTCATATATTGTCTCTAATCTAATCTTTAAAAAAAAAAAAAAAAAAACACTAGCGGACCGCCCAGCTGCTGGGCGGTCAGCTATGGAAATTGGACCGCCCAGTGGCTGGGCGGTCAGCTATGCACAGTGGACCGCCCGGCTGCTGGGCGGTCAGGTGGAAAAAGTGGACCGCCCAGCCCACGGGCGGTTAGGGTAGAAATAATTATAACTTTGGAGTGGGAGCAGATTTGATAATTTGTTTTTTTTTGGGGGTTTTAATAAAAATATCGGCAAAAATTGAAAATGTTGCTCAGTGAATTAATGACAACATCTCTGTAGAGTAATTAATTACCTTCCAAAGTTGAAAATGTTGCTCAGTGAATTAATGACAACATCTCTGCAGTATTATTGGGATTTGAGATTCTTGCCAAGTTGAAAATAACGGTCCAGATCAAGTAATTGTAAAGATTCTCTTTTACGGTACCGTCGGTGATATGAATTCAAATCGAATAAGGTCAATTTTCTTGAACTCATGAACCAACCTGGTGACCAATTGTGGCGAAATCGAGACTTGCTATTTCCAATTCGAGTTGGGATTATGATGTGAAAAAGGAGAGTGCGGTGTCGTATAAAGAACCGTGCCGATTGGGGTCTGTACGGATCTGACGTGGCAGGTTTCGTGAAAGCCGTAATATGAATAAACTGCCACGTCATGATGCGCCTCTCCCATTTGATGGATGCAATCTGCACCGTTCATGGATCGACTCCAATATTCCCTTTGGTTTAAATGTTCACTTTCCCACCTGCGCCCGGTCATCAAATCATCCCCAACCAAGAAATCAAATCTCCGTCTTCCCGCCTCCACAATTATTTCCCAACACCAACCAAGAAATCAAAAGTAATAAAGAATGGCCCGCCTACGCAGGGGGCGCAAGGAGAAATCGGAGATCCGAAGGGTGGTTCACCAGAGGGAGCTACGAATTGAGGTTTCCCGGAGGGAAGATGCCGAGCCGGCCAAACGACAGTCGGTAAGCACCGGCAAGAGATCAGAGATCCGAAGGGTGGTTCGCCGGAGGGAGATACGAATTGAGGTTCCCGGGAGGGAAGATACCGAACCGGCCATTCAACGGTCGGTAAGCAGTGCCGAGAGTACCACTGGCCAAATGGGGTACCCTGTCATACCGTACTGGAGTCCTGTCTGGGTGCCGGTGTGGCGTTTTAGCTATTATTATGGCGTTTGGGTTATAGTCTGGCACACAGGCTACGTGTAGGTTGTCGGGTTTGGTCCTGAGTGATCATAGGGGTTTAGCGTCATGTATTTAGGTGCAGAGTCTGTCTTCTGTATCTATACGTAATAGCAATAAAGATTATATTAATAGCAAAAACTATACAAATTTTCAAGCAACAAGACTGTAATAGATTGATAAAATAGTAAATAACAAATTGTAGTATTTTATTTTAATAGAAAATACCATACAAAATCAACATACATATGAATTAAAGTCCATCAACTTATTTTTTAAAAAATACTAAATTTTGAACATATTTGCTCATTGCTATCTTATAATATATGCCTGTTCCAATCTATAATAATATTATTTATGGATATTGTTGAATGATTATTCTTTTCATTGATTTTTTTTTATGAAAATATATTATTTTCTATGATAATTTTTTTGTTGTCTCCATTGCAAGGGTACGGATATCATAAATTCGTCATATATTTTTCAAGAAAATAAATAAATTTTCGTAACCCATGCTGGGTGAAATACAAATAGCCGAAATCGCAACGGAACAGTAGATAACAGAACAACACACAGGTAGACCCAGTGTATTCCGGGGGGGCAACTGTCTCCCTTGGATTTTGAGTTTTAGTGGAAATTTATCGGTTCCGACTGACTTTGCTTCCTCCTGGATTTTTTTTGCCCCCCTCTGGACGTTTAATTTGTAATTCGAGTTAAATTTAAGATTAAAATTGAAATAAATCTGTTGAATTTTGATTGGTAATTAGAATTATAAGTCAGAGCATCAGAAATTACAAGTCAATGCATTGAAAAGTATAAGTTAAAGCATTGTTTTTTGTCGAGTACCCAATTGGTTAATGGATTTAAACCTGATTAAATATTTAAATCCGATTCGATATTTTTTTACCCCCTAACAAAAATCCTGGATCCGCCCCTAACAACACATCGCTTGACAAAGAAGATGTGTTGTTCGTTTTTTTCTTTTCTTTTTTCTTAACAAACTATTTGGGCCCAAGCCCAGAATGAAATAAATAATTGAAGTAAAATAGAAGTGATAGCTTGAAAACCCGCTAAGGGCCGTCCCCTGTTTCTTTCGATTCCGAATCGTCTCCATTAAATAAAAAAGAGCATCTTTTGAGATAACTCATCTCGGTTGTCTGATTTTAAGCGGAGCTAATCCGGCCACAGCCTATAATTCAGTTATATTAGTGTAGATTAGATCGAATGAATCTTAAAGCAAATCGGACGGTTCAAATACATTAACTCAAAAGATTATTTTTTGAGTTAATACGAGGATACAAATTCATTTCTTTCTACACCATACGGGTCGAGGGACAAGTATCCTCTTAGGTACTGTAAAAGATTCCCCTTACTTTATGGCTTGAGATTTACTCCCAACTGCTTTGAGATTAATTCGTGCTAGCGCAAGAAGTAGTATTATTGGGCTTTGAGATTCGTGCCAAGTTAAAAAGAGCGTTCCAGATTCACTAATTGTAAAATATTCCCTATTACAGTACTGGGGAGGATCTGAATTCACGGGTCGAGTGTGTATCCTCTGAGATAGCTCAACTTTTGCGTGACTGATGTGTACGGTGTTTATTCGGGGATAGTGCAGGGGCCATATTATTTGTGCATTGAGATTCGTGCAGAATATATTTGACGGTTGAGATTTTCCAGAAAACACTCAAAGTTTGAGATATCTCAGAGGATGCCAATTCGGCGAGTGCGTATCCTCTCAGATATCTCATATTTTGCGTGACCGATGCCTATTGGGGGATAGTGCAAGGGGCAGAATTATTTGGGCTTTGAGAGTCGTGCAGTACGTATTTTAACGGTTGAGATTTATCAGAAAGTCACGTAAAATATGAGATATCACAGAGAATGCCAATTCCTCCTGGTAACAAATTTCTTTCAGATCTCCTGTGGCGAAATCGAGGCATTGCTACTTCAAGTTGGGCTTGGGAATTGGGATTATGATTTGGAAGAAGGAGAGTGCGGTGTCGTCTAAATCCCTGCGATTGGGATCGGTACGGATATGACGTGGCAGGTTTCGTGAAAACCCGTAATATGAATAAACTGCCATGTCATGATGCGACCCTCCCATTTGATGGATGCGATCTGCACCGTGCACATGTCGATTCCTATTTTTGGTTTAAATGTTCACTTTCCCACCTGCGCCCGGTCATCAAATCATCCCCAACCAAGAAATCAAATCTCCGTCTTCCCGCCTCCACAATTATTTCCCAACACCAACCAAGAAATCAAAAGTAATCAAGAATGGCCCGCCTACACAGGGGGCGCAGGGAGAAATCGGAGATCCGAAGGGTGGTTCACCGGAGGGAGCTACGAATTGAGGTTCCCCGGAGGGAAGATGCCGAGCCGGCCAAACGGTCGGTAAGCACCACCGAGAGATCGGAGATCCGAAGGGTGGTTCGCCGGAGGGAGCTACGAAATGAGGTTCCCCGGAGGGAAGATGCCGAGCCGGCTATACGACAGTTGGTAAGCACTGCCGAGAGTACCACCGGTCAAATGGGGTACCCAGTCATACCGTACTGTCCTGTCTGGGTGCCCATGTGGAGGTTTAGCTATTATCATGGCGTTTGGGTTATAGTCTGGTACACGGACTACGTGTAGGTTGTCGGGTTTGGTTCCGAGTCATGTAGGTTTAGCGTCATGTTTTTAGGTGCAGAGTCTGTCTTCTGGGTAGGTAATTATGTTGTCGTCGTTCACTGTTTCTTGGTTTTCTTGGATTCATTGTACAGGTTGGGGGTTTAGAGCCTATTGTTCTAAGTTATTATCTTGTGTTCATAGCTTGGTTGGATTAGTTATTGGGATTTGGTTTCTTGTGCGTTTAGGTTATCTGATGGTGTTAATGAAAAGGTTTTTGTCTTCTTTTCTGGTGATAATGTAAAATTCAGTAATATTAATAAAGAATCTATCTTGTGTTGGGAGTCTGTTGATCCAGTTGGCATCTTCAGTTCATTCATAGTCTAGTTCGGATAGGTTTTTTGTGTGTTTAGGTTATCTTAAGCGTTAATGTAAATATTTTATCTTTATTTCTGGTAATAATGTATAAATTAGTGAAATTAACAAAAGAATTGGGATCTTGTGTTCGAAGTCTGTTGATCTAGTTGGGATCTTGGATCATTCTTAGTCTGGTTTGAATTATTTATCCGGGTCTGGTTTCTTGATATGGTTTTTTTGTGTGTTTAGGTTATCTTTAGTGTTAATGGAAATATTGCTATCTTTTTTTTTTTCTCTGGTAATAATAGCTTCATGTCTTACTGCGTTTCTGATTTGGATTTGTTGGATTTTAATATCTATTTCATTATTTTTTCTGTTTTTCTTTATCTTGTATGGAAATAGTATGTTAACATTCTATTTTTTGATTGAGTTGTAAACTTGTAAAGATTCATGCTCTGAGATTTTGTATTTATTTCACTGATGAAAATTTTCGAATGAGTTTGTAATGATGTCAAGAATTAAATCTTCGAAGTTGCTTTTTTTCTATTTGGATGTGCTTTTTATTAATTGATGTCTTTTTCTTGAGTTTGTGTGTTTAATTAGATTATCTCAAGTGTTAATTTAAAGATTTTTTTTATTTCTTTTTCTGGTAAGAATCTAAAATGGGTGGAAACAGTAAAGAAATTAAAGCTTTATATCTTGCTGCGTTTTCTGTTGTGAATTTGTTAGATTTAATATTTTTTTTTTTCCTTTTTTGTTGTTTTTATTCATCTTGTTTGGAAATAGTCTTTTCAATTTTATCTTTGATTGAGTTGTAAAGGTTCTTACTCAGAGATTTTTATTTCCCCTTTACGGATGAAAATGTACAAAGGGGTTTGTAAGTTTATCTTAAGTGCTTTACTTTTTGTAGCCATACCAGTCAGTCCTATCTTTTTCTCCTTCAAAATTCAAGTCTTATGATTTCATTATAATCTATTGATTATATATGCTGTTTAATTATGCACATTAGGCATTTGAGAAAGGCCAGGACATAATATGCGATTTATTTGAATTTCAGGCTAAGTAATGTACGGTATATATCCTTCAAGAGGGATATGATTCTTTGAGACATCAGAATTCAGATGCTGATGGAGATTTACACAAGGGATGGATGCTATATATATTTTGCCGGAGAATGACCCGGGGTCTTACATACCACTTGAGAGTAGGTCCGATGGATTTAATCACCGTTGATTTGCTTTACGATTCATGCGTAACGCTTTAAATTCCGTGCGTGTCTGTTTCAATTTTTGTGCACACAAATCTTAAATTTGATCGGACGGTCATCATGCTCGTTGAACCTAAAAGTAGATCCGATGGGCATCGGACCTGCTCCGTTCTCCTTACATACATATTAGATTTACACAAGGGATGGATGATCCGGGGGGTTGTACATTTGTGATATATTGTAATAATGGCTTTTACAAGGGATGAATTAGCACTCTATACAATTCCGTAGCTTTTCTTTTTTGTTATCAGTCTCCAGGGATCAGATAACTTTAAGCTACCACACCCTTGATGTCTAATTACATGTTCTGATTTTCAAAGACTGTATTTTTTTTTTCACTTCTTAGATATTTCTGTAATTTTCTGATATGTGTTCGCATTTTGATTTCATTGGTCTTCAATCTTTAATTTGATTATCTAATTTTAATGGTGTTATGCTGATTCCATCTAAATGGAAATAATTATATAAAAAAAATGTAAAAGGAAAATATGGAGAAAATTAGTTAGGTATTATTGAGTAGAACTTCAGCTTTTGTGTATGAAAATGTATACTTTTGGTTAATAATGGTGCTATCTTTTGTATTGTACCAATCTTGAGATTATTATAACAACTAGCGATTAACTGATGCTGGTTTGGCAGAATCAGTGCTGTCTAGACAAATTATTCGAAATAACTAAATTATTGACTCAAGGAATTTGCAACCTCAATACTTTAAATGTTGAAAACAATCAACTTGAAGAAACATAATTAGAGAACCACATACTTATGTCATCAGTTTACAATTGAACCATTGAAAGAGACAAAACAAAAATTAATGGGACATATGTATATATAGAGTATGGCTAAATTGCTGCCGGCAGCATTCTGGCCAGCTGCTGCCGGGGGCAATTCGGTCATTTTCGGTGTTCAAACAACAAATCTGAACCGTTCAACGTGTTCTAAATATTAAAATCTACTTAGAGACCAAATTTTACATTTTTTGAAATTTTTTTACTATTTATTAAGCCACTTTGAAAATTCCAGATCACATGGTCTAGAATTTTGGTGCACTGTTCACCCGGATCAGCCAATTTCAAAGTGGCCTAATAAATAGCTAAAAAATTCCAAAAAATGTAAAATTTGGTCTCCAAGTAGATTTTAATATTTAGAACATATCTGTATAAAAACATTTGTTGTTTGAACACCGGAAATGACCGAATTGCCCCCGGCAGCAGCTGGCCAGAATGCTGCCGGCAGCAATTTAGCCATACTCTGTATATATATATTTCTCTGAATTACTATAGAAGAACTTGAGAAAAAAAAATTCATGAAACATCACTTTACATCGTACAGATAATTTTGCTTGCAAAAAGAAAAATGCTGAAATCAGCCAGCAAAAGCTAGAAGCAAAACCATGTAATGAATTGATTGAAGTATCACCTATCATAGAAAGGTAAAATCCTACAAAGTATAATACATGTTCAATAATTGCAATTGCACCTGAGGAACATGTAATACATAAAGTACTATAACCATCTAACAAGAAAAAAGTAGAAGATGAAACGGCCGGGCACTCAATAGCAAGGAACAAGCATTACTCTGCGACGAGGCGGGGGAGAACAGATGACCATCAGCGTCAGCGCAATGACGACTATCATGAGAAGCCCCATGATGTTCAGTTCTGGCTCGTCCGCGTCTAAGCAACACACCTTTCCCATCTCTCAAAAGACGAAACAGAGAGATTTTGGTTCTTTATTGAAGAAGCTTGCTCGGAGATCAGAACACAAACTAATGTACTGAGGTTGTTATGGTTGTAGCATTTCAGCCTTTCAGGCTCTAATAATAGCAGCAAGTACTGTTGTTGACTTGGGGAGACTTACAAATGATGTTCTGCTCCTCTCCAATTTGTACATAATTGATCATTAGAGAGTTTCAGATAGATCTGAGCTATCCATTTTAAATCCGACGATTTAAATAAAATCTGATTAGCTCGGGGTACTTGAAACGGGTGTACCCAATACAATTTGGTGAAGTCGTTATAGCGTTGAATTCTAATTTGGAATTTGATGGACCGCATAGTGCAATTTAGGTAATATGGCGGGCTTGATGGGTGTGTACAGAGTCCAAGTTGGTCAACCGAATCCAACGACCCACCTTTTTCCACGGGTGCTGATATTGACAACACTAATTCTTTTATTAACACAACATCTTCAAATATTTTTAATGTTTAGACAAATTTATTCTTCATTAATTATTTCCTTTTAAAATTAAATCTTTCACTTATATTGATGTCTATCAATATTTTCTTCTCTGTTCATTTTTCTTTTATAAAAGTATAAATTGTAGATGCATTACCATATATATGGTCTTATAGCAAAAGTAAAATGATTAACCTTCTATTCTGTTCTTTCTCCACAAAATTGAATTATAGCAAAAGTATGTGACCTTCTATTCTATTCTGTTCTTCAATCAGCACCATAATTGAATTATTGAACTTCAATCCGTCCAAAACAGAAATTATAATTTGTTTCTTTCAATTTTATTAAGTGCATAACTAGAAGAATAATTAAAATACCCTTAAACAATATAGTTGTGTTGTTTAGGATCAAATAAAATACATGAGTAGAACTAGGGTGTTGTCAAGTTTTTTGGTGAGCTTAACTTCAAAATTGACCGGATTGACTTCAAACGATGAATTTAAAGTTCAAAACCGTTAAAACCGATGAACTTCACAAGTGATATATTTACATGTCAAATTTTTAATTTTTCGAATTAATTTAGTATAAAGTCAAGCGGTAAAAAAAACATGATTTATGAGTTAATTTTAATATGTTCATTTTTTACTGCTTGACTTTATACTAAATTAATTCAAAAAATATAAATTAGATATGGAAACGCATCACTCGTGAAGTAGATCATTTTTAACATTTTGGATTCATTGTTTGAAGTCAATCTGTTAAATTTTGGAGTTAAACTTACTAAGAGATTTGGTGAAGTTAAGATCACCTAGTTCTACTCAAAATACATATACTAAATTATTTATTAAATTTGTTTAAAAAATTAGAAAAAGCAATATAATAGATTGGTTCATTCTCATTCACTCAATACTTGATTTTAGATTTTTTTTTTCCCTTATTTTAAAAGGTTTACAAAATAAGATGAGAAAATTTTCACAATTATAGAAATTAAGTAATAAATGATCGTAGCATATAATTTAGAAAAGATATAACAACTAAATATAATTTACATAAAGAAAAGATATAACAGTTACAGTAATAATTATGAGGGGGATAAAATTGTCCATTTTACACATATATTTGAAAATGTTGTGTTAATAATATAAAACGTGGTGTTAATATCACTGTCTTTTTCCATGGATTTCTCTCTGTTTTCTTTTCTTTTTTATGGTTCTGCTACCGGAAAATTGAGAAAGACCAAGCTAAATATTGTTTAATTAACATGCATTTTTTTACTTGCTTGTATTATTTCTTTTATTTTTATACGGTATATTAACCCCTGATGTTATAATTTTTTTTTATATATAAGAGCTCCAATAAATATATAGGAAATGAATCTGCAATCACCCTTCGTGCTAGGATTATTTTTTTTAGAAAAAATATTCATATGCGAGGACAAGCTTTTAGTCCGATGACTAATATATATACCACCCGGTAAAATATTGTATGTTCGAAATTTAATCATGAAATTCTCATGCATATTAAAATTGAAGACTTAATTCCATTTTTTATCTCACAAAAGAAAACAGCAAGTCGGCTAAGTTAATTATATCTTGCAATGGATGCAGGATTTTTTTTTTTAAAACATAATTAAAAAAAATATTTTTACCAAGCCAACATGATTACTTTCTTTTTTTTTTACAAAAGTTGGAACCGAATTGTCAATTCGGTCCGGAGTCTTTTTCGGATTTTCTGTCTGAAAGTAATTATGTTGGTTTGGTAAAAATATTTTTTTTTAATTATGTTTTTAGAAAAAAATCCATAGATGCAGGTAATTGATTGTGACATATTGACTTAGACTTGTCAAAGCAAAATGCAAGTAGACATTAGTTCCAGATCCTAACTACTTTTCAAAAGACAACACCACGAGACTTCTAGACCTCTTTTTTTTTTTTCCTTTTCTTTGCATTTTTTTTATTCTTTGAGTGACATTTTCATTTATTATTGCCCATCAATCAGAGTACGTCAAGTTATTGTTGTATTTTTCTTTATAAATATTAAAGTTAGAGTAAGATTACCAAATTGTTGTGCGATATTAATTCCGTTGTAGTTGTGCATTTTCTCATGGAACAAAGAAAGCTCCAGGATAAAACTCATTTTTTTTTTCATTTTTATAATTTCTTTTTGGAAAAGGCCTCCAGACCCCAGTCCAAGGTCTCTGTTATTTTAGCAACAAAAATATAGTAGGATCAGCTTAAGATTAAGAATGTAAATTTGTATCATGTCGGGATTTGAGTTATGTGTCGTCTGATGACCAAGTTAAATTTTCACGTGTTGTATTATATGTCATGATTAAAATTCTAAAATTGGATCATGAGACAAACAATCTTGATATGTTAATTGATCCTGCCGTGACCAAGTCACACCATGATCAAATGTGATGTAATTGGTCACATTTTTATTTTATTTCAAATTTTAAGTTTTTTAAGAAAGAAAAAAAATCAGAAAAATTATAAAGAATGTAAAATAAAGAAATAATGTAGCAAAAAAATTATGTTTAAAAAATTAAATTTATTGTTCGAAATTTGAAATATTATTTGAGATAAATAATACATAAACTTTTTATTAAGAAAAATATTGTTGTATATAACGTAGTATTGTGGGTCATGACTCATGATTCATTTTATGTGGCCGGATATGTAGTTTTCTTTTTCTATTCATAGTATGTTAATCGCCGAAATTTTTATTAATAACATTTTCAAAAAAATAATAAACCAAATAACCATCGTTTCTGGTCAATTTCAAATCTAACACGGCCGCATAACACTGGAGCGGACCCATTTGAGGGCCGCCGCAGAATGCCGGAGTGGACCCCCATATGGGGCCGCACTATGCCGGAGCGAACCCGGGGCTGCACTATGCCGAAGCGGCCCTTTTTTTTTATATCTGAATGTGAAGTTGATTATGATTTTGTTTTGGAAATTTTTATCAAAAATGTAAAGTTTGTACTGGAAGTTGTGTGTAATTACTTCTGTTTGAAATGTCGTTTAATCTGAAATTGTTGTTCGTCGTTTATTTGATTAAAAGAAACATTACAATAGAACAAGGAGCCATATAAAGAAGCATACAATAGAACAATGCTAATGTTATCGGAAATTACAAATACGTCTAATTAACCGAAAATAAACAACATTTTTACGAGTACAATTAAAAAAACAACATTAACTCTCAATCTCGTGCAGCTCGAGCAGCTATGTTTTGTCTTTCTTGTGTATCTCGGCCGGCTTGGTGTCCTCTTCTCCTATTATTTAGAACGTCCATCCACATCGGAATTCGGTTGTGCTGTCTTCTGCCCACAGAAATATTTTTATTCTCTGGAACAAGGATCGAGCCATCGTGTTGAGGCCATTCCAACTGATTTCCATACACATGCCATTGAGCGCTCCATGTGTTGATCAGTGTATGAATATGATAGTAGAGACTTACAAAGACGCTAGGGTCGATGCCTCGAGACGACACACGGACAGAACATGAGAGCACGGTATTCTCTCCAATTGAGGCTTCTGGCACGTGCAAGTTACCG
Organism: Carex myosuroides; assembly: GCA_028015225.1. Classification (NCBI taxonomy): domain Eukaryota; kingdom Viridiplantae; phylum Streptophyta; class Magnoliopsida; order Poales; family Cyperaceae; genus Carex; species Carex myosuroides. Next base: position 12,569,887 of record CM051474.1, read on the forward strand.
TGTGATCATCCCCGATTATCACCGTATATTTGTAATTGGCCTTGGTAAACCGGCCAGAATCGTCAGGTATGAAAGCGTGAACTCTCTCCTGTGTGGAGGTTACCTCGAACTCGTTGTTGTTTCCAAAGCCCCCAGCGTCTTCATTTTATCGGACCTCTTGAACCGTTTGTTGATCAGCTACGAAAAATTAAAAAATAATGAAGAAGTCAGATTTTTTTAACAAAGTTCATTAAAAATTATGAAGAAAGAACTACAAATAAAAGTACCTGATGCACACGACACGAGAATTGTTGACCTTGACTAGCTTCTCATTCCGCTTTGGCCCTCCTTTGCGCAAATCATGTCATGCATTTGTAAAATGTGTCTTCAATTATTGCTGCAACCGGTAACTTACGAGAGGACCTGAAGACATTATTAAGCGACTTGGACCCGTTTGTAGTCATGATGCCCCAACGGTAACCACCGTCCAGTGCTTGGAATATCTTCCATGGTTTGGGGCACTCGTTCTCATCTTGATCCAAATATTTACCCACACCGTCCAGCCAATTGAGGGCATGTCACATGCCTGCCCCATTGCTTGCATTCCTTGCTCGTATCTCCTCATCTTCCTCTTAGCCACACATATTCTAAAAAAACGGATTGCCTTATCACTGCAACCGTTCTTCTTCATGTTCTCGGCTATGTGAGTAGCACAAAGACGGTGAACACATTGATCATCATCCTCCTCGTTCCACCCCATATCATCTTGTCTGAACACCTTCTTGATACCCTTTCCCCTATCAGTGATGACACACATGAATCTGGAGCGGATTACATTACGGCGCAACCATTTCATGAACCACGCACAATAGTCATAACTCTCTGATTCTACCAGTGAAAAAGCCAACGGGAGGAGCTGGTTTTCAGCATCGTACCCGGTTGCAATCAACAGCTTGCCTGTGGTAAAACAATCAAATTAATTTCGTAAGAGCCGAAATCAACTAAAATAAATAAAGTAAAAACAATCAAATTAGTTACCTTTATACCGGCCTGACAGGAAACATGCATCAACGGTGATGACCGGTCTGATATGTTAAAAAGCAGCTATGCACGGTCCAAATGCCCAAGCCGCCCTATGAAAATACTTTCATGGTCCAGGTTTACCAGTGGGATATGAGGTTACCTCAAACAATGTTTCTGTCAATAAATTTAAAAAAATAAGTTCAATTTTTGATTGATAATGAAATGACATAAAAAATGAAGGAACAATGTAGTACCTGGGTTGCTTCTTTTGATTGCCTCCAACAATGGAACTACAAGAGAGTATGACCCCTCCCAACTGCCAAATTGACGGGCTATTGCCAACTCACGGCCACGCCACAATTTGTTGTACGCCGGTATCTGACCGTTGTACCTTTCAGCAACAGCAATTCGGACAACTTGAATACTCAAGTCGACATCGTTCCTCATGTGAGCGGATATACACTCGGCAACCATAGTAGCTGACAAATGGGCGTGATCTGTTCTTGTCGCATCCGCGTGGCATGAATGTTGTGTTGGGCACTTGGAGACACGCCATTGTGTTCCATAACCGGTGGCCTTTGCGAGTATATACCACCCACAGTAACTGTCATTGCACTTGAACCTAATTCTTGTGTGGTCACTGTGCGTATTCATTATCTCTTTGTTGCAAAGGATGTGAAACCTGGCAATTGCGCTCTTCATTGCCTCTTTTGAGTCATACGTTTGTCCCTCAGACAATTCATTCTCATACTCTGCCCTCCTTCCAAACAAACCCGAATTGGCTTCCATAAACCCTGATGTGTCGTTGAAAGCATGAATCGGGTGCTGAAACCCGCGATCCATTATTCGAAACCCGCGATCCATCTTGAAAGTCCTTGGTAGTCCGAGCACAGGCCCGGTATCTTCCTGGTCAGACTGATCGCTCATACCCTCCGGATCACTATCAACCCAATTTTCCTCTGCCTCTAGTATTTCCGGATTCACTTCTTCATCGGTTTCTTTCGGATCACAAGTTTGACCCCAATGAGCAGTCCGACTAGATGAAGGCTGGTCAGTCTGGGATGGGGCCCGACGGGAGGGTCGGTCCCTCTGAACTGGGGCTCGATTATTGGACGGTTGGTCAATTTGGACAGGGGACGGACTAGAGCTGGATGAGTTACCCCGACTACGACCCTGGATTAACCTCATAACTGGGTTCGAACGCCGGGCTCTGGTAACCTCCACATATAGGTCAATTATCTTGTATGCACCCCCAGAAAAACTCATGGTTTGGTTGTACAATACCTGCCAGACTCCCTCATTTTGAATTGGAAATAGTTGGAACCAGGTTTGTGATGAACTAGTCGGCATGCTAATTTTGGCATCAATTTTAAGGTCATACTGACCCTGATCCAACCCCAAATTCTGACATATACTTGATTTAAGTCCCAAATAATCAGTACCCGGCAATACCGGGATCACAGTAACATGTCCAATACTATAGTAAACCCCATTAGGACCTGTTAAAACATCCCCACCAGTGTAGATGGATACCATAAGAGCCATTTTTTCAATCCAATACAGAAGAAACCTACAATTAAAAATTAACTAAATTAATTATTCTAATTTAATTATTCTAAATTAATTATTCTAAATAAATTATTAATCTACTGAAATAAAAATAAAAAATTTAAAAGAAGAGAGAAAAAACTTACAGATCAGAGAGCTAACTCAGGAGAGAGAAGGTGTGAGAGTGTGGAATGAAATTTCGCTGTCATTTTCAGGCTATAAAGAACATGGTCCGCTCCGGCATAGTGCGGACCCATATGGGGGTCCGCTCCGGCATTCTGCGGTGGCCCTCAAATGGATCCGCTTCGGTGTTCTGCGGCCGTGTTAGATTTGGAATTGGCTAGAAACGGTGGTTATTTGATTTATTATTTTTTTGAAAATGTTATTAATAAAAATTTCGGATGTTAATCGTGCTGTGATCAAGTCACACCATGATTGATCATGTGATCAAATGCGACATAATTGGTCACATTTAATTATTTAATTATTTCAAATTTTAAGTTTATTTAAGGAAAAAATCAGAAAAATTATAAAAGAATGTAAAATAAAGAAATAATGTTGTAAAAAAATTATATTTAAAAAACTAAATTTATTGTTCGAAATTCGAAATATTATTTGAAATAAATAATGAAATAAATTTTTTTGTTAAGAAAAAAATTGTTGTATATAACGGACTATTGTGGGTCATGACTCATGATCCATCTTATGTGGCTGGATATGTAATTTTCTTATTTTATTCACATGGGCAATCTTTTGACATATTTGATTGGAGGAACTTTAGTTGTTGTGCCATATTAATTCCATTGTGCATTTTCCCATGGAACGTAGAAAAGTAGTTCCACATAAGAACGCTTTTTTTTATTTTCTTTTTATAATTTATTTTTGGAAAAGGGACCCGAGACCCGGTCGGACAAGTATCCTCTCCATTACTGTAAAAGATTCCTTTCGCTCTGTGGTTTGAGATTAACTCTCAGCCGCTTTGAGATTCAGGCTGATGGAGGGGCAGTATTCTTGGGCTTGGAGATTCGTGTCAAGTTAAAAAGAACGGTCCAGATCAAGTAATTGTAGAAGATTTCCTATTACGGTACCGAGAAAGATCTGAATTCGACCCGGTCAAGGTCTACGTAAAATAAATTCCACTGTAAGGTTCCGAATAGAATATGTGCGTGTCGTTCAAATTTTAAATTGAACAGATGGACTGATTATGTGCAAAAAATGTGTCTTAGATGACTGATACAAATTCACACCAAGATAGAAAAAAATATTTGATCTTTCATTAATCGGAACATTTTTTTAAGATAAATACATCGTTCATTTACCCGGATAATTACGTTTAAATATTATTATGTTTTATTAATTTTTTATTTCTATAATTTGCTTATGAATAGATTTTATTTGTCTTATTTTAATCATGAACGGTTTTTTGAAATTCATGTTCTAACATTTTGATTGGAAAAATTACGACGAAAATGCAAATAAATATTTACTTCGAGCAAAAGCGTTACAAACGTGTTTATTCAAAAAACTTTAAAAATTTCATCAAACAAAGCTTTACTAACATGATACCGTCAATATATATTTTTCATCAATTTTGTAGCTCCAAGCAAAAGTAAAAACAATAAACCTAGAATTTCACTATGTAGAATCGATATGGAAGTGCAAGCAATATATTTTCCAAAAACTTAAAATCTGCAGAAGAAACTTAAAACATACCTCTGCACTGTTGCGACACTTCAGAGATAATAAAGTCCTCACTCATTTTCTTAACACTCTTATTATTAACACTGAATGTATCCTCACATATTTCCTACTTTGGGAGGAGACCAAGTCTGTCTCCGAAATTTACCCATCCTTCTAAGGGTCGTCTTATCGGTTCCATATTCGATTTGAGCGTTGACTCGTTGATATCATCGGAAACGACATGGGTCAGGCGTGGAGCTGGCAATGACAGTGCCCACACATTGCTTCTTCAAGTCCTGATTTCTTACCTAGAAATGGGTATGGTACCAGCATGATTGAATGATCTCCTCCTGGTATTCTCGGGCACGAACGCCCCAAAACAACCACAAACATATTAAATAGTTACTCATGATTATGAATCTTTAACAAAGTATTCTCGGATCGGGCACGAACGCCCCTAATAACAACCACCATATTAGATATTGTCTTATGAATCATCGACAAAGTACTCACCGGATCGCCTGCATTATGAATCATCGACAAAGTACTCACCGGATCGCCTTCATTATGAATAATCGACAGTGTACTCACCGAGTCGACATCTATCCTTATTGTTTATACGATCTTATGAGATTGACTTCTTATTTTCAACATATTCACTACTTTTCTTCCTCTTCTTTATTCGTTAAGAGTTACTAACATACAAAAATTCTTTTCCATTTTAATTATGGAGTTTATTCCGTTCTATTATAGTATTGATTAATTGTATATAACATAACATTGCGCAAAAAAGTTATTATTCTTAGTCGACAAATAAACATTAGATGACTCATCTTGAAATTCAGTACATAGACATCTTTTTATAGAGGCTGTAGTATGTGTGTAGTGTATAACAGTTCGTACTATGAATTAATATTTTTATTTTTAAAGTTCAAATAATTGATCTAAACTGTTTAACATGATCTCTATATAAAAATATAATTGTAGATCAAATTTATATTTTTAGAATTTTCTTTTTTTTTATAGACATAAAATCACTCGATCTAAATAGTAATTTTCTACATATCTAAAAAATAGTAAAGAAAATTAAAAAATATAAAATTTAGCTTATAAGTATATTTTCATATAAAAATCACGTTGAATGGTTTTGACTGACTATTTGAATCTTGAAAATAATATTAATATGTAAAATGAACCAATATATGCTATACACAGTACCATAACCTTATTCTTTATATATATATATATATATATATATATATATATATATATATATATATAAATAGAGGAGGGATCAAGTTACAACAAAGTTACAACTATTTTTTTCATTTTCAAAGTCCAAATCGTCGATCCAAACCGTTCAACATGATCTTCACAATAAAATGTGCTTGCAGATCAAATTTTACATTTTTTTTGAATTTGTTACTATTTATTAAGTATTTTACAAAAAATAGTCATATTCAGGCCATTGAATTTTGTACCCATCTTAATAAATAGTAAAATAATTCAGAAAAATGTAAAATTTGATCCGCAAGCACATTTTATTTAGATAATCATGTTGAACGGTTTGGATCGACAATTTGGACTTTGAAAATGAAAAAAAATGGTTGTTGTAACTTTGTTGTAACTTGATCCCTCCTCATATAAATATATATATATATATATATATATAGAGTAAGGCTACGGTGCTTTGCAAAGTAAAACCCCCTCTTTACTTCGGGCTACTTTTTGCATTTTGAAAATCCAAACAACCGATCCGAACCATTCAACATGTTCTAAATATTGAAATGTGCTTGGAGACCAAATTTTACATTTTTGGAACTTTTTTACTATTTATTAAGCCACTTTAAAAATCGCTGATCCGGTGGTCCAGAAAATTATACTGTTTTTTACTGTTCACCATTGGATCAGTGATTTTCAAAGTGGCTTAATAAATAATAAAAAAATTCCAAAAAATGTAAAATTTGGTCTCCAAGCACATTTCAATATTTAGAACATGTTGAACGGTTCGGATCGGTTGTTTGGATTTTCAAAATGCAAAAAGTAGCCCGAAGTAAAGAGAGGGTTTTACTTTGCAAAGCATCGTAGCCTTACTCTCTCTCTCTATATATATATATATATATATATATATATATATATATATATATATATATATGAGGAGGGTTCCAATATCTCATGTTTTTCATATCTTCATCATGCCTCATGTTTTATATTTATGTTTTCAAAGTCCAAACTGTCGATTTGAACTACTCAATATGATATCATACTTAAAATATGCTTGGAGTCCAATTTATAATTTTTGGAATTTTTATACTAAAATAGTGATTTTGTACCTATCTTAAAAAATAGTAAAAATGTTCCAAAAATTATAAAATTTCATCCCAAGCATATTTTAGTACAAAAATCATGTTGAGCAGTTCATATTGATAATCTAAACTTTGAAAACGTAGATATAAAACATGAGACATGATGAGGTATGAAAAATATGAGGTATTAGAACCCTCATAAAAGTTTGTTTTCTGGATTGCATAAATGTACTTCAGATATTGGAGGGTTTTAACTTTTAAGTTTTAACTGAAGAAAAGAGAAATTTAAGTTTTAGTTCCCGATTTTTTTCTTAAAAGAAACAAATTGATCGTTGAGCTTTGATTTACATCTAATTGATCCTAAATTTTTTTTTAACAGCCATCTTAGTTTGTAAAATTTCATTTGCATCCTATCAGTTGTTAAAATTGTAAAAAAATAACTTTAAGCACATTAATTTCTTTGAAAATAATTACATAATCCTTCTATCGTTGATTTTCAAAATTACCAACTTAGTTTTTTAAAGACTAATTGTGTACACATTTAAGTTTAAAGATCAATTTGATGTAAATAAAAATTCAGCTATGAAATTAACTTATTAAAGAGATATCCGACAACATCAAACTTCTAACTTTTTCAAAATTTTATTGAAAAACTAATAATTATTTTTACCAAGTCGTGTGATGGGACCTCAATACAAAAAAAATATTATGTAAATGATTCACGCTTCCACTCAATTCCAACTCTCTAGTTTCAAATTTACTCGAGTTTCAATAAAAAAAAAATTATTCGAGCACAAAAGAGTCGCACATTCGAAATACAATTAAAGTTTCTCAAGTATATTTGAAGTTGAGACGATTTTTATCTCAATATGTTCAAAACTATTTAATATTAACAAATATTTTTTTATTCATATTTCAAATCTGTGATTTCTTAATGAAAGAGCATTATATTTGTTACTAGTCTAAAAGTTGGATCGATCTCTTGTTTTTTAAGTTGAGAACGCAAAAATCTCTCATTAGAAAAATCTCTTGTTTGATTTATATGTGCTTCTGTACCAATTGCTAATGATGTATACTGAATTGTTTCCCTCTGGTGTTTTGAGTCCGCATCGTCTGCATTAACTCAAAATAGCAACTTTTGAGTTAATGCATCTCGGTCATTTGATTTTAAACGGAGCTAATTCGGTCACAACTTATAATTCAGAGGGCCCTTTAATATTAGTGTAGATATAGTCCGCATAAATTTTAAAGCGAATCGGATGGTCCAGATACATTAACTAAAAAGATTTTTTTTTTTGAGTTAATGCAGAGGATACATTCCATTATGATTACTTCAGAGTTTCGAACTTTCGATTGAGAAGTTGGTAATTGGTCCACTTTTCTATCCACAATCTCAGCTGCGTATTTTGTGTAGCAAATCTTGTAGTGAATCAAACTTGCAATTATAGGGTAAACACAACCATAGTAACAAGATTCACAAATTATTCAGATTTGAGCTAAAAGTGAATCAATCCACATATTATTCGGTATACCTGAAATATTTCCGAATTATTCGCGAATTTTACGAATTATTTACAAATTATACCCGAATTTATTCTCTAGGCCAAAAAACATTATAGTATAATTTTTTTTTATAACTTTTTGGCTCTCTTGTGAGACTAATATCTCCGGTCCAGACTCAATGTATAATGACGAATTATATCTAATTATTACCGAATTACGAATTTTTAACCCACCGAACCTTTCCCAATCATTAAGTTGTCACTACGAACACAACTACATGCATATATCTATACATAAGAATATGAAGCTGAAATCCAGTAATGTGTTTGTGCTGGACGAAATAAGACGTCCGAAAAAAACAAAGTTGTCTATGCTGAAAAACGAACATATAGCCATGATTTTTAAAAAAAATTATGTATCACTTGATGGAATGTCAAAAATCAACTTGTTATATATAAATTATAAAATTTGAACTCCAAGCATATTTTAGTATAGATATTATGTTAAGCGGTTCAGATCGACAATTTGGACTTTGAAAAATAAATATAAAACATCAAGCATGATGAGATATGAAAAACATGAGATATTAGAATCCTCTTTAACTTTTATATACTTATAAGTGTTTTCCCAATACTTTTTTCAAATATGACACGCAACGCGGTTTTCTTTTCTGGTTATTTTCTAGCAATAATTGCTTTAAAAATTCCTTAAACAAACTCTTCCTTACTTTAATTAGAGCACCAAGTTCTATTGGGAAATTTCTTATGAGAGAACTACTGAAAAAATTTCTCATAAACACTTCGAGAGAATATTAAATAAACATTTCACCATCAAGTTACATACTTATTAATTACTCGGTTTTATAGACCCGTATACTCTCTTTCCACTAAAAACTGCCTCTGGAACAGATGAATGAAATTGTTCGATTCCAGTAATTTACAGTGTGTAGCAAACAGCAACGACCAGACCACATTACCATTTACCACAATGCCCCTTTCTTCCTTACTAACTCGCTACATATTTAACTACCGGCGCCGTTTGACAAATCAATCCCTGGATTTATAGGAAACCACATTTTCTTTTCCACGCAGGCCGGAAAGTAGGAACACGTATCCTCTGCATTAACTCAAAAGGGAATCTTTTGAGGTAATGCATCTCGGCCGTTTGATATCAAACGGAGCCAATCCGGCGGTCTGATTTTAACATAGGGATCCTTTAATATTAGTGCGGATCTAATTTCTTAAAGTGCATTGGATGGTCCAGATGCATTAACTCAAAAGATTACGTTTTGAGTTAATGCAGAGGATACGAATTCGGAAAGTAGAATTTCGCTTTCTTTTCAGAGGCGACTTTGATCACTGTCCCGCCTTTCCCTTCCTTGCCAAGTCGCAAGTAGATATATTTTTTTACCTCACCCCTACTTCTCCCCTCTCTTTAGTTCCAGTTACGCCTTGTTATTTTCTTTTGTTATATTTGTATATGAGTCATGGGGTTTTGTTCGTGCTTCGGCCGGGAAGGAGAGCAGAAAGGGACCTCTGGGTTAAACTTGCCGCAAGCTAGAGTTGTCTCTGGTTAGTTTCGTGTCTTCTTGGTCAAATATTTGGTACCGGACTCAATCGTACCGGACTTAACACGAGTTTCACACGTTCCCATCTTTCCTTCTTTCTAAATCTTCAAAAGCTTTTAGATAGTTCCAATTATTTTTTTAAATCATATTTAAGTTAATTATATGATTGTATTTAAGTTCTCTGTCAGCAGTAGTCGAGTCAAGGCAACATTACTCAGTGAATGGCGGTCATGAACCAGGTACTAATGGTGAAAATAGAACACAATTTCCGATACGAACATTTAGCTACTATGAGCTAGCAGCTGCCACTACATTTTTTAAAGAAGACTTATTCCTGGGTAAGGGTGGGTTCGGCTGTGTGCACAAGGGTTGGCTGGACAATGGACAGGTCTGTCATTTCTCTAATCATCAAAAACTACATACCAGTACAAGTCTCTTTATACAGTATATACTGGTAGATATGTACTGGATTATTGTACCGAACAGTTAAGTCAATATTGTTGCATGCTATCCGGATCACAATTTCATCTCTTTTTCTTTTCCTACTTTTCTTTATTCTTTTATTACATTGCTTAATTGAAGGTCAGTATAGGGATCAGGGGTTAATTAGGTCTTAGGCAACATCCTCTGGCCAAAGTACCGCAATCGAAACCTATTAAGTTGGGTAAAATACTATCAACTCAATCATTCTGGATTATTCTGATGTTTTATTTTTGAAAGAAAACCACTATGAACACCTTTAATTTGTGTGTGGTACTCAACAATGTAAAAACAGTACTAACTTGGTTTTATGGATGGCTTTTCTATTGTGTAGGTTGTGGCCATAAAACAACTAGACAGGAATGGCCTACAAGGAAACAGAGAGTTTCTAGTAGAGGTGCTCATGCTGAGTTTATTGCATCATGAGCATCTGGTAAATCTTATTGGATATTGCACGGATAGTGACCATTGGATGCTAGTCTATGAGTACATGCCTTTAGGATCCCTAGAAGATCATCTTCATGGTTAGATTAACCAACTCCTCGTTTTTTTTTCAATTTTATTTTGTCTCATATTTTACCGACATTTAGCACAAATCTTTATCAATTCTTCAATCTAATTTAAAGACTTTGATGTCTGTGGTCTGAATATAGCCTCGGTTTAACCCTTGATTGTGCAATCTGATTAAACATGTCACAAGGGAAAAAGAAATTGGGAATACTGAAACTATTAGATAAGTTGGAAAGCTTGGTTATTTCATTAGTGAATCTGACCCAGGGCATAGTCAAAATTGAGTTTTTCAATTTAATACTTAAACCAATTTAAGCACAATTCTTTGTCATTTTTCAAATAAGCTATTTTAAAGGATTTCATGTCCCAATATTTAGTGAAATTTTCGTCATTTCTTTCTGCAAGCTAGTTTGAAGTTTTACGTTCTCAGTTTCTTATTGCCCACATTATTTTACACCCAAATAAGCCAAGGAAAACAAAATTGATATTATTTCCAACTTGTATGAGAAAAATAACATTTCAGTTACATGCAACCTCATAATGTCAGTCAGTACATACTTGTGTTGACCTGACTGAAATTATGCTGAACAACCTAGCCATGAACTTAGTACCAATTGAATTTGATAGGATCTTGATATGAAATAGACCCTCATCCTGGGTTGACCATGCTGCACGTTCATCTGATATGTTTTATATATGCATGAAATAGATCTACTATGCTGAGCAAACCAAAGGTCTACAATCCACCAAATTATGTTTTAAGTCTGATAAAGACTTCTTTCCTGTATTGACCAGATTAAACTTTCTAAATGCTTCTAAAGTACTTTTATATTTTTACTAAAATAGACCTTCCTCCTGACAAGGCCCCTCTTGACTGGAAGACAGGGGTGAAGATATTAGCTGGTGCTGCTAAAGGCTTACAGTACTTGCATGACAAAATTAACCGTCCTGTCATATTCAGAGATTGCAAGCCATCAAATATACTTCTCGGTGAAGGATACTTCCCGAAGCTATCAGATTTCGGGCTCAAAGCTCGGACCCGTTGGGGACAAAACCTATGTTTCAACCCGGGTCATGGGGACACGGGGATACTGTGCTCCTGAATATGCAGCTACCGGGAAGCTGACGGTTAAATCAGATATTTACAGTTTCGGGGTTGTCATACTTGAATTAGTCACTGGCCGTAGAGGGTACGATGAAAAGCGGCCCAAGTATGAGCAGGAAGTCGTTGACTGGGTAAGTTTTCGTTACTTTTATATATATATTTTTTTGAAGTAGTGGGTGAATCCCACCGTTTTCATTGATATGAAACCATTCAAACAGGATACCAGTACCAAGCCACTGGTACATGGTTCCTGGCAAATGTACAGATACAGAACTAAAGTTATTACAAGTTCATCTCATATCATCACCAAAGAAAACCACTAGAGCAAACATGAAACAAACCAAAACATCACAGAATTGACCTAACAAGTTCACATACCAAAAAGCTTGCAAAAACTAATTCCTATTAACTCCTTTAAATTCTAAAGCAGCTTGATCATGCACCTTCACTTTCCTCTCTCCCATTTGTACCAGGGGGTAGAGCTCTTGTCCTCTCCTCCTCCTGTACCAGATCCTCCCCTTGAACCAAAAGACCTATTGAAGACTGAATATGCAAATCATTAACATCTCGTGGGATAATAAGTGATAGCTTAAAGAAAGAGTTATCCGGTTTTGCTTTACACCAAAAAGAAGCTAGTGATATAATTTGAGCTCCAATTTTCCTAATTGATGTGGCAGTATTTGAAAACATAAAGCATTCCTATTTAACCATACTGTCCATATAACAACTCCTCAAATTAAATCAGCTAACAACCTATCTTTAAGGGGTATCAAAGCATCTATAAACCATAAGTCCTGCAGATCATCACAATTACAAGTAAAACCATTATAAGCAATTATCCATTCCCAAATATGCACAATCCAAGGAAAGCTGACAACAAGTTAGTTGTAGTTTCAGGTTGACCACAACAAAGGCAATCAGTTCACCCTAACCAACCTTTTTTAGATAAATTAACCTTGGTATGTATTTTATTTTGCCTAACCAACCAAAGAAACACTTATTTTTAGTGGGATTTTTAACATCAATTGTGGAATTTGGAATTCCACCATAATCCAACCAAGTGTACAATGAGTGCACTGAGAATTGTCTATTAGCTCACCATCTCCAGTACAGCCTATCTGACTGTGTATGATCTAGTGTTATTGCAGAAATATGTTGTTGTAATAACAACCATTCCTCTCTAAAGGATAAATTCATAGAATTTTGACCTAACACATTAGCAACAGGCCTGTTCATCATCCACAATTGAGAACAAGTGTGGATATGCACTACATAAAGCACAGTCACCTGTCCATCTATCTAAACCAAAAAGCTGTTGACAATCCATTTCCAATTTCTTATACAAATCTTGTGCTAACTAAATCTTTTAAGGTTATGATTCCTTTCCAAAAGTAAGAAATTCTAGATGGGGAACAGTGGGTATCCTGAATCTTGGGGTCATTGTATCTGTACCACCATTTTGCTAATAGGGAAATGTTCATATTTGCAAGGTTAAACACACCTAAACCTCCCTATTCCTTGCTAGTACATACAATTTTTCAAGAGATAAGGGAATATTTTACTGTGCTACCACTGAACCATAAGAATCTTCTTTTTAATTTATCAATTCTAAGTAAGATTTTTTTGGGCATCTTATAAATTGCAAAATGGTATTACAGAAATGACTGAGTTTAAAAGGGTAATTCTACCCCTAAACATAATAATTTACCTTTCCATCCTTGTAATCTGTGTTCTATTTTGTCTACCAAGGTATTCCAGTGTTCAACTTTAATAAACGGGAACTCCCAAGTAGGTGATGGGCAATTGAACAATTTTACATCCTAACTTATCTGCTAGCACTAGCTATTTATATCATTCAGATTTTCAGGGTACCATTTCACATTTAGAAAAACTTATTTTGAGACCTGACAATTTCAAAACCTAATAAAATCCATTTCAATGCCTCAATCGTAGAGGGTTTGGCTTCTAAGAAAATGATAGTGTCATCTGCAAAATGCAAATTTAGAATGCTACCAATTCCCTCAAATTCTCCTAATCCTTTTATATGCCCTGTTTGTTGTGTTGTTTTCGAAATATCATTGAGCACATCTGCTACTTGATCAAACAAAAATGGAGAGAGGGGTCTCTCTGTCTGAGCCCCTCTTACATTGGAAATAGGCCCCTAATTCACCATTTAAATTTACAAGACTTACTACTCTCTTAAGATGTATTTAATCCAACTTTGGAATTTAGTTATTTCTATCCATTTCTTTCATGCTTGATGTTTTTTCTTTATTAGTTATTTATTTCTGTCCTGGAGGTCCTGTGTTCGAATCAGCCTCCTTGCAAAAATGCAAGGGGGAGGCTGCCTAGAAATTCCCTTCCCCAGACCCCACAATGTGTGGGAGCTTTTGGCACTGGGTACCCCCTTATTAGTTATCTTTTTCTTTGTTGTTTAGGTTTTCCATTTGCATTTTTTCCCTGTTGTTATCTTTAATTTTGATGTAGTCTTGGGATTTTGTTTTAATGGAAACTTTAAACATGGAAACCTCTTTTAGGAAAAGAAGCTTTGAATGTTGTTTATCAGCCTTAATTATTGGCACATTACACCTGAACATTGAAAAACAAGTAAAAAAAATGGAAGCAAAAAGAAAAACACCAAAATTTACTTGGTTTTAGGTCAGTACAGTATTTTCCGTTTCAATTGACCATGCTTTTGACTCTCTGATAGCACTGAAACTGATTCTAATTCTCTCATCAGGCCCGTCCAATGTTAAAAGATCACAAAAAGTTATCCAAAGAAATGGCCGATCCGGCTCTTAAGAAGCAGTTTCCTCGGCGGGGTCTCTTCCAAGCACTGGCCATTGCTGCAATGTGTCTGCAGGAAGACGCTGCAAAGCGGCCTGAAATCCATGAGGTCATGACTGCTCTTTCTTTTTTGGCATCTCAGTCTGAGGTCTCAAATGATTATTACGGGGGCCCATCTACACCAAAATCGTTGCAGAAGCACCCGATGGTTGATTGCTATAATCAGCAGGACTCAAGTCGTACAGACCAGGGTTGGACCGTTGGAGACAGCCGTACAGTATGATTGTTTAGTGGCCTTTCGAAATAGAGCAAGAAACAGATCGCTACTCACAGTTTGTTCTTTAGATAGTAAGTCCAATAATCTGAATTAGGGAACCAATAGGATTTTTAATTTTTTTTACACTGGGTAGTAAGAACAGTAGCATCGAGAATTGCTACAAATGCTGTGTTTCTGGACCGGAAACAACTCTGACTTGTAGCAGTGCTTCTGTTTTTCCTTTTAGCATTCCTATATTTCATACCTGTTTCAGGTATTCTTGGGAGTTTTTTTTTTTTTTTCCCTTTTTCAAGAATTGGATTTCTGTCGCAAGGAAACCAAAGGCAAGACAGTGGCATTTTGGTTGTTTCCAAATCGCCCTATCCAGTGTAAGAAAAATTAAAAACTTCACAGCTTTCCAAATTCCAATTACTGGACTTACCAAACTGTGTTTCTTGTCTCTTATTCAAGTCCTTGGTCAGTTCCTGAGCTGTCAAATACATCAATGTGTTTTTGTGTAGGGAATAAAGAGTTCATTTAGGATTAAGGGTGCACTGTATATAGTAAAAATATGAATTTATAGAATTATGCTGTAGTTTATAATATAGTATATAGGAGTGATAAAATGCCCCAAGCAGTGCACCCCTTTATATCTCCCACTATCATCGCAGTAGGCCCCACTTGTTCAAGCTTTTTAGGGGCTGTTTTGTCAGTAAATGTTGGAGCGTAAGGGGGGCGTTGACTGTGGGCACTTTATATTTTTCCAAAATATAGATTGGAAGCAATAGTTTGCACTTGTGTAAATATCTTATATATTAGCACTGTGGAAAGGTTTTTCTTATGGCAGAAATATCTTGTCAAATGGATTGTTGTGATGTTTAAATTGCAGAAATTGGAACAAACAACGAGTTTTTGCGGCCCGCAAAGTGTCTCTGGAGTAGTGGTGTAAACGGATCGGATATTATCTGATTTCGTCCGAATCCGAATCCGGAAAATTACTTAAATTATCCGATCCGTATCCGTATCCGAGACTATCCGTATCTATATCCGTATCCAAAAAATCATAACAGATAAGAATACGGTAAGATTTTTAACTATCCGTATCTGACCGTTTATATCCCTAAATCACAACAAATACACTCTATGTTCTTAAATTGATTTATTAAATTGCATATACATACTAATGATTTATTAAACTGCATATTCATATATATATATATATATATATATATATATATATATTCTGATGAACAATAAAACACTATGACATAATTAGTGACTAATGTTTTGATAATATGATATATGTTTTGTAACCAACAAACTTATTATAAAAAATATTAAATCTAATTTATGAAGAAAAAAATTATATTTAAATGTTATTCTTTACTAGAATTTTCATTAATAATTTATTTTTAATTATCCGAATTATATTTGTATCCGATCCGTATCCATCTAATATCCGATCCCAATCCGTATCCGTTTAATATTTGATCCGCATCCGTATATGAGACTATCCGTATCCGAAAAATTATAACGGATAAGAATATGGTTTGACCACTATCTGATCCGTATCTGACCGTTTACACCCCTACTCTGGAGTGAAAATGAAGCTGCTGACATGTTCGTATTTTTACTATAACTTTGTCATACGAACTCCGATTGAGGTGAATCAAAGCTTGTTGGAAAGCAAACAAAGAGATCTACAACTTTCGTGCTGGGAGTTCGAATTAATATTGTGGACCGCAAAATATTATTTTGCAGGTCGCAAAGCGCTCTGAATTCTGAAGAAAAGTTGGAAGCAAGTTTTTGGAGCAGAACGAAGTGGAGAAGACAAAGATTAAGGAAGAGATTGGTGTTTTATATTTTCTTTCCTATCTTTTGTTATTTTTATTATGTTTTTCTCTTAAATTGATCATGGTTGTAAACGCATTCATGAGGGGCTAATTTCCTCTGTGGGGACTATGGTTGTAAACTTTAAGTTGGTTTTAATTAATTTTACTTGCTTGTTTCTTCATAATTTGTCTGTGATTATGTATTTCTTGTGCCTGAATGAATTTATGTAATTGAATGGTGTGATACTTGAAAGTTGAAACTAGTAGCCTGCTTCGGTTAACCATTTGAATAGCTTTGGTTCAAAGGTAGATGGTATCAAACCATGTTGCATGAATAATTAGGAATTTAGACTAGAACTAACCAAGTTTAGTTTAATTCCAGTTTTACATAAAATTGAATTAGATTTTAGGCCAAGTACCTAACGGTGAAACCTGAGGTTTAATTGGGAACCTATAATTGTACTAAGATATTTGTGTGAGGTATCAATTGGAAAAGCACATGCATTTAGGAATGATTTAGGCTAACTAGAACTTCATGGTCTAAACATGTAAGGTGAGGTACTGAACAAAGAAACCTCAACGGTTTAGGCACGGTATTAAGCCACAGAAGTGATACTCCTTAGTCCTTACTAATTTTGGATTAGAAACCCTCTCATATCCAGATACAATCGGAAGGACAAATTAGGTGAATTAACTTACCAACGGATAGAAAATCAAAACCCCCTAGACTCATTTATCTGATATCAAACCCAACCATTTGTTATCATGTTTGCTATTTGGAATTGATAAAATTAATCAAAACCACTCAACCAACTAAATCCCTTTTAGTCTAGATTTAGTTAATAATGCAAAAATTGTTATTTATTATTGTTCATGTGGATTGACATCTAATTTACTACATAAATAGATTGTGCGCTTATAATAAACCGTCTAATGAGAATTTAGAGTAGTTATAAAGTTTAAAAGCCAAAAAGGATAGAGAACCAACATTTGGTCTAGTGGCAAAGGCAATACTCTCCGTGTGGAAGGTCGCATGTTCAAAATCCAAAAAAAATAATTCTTTATAAATATTAAATAGTTAGGTGGCTTGATCTCCAACCTTTACTCCAAAAAAAAAAATACCAAAAAAGGTATCCGGTATCCAAATAAACTCATAAATCATATTCCTAAAATACACATCAGCTCCTCTCGTAGCACGGATTTCACTGGGACCCTTTTGGAACTTATCTAAACCGTATATTTCGGATCCAACGGTGGATCTTCTATTTTTTTTATCACTTAAAATCCGTATAATTGGGAAGGAGATCAACAATTTGCAATACAACTTACAATAAATGCGGTTCGGTGTGGGTCCGTTTTCGTTAAATGGGCTATATTGGGCCTGATAAAAAGTACCTAATTATCGGCTTTTTTTGTTTTTGTTTTGTGGGTTGAATTACAAGCGCTGATATGTGTCAAGACAACCCAGTTCTGTCTCATGCGCAATTCATAAAGAAAGACAAAAAATTATGATTTATATTGTAGTGTTGTATTTACTTTTTCGAATTGGCTTTTGACCAAGTTATCTCTTTTTTCCTTTTGATTTTGAAGGATAGAGGCGGGCTACACATACTCTCCAGTGTATATTTGTTTGGGACACGTTATATTTTGAGACTATTTATGAGATCTTAGGAGGAAAAACCAAAGCTAAATAAAATGAAAAATAGTAAAAAGGAGCAGTTCTCTTTGTGTCTCTTGTTTAGAAATTTGTTTTTAGCGTTTAAAGGAATGCTGGTATTGAGTACAAAGTATCAAACTTCATCTAAATATCATCATATATATGAAACTTCTTGTTATATTATATATAAGTCACTTTTTCGAGATACGAGGACAAAAGATGGATCTTTCCAGTGGCGAAACTAGAATTTGAGCCAAGAATAGGCAGAAATCGGATTCAAGTTCAAAACACTTTCTAAATTACAAATGACAAATTGGTACATATTCTAAATTACAGATTATTATTTGTATATGCCCAAATGAGGCTAAAGTGTACTCTATTCTTATTTGTATTTGTATCTTATTACATATTCTTATATGTCAGCTAGTCTAACAGTAGAGAGTAGACAGTAACAATTCTAGAAAAAAGTAAAACAATTATAGAAAAAAGTAAAAACAATTCTAAATCAGAAACCAGTATGTGAACTGGTACCAGTAAGTGAACCAGAGGGAAATAACAAACAATACTAAAACCAAAACCCAATATCAATAAGTGAAAAGAAGAAAAATAAAACCAGTAAGTGTGCTCGATATTCAAGCGTACCGTTTGCCAACTGTTTCGTTCTTCTAGCCTAATTAGAATTGAGAAATTCTGAGGATGTTGTTGCTCTCATGCCTTTTGCCAACTGCCTCGTTCTTCAAGCCTAATTTGACTTATTGTCTAACTAAAATAGGTTTAAAATGCTCTTAAAGCCTACGCACTAAAATATTTCAGATTTGATCAGAACCTATCAAAATGCTCTTAAAGCCTTAATTAATTGGGTTTAAAAACTGATTATTTCTATATTTATTTTATTGTATTTCAATCACAACTCACAAGCAACACAGGTTTGAAATAGGTTTAAGAAATACCCTGTAGGGGGCTAGGCAAACATCACTCCTTGTCTCCTTCTCCTCTACGGGCACAAGCGCATAGCACAGGCGAACAGTAGGGTAGCCGCCTCTGGTTCCTTACTTCCTTTTCTCCTTCGCGCACAGGCGGCGTCACGGCAATCAAATTTCTTTGTTTTTTTCGCTCACAGAATCGCCTATTCGCGATTTCGCGTCTCACAGAAAGGCGAAGGATTTTTTTTTTATTATTGATCTTCCCTTTGACTGGGCCCGACATTTTTATTAATATCCAAAGTTTAATACAAATTATTATTTATGTCCAGAATCTGACTCAATATGGAAAAATGCCCAAGCCAGTCAGAAAATGGCCGGCTTACTCCCCCCTAAGCATTTTCTGGTCGGCTTACTGTTTTTTTTTTTTTTTTTGGAGACACTATGAAGAGCAAATAATGAAATCTAACAATGAAAATTTGAATTTTGTGTTTAAATTATTTGTTAGATTACTTCTTTTGATTTATAATTAGCATATTTATACTAAAATACATTAGATTACTTGAAATTATGTTGAATTACACTAGATTATTTGAAATTATGTTGAATTACACTAAATTACGTTAAATTACGCTAAATTACAATAACTTCGCTAATTATGCTGAAATACGGTAAATTACGCTAAAATAGACCGATTCTGTGCCATCTTTCATGAATTATAAAAAATGGTAAAAAAATTCCGAAAATAGTAAAAACTGATATTCTACAAGTTCATTATGTAACTAATTTACTGAGCTACTTGGATTGAATAATAGAAATGAAAATCTTAATCAGAAACTTCAACTCAAGTTTTGAGACTCTTCCCTTTGTTTTTTGGCAATTCTGAATTTCAAAAAACAGCATAGCTGTCACTGACGCATGCGTCTTTTCGTAAGCTTTCCGAAAAGTGGTCATTTGCTGAAATCGGACACTCGAGCGTCGTTTTATGACCGTTTGAAGTTTCGTCGTTGATTTTCACCTTTTCAGTGAAGATATCGTCTCCATTAATATGTAATTTACCGTGTATTTTAGCGTAATGTAATGTAATTTAGTGTAATTTAACTTAATGTAATTCAACATAATTTCAAGTAATTTAGCATATTTTAGTATAAATATACTAATTATATATCAAAAGAAGTAATCTAACAAATAATTTAAACAAAAAAAATTCAAATTTTCAGTGTTAGATTCCATTATTTTGTTCTTCATAATGTCTCTTAAAAAAAAAAACGAGTAAGCCGGTCATTTTCTGGTCGGCTTGGGCATTTTTCGATATTGAATCAGATTCTGGGCATAAATAATAATTTGTATTAAACTTTGGATATTAATAAAAATGTCGGGGACTGTGCTCTGGGCTGAAAATGACAAAAATTACAGGCTAGAGGTAGGCAAGATTATTTTCCAGGGGTAGGCAAGCTAAAAAAAAAAAAAATTTATAGGGGTAGGCATTTGCCTACCCCTGTGCAATGAGGATTTGAACATAGAAATTTTTGAGATGAAATCCCAATTTTAAGTATACATGAGAAATTTTAACTGGATTTCGAATTTACAACTCTTTTGTGCTCGAATAAAGTTGAAACTAGAGAATTGGAATGCAGTGGAGGCATAAAATTATTTACATAATTTTTTTTTATGTATGAGATTAGAGTAGGAAAAATGGCACAGCGGAGCCGGCTTCGTCACGGAACGGTATGGTTGTAGCACGGAATGGCACGACACGCGTATCAGTTACGTGTCGTGACTCGCGTGTCCCGTACCGTGACTTGCGTGTCCCGTGCTGTGACTATTCGAGTGCCGTGCTCATCTTTTGAAACTTTGGCACTGCACAACACGGTACGACACGTAGTCACGTGAGTTACGTGTAATTAGGACCATTAGATATTAATTTAATGGTGAATCTTGAATAAACTAATCTAAATTATGATTAAATGGTCACGCGAGTCACGTATGATATTGGCACGTTTCGGCACGGCGTGACTCACGTGGCGTGACCATTCGCGTGCCGTGACCACCCATTAACATTTTGGTCACGGCACGACACGGCACGTGAAAAATTAACTTGGTCACAGCACGGTACGACACAAGACCAAAATTACGGCATGTTAATTACTGCATGACACGGCACGGCACGATTTTTCCACTCTCATATGGTCCCATCATATGACTTGATAAAAAATATTATTTGTTTTCCAATACAAATTTGAGAAAAGTTAGAAGTTTGATGTTGTCGGATATCTCTTTAAGAAAAACAATCAGATCCATATATTTTTTTTAGGGAGAATTGTTAAAATGCCACTACAAAACCTTCAAATCTTAAAAATGCCACTCCAAAATCAGAAATTATCATAATGCCATTTCAAACTTCTTCAAATTGTAAAAATGCCACTCCAAATAATTAATGACTAAAATACCCTCCCTTCTTCTCCTGCCATGGCACGAATCTCAAAGCACAAAAACTGGCGACTCCAAATTAAAACAAAATGTTTTTGTGCTTTGAGATTCGTGCAGAAAGGAATTCAAACTGTTTTTTGCTTTGAGATTCGTGCCAGATTAAACAAAATGTTTTTTGTGCTTTGAGATTTGTGCAGAAAGGAATTCAAACTGTTTTTTTGCTTTGAGATTCGTGCCAGATTAAACAAAATGTTTTTTGTGCTTTGAGATTCGTGCAGAAACAAAATGTTTTCGTGCAGAAAGGAATTCAAACTGTTTTTTGCTTTGAGATTCGTGCCAGATTAAAACTGACGACTCCAAATAATTTAAAAACAAAATGTTTTTGTGCTTTGAGATTCGTGCAGAAACAAAATGTTTTCGTGCAGAAAGGAATTCAAACTGTTTTTGTGCTTTGAGATTCGTGCCATGGCAGGAGAAGAAGAGAAGGAGAAGGGAGGGTATTTTAGTCATTAATTATTTGGAGTGGTATTTTTACAATTTGAAGAAGTTTGTAGTGGCATTATGATAATTTCTGATTTTGGAGTGGCATTTTTCAAATTTGAAGGTTTTGTAGTGGCATTTTAACAATTCTCCCTTTTTTTAATGTTGACTTCGTAGCTGAATTTTTATTTACATCAAATTGATCTTTTTGAACTTTAATGTGTACATAATTAGTCTTTAGAAAACAAAGTTGGTTATTTTGAAAAATCAACGATAGAAGGACTAATTTAATTATTTTCAAAGAAAATAATGTGCTAATTATTTTTTTTATATTAACAACTGATAGGGTGCAAATGAAATTTTACATGCTAAGATGGCTGTTTGAAAAAAAAGAGGATCAATAGATGTAAATCAAAGCTCAAAGATCAATTTGTTTCTTTTTAAGAAAAATAATCAGGCACTGAAACTTAAATTTCTCCTTTTCCCAATACTTCTTTAAGCATGGATAATATTTTCTCCACACGCAACGCGGTTTTCTTTTCTGATCCTTTTCTAGCTATCAAAAATTCCTAAAACAAGCTCTTCCTTGCTCTAATTAGTGCAGAACTAAATTTCTCATAGATACGTCGAGAGGATATTAAACAAACATTTCACCATCAGGTTACATAGTTATTAATTTCTCGGTTTTAATATACCCGTATATTCTCTTTCATTTAAAAACTAATTTGGGTCCGATGTCCAAAGAACTCAAAGTGAGTTTGATAGATTCGATGACCGTTCGATCTGTTTTAAAATTTGCATTCTCAACTTTTACGTCTGCTTTAATATTCGTGCGCACGAATTTTAAAATGAATCGGACGGTCCGGACTCAAATTTGAATTTGGGTCCGACGAGCATCGGACCCAAGCTGTTCTCCTATAACAGAATCAATGAAATTGTTCGATTCCAGTAATTTACAAATTACAATAATGTGTAGCAAACAGCAACGACCACAAATGCACCCTTTCTTCCTAACTAACTCGCTATATTTTTAACTACAATAAATCTTCGTCAGATAATTAGTCAAAAAGAACTACCTCTACCGGCGTCGTTTGACAAATCAATCCCTGGATTTATAGGAAAATACATTTTCTTTTCCACGCAGGCCGGAAAGTAGAATTTCGCTTTCTTCAGAGGCGACTTTGATCACCGTCTCGCCTTTCCTGCCTTGCCAAGTCACAGGTAGATATCCTTTTTTACTTCGCCCTTACTTGTTCTCTCCTATCTTTAGCTCCAGTTACGTCTTGTTTTTTTCTATTGTTATATTTGTATATCAGTCATGGGGTTTTGTTCGTGCTTCGGCCGGAAAGGAGAGAAGAAAAGGACCTCTGGGTTATTGCCGCAAGCTAGAGTTGTCTCTGGTTAGTTTCGTGTCTTCTTGGTCAAATATTTGGTACCGGACTCAACCGTACCGGACTTAACATGCTTAATACTTAACTCGTTGGTTTGGTCGGTACTGTATCAGGACACAAGTTTCGCATGTTCCAAAGGCTTTTAGATAGTTCCATTTCTTTTTCGTATTTAAGTTAATTAAATCTTAAGTTAATTTTCTGTGTCACCAGTAGTCGAGTCAAGGCAACATTACTCAGTGAATGGAGGTCATGAACAAGATACTAATGGTGAAAATAGAACACAATTTCCGATACGAACATTTAGCTACTATGAGCTAGCAGCTGCGACTAAAAATTTTAAAGAACACTTGCTCCTGGGTAAGGGTGGGTTCGGTTGTGTGCACAAGGGTTGGCTGGACAATGGACAGGTTCGTCTTTCTCTAGTCATAAAAAACTACATATCAGTACAAGTCTCTTTATACAGTATATACTGGATTACTCAGGGGTGGATGCACTCACATAATATAAGGGTCAATTGACCCCCAATTTTTTTTTTTAATCAAAATTTCTGTATTTATACATGATTTTCTATATATTTTAGAGTACAATACTACTTGTATTGTAAAATTAACCCCCATTCGCAGCATGAAATTTTTTTATGAATGAAAGTCTAGCTCCACCTTGGGATTACTATAGCAAGCAGTTAAGCCAATACTGTTGCATACTATCCAGATCTCAATTTCATCGTTTTTTGTTTAACTTTTTGATTCTTTTATTATATTGCTTAATTGAAGGTCAGTATAGGTATCATGGCTTAATTAGGTCTTAGGCAACATCCTCTGGCCAAAGTACCGCAATCCAAACCTATTAAGAACAGTTCCTTACCAGTTGGGTCAAATACTATCAACTCAATCATTCTGGTTTTTTTTTTTTTTTGAAGAAAAGGCATAAAGACCGTTTCATTAAGAAACAAATAATGATTACAGACCTAACATCCAGTTTCGACTAAGATCACCAGAGATCTCAAAAGACAGCTAATCAGAGCTGTTACAGACAAAACAAACAGTCACAAATCCTTTGCAGATACTCTGCATAATCCGAGGACTTCTAAGTCATAAGCAAAATACTAGCTGGGAAGTGTTATATGTTAATTGCAAAAAGACCCTTGTTAATATCTTGCTTTAGCCATTTAATCTGCATCTATCACCACCAAAGGCACTTCCTTGTAAACCTTCAAAGGGGTGCAATCAATGTCTTCTGCCATCCAATCTTGTACTTCCTCCTTGACTTGACCAGCTACATTTCCTGTCCAATACATAATAGTGGAATTAATATGCAGTGCTATTTTTCTATTGGACTTAATCCTAGAAGTTTTAAGAAAACTGAGTTCATTTCTGTGACACCAAACACTCCAACAGAGAGCACTCATCATCAGTAGGAAGGATTGTTGTTTAAATTTTGGCAAAGAATAAGCAAATGTCAAAATATCTTGAATAGTGTTCCATGTGTGAAATATGTCTTGACATTTACCCATCCGAAACCAAACAGTTTGTATTAGTGGGCATTTTAACATCAAGTGATCTATTGTTTCTGGCATGTCACAAAACTGACATTTAGTAGCCCCTATCCATCCTCTTTTAATGAGATTGTCTTTAGTCAAGATTTTATTATAACTAACTAACCTCATAAACACCCTAATCTTATTTGGCACAGATAGTTTCCACCAGACTATAGGGGTTTGGGGAATAATCCCTCTAAAATTAAGAAATCTATAAATTTTTTAATGCATCATGTCTAGAGCCGCACCCCCCCCCCCCCCCTTCTAATTAATCATTCTGGATTATTCTGATGCTTTTTATTTTGAAAAAAAAAAAAAACTAGGAATACCTTTAATAGTTTAGAGGTTGTAAAAACACTACTAACTTGGTATGATTTGTAATTCCAGACTCAGAATTTGAAAGCTGGATGGTTTTTCTATTGTGCAGGTTGTGGCCATAAAACAACTAGACAGGAATGGCCTGCAAGGAAACAGAGAGTTTCTGGTAGAGGTGCTCATGCTGAGTTTATTGCATAATGAGCATCTGGTAATTCTTATAGGATATTGCACAGATAATGATCATCGGATGCTAGTCTATGAGTACTTGCCTTTAGGGTCCCTAGAAGATCATCTTCATGGTTAGATTAACTGACTCCTCCTTTCATTTTTTTTGTCAATTTTATTTTGTACCATATTTTACTGACATTTAGCAAAAATCTTTATCAATTCTTCAATCTACTTTAAAGACTTTGATGTCCGCAGTCTGAAAATAGCCTCAGTTCATGCCTTGATTGCGCAATCCGATTGAATTTGTCACGAGGGAAAAAGAAATTGGGAGTACTGAAACTATTAGAGAAGTTGAAAAAACTTGGTCATTTCATTAGTAAATCTGATACAGGGAATAGTCAAAATTGTGAGTTCTTCAATTTAATTCCGGCAACTACTTAAACCAATTTGATCACAATTCTTCGTCATTTTCAATTAAGCTATTTTAAAGGATTTCATGTCCCAATATTTAATGCAATTTTTCATCATTTCTTTCTGCAAGCTAGTTTAAAATTTGACGTTCTCAGTTTCTTATTGGTCAAATAAGCCAAGGGAAACAAAATTGATAGTATTTCCAACTTGTATGGGAAAAATAACATTTCAGTTACATCATAAGGCAACCTCGTAGTGTCAGTCAGTACTTGTGTTGACCTGACGGAAGTTATACTGAACAACCTCGACCAAACTACCAATGTATTTGATAGGATCTTGATATGAAATAGACCATCATCCTGGGTTGACCATGCTGAAATTCTATGCATCTGATATGTTTTATATATGTGTGAAATAGGTCTACTGTGGTGAGCAGACCAAAGGTCTAAAATCCACTAAATTATGTTTTTTTTTTATGAGAAAGACTTGTTTCCTGTATTGACCAGATTAAACTTCTAAATGCTTCTAAAGTACTATTATATTTTACTAAAATAGACCTTCCGCCTGACAAGGCCCCCCTTGACTGGAAGACGAGGATGAAGATATTAGCTGGTGCTGCTAAAGGCTTAGAGTACTTGCATGACAAAATTAACCCTCCTGTCATATTCAGAGATTTCAAGCCATCAAATATACTTCTTGGTGAAGGATATTTTCCGAAGCTATCAGATTTCGGGCTTGCAAAGCTCGGACCCATCGGGGACAAAACCCATGTCACAACCCGGATCATGGGGACAGAGGGATACTGCGCTCCTGAATACGCCGCTACCGGGAAGCTGACAGTTAAATCAGATATTTACAGTTTCGGGGTTGTCATACTTGAAATAGTCACCGGCCGTAGAGGGTACGTTGAAACTCGGCCTGCTAATGAGCAATACCTTGTTGATTGGGTAAGTTTTCTTTATTCTTTATATTTGTGTAGTTATTTCTATTTGTTTCTTTCATGCTTGATTTTTTTTCTTTAGCTATATTTTTCTTTGTTGTTTAGTCAGCATGTTTTCCCTGTTGTTATCTTTAATATAATTTTTGATGTAGTATTGGGAATTTGAGATTTTGTTTTACTGGAAACTTCAAACAGGGAGACCTCTTTTAGGAAAAAAAAGCTTTGAATATTGTTTGTCAGCATTAATTATTGGTACATTACAACTTAACACTAAAATACAAGTAAAAAATTGGAAGCAAAAAGAAAAAGACCCAAGATTTACTCGGTTTCAGGTCAGTACAGTATTTTCCTTTTCAAATGGACCATGTTTTTTACTCTCCGATAGCGCTGAAACTGATTATAATCCTCTCATCAGGCCCGTCCAATGTTCAAAGATCACAAAAAGTTCCCCAAAATGGCCGATCCCGCTCTGAACAAGCAGTTTCCTAAACGGGGCCTCTTCCGAGCGCTGGCCATTGCTGCAATGTGTCTGCAGGATGACGCTGCAAAGCGGCCCGAAATCCATGAGGTCATGACCGCTCTTTCTTATTTGGCATCTCAGTCTGAGGCCTCAAATGATTATTACGGGGGCCCATCTACGCCGAAATCGTTGCAGAAGCACCCGATGGTTGATTGCTATAATCAGCAGGACTCGAGTCATACAGACCAGGGTTGGAGACAGCCATGCAGTATGATTGTTTAGTGGCCTTTTTTGAAATAAAGCAAGAAACAGATTGGTACTCGCAGTTTGTTCTTTATATAGTAAGTCCAATAATCTGAATCAGGGAACCAATTGGATTTTAATTTTTATTGATACAGATGCTGTGCTTCTGGACCAGAGAACAATTCTGATTTGTAGGCTTCTTCTGTTTTTCCTTCCAAGAAGCATTCCTATATTTCATACTTGTTTCAGGTATCTTTGGGAGCTTTTCTTTTCCTTTCTTCAAGAATTGGATTTCTGTGGCATCTATTTGATAGCAAGGAAACCAAAGGCAGGACAGTAGCATTTTGGTTGTTTCAGAGCTGTCATATATATCAATGTGTTTTCGTGTAGGGAATAGAGAGTTCATTTAGGATTAAGGGTGCACTGTATATAGTAAAAATATGAAGTTATAGAATTATGTTGTAGTAAAAACAAAAATATAGGAGTGATACAATTCCCCAAGCAGTGGGTGATATAAGGCTTTCACTGTGAGATACTTTATATTTTTCCAGAAAAAATAGACTGGAAGCTATAGTTTGCAAATGTGTAAATATCTTATATATTAGCACTGTGTAAAGGTTATATTTTATGACAGAGATATCTTGTCAAATATATGTATGGTTTGTTGTGATGTTTTGCTTGTGTTGACTTTGTTGCTTCTTTTTTCCTTTTTTCTCTGTTTTTTTTTTGGCAATAGAACTTTAAACTGTACATCTATTATTAACTGTATATGTTCTTTCTGATCCTCTCTTCCAAAAGACTTTACCCAATAATTAACTTTGCCTATGATGCCGTTTAACATGACCAACGGGAATAGGGCTTGTTGGGCTCCTCTCTAGTAGCACGGATTCGTTGGGCCCCTTTTGGAACTTATCTGAACCGTATATTTTGGATCGAACTTTTAGAATGGATATAACATGGATGATGCAGATCTTTTATTTTTCTGATCCACTTCAAATTAATCAATATAATTGGAAAGGAGATCAACTCTTTGCAATATAACTTACAAAATATGCGGTTCGATGTGGATCTTGTTTTCGTTAAATGAGCTATATTGAGCCAGAATAAAGAACCTCATTATGGGCTTTTATTTTTGGTTTTGTGTGTTGAAGTTAGAAGCGCTGATATGTGTCCAGACAACCCAGTTCAGTCTCAAGCGCAATTCATAAAGAAAGAAAAGCAAGAAAATTTAATGATTCTTTTTACCTAATGCGCTTGTTAGGATTATTGGCAAGTGGAGTTCACTTTTTGTCGAGCTAGACTAATTAAAATATAGACGAGGAAGCCATGTTTCAAAAGATTATTTTTCAATTTTTATTGTAGTGTTGTATTAACTTTTTTCGAATTGGCTTTGACCAAGTTATCTCTTTTTTTCTTTTTAATTTTGAAGGTAAGAGGCTACTCATACTCTCCAGTATATTTATTTGGGACAAGTAATATTTTGAAACTATTTATGAGATCTTAGGAGGAAAAACCAAAGCTAAATAAATTGAAAAATAGTGAAAAGGCACAGTTGTTTTCCAACGTTTTAAGGGAATGTTTGTATTGAGTACAAAGTATCAAACTTCATCTAAATATCAGAATTTTTCAATAATATGAAACTTTTTTTTAAGGTGATCATAATATGAAACTTGTTATATATCAAGTTACTTTTTGGAGATACAATATTACAAGAACAAAAGATGAATGTGCTTAGAGCTTGAGAGTTAAGAGAGAAAAAAGGGAGCATAAATGTGAAAAGTAGGTAAATGTAACAACTACATTCTAAAGCTGACCACTGAATTTGAGATGATGTCAAACATTTCACAATGCCATTCAGGACAAAATAAGACCAAAAAGAGAAAAATGACAGTGCCAAAAAAGCCAACTTTCCTTCTGTCATGGCATCTCTACTAGAACTCAGAAGCAAACCTATTCCCCTAATTTGATCTTCCATCACAAATTGACAAATAAAACAAGAAAAACATGCATGAGATAACTATCAATAGAGAGAATAACCCATATTCCCCATCTCACTGGTACCAAGTGCACTCAGCTGATCCCATAACTGATCATCCAACCAAACATCACCAGCACCGATAGAACCGACCGCCCCGAAATCAGTCAGATCAGTGCATGATGGGAACTGATCATGATCTGATGATGACCCTATTGCACCAACTTGTACACTACCATTGTTGGCTACTGGGAAGAAGCTGCTACCAGTATCGTTTGGTTGGCAAGAACGAGTGTTCTTCGGAGGTGAAGATGCTCTTAGATAGCTCTCTGGTATAATACTGCTCAGATAGCCAGACTTGTTATCCTCTGAGAACAGGTTGATGTTGAACTGATCGCTCGTAAACTTGTCATCACTGATTTCATTCAGTGCTGTATTACTGTTGTTATCAGTATAGACCTGAATATTTGGTTGTTGCACCGGGACTGCATGGTTTGCATGGAAGGAAGGGAATGAAACAGGCTGAACAGGGTTGTTAAACTGGTAATTCTGAAATGTGGTGAAGAGTGCAGGGAAGTTAGAGAAAGGTGAACCAGTGCTGGCACCGGTAGTACTGTATACAAAGTTGGTTCTTGCTTGGGTGCCTTTCATTGAAAGAGCGGCTCGATCGTATGCTAACGCGGCCTCTTGTGCAGTATCAAATGTACCAAGCCAGTGCCGTTCTTTCGTGGTCGGGTCACGGATTTCAGCAGCATAACGGCCCCACGGTCTTCGTCTCACACCAAGAAACCGGCCTGGTTCGGTTTGTTTCTTTCGGCCTCTTCTCTCACCAGGAGGAGATGGAGAAGGAAAGGTGTTGGATTGTGCTTGTAGTTGTTTGGGATCAGTGAAAGTAATGGGGATGGAGTTGGTAGCGTTTGCTTGAGCTGTGTTCATGGTTTCTAGAGAGAGGAGGAGGTTGTAGAGAGAGAGTGTCACAGTGTGTGTAGGGAAGGAGTGGATAGTTGCGTGGAGCGAGGAGATGGGGCTAGGGGAGATTTAAACTAGAAGAGAGAGAGAGGGGTGAGAGGGAATTAGGGAAACAAGGACACTGTAGATGGGATAGGCATGTCATGGGATCATGATCCATAACATAACATGAAAAATAAGGTTTAATATTATGCATGTATTCTTTCATATATATTTGGATAAATAAAATTGTAAGATTTATGGCGTTCTAATTTTTCCCCTCTCTCTTTGTGTGGGTTGTGAGTTAGAACCATACAATAAATACGGTTTTCAGAGCCATACAATTACCTCATGATATATGTTTTTTTTTTGTTATGTTATCAATGATTACGTGCTTAATTTAACTTACTTTCTCTGGAGTAATAATCGGATGCAACTTTCTTTGGTATTGTCAATAGTCCATTAGAATTGGAATAACAAAATAACATGAAGTTTGGAGATTTTAAAATTTTGTTGGTACAACTAATTAATAATATTATTAAGTTGATGATACGAATGCATCATTTAATGGTTTTTTATATTATATTCATTTTATTTCTCTATATGTTTGTCAGAGTCGGATGCACATTTTATATGGAGTCAATGAATTCTCATTTATTTTCAAAAAAATTGTATTTATACATAATATTTTATATAATTTAGAATAAAATATTATTGGTATCATAAAATTGACTTCCATATACAATATGAAAATTTTATATAATTATTTTTGTTTGCTTGTCACTGTGATTCTAATTTCAGACTATGTATTAACATAATATAATCACGGTCTAATCAACTAAACCTCTTGGTCTATATATCCAGTAGTTTATTATTTATTACAAATACATGTGTAGACTATCTCTGTTTCACCTGTGTTAATCAATTAATCATTTAATCTGAACGGAAGAATGCTCAAATGTCGCCTAAACGTGTATTGGGAACACAATATTTGGTTTGGTTTGATGGGTTTCGTGCCCAAATCTCTGTTTAGAATTTGGGATTTTAGGTGATAATCCACATCTACTAGTGTCATTACTCATTGGATACCTAAGAATTCCTATTCCTATTCCTATTTTTTATTTTTTATATTTACAAAGTGAGGTCTGTCTGATCCAAATACACACGTCAGCTTGACATCCCCAGTGATATCAAACTATCAAAATTATAAAATGATGATGGCTTAATTTCTTTTTAGCCGTCCGATCACAATTAAACGATCTTGATTAAATTAACATGAATATGTGAAATTTATAAATAGCTTAGAACCCACCTTTTGCAGATCGAATGTGGATAATATAAAACAAAAATAATGATAAAACCCCATTTTTTATATTGTTTAATTTGATTTTTTTTTGTGAACGATTTTGTTCAACTTTTTTTGACAGATTTGTATAAGTCCATGCATAGATTTCAGGTATAATTTTACTATATTTTTTTTTTCTTAAAATAGGATTTTATTATCTTCTATGTCGTTCATAATTGATACTTCAAAAAATTGCTATTAGCTTTGTAATTAAAATGTATCATGTATCAAGCTTTTGCTCAAGGTGCTCCTTTCATTTTTATTTTATGCTTACTCTTATTATTTTACCTCCAAATTCTGACATTATTTTTTCTTCTAAAGCATTTACAATTTTCTTAAAACGGGTTTCAAATGACCCATGCATATTAGCCTAAAAGATCCGCATACTGTGCTTGGTTTAATCAAGTCAATGTCACGTGTGCTACCACCTGTACCTGCTGTCCACTTTTTTTTTTTTTATGAACAGACAAGTTAAATGTTATTTTGAGAAAATATAATTTTCTTCAATAAATTTTCTGGTTTATCAATAGGATTTTTGTAACTACAACCTTCTACTTATAGCATGATAACCAACCAACCTATTGTTTTTTTTTCAATAGCATTAGCTACTTATTTTATTTTAGCAGTAGAGAAATTCTACAAAACCATGGGCGTCATATGGAATTCTATCTGTCTTACATGCATAAAAACAAAGAAAAAAAAACAAAGCTATGTATATATAGCAATGAAATAAAATTAACCTAGGTAGCATTTGAGACTTGCGTTGACAGTTGCAATGCTTCCAAATTAAAATTGAAACATAATCTTTAGTGGGACTGCTTTGCAATGCATGTAGGATCTCACCCATGTGCAATCCGCATTATAGGAGAAATAAAAATTGCATCAATTGGGAAGGGAGCTTGTTTGTCACCTTGACAACTTCAAATTTTAATGGAGCAGTTAAATTTGGTAAAGAAACAACCCTTGAGGTGGATAAAGACATTCCTCCTAGTGGCATTCCTCTTTCCAGTATTTAGGCATTAAGGCCCATTCACAGCTCCCGTCTATGTATCCCAATCTTATACCCGGATATAAAGATTATGATATGACACCAAAATATATATATATGTTATGCATAGTACTGATGGACAAGTATTGGGGCTCAAAAATATAATTTTCATTTTTGAAGTTCTGATATGTAAATCTAAATACTGTGTGATCTACATTAAAATTTTATTGAAAATTAAAATTTGAATATAGAGAAATCTTCCCTAGACGGTCAGAAGTTTCTCAAAATAATTTTGTTTCTCATATAAAAAAATTGTAAGAGAATAAATTATAAGACAAAAATTTAGTCTCAAATAAGATTTAAAATGTATATCATATTTATAGTTCGGATCGGTGGACCGAAAGTTCAAAGTTGAAATTTAGAGCTTTATCACTAACGATTGTTGTTAATGTTGCACTATTGTCTATTCAGATAGTGATCTACACATAATATATTCCAAGATTAATGAACTATAATTCAGAAACAGGCTAACAAATAGTCTATTAGCTCAAGTGATAAACCAATAAAATGACAAATAAAAGATTATAAATTCAATCCTTTATAAGCACAAAAGAAAAAAAAATGGACTTAAACTCGGAAGCAATAAGTATTGACTTATTAATCGTAATTCTAATGAAAATTAAAAATACTTATGAATTTAGTTATAATATACTGATTGTGTAACGATCATTGCGCTCACATCAATTCACATAGATTGTCAATTGAATTAAGCAAAAAACATAAGAAATAAGAGATAATTAGATTAGTAAATGGAAATAATTTTATATTGAGTAGGATGTAAAAAGTAAGATGAATAATAAAAAAATATAAAATTAATTTTATCAAAAATCTCTCAATGAACTTTCCTGTTATGTGCTTTTAACTCTCTCGCTCTCCCTCTCCTCATTTTTACATATAGCTTTTCAAAGCTCTTCTTTCTGACCAGGTGTATTATTTTCTTAAGATTAAAAGATAAATTTTATAAGATTGTCTTTTATTTTCCTTTTTTTTTTAACATAGGTTGTCCTTTATCACCAATAACATTTTTATCATTCATCATAATTATTATGAACTCTTTTCTATGATATACTGAATTAGAGTTTTAACAGAGTAACAACTACACTTAACCTTGAAAAAAAAATCATATTTGTGAAAGAACCAAAATAAACTCTATTTTTAAGTGCTTCAAAATTAAACAAGAGATTTTCTAAAACTTATTTATTGTAATAGTAGCATCAATATAGTTTCTCTACTATTACAGTATAGTTTTTCGCTCTTGATTTTTGTGAGAATTTCATAAATACATATGTTTTCTCTAAAAAGTGTCCACGCAGGTGTTCTTCTATTTTTTGTTGCATTTATTTAACAAACTGATGATATAAACAGTCAATTATATGCATTACAAGCAAAAAAAATCTCCCTCGTTGGATATGCATTAAACTTGAGAACTTCAGTGAGAAAATTTGTTTGTAAGCCGGGGAAGTGAATCAATTCTATTTCAAGGTTTAAGTTATCTTAAATGGCCTTCACGTGAGAGAGGTCATTTGAAGGGCCCATGAATTCTTCTATGTTTGACTGATCACTCATTAAAAACCAAACTAAATATTTATTAATTGAATGTCCTCTCTACTTCTAAAGCATGAAAAATTAATGAAGAATGCTCAAGCTAAGTTCCAATCAAAACATATTTTATTGCCAATCATGGGGAGTTAATTGTGGACAATAAATAAACAAGGCCACAAGGGGACTATAGCTTTCATGTCATTACAAAAGTATAATTTTAGAAACCAACTGATGATGATGACTCCAATGGGTCAAAAGCAAAGCAGAAGTAGTAAAGTCATTAAATGTTTAATCCTATAGAGGCAAGCAAGTTAAGTGGGTCTCATATGAACATGCTAATCAAGTGGAGACAAGTTTAAGTGTTTAAACAACTAATTAATTAATTAATTTCTCAATACAATTTAAACCAAAAGACAAAAGGACCAACAAGACGCATGTTCCAAATTACATGTTAGTCTTAGTCACATAGAAAAGCAAGAAAAAAATATATATTTTCCCGGTCATATAGATTTTGTTTGTGTTTTCAAATTACATGAGGTGCGACTATTTCATATTAATGTACTCTGTATGAGACAACACTATTATATTTTTAGAGTGGTTGTGATTCAATAATACGGTGCATCAAAATCCAAATTTGCCTCATTTTTTTTAGTATATACTACTATTTAAAAAAACATATTATAATTGATTTTAACCAATTAAATATAACTATTAAAAGTATCTTAATATTTATCAAATTTGATTTAAATTTTAACCATTTTTAACCATTCCATCTAGAATTAAATATCTACACACATATATATACCAGATACATATATCCGTATAAATTAATTCACTGCATTTAAACTTTGCAATTAAATAAAAACCGTATGATAAAATTAATATGAACCGTTAAAAAAATTAGTGTTCCAGAGAATTAACTTTTTTACGGATGAGATTGCATTTACAATAGTTGTGATTGCAAGGTATATACCTATGGCACGCTATGTGAGTCCGTTTGATTAAAATTGAATAATTCATACATCACGCAACAATATATTTTGGGGGAAAAAAAATTCAATTTAACCTTCCGATTTAGTGTTACGAAGTTTTATAGTTTTTTTTTTTTGAATAAATTTTATAGTATATTTGGCAGAATAAGTTTGGCAACGAAATAGAAGTCCTCTTCTATGTCTAAATATTGATCACTTAAGGAATGGTGGAATACA
This sequence comes from Carex myosuroides, assembly GCA_028015225.1. Lineage (NCBI taxonomy): Eukaryota > Viridiplantae > Streptophyta > Magnoliopsida > Poales > Cyperaceae > Carex > Carex myosuroides. Next base: position 12,605,484 of record CM051474.1, read on the forward strand.
ATTGGTTTACAGATGCACTCGGTAGACCAAGTCTCAGAGCTCTCAAGTCGATCAAAAAAATCCACACAAGAGACCACATAATGGACCGGGTGCAGCGTCGTGGGTATCAACCGTTGGCCAATATTTTCAAAAATAAGGAGACCATAGTATTATGCAAAGCACCGACTAGTTTGTATTATGAATTATTATTTTTGTTTTCTGAAGTTCAGATAGTAAATTTCAACCGTTCAACATAATCTTCATATGAAAATGTACTTGCAAACTAAATTTTATATTTTAAATTGTTTTTACTATTTTTCAATAAATAGATAATCACCACTTTTAAATCTTCATATAAAAATGTACTTGCAAACTAAATTTTATATTTTAAATTGTTTTTACTATTTTTCAATAAATAGATAATCACCACTTTTAAATGGTCTAAAATTTTTAGACCAAGTGAATTTCTATCTATCTAAAAAGTAGTAAAAAAATAATAAGATATTTAAATTTTGATCTGCAAGAACATTTTTATATGAAGATCATGTTGAACAGTTCAGATCGACTGTTTAGACTTCAATAATATTGATCCACAGTACTATGGACTAATCCGCGCTATGCGTTGTACCATAGCCTCACTCTTTTTAAATTACAATTTTTTTGTAGTGTGTTTGGGTAAGAATTTTTATACGAAATAGCACATCTATTCAAGATAGTGTCATAAGAAAAAATTGACAAATAATCTATTTGTTTAGATCAAAACAAATAATTCGAATCATCTATTTCATGTCTTGAAATCAAAATAAGTCCTAAAGCATCAAAGGATCTATATATATTTTGCAAAGGCCTAGGGGTAGATAAGGAATTTTTAATTATGAGGAGTAAATTTTTACTTGAAGAGAGAGTACGAGGGTCGAGTTAGAATATTTATACAAATTTTGAAGGTCAAAATATGCATATAATATATACTAAAAAATAACATGTAACTAACTCCAAAGTTAAAAAAAAAAAAATCGAAATGAATTGACCCTGCAAATGACTATAACCACATATCTCCAATATATATTATGAACCAATCAGTAATAAATGTGAATATACCATGCTTCTGTAACAAAACACTTAATTAGTAATTGTTGAAAAAGAAACATCACTCATAAATAAAAGTTAATATTTAAATTCAACAATCCAATTAGCACAAAAAACAAAAAAAAATGGACCCTACCAATTAAGATCTTAGTGTTATTATTAGAAGAACAAGGCTACTGATCTAGTGATCTAGTAGATTAGCAAAATTGAAGACGGAGCTCCTGCATTTATTAATTATATTATTATGATTGTGAACAATGATATCATTTTCAAATTGGCCATGGCACAACTCAAGTCGATCTTCATGAAATCTAGTTATAATTCTTCTAAAATTCTAAATAAAATTTGCGTAGAATCTTTCACTTTTAAGCAATATAAGTTATATAATTTAGTTTTCTGCCAAAATATTATTAAAAAATAGTCTTATCAGTTTACAAATACCCGCTGAATTTAGAATGCTAATATGATGTCACTACTACAGAAAAAGAGATTGCACACGGACATTAATGGAAGAGCTACACGGATTTCCTGCCGTGTTTAAATCCAGGGTGTATGAATAGGTCAGAAACTACACACGGATATTTAACCGTGTGTGATTATAATGATTTCTACACGGATATCCCCTAATTAACCGTGTACAAAGACCTGCCGGTGTCGCTCTCCAAGTACCGAGCTACACGGATATTCCCTTTATTAACCGTGTACGATTACTCTTTCTACACGGCTTTTTATTAAAAGTCCGTGTAGCTCTCTTAGCTATTATACACGGACGTTTGGTAAATATCCGTGTACAAATAAGCTAATATTTTTTTGTATTTCGTCTCCAGCATGGCTATCATACACGGATTTTTCTAAAATATCCGTATATGATTACTATTGCACACGGATTTGTATTAAATGTCCATGCAGCTCTCTTAGCTATTATACACGGACATTTGTTAAATATCCGTGTGCAATAGCTAATTTTTTTTTGTTTTTTCTATCGTACACGGACGATTGTGAAATATCCGTGTATAATAGCTAATTTTTTTTTTTTGTATATTTTGTTTTTGGGCTAGCCTCCAGCTTTGCTAGCCAATTTTTTGCGAGAGAAATTATACAAAATTCCATATAGCAATAAATTCATTCGAAACAGATTAATTAGCTATTAATTCATATACTAAATTTATACAAAATTCATATAGCAATAAATTCATTCGAAACATATTTTTATTACAAATCTATGCAAATCCATATCGAGGATTACAAAATTCCATGGTAAACCACCTTGCCCACATGCACCGCACTTCGTCGATCTGATCCTTGGTGTAATGCGCTTGCTTTGTCACATTCTACAAAATTATAATTTGGTAATAGTTAGTATTTCAGAAAAGGTAGATATCAATTGCTTATTATATAGGAAATTAATATGAAGTACATACCGCTTTTGGGAAATCGAATTGTATTCTTTCGACAAAGTCAAACATGAATATCATCGTGTAATAAGCGCATTCCCATCCCTCCTCCTGTTGCGGGCTCTGAAATTTATATTTAGCGGCATTTGTTAGAATGACAATAATTTTTTTAACAAGATATGAAATTTCTAACTCATAAAGTGTGCTCACCAACATCCACTTCCAATTCAACTTGCTTTTCTTGCGTGTGCCTGTGCTATCTGATCCTCCCTCTTTAATATATTTCGCAAAAGCCCTTACAAAATTGAGTGAATGTAATTAGCAATTTTAGAATTTGATATGATTGAAAGAAATGCAAACCTATAGAATTATTATTGCTTACTTATTCACAAAAGGGAAGATAACTTTGCACTTGTCAAGCGCGATCCTTCCTTTGGGCTTACAAGAATCAACAATTATGCCCACATTTAGGTACGGCACAATGAGAATCGAACACCAATGTTTGCTGTGGGATCGAGGAGAAAAATTATAGTACTTTAGCATATAAAAGTGACACAAGTGTTTGCTATGATTGATGGTGTGATTTCATTTTTTTATGTTTAACTTTTATTTCCTTTATACAATTCTTTAATTTAAAATATAAACAACACATAAGTTAAGATTAGAACTAACCCCTCGTGGTATGGCATGAGAATGAATTTCTTCTCCTCCGCCTTAGCACGAAGCATCGCAGAACACATGTACTCGATAACCATATCCGAATAATATGTCACTGCCGTAGAACTCACTTTCTCGGGGTCCAGAAACATGCACAAGTTCTTCTTTTCAACCATCTCATCACAGTTTCGGACTAGCTTCCTGAAAACTCATCATATTGTAATTATAATATATATTTGAGTTCTATACAATAATGAAAATATTTTAATATCACTAACATGAGGAAAATGGTGATGTGTGACACATCGAGCCATTTGTCGGATGACGAGTAGTGGAAGAGGTCCTTGAAGTCTTTGAACGACAGCAGGAGATCCTTGCCTTCGTGTAGAAACATCCCAGGTGGGACAGGGATGATGATAGTCTCCATGCCTTCGGGCGCCGTCATCAAGTAGTCGTGGAGAAAGCGCAAATCATTGGGCAAACGGCTGTATTCTTCTTCGGTGACCATAGGACGGGGCGGTGATTGTGGCGCGTCAGCCCCGACGTCGCAAGCCACCTCCTGACGTACCGGTGACATCATCTCCTCGTGTCTGTATCAAATTATAAATGGATTATTCTAGTATTTCAAAAAGAATGAGTTGAATGTAACAAAATAAATGGATTTTTTTATGGATTACTTGATCCAAAATAATCTGACTCTTGGGCCATTGGACAAATGACATCCGTGCCTCATCAAGCACAAGCATGTCGTCGGTAGGGACAGGAAAGGGTACGTGCTGCCATCCATCCACGACTAACTCAATCTGCACGCATGCATGGTCGGGCCTTAGCTTACCAAAGTGTACATTTTTCGCTCCTGGATGTACAACACCCTTAGCAACGGTGAGAGGAACACTATCAGGCCACAGGACGAGGTCGCATGCTCTGGGGTCCTGCAATTATCAGAAAGTTGTTTATTTTGATGGTGCGATATTGTCTAACAAGGTTACAAACAGGTTTTAATTACCTTTATATTATGAACAAGTATTGATTACCTTGAGATTATTCAAATCGTCTAAGGCCCACGTGCCGGATGCTTGACTACTTCGTCGAATTCCCGGCGAAATGGGAGGTGGTTGCTCAGATGGCTGCGTAGTTGCTGATCTAATTTGTGTCAACATTGCTTCCATCTCAGCAAACCTTGCGTCGTACTCTTTGCTCACCTCCGCGCGTATCTGCGCAACTATCTCGTCTTTGTTTACCTTGGCACGAGATTTTCTTTGAGGTTTTTGTCCCTCCACTCGGAACACCTCCTTCCAGCCCCTGTAGCCCCCTACACCCCTTACTCAACCTGTGTGTTCTGGATTCTCGAGCGCTGCGGACAAGGAATCATTTTGTCTTTCGACACTCCGGGCACCCGAGTTGACCTCCTCCTCCACTTCCAACTGTTCAAGTAAAAGAATTAGTTAAATCAAAAGAACAATTGATGTACTTTCGGAGTTATAATTTTCGGGTGAATGTCACAAAGTAAGAATAAAGGACTCTTACCATTCTTTGAGCCACGGGTTGCAAATCCTTTGGGAGTACTATCCTCCCGTCAGCGGTTACCTCGGATCTACCCATGAACCAATCTTGGCCCCTACGATTTTGGATCCTAACCACGGGTGAGTCAGAATCCTTGTTTTGCTCCAGTACTTTCCTCCATTATGTCGACTTACCCTCGTAACCAGCTGACCCTAGATGGTGTGGATACTTGTTAAAGGCAATGGTCCTCCTGCCTTTATCACTTTTTGCCTTCACAGAAACAAGATAATAACGATCAGTTAGTTTTAGAAAGATAAGTACATATCGAGAAAGAATAAGCATAAATTTGGCACGAGTTAGATACCTGGAACTCTTTGGTGGACTTCAAAGCTTGAAACGCATCCCAGTCCTCTTGTTTTAGCCATTTGTAGTAGCCGACCGGATTTCTCCCTTTCTCCATGAACTCCGTCTTCAACGTGCTCTTGAATTTCTTCCAACCCGCATTCATAATCTTCAAAGTCTTATCCTTTGGAACATCATTCTCGATGTTCCACTGAACCTGATTGACACCAAATTTAGTGTATTCAAGTATAGATACATAAGTGAAAATAAAGCAAAGAGTTGTTAGGCACTTTACCTTCACCATGTTCCACCACTCGTCCTTCACCGCATCCTCAAAATGATCCCATCTCTCTACAAGGATACTCGCTTTTTGCCTCACCAAACTCGTACAAAAATTTGAGTATTTGATCCGTTTTTCTCCCTGCGCACGCCCGTCTTCTGTGAACCAAATTTCCAATTGCTTCTGCTCGGACATGCCCGTGCACATTGTCGGACCTCTTTTCTTTCTTTCTGTTGAGGCAGTAGCTTGCTGCTCCTCTTCTGCCATCATATCGATGTACTCATCCTCATCCGACATGGTTCTGCATGAAATTAAAGATCAAATCACAATTGTGTACAAAGAGAATGCAAATAGTTGAGTATTAAAATCTATCGAATGAGAGCAAATTGACAACTCTAAACCCTAAATTGATATTCTTGTACAAAATGCACAAGTAATTGTAGTACAAAAATCCTTGTACAACCAAATATCAATTAAAACCCTAAACCCTAAATATCAATTTTTTGTACAAGTAATTCTTATACAATAATGAAATCCTACATAATTTTTGACACAAGTAATGAATGAATTGATATTCTTGTACAAGTAATTCTCACTAAATTATTTAGTGTAAACAATTGATATTTCTTATACAATAATTTTTTACACAAGTAAAATTGATATTTTGTACAAAAATCCTAAATTGATATTCTTGTACAAAATATCATAAGTGACAATAATGAAATCCTAAATTGATATTCTTGTACAAATATGCTAAAATGACCTCTTGCTAAAATCACCTCTTGCTAAAATGAACATAAAATAAAATTGACAAATCTAAACCTCTTGCTAAAATCACCTCTTGCTAAAATACCCTAAATTAATCAATTTTTGGCAAAATACCCTAAATCACCTCTTGCTAAAATACCCTAAAATACCCTATATCATATAACCTAGATTAATCAATTTTTGGCAACATTTATCAACGACAAAATAACGAGAGGTGATTTTAGCAATTCTATTTGTAATTGTAAATTAAATCTCTGACTCACAATTGTGATTGAACTTGTCTATTTGAATGTTAACTTTTCTGTTTTCTAAAGACAGAAATATCATACCAGCGTATGGCACTTGCTAAGGGCAAAAAAAAAAACACATGAAAACCTGTCTAGATCAGAGAAATTCCAAAATATACCCTAAAACCCCTATTTAATTTGTTTGTTTTGTTTTTTAAGTTTCTCCCAAGCAACAAAACCCCTATTGCAAAATAACGAGAGAGAGAGAGAGACGCTAACCACGGGTGAGAGAGACCCTAATTTGAACAGTCGGTGAGGCGGGCGAGGCGGCGAGGCGGTGAGGCGGTGAGGCGGTGAAGAGCTCGGAGGCTTTGGGAGGTTTTTGGAACTGAACCGCGGGTCAATTCTCTGAGGGTTTTCGGACTTATGAAAATTTTGGCAGAGAAGGATTTCGAAATAATAGTGTTTTCCTCATTATACACGGACTTTTAACTTAAAAGACCGTGTACAAAGAGCTTTCTACACGGACATTTTGTTAAAAGTCCGTGTGCAAATCTACACGGATTTTTAACTAAATGTCCGTGTAGCTCTCTTCAATTTCTACACGGTTGTACATAACAATCCGTGTGCAAATACAAATTAGACACGTATTATTAGCTAATAGTCCGTGTACGACACTTCAAAAAAATTAAATTGAGTTTTTATATTTTCTGGAGAGGTAATAAATTAACTAAAATTGTATATTTCTAATATTTAAAAACTTATACCGTTTACTAAATATTAAAATATAATTACTGATAGTTTAAAAGTTATTTTTATTATTAAATGTTTTAACTAATTGTTGAGTATTTTAGATATAAGAATTTTGTACTCTTTTGCCTTTAATATTTATAAACCTTCGTACTCAATGAATAGGTTAGTTGCAAGCGCACAACCTATCGATTGTAGTATTTAGGTGTCGATCCGCAGGGAGATAGGGAAATACCAATTTTTAATAAAGAAAACTACTTCTAAAACAAAACAATAAAAGTAAAGTGGGGGGGTTTGTTCTTAAAATCCTAAAGTTGGGTTCAATACCCGAAAAAGAGGAGTTTCAAACAATAAATGTAAATAAAATAAAGAGAAGAAAGATTGGTTTGTTTTCAAGTTTAAGGAGATCTAGGGGTATTCGGTCTACAATCCCTTGCTAATTCTATTTATTCGGTTTGTTTAAATTCATGTTTGATTTGATGAGGTTTCTAACCTATGTTAGCCTTTGGAACAAATATTAATACAAATACTTTGCGCTTTATGGATTAATGTGCCTCGAATTCTAGGGCTGTCACTAACCTAGAGGGATATTTAATCTCATGCTTCAAAGCATATATCGATATTTGTTCTAAGGTGTCCTAATTAGGATTTGCCTTCGCCTTTCGGTCCTTCACCAAAATCCTAACCTTAATTTCTATAGTTCCGGATTGGATATCAAAGTACGGTCGCTTCTAACCCAACCCTAAGGTGTGTCTTTATAGTTTCAATTAGTAGTCTCCTCATGACCAATGCCGGAATTTAATAAATTTAAAGCGGAAAAACACGATCAACGCGATTTCAAAACTACTTCAATTCAATAAACCCTAACCAGGTGAACTCAAAGGAACGAGTACTAATGAAATTCATAAAGAATAAATCACAGAAATTAACAATCAAATCCGATAACACAATCATAATAAAAACAAATATCCGAATAATCTAGAATTAAACAAGTTCATGCATTGACCTAAACCCCTAGAAAGAGAACTACTCTCTCTTGGAGAGATCCATAACAAAGATTGGCAAAAACAATAAGAAATAAGATAAAGAAATGATTACACCCTTTCTTAGATCTAAAACCTCGATCTTGCCGACTCCTTGCCTGAATCTTCTTCTTCTCCTTCCTTGAAAAGCCTTCTAAAATTTCTGCAGGATCTCTCTCACTCAATTTGTGGAAAGATGGATATAATAATGGATATGTACAATAATGGATCCTGAGAGAGACGAAATTCTTCTCCTTTTATAGCCAAAGGCCTTGCCCAATTTAGAGGATAGAAGTGGAGTTAGTGGGGGCACTTCTCAGACTGCCATGCCTATTATTGGCCTTCTAAAACGGGTTCCTTGGAAGGCAAGAATAGAAAACCTCTTGAAAATGCGAATTTCTGGCTGTCTGCGAGTCCAGTGCGTCCGCACTGGTGGTGAGTGCGTCCGCACTGGGTCGCACCGACTCCAAATCTCCTTTGGTTCCAAGTTTCCTTTTCTGGATTTTCTGCAAATTTTCCTGAGTGCGTCCGCACTGGATCTTAGTGCGTCCGCACTGGGAGACTTTTCAGGCTGATGCGGCCATTGATGCAGCTGTACAAAATTATACATTCCGAATTTGGATCTGGTTCCTTCATAAAAGTTGTAGATCTCTTTGTCCTGGTTCCGTCAAGCTTTGAATCACCCAAATCGGAGTTCGTATGACAAAGATATGGCCAAAATACGAACTGTGTGTCGGCTGAATGCGTCCGCACTCGGGTCAGTGCGTCCGCACTGCGCTCGGACTTTTCTGTTTTCTGTCTGATGGCTGAGTGCGTCCGCACTCTGGGTCAGTGCGTCCGCACTGCGCTCGGTTTCTCCTGTTTTGCTCTGAAATTCAAACGGGCATAACTTATGATCCGTAACTCCGTTTTCGGTGTTCTACCACTTTTCGGAAAGCTTGCGAGAAGATCTACAATTTGCTCCATTTCCTGTAATTTAAATAGACTTCGGCAGTAACTTGATTCTTGGATATATTTCATTATATTCTCTATTAAAATACAAGATATTTGGTGTTATTATGTGATTAAAACTAGATCGAATGTATATATAATTTAGACCTATCAAATACCCCCAAGCTTGAACCTTGCTTGTCCCCAAGCAACATCTAAACTGGGACTACAATTCGATCTCTTTGATACACCTTATATCAAGTTTGTTTTCTCAAGTGAAAAATTTGTATGATCTTGCCAAAAATTAAAACCTTCATGCAAACTTCCCAAATTTTAAGTTTAACCCTCGGATAATTATTACTCAACCCACAATTTGATTACTCTAACTCTTATTTCCTTAAAGGTCTAGAAATTACAAACTTCGTCTACCCAAATTTATTAAAAGAAATGCCATCTTAAACGTGGAATTTTCAAATTCCCCCAAGCTTGAATCAAACTTAGGTTTAGAAATGTTGCGGACTACGTGTGTTTATACATGCATATTCTCATTTTTGTTGTTGTTGCTTTTGATTTTTCTTGTTTTGATTTTCTTTCATGATTTAGCACTATTTTCCCAATCCTCATTTAAGCACCGGTTAGTTACAAGTAGTTAACTATACCCAACCGTTCTAATTCAAGGGTGCTTTGCATGCTCTTAGTCTAACCCTTCCACCAACACGAATGTCAATTTTATCGGGAGACTAGCGGAGCAAGAGTGCTAAGGACTCATAACCATAAGTACGTCATGAAGCCGTAACATAGGTCATTGGAGTCACCTTTTATTTTCCAAAATTTTCAATTTTTACCCAATTTCACAACATATATGCATATATCATGAATACACACATCCCTAAGTATTCTTTCATACTTGTGGATATCTCAATCTTTCTAAATTTAAAATTTCCAAATCTAAATAGCTTCTCTAATAAATTTGAATTCCTAATGCCCCAATTTCATACACCTTTATTTCCACAAAGTTTTTCGCCAAATTATGTAGTCATTTCAAATTATTCCAAGGGTTTTACAAAAAATTCGAAAAAATTGTGCATGAATACTCCTAATTATTGTCAATCACCCAAATTTATCAACAAAGTGCATGACACAAAACTAGGTAAACATCCTAACAAGTCGGACTGGACCCTATTCAAGGTTAGGTAAAACCCTAGTTTTAAACAAAAAATTTAAACATGCTTAAACTAAATGCAAGATACAATTGTGAATTTCAGTTTTTCATTTAACCTCCCCCCAGCTTAAACAAAACATTGTCCTCAATGTGTCAATTCATACTAGAAGAGGAAATTAAAAAGAGAAATAGAAACTCACAAGATGTTGCTCGGTTTAACGTCGGGAGCTCGACTTGTTGAGGCTCAGTTTAAAGGTGGTGGATCATCGAGGGCAATTGCCTCCTTTTCGATGACCGGTTCATCTTGAATGAAATGTTTGAGCCGCTGTCCATTGACTTTGAATGAACCCATTTTTTCGCTCCAGATTTTGAAGGCACCATGGTCGAAAACTCGTGATACTCGATATGGTCCTTCTTGAAAACTTCTTCCGATGTGTTTGTCGTGCCAATGCCTTGTCTTCTCTTCTTGGTTCAAGGCGGCATTGATTATGATGGGATGTGTCTCATATGAGCCAAGAGATTTGTATTTGAGGGTTGTTGGCAATGGTTTGAGTTCGACCTTCGGTGGCATTGTGCATGTTGAAACGGCAAAAACTTGGTTTTGCAAAGTTTCGTGTGGGCTGCCTAGGCTGCACGATTGGTTGTTTTCGTCGTTTTGAGTTGTTTCTTTATCGATTTCTTTCAGAATTTCATTCGGTTGTTCTCCTTCCATCATCCTATCTAAATGATCATTAATTGTAGAGTCTAAAACATCTACCCTGCATATCGAATCATTATCATTAGATGGAAATTGGAGAGATTTAAAAACATTAAATTCAACCTTTTCATCACCTACTCGGAAAGAAATCTTTCCATCACGCACATCTATGATTGCACCTGCTGTGGTTAGGAAATCTCGTCCTAATAGAAGGGGAGTTTGTGTATCCTCTTCCATCTCCACAACAACAAAATCTACCGGTAAGAAAAATTTACCAATTTTGACAATTGCATCCTCCAAAATTCCTACCGGGTATCTAACGGATCTATCCGCTAATTGGAGCGATATTTTTGTTGGTTTCAATTCTCCTAGACCTAACCTTTCATAAACCGCTTTTGGCATTAAACATACGCTAGCACCTAAATCACACAAACAACTATTGAATTCGGTCTCCCCAATTTCGCATGGAATAGTAAAACTACCGGGGTCCTTAAGTTTGGGAGGTAGTTTGGTCAAGAAAAGTGCACTACATTGCGTATTTAGAGAAATGGTTCCAACCTCTTCAAGTTTCTTTTTGTTTGACAACATTTCTTTGAGAAACTTGACATAGGTTGGCATTTGTGCAATTGCCTTGGTGAAAGGTATGGTAATGTTCAGTTTTTTCAATTGTTCAATGAATTTGGCATATTGTTGGTCTAGTTTGTTCTTTACCAACCGTTGTGGAAAAGGTAGGAACCTAAGAGGAGGAACATACTTTGGAGTTTCAGATTTTTGTACCTTTGTTGAGTTAGAATTACCAGTTTTGTGATGCTTTTCTGATGCCGGTGCGATTGGTGGATCAATTGGTGCGGCTGAAATCGGTTCAGATTGTGTGGATTGAGGGAGTCCTTGTGGTTGGATTGGTTCATCATATTCCTTATCACTCCTCAAAGTCACAGCATTTGCATACTCTCGTGGATTGATGTCGGGTTTGCCCGGAAGTGTGCCTTGTTGGCGAGAGGACGAAGATGCTTGTTGTGCTATTTGTGTCTCTAGCATCTTTGTTTTAGTTTCTAAAAACTCAAACCTATTGTTCAAATTCCTCAAGGAATCCAAAATATCGGTATTGGTGCTTCTTTGTTGGTTCATGAACTCGTTTTGAGATATCACAAGGCCCTCTATCAATTTTTCTAATTTATTGTTTTGAGAAGGTCCTTCGTACGAGTTTTGGTTTGACCAATTTTGGTATTGATTGGAATTACCTTGATATTGATTTGAGTTGTCATTTTCAGTCCTCCACTTGAAATTCGGATGGTTCCACCTTGTGTTAGGGTTGTATGTATTTGAGTTATCATTTGGCCTAACCTTATTGTAGATCGGGTCGTTCCTCTTATCACCTTGATTGTAGAACATTGCATTGACTTGCTCGACTTCCTCTCCTTCTATGAGGACTTGGCAATCGGCGGTGATATGAGTCGCCTCTCCACAAATGCTGCATGAAGCCTTCTTTGTCACGGATTTGGCGTTTTGCATTTGTGCCATTTGATGTTGCAAGGCATCTATTTGGGCTTTCAAGGCGGTAACTTCGTCGGTTTTTAGGACTCCCGGTGTGGTTTGGGTTCGTCCACTTCTCTCGGCCGTCCATTCCCTTTGGTTGATTGCCATGTCCTCGATCATTAGCATGGCTTGTTGGGGATCCATCTTGGACATATTACCTCCTGCGGCGGAATTCAAGTGAGTCTTTGTGGCGATTGTGCAACCTGCAAAGAAGAATTGGAAGAGCAACCACATGTCGAGACCATGGTTAGGGCACAAGCGTTGAAGCTCCGCCCATCTATCCCATGCCTCGGTCAAAGATTCTCCCTCGGCTTGCTTGAAGGTCGTGATCTTTGTTCGAAAGTGCTGGGTTTTGGATGGAGGAAAGTATTTTCCTAAGAATAACTTCTCCATGTCGTCCCATCTTCTTATGTTGTCACGATTCACGGTCCTTAGCCATGTCCTTGCATTGTCACGGAGGGATAGATGGAAGCATTTGAGCTTGAGGTTGTCTAGCTCTTCTCCTTCTCTAGCGAAAGTGCCGCAAGATTCTTCGAAAACCGCCAAGTGGGCATGTGGATCTTCGTTTAGGGCTCTCCCAAACTGACTTTGGCCAAGCAAGTGGATGAGAGATGGCTTGATTTCGCGTGGATCTTGGCCTTGAGGAATGAAACCGAAGCGGTGGCCTTGTTGATGGTTACGGCCATTTCCGTTGTTGTTGTTGTTGTGTGGAGGAGGTGGTGGATTATTGTTTAGGCCCGCCATTTGTTGAGAAGAGGATTCGCCGGCCTTGAGTTTTGATGCTTGTCTCCTCGTGATGGGGGCCAATGCTCAAATTTGCAAGAGAGAAAAAGAGAAGAGATGAGATGTGAAAGAGAGATAATAGAGAAAAGTAAAGTGCAGAAATTTAAATAAGGAAAGTAAATATTTTTGGATTTTTTTCTAAGATAAGGAAAGTAAATTTCAGAAATTGTAAAAAAGGAAATAAACTATTTTTGGATTTTTAATTTTTCTGAAAAGTAAATAAGGAAACTAAGAATTAAAAGTACTTTCCTAAAATAAAAACTAGTATCTATCCTATTCTCCCCGGCAACGGCGCCAAAAAGCTTGTTGAGTATTTTAGATATAAGAATTTTGTACTCTTTTGCCTTTAATATTTATAAACCTTCGTACTCAATGAATAGGTTAGTTGCAAGCGCACAACCTATCGATTGTAGTATTTAGGTGTCGATCCGCAGGGAGATAGGGAAATACCAATTTTTAATAAAGAAAACTACTTCTAAAACAAAACAATAAAAGTAAAGTGGGGGGGGTTTGTTCTTAAAATCCTAAAGTTGGGTTCAATACCCGAAAAAGAGGAGTTTCAAACAATAAATGTAAATAAAATAAAGAGAAGAAAGATTGGTTTGTTTTCAAGTTTAAGGAGATCTAGGGGTATTCGGTCTACAATCCCTTGCTAATTCTATTTATTCGGTTTGTTTAAATTCATGTTTGATTTGATGAGGTTTCTAACCTATGTTAGCCTTTGGAACAAATATTAATACAAATACTTTGCGCTTTATGGATTAATGTGCCTCGAATTCTAGGGCTGTCACTAACCTAGAGGGATATTTAATCTCATGCTTCAAAGCATATATCGATATTTGTTCTAAGGTGTCCTAATTAGGATTTGCCTTCGCCTTTCGGTCCTTCACCAAAATCCTAACCTTAATTTCTATAGTTCCGGATTGGATATCAAAGTACGGTCGCTTCTAACCCAACCCTAAGGTGTGTCTTTATAGTTTCAATTAGTAGTCTCCTCATGACCAATGCCGGAATTTAATAAATTTAAAGCGGAAAAACACGATCAACGCGATTTCAAAACTACTTCAATTCAATAAACCCTAACCAGGTGAACTCAAAGGAACGAGTACTAATGAAATTCATAAAGAATAAATCACAGAAATTAACAATCAAATCCGATAACACAATCATAATAAAAACAAATATCCGAATAATCTAGAATTAAACAAGTTCATGCATTGACCTAAACCCCTAGAAAGAGAACTACTCTCTCTTGGAGAGATCCATAACAAAGATTGGCAAAAACAATAAGAAATAAGATAAAGAAATGATTACACCCTTTCTTAGATCTAAAACCTCGATCTTGCCGACTCCTTGCCTGAATCTTCTTCTTCTCCTTCCTTGAAAAGCCTTCTAAAATTTCTGCAGGATCTCTCTCACTCAATTTGTGGAAAGATGGATATAATAATGGATATGTACAATAATGGATCCTGAGAGAGACGAAATTCTTCTCCTTTTATAGCCAAAGGCCTTGCCCAATTTAGAGGATAGAAGTGGAGTTAGTGGGGGCACTTCTCAGACTGCCATGCCTATTATTGGCCTTCTAAAACGGGTTCCTTGGAAGGCAAGAATAGAAAACCTCTTGAAAATGCGAATTTCTGGCTGTCTGCGAGTCCAGTGCGTCCGCACTGGTGGTGAGTGCGTCCGCACTGGGTCGCACCGACTCCAAATCTCCTTTGGTTCCAAGTTTCCTTTTCTGGATTTTCTGCAAATTTTCCTGAGTGCGTCCGCACTGGATCTTAGTGCGTCCGCACTGGGAGACTTTTCAGGCTGATGCGGCCATTGATGCAGCTGTACAAAATTATACATTCCGAATTTGGATCTGGTTCCTTCATAAAAGTTGTAGATCTCTTTGTCCTGGTTCCGTCAAGCTTTGAATCACCCAAATCGGAGTTCGTATGACAAAGATATGGCCAAAATACGAACTGTGTGTCGGCTGAATGCGTCCGCACTCGGGTCAGTGCGTCCGCACTGCGCTCGGACTTTTCTGTTTTCTGTCTGATGGCTGAGTGCGTCCGCACTCTGGGTCAGTGCGTCCGCACTGCGCTCGGTTTCTCCTGTTTTGCTCTGAAATTCAAACGGGCATAACTTATGATCCGTAACTCCGTTTTCGGTGTTCTACCACTTTTCGGAAAGCTTGCGAGAAGATCTACAATTTGCTCCATTTCCTGTAATTTAAATAGACTTCGGCAGTAACTTGATTCTTGGATATATTTCATTATATTCTCTATTAAAATACAAGATATTTGGTGTTATTATGTGATTAAAACTAGATCGAATGTATATATAATTTAGACCTATCACTAATATTTTGAAAACTAACACAAATATTTAGACTAATATTTGAAAACTAATACTATTACCTCTAAAAAAATTTTGAACTAGAGGAACCTAATATTTGATATTTTTCTTACAAGAATTTTTTATTTAAATTTTTAATACTTAAATATTTAAATGTAATATTAAAAGCTACACGGTTTTAAACAAAATAAATATTATACATAAACCTTTTTTTCATTTTTCTCTTTTTTTTTCTCTTTTTTTTTCCTTTTTATATTATAAGCTTTAAAATGTAATATTAAAAGCTACACTGTTTTAAACAAAATAAATATTATACATAAACCTTTTTTTCATTTTTCTCTTTTTTTTTCTCTCTTTTTTTCCTTTTTATATTATAAGCTTTAAAATGTAATATTAAAAGCTACACAGTTTTAAACAAAATAAATATTATACATAAACCTTTTTTTCATTTTTCTCTTTTGTTTTCTCTCTTTTTTTCCTTTTTTATTTGATATATTATAAGCTTCAAATGTAATATTAAAAGCTACACGGTCTTAAACAAAATAAATATTATACATAAACCTTTTTTTCCTTTTTCTCTTTTTTCCACTATTTGAACAGTACCCTCGGCCCATAATCCTTCATTGTGGTCGGACCGCATGTAGTCAGCTTCGTCTACCCCTTCAAGTGTTGCTACCTCAGTTTGCACATCGGTACAAAATGAAGGTACTTCGTCGAACTGGTCGTACTCTTCTTCATCGACGACATTTTCTACCCCGACAATCCTTCTTTTTCCGGATAGGACGACGCTCAACCTATCATCACTCGGGTCAGTGGCATAAAAGACTTGGGTGGCTTGCTTGGCGAGTATAAACGGATCATCAACGTGCCCAACCCTGTTTAAATCAACGAGTGTGAACCCGTCGTTATCAACTTTAACACCTCGGTCTTCGACCCATTGACACCGAAACACGGGAATGCTCAGGTGAGGACTGTAAATGAGCTCCCAAATTTCTTCAATAACGCCATAATATGACTTTGATGCTATTACAGCCCGGCCATCTCCGGATCTACTGAATTCTTGAGAGGTCGCCACCAACGTCACCCCACTGTTTTGCATCGTGCTCTTATCACTCTGGGATTTAGTGTAAAATGTATATCAGTTAATCTCGTATCCTTGGAATGTTCTAACAACAATTTGGGGTCCTTCGCCAAGTAGTTTAACAATTTCAGGTACGGGGTGTGACTGCACTCTTTCTTTCAGCCATCCTATAAAAGAACGATTATGCTCGTTAGTAAGTCACTTCTGACTTCTCGTGTAGTTTTGTTGTTGAAGGATTGTCATGTGCTCATCTATATAGGGAGCAACATCTGTCATGTGTTGTAGTACAATAAAATGTGCCTTTTGTAGTTCATTTAGATCAGCAACTACGGCTCTCAACCCAATTGTCCTGACTCCTTCGAGCCTTCCCTCGTATCGAGATTTTGGAACGCCAATAGGATCCACACCGGTCAAGTAGTTGGTGCAAAAATCAATCACCTCCTCCATAGAATATCCTTCTATAATGCTGCCTTCGGGTCTATGTCGGTTCCTTACGTATTTTTTCAAGATGCCCATGTATCTCTCGAATGGATACATATACCGAAGGAACACGGGACCACAAATCTTAATTTCTCTCACAAGATGAACAACAAGATGAACCATAACATCGAAAAAAGATGGCGGAAAATACATCTCAAGTTGGCAAAGAGTAACGATGACCTCCTTTTGCAAAGAGTCCAATTTTAGAGGGTCTATCACTTTGGAATTTATTGCATTGAAGAAAGAACAAAGTTTCGTAATGGTTTGACAAACGTGCTTTGGTAAAATTCCCCGAATTGCAACGGGAATTATATGTGTCAATAAAACATGACAGTCGTGAGATTTCAGACCGACCAGTTTCAAGTCCTTCATCGACACCAACTTCTTAATATTCGAAGAATATCCTGATGGGACTTTTATACCATTGAGGCATTCACAGAAGCTTGTTTTCTCTTTCTTTGACATTGTGCACAGTGCGGGGGGTAGGTATGTGCGCTTCCCTTTCTCCTGCGGTGCGAGCTCGTGTCGTATTCCCATCTCTACCATGTATTTTCTCACTTTAATACCATCTTTAGTCTTCCCCGGAATGTTCAATAATAAACCAATTAAACTGTCGCAGACATTTTTTTCGACATGCATGACATCTAGGCAATGCCTCACTTCTAAATATTTCCAGTACAGTAGCTCTCAAAATATGGACCTCTTTTTCCAAATATTCTTCGGTAGTGCTTTGGCGCATTTTCCAAAAACAACATCAATGTTTTTTACCCGTTCGAAGACACTCTCCCCGTCTAATGGATGACGAGCCACTCCAAGCTCAATTTTCCCGTTGAATGCCATCTTCTTCTTACGATATGGGTGATTATTAAGAAGAAACCTACAATGCCCCATGAATACATTCTTTTGACAATTTTTCAACCTCAGCACCTGCGTGTCATCTTCACAGATCGGGCACGCTTTTGCTCCTTTACAAGTGTAACCCGACAAATTCCCGTATGCGGGGAAATCATTTACGGTGCAAAACACCATGGCCTGCAAGTTAAAGGTCTCTTTCATATACGCATCCCACACCGGGACGCCATCACGCCACAATTTTTGGAGGTCCTCGATTAATGGTGCGAGATATACATCTATGTCATTTCCGGATTGTCTGGGTCCTTGGATTAGTAATGACATCATTATATATCTGCGTTTCATGCACAACCAAGGAGGAAGATTGTAGATGCATAAAAGAACTGGCCAAGTACTGTGCCGACTGCTCATACTTCCAAACGGACTCATTCCATCTGAGCTCACCACAATCCTAAGGTTCCTCATTTCAGAACCAAATTCTTTGAAATGTCTGTCAATGTTTCTCCATTGAGGAGAATCAGCCGGGTGCCTTAGTTTACCGTTATTTTTGCGCTCTTCTTCGTGCCAGCGCAATAATTTTGCATCTTTGGGATTCGCAAACAACCGTTTGAATCTCGGTATTATCGGCAAATACCACAACACCTTAGCCGGAGGTCGGCCATTTGTGTCCTCGTTACAATCATCAGTGTCCTGGTCCTTACGACGTTTATATCGTGAAACACCGCATTTAGGACAGACATTCATGGCCTCGTACTCGTTACGATACAATACACAGTCATTCGGACATGCATGTATTCTTTCGATCTTCAACCCCATTGGACATATCAACTTCTTTGCCTGATATATTGTACCGGGTAACTCGTTGTTATCTGGGAGCATTTCTCCTAAAAGCTGTAATAAGGACGTGAAACTCTTATCGCTCCAACCATTGTCTGCTTTTAAGTTTAATAATTTCAACACAGCTGACAGTTTTGTAAATTTGGTACAACCGGGGTACAACGGCTTCTTAGATTCATTAGACAAATTTTGAAATTTATCATAATTTTTATCACTAATTTCATCTTCCACATCACGTAACATATCCTCCAAATTTTCAGTAAACTCGTGTTCTACATTTTCATCAAAATTCCTCTCCATCTCATCATCGTCATTTTCAGGTTCGACGTTATCAGAATATTCGGCACTCTCATAATCCTCGTTCCAATCAAGTTCAAAATTATCAGAAATTCCAACATTCTCATCATTCAATTCACGATTACAATCTTTATTGGCACTACAACTTTCCCCAAATTTCTCACCATGCATGAACCAACATGTATATCTCTTCTTAAATCCCCGACAAATTAAATGAGCTCTAATTTCTTCGATGTCCAAAAATCTTAATAAATTTTTACAATCTTTACAAGGACATAAAATGTCTTCTTCTTTTTTCTTCACTCTATAACTCTCAGCAAATTTTATAAACTCATCAACGCGAACCAAATATTCTTCACTGTCACGTCGCATTTCATACATCCAGCTTCGATCCATCTGTAAATTAAATTAAAAAATGATTTGATCAATTAATCATGCATGGTCAACATTCTCCTTCGTGTACAAAATTTTGGGCTTACAAAGGGCCGGTTTACAATCCTAACCCACTCTTTGAATATTATGTCTCATATGTGAACACATATTGGCGAGACTTAATTAGTATTTGAGAAATATTCGGCAGCATTTCCCCTTAACTCCCCAAGTATGCGTACGAACCACATACTCGTAGGAGCAATAAGGGAAAATACTGTCGAACTTTCCTCAAATACTAATTAAATCCCGCTAATATGTGTTCACATCCTAAATGAGACATAATATTCAAAGAGCAGTCCCAAAACGGGGACTATCCAAAATTAATCCCTATTGGATTAATTTTGAACGGGCATGGACCTAAAAGCATCTAAAGGTCGGTTATTGGACCACAATGCACTAATTAATTACATCTAAAATTAAGAAATCAAGCATGCATGAAATGACCTAAATAAGCCTAAATAACAGAAAATTAGAGGAAGAAAATAATTTAAATACATATTACTAACCTTAGAAAGATGGAGAGGAGAAAATACAAACTTAATTCAAAGATCTCAGATCTCAGCTGCTGGCCTCGATCAATTCGCAGAAATCTGATAGGAAAAAGCTCAGTTCAGAGAGATGTAATAAAAGACTTGATCAAAACGGCGCTGGAAGGGGAAGACATTAAAACCCTACACTTTTATACACGGCTATTTAGTTATAAATCCGTGTAGCTCTCCAACTAAACATACACGACTATTTAGTTATAAATCCGTGTACAATTATAAGATTTCTACACGGCTATATTATCAAAAAACCGTGTAATGTTCCTACACGGCTTTGTATTAAAAGTCTGTGTAGCTCTCTCAATTATTTGCACACGGACCTCTTTACACACGGATTTTTGGTTTCTAATAAACCGTGTAGCTCTCTCTAATAATTCTACACTGATTATTAACTAATTATCCGTGTAGAAATCGTGCAGATCTTTTGAACAAGTAAAAAATCATATTTGGTACACTGTTTTTAATAAAATTGCCAAATCCGTGTACAATGTGCAGTGTACAAAGTCAGTTTTTGTAGTAGTGTGTTTTGTGATATAACTTATTTTTGTGTGTTTTTCCATTTCTTGTTTTTGAAAAAAAAAATTAATATACAAGCTACTTACATTGCTAAATTTCTAATAACATACATTTTTTACATTTTGTTTTTATGCAATTGTTTAGTAAATTTTTTTTGTTTAATTAATGAAGTTGTTGGTTGGCTAACTAACCTTAAGAAAATAAAAAATATATGAGTATGATACAAGGATGATATATTCTGATGCGCACCAAAATTGTTCACATACATTATGACTTAATAACATCATATAATTAAAACTTAAACTTGAGAACTTTCAGTAACTTTCTCATTATCAATTAAAGAAAAGGGTATTTTTGTCATTTTATATAATTAGTAAATGGAAAGTGAAAATTTATATATAGATCCGGAGCAAGGGGCAAAGGTACATTTAAGAAATAGGAGTCAATTGATTTTCATTTATTTTTAAATTTTCTATACTTGTACACGGTTTTATATATAGTTTATAGCTAATATGTTATGAATCTTCATTTTCATAATGAAAATTTTATATGATTGATCTTCATTCACATTTAATCTTCATAGTTTGGAAGTCTAATTCCACCCCAAATCCAAAGTAAAGGGTATTGAAAAAAAATTTCTCTTTCAAAATTAATAATTAACTTTTAATAAAAATAGAAGCTAGACTCCTATTTTTATTAAAAAAAAAAAATTAACTTGACTACAATTACAATGTGATTTGGTCATAATATTAACATTTTGCTCTTAAAAATCTCTTGTGAACAGAATATTGCAATCATTATGGATTCTATGTTTAAGTATTTCAGAAGAGTTAAACCTGGAATCTATGACTCAACTCTTGACTTCTCCACTCAGATTGTGAACTTTGATGCACATGATCAGCTGCTATTGATCTCCCTGTTTGTGGAAAAAAGAAGCAAACCATAATCATTACTTCTTTAATTAGGATGCTCAATGTTTTGTTAATTTCTTTTTGTTTTATTCGGTTTATTTTCTTTGTTTTTTATAATTCCAGCTCCCTACTTAGTGGCATGTAAGCACAACTCAATTTATTGAATGAATCTACTGTTTATAAGTTAATGATGTGTCCATGAAATGATCTGATAAAAATATGGACAACGTTGTTTTGATTTTATACAGCGCATAAATAGAGTAAAAAAAAAATATGATTTATGTGATGGATAAAGTCAAAACAGCTTTTTAATATTTTTATCCTAAATGACCAGCTCACAAATTATTTTAGATATGTACTGGATTTTAAATCAATTTTTAGCCTCTTAACGATATTTGATAAAATATTAATTAATCGCTGCTCAAACTACACATAATTTTAGAATAAAACAATCTAAACGTATAGTTGCATACATCAACACCCCACCTATGTTCTTATTTTCTACTATTGTCTTAACTACATTAACTATGGAATTTTTTTTTATTAAAATTGTGAAATTAAAATATTTTCAAATTAAATGATCCTCTATATATATTCCTATCCCATTAGAAAATGGCTGAATGAAAATAAAACAAATTAAAGTAAGTTGATCACTTGACATAGCAATGTCTGCCTAGAGATAACCTCTTTAAAAGCAACAAAATGAAGCTAGGCCCCAGAAATGCACATGAAGCTAGCTAAGAAAGATAACAAACTTTTTTCCCCTCTTCTAGTTGTAGTATCCAGACTTCATCCATAGCCACACACGAACTCTCTCACACACACACACACACACGAACTCCAGTGTAATTAAGTTAGCATAGCTGGAACACTAGAGATCAATAGATCAGGCAAGCTCATGACTTGCAAAGGGCTCAGCTACACACTACACTCGATGGTAGTTTTTGATTCTTTTATCTGTTGTGGTCAATACAGTACTGGATAAAGGCTGCTAACATGAGCCTGGATTTTCTGTTTCACGCACAAGACATTATTTGTGTGTAGCGGGTTTCTGTACGGCTGATTGGCTGAACGTATATTTGATAATTGATATAACTATGCAAGCTTGTATGGCTAGAACAAAATTTAATTGTTGGTTTGTGATGTTGTAATTAATGCCTCAAATTTTATGGAGTTGCTGAAATTCTTCTTTTAATATATGTGGATTTAAAAGTATTTTTAATGATTTATACATTCTAATTGTAAGTTCATATTTATTGAAGTTTATGAGAAATTATGAATTAAGTGACACAGAGCTTTGACCTATTGTGCTTGGGAGTAAGATGTGTGTGTGAGAAGGGAGGATGTAATAAAAAAAATACAAATTAATTTCGGCTAATTTAAGTATCCTTTAGTGCATATAAGAAAGAGTAAGGTCATGTTATGGATATATTAAAAATGGTAAATATTATTTTGTAGTTCATATTGGATTTTCTTGAGATGAATAGTGGTTCCAGTGTACCACTGGTATCATTGCTACTTGCCAATTAGTGTGTTAGTGTTCTGTGATATACAACATGGCATTCCCTTCACAAATCTCATGCTATCTGGTTGTTTGTTTAGCTTTGTTTTGCTGTAATAACATGGGGTGTTCCCGTGAATCCACTGTTACTGGCACACTTGTTAGTGCCCTACTGTTGCTTTTTGTAATTAGCACATCTGATATTGCTTGCTGGTTCTTATCAGTCTCAGTCTGGCCGACTGTTTTGTGCTTTTTCAACTCTTTTTAAGGTCTGGGTGTACTTGTGTTTTGCCTGGGTCAATGATGTTATAAATAAAACACTGCTCTTTGATAGTTCAGTCTCAGAGTTTAGTATCTAGTTGATGATGCTGGGTGTGCTCCTGAGAACATTCAAGGGCATTTTGGGTTTTTTTCGGGTAGAACTGCACTATTACTTCTGTTTTTGTGATCTGGACTTTGTATGTTTCTTTTATATAATGGAAGGGCATTTATACTTATTTTTCAAAAAAAAAATTATAGTTCATATCAAATTGAATTTTTATATATATTTAACATGAATTTATTGTTCCATTTTTTTAGGTAACAATATATCTCCAAACTTTGACAGTTCCCAAAAACAATACCATAAAATAAAGGGTTTCTAAGTGAAAGACTTGGCCTAGGTTGACTGGCTTCCTTGCTTGGTAAAAACTGTAGCAATTGTAAGCCAGAGAACCTTTCTAAAAAATAATTAAGAAAAAAAAAGGCTGCACTATTGCATTGCATATTTTGAGAAACTGGTAGTAGAAATTGAGGGAAGGGGGCACAAGACCCAAAACTCATGCTTTTGTGACTTTTGTCTAACGCAAATAGGTCACCCGGGATTTTGGGTGTCTTTATACTACTTTGACTTTAGGTTTTCCTAATTATGGGGGAATTTTTAGAGAGAGAGTGATGCTTGCCAAGTGCCAAGCCACAAGCAGCACAGTTAATTATCAATTTATCATTTATTAATGGACAAGTGATGAATCACCATTTCACCAAATTATGTGATATCGGCCGATATTTTCAGTTTCGGCTTCGGCCGGTACAGATTTTAGTTTAGTTTTATCCTTTTTTTTTCTCTTAAATGTTGTTGTTAATGCAATATTGTTTTTTCTTTTACTATGGCTTAATTCTTTGATAACAAGGGAATAATGAAGTTTGAATAACAAAGTGCAAATCAGATTTGCTTTTAATTAAAAATTAAAAAATATTTATGTTCAATTCTTTGTGTTTTGTTTTTTCTTTGTATATTGGATTAAAATCTCAACTAAGTATTTTCAACGTTGAGGAAACTAAGTTATTTATTAGTAGTTTATAATTATATTATGTTTTTTTAATCAGATTTGCTAGCTCTTATCATATAAGAGATGTAAATTCATGAAAACGGGAAGGGCCTCAACCTTCCTTACAAAAATTGTATATTGTGTGAATATGGATTTATTTTTGTTATCCAATATATATTTCTTTTGTCACAAAAATTATACTATTCAAATTTTAATCTTTAGGGAACACACTATGAATACTAATTACTAAGCAACTTAAATACTTAATTGACCGTAATCTCGCACCTGTTTGGTTTCGTCAGGTACCGGAACAATATCAAAATTTCTCTGTCTAAATATTTCTACAGAGCAGCATCGGTTCCTGCGCACTATAACCGTCCATTTGTATCAAAATTCGTGCTGAAACTAAACTCCATAAATATAATCTCTGAAATCAAAGGTTCTCGGCGCGCTGAAAATGGTGCTAGATGAGACAATTCTTTTATTTTAGAAAATAAAAAATAATTTATCAGGAAATAGATAGATTGTTTGTTTCCTTAGAAATAGTAAAGATTGGATCAAAGTATCAGTCTAGACATGGAATGACTGAAACTTTGATTTGGTCTTCCCTTTTCTCGTCTACATTTTTTGATACAAAAATTAAGATATGGGGTGATCAAAACTTTGATTCGGTATACAGTTTTTTAAACTTGTGTAGTTCCTAGTGTGGTGGTGTAAAAGGTTGAGTCCGAACTAAAGTTTCGGTCAACCCATCCCTGACAAAAAAATTGATTTAGTCCTCACTATTATTAGAGAAAAAAAAACAATTAATCTGTTTGCTGAAAATTTGAATTTAATTTTCTAAAAAAAAATGGAGAATCCAGGTATGGACGAGAAATATTGAGAGGAAGAAATAAAGGTATTCGGATCCCTGAAGTAACTCAAATTTTGAGATTGGATCAAGACCGCTCAATCTAATCTGGCACAAATATTAAAGAGTATATGCATTTCACTTCGGATCGAATTGGACGGTCAGGATCTAAACTCAAAATTTGTGTTACTGTAGGGGATCCAGTCGAAATTTGAGTTACTGTAGGACATGCCAAATTGGAAATTGGTGTTTGGTTTTTAAGGAAGCCGAGTAGCAGTTAGGGACAAGTTCCGACAACAGAACGATGTAGCCTGTAGTGGGCTAAGCTCTGTTCATGTTCATGTTCAATTCTCTATACTTCCCGAGCCCTCTATCGCATAGAGTAATAATTTAGGTTGTTTTTCAAAAAAAAAAAAGTAATAATGTTCTTTTTTTTTTTTTTATCTCAGTCCGTAGGCACACACTCCACACAACTCACTCTCTAAAGTTCTGTGCAGAGACATAATCGAACCTAGACATCTGCTAACGGGTACCTCGGGCAGGGCAGGGCAGTACCCGTCCCGGGCAGCGGGCAGGACGGGTACGGGTACAACGGGTAGGCGGGTACAACGGGCACGGGTAGGCGGGTTTTTTTTTAAAAACTCCGCCCTGCCCGTCTCAAACCCGTGCCCGTTGCGGGTAGACGGGTACAGCGGGCACGGGCAGGACGGGCACGGGTAGAAATTTTTTTTTTTTTGATGTTTTTTGATTTGTTTTCTTATTTTTTTTACTGTGTCGTACGAATATTATTACATGTCGTACGAAATATTATTTTTTTACACGAGTAATTTTATTTTATTTTCAAACTCTCATTCTAATTATATAGTTTCATAATTTATTTATATCTCGAAATTTGTAGTTTATATTTTAAATTGATAATATATTTTGTAAACGTTCAATTTAAATTGATAATATAAATCTAAATTAAATAAAAATTCAAATCTAAATTTAGATGCAAATTAAATTAAATCTAAATTGAATATAAATGTAAATCTAAATTAAAATTTAAATTGAATCCAAATCTAATTTAAATCTAAATTAAATTAAATAAAAGGAAAAAAAAAACTCAAAATAAGCCTCTGGATTCTTATTGTGATTGCAATATTCACAATTTCACATGCAGCGCAAGTTAACAGAGCCGGTTTAGCTTCATGCAGCGCAATATTCACATGAAAAGCTGTACTCAGTGCGCTGCCTGTAGCCAAAACGGCTCTGTTAACAGTAGCCAGTGGGGGGAAAAAATTTTGAATTAAAGGTGTTCGGCGGGCAGCAGGCACGGGCACTGGTTACCGGGTGCGGGTACACCCGTGGCGAGTGCGGGCAGACGGGCAGCGGGCACGGGTCTGCCGGATACGGGTACACCCGGGTTTGGCACCAAAACAGGCCACCCTGCCCATTTCAAGTCCGTACCCGTGTACCCGTTTACCCGGGAATACCCGGTCACGGGTACGGGTACCCCGGGCACCGGGCACGGGCACGGGCGGACCGGGTTCGGGTTACCCTTAACGGGTACTGTCAAATGTCTAATCGAACCTATGCCCATTCCAATGAAAAAGCTATGCCATAACCACTGTGCTACCACAGCGTTGGCAAAAAAAGTAATAATGTAGGTCTGTTCATGGCAGAGTTAATTTTGTGCACGTTTCAATTAATTATGTTCATGAGAAGCTGTTAAATAGTTAACTCAAGTTTCTCTGCTCGCAATGTTGTCCATATCGAGGTAACCGAATATTTCTGTTTAGATCTGAACCATCCTATCAGAATTCTGAGCTAATTTGATCTGATGTGAAATATACAGACTCCTTTAATATTTGTACGGATTTTTATCAGACGGTCTAGATTTAAACAGAATTATGAATTCCTTGCAATGTCTATGTTTCTTGCTCCGTTGGTGAACCATTGATCAATTCTCATGGTGAGTAAGAGCAGAGACAACAGCTTGAGTGAGTACCTCTGCGGTACATAGAATACTTTCAGCCGAGTCAAAATCGATTAGGTGCCTATTTAAAATATAAAGGTTCCGTTTTGATATTCGTGTCAGATCAATTGACGATTCAGATCTCATTCTACATGGACAGGTATTGCATTGGATCTGAAATCCAAGAACCTGTAGATAAACAACAATCGTACCTTGGAAGATAGAACAAAACATGTGTTAATTTAGGTTATGCTCAGTTGTTACATAATTATACGAAACAAAAAAATTTCGTATGCGAGAACACATAATTTAATTTACGAAAACTCTCACTCATGAGTATGCACTGAAATAATTAAGAGAATATGCAAAAAGAAAAAATTGATTGTAATATGAAAACTATTGTGAAAAATTCTACTTTTCTTTGTAACATGTTGATATCGATGTAACTATTTTTTATTGTTTTTATCAAAAGAATTATTCTTATTAATTGTTATAATATAATTAATAAAGTAGATTAAACTATAACATAATAATACTTATTAATTATTATTTCATAACAAGATTTTTGCTAGTAAACTTGCTATACAATCATCAAATAAATCAATTAACAAATTGATTATTACGTTAATTAATAACAATTAAGGTTTAAAAATGACGATAGAAATAAAAGAACGCAAACGAAACGACGTTTTCATTTTGCTTAATTTTTCAAAGAAGGGAGAGAAATGAGCTTTTGTGAGAAAAAAAAAGTAATAAGGTCCGAACAAAAATCTACAAATTCCTGTGTAATCTCACACATTTGAACAATGCCTTATTTTTTAATTGTTAGAGTTAAATGTTTTCAACTCCACTTTATGCTAAAAATATATATATATTTTTTAGATAATAAATAATTATATTCGCTGATAAAAATAATACGTGAAACTCAAATGTAATTCTTCTTTTAAAACAAACTAACCAATTTTTTATAAAAAATGCGTAAACGGAATTGTTTTATTCAGAATTGAAATTAGCTTTCGTTAAAAATTATTTACAATACATCGTGACTACATATTTGATAATTAAAAATAAAAAAATTGTAGTTTATGATAGAAAATTATGTCAACATTATGTTACATGAATTATGTGATTATTTTCAGGTTGATTGCTATAATAAAAACAGAGAATTATGTATATAAAACCTCAATAAAAAAAGAGCTTTTGTTAGAAAGTATTTACAACATGACGGCATGATTTGTTACAAAAAAAAAAAAAAAACCTTAAGATTACGCCAACATCATTTTGCTTGAACGATCCTTTATTTCAATCCATTAAAGTCAAAGAGCAAAAAATGATTTTATATAAAACGTAAAGCAACAAGCTTCTTATTCTATTCAGAATATCTAAATTTTAAAACAAATAACTATATTATAAATTATATATAATAATTAGTTTTTGATCTAATGATAAAGACATGTGTTCTCTGCTGTGAAAGATTATGGGTATAAAAATAACATAGGATAATTTTTTTGTTGTAATAATATAGATATGAAAGATATTAAGCTTTCCTTAAAAAGTAATATTATAAATCATATATTATCTGACATGCTTACAAAAATAAGAATATTGTAAATACTACAACAAAACAGGTCTTCAGCGACCGGCATCAGCTACCGGTCTGCTCGTCGGTCGCTGAAGACCCCCCTCTCTCCATTAAAAACATAAAATAAATTGGTTACGGCGACTAAATATGGGCCTGATCGAGCCCTTTGACCCAAACGTCTGGTACGCCAACACAGACAATAATGCTCACGGCGATAACTATGGTCTCGATGCTCTAGGTAAAATACACATACTTAAAATTGTAAATTTGTATTTAAATTATATAACGTAATAATTAATGATCTTCGATTTAATATTTCAGGTAAGACGAGATCGATGTATCGCCTAGGTGGGTCGTAGACGTCTTCTTCGCAATTGCAATCGCAAGCGCAATCATATTCTTCGGCGCCGCCTCCTCTCAGGCAAGAAGACATAAATGCGATTTCAAGTCAGGTGTTGGGCGTGCTTCAACCACAGCTCAACATAAATGCGATTTCAAGTCAGGTGTTGGGCGTGCTTCAATCACAGCTCAACCAATTCATGGAGGAGGTGAGGCGTAGCGTGGGACGTTCTTCGCCTCATCAGGTACGAAATTCAATTTTGGAATATGTTTCAATCCAATAAGAACACCAAGTATGATAAACCAATTGACGGAACAGTAAACTCTTAAAAATTGTAAACCCTAAACAGTAAACTCTAAAAACTTTTGTTATATTCTCACAGGGAGGTTCTAGCTCACACCGCCCCGATGCGCAGGATGACAGCGGTGATGATTTAGGAGATGACTAGTTTTAGGATGTTTTGATATGTATGTCGTACTTTAGATATTTTATTTTTATATCGTACTTTGATATTTGATGTTTATGTAGTATTTTACATATTTCTTGTTTATGTTGGATATTGGATGTTGGATATTGGATATTTGCTTGGATATTTGATATTGGATGTCGTATCAGTATTTTATATTGTTCAATTGCTTGCATGTGAATTGTTTGTGAATTATATATTTGTCGATCGAAAACGACGACGGTAAATTGTATATTTGCTTGTGAATTATGTTTTCATTGCTTGATACGTTTCGTAACAATTGGGAAAAAGAAAAATAACAAAAAAAACATAAAAAAAAACAACATTCTGCTACCGATTTTGGACCATCAGCGACCGGCCAATCGGTCTTTGATGATCTTGCGCCACGTCAGCACGCAGCATCAGCGACAGAACTAATCGGTCGCAAAGGGGTCATCAGCGACCGGCGCCTGACCCTTCAGCGACCGGTGACGTCAGCGGGGTGGTCATCAGCGACGAAGCAACTGCGTCGTGGTCATCTGCGACCGATAGACCCATCAGCGACTGGCGAAAATACCTTCTGCGACCGATTTAGCCGATTGCAGAAGGGTATGAATGCTGTAGTGAAATCATATTGCTTTCAGAGTTCAGACTATCAAGATGGATACCAAACTTATTTATATCATTGTACTTTACACTCCTAAAATATGCAACTATTTTTGAAGCCATACTCTACCTGTTTGGATTGTACATCCTTTCAGCAGCTAGTAACCTTTTCATCTATTTTATCTGAACTTTATATAAAAGTGGAGATCGATCCCATTGAGAACTAATTAGTTTGACAATAGTACTTTCTTAAAATCAAGTCCAAGAAAATTTTAAAAATAGAAAAAAAAAAATGAGAAACATGTTTTTTCTTATAGATTGGATTGATGTCAATTTTCATGTACTTTGAGGGTCCATCAAATGTAGTTAAAAATGAACTGTAGCAATTCAATTGATGAATAATGAACTGTAGCATAGTACCATAGACTCACTCTATTTTTTATGTATACAATTTACATAAAGTATAGATTACATTTGACTTGTTGTATACTGAAAAAAAATATTTTTGGCCGTTGACGATATTGTCAAGTTAATTAGTTGTAAATAAATTTTAACCGTTTAAAAAAGCTTTGAGCTCATAGCCATTGAATGAATATCAAATGACAAAATAAGACTATATACTATTTCATTTTTTTGAAATACAATTAATTCAAAAAAAAATTATTCAATTCTAAAGGGTACAATAAATTATCAAAACTGGCTATGGAATATATTTAATATTAGATCCTTTATGTCTTAAGATGAAACCAGCATCTAAAAATAAAATTATCCATGAAAAATTTACAATGGAGTATATATTTGTAGAGTGGGAAAAACGTGCCGTGCTGTGACTAACATGCCGTGACTTTGGTCTCGTGCCGTGTCATGCCGTGGCCAAGTTAATTTTTCACGTGCCGTGCCGTGCCGTGACTAAAATGTCAAGGGGTGGTCACGGCACGCGAATGGTCACGCCACGTGAGTCACGCCGTGCCTAAACGTGCCGTGACCCGCGTGACTCGCGTAACTCGCGTGACCATTTAATCATAATTTAAGTTAATTTATTCAAGATTCACCATTAAATAAGTTAATTTATTCAATATTCACCATTAAATTAATATCTAATGGTCCTAATTACACGTGACTCGCGTGACTACGTGTCGTGCCATGCCGTGACTAAATTTTTCACGTGTCGTGCCGTGCCGTTCCAAAGTTTCAAAAGATAGGCACGGCACGCGAATGGTCACGGCACGGGACACGCGAGTCATGGCACACGAATGACACGCGTGCCGTGCCGTGCCGTTCCGTGACGGAGCCGGCTTACTATATATATATGCATACAAAAGTTCTAACAATCACCATCCAGAAAATTTCGTAATTATTAAACTTTACAGGGGCTAAGTGCAAAAGCTGAAATCAGATGGTAACGGTACAGTGCTTGATGTCATCCAGTGGTACAGTGCTTGATGTCATCCAGATTAATTTAGTATGCATTTGGACGGAGAGGGTCTCTCTAGTCCTTATACTATGGCGCTTTGGTGTAATGTTTCGTGTGTTACGAAAATCAATCCACAAATGCGCGATTCAATACGAAACCTATAGGAGTGGGTGCGCAACATATCTAGGTGGAGCATTTATAATCCAAACTCTCGCTGCGTGTCGTGCTCTGATTGAATTTGGGTGTAAGCGTGGGGTCCAGTCCTGCGAAGGTACAAGCTCCTCTCCGAATCAAATTCGCATCCCTGAGATATCTCATATTTTGCGTGACTTATTGGAAAATCTCAACTGTTCAAATACGTTATGCACGAATCTCAAAACTCAAATAATACTGGCCCCTGCGTTATCTCCGAATAGGCACCAGACACGTCGGTCACGCAAAATATGAGATATCTCAGAGGATACGCACTCCTCTGAATTGCCAAGTTTTTTTTTTTTGTGCATGTTACTATGTTTGCAGGGGCGGAATCAGAATTTGACTATACGGGTGCTAAATAATATAATTATTTTTTTTATAAAAAAATACATAACACAATATAACACAAGATAAAAAGATCATTCACTATTTGATTTCACAAAATGATATAATAAATAACTACACCAACAAAGTGTCATGTCTATCAAAATTAAACTAAAAACATAATATTCATATATTTTTATTTAAATTTCGCCCTATGATTTCCTAAAAAATCAAATGTTGTAATAATCTCATCTGAAGTAATCTTAGTAGCTAGTTTCTTCTCAATATAAACAAGCATGTAGTCTCTGAGAAACTCGTCACCCATCTTATTTCGAAGCCTGGTTTTAACGAGCTTTATGGCTGAAAAAGCTCGTTCTGTAGTAGCAGTTGAGGGAAGAGTGGCAGTAAGTCGAAGCAACCTATCAACCAGAGGATACATAGTGGATTTGCCACTTTCCACTAGTCAGTGACATAAGTCGGCTAATGACGAGGATTTTTTAAGAACTGGATTATCTCTCATGTCAATCTCATAATGTCGTAATTGACATTGTAACTAAGCTATTCCTTGACTTGTAAAATCTGCTGGGTAAAATTTATCTCCCAATTTACATGCATTTTCAATACTAAATGACTTCACTTGTCTTGGGTCTAAACCGGCACTAAGGGTAAGAAGTTCGGTAGATTGCTCACTAAATCGACTATTTATCTCCTGTAATTGTTGATCTATTGTGACAAGGGCCAATTGCAATGATGAGCCATGCAATGCACATAGTATGCATATGGACATTCTTTAAGAATTAGAGCTTGTAAATCATTCCACTCACCGCGCATATTACTTGCTCTGTCGTATCCTTGGCCTCTAATCTGACATATGCTTAGACCATTGTTAGATAGAGCTGAAGTAATTGCATTCTTTAAAGTTAGTGATGTTGTATCTTTAACATGAATAAGATCAAGGAACCTCTTACGAATAAATCCTTCTTTATCAACAAATCGAATAATAATTGCCATTTGCTCCTTATATTCATCACGAGATTCATCAACAATTAAACAAAACTTGCCATTACCAATTTCTTCTCATATTGCAACTTGAACTTTTTGAGCCATGACTTGTAGAATCTGTTTTTGAATTAATAGTGAGGTGTATTTCGTATTCTTAGGATCATTCTCTAACGCAACTTGGTTCACTTCTTCATTGTATGAAGCAAGTAATTTTAACATTTCAAGTAAATTTCCTTGACTTTTTGATTTAGAAGATTCATCATGACCCCCTAAATGCACACGCTTGAAATGTCAACCATTTAATTGAATCAATGGAGGTTTTGAGCCGCAACCTAGCTTCTTTCACTTCCTTTTCAGTTTGCTTCTCCAAAACCTTTTCAATATGGCACTTCTGATTTTTAAAATATTCATAGCATCTAACAACAAAATTGTGAGCCGAGTTTGAATCTTTTCCCATGTGAGATAAAAAAACACAATCTTTCCCACCACTAACCTTTCTCCAATTTTGAAATCCCAAAATAGTGAATGTGTCAGAACCAGATCTTCCAACTGGTTTTGTTGAAAAGAGAAAACAAGAAAGACAATAGACACGGTTTGTGTGAGGTGAATATTCTACCAAGAAAAATCTTTGAACCAACGATATTGGAATTTATGATGTTGATTTTCTCGCTCGATAGATGGATATTCATTCATATGAATCTGGTAAGGCCCTTCAAGTATATAGAACTTTCTAATTTCATCTCTTTTATTAGTAGGATAATTTGATAGTTGGAGGCATTTACCTGGATCTCTCTCATATTTTAATAATCTAGTAGAACTCTGTGAAGATTGATCTTGACCAATATTCATCCCATGTAGAATTGGTTCAGAAGTTTGATTATCTTAACTTAGAATTTCAGTAGGAGTTTAAGAGTTTGAGTTGCTTTCCTTCACCTTGAAATAAGTGTCTAACGTGAGCGTCTTTCTCTTAGACATAATATTATTTGTATACAAATTACAAACAAATAAATAAATCACTTCCATACACAAATTATTCTTAATATGTACATAACTTAATTTTTTTTACACAAATAACTTAATCTAATAATTTAATAGATGAAGGTAAATTTACAAATAAATTCACTTCATCCTTAGTACCAGGTCAGTTGCAATTAGCTAATTACAATCTTTTGGTCCCTAAAGGCACCTAGAGTGGGTTGAATATGTGGCCTTTTTAAATTTTAAATCTAAGTACTTTTAACTAACGTGTGTATGTGTTATTCTTTGTGGAAACAAGAATAACCTTAAACTAATCAGTGTGTGTAAAATAAATAGAATAGTTAAGAGACACTTGACACGAGAGTTGTTTACAGAGTTCGGCACTAACGCCTACGTCTCCGAGGCTCGCGACCTTCGAGATGGCGCGTCTTTCTTTACCCAATGAGAAATGAGTACAAGGTGGAATCAGTGAGCCCTTACAAAGCTTGGGAAGTCACTCGGCTCGAGCACGGAAATGGCTCACGAGCACTAAATGCTCAAATGTATGAAACAAACAAGATGATCACACACGGATCACTCTACTTCTTACACAAGATTGATTGTGGTGGAGTATGCTGAGATTGTTGTATGAATATTGAAGTTGTGTGCACAAGCAACAATGACTTTTTCTAGATCTGAAAGGAATTCAAAATATTGCAATTGGGGGCGGTTAGAGTGATAATCCAAATCTAGATTTTGATTCTATTTATAGAGAGAGAAACAAAATAAGGTAACTGGCCTTAACAAGTTACAACGGAAGAATAAGCGTTGCAACGGTTAGCCCCAGTTAGCAGGTTTGGCTGCGTTGGGAAACCCTAACGCTTATAAGGTTGCAACGGTTATCATAACGGCCTGGAAGTTTTGGGGTCCAAACTTGATTTATTTCGTTGCAACGGTTATTTGAGCGTTGCAACGAATTAAATCGATTTGGTTGTGTTATGAGGTATTGAATTAAACTGTTACGACGCTTAATTAAACCGTTGTAACGGTTAGCCCAAATTAGCACATTCTCAAGCATACTTTACCAATTTTACAGATATCTAAACCTAATCTTGAGGTGATGCTTCTAAGTCCAGTGCTTGGTTCTTCATGACTCATCCTTGATAAGTATAGCAATTGATCATGCATCATTGATGTATATGTAGCAATTTATATCGTAATGAACCTGCACAATATCTCAAGACAAGAAATTGTAAAATTCAACAAATATATGTTTCACAAATCTAATCAAACAAACAAGTAGATTATTGCACAATCCAACACAATCATCATAAATTGAAATTTTCTTTCTATTCTATATTGGTACCAACTCAGTTGCAATCATGAGAATTTAAATTTCCTTTGTATCCAAGAACTTGTACCATGTTTGATTACAATCATGAAAATTGAATATTCCTTTCTATCCTAAATTGGTATCAGGTTTTATTCGGCTATTCTTTGAACATTGGGTACAAATAACATATCGAGAATCAATAATCTGAAATAGAATACACAGAGACTAAAAGAGTAAATTATATATTCTTACAATTCAAAGAGGTGTCGTACTACTCCTGATAATCAGAGAAGTGAAATTTGGTGGAGACGGAGGCGCTGAGTAGTTGACTAGTTGGTGGAGTCGTGAAGAACAGATACGCTTCAATTTTATTTCATCGGTGCTATAATTTCTAATTTGGAATTGTCTTTTTCTATTTGAGAATTGTCTATTTCAGAGACTTAATCGGTGCTATAATAAAATACCATTTGTTTATTACATTTCTAATTTGGAAAGGGTTTTAATTTTGTTCTCTTCCACTGTGCAAAGACGGAAGGCCCACTGGACCTAATAGAAATAAATCTAGTTTTATATTTTAAAATTTACATTGAAGCCCTTTAACTTTAAATATTATTATGGAGGCTTATACATGTAAATCAAACAATATCAAATAGTTTCTATATACTTAGTAACAAAAAAATTTAAACTTAAGGTGGCTTAGCACCCTTAGCTATACCTATGTTTCGCCCCTGTGATTGGAGGCGAAAATAATCCCATGGCATGTATACGACACAAATAGTACATACGGAAATTATCCACAGAAGAACCAGACCACCCAAGAAAAACCCTTATTACGGTAGCATTTATGTACCTCCTCGGCTCCTCAGCCCTTTTCTCCACACCTGTAAGGCTGTAACGGCGACCGTATAAAGAGAGAGCGAGACAGTGAGTTGAAATAAATGGAGAATGAATGGAGAAAAAGGGGGAATAGAGTGGGAACGTGTGACACGTGTCGACGACAAGTGGATTCAAGAGGGCCGTCTGTGTACCTTCTTGCAATGCGCCGCACGCACGTTCGATCTCCACCGAGGTAGGGGGGTGTCGTACTGTAACGCCTGCTACAGTAACTCACGGCTGATTTGTACACCACCACCAACTGCGCCACACAGTACAAAATATGAGACTATTATTATATACCGTAATATATTGTATTGTGTTATGAATATGATGACAACAAGGTGGATTTTTTGGTAACTACAGTTCCTGGAACAGTGGTATTTGACAGTCTGATTATACTCTGGTTCCATCCAGGGGAAAGAACAGGTGATTTTTGCTTGCACCATTTTTGCTGCCTTCAGTTCCGATCCATGATATTATACAGAATTACCGATCGAGTACTGACTACTGATTGGGTGATGTGCATTTTAATTGTTTTATTATTAGTTTCAAATGTTGAGTTATTAACTTTTCTAGCTAGTATGTTTTTCTTATTTAATTAAATTAGTGTATATATAGATTATTCCTGGTAAGGAGTGTATATTTAAGCGTACATATTTTCTGACACAGCACATTTTTAAATGGATCATTAGCACCAAACCATGTTAGCACAATGAAATTGGGGATTACTTCACTAAACAATGAATGTAATTCCCCCCCCCCCCCCCCCCCCCCATAATACTGTGGTTGTGATTAATAATGGATTATGGACTTGCCTTTTCTAATATATATATATGAATTATGCAATTAATTACAAATAAACTGTTCGGATCAGTTGTAATACTTACCGCCCTCTATGATTTAAGGTACTCAATTGAACTATCAGTATACTAAACAATATTGTACTAATTAACTTGATTGAGACTACAACAACAGTTTAATCGTCATGTAATCATTAGAGTTGCTACCGGGGACGGGTAGGTAGGGTTCGGATACTATTATATTTGAACACATACCCTAAAACTGTTTGGATATATACTTATTATTTTCAAGCCGGACCGGGTACGGATCCGGATACCTAATCTAATAGTACACATTTCAGATCTAGTATTTTGGTTCAAATAAATAGGTATTCATAACTTTTTTGTAAATTATTGGATCCAGTCTGGATTCAGAGAGAGTACATGTCGCAATCATTTGAGGATCTTTTATTCTTAAAGTTAATTATAATTTCTTAAACATCTCATATAATATAAATTAAAAATTTCTCCAAAATCAAAATTAAACTATTGTTCTTATTCATAATAATATAATATAACATGGTATATATATAACAAAATAAAAATAATAACTAAAAATTAATTTGAATTTATGGGATAACATAAAGGTATTGGAATTAGATATTTAAGTTTTTAGTTTTTTTCGTTAAATAGATTTTTGAGTTTAGAAGAAGAGATATAATTTTTTAAATGTAAAATATTGAAGATGTGTATTAATTTATTTCTAACATATGGTATGATATTATTATAAATATTTGTTTCCTAAAAAGTTTAAATGTGATTTTTTTTCATAGTTATTAATCTATATTTTAGTCTTAATTAATTATAAAGAATTATATTACCATTGTATCGGTAATTATATGGATATCGAGTTTTTGGTTGTGGGTCAAATAATTAAATCAAACTCACATCTGATCCATTACAATATCGGTTCCGGTTCGAATCCAGATCGGATATTTTAAGTATAATTTGTAACAGTTCCATAATTTAAGTGGTTATATTTTTTAAATCATATCCTATCCAAATTATCCGAATCTTGGCCAGTTCTAGTTTGATACCGGATTGGGACCGGATAATCGGGTAAAAGTAGCACCTCTAGTAATCATATATGAGTGAGGCTATGGTAGTGTATTGCAAATGGGCCGGTCCGGACCCGGCCGGACCACGGTTCCGCATGGTCCACGGTTCCCACGAGTCCACGGGTCTACACGGTCCGGGTCCGGCGGGTCCGACTTGAAATGGTTGGCTCAAACCCGTGTTAGGACCATGGTCCAGATTCACAGTCTGATCCGATTCTGATTTCTGCCTACCCTGACTCAAATTCTAGCTTCGCCACTGATTACATTTATATATATTTTTTTATAAAGTCGATTCATTATTGGAACATGCACTGTCCGCTTATACAAAGTCTAATTCTTATTCAAACAGATTTGTGTTACAGTTCTAATTTAAATGCAATTCTTGTTGAACACACCAATACTTGTTTATACTAGTTTATTTTTTGTTCAAGAACAACTGCATTACAGTTCTATTTTAAATACAATTCTTCATGTAAGTTCTTAAACACAATTGCGCCGAATATACATCTAAACAAATAAACCAGCAGTTACTAGCCGTTACTAGCCGCTTTTTTTTTTAATTTTGAACTTTAAAATTTAAATTTATCAAGAGGAGGGTTCAAATGCCTCCATTTTTTGTGCCTCCACTATGCCTCTATTTTTATAAACTGTAATAACTCAAAATTTAAAACTTAAAAGTAAAAAAAAAAACCGTTGGATATGATCTACATCATTTTATCTATGTGCTCATAAAAAATTATCACATTTCGATTTTGTTTTTATGTGAATTAATAAGTTGAAAAATCAACGTCTAGAAATTATCCACATTAGTACGTTTTTTACAAGCTCTTGATGACCAACCAAAACAAAATTAAAATGTCATAATTGTTTACACGTGTATAGATAAAATGATGTACGTAGATCATAACCAATGGTTTTATTTTGACTTTCGAGTTATTAAAGTTTTTAAAAATGGAAGTATTTGAACACGGTCCGGTTTTGCTCCGGCTTTAGGCATGAAAAATGGAGGTATTTAAAGTTTTTAGGCACGGTCCGGTCCGGTTTTGCTCCAGTTTATCATGGTTTAGACACGGTTTAGGCACGGGTTATCACGGTTTAGGCACGGTCTATTATGGGTTATCACGGTTTAGGCATGGTTTATCATGGTCCGGTCCGGGTTATCACGGTTTAGGCACGGGTTATCACAGGTTTAGTACGGTTTATCACGGTTTAGGCATGGTCCGGTCCGAGTTTAGTCTGGTTAAGGTTCGGTCCGGTCCACGGGTTTAGAACCGCCCGGGTTAGTCCGGGTGTAATGGAGAAAACCCACCAAAAACCGTGTTTAGACCCTCTTTATCCTCGGTCCGGGCTGGTCCGGGTTTTGACCACGGTGCGGGTCGGTTCCACGGGTGGTCCAGTCCGGTCCTGGACCGGCCGTTTTTTTTCAAAACACTAGGCTATGGTACTATGTATAGTGTGGATTGGCCCGTATTATGGATCAATATATTCATTTTCAAAGTCTAAATAGTCGATATGAACCGTTTAACATAATATTTATATGAAAATGCACTTGTAGATAAAAAAATTTCAATTTTTTTAGATAGATAGAAAATCATTTGATATAAAAATTCTGGATCATTCAGAAGTAGTAATTTTCTACATATTTAAAAAAGAAGTATAAAAAAATTCTAAAAATATAAAATCTAGTATATATGCAAGTACATTTTCATGTTTTACGGTTCAAATTGACTATTCGAACTTTAAAAAAAAAATATTAATCTATAGTACAGACCAATTTGTGCTATACATTGTATCATATATATAATTAACCTCGCTCGCTCACCACATATATTTTTTAAATCTTGTTTGCTACAATTATAATGCACACCAATTGGTGGTGCATGCAATGTACACCGCTTAGTGTTGTAATGCTGCAATGAATATAGCTAGCTACTGAGCTACTCCTCGCTACTGCTGCAATATATACACTTGCTAGTTTTGCAATACATACTAGCTAGCTTCTTGCTACAGCTGCAATGTAAACCGGCAGCCTAGTGGTGCAATGCACACAGCTGCATATATGTATTGCCTGATCATATCATACTCGCCTCATTGAAACATAATATATTCATTCCACGTCCACTTAAGCAACGTAGTATAAAAATACATATCACCGTCAACAATTCTTTCATTTGCATTGCATGATTCAATATTATGAAGAATAAATTATAATATTTTTTTCTACAAAATTATTGAACGCATTGCACGGATTCCATACTAGATACATTATTTGAAAATTGATTTTTTTTTTTTTTTTGCTAGATACAACACGGTGAAATGATAAATGCACAATTAATGTTGAGTGAGGCTATGGTGCTATGCATAGCACGGATGGGGTCCGTGCTACGGCTCAAAATTTGACTTTTTAAAATCCTAATGGTCGATCCAACCGTTCAATGTGATAACCATATGAATATGTACTTGCAAACTAAATTTTATATTTTTTCGAATTTTTTTACTATTTTTTTAGATAGGTAGAATTTTGATGGTCCAGAATTTTCAGAAAACACTGATTTTTCTATCTATCTAAAAATAGTAAAAAAATTCGAAAAAATATAAAATTTAGTTTGCAAGTACATATTCATATAGTAATCACATTTAACGGTTGGATCGACCGTTAGAATTTTGAAAAGTCAAATTTTGAGCCGTAGCACGGACCCCATCCGTGCTATACATAGCACCATAGGCTCACTCATTAATGTTTATATTTTCTTTAACAAATATTATTCTTACAAGCCATCTTTAAATTTATTTTTAAATAGAATTAATAGCAGGAACAGAACATGTCAATCTAGCTAGCACCTACGATGTTTTTCTTTCTCCTATATTTCTTGGTTTACAACGTGTTGAAATGAAAGCAGGTGTCAGAGAGAGAATGCATTCAGAGCGAGCGTGTGTGTACTTGGGTACGTGCCCGGGTCTCCAGGATTTGACACGCAAGACAGGGAGGGGCCAAGAGACAAATGCAATAATAAAAAAACGACACTTGGTGATATGATGGAATAATG
The DNA here is from genome assembly GCA_028015225.1 of Carex myosuroides. Lineage (NCBI taxonomy): Eukaryota > Viridiplantae > Streptophyta > Magnoliopsida > Poales > Cyperaceae > Carex > Carex myosuroides. The sequence goes on from CM051474.1 coordinate 12,646,524, forward strand.
CGGATATTTAATATTAATAGATAGAATTATTGAAAGTGTTATTTGATGTGTTTCCAACCAAACCCAAACCAGTCGAGGCGGACTTGTCACTAGATAGAGCAAGGATTGGAGGGGTGTCACTGTTCCATTCCCTCTCCTTCAAAAAGGCAAGTTTTGGACCGAACAAAAAAGTTACTGTAGCAATTTCCTTTTGGTCTTATACAGCGGATAAATAGAAAAATGAAAAAAAATCCCGTTTTATTCTTCTTCAAAAAGAAATGACAAAATAAATAACTAATATAATAAAGGAAGCTGATACGAGTACTCGCACTCCAGTATCCGTATTGTACCCGCACCTTAACTGACATATTTCTGACAATCTGTGAGGAATTTTGTGAATATAAAACCACGAACATCTTCTACGTAATTTTTTCTTTCAAATGAGATCCATGATGACGTACTTTCGGGCTCGTCGTCACGCAAGTATTTATACCTATACTTGCAAGTATTTTTTTACATATGACACTGGATTATATCTGAAAGTATTAATATCAAGTATTGTAAGTATTTATACCTATAAGGTCAATTATTTTTGTTAGAGGAAGGTTGACTAGGAGACTATTAGGGAATGTTGATGGGGGGATACGGGGTCCCTACTACTTCATTAGAGGAAGGTTGACGCGGGAACAATTAGGGGACTGGAAAAGGGGATGATCATATCAAGTTACGCATGCAAGTATTTATATCTTATTTTGCAAGTATTAATATTTTATGCTCAAAGTATTTATATCTATGAAGGTTGACGTAGAGACGAGTGTGGAGACTGAAAAAGTGGACCATATAATTAGTGGGGACCATAATACAACCTTCCTCCAATTAGTAGGGACCGTAGTACAACCTTCCTCTATTGTTGCTGCAGGTACAATACGTGTACTAGAGTGAGGGATTGAAATAATTATTCTATAATAAAAGAATCCCGTTTTGGTTAGGCCTCATTTGTTTTTAAAATAAAATAAATGAGCCTCAATTAGTAGCCCATAATAATAAGTGTAAGAATCTAGTTACTGCAGGCTGCACTACTCCCTTTGGGTCTTATACAGCTGATAAAAAGAAAAAGAAAAAAAAAATCCCTGTTTTCTTCTTCAAAAATAAATAAATGAAGAACAAAAAAGAATCCCCTCTTGGTTAGGCCTCATTTGTTTTTTAAAACAAAATAAATGAGGCCACTAAGTAGCCCATAATAAGAAGTGAAAGGAATAGTTTAATCGTTCAATATTTGGGCCCATAATATTATTAGAATTAAAACATGTTCATGTCGCTTGAACACAAGTACAAACATCACACATAATAATATTAACCAACCATATTTAGGAAATAGAATCAAATTTACTGAAGAAGCTGTGTATATGCTCGGTTATCTCACTCGGCTTCTCCTCGTTGATGAAGTGCCCGGCACCCTTCACCACCACCACCTCATTGAGCATTGGTACAAATTTCTTCATCCCCCCTTTGTGTATGAAGTCCTTTATACCCGGCGCATTGTAGGTAAGATCAAGATCCCCTACAATGAACTTGGTTGGGACCTTTATTTGTGCGCCCGTCCATGGAGCTGTAAGCTCCCAGGTTCTGCAATATGTATTCAACTTTCAGCATTATTAATAAAATCTTTGTGACATTATGTCAATAATTTAACCAGACGAGTATCTGTTGAATTTATATGATAATTGATTGGTAGGCTAAAGTGGGTTTCCTTTCCAGTTGTAACTAGATAGGTACAATTCTTACGATTGGGACAGATCAGTTCAGATCAGGTCTGACCTGCTACGATTGAAATCGGGCAGCTATTTAGTCACCATTAGATTTAATAACCAAACACATATGCAGTAATTTTACATAATAGCTTGGTATCTGGTACCAGGCTAGTTAGCAGCTCTCGAATCAGTTCACACATACCCTAAAAAAGAAAAGAATCAGTTCACACATCCATAACATCTATCAATGAAACAAATAGCAAAAACAAAAAAATAACTAATAAGCATATTCAACCTTAAATACAGAACAGAAGGAGAGGAAGTAAACCATACATATCTAAGGCTCGATAGTAGTTCAACCCTCCAGTAAATCCTGTTTTCTCAAACTTGTTAACGTAATATTTGATATCGTCTTCAGAAAGCCAAGAAGGCAGAGGAATCTGCTCATCTGGGGACCCCCATCCATCCTTTGGGATGAAAATCGGAGCTGGATTCCGATATGTGAGAAATTTTTTCATCACCAACTCTGTCCCAAGACGGGCAAACTCGGCCTCTATTGCTTCAGGCTCCTGCATGAATTTGAGTATTAGTAACAAACATAACTATTATGGGGTTTTTCAGGAACGGCATAAATTCGGTCTACTTGCCACTTGAAAATAGTTAATCCATGGGTTACAATATGTTCATATATACTACTCAGGGTCTCCGTCTATATGTGTCCCATTCTATATTTCTATTCAGTCTTGTTTTAGTTGTTTAATTGATCGTACTATCACTGAAAGATTCTTCTTTTCTTTTGATTCTGGCCTGTTATTGACCAGCAAATCATGATGCAGAAATGTGTATGACTGATCAGTAGATACAGATAATTTCATCATAATCGGAAATTAACCTCAAGGCTTTTATTCCAAAGATATATAACTTGTGATAATTTTCCTTTTTTTTAAACAAAATGTTTAGTAAAGGACACTTTTGGAAATGTCATTATTTATTACAGATAACTTCCTAAAAATACATTTTTACCTGAATTCGACAAATGTAGTAGTCATCACCATAAGTAGACCTTAGATACTCCAGAGATTTTCTGGCCGGATTGCGTGGTGCGAAAGGCACACTCAAATTTACCAATGCCTTCACCTTGTCGGGGCGAAACAAGCACACATACCATGCCATAATTGCTCCCCAGTCATGCCCCACCAACAGCACCTAAATTTTATACCATAGCATTAAACCCCAGAAAATAACCCTAACAATAATAGGTGTTGTATTTTTCTTTCAGAAAAATAATAGGCGTTCTACTTGTGATCAAGTAAAGAATATCTAAGCTGAAGTGTATATTGCAACTCCTAACCTGACATCAAAACTCAAAAGCATTATATGGGCTCGACTACGGGCTTCAATAAAAGAAAGCATTATATGGGCTTCCTATAGCCCTATAGTAACCTTTCAAGTCAATCCATACCCTTTATTTTGTAGGCTTTCTTGTATTTTGTTATTTTTTAGCCTAAACCGTGTGTTGTATGATTTATTTTGCATATGATCTTGTAACTAAATTATCTATTTTAGGCTTCATTGAGTATAACTATTCAATAAAAGTGTGTTTTATTAGAAATGTAGGTACTCCCATTTCCATACTAGCTTGATACTTTTAACTGGTATAATTTATAACTGGTAGAATTACTTCTGAGTTTAGCTAATATGACATCAGCGTCATTTCAGCCTATATAACACTAACTTCAAAATCTATCGAATTGACTTCAAATAGTGAATCCAAACCGTTAAAACTTCATAGTTGTGCATTTACATAAAAAAATTATAATTTTTCGAATTTATTTAATATCAAGTCAATCAGTCAAATGTGAGAGTTTATAATTAATTTTCATGCATTCATTTTTCAACATTTTTGACTGCTTGACTTGATACTAAATAACTCGAAAAAAAATTACAAGTAAACGCATCACTCATAAAGTAAATCGGTCTGAACAGTTAATTAGTCGTTTGAAGTCTATCCAATAAGTTTTGAAGTAGATGTCATATGACACCAATTACTGAATTTTTTTTTTTTTTGAGAAAATGCTAAAAATAAAAATTTCGGCACCAATTACTTCTAAAAGCGCGTATAGAAGTTAGAGTAAAGATGTTGTCCCCCCACTCCAGTCCCCTAAACGCCACCCCCCCTCAATTCTAACTAACTTTGTCAATCATTAAATCACCTTGAAAAACGTGTAAAACGTGTAAAAGATGAGTCTAGTTTTTTTCTTTAAATACTTAATATCATAAGTATGAATACTTGATGAATTATATGTGAATATTTGATAACTTAGGTATGAATACTTTTCATATTTGAGTCCAGTTTTTTTCTTTAAATACTTGATATCTTAAGTATGAATACTTGATGAATTATATATAAATATTTGATATGTTAGGTATGAATACTTTCCATTTTGTATGAATATTTTTCATATTTGAATATTTGATACCTTGAAAAACGTGTAAAAGTATGTCATCATGGATCTCATTTGAAAGAGAAAAAAAAATAGAACACATTCGTGGTTTTAGATTTGCAAAATTTCTCATAGATCATCCCAAAAATTGGTTAGATTGAACGGAGAAAAAAAAATCACCTTGAAAAACGTGTAAAAGATGAGTAGGTATTGTGTCCATTTTTTTTTATGTACTTGATATCTTAGGTATGAATACTTGATGAATTATATATGAATACTTGATATCTTAGGTATTCATACTTTTCATTTTGTATGTGAATTAATTTAATCAATGAATGGGGGACTGGTGGTGTGATCCACGTGACTTTTTGGTTGTGGTCCCCAATGCAGTCTGACAGTTACTGCCCCCGAAAAGTAATGGTCCCCAGTTTGTATGTGAATTAATACTTGATATCTTAGGTATGAATACTTGATGAATTATATATGAATACTTCATATCTTAGGTATTCATATTTTCCATTTTGGGACTGAATTAATGTATGTTGAATGGGGGACTGACAGTTGTACTTTGACAGTTAGGGGGACGTTTAGGGGACTGAATGGGGGGACTGTTAGTCGATCCCTAGAAGTTATTAGTCCGGCTAGTACGGGCAGTGCAAGTACAACCTTCACAAAAACGGGTATCAACTCAAAGCCCGAGTCGTTTCTTATTTGCTTTGTGGTCTCGTTACTACTAGCCGGGCTTTACAATTTTTTTCTTTCCTTTCGCTGGGGTATAAACTCAAACATGTTATAGGCAAACCTTGTCTTGTCCAAGAGAGTCAATGAGCGCCACCACATCCCCAACCACATGCAGAGCAGAGTACGACGCTGCGCCATTTGGCACAGAGGAGTCACCATACCCCCTCAGATCAGGTGCAATCACGCGATAACCGACGGCGGCAAGGCCATTGATCTGGTGCCTCCACGTGTACCATATCTCTGGGAACCCATGCAAGAGCACCACAACTGGCCCGGTCCCCTTCTCTGCCACGTGGATGTCGATGCCATTTAGATGAACCGTTCGATGTGTGATGTCAGAGGAATCCATGTGTGGAGCAGGGATCGGAGGTGGAGCAGGAGGCGCAGGGGAAGGTGTTTGTTTGCGGCATAAAGTGGAAAGGAGGTTTCTCACGAAATCAACCATGATGAGAGATCAGAGAAGCACTGCGATGGCGAAATGGAGTTGGTGCATCTCGGGCTGTTTGTCAAATGGAGATACTTATCTGACAGGAGAATGTGTACAGCCGTACAGGGTACCTTTCCTTGGTGGTTCACACGTCACTGATCTGTTCTTTTCTTTACTCGTTTTCCTAATTTATACCTTTCTTAGCTTCGAGCAATCGCTTTACAAGATAAAAGGGTACTCGGTGTCTTAAAAAAAAAGATTTTAGATTACACGGTGACAAGGTCGGATCCTCTGCAATACAGTTTCGTGCCTCTTCTGTGAAGCTGAGCCGCTATTTCAAGTCAACATAGGTCTCCAATTTGGAATCAAATCCTCTGCCCACCGGTGGGCAGGATTTTCCTGCCGAAAATTACCAATCTCAATGTGCCACTTGTTATTAACTCTTAATGGAAGTTTTCATAATAATTAATTACTGAGTCCATCATTAATATTGGTAGATTAACTTAGTAACTTTTCTAAATACAAAAACATTAACTTGCATAATAAACAAAAATAGAATAACAATTCAGTTTGTCTTTTATGAAATAATTAATAATACCACAAGTTATCTAGAGAATAAATATTATAATTATTATAAATAAATAAAATTATAAAAAAAATACCACAAGATATTCTTTTATGAAAAAGTAAAGTTATTTACAGGAGAATTTCAATACCATAAATTTTATGTACAATTTGAGTTATAGATGTTCAAATATAAAAAAAAAGTAAAATTTGGACGTATTTTAATTTCTCTTAAATCAAGATTTAAATTGATGTTCAAATATAGAGAAGTGTTTTCGAGAAAGGTTCTCATGTTACAAAATTTTGTGCAATAAAATAGTCAATTTTGAGGTTCTAAAGCAATGAAGGTTCTCAAACGATTCAAAAGAAATTACAATAATATGTCCAGATTTAACTTTTTTTCATTTATATTTGAAAATTTATAAATCAAATTGCACATATATATATAATAAAATTTGTGGTATTGTGGCTCTTCTATAAATAACTTTACTTGTTCATAAAAAGAATATATTGTATTATTAATTATTTCATAAAAGACAAACCGGATTGTTTTTCTTCTATTTTGTTCATTTTGCAAGTCAATCTTTCTATGCATAGAAAAATTACTAAGTTAACTTACAAATATTTAATAAACAGATTTAGTAATTAATTATATCTAGAGAGTCTAAGATACGTGGCTTATATATATTGGTTAATTTCCAAAGATGACAGAAAAATCCTGCCCACCGAGGGGCAGAGGATTTGATTCCCTCGAATTTATACGTAACAGTGGATCTTATTTGCATGTGTTCACATTGGGCACTTCTTTATTTGGGCCTTTTTGGGCCTTCAATACATCCGGTATTCCGGTAATTAGCCTACTGTTCCATTGCGATTGAGGCTGTTTGAATTAAAGATTTTTGGAATCAACTATTTATTATGAAAATTTATGTGTTCTCTGGTGGAAAACCAAGGCAAAAATATGAAGAACTCAACTATGTAAAATATTTAATTTTTTATCGAGCGATCTAGCAAAGGATAAGGATAGAATCCACGTAAGTAACATTACATGGAAGCATAGCTTCTCTCGTGATACTGCATTAAGTAAATGTGTAATAGAATATTGTTGTACTGTATTTATGAGAAAATAAATTAGTATATCGAATGAGAATTAATGTGTTTGAACAAAAACAGATCACATCTGATTAGAATAATAAATTTATTCATATCTTATTAGCATGAAACTATATAAAGCTAGCATCCAATGTCTAAAGAAAGAAAGAAATTAACCTAATATTATTTGGTACTATACCTACTATTTAATACTACCTCATTATAATTATTTAATAGCACATTAAATAATTTAAAATGCTCACGCAATGGATCATTTCCCATAATTTTTATATCAATGTGGGTGAACTCGGTCTACAAACATAAGGTTACAATTCCCACAATCTCCAAATAGAGATGAGAAAATTAATTGTACTCTAGGAGCATGAAACTAGGTTGTTTTAAAAGCTAAAGAAAGTTATAATGAAAACCGTTGCTTGTTTATTCCTTGTAAGGAAAGAGGAAAATAAAAAGTCTACGTGTCAGTGTAAATGATTCCTACAGCAAAAGAGAGCTGCCACGTTTCTAGAAGACGTGTGTTTTATAACTAATTAAAAATGGGTATAAAAAGGGGACTTGAGCCTTTAGTTCATCCTGTCACAAAAAAAAATATAACACCTTAGAAAATCTCTCTCTTTTTCTCTCTTACTCCGTTGCTCGCCAAGTCCCTATTTGTTAAAGAAATATTAATTGTAGATTTTCATCCAGCAAACAATAAAGAGATTGCACAATGTTCTTGTTCAAGAAGGATGGATGATCAGTAGAGGTGAATAGTCAAAATAACAATAATAAATGTAAGCCTTTAATTCTAGATTGATTTGAAGAATAAGTATTATTATATGCTTAATTTAATGTAAATTTTTCTGAAGGCAAGTTAATTTTCTTTCCAAATCATCTATCTATAATGTCGGTGCTTTGACTATAAATCTTAATTTTAAAAATTGAAACGGTTGATCTAATTTGTTCAATGCTATTTACACACTTGAATCTTGTAGAAAATTAAATTTTGCATTTTTAGATTTCTTTTTATTTTTTTCTAGTAGAGAGAAATTGATTACAATTGAATAGTCTAAAAATTTTATATCAATAGATTTTCTCTCTATTTAAAAGTTAGTAAAAGAATTGAAAAAATATAAAAATTTGATTATTTTTTTTGTATGTAGATCACATGACTATAGTTTTTTTTTTTTTTTTTTCCTTTTGCTACTCCCTCTAGCTTGTATTCTGATTGATTGCAAAAACAAGCACAACCACTGACAAGAAAAAATTACTTTCTCAACTTTGTAACTTGCTAATTCATGATTAATCTATATGGATTTTTTTTCATTCCATAGTTGCGTCACACAAAAAACTAGCTTAAAAAGGTCCAATTTGAGAAGAAATCAATGGAGAACTCTCGTAAGGTTGTACTTGCGCTGCCCGTTACATCCGCGAACAACAATCGTGCAATGTGTTCAATGAAAAGCCTGAGTGAAGATGCAAATGCAGCTCAAGGTAAACTAAAAAAGAGTGTATTTCTAATAGATTGTAAGCCTCTTTGGGGGTGCAGCTCGGTACGTGGCCGGCGTTCTGAAATGGAGGATGCATATATGGTGGTACCGGGGTTTATCAAAGTGCCAATCTGGATGCTAACAAAAGAACCCAAAATAGAAGGAATTGATAATATGGATGCATTCAAAGTTACTGCACACTTCTTCGGTGTTTATGATGGACACGGTGGTACTCAAGTAAGTACAAAATGGTAGAATGTACCTAAAAGTAGTTCAAGAAGTAGAGCCTAAGTGCTAAATTGAGATATTAAATTTGAAAAAAGTTATAGATATTAGATGTTGAGAAATAATATAACCTCAGAAAAGATTCATCATAGGTTGTAAATAGGCAATTATTAAGCTAGCATGCAAAATACAGCTGTATAGTTATAATTGGTACCTAGCCTGTAATTAGGGTGTAATTAGGCAAGAGACCAAGCAATCTCTTATTAAGGAAACCAGCCAACGGCTAATAGAATAGAATAGGCTATAAGAATACATGTATAGAGAGCTTGTAATTTCAGAATTCATAATACAAAATTCATACTGTTCATCACAATTCATCTCTCTCAAAATCCATTATGGTATCAGAGCAGGTTAAATCCTGACTCAAAAAGTTCCGCAATAACACCAGAACTGCAGCCAGTTTTCAAAAATCTCAAGCAACCAGAACCATGTCTCAATCCGACAACTCTAAACTCACAAACATCATACTCAATGGCAACAGAAACTATATTCCCTGGTCCAGATCAGTAACGATTGGTCTCGGTGGCAAAGGGAAATTACACTTTGTCACTGGAACCAAAGAGAAACCCAAACCAGCAAAGTCAAACGAGGCAACGATCGAAGAGAAAACAAAAATAGAAGAATGGGAAACCACCGATCAAATGATCATGTCATGGTTACTCAGCACAATGGAACCCCAGATTTCAAACGTACTCATGTACTCCAACACAGCAAAGGAGGTTTGGGACAAAGCCAAGAGAAGGTATGGTCAACAAAAAATCCAGGCTCATATCTTTAGCCTTAAACAAGAGCTTGCCCAAATTAAACAGAGTACTCAAAGCAACAACGAATTAGTGACAGAAATCATGTCAAAATGGGAAGAACTTAACGTTTACCTTCCACCAACAACCGACCCTTGTGAAACCCAAAAAAGAGCAGAACAAGATTTAATTTTTACTTATCTGGGGGCGCTTGAGCCGAGCTTTGAAGCTATTCGATCTCAGATCTTGGCTTCTGCCGAAATGCCAAGTTTTGATGATGTTGTTGCAAGAATCGATCAAGAGGAGTCAAGGCGAGCTCTCATGAACCCTCAACCACCAGAAAATACCGAGAACAAAGCTTTCCGAGCACAATCGCCTAACCCTAACCCTAGAGACGCGGCCCGGACAAGGGGGACCACAGCAGCCGACTGGTGTGACCACTGCAGCCGCGCAGGGCACAACCGAGAAGGCTGCTGGGTACTCCATCCTCACCTTTGGCCGGCTCGAAACAAGGGAGAAAGGGGGTCTTGGGGTGGTGCGAAAAAAGGCGGAAGAGAGCAGAGAGTTGGGGGCGGGCGGAAGAGAACAGCGCTTTGGGGGAGTAAGCCAAGGGTCGGACTCAACAGAAGAGACTAAACCAGTCCAAGCCGAACCGACTTTTACTCCAGATCCCTCAGGATCTTCTGTGGTATCAACAATGCAATTGAATCAGCTTCTGACTCAGTTGAATAGTCTGTTGCAACAACAGACAGCAGGTTTTGTACTATATAATTCAAATTTATCCTCTTTTAATAATAATAATAACAGTAGTCCAAAACTTGCAAATTTACGTCATAATACTAGTAAATGGATTATTGACTCGGGTGCTACCGATCATATGACATGGGACCAAAATAAATTAAAAAATATTGTACCAACTAAAGAATCACAACATGTACTTGTTGCAAATGGAAATAAAGTCAAAATTGATGGTTTGGGTACCACAAAATTTTTTTCAAAAGAAGTAAAAAATATTCTATATTTACCAGATTTTACTTCAAATCTATTATCGATTAGCAAAATAACACAAGATTTGAATTGCAAAGTAATATTCTCACGAAACGAAGTGATCTTTCAGGACCAAGAATCAGGGAAGAAGATTGGTGAAGGTTTTTTAAAAAATGGACTTTATTATCTTGAAGAACCTATAAATGAGTGTCATGTGTCATTAAGTCCAATAGACCGTGACAAATTACTGCATTGGAGATTTGGTCATCCATCTGATCAAGTTTTAAATAAATTGTTTTGTTATAATTTAAATTCTAGTAATTGTGATGTTTGTAAGCTTGCAAAACAAACCAGATTACCCTTTCCCTTATCTACTAGTATATCAGAAACGAAATTTGATTTAATTCATTCTGATGTGTGGGGTCCAGCTCCGGTTGATTCTTATAATCATTTTAAATATTTTGTCACATTTATTGATGATTTCTCTCGCACTACTTGGGTTTATCTTTTAAAAGGAAAAAATGAAGTTTTGTCATGTTTCAAAGAATTTTTTAATTTTGTTGAAAATCAATATAATGCAAAAATTAAGATTTTTAGATCAGATAATGGGACAGAATATGTAAACAAAAACTTTCTAGAGTTTTTTAGGTCAAAAGGAATCTTGCATCAAACCACATGCATTAATACCCCTGAACAAAATGGTGTTTCAGAAAGAAAAAATCGTCACCTTCTTGAAGTTACTAGATCACTTCTTTTTCAAAATAATGTCCCAAAAACATTTTGGTCAGATGCAGTGTTAACAGCAACCTACCTTATCAATAGGTTGCCAAGTGCAAGGTTAAAAAACATGAGTCCTCTAGAAATTCTCAAAGGTAGAAAAATTGATCTTGACCATATTCGAGTCTTCGGATGCACATGTTTTGTTCACATAAAAAGACATGACAAGTTAGACAAAAATTCTGTTAAAACTATATTTTTAGGATATTCTTCTGAAAAAAAGGGGTATAAGTGCTATGATCCGAAAACTTTTAAAGTGTATTTTTCAAGAGATGTGTCATTTTTTGAAAATAAACCCTATTATCCGACAAATTAGCAAATAAATCCACCAAACCACCAAACTGTGTTGCCTCCAAATAACTTTGTTTTTCCAGAAGAACAAAATGAAGGACAGGTTTTGAATGAAGAACAGGTTATGAATGAAGATCAACATGGCGACACAACAGCAATTCCTTCAGGGGGAGAAAATGAGGAAAGTGAGTCCAGTGGAGAATCACCTCAAGAAGAAATTGCCGTGAGAAGATCCATACGACAAACCAAACCTTCCGTCAAGTTAAGGGATTATGTATCCCATCAGGTGATGTATCCAATTCAAGATTATATTTCTTATAAAAGTGTATCACCAGAATACCAGGCCTATTTAGGGAGCATAACCAATCAAACCGAACCAACTACTTTTGAGGAAGCAAAACAAAATCCAGTTTGGCATAAAGCTATGAAAGAAGAACTTCAAGCTTTAGAAAAAAACGATACATGGGATATTGTCTGCTTACCAAAAGGAAAAAAACCTGTAGGGTGTAAATGGGTATACAAGATTAAGTACAACAGTGATGGTACGATTGAAAGGTATAAAGCTAGATTAGTGGCCAAAGGATTCACTCAGACATATGGTATTGACTACCAAGAAACCTTTGCACATGTAGCTAAAATGAGCACAGTTAGGATTCTGTTATCGGTAGCTACCAACTTAGGTTGGAATTTGTTCCAAATGGATGTGAAAAATGCATTCCTTCAAGGAGTTCTGGAAGAAGAAGTCTACATGACCCTCCCTCCAGGTCATAATACTACATTAGACTCATCACACGTATGTAAGCTAAAGAAGTCAATTTATGGTCTAAAACAATCTCCAAGAGCATGGTATGCCAAACTAAGCTCTTCTCTGTTAAAAAATAGTTTTATTAAAAGCACAGCTGATTCTTCTATGTTTATTAAACATAGACAGGACTCTACCACCATTATTCTTGTTTATGTATATGACATTATCATTACAGGAAATAATAATGAAGAGATTAGAAATGTCAAACAACACTTGCAAAATGAATTTGATATTAAGGACGTTGAAAAACTTTCATATTTTCTTGGAATAGAAATAGCTTACTCTAGCAAAGGCTTATTTTTATCTCAAAGAAAATATGTACTTGACCTGTTAAAAGAAACTGGTAAACTAGGAGCTAAGCCAGCTAGTACCCCAATGGAAACAAATGTTAAACTGGGGTTAGAAGAGGGTGAATTACTACCTGACATAGGACAGTATCAAAGGCTGGTGGGAAAACTAATATATCTTACAGTTACCAGACCTGATATTGCATTTGCAGTTAGTATGGTAAGCCAATTTATGCATGCTCCGCATACCAGTCACTTGAGTGCAATTGATAGGATACTTAGATACCTCAAATGCACTCCAGGTCAAGGAATTTGGATGAGAAAAAATGGTTCTAATGATGTGGTTAGTTTTTCTGATGCAGATTGGGCCGGGAGCTGTGACAGAAAATCAACCACTAGCTTTTGTACCTTTGTATGTGGCAACTTGGTAACTTGGAAGAGCAAGAAGCAGAATGTTGTCGCTCATTCAAGTGCAGAAGTAGAATATCGAGCCATGGCATCCACAGCGAGTGAGCTTATCTGGATTAAACAATTACTCGGCGACATGAAGATAGAGCACACAAGAACCATGCAAATGTACTGTGATAATCAAGCAGCACGACATATTGCATCCAATCCAGTCTTCCATGAAAGGACAAAACATATAGAGGTGGACTGTCACTTTGTTAGAGAAAAAGTGCAGTCTGGAGAAATAGAAACTCCGTTTGTCAGAAGCAAAGAACAACTGGCGGATATTTTCACAAAGGCACTCGACAAGACTAGTCATCTGAACATACTCAACAAGTTGGGTTCAATCAATTTATTCGAACCCCACTTGAGGGGGAGTGTTGAGAAATAATATAACCTCAGAAAAGATTCATCATAGGTTGTAAATAGGCAACTATTAGGCTAGCATGCAAAATACAGCTGTATAGTTATAATTGGTACCTAGCCTGTAATTAGGGTGTAATTAGGCAAGAGACCAAGCAATCTCTTATTAAGGAAACCAGCCAACGGCTAATAGAATAGAATAGGCTATAAGAATACATGTATAGAGAGCTTGTAATTTCAGAATTCATAATACAAAATTCATACTGTTCATCACAATTCATCTCTCTCAAAATCCATTATTAGAGTTAAATTAAGACTTGATTAATATGTGAAATTATTGATCAAATTGTTCGTTGAATGGAACATCATAAAACCTAAATTTATTACATGCTAGGTCGACCAAATGTGATTTCATCACTGCAGTTAAAGCTTAATTTACTAATCTACTTTTCCTCAGCTAAACCTAATTCCTTGATTATTGGCAAAGCACCACTTTGGCACGAGAAATCAATCAAGCAAAAATATATAAATTACAAGTTAACATGTACAATTTTCTACTGTCAAGCTCGATCTCTTCTCTTTTTTCAAATATATATAGGTGGCAAATTATTGCCGTGCCGGAATTCATCTAGCACTGACTGAAGAAATAAACAAAATTGAAGCGGCCAATTCCAAAGAAAATATCGATTTTGATTTGAAGAAAAAATGGGAGAGAGCATTTACACATTGCTTTCAGAAGGTTGATGAAGAATCTATGCTGGTCGCGCCAGAGACCGTCGGGTCAACTGCTCTAGTAGCCGTTGTTTCCTCCTCTCACATAATAGTCGCAAACTGTGGCCACTCTCGTGCAGTCCTTTCCCGTGGAAAGCAAGCCATACCTCTATCCTTCGATCATAAAGTAAGATTCAAAATTTTATCTTACATAATACTAGTTGCTGTACTATGTACGATATGTAGAGCCAACAATAAATAAGATCTGATTAAAATTCTTAACGGATACTAAAAGCAACCACAATGCCACCATAAAACTATGAAAAGACCAGGATCATAAGAAGACAAGTCTGGAATTTCACCTATAGTTTTTTTTTTTTTTTTTTAAAAAAAAGAGGCATAAACGCCCGTTTCATTGCATCATGAAACTGTATCTTGTAATTTCACAACTACAGAGAGATGTTCCTATATATATTCTTCTAAATCTACCCCTCATGCTATATTAAAACCTGTAGGAACTATTTGACCTCGGCACACACACACATCCGCTTCATTGACAGAACATTCGGTTATTCGCTTCGTCTGTACCAGTAAAACGTAATGCACCTATATATAGTGACCATGAGAATCTAAACTAACATGCATATTTAAAATATCCTTTGAGGAAGTAACAATGGTGTGGTGTTACAGCCAAAAAGAGAAGAGGAGTATGCAAGGATAGAGGCAGAGGGAGGGAGGTTTGTGCTCGATCTGCTTGCTATCTCGCGTTCCCTTGGTAAATAAGTTTCATTTGGTGAACTTTGCTTCAATGTTTATTCAAATAGTAAATCTTTAAGTGGATAATATAATAAATGCATCCTTATATGTTTATTTTCTTTTCTTTTTTAGTATAATTCGATGCTTACTTTGTTTCTACTAGTATTTTTTTTTTCTTTCCCATTTAACAATGTTGCCAAGCTGGCAAATTAACAAAACACCTCCAACCAAGATGAATTTTTGTTTATAACCAGTACCGGAAATCCACAACCAAATAGACTGCTTTTTACGAGCCTACCTAGCTCATTCTAACCTGATAAACCATATACAAACCTGATTGTTATAGCTGTTGGATGTACGGGTTTTCCTAATTACTTTAAAACCTAAAACCCTAGGATCCTATGCAAGAAAATAAAGTAAATGTGCAGCGGAACTTACTATCCATCTTCAAAAGGCCTCCTTATTGTCAATCGGACAATATCCTTGGCTCTAGGTTGATTGAGATCCTTGTCTTGACTTGAGAGCTCCTAGAACTTGACTCGGTTGGCTTTTGGGCTCTTCCAGGGCTTCGCAATCACACCCTCTCTTTTCTGAACTTTCCGAATACAAAGAACAGAGTATATTTTCTGTAATGGAGCAGCAAAATTGGTGATGATTGCAGCCATGGAAACCCAGCCTTTATATACACATCAATCTGATCAAAATTAGCTCTCATGGCATTCTATTTTGGTCATAACTAACCCTAATGAGTTAGTTTTCCTATTTTCAGGTTAATCTCCTTCTCCTAAAAATATCAATTACAAATTTTCAGATTTTATTCCAAATAAAACTGTAGCAACCGACACTGTAGCACGCGGTACTGTAGCATTCGGTACAGTAGCAAATTCCGAATAATTCCGAAAATTCATACAACTCCGTTTTGTCCGAAATTTGTTTCCAAATTTCCGTAAAATCATGAAGATTCATAATTGATATTTTAAACTTTATTTTAACCTAAAATAATATGTGTATTAATTAAATTAATTATAATCGGTCCATTAACAATTATAATTAATTTAAATCTTATTTCTATACGTTTTCGGATCCAAATCCTTATTAAAATACGTACAATGTCATTCCTTAATTAATCACTTATTTTGGCATTAATATTTGTGACAGTATGAGACATATAATTATATACACGCATGTCCAACTTAATTATTGTATTTAGACGTCTCTAAATCCAACAATAGCCACATTATTCTGATTAGCCTAAAATCAAATTTTATCACTTAATAAAATTCTGACCTGGCTATAGAAATGTAAATTATGTTCTTGAACCCAAGCATAGCGATCGAATACCTGATTGACCCAAAACTTAAGCTGTAGAAACCAGAATGGAAAATAGAAAAACAGTATTACGATAGAGAAACTGATCTAATTATATGACCCATAACCCAATATTTGACTAATAAATTGGAAGTGCGTCATGATCCAATACAATGGAGAAGTTGATTTGGTCACCACCGATTTGTCGCCCCTAATCATTTGGTTCCTATGAATTTTAGCAGTGTACCACAATTGTCACAAATATAGTTTGCGTGAAATACGTTTTATAATCGGTACTTTTGAGAAGAAAGAAAATAGACTATACAGTTGCCGGAATATTTTAGCTTAACGTACCAGCAATGCTTACGCTCATACAATGGAGAAGTTGATTTGACCACCACCCCTTATAATTTGGGGCCTATAGGTTTTAGTAGTGTACGAAAATTGTCGCAAGTATAGTTTGCGTGAAATATGTTCATAGTTGGTAATTTTGAGAAGAAAGGAAAAATGCTAATTATATAGTTTGCAGAACATTTTAGCTTAACCAGCAATGCTGAAGCTCATACCAACATATGCAAAACCAACCATACATACCATGAAAATTTAAAACATGGACTTAAAATTTGTATGGTCATTTTCAGGAGATAATTATTTGAAGCCCTGGATGATTCCCATACCAGAAATAACAATACTTCCTTGTGCAAAAGATGACAATTGCCTAATCCTTGCGAGTGACGGTTTATGGGATGTTGTATCAAATGAAGAAGCTTGTGATCTAGCCCGTAAGAAAATCATGGTGTGGCGCAAAAAGAATGGCACTATGGCATCATCTGAGAATTTTGAAACTTATTGTGACCATGCCGCTCAATCTGCTGCGGAGTCTCTGTTGAAGCTTGCTCTCCTTAAGGGAAGCAAGGATAACATAACAGTAATGGTGGTAGATTTGAAATCCAAATGGAAGTTTAAAAGCAACCCTTAGGTTTGCTTATGTGATATGTGAAGAAGTTTGTTGTGTTGATGTTATTTAATCGCTACCCAACTAATTAGGAAAACATTGGAAAACCTTTCTGAATTGGTTTGCGCTTAAATGAGAATGGTACTCTAATTAGATTAATGTACAAATTTATGTTGTCCTAACGGAATGCTATCTTCCTTCTCTAGATTGTGCATTATGGATAGATGGGGTGAATATTTTAACAGAGAAGTCTTGGCTTCATGCAGCGCACTGACTATAAAATCAAAAGTCAAAACAGCACTGCAATTCTGCACATGGTTTGTGCGCTGCATGAAGTCAAAGCTGCTCTGTTACAAATCTTTACCCGGTACATGTAATTATTCTAATTAAGAAGTCCATTGCTGCAGCATTAGACTTTGTGAAAACATGAGTAAAAGAAAGCGTATATAAATGAAAGGAAAATCAAAGATATGTATATGATATTATGAATGTTACCTTATCAATATATCTTTGAAGTTTCGAAACAAAACAAAGAATTCCTAAATTTGAAGTGCCACTGTGCCAGGCATCGGATTTCATACCTCCTACAGAGGCTATGAAATTGATTCTTTTTGTTCAATTTCTAAACACTCAAAACTAGTTATAAGGTTTCTGAAAGACAGTACACATTAATTTAATTTGGTGTATGATTTACATTGCTAGAGTGCACAATGAGTAAATAAAAAAAAAAATCATTTCCATCAATAGGTATAAGTCGGACAATATCTTCCTATTACATTCCTTCCACAGAAATCCAAACTCCAAACTCTGGCAAACTCCACATAATATCTTTTATGCAATGCTGGGTATCAGAGGGAAAAAATTATTGAAATAATGATACGAGAATTCGGAATTTACCAAAGTGACGAAAACCGAAATTCCGATTTGGACTCAACCCCAGAATCGAACTCAGGCTTGGACTCGGTACGGATTAATTGTTCTTCAATCTTTTTTTCTTTTTTTTCTTTTTTTTTTATCATTAAAGCCCTTAGGCAGTTCTTCAATCTTTTTGAATGGCTAGGCACAAGTATCAAAAAGGTGTCCCACTAGTTCATCATTTCCTATGATGATTAATTACAATATTTAATTGTGTTGTGTTTTCTAGAAAACTTTATTATATTACTATTTTTTAGGTTTGACTATTTATATTTTCTATGTCATTTTTAATTATGTTAGAGTTTCCAAGAGTTTGTTAGAATTTCTATATTTATTATGTGGTATTAGTTTCTAAGTTGGACTTTTAGTTTTTCTAAGTTATTTATTATAATGGATGTATTATAAGAAGAGATGGCATGTTATCTTTTTCTGAAGACTTGATTAATATATGAAATGTTTTCTTATTTTCTCTCTCTTGTGATTTCTCTCTTCTTTGTCTAAATTCTCTTATCAAATTGTTCAATATCTCACTAAACCAAACAAAACATGTACACGCGGAGTTGAGTTTGGGACGTGATGGCGTCAAATGGTATCAGAGCAACTTATCCCTCCTCTTACAAAATTGTTTCTAATTCCACTAAACCATTTCAAAACCCGTCACTAGCGGAGTTGAGATTTGGAGACCGAGTTTGACGTCACAAAGTGTGAAAATATTAACATGTGTCCATTTTTCTTTTTAAAACTTCATACCGTTTCAAGCTGAAACGGTGTTCTCTTCTATTTAAAATTTCCTATATATTCTTTCGTACTGTTGTTTTTCCAATACGGACTGGATGTCAATTACGCACAATGATCCTCCATAACATTTTATGAAAGAGAGGATCTTATATTGGAGTAGAACTAGGGTGTTTTTAAGTTCTCCAAGTCTCTTGTGAACTCAACTCTAAAATCTATTGAATTGGTTTCGAACGACAAATTCAAACCGTTGAAACTGATCTACTTACGAGTGATGCGTCTACATGTAAAAAATTTAAATTTTCAAATTAATTTTGTATAGAGTCAAGTGGTCAAAATGTATTGAATGTATTAAAATTAATTTATAAACCTTCTAATTTTAACCGCTATTTTTTATTTACTTTTAGATTGTAGTTTTCCTGAGATGCTACCTTAGCATTGCACTATGTAATTATACATTTTTATCAATATATTGTTGGGGTGGTACACCCCAACCTTAAAAAAAAAAAAATCTTAAATTTTAAATTTTTCACATGTTGACGTATCACTCGTAAGGTAGTTCGGTTTCAATGATTTAGATTCGTCGTTTAAAACCATTCCGATGGATTTTAGAGTTAAGTTCACGAAAACGCTTAATGAACTTAAAATAACCCTATTTATAATCCTTATATTGATTACAATTACATTGAGTCTATTTTATAGAGTATATATGATTACAATTATATTGAGTCTATTTATAGACTTTATTATGATTTATTGCTAAGCATCTCTACTAATTATCTCCTACCTACCGCTGTTACTATACACCCACTATTATCTCCAATTATATCTATTGTCCTCTCTTTATCCTGATGGTTATATATCTTTTCCAATTTATGTTTTGATTGAATTAACTTTTTTAAAGTCTAATTTTATTGTGTTAGCTTTTAGTTTTTTGTCTATATATGAAGCTAAGCATGTTTCTTACATGTATGTATTAAATTTAGAATAGCCTCTCCCTATGTTAATATTTCAACAATATTTTAGTTTCTGAAAAATCAAAAATTACAACACATGACGTCACAATCACAAAAAATATGGGTATCCCATAATGAGGGGGGTTGCTTTGTGGATCCAAAAAGTTTCTTTATTTCTTTCACAATAATATAAAAAATGATTTTCACCTTTCTTAATTTGATTTTTCAGAAAGGTGCTTTGGGATTTCTCTCTTTCCCGGTGATGATATATGTAGAACTTTCGCTCATATATCCCTGCTTGTGTGAAAAAAATTCTTCTCTCCTCATGGTTAGAAAGTTTCACAAACCTGACTCTTTTTTTTTTTTGCAAGGGACTGGACAAAATCTTTTGATAATAGACAATTTTGATAAGGAATTGGATTTCGTCCAAAGGGCTTTGGACAGAATTTCATTCAAAGCCGAGCCTTACTGTTTGATTTGCTTTAAGATTCGTGCCAACATATTTAAAACTTCATAATTCTGAATATTAAATTCGGCACGAAATGAGGATTCGCCCAAAGAGATCGAATTCGGCACGAAATGAGTCCACTACAGCTAGAGTGGGAAAAACGTGCCGTGCCGTGCCGTGACGTGACTAACACGCCGTGACTTTAGTCTCGTGCGGTGCCGTGCCCTGCCGTGACCAAGTTAATTTTTCACGTGCCGTGCCGTGCCGTGACTAAAATGTCAAGGGGTGGTCACGGCACGCGAATGGTCACGCCACGTGAGTCACGCCGTGTCTAAACGTGCCGTGACCCGCGTGACTCACGTGACTCGCGTGACCATTTAATCATAATTTAAGTTAATTTATTCAAGATTCACCATTAAATCAATATCTAATGGTCCTAATTACACGTGACTCGCGTGACTACGTGCCGTGCCAAAGTTTCAAAAGATGAGCACGGCACGCGAATGGTCACGGCACGGGACACGCGAGTCACAGCACGCGAATGACACACGTGTCGTACCGTTCCGTGACGGAGCCGGCTCGGGCGTGCCATTTTTCCCACTCTAACTACAGCAGTTAATATTTTTGATATTTTGGAGATCGAATTTGGCTCTACTGTTAAGTATTAACCTGGGCGAATCCTCATTTCGTGCCGAAATTTAATATCAGTTCCCAATTCGATCCATTACTCCGTGAGTCCACTACAGCAGGCGCAGAGCGAGAGAGAGAAGATAGATCAAAAGACGATGGAGACCATAGTGCACAGGATGGTGAAAGTGAATGGGATAACGCTCCATGTGGCGGAGAAGGGAGAGGGGCCCGTGGTACTGCTTATTCACGGCTTCCCGGAGCTTTGGTACTCGTGGCGCCACCAGATTCTCTCGCTCTCCGGCCGCGGTTACCGCGCGGTGGCGCCTGACCTACGCGGCTATGGCCTCTCCGACTGCCCTAAAAAAACCTCCGATTATTCCCTCTTTCATATCGTTGGCGATTTGATCGCTCTCATCAAATCTCTCGGCGCGCATCAGGTATGTGAATGTGTGTATAGGGGATGGCCGGATGGGTTAGTTTGTTTTGGTGGAATAAAAGGGTTAAAAGAAAAGAAAAAAAATGGGGCATTCCGAGAATTGAACTCGGGACCTCTCGCACCCTAAGCGAGAATCATACCACTAGACCAAATGCCCTTTCTGCTGGTATATAAAATATTGTTAGTCATATTTGCTCTTGCCTCCTCATTTTCAAATTGATTTGAAAAGCATTTAATAATGAAACTGATTCGGGGAAGCGTTCCCAAATTTGAACTTGGGACCTCTTTGAAATTTGTTCTGTGGCCAACCTTTATTGAGAAGGTATTAAATGACTGCTATTAACATAAACAAAGAGACAATTTGCCTGCTCCAATTTAAAACAAACATAATGAATTTCCTTATGTTTCTAAAAATTTCACATCAACCGCTTTTAAAATATCATACTTTTTGGCACTGTAGTTACTTTGCAGCCAGTGATGTACAGTTCGATTTGCTCTGTAATACCTAAAGCTGGACCATCTTCTTTTGTTTAGTTTTTGTTATTGTGGAAGTTCCATCTTGTCTGTCAAATCTATGGAGATTCTTTTTAGACCAACCAATTTTGATTGGTTCGTCAGAGTAGTATCGATGTGAGCAAATCTTGACCATACAACTCTTTCTCACTTATGCATGCCAGGTGTTTGTGGTAGGGCATGACTGGGGAGCAATTGTGGCATGGCATCTCTGCATGATCCGGCCTGACTTAGTCAAAGCTTTGGTTAACCTTAGTGTAGTTTTCGAAGGCCGGCATCCAATCAGACAACCCATTGACTCAATCAAGGCCGTCTTTGGAGAGGATCACTACATTATCAGGTTCCAGGTATGCACATCGATGATATTTGGAGCTAATGAAGCTTTTTATGGCTTGTCACTCTTAATTAGGCACTTTCTCCTTTAAAATCTCAATTATATATGAAAATGCCCAAAACAGTATAAAAAGAGGCAACATGGTTGAATTGAGATATGGTCGGTACTTGAATTTGAGTCCCTGTAATACCTGGTACATAATTAGTTACCAGATTCGGCTTCCATATGCATTAATGTGTATCTGGAATTCCCTTTTTGGACCTTGAATTATGACCTGTGCGTAACAAATCATACCTGTTGAAAAAGTGGTTTATTGTTGACTTTATTTTTTTTTATTTATTATATTTTATTTGATTGATTTATTTAATTACTAACAGGAGCCTGGAGTAGCAGAAGCCCAATTCTCCAGCATTGACACCAAACTCCTTATTAAGAAATTTCTAACTTATCGAAAGCCAAAAGCTCTTATTTTACCCAAAGATAAAGGCTTTGGAGGCTCCATGCATACCATCATCGATTTGCCTTCATGGCTCTCTGAGGAGGACGTAACTTATTATGCTACCAATTTTGATAAGACCGGTTTCACGGGAGGGTTGAACTATTACCGTTGCATGAACATGTATGCATCTTATAAGTACAAATGTCTCCCTGTATAGTCTAGTAATGGTGTTTGTACTGATTCTGTGCCAGTCAGACCATTTCTGTTGGATATATTTTCTGGTACTGTACCATGCTTCAACAGTCCACACCTGCTTGGTACAATATCTATCAGGTCGGTAATGTATGTACACGAAGGTGAAGCTGGACAGGTATTGGACAGTACTGTTCTTGTAGTTTTTAATAAATTGGTACAATTGTGCAGTATTGCTACTTAAACTTCACTGTACCCTATTGACATAGGTACAAAGCTTCTTTCAAAAAGTTCCTGACATACATGAACCACAAAAGTCACGTGTTTACAAATCAGAATAAAAATAGTTACATATCGACTTAAGTTCCCAATTTTGCAAATAATGATGCCAGAAAAAGAAATAGAATGGAGAATATAAAAAGAGCACTTGTCTTACTCGTGAAGATGTTTGCACAGGAACTGGGAACTGAGTGCACCATGGACTGACGAGCCGATAAAGGTACCTGTGAAATTCATGGTGGGAGACCTAGATTTGACGTACCACTCACCAGGTGTGCAAGACTACATACATAAAGGTGGTTTCAGTAGGAAGGTACCGTTTCTTCAAGAAGTCGTAGTGATGGAAGGGGTTGGTCACTTCATCAACCAGGAGAGGCCACATGAGGTTTCAGACCACATATATGAATTCATTAAAAAGTTTTAAAATTCTGACATTAATTGGCTCTGTGAAGAACTTTACTATTATTATAATTTTTTTATTGAAGATTTTAGTTAATCTGGTAAGAATTTGCAGAATGAAGAAGCCTGCTATTTCTAACTCCCTGTTGTATTAAAAAGAACTAAAGTTGTTGGGCTGAAAAGTTTAGGGAAATATGCTTGAATTTGATTGTATCTGGCCACGGAAATGTATGATAGTGTACAATAAATTTTAGATTCAGCATTCAAAACAAGTTGTTCTTTATGTATTATTTACTTCTTTTATTGTTTTTTTTCTCTTTGGAGCTTATTATACTGTAAAATTGTTTAATTTTGGGCTATGCTCGATTACCTTAGTTATCTCATACAATAACTATCCACAAGATATAATGTATGAAATTAACAAGTAGAATGTAGGATCTTTTGGCATGTGTAATAAGAAAAAATCTATATAGAAAATTAAAATGATAAAAAAAATATATATTTAATTTTTCATAGCTCCTGTATTAATCAAATGGTTGAAATTAATATCAATATTTTTATTGTTTATGTACCTTGTCCTTTTCACTATATATACTTCTCTTCATTAAGCACAAATTTGACCTCATGTAAATGTAGGGTTGCTTGGTCCTTCAAGTCTTGGTACAAGTACACAAGATTTGGAAGCACAAAAAAAATAATAAGGCTATTGTGTTTTTTTTTTTGGTTGAAATATGTAGGCAATTGTATTCATGAAAAAAGTTACAAAACAGTTGTTACATAAGATTAGACAACGAGTGTCTATGAAAACATATAGCTGTAATCAAAACTAAAAATGCACAGAGAGTATGCGTATCTTGTGGACACAAATTTGATTATCCTTACTTGATTGGAGTGCTTGGAGCCTAGTGATGGTTTTCTCTGTACGCATATCACAGTCAAGAAGGCATTGAATCCAAACTGGACCAGGGACTGAATCAACCGGACCAGGACAGTCACCCATTAGCCAAGAAGGCACTGAATCAAACCAGACTGGGAACTGAATCAACCAGCTCAGGAGAGTTACCTCTAAGCAGAAAGAGAAGAAGAAAGGCAGAAGAAGAGGAGGCAGAAAGCAGCACAAAACAACACAGAAACATCAAACCAAAAACAGAAGGTATACCAACTGTACACAGACGGGAGACCACTCGCCCTTCCGTCACCGAAGAGGAGAAGGCACTTGCGACTGATTCGTTACTTCAGTCCGACACCCATCACGAGAAAATAGGAGCAGCAGTGGTGGCCATGACTCTTTTCCATTATTGATCGCCTCATGTCGCCTTTCCCTATCCCACGGTTTAGGCACTGCTTTTATTTCGTTGTTACCACTTACCACATAGGATAAGGCTATTGTGTTGGTCAGGGACAGAGCTATTATGATAGAATGGGGTCAATTGATCTCCATTTTATTTCAAAAAATTTCCATTTATAAACGATTTTCTATATAGTTTAGAGCAAATGTTACGGATAGTATAAATTGACCCTCATTTGTATTATGAAAATTTTATATGATTGATCTCTATTTACGTTTAATCCTATAGTCAGAAAGTTGGGCTCAGCCCTAGTGCTGGTTCTTCGAGTCTTCGGATAGCTTAGATCGGAAATTAATCAGATTTGGATCTGATGGCTCCCTTATTTGTGCATTGTAGATAAGCAGATAGTATGCCAGATAAAAATTTTGAATGATTCCCAGGTGTAATTGTATTGAGTGTAATACGGCCCATGTTAACAGAATTTGCTCTTGGGCCTTTTGTGTCCGTGTTCCTCCTAACAGGTATTGAGTGGTCAAGGAAGACAAAGGTCCATTTTGAAAGAGATGTAAATTCATGAACTGATATCTGCTGAAGGTAGCGGGCAACCGTGCAAACGGAATGGATACGGATCGGACAGTGGTAAAATTATATAGGTATCTGTTTTATTTTTGGGATAAAGATACAGATCGGATATTCAAGTCAAGAGAATGGGGTTGATTGACTCTCATTTTTTTTTTTTAATTTTGCATTTAAGTATAATTTTTTATATGATTTAGAATAAAATGTCCTGGTATTGTAAAATCAATCTCTATTTTTTATAGAAAAATTTTATATGATTGATCCCCATTGTGTGTTTCCCCATAGTTCGAAAGTCTGGCCCCGTCCCTGAATACAGATACGGATATTAGACAAATACTGATACGGATATCCGTTAATCATAACGGTGAATAACATAACTTTTCCATAATATATATTAAACTATATGGTATATATCTAATTATTTGGATACAGATAATTAAAATTTCAATTCATATTCGTATTTGCACGGATATTCGAATATCAGATATTCGTATGTAATTTTTGGATATGGATCCGGATATGATACGGATAATATCCTATCCGTTTGCACCCCTAGCAGAAGGTATGTTTTTCACATGTTTTAGTTTTTTTGACTGATATCCGGGGTCGGGTATATCTATTGACTGGCTTCCTACGTCTTCTTGCCGGACCATGGTCGTCCTCCTCTGCATCGGCGGGTGCCACTCCTCCGGAGCAGGCTAATGCGGTGTCGCATTGAAGATCTGTGTGGCAAACTAGGTAGACTCGATCAGCATATCAAAATGCGGGACCTAATTAATATATAGCATAAAAGTTCGTTTCGATTTCAAATTATAGATTTAGCAAATAACAAACTATATATAATTATATACCTGTCCAAAATCCATCTGAGCATGCGGACAATACTCATCAAAACGGCAAAACCATCGGACCAGCCGGTGGCGGGACTGAGAGATGCCATTGTGATCCTGCATGTGTATCGCGCTTGAGGCATCCACAAATTAAAGATCACTCAAGTCTCTCAAGCTGATATTCCTAAAAAGCTCTGCCTGTGACAAATCAAACGCACCAGCGGCATCCTCAGGGGTGATCTAACATCCCCGCGAGAAGATCCAGCACCATGTGTACCTTTCCTTGTCCTTACCTTAATACAATAGTGCAAATAATATTGATTTGATCAATTTATAAACCTTAAATTTGTGCATCCTAATATAAATTTCATCTGGTCATTAATTTAATTATAAACTTCAAATTTGTACATCCTAACATAAATTTGCCCTTCCCCTCCCTCTGCGTACCCCCGTTTGAAGCACACCATAAGTAAAAATTTCTGTAAATTAATTTATGAATTCTCGAATTTGTAAAATCTCATCTCATGTAATTTCATTACAAACGAACATGTACTAGTACATTTTTTTAAAAGAAATTATTTCATTTTATTTGAATTGTCGGATCAGCTCTGATATAATAATGGCACCAAGGTCAATACTTTAATGGGCTAGATTTGGTGTCATAAATAATGATTCAGCGCATTGAATCCGATTCAGAATATGTCCGGTTCACATATGCATAGCTCCAACATATTTGCACAATCAAAAAGATTATCTTGGTGAAACAAAATTCGAAACCCGATTGGAAATGTTTGTGAATATAGGCTTGATTCTCATTTCATCTTAGAAATTTTTACTCCATGATTCCGACAAAAGTTTACGACCCACTCAGTCCCCACTCCCCACTCATCGAATTCAAATCCTTGAGTAACTCGAATTTTGAGGTTACATCAGGACCGTAGATCTGCTTTGACACGCATATTAAAGTGGCACGTGCATTCTATCTCGAGCCGGATTGGTCCGGATTCAGATCAGACGGTCAATATCTAAACTCAAAATTTGAGTTACTTTAGTGATCTGGACCCCACTTCTCGCAGTTAGAGAAAGGGACCACATTGCTCCACCTGGCTTTCAAGTCAAAACCCTCAACACCAAAGCATGCTCGCGGTGCACAGATTGGCCAACTTGTGGGACATAATTGCAGACTTTCATATTCTTCTGCTCCGGGAACAACCATAAGATCACATTAGTTAACGGCACTGTCGATGGTCTTGCCAATTCGCGATTCAATTAATAATATTTATTTATTTGCGAATCGCTCTTTGTAGTCACGTATGTCATAGGTTCTTTCACAACTTGTTTCGTTTGCTAGACTAGAGCAGTAGACTCAATCAAATCACTATACACTTGGTTACACGGTGTACGTTATAGTTTAATCTAGTGTCATTTCAATTTCAAATCTTTCATTTCTTTCCTTAGTTTAACGTTACGATCCCAGATCCTCGATTCCCGAGTCCGGAGTTTCTCCCACTCTCTCTTTCTCTCTCTCAATCCCTCCCCTCAAGGACCCGCCGACACACACACACTCTCTCTCTACTCGCTCAAACGGAAGGGAAGGAGAAAAATGGAGCCGAAGAGGATTTCGTTCAGACAAGGGTGCTTATCAAGAAAAGCTGAAGAAACTGGTTAGTCTCACTCCACCTTCCTTTTAGTCTCAAATCAAGATTTCAAATTTCAGTATTACTGTGACATCCCTTTAATTTTACCAATATCGGTGTTTTTTGAAGTAATCGGTGCTATTTTTGTTTTATCGCTTACATCGAAAGAGGTTGTGTTCTTAGATTTTCAAAAATCCATTACTTCGTTATTTTTCTCAAAATAAATCAAGATTCCCGAGCTTCTCAGGTCTCCTTAACGCTCCACTAAAATTTTCCTCCATTCCTGCATTTCTTTTTAATTTCTCAGTTACTTTTTTACAAGACAAATCCCAAAACCTAAGCTTGATACTTTTCTTCCCTTTTACATACAGCCTTGAGGCGTTATGAAGCTGCAGCGTGGCTTGAGAGCATTGCTGGTCCTCTATGTCTTCCTCAGAAGCCATCAGATCACGAATTTGTCTCTTGTCTGAGAAATGGCCTCGTCCTTTGCAACGCCATTAACAAAATTCAACCTGGTTCAGTACCAAAGGTTAGTTTATTATTTAATTTGATTTTAATACACCTTCTAGAATGCAAGTTCACTCAAATTTGTAGTGGTATTTATCCTGTTGATATACAATTTGAAATTGTAAACAAAGGTTGTGTCGAATGCTCTCATGGGAAGCCCTGCCTCGGACAACCAAAATCCTTTGCCTGCTTATCAATACTTTGAGAATATCCGCAATTTCTTAGTTGCTGTCGAGGAGCTCAAACTGCCAACTTTTGAAGCCTCTGATCTAGAAAGGGTAAATTGCTACTTATTTTCACATATGCAAACTTGCATTCTGTTGGCATATCTCATAGCTATAAATTCACAATTCACATTAATTATAATTATTATTATGAAAAGTTTTTTGGATTTGAACAAAGAACTCAACCAAAGAGATTTTGAACATTTGTAACATATATCCTTTTTTTATAGCGTGATCACCTTAAAATTATACTCTGAACATATAACCTAAATTATCTTGCTACTAACTTAAAGTAGATGAAGCATAGGAATGTGAATATCTATGCAGAATACTAAAGAACTCCTTCAATTTTGTAAAATAGCTTATTAATTTCCTTTGTTTCTTGATATTTTGTTAATTGTTTCATTAAGAAGCAGCAGCACTGTAGTAGTCATTATTTATATTTTTGTCCTACAGGAGAAGCTAGATACTGCATCAGTTAGTAGATTAGTAGATTGCATTCTCTCACTGAAAAGCTACCATGAGTGGAAGAAAGAAGCTGAAATCAACAGGTCTCTGAAGAGCATTAAATCGCCTCCATTCAAGCTGTCTCTTACACGTGCACAAAGTCACACGACCCCCTCAGGGTCTTTTGTGCAAAGGAGTCGCCTCAACCTCACATCTGACACAGAGAGTAAACCTTGCAGTATGCTTTTTCTTGCTGTCTAATTTGTTTTCAGCTAGATCTTGTGAATATTTGTATTAGTCTGATATTTGGTATAGTTTTCTTCTGCCGTTGTTTATATGAAATAGATAAAGACAAATTTCAGTAGAATGAAAATGCTTTTGTTTTATGAATGGAGCACATCCCTTTACTGTAATATAATCCATTGTAATAAAATAGTCATTTAATAAAGATTAAGCTCTTGAAAAAGGATCCACAGTAATAAGAAACCTTGTTGTTGCCAAAAGTTAGAGCAAGTTGCAATTCCCTTCTGCATCCTCAATATGCAGGTTTGTGTCTTGTCTGGTCTTTTTTGAAGCTAAACCCACCTTTGTAATTTAATACCCACCTTTTTTTGATGCTTTTTTTGTAATTTAATACCCACCTTTTTTTGCAGAGGCTAAAGATGAAGTTGTAAGGATAATATGTCAGTGTTTGGTAGATGCTAAGGAAAACATCAACCAAGTACTTGCAACAAATGTTACTAGCCAAGAGAGAGAGGTAACTGTTTTTGATATTTAATTGCATTCTTCTTAGTGCTGTTAAATGTAAATGATTGGAAATTGAGTTAGCTGGTCACCAATCTGTCTGGTACTGCAGGATCCTGTGAAGCTATTCCATAAGATTATCATCAGTTGCTTTGAAAAAGAAAATAATTTAGATAAAGTGAGTATATCTGTAAAAAAATATTTTATTAAAAATGACCATATAATATCATTTTTTATTCTAACATTTCTCAAAATGTAGTTCAAATCAGCTGTTCATTGCTCTTCCAAAGAAGGAAAAGTATCAAATGATATTTCACCACTACAAAACAAGGTATGAGTTCTGATGCTCTAATTATTTGAATGGAAGAAATTAAGCTCAAGCAATGACAGGGAAATGTGTCAATTGTCTTAGGTTTATGCACCAACTTTAAAATGACATCTCATCTTTGCACGTACTTAAGGTGAAAGACTATTCCACTAAAAGATAACTCTTGGAGCCACTCTTTGTTGACCTTTTTTGCATCATTGGTGCATGGGATGTGTGGGTGACTGGGTGTCCCTGCAAAGATTCGATGTGTTTAATAAATGTGTTGTTGATTCCTCGATAAATGTACGGAAAGAAATTTTGAACAAACAAACATAAAATCATTTTATAATCATAAATTAGAAAATAGGTTAGTCCATCTCTAACTCCTCCAGAAATTATTTTGTAGGATCATTATACTTCTGACAAAGATAGATCCGACCACATGAAT
This sequence comes from Carex myosuroides, assembly GCA_028015225.1. Taxonomy (NCBI): domain Eukaryota; kingdom Viridiplantae; phylum Streptophyta; class Magnoliopsida; order Poales; family Cyperaceae; genus Carex; species Carex myosuroides. Next base: position 12,677,009 of record CM051474.1, read on the forward strand.
TTTTTGGATGCACAAGAGCAAGAAATTAGGGTAAAGTAAAAAAAAAACAAATTAAAATTTGCATTGCTTCGATGAAAATGTTTTAACATTTGAATCATCTTTCAGGAACTAAGGTTAATGCTTGAGGGTGTCAAATCAGAATACCGAGCACTTCACAATCAAGTCCAAAATGACTATGCAACTTTAGGTTGTAAAATAAATTAATCACTTCTTTTGGACATTTGACTATGAATCAGTAAATTTCTGTTATTTCTAAATTTCTGATCACATAAATTTCTCCGGGTAATGTAGTGCATGAGATACAAGGGCTCTCAACTGCTGCTAGTCGATACAATGAGGCTGTCAAAGAAAATAGGAATCTGTATAACATGCTTCAAGAGTTAAGAGGTAAGATCTACCTTTTGTTTACTTGCAGAAATAAACTTTTTTGTAACTTGCTAACGTTCCTCACCTTATTACTATATTTCTTTCATGTTCTTAAAGAAAATGACAATTTGAAACTTTGAATTGGGGACATTAGGCCTTCTTGTAAATTTTTCAGGATTGAAGTAATAGTTTCTCCCTGATTGGGGTTATTAGGCTTATTTTTTGTGTCTCTCTAGGTAAATATAAAATCTTGTAAAACTATTTGGACTTGTTAAAATTTGTTGATAATAACAAAGGGGCAGTTCACAAACAAGTGATATTGGGTAGGGTTTTATCTCCTGTCAAAAAACTTAAGCTCTTGGTACAAATAGTTACCTAATAATTTTGCTGCTAATATATCGTACTTTTGTAGGGAATATTCGGGTGTTTTGTAGGATCAGACCTACTTTCAACTCAACATCAAGGAGCTCTATTGAGTACATTGGTGAAGATGGGTCTGTAATGGTATTCGATCCATTAAAACCACAATCTACTCGAAAAGTTTTCCAATTCAACAAAGTCTTCGGTCCCAAGGCTACTCAGGGTAAACTCAGTATTGCTTTTGTACCTGCATTGCAGTTTTCTATAATTAAAGTTAGGTTTTAGTGGGTTTTGCACCTATCAATTACCTTTCTTTTCCCATTTGTTAACCACAATCATATTTCACGTGGGAAATGAGACATATCATATTTCTTGCAAACTGCGGCAAGTGTGATGATCCCCCTTGTCTCCAAATATTTTCAACAAATGCCCAAAATTGTGCCTTTTCTCTCATAGATCTAGTGATAGATACCGAGGAAGGTGGGCCATGGATGATATTTGATAATTCAGTTTATATAGATCAATAAGTGATAGTTGCTTGTTTAAGGTTTTGCTATGAAAATGAAGTTTCTATTTCCTTCTTTCTGTGTGTGAATTCACTCTTCCCTTTTGCGTGTGTGGGCGGGGTGGGGGAGGGAGGAGGAGGCAGCTTATTCCTAATTTGTAAGCTAGCAAGGACAACCTATTTATGCATCCCATTAAAGACAAACAGAAGAACTAAAAACTGTTTCATAGCTTTAGTTTGGTTGGGTAATGAACAAGTACTGAATCTGATGGGTCCTTTGTATGTTTAGGTGATGTGTTCAAGGAGACTCAATCTTTGATAAGATCTGTCGTGGATGGCTACAACGTGTGCATCTTTGCATATGGCCAGACTGGTTCTGGGAAGACCCACACCATGGTATGGTTCTTACTTCTGGTAGTAGTTTAAAGTTATTTCAATTCCATGGATTTTAACTTTGCATATAGCCACTTAAGCCCTAGATTGTGTAATTGAACTTCCACTTAACCTATTTGTAGCCTTAAATGTTCTAAATTCTGCAAAATTTGAGACTCAATCCAACAAATACTGGGTGGTGGAACTGAAAGAAACGGTAGCTAACTAAATGCAAAAATTTTGTACTCGGCTGAATTAACTTTGATGATAAATTTCTTGTTCTCTATTCCTTGTTAGTGTGGTCCGTCAGGAGGATCAGCCCAAGACAATGGGATAAATTACATGGCATTGAATGACCTCTTCTCCATTTCTAGCACTAGAGAGAATGTCAAGTACCAGATCAATGTACAGATGGTAGAAATCTATAATGAGCAAGTTCGAGACCTTCTTGTTGAAGATTCATCAGCAACCAGATATCCTTTCTTTTGGATAATTATTTATGAGGAGGGATCACTTGACAATATATATTTTGACAATCTTGACAAATGGTTTTTCAAAAAAAAATCAAATAAATTAAAAGTAAATTTCGAGCCTAGCAGAGAACAAGTGGTCCCTGGTCTCTGCTCTGTCCAAATTGCACATTCATTCATTCAATAAATCCAATTGCTCTTTCCTGATATTTATAGAATTAAACTCTTTTCAGTCTAATGATTGGTGTAATTTTGTATCATGTTTACCCTTAACTATAAAGTGTACATTAGAAATAAGAACTTGCACAGGCAATGGCCAGACGAGCCTCCCGGATGCTAAGATGCTCCCAGTGGGGTCCACAGAAGATGTGATAAATGTAATGAAATTGGGAGAGATTAATCGTGCTTCTAGTTCTACTGCTATGAATGACAGGAGCAGCCGATCTCACAGGTAAAAGGAAATTGTGTATGTGTAATAGAAGATTAGTCTTAGTTATTGCACACCACAAGGCAAAACAATTTATACATCCTCTACTAAAAATCTATGTGAACAAGCAGAATTTTTAACGAACATAATTCTAGAATTCCATTTTGCTTTCATGCATTTAAAATTGACAAGGGCCCTAAAAAGGTAGGGTTTTGCAGAAGATCTTTATCAAAACGATCTTAAATTGGTACGCTATGCAAAGTTTTGCATCACACTTTCAAAGATGCTAAAAGCTCTACGAATGGAGGGTTTTGCAAAACTTATTTTCCAAAACGCCCCATAATTTGTTTCTAATGCAAAGCAATGTGCCAAAATTATTTGTTGCACCCTATTTAACCCACTTACACCCGATATGCTTCTGCAGTATCTTGATAGTGCATGTGCATGGAGAGGAAGATTCAGGGGAGGCTACACATAGCTGCTTATATTTGGTTGACCTGGCAGGAAGCGAAAGAGTTGACCGATCAGAAGCTACTGGAGATAGACTGAAGGAGGCGCAACATATTAACAAGAGCCTTTCTTGCTTGGGAGATGTCATCACAGCCTTGGCCCAGAAGAACTCCCACATCCCATACCGAAACAGCAAGCTTACGCAACTCTTGCAAAAGTCTCTAGGTGTTTTTTTTGTGATCCCTTTTTATACGAAAAGCAAATAAAGGCTCAAATAAGATACTTTGGCCCCCAAACAAAAGTTAAACAAAGAGCTTCCTCAATTGACCTGAACTATTGAAAGAATCAAGCATGGTGTAAAGAGGGATGCACCAATAAAGCTGCAAACCATCTGGTTTGATTATAGCTGGTTAATATATTGGTCTTTTTTTGTTTTCATCTTGCTTAATTTTTTTTCGAATAAACAAAAAATGAATAAAGAATACTCTGACAGGTGGGAATGCAAAGACGTTGATGTTTGCACATATTAGTCCCGAGATAGACTCGTACGCAGAGACTATTAGCACGCTCAAGTTTGCTCAAAGGGCATCCGCTGTTGAATTAGGAGCTGCTTGTGCCAACAAAGAAAGCAACGAAATGAGGGATCTCAAGAATCAGGTCAAAAATATTTACTGCTTGCATTTGTCTTCTTTTCTGAGCCACAGCTACTATTGATATACCCTCTGAAAATTTCCATGCATCTCTTGGAAATTTGTGCAAAATATCTTTACATAGTTTCAAAACCTCAGAAATGTTTCAGTACCCCTATCCTTCCACTTATTCACAGGATTTATTCTTGCACTGATATAATGCTCCTTCACTTTGTTACTTGAATAGTTATAGAGGCATGATATTTGTTTCTTTTTATTATTCAGATTGACAATCTCAAGAAGGCATTAGCAATTAAAGAAACGGAACGTGTGCCATTCTCATCCAAAATGAAGGAAAATGTGCCTACAATGGAAAGTTCTTCTAAACAAGCTGCAGAGCGGACCCCACCACGGTCTAGAAGATTCAGTCTTGAGACTCCAACTTACACGAAAATCCCTGGTGCCCCAACAAAAACATCCCAATCACAATTTGGATTTCATGCTCAAGAGAAGACACCCGATAAGATGAAATGTGATGTGGCAATCAATGGTCAGGATGATTTCACCTTTTCTTCCACCAGTAGTAGTGAACAGAAAAGTGTGCGAGCAAGTGTGGCGATCAATGGTCAGGATGATTTCAGCTATTCTTCCACCAGTAGAAGTGTACAGAAAAGTGTGCGAGCTAGTGTGGTTTCTAAAGGATCTAATATAAGAAAATCCATTCAGAGCTTAGGGAAGTTGATTAATGCATCGGAGAAAAGGTACTTAGTTCTTCAATAATAGTGCTCTTATTGTACTCTCAAACCAAAAAAAGTGCTGCTTAAGCAAAAGTAAAATTATTTAAATTAATGTGTTTAATTGCATGATTCAGAGGGCTTAAAAATAAGATGTTGCATCAGCTTTTTGCTGCTTGAGTACTGGAAGTTACAACTGGCACAGGCTCACTGTATTTGGTTCTTCTTTTACAGGAGTAATCAGTGCCCAATAGAAAAGCCGGTCTCCAAGATTAGATCGAACTTAGATGCCAAATCTCCTGTCAATTCTAAAACTGACTCCAGGACGATGCGGAGACAGTCACTGACAAATCCTCTGCTAGCAAGTTCAAATTTTTCGCGTAGGTCCTCACTGGGTGGAAAATCAGACACAAGTAAGTACTCTAGTTTCATGTTTGGAAATTTTCGGAAGTGTATTTTATGCCTATGACAATGGAAATGTTCATGCATATCCTCGAATTTGGAGATATTCAAGTCTCTGGAGTCTCAAACAATTCATTTTTAACCTCACTCTCAGAAATGGAAAATATGAAGGGGTTTTTGAAGAAAAATGGCCATTATGAAGAGGGCTGTGTATGATTTTTCTTATTATTGCAGGGTCTTAAATATATTTTCTTTCTCATAGGGTCAGACAGGAAAATCTATTAAAAGAATGCTCTTTCTTGGTAAAGAAAAATATGTTCAGTACAACCGTACAAGGCAATTTCTACTGGTTGGTTCATGAAAGAATTTACTATGTTGTTTACTAATTGTGCATTAAAATACAAAATCACCTGGTCCTTCCAGAACTTTTAACTTAAAATTGCATAATTTGGCCAGTAAGCTGTCTTTGACTTGATCAGTTTTATGTTCTTTATTCGTCATAAATATATGTTGTTTACTTGATTTGCTTCAATTTCCTATTACAGATTTGAGTGACGTTAGCAAGACTCCTCCATCGATTAAAACATCAACCAAGGTCACAAAGAATTGGTTATGAATTCTATGTTGAGGACATCTTCAATTATGGAAATATGCAAATGAACGCTTCAACTCGAAGCTGTCGTGTTGACGTCCATATGTATTAGAAGCGTAGTTTTTACTGTGTAGTGTGTACAGAGAACATGCCAAATAAATTTGATTGCATTTTTTGCTTGAACGCTTTTGCTTGGTTAGACTAGTAAACTAACCTAAAACCAACCTGTGGTTAGACAGTTGGATTAGGCCCCCGTGTGCGATAACAAAACAGACCAGCAATTTGTAAAAACCTTTTGAATTAAGTATTGTAGAACTAGTGCTACCACAACCGATGCTATTCCACACCAAAATTATGGCGTGCATGGCTTGACTTTAACATTTACCCCAGGCCTCCGCACTGTAGAACTTTTTTTTGGGCCGGGCTGATTTTTATTTTTATTTTATATTTTGGAGATTTAAAAAAAAATGAATATCACCTATATATTTTAAAAATATTAAAATTAAGTATTTTTCTAAATCACGTAATATCGTATTTATATTTTTAAATTTTAAACCCTTCGTATTTACCCAATTTAGTATAGTTTCTAATAATATTAACTTTATATATATGAAGTTTTCATTTTACTAACTATTAAAATATGAAAAAACATATAATCAGTGTAAGAGAGTCTCCTGATTACTTAGTTTGTGTGGAAAATAGTTCATTTTTTATTTTACTTATATGAGGCGTTTAGAATCACATCGGCTGAACTTATAATAAAAAAATATGACCAAAACAGTCAACACAGTACACAGGTCAATATAAAAATTGCCAGTCCGAACCGGATGCGTATTTTGATAATTTCTAATTGAACTATGGTAGATTGTCACACGAGTCCCGACATTTTCGATTCTCTCACACAGTTTTAGCCAGCGTCTTTTCCTATCGGGCCTCTTCCCGTCCTTCCAAGCTTCCACCCTTTTTTTTTTTCCTTACACTGCCAAGTATTTGCGTAGATAATAAACATAATCCCTTGATGGCAGGTCTAAACACGGAACAACACATGTACGTATCAAGGCGGATTCAGAATTCCGGTCAGACACAAAATACTAACAAAATACTAATAAGAATATAATTTTCTTTTTTTTGATGAATTATAGCAAAAAAAGTAAATAAGAATTTAAAAAACTCATGACGTGACCAGATACATCACGACATGATACAGTTCAGTCACAACACAACACGGTTTCATCACGGCATGACACGTGTTGTGACTCGCGTGTTCCGTGCCGTGACCATTCACGCGAAGTGATCATCTTTCAAAAATTTGACACGACACGGCACAGCACACGAAAAATTTGGTTGCGGCATGACACATGTTCACGTGAGTCACGTGTATTAGGACCGTTAGATCTTGATTGAATGGTGAATCTTGAATAAACTAACGTAAATTATGAAAAAAAATAGTTAAACATGATAAAATATGACCGGTCACATTTGAATACGTCATGTGTGATCACGGTATGCCTTGGTTATGGCGTGACTAACGTATGAGTTCAACAACACATTTATTTAACACATCGAATCTTTGCAGGGATACCCAGTCACCCACACATCCCATGCACCAATGATGCAAAAAAGGTCAAAAAATAGTGGATCCAAAAGTTATCTTATAGTGGAATAATCTTTCACCTTAAGTAGGTGCAAAGATGAGATGTCATTTTAAAGTTGGTGCATAAACCTAAGACAATTGACACATTTTTCTGTCATTGCTTGAGCTTAATTTCTTCCATTCAAATAATTAGAGCATCAGAACTCATATCTTGTTTTGTAGTGGTGAAATATCTAAAAATAAATATAAATAATTCATAAATAGAACAATATAATACATATGTTCTCCCGAGTACAATAAAAATAAGTCTAATAAATCTAAAATAAACAATGTTCTTACCAATATAATTAAAACATACAATACAATAAAAACATAAATTTAACTTCTAGATAAACATCCAATTCATTGATTGCCTCTCAACTTGCAAATTTACAAACAAATAGTGACTATTAAATCTAATTTTTTTCAATAATTTTTTTGAAAGTTGAAATTGAATAATAAAATAAATTAACTACCTCGTTCATCTGGAGCAACTATGTTCTGTCTTTTCTGTGTATCTCGGCCGACTTGATGTCTTCTTCTCCTTTTATTTAGTACGTCAATCCATTGCGAAATCCTGTTGTGTCGTCTTCTACCCAAAGTAACATTTTTTGTTTCTGGAACAAAGACAGGGCCCTCGTGTTCAAGCCATTCCGTCTGATTGTCATACGCATATCATTCACCCCTCCATGTGTTGATAAATGTCTGAATGTGGTAGTAGTGACTTACAAAGCTGCCAGGGTCGATGCCTCTGAGACGGCACACAGACAGAACATGAGAACACGGTATTATGTCTATTTAAGGCTTCTAGCATGTGCATTCCACCATGTTATTCTCCATGATGACCACCGTATATTTGAAATTGGCCTTGGTAAACCGGCCAGAATCGTCAGGTAGGAAAGCGTGAACTCTCTCTTGTGTGGAGGTTTACCTCGAACTCGTTGTAGTTGCCAAACCCCGCAAGCGTCTTCATAGTATTTGACCTCTCGAACTATTTGTTAATAAGCTAAGAACAATTAAAAAAAATGAAGAAATTTTTTTTTTAAATGAAGTTATTAAAAATAGATGAAGAAAAAACTAAAACTAAAAATACCTTATGCATACGACATGAAAACTGCTGACCTTGTTTTGCTTTAAATTTCGCTTTGGCCCTCCTTTGCCCAAACCATGTGGCCGCCTCACTGCAATGGTTCTTCTTCATGTTCTCGGCTATGTGAGTAGCACAAAGATGGTGAACACATTCATCCTCATTCTTCTCGTTCCATCTAAGATCATCTTGTCTGAACACATTCTTGATACCATTTTCCCTATCAATGATGACACACACGAATCTGGAGCGAATTATATTGCGCCGCAACCATTGCATGAACCACCCACAATCTTCAAAACTCTCTGACTCAACCAGCCCAAAAGCCAATGGGAGAAGCTGGTTTTCTGCATCATACCCGGTTGCAATCAACAATTTACCTGCATTAAACCATCAATCAATTAAAACAAATAAATTAAATAAATAAATTAAATTAAATAAATCAAATTAAATTGATTAATTACCTTTGTACCGGCCTGACAAGAAACAATCATCAACGGTGATAACTGGTCTGAGGTGTTGAAAAACAGCTATGCACGGTCAAAATGCCCAAACCGCCTTATGAAAATACTTGTATTGTCCAAGTTTACCGGTGGGAAATGATGTCACATCAAACAATATTTCTGTGAAAAAAATAAGTTAATTTTTTTTATTTTGTTACAATGCCGTAAAAATAGAAGGAACAATATAGTACGTGGGGTTTTTCTCTTGATTGTCTCTAAAAACAGAACTACAAGCGCGTATGACCCCTCCCAACTACCAAATTGGCTGGCAATTGTCAACTCTCGGCCACGCCACAGTTTATTGTACGCCGATATCTGACATAGTGGGGATGCTAATTTTGGCCTGAATATTAAGGTCATATTGACCCTGATCTAATCCCAAACTCTGACAAATAACCGATTTAATTCCTACATATTCAGTACTCGGCATTACCGGAATCACAGTAACATGCCTGATACTATAATAAACCTCATTAGAGTCTGTTAAAACATCACCACCAATGTATACCATAAGACTCTTTTTGAATCCAATACACAAAAAACCTAAAATTAAAAATTAACTAAATTAATTATTAACCTACTAAAAATTAAAAAAATTTGAAAATGAAATAAAAAAATTTACAGATCCGAAGCTCTTGTCCAGGAGAGAGAATGGGTGAATGTGAGAAATGAAATTCTGCCTCTGAATGAGTATATATAGAAAAAAAAAACAGGGGCCACAGAGCTGATTGAAGGCCCTGGGGCCGCAGGGGCATTAGACGGCCTCTAGACTGGGGTTGCAGAGGTATTGGGCGACCCCAGTATTTGAGGCCGCACGGGCTTTTGGCTGCCTGGGTGGTTTTCAAATTTTCCAAAAATTATGATTGTTTGGTTTATTTTTTATTTGTTTAATAAATAAAAATTTCGGTAGAAAACGAATGTTGTTTACTATAAATGACTGAATAGTTAGAAAACGTAATTGATAGATTGGACTTGGGCACTGTTAGTCGTTCTTAACTTTTTCACATACATGTAATTGAGTGGTATCAAACAATGTATAAGTTGACAAAAAAGATTAAGTGTGACATTAAATATTTTTAGATATGAATTTTGTTTAATATTAAATTTGTCTATAAGTTGACATGTGCATATAATATTTGAACAAGGTTGATATTAACTAAAGGGTAAATTTCGTTGGAGGTCATTAAACTTTGTTTTTTGTCACGAATTGTCACTCAAGTTTGATGTGTTCTTCTATAGCTATTGAATTTTTAATTTGTCCCAAGTCACCCTATAATTTTTCTATCCAAAATATTAACAAAATATTTTCTTTCCGTCCAAAATATTAATAAAAAAATTATATTTTATTAATATTTTGGATGAAAGTTATAGGGTGATTTAATTGGGACAAATTAAAAGTTTAGTGGCTATGGAGGGACAAATCAAATTTGAGTAATCAATTCGTGACAAAGGACAAAGTATAGTGACCTCTAGCAAAATTTTCCCTTTAATTTAAAGATGAATTTTGTATAATTCATAGAGGTGGGTTCAAATGTCTTCATTTTATGTGCATCCATTATGTTTTTATTTTTAGAACTATAACAACTTTAAATTTAAAAATTAGATGTCAAAATAAAATTGTCAGATGTGATATATGGACAGTGCTACGGTGCTATGCGTAGCATAGAGCCCCTCCATGCTACGGCTCAATTTTTTACTTTTGAAAATCCTAACGGTCGATCCGAACCGTTCAACATGATCTCCATATGAATATGTACTTGCAAACCAAATTTTACATTTTTTAAAATTTTTTTACTATTTATTAAGCCACTTTGAAAAAACACTAATTTGTACACAACAGTAAACTTTTTTGGACCATTGGATCATCAAAGTGGCTTAATAAATAGTAAAAAAATTCTAAAAAATGTAAAATTTGGTTTGCAAGTACATATTCATATGAAGATCATGTTGAATGGTTCGGATCGACCGTTAGGATTTTGAAAACTCAAAAATTGAGCCGTAGCACGGAGGGGCTCTATGCTACGCGTAGCATATTAGCAAAATCCGTGATATATATCACTTTATCTATGCACACATAAAAGATAGCGACATTTTGCTTTTGTTTTGTTTTTGTTTAATTTGACATTTTGTTTTTGTTTTGTTTTTGTTTAATTTGTATCAAGAGCTTGCAAAAATACACTTATTAGGATAAATTATGGACTTTAATTTCAACTCATTGATTCATATAAAATCAAAATTGAAAAATGATAATTTTTGTGTGCATATAAGAAAAATAATATATATCACATTTAACAGTTTTATTTTGATATATAATTTTACAAAAATTGTTATTATAAAATTAAAAGTAAAATCACGATAAAAGCACAAAAAATAAAAGTATTTAAACCCTCCTCCTCCTTTAACTAATTAACATTAATATAAACTTAAATTTGTACAAATATTTCTAACATATTAAAAATCACGCACATATCAAAATTGATGGACTTATATCAAATTAGAGCGGATGTCAGATTGACATTTGAAATACTGCTAATTATTAACCAGGAGCGCTTATTTTTTTCTGACGACAACACATTTTTTATTTTTTTGAGTTGAAGTCCGTAGGCGGACGACAACACATTTACTCTTCATTGCTGACTTCACATTCCCTACCGTGATTTTTATTTTTACCCAAAAAAAAATATATTTTAATATAAATAACCAGGGTTTAAAAAAAATTTTATTTCTACCCAAAGCGCCAGGAAATCCAGCGCTCCGAATTAAAAATTCGGAACGCCAGGAATATTAGCGTTCCGAATTCTTAATTCGGAACGCTGGATTTCCTGGCGTTCCGAATTTTTAATTCGGAGCGCTGGATTTCCTAGCGTTCCGAATCTCTGTTTTTTTTTTGAAAACTTATATAAGGAGCTGCGTGGAGAAGGGAAGAGAAAAAAAAAAAGAGAAAGGAAGAGGGAGAAGGAAGAGAAGAGGGAGAGGAAGGAGAGGAAGAGGAGACGGAGAAGTCGTCAGGTAATTTTTTTTTTACATACGTATTTACTGTTAATTACATACGTATTTACTGTTAATTACATACGTATTTACTGTTAATACATACGTATTTACTGTTAATACATACGTATTTACTGTACACTACTGTTCACATACCTATTTACTGTACAATACTGTTCACATACGTATTTACTGTTCACATACGTATATACTGTTCACATACGTAATTACTGTTCACATACGTATTTACTGTTCAATACTGTTCACATACGTATTTACTGTTCAATACTGTTCACATACGTATTTACTGTACAATACTGTTCACATACGTATTTACTGTACACATTTACTGTTCACATACGTATTTACTGTTCACATACGTATTTTACTGTTCATATACGTATTTACTGTTCACATTTACTGTTCACATTTACTGTTCACATACGTATGTACTGTTCACATTTACAATTGAAATCAGTAAACTGACCAAATATTTGTTATTTATGAATATAGTTTATTGGCCATGTCTATTGCAATTTCAATACATTTTGGAGGAAAGTTCATAACTGACCAGTATGGAGTACGTTACTCCAAACCTGCAGCAAATACGTATTGGGTTGATGAAAATTTATCATTTGAGCAGTTGCAATCGCTTATTTATGAAGCGAGCGGCTACAATAGGAATCGTTGCCAATTACAAATTCAGGCCCGAATGGTCCACGCAGGAAAGTATGTCAAAATCACATTGGGAGATAACGGGGCATTGAGAGGTCTAATAGCGCAGGTTTTGAGGTCTGGCGAATCATTATTGGAAGTTTTTGCACGCAGAATTCGCGAAGAGCCAGGGGCCGGAAGTTCAGGCCAAAATTCGGCTGCCCAACATTATCAAGAAGATAATGAACCACACACTCCTTTTATCGTAATGCCTGTACCGGAACCGGAACCAGAAATATACAATAATTCACCCCAATCTCCACCTTTTGTCCCACAACGAGTACAATCTCCACCTTTTATCCCACCTATATCCTTACCTGGGCCTGAACCAAATCCTCACCCCAGACCGCCACCAGTACAGGAAGATCCAAACGAGTCGGAATTTGAATTTATAAACGAGGTACCGGAGGAGAATCTGCAAACTGGGGATGAATTGGGGGAAGGAGACTGTGACATTAATGATGAAGGAGATGAAGAAGATGAAGAAGATGAAGAAGAATACCCAGACTCTGAATCTGAGATCGGACCGTCCTGATTCCTGCTGTCTTTCCGTGAGGGTTGTCCTTGTACTCGTGAAGTCCGTACCATTTCATGCCGAATGCCCATCGATTTCCATTTTCGGGCTCTCCCAATGGACCCTCGTCCGGCTGAGGTACCGCCACCCATGGATCCTCGTTCGGCTGAGGTACCCCCACCGGTAGCCGTGACCACGACCAATGCTGCAGAAGCAGTATTGGCCCGTAGATTTGCTTAGTTTTCCGCTATATTTTTGAAGAATACCAGCCATCAGTGACAAGTTAAATAATTAAAATAATACAACAAGTGCATGACAAGGTAGGTAATTAAAATAAGACATAAATAGCATACTGACCTTGCAACCGTGGCACAAGTTGGAGTAGAGATGTGCTAGGACAGCCCCACCCAAGTTGTACCTGCCGCTCGACGGCTGAAGGTCTCGCAGCAGCTCTAGATACATCATCGGGATGGTATTACCACTAGCATCAGCAAACATGACAGAACCAAATAGGTCCATCACGAATCCCCGTGTGTATCTGTAATATCAAAATTATAGAGCAACTCATTTTTCCGCATGAAACAGAGTACAAAATAAATGTAATACAAATAGTTTGTATGAGTACCTCTGAATCTCGATCGGAGTGGAATCGCTACCTATACCTCTCGCAAACATAGCTCGCAGCTTCGTCTTTTCCAGACAGTACTTGGACTTCCCCCCGTTGCTGCGTATATCTGGCTCCGCTCCCAACAACTCAGCGAGCATGTAATTAATCGTCGTGTCATCTGGATCTGTGGGGTCAGATATGCCACCAACGGGCACGCCCTGGATAGGCAAACCCCATAGAGCACTAACGTCCTGGAGAGTCACTGTCATCTCTCCAAAAGGTAAGTGGAACGTGTGCGTCTCGGGGCGCCATCGCTCCACTAGTCCTGCAATCAGGGACGCGTTAATGGACTTAGCCTCGGACTGTAGAATATCGACCAAATGCTGCACCCCCAAATTTTGCAGATACGCCTCCATCTCCGGGTAGTATTGCATGTCCGGAAACCGACCCCTGGCAGTTATAATTGCCTCACTCTGCGTTCAAAAAAGTGAACAACATGAAAACCTAAAAATACAAAAATTCAACAAAATCCAAACTTAAAAAAAAAAAAGTAATCAAGTACCTCTTTAGATGCATCTGAGACTCGGTGCTCACTGTGAGGCATCCATAATAAAGGACTGAAATGATCCTTGCTGTCAGTGGGAATTGGCTCATCAACCGGGTCGGCTGCGGGTGGTCTCCTAGGTCGTCCCCTAGCCATCCTACGTTAAAAAATATGTTAAACATGCTACAATTGGCTAAAATATGCTAATTGCGGTAAAAATATGCTAAAATACGCTAATATGCAAAAAGATGACTATGGAGTCAATCATAACATGCATTATGCCAATAAGAACAAAGAACCACTCCATACAAGCATATTTTTATAAATTTGTATTTTTTTTGGAAGATAAAGTTTCCATTAGAAATGTATGAAATAATGCTTGAAATTGCACAAAGCTGTCCAGAAATTGCACAAAGATTATTGAACTGAATCATCAAACCTACTTCTAAGTTTACACATAAATTACATAGAAATTCAATCACATAACCGTATTATATAATAATATTTTATACAATTTCGCTAAAATATTAATTAAATAAGATTTTAAAGGAAAATCAATTCTTGAATAAATAAATCTATATTAATTGATTTATTTTGAAAAAATAAATATATCCAATTTTACCGATTAAAAATTTGAATTTAATGAGAGAATTTGGTTTTCAATCAGATTAGAAATTTGTCTTCTAAATATATAACATTTGAGACTTTAAAGGTAAATTTGGTTTTCAATCAGACGGTTCGAATTAATCAGACGGTTTGATCATTCTTATTTTTTTTGGTTTTCATCATTCTTATTTTTTTTCTTTCTTTTTTAATTTTCTTATAGTCGATATATACATTGCTGCCAGCTATAGGATGATCTATATATCCTCTTTCCTACCAATCAATATAGGTTCGATATATACATTGCAACTAATAAATGAGCATATGCTAAAGGTAAATAGGATCTCAGTCCAAACAAAAAAAAAATAATGAATAAAAATGATAGTATAAAAAAATTATTAATTATGCTCAATTGCCGATTAAAAATCAGACGGTTCGAATTAATCAGACGGTTCGATCAATCAGACGCAATCAATCAGACGGTTCGTCAATTTGGCTTAAACATTTCTAATTCATCAATTTGGCTTAAACATTTCTAATTCATCAATTTGGCGTAAACATTTCTAATTCATCAATTTGGCGTAAACATTTCTAATTCATCAATTTGGCTTAAACATTTCTAATTCATCAATTTGGCTTAAACATTTCTAATTCATCAATTTGGCGTAAACATTTCTAATTCATCAATTTGGCGTAAACATTTCTAATTCATTAATTTGGCTTAAACATTTCTAATTCATCAATTTGGCTTAAACATTTCTAATGGCTTAAACATTTCTCTAATTCACCGATCAGATCAGCAGAGAAATACGAAAAGAATTCTAATTACCTTCAAAGATGATTGAATCGACGATCGGCGGTGAAGAAGCGGAGGGACGGCCTAGGAGGGGTGAAGAGGTGGAGAGACGGCTAGACGGCGAGGCGGCGAGACAGAGGGACGGAGGCGCAGCCTTCTTTCTTTTTTTCCTTTCTTCTTTCTTTTCTCCTTTCTTTTTTTCCTTTCTTCTTTCTGGCGGCGGCGAGTAACTTCTGTTTTTTTTTTTTTTGGCGGAGAGGGGACACAGAGAAGAAGGGGTCACGGGTCCCTTATGCGCTGGGAATTAAATTTTCGGAACGCCAGGAAATCCTGCGTTCCGAATTAAGAATTCGGAACGCTAATATTCCTGGCGTTCCGAATTTTTAATTCGGAGCGCTGGATTTCCTGGCGCTTTGGGTAGAAATAAAATTTTTTTTAAACCCTGGTTATTTATATTAAAATATATTTTTTTTTGGGTAAAAATAAAAATCACGGCATTCCCTATGCTGCCTCAAAAGACCCCAGAATATTAATTGTTAAGAACTTTTAAGTAAAAACTATCTTCCCTTTAAAAATCTTCGATCGATATTTTGCCAAACTGATTATTTCAAGCAGCAAAACTGCAAAACCATTTAATGACCGTGGGGTCCACCATCAAAGAAATGCGTTTGACTTTGACCTACCTTTTTGTACCGCAAGAATATTCCCCTTAATTAATAGGACTTTTTAAAGACTTTTTTTAAAAACAGTAATTAAAATAATTAATGTTAAAGAACCAACATGATTACTGAGTTTTTTAGAAAAAACAGCAAAAACCGAAATGCCTATTCGGTTTACCATCTTTTCACAGCGTTTCCGCCACTGCGCCACATAAAATCCGAAAAGTGAGCAAAAAGTGCTTTTTTAGCCTAAACCGAATTGGCATTTCGGTTTAGATTTTTTTTTTTTTTTAGACTAAGAAGAGCAAAATAAAAAAATCTAATACTCAAAATTTGAATTTTTTGTTTAAATTATTTGACTTCTTTTGATATATAATTAGCATATTTATACTAAAATACGCTAAATTACTTGAAATTATGTTAAATTACACTATATTAAGTTAAATTACACTAAATTACATTACATTAAGCTAAAATACGGTTAATTATGCTAAATTACATATGAATAGGGACGATATAAAGGCGAAAAACAACGGCGAAACTTCAAACGGTCATAAAACGACGCTCGAGTGTCTGATTTCAGTAGATGACCACTTTTCGGAAAGCTTGCGAAAATACGCATGCGTATTCCAAAATTCAGAATCGCCAAAAAAAAAGAGAAGAGCCTCAAAACTTGAGTTGAAGTTTCCGATTAAGATTTTCGTTGCTATTATTCAATCCAAGTAGCTCAGTAAATTAGTTACATAATGAGCTTGTAGAATACCAGTTTTTACTATTTTCGGAATTTTTTTACTATTTTTTATGATTCATGAAAGATGGCACAGAATTGGTCTATTTTAGCGTAATTTTCGGTATTTCAGCATAATTAGCGGAGTTATTGTAATTTAGCGTAATTTAGTGTAATTCAACATAATTTATTGTAATATAGTGTAATTCAACATAATTTTATGTATTTAGTGTATTTTTTTATTTTTTTGCTAATTATAAATCAAAAGAAGTAATCTAACAAATAATTTAAACAAAAAATTCAAATTTTCAGTGTTAGATTTCTTTATTTTGATCTTCTTGGTGTCTAAAAAAAAAAAACAAACCTAAACCGAAATGGCAATTCGGTTTAGACTAAAAAACACCTAAACCGAATTGCCATCTCGGTTTAGGGGGACTTAGACGAAAGGTTACATAGGTTGGGGTGTGTTTTTTGTGAAAAGATGGTAAACTAAATAGGCTATTCGGTGAAGCAAAAAAAAAACCCTTACCCGAATAGGCATTTTGGTTTTTGCTGTTTTCTAAAAAACTCGGTAATCATATTGGTTCTTTAACATTAATTATTTTAATTACTATTTTTAAAAAAAATCCGTAAAGGGCTCCGCAAACCCTGCTATCCGTGCTAACGGGTTAGAATTCGTTTCTGCTACTTTTTTATAAAATATTTTTTTTAATTTTAATGTAAGTTATTAATTTAGAATGAACGGATCAGATTGATCCGATTTAAAATTCAGATCTATTTTTTATATAAATCTATTTCGTTGTTTCAACCTTTCAATACTTACTTCCGATTTAAAGTATTAAATATTAATTTTTTTTTAAAGAAAAAACAGGTGATACGGAAATTAACTAGCCAACGGCTCAAGGAAAGCTTCCTTTGTAAGACAACGCTTATATCGAATTATTCGGATATATATAAGGGCAAAACGACGAGACGAAACTGCCTGTTTGTGACCATGATGCAAATCTCATCCGTGGTGTCGGCACGTCAGCACGGTTTGTTACATTTGCAGTGTCTGATCGTGTCCACGTTGTGTTGGCATGATGCTATGTTCGATTTTAGAAAAATTGACACGGTTAAACGCAGTTCGTGCAATTCACATCTAGATACGATACATGAAAACACGAATAGACACACGGCGGCGAATTCAGGATTTTCATCGGAAGTGGGCAAAAAAAATATCAAATCAGATTTAAATAACTAATTGGGATCAAATTCATTAGCTCATCAAATATCTGATAAAAAACAATACTCTCACTTATAATTTCTAATGCTCCGACTTATAATTTTCAATTTTTTAACTTTTAATTCTAATTATCAATCAGAATTCAAAAAAATTTATTCTAAATCTAATTCAAAATTTAATCCAAATTACAAATTAAAATTTCCGAGGAGACAAAAATTTCAAAGAGGAACAAACTCGGTTCGGACCTATATATTTCTATAAAATATCAAATCTAGGGAGCAGTTGCCCCCTTGACATATGTGGGTGAGTCCCTGTAAACACGGCGTTAGACACGCCACTGCTTCTACAATTAAAATAATAAAATTGTCTTTTTTTTTTTAAAGTTAGCAGAAGCTGCCAAACAAAATAATAAAATTGTCACTACCAAATTTTCAAAAAAAAAAATAATAATAAAATTGTGTTGTTTATTCAGTTGCACTAAATATAAATATTAAATAAGACAATACACAATTATAATTGTCATTCACACATTCCAGTAAAAAAAAAGTGTGATTCACATGTTAAAAATCATGGTACATATACAAGCGAGTCCACATCATTAGCATTAACTATACTCGAGTTAATGCATCTTGGTCATCTCATTTCAAACAGAACGAATTCAGTCAAAGTTTATAATTCAGGGCTCTTTAATATTATTGTAGATCTAGTTCGTACGAATTTTTAAGAGAATCGGACGATCCATATACATTAACTCGAAAGATTTTTTTTAGTTAATGCTGAGGATATGAGTACCATCCAAGTTCTCTCTTCTTTCGATTTGAACTGCTTGAAAAAATAGTATTGACATTTTCAAAGGCCATATGCAGATAGGCCATTGCCCTACTCCTAAGACTATGGACAGTTTCTCACATCGGCTTTTGGAGGTCACGAAAATCGACAAAAAGTGCCTCAGGCACGGACACAAAATATTGGTACGCTGCGAAATTTTAAAACCCGGCAAGGTTGATCCAAATCTTGACACGACTCTCTGAAATTGATAAAATAAGAAATTTGAGATAGAAAGTTGTATATAATTATAATTGCATATTTGCTTATAAAATTATAATTTTTTAATTCACTCGGTATCAAATTTTTTTTTTTTGAGAGAACACTCGGTATCAAGTTAAGCGGTAAAAAATAATAAAAAATAAATATTTTAATACATTCCATTTTCATAGCTTGACTTCATACCAAATAAATTTGAAATTTATAAATTTTGAACACTAGCTGCCAGACTCAATGTAAATTATATATCAATATATCACTTTTTCTATAAAATAAATAAATAAGTTGATAAATCTCATAAATAACACAACGAATACTTAACATATTTTATATGATTTGTCAAATTCAAAAGTAGATCCAAGCGGTACCGGAATAAATAACTGCTTTCTATGATATGTAGTACATAGTAATTGACTTATTAGACAATTTATACTATTAAGTTATTTTGCGTACTAACGCTACATTTTTCTTGTCCAGATTCAGAGAATGAAAATAGCTTGGGATTAAAAAAAATCTTGTTAAGAGGACTTATGAAATTATTAATGAATGAAAATAGCTTAAGTAATTATCAATGAATGACTTCTGTAAAGATAAAATAGAATTATTTAAGCAAACAGAATATTATGTAACAATAATGTATGTAAAAAATAAATTTTATATGTAACAATTCTTACCCCACCGTCGAGCAAAGAACGCTTTAATCCACAGAAATGTATGAAAGTTATTTTGCGTACTAAACCCTAAACCCTAAACCCTACTTAATCACGGACTTGGAACCGGCTATGTAAAATAAAATAGGCGGAGTTCTAATTTTTTTTTTTGTTAGTAATTCTTCTTTAAAATGAATAATTCAAAAAACAATTAAAATGTTCAGAAATTTATAATTTAAAAAAATAACCATAAAAATTAAAAGAGGTTAGAAATTTATACCGACACTATCTATCTAGAAGTTATTCATATACCATAGTTCGCTCTTTTATTCATCGTCTGAATCCTCATCAGGCTCAGGCTCGGTACCGCTTTCTTGAGTTTCGACAGCAGATGATGTTGCTCCAGTACAAATTCATTTGAGGTTTTTGCAAATGAACTTAAAAAAAGAGGTTCAAAAATGTAATAATTATATGCATAGTAATTTGATGGATAGAAACACCCTCAATAAAAATTCTTGACTTTGATATACAACAAGAGAAGTTTGTTCTATTAATTGCACTTTTAATTTTTCAAAAAAAAATCATGAGAATTTTCATATTTTGTGAAAACACAATTTTTGAGAGAAACAAATTTCAAATTTCTTACAAATACTGTTGAAAATTCACCATAGCAATTTTTCAACAACATATTTTCAAGAAGGAGATCTATTTAGAACTTTGTGGATGTTCTCGTTATCAATATAATCAAAACGCAAATTTAAATTTACAATGGAAGGAAAATCAACAATCTGTGTTATTTCATCTGTTAACTTGAAAAAACAATCAAATAAAAATAAGAATGTTAGTTTCTTATTGAAAATTATTGATAATTCACTACCACAATGAAATAGCGTAAGATCTTCAAAGAGATAACATCCTGAGAAAAGATTAGTAAGACATTTTTAATAGTACAACTCAAATACAACTTTCTTATGCGAGGTAGATTTATAACAGCATGAGTAAGCGAAAATGCACCGTTATACTCTGTACTATCAATTGTTAAGTCCTCTACTGACTCACAATTAAAGTACAAATTAAGGTAAAAACTGAAGGATTGGGGAGCGCCGATAGAAAGAATTCGATTGTTAAAATTCAAGCAAATAGTCATCCATCTTTGTACAAGATCAAAAGAATCATAGTCACGAAGTCTCATATGAAATGTATGAATGTCAGAGGGTTCACGAAGGTTAAACACCATATCGCCAAAAATTTTGAATTTTGAGTAACGTTGTTGTTTGTTACCAATAAACAAATACATATTAATCGAAGTTATGCCAATATAATTTTGTCCATAGTTTGTACAATTGTTTCGATATCAAACTTTTCTGCACAGCCTCTTTTGCCAGTAAAAGTTCCGCAATGTGTTTAACTATTCAATTTGACAAAGCACTTATTATGTCAAACTTTTTCGCCATGACAATTATATATTATGTAAATTATATATCAAAAATAAAGTTATTATCTTATTTAATAACTATAAAACTTTCTATTTTATATTTTCTGTAAAATCTTCGCTTATAAACTTTCTATTTTATTGGCGGAGATTTTATGGAGAATATAAAATAGAAAATTTTATAGTTATGAAATAAAATGATCACTCAATTTTTAATATATAATTTACAGAATATATAACCGTGATGGCGAAAAAATTTGACATGATAAGTGTTTTGTCAGATGAAATAGTTCAACACATTGCGGAAATTTTTACCGACAAAAAAAGTTGTGAAGAGAAACTTGATATCGAAACAATGGTATAAACTATGAACAAAATTATCTCAGCACAACTTCGTTAAATATGTATTGATTTATTGGTAACAAACAACAACGTTACTCAAAGTTCAAAACATTTGGCGACATAGTGTTTAACCTTCGTAAACCCTCTGACATTCATACATTTCATATGAGACTTCGTGACTATGATTCTTTTGATCTTATCAAAAGATAGATGACTATTTGCTTAAATTTCAACCCTCGAGTTCTTTCTATTGACGCTCCCCAACTCTTCAGTTTTTATCTTAATTTGTACTTCAATTGTGAGTCAGTAGAGAACTTAACAATTGACAGTACAGAGTATAACAGTGCATTTTTTTCGCTTACTCATGCTGTTATAAATCTAACTCGCATAAGAAAGTTGTATCTGAGTTATACTATTTTTAAAAAAAAATGTCTCACTGATCTTTTCTCAGGATGTCATCTCTTTAAAGATCTTACGTTATTTCATTGTTGTAGTGAATTATCAACAATTTTCAATGAGAAACTGACATCATTATCTTTACTTGATTATTTTTTCAAATTGGTAAATAAAATAACAGAAATTGTTGATCTTTCTTTCATTCAAAATTTGAATTTACGTTTTAATTATATTGATAACGAGAACATCTACAAAGTTCTAAATAGATCTTCCTTCTTAAAAATCTACTGTTGAAAAATTGCTATGGTAAATTTACAACAGTTTTTAGAAGAAATTTGAAATTTGTTTCTCTCAAAAATTGTATTTTCACAAAATATTAAAAATCTCCTGATTTTTTTTTTTGAAAAATTAAAAGAACTAATAAAACAAATTTCTCTTATTGTACATCCAAGTCAAAAAAATTTATTGAGAGATGTTTTTATCCATCAAAATACTATGCATATAATTATTACATTTCTGAACCTTCAATTTTAAAATTCATTGGCATTACATCAAATAAATTTGTACGGAATTTCTCTTTCATTTATTGTCTTCCTTTCTAATTACGTGACATTAAATGGCAATTACAACATTAACTAGATAAACACAGTTAATTTCAAACACTGCATATCTGATTTAACTAACATCAGGTTACTATATCTAAAATCTATAGCTTTCAAGCAATCACTCAAATAGTAATTTATCATGTCGACTCAAAAAAGAAAAATGAAAAGTATCACAATATTATTGAAAACAAAAAGAAAATTATATGTACCTTTTGGATTTATGATCCGAGACATTAGAATGGCCAATGTGGTACCCCACATCCCCTCCAACCTCGCAATCAAGGGCTTTTGCAACAGTTCTAGCTATGGCAACAACGGCAAGCTTTCTAGGTTGTGTGCATAAAATCGGTTCCATGTTTTCTTCCAGAAGAAATATCAGGTATCTGAGAGCTCTTCCCTGCATCCCAGAAAAATAATCATTAAATAAATAAAATATCTATCAGGAAACAAACAATAAAATAACAGCTTATTCGCATTAGAAGATATTTAGAAATCTACGATACCAATACTCAAAACCTGATGCCTAGAGTAAAATACAATATAAAATAAGACAGCATTAAGCACCTTTTGTAACCCCGGATTGAACCCAAAATGTAAACATCAAGGATAGCCTATTAGCCTCTCTTACTCAACAAATAAAAATAGTTTAAATTCCATGTACAAATAGTAGAGAAATAAAGTTTTTTTTTAAACTTGGCAGCAGCTGCCAAGGGAGTAGAGAAAGAAAGTTATTATATACCGATCAAATCCTTAAACCCACAGAAAGAGAAAAAAGTCCAATCGTCTTATTCAAAACGCACAATAATTTTCTTCGTAACAGTGTCAACTTTCAATCAATATTTATAGCTTTAGACATAAAATTCCCAAAAACAAAAGAAGAGGAAAGAAAAACATGTCTTTCGCTTGGTATTTTCAACAAAAGTTAACAAAAAAAAAAAGTTATAAATTTTTTTTCTGCACGCACGCAGAAATATTAAAAAGGGGAAAAGGAACGAAGTGGTGACAAGGGCTTTACCGCATCCTGTTTCGCCTACGATTAGTGTAACGCGATTCTCCTTTATCTTCTCGACGATTCTCTCGCGAAATGCCACGACAGGAAGCAGCGCCATAGTCGATTGCCTGTGCGACTCTCTCTCTCTCTCTCTTCGAGATTTCTCTCTCGAGAAACTCAGAGCAAATGGGAAAGAAAGAGCAAGCTTTTGCTCCAGTAAGCAATTAACGTTTCTTTCTTTCCGTCGTTTTGCTTTCTATTGTTGGTCATGGCTCGCTCGCTCCTTTCCAAGGCACCGTTTCCCGGTGGTCTGCGAGGCTGGCAGATGTCAGAATACCAAAAGCTTCCCTTTTCTCTGAGTTCGGACCCCAGAGAAAGGACGCGGAGCGGGAGCATATGCACCGAGCGTTTCGATTCTTAAAAGGGATGGTCATCACAAGTGTGTTATGTCATGTCTGTCATTTCGACTGTGCAAGTCATGATTAATACGTGTCATTTTTTTTTCGTAAAAGTATTCCATCTGTTCGAAATTTTGAAGTTACTGTTTTTGTAAAGAGAAAAGTATTTGTAAATTAAGAAAGTAATTATACTTAAGAGGAATGCAATTATGCAAGGTTGATATTTTTTTAACCAGCAGCGCCAACCTTTTTATTGTTGCAAAATTGTAACAACAACAAAAATTCATTGGTATGTTCAAGTCTCAATTGAAGTTGAGCATGATTTGAAAATATCAAAACTATAATATATTGACAAACTTTAGTATATTTATTTTTGAAGCCATTGATGTAACCCACTACATGGATGTTACAAAAATTTCATTTACATAATGTTACTAAAAATTTATATTTGGATAATTAATTAAACGAGGAGCATTATTAACTCATTATTTAGTATGCATTACTGAAATAAGGGAATCCATAAATTGAATTTTATTTGATAATTGTTTTATCTGATTGATTAGTTGTCAAAATCTTTTACATTGGTTCTCCCCTCTCTGAAATTGTATCATCATTACACTGTTCGAGCAAAAAAATGATAAAAAAATATCCAAACAGATAAAAAAAAAGTTTCACAGAGAAAAAAAAATTGTATCATCATGACATGTGACACTGTTCGGGTAAAAAAATGCACAAAGATACAAGCAAGCCTAATTAATAATTGTGGATAGAGGAGATAACCCAACTAAACAAAGAATAGTGAGAAGATATCACGAGATAAAATTCATAATGATTTAAAAAACGGTTTTACAATTTGAGTTTGACTCCTCATATAACCTTACTCTTAACTCCAACGTAACACCTACCTAAACATTAAGGGCATGTTCGGCAGCATCCAATACCATGGAAATTTTGGAAAAAAATGAGGTTATAGTTATTTTAAAACCCGGCACGGTGATTTTATAGGCAGAGATTTTACGGAGAATATAAGATAGAAAGTTGAAACAGAAATTGAAAAGAGAAACAGAAATTGGAAAGAGAAATAAATGGATTTCTAAAAAATGAGATCACCGTGCCGGTTTAATAAATTTATGTCTCTTTCCAATTTATTTCTCTTCAAAATAAAGGAATTGAAGAAATTTATGTTTCTTTTTTCAATTTTCAATCAATTTATTTCTCTTTTCAATTTTTGTTTCTCTTTTCAATTCCTATTTATCATTCTTTTTGCGAAATTTTAAAACCCGGCACGGTTGATCCAAATCTTGACACGACACTCTGAAATTGACAAAATAAGAAAATTGAGATAGAAAGTTGAGTAAATAAATATTTTGTAATATTATTTTATAAATAGTATAATTTTTAAAGATAAAATTGAAAATTTTCAATTTATAGACGTGTTTAGCACCCGGTTCTCTCTACCTATTTATGCCATTGCGTGCAATGTCGATGTTCGTGTTGTACCTATCGCAAGTGTCATGTGACAGAGCACGGCATGATACGTTTCAAATTTTCAATGTATGGACATGATAAGGCTCAGGTTTTGTGCATGCCGAAACATGACACATAGAACACCGAACACTACATTGTTCGTCCGCAGCATAGTGAGAAAATCGGAATGACAAAAATAATTTGTTTTTATAATCTAAATGAGCATGGTTAGTGTTCTAATATTAGAATTTCATCTGAAGTCCGAGCAGTTCAAAATCTATCGGATCAATTTTAAAAATGAAAAATCTAAATTGTTCAAATCGATCTCCTTTATAAGAGCTTCATCTACATATTTGCATAGAGAGGGAAAAACGTGCCGTGCCGTGACTAATACGCCGTGACTTTGGTCTCGTGCCGTGCCGTGCCGTGACTAAAATGTCAAGGGGTGGTCACGGCACGCAAATGGTCACGCCACGTGAGTCACGCCGTGCCTAAACGTGCCGTGACCCGCGTGACTCGCGTGGCCATTTATTCATACTTTAAATTAATTTATTCAAGATTCACCATTAAATCAATATCTAATGGTCCTAATTACACGTGACTCGCGTGATTACGTGTCGTGCCGTGCCGTGACTAAATTTTTCACGTGCCGTGCCAAAGTTTCAAAAGATGGTCACGGCACACGAATGGTCACGGCACGGGACACGCGAGTCACGGCACGCGAATGACACGCGTGCCGTGCCGTTCCGTGCCGTTACCGTGCCGTTACCGTGCCGTTACCGTGCCGTTACCGTGCCGTTACCGTGCCGTTCCGTGACGGAGCCGGCTCCGGCGTGCCATTTTTCCCACTCTGTATTTGCATATAAAATTATAATTTTTTAATTCACTCAGTATCAAATTTAGCGGTAAAGAATAATAAAAAATAAATATTTTAATACACTCTATTTTCATGCTTGATTTCATACCAAATGAATTTGAAATTTATAAATTTTAAACACTAGCTGCCAGACCCAATATAAATTATATATCAATATATCACTTTTTCTATAAAATAAATAAATAAGTTGATAAATCTCATAAATAACTGCTTTCTATGATATGTAGTACATAGTAATTGACTTATTAGACAATTTATACTATTAAGTTATTTTGCGTACTAACGCTACATTTTTCTTGTCCAGATTCAGAGAATTAAAATAGCTTGGGATTAAAAAAATATTGTTAAGAGGAGGATATTTTTTTCAAAGTCATCGTGCTAAAGAAAAAAGTAAATACCGACGTGACAATTGTAATTTTAATTGCAGAAATGTGAAACTATATTAATATTTAAATTAATAATCTTGCTAAAGATAACATGTCATTGTTTGTAATTGTTTCAAATATCAATGACAAGAATAAAAATAAATAGAAATTACAGAGACGTCAAGAAAATATATTAAAATATTAAAGGTAGCTTACAAAACTGGAATTAGATTGAAATTTGAATGTATTGCAGCAGCGTAGGTTGTTTGAAAGCGATTGAAAAGTATTTTTCAAAAATTGATGGTGCTGTTAAAATTTAAATATTTACAAGTGTGAGGATGAGATGTTCATGTTCTTGAATGTTGAACAAACACATGAGGGTAAAAAAGAAAGCTGATGTGAGATAGACATACACAAAGGTGTGAGATTCAAACTCTCGCCACCTTTGTATGGCAGGCAAGATTCAAACCATCTCTGAACATTTACTAGTACTCTTTTGTCATGAATATGTAGGCATGTAGCAATAAATATAATTCAATTACATTTAAATTTTAAATAAATTAGATTGGGTCAACGCAACCCGGATCTGTGATCCATGAATTAGAGAGGAAGGGGAATGGTTTGAAGCAATGTTATAAATGAGGTATATGTTCGTCGGATGAATATGGTACTGTTAAACGTTAAGCGATTAGAAATACTCGATCATGATAGAAAATAATTAATTTATTAGTCGCAAAATTGTAATAATTTAGTCATCACCAACAACTAATCGATCTAAACAACCATTTTTTATAAGCAGTTTGAAATCTAAAAACAATATTAACATGTACAGATGTACTTATGTCGGACATGATTCATCGATTCTCAATAGTAATTATCATGCAGCTATATAATGCATAATTTTTTTATTTACCATCTTTCAAAAAATAAACTATATAATTTTATTTATCAAGAAATTAGTACCGCAGTTTTAAAATGCAGACTTACATCAATGCACTTTAGTACCATATTAAATATATTGTTAGATCCGTAATTTTAAACTGTGATCTTGATAAATATGAAAAAAAGATTAATTATTTAGTTTTTTTAAATATGATAATATTTCTTTTCAAGATATAATGTGACATCGTTCGCGATACAACGTACCAGAAGTAGCCTACTTGGCATGTTACCCTAAAATAAAACTAAAAAATAAAACCATAACAGACAGACACCATCCCAAATATTTCGGATTGATGTGTTTATGTATTTTGACCAAGACTCTTTCGTACGAGAAACCTATGTGGAAATTTTAAATATGTGTCCCGACTAGTGGTGTTAACGGGTATGATAAAGATTGGATGGAAATATTTTTATATCCGTATTCGTTACAAATTGTTCTTGTTCGTATTATATTTTTATCCGTTACGAATTATCTTATTTGTATTTTATTATTATCTGTTATGATTGTTGGATAACGAAACGGTAGTGGACATATAACGAGTAATGTTAATATAATAATTATTTTTATTATTTAATAAATAAAATATTAAAATATATTCACTTCACAAATATATAAACGTGTTTTAAATGAGTCTAAACTCTATTAGGATCTGTTGGAATTTGTTTACGTATATTAATAGTTAATTAAGTATAATGAAGAGTAGTTGAAGAATATATATTCATTGCTTATTAATATATATAATATATATAATTTTTTTTATAATTATCCGATCTTGTAACGAGTATGAAATAAAGCTATTTACGCGTATCCGAGATAAGGTTACGAAAAAAAATCTTACTCGTACCCGTCTTATCAAATACGGTACGGATCGAGTAAACGGATAAAAGGATGCCATTAACACTCTAGTCGCGACTTTTATGTTTCGAATTGTTCCATAAGTAGAACGAGCCATGGTCAAAATGATGTAATGAAGTGTCATCTGTTTTGAGATTTACGTCATTAATTAGTTAAGTGTAAATTGTACATGTTGTTATTAAAATAAAAAGAGAGTTACTATTTTGATGTTTACGTTGTATTAGGTCTTTAAGAGGATATTAGAAGCATCCTGGGAAGAGAAAACTTAGTTAACATGAAAATTTTGTGGGTATGAAAATTTTCAATATGGAAATAGGAATTTCAATTTATCAAAACCAAAATCATTAAACCCATGGAAAATTTTAGAATATAGGTGTTCGGCAAATACATGAGAAAGTTGTTAGGATGTTGGGATGATTATATTTTACGTTAGAGTTTGAACTTAACTTAAAAATTTGTCTTGTGTTTTGTTCAATTAAAATTTATTGTACTTTTAAATTCTGTTGTTTAATTATTTTTATTTTTGTGTTTGATCAATTATTATTGTATTATTGAAATGCTATTTGAAGTTATTATAAGTCTTGTGTTTTAATTTTTGTATTTATGTATTTTAAACTATTTAAGTCTAATTATAATTTAATAAATTTAATAAATAGAACAAATGAGGACTTAGATTAGACCCTTGTTTTTCTTAAAAAAAGAAAAGTAGTATTTCCAGCAAATAAAAATAAGAAAGGCTTGATTTTGCTCTACTAAAGAAGTGCTTGATTAATAAACATTAAACAATGAGAAGAGAATTTGGTACTCACTTTAACAATTATGTTGCAGTAAGGTATTATTGTCACTATAAATTATTGTTTGAAATTTTAGTATTATTAACAAGATTTTGCATACTCTTTCTTATTCCATTGAGTTTAATTAATTTTGTTGCTCAAGTGATTTTTGATCCAGCAAAGAGATCAGAAGTTGGGAAAAAAACCGGAGGTGAGAGTTCATTTTTTTTTTCCATGAATTACAAGGTAAGAGATAGGAAGAAAACCCACGAGATATTACAAATATGAATTAAAACTAGACCTCCGAACATCTTATTAGGAAAAATAACTATAACCTCATTTTTTCCCCAAAATTTCCATGGTATTGGATGCTGCCGAACAGGCCCTTAATGTTTATGTAGGTGTTGGAGTTGACAGTAAGGTTATATGAGGAGTCAAACTCAAATTGTAAAACCGTTTTTTTAAATCATTATGAATTTTATCTCGTGATATCTTCTCACTGTTCTTTGTTTAGTTATCTCCTCTATCCACAATTATTAAATAGGCTTGCTTGTGTCTTTTTGCATTTTTTTATCCGAACAGTGTCGTGATTAGGGGTGAGTAAATCGCTCACAACTCGTAACTCGCTCATAACTCGCTCGCTAAATGTTCATTAACAACTCGCTCATTAGCAACTCGCTATAACTCGCTCATTAACAACTCGCTCATTAACTTAATGAGCCGAGCATGAGCATACCCCAACTCGCTCATAACTCGCTCATTAGCTCATTAAGAAATGAGCCGAGCATGAGCATACCCCAACTCGCTAATTTAGTATTCATTCATATTAGGCATATACAGTATGGTACTGGATTGGCTTCTGATATATTCCTGAGCTATTCTTATTCATTTTGTTACTGTTAGTATATTCCTGAGCTATTCTTATTCATTCATATTAGGCATATACAGTATGGTACTGGGTTAGTATATTTCTAAATTATGTTAGTATATCCATTCATTTTGTTACTGTTTGTATATTTCTAAATTCTATATTTTTATTATTGTTTTGATAATGCAAATTTGTAGGTACGTGACAAGCCGTGAGAACGACAAGAAGATAATTTATTTGATTTTGTTAATTTGCTTATGGACAATTTTATGTTAAATTATTGTTTAATTTGCTTATGGATAATTTTTTGTTAAACTTGCTTATGGACAATTTGTTAAATTCTATAAATGAAAATTAGTTTTTGAATGATGTATTTTAAACAACTCGGTAACTCGCTCAGCAACTCGCTCATTAACAACATGCTCATTAACAACTCGCTCATTAATAACTCGCTCTAACTCGCTCATTAACAACTCGCTCATTAAGCTAATGAGCCGAGCATGAGCATACCCCAACTCGCTCATGCTCGCTCATTAATCACCCCTAGTCGTGATGATACAAAAATAATTTCCTTTGTGCAACTCTTTTTTTATCTGTTTGGATAATTTTTTTTTATCATTTTTTTGCTCGAACAGTGTCATGATGATACAATTTCAAAGATGGTTGAACCAATGTAAAAGATTTTGACAACTAATCAATACTAATAAAATTCAATTTATGGATTCCCTCATTTCAGTAATGCATACTTAATAATGAGTTAATAATGCTCCTCGTTTACTTAATCATTCAAATATAAATTTTTAGTAACATTATGTAATAGAAATATTTGTAACATCCATGTAGTGGGTTACATCAATGGCTTCAAAAATCAACATACTAAAGGTTGCCAATATATTCTACTTTTGATATTCTCAAATCATGCCCAACTTTAATCGAGACTTGACATACCAATGAATTTTTGTTGTTGTTACAAGCATGCAACAATAGAAAGGTTGGCGCCACTGGTTAAAAAAATATCGACCTTGCATAATTGCATTCTTCTCAAATATAATTACTTTCTTAATTTACAAATACTTTTTTCTTTACAAAAATGGTAACTTCGAAATTTCGAACAGACAGAATACTTTTACGAAAAAAAATGGCGCGTATTAATCATGACTTGCACAGTCGAAATGACAGAACACATTTGTGATGACCTACTCCCCATTTAAGAATCGATACGCTCGGTGCATATGCTCCAGCTCCACGTCCTTTCTCTGGGGTCCGAACTCAGAGAAATATAAGCATTTGGTATTCTGACATCTGGCAACCTCGCAGACCACCGGGAAACGGTGACTTGCTACTGGAGGTACTTTTGGACGGTAAGCTAAAATAGCTACTACTATTTAGAATTAGTAAATGAAAATAGTACTAATTTTAATGGCAAGAGAATAGCGTTAATTTAAAGCTATTTCGAATAGTAAAAAGTTGTTTGGAATATATATTTAGAAATAGAGTTTGGAGGGAATGAATAAAGTATAATTTATTTTATTTTTTTCTCAATTAACTATTTCATGAAACAATATTCAGTATTCAGGGTGATAGACTGATATTTCACTACGTATTCCAGTTAAATGAATCAAATGACTCGTAATGATTGACAATGCACCATGTATTTTTTCTGAAAATTACACTACTAGAAATTAAGCAATTAGTACAATTATTTTTACCGGTGTGCGAGGAACTATTGCTTGTTGGAAACAATTGTAGCATCTATTATTGAAATGTAATTAAGCAGTAGCACACTGTTTCCTAAAATTTTGACAATTTAAATTATCAAAATTTTGCTTGAATTGGTATGTAATCTAATAATATTTTTCACAAACAACTCTATTTCAAAATCACTACTGGTACCGAGTGGTACAAATACAAAGGGCCGGAGAGTGCGACATTCACAAACCCACAAAGTTGAGGCCAATTACATTAATTCCATTATGCAATCGAAATCTTAATCAACTCAAAATCCAACAATTTAAGAAGATGTAAGTAACATCAATTATCAATATCACAATTCAACAACATAAAAATGAATAAGAATTTGGTTAGGAAGGAGGTTGATTTACTTTATATTTCATTAATCCAAAAGGCTGGTTTTAATTTTCACTCATTCACGAAGAAAATAAGAAGATGAAAACTAAGGTTCTAGCAAAAATTGATAAGAAAAGAAAAAATCAATCACAATACAAGAACAAGCAATATTGTAAAAATTGACTTTTCATAGGGTTTCAGTGAGTTGGACTTAAACCTTTCATCTATACCTAGAAAGCTACAACGCCAATGCCGGCTCTGCTCTAAACAGACTTAAGCATAAGAAATCAAGCTCAACACAGAGCAAAATAAAGCAAAAGAAAATCGCAAAGAGGGCCACTGTCTTCGCACCTCAAGTGGCGAAGTGCAATTCTCTGACCACCGTCCTCACACCTCGACAAGTCAGATCTCTATCTACTCCTTGTTACACCTAGCGACCTAGAAGATAGTCTTATAGTTCATTCCGGCAATCTCGCTATACAGAGTCGTAGATCTATGGAGAACTAACTTTTGGGAGGAAGAGGAGCCGGTGTGTTATTTCCATGGAGAAGTAACTTTTTGGGGAGAGAGAAAAAGCTAGCGGTTGAAGAATGAATAAAAAAAGACGAGAAAGCTAATTTTCAATCAATATTCACTAATCTAGATTCTACAAATTCGCTATTCTAACTTTCAGCTGAGTTAGTGAAACAGTAATTGTTATGAATAGCTCAAAAATTATTTAGATAAACATGTATTGAGAATAGCATACTATTACAAGAACAACGCTATGCTCACTTCACCCAAACGTACTTAGGGGCCTGTTCAGCAGAACCGGAATTGAGGAATTGAGCCTCTATTCTTGCCGTACAGGATGGGAATTGAACAGATTAGAGGAAGTGGAAAAAACACTATTCCAAACATTTTAATTCCAAGGGAGACATGGATTTAGGTTTTTAGCGGGAATATGGAATTTAATTTGACTTTTTTGCCCTTATTTTGTTCTCACCAGGCTGATGTGGCACTACCTATTTCATTTTTTATTTTCCTCTTTTATCTACCATGCACGCTTTCAGAGGAGAAAAGAACTTTCTCCCCCCATTATTTGCCATTTTTCTACAATTCTTCGAGAAAACAACGAAATCAAAGGTCAGAATAATATACACAATTTTGTCTTTCAAATGGGTTCCATAATGTCAATTTTAGTTGAGAAATTTCTGAGTCTCACCTAATACTTCAATCTCCAGCTTGTAGCTTTTCTGGGTATTTTAACGAACATGTTCTAGGCGTGTATATCAATGGCTTCTTTCACCGCAACTTGCAAGAGTTTTCTGTTGTATTCTCCCATCTTAAATCTCTATTGCTGCTCCCTCTAGTGAGTTCTCGCTCTAAATCGTACATTGGCACTTGAAAAGAAATGAAGCTTTTTATTTGTCTTATAAAATAGTAAATTAGCTATTGTACGTTTTTTATTTTTATTTTCTTTTTTATTTGACAAAATTAAAAATTAATCCATTACTATTCTTCAAAAGATATGACTCATTATATTATTTAGGTATAATACAAAATACAATATTATGTGAGGACAAAATGTAGTGACAGTAAAAATACATAATGTTTCGTAAGGCTTTGCACCTTGTCAGTATTCAATGCTATGCCATGATACCTGAAGGTTAAGATATTGGTTATTTTCTCAAAAAGAGGAAAAAAAGATATTGGTTCTATTACTGACTAATACCTTTGTTTTATGTTACAAAAATTGAACTTCCATGCTTCTAATTGAGATACTGCACAAGAAAAATTTTTGCTCTTTGTATTTCAAGATAAATTACTTGACTATTTTCATACTGATGCATTACCTTGCTTTTTTTATGTGATTAATTGGAGCTATTGCCAAATATTATCATATAAACCTTAGAATTTATTTGATATCAAGATTAGTGTGTTATGCATAGTAATTGTCAGGAACAGAGTGGTACCAACATAATTAGTGTCTTACTTTCAATTGTCAACATGTTGGCGCTGTGCATAGTACAACACACACTGGTGCTGTGGATTACCAGAATCAGACTAATTACAAAACAGATTATGTTTGATTGTTGTAAATGCTTTAGTTAAGCTTTGTAACATAGTTAGACTTTGATTGCTTTATAAACACCACTGTAAAGGATAATTGATCAATTGGTCATTAAAATTTTCTTGGTCTTTTCAAAGGATAAGTGTCATGGATTCAAATATAAGTTCATCAAGCGAAATGATAGGTGACAAGGGTAGAAAGAAGGGAAGTGGCAAGGGTGTAAATAATCAATCTGAGCTAAACACTGAGAAGTATCGAGCACCACCAGATAAAGTTTTTACTCGACAAGATTCCGAGCTACTTATAATTCTAGTAGGTGAGAGGTTTAAAGCAAGGAATACCAGAAACGAAGGTAACCTTAACCCTACTGGAGAAGAATGGAATTACATTGGAAGCCAATTTAACTACAGAAGTGCTGAAAACAAACGTCACCTGCAAGTTCTAAAAAATAGATAAAAGACATTGAAAGCTGACTTCTCTTTTTTCAAAGACCTAGCTAGTACAAGTGGACATGGGTGGATCGAGGCTGACGGTATTCCTGATGTGACTCCAGAATCATGGAAAGAATACATCAAGGTGTGTACTTGTAACAACATTTGTTCAAGCCTTTTTATATATTAAAAATTGCAATTACTAATTACAGTTATGTATACAACATTGCATAAGCACTTCATTTAACTCCACTTTATAAGCCATGGAGGAGTTTGTGGAAGTAACATAGCAACGTGTGATGCGCAAATAACTACAGATTCGACTATTCCAATCATGCATAATCTAGACTCAGATAGCTCAGAGACGGGAGAATCATTGCATGAACCTAGACAAGTTGATATTGACGACACTGCCAATCAAACACCTCATACCAACAGTCCCATAAGTCCGATATTAGTCCCCTCAGTAGAGATAGAACAAGAGCGTACCAACTCTGTTGCAGAGCAGCGTAAGAGAGGTGATACATCACGTGCCGAGTCTTCACGAAATAGCAAAAAAAATGCAAAATACAAGAAAACTGAAATTGCTCATACTTTTCTTAACCAACATCAATCAAGAAATGAAACACTTGACAAGGTGGCTGACAATTTGTAGAAAAATCCGAAGTACGGAGAGGTTCAAAATGAGGTCATTGACAGATTAAATGGTGTATTAGATTCCACATTATCCACATTCCATAGTGACTATTATGATATGCTAGCTATTTTGGGAAATAATTGGGTGAGATGATGCTTCATTAATCAAGTAGATGGCATGTTAAGGGGATATGTAGACTACACGTTGTGTCGTTATCGTGCAGGCTTGCCACTTATTTTAGACATTAGTGGATCTGTTTTGCTGTACCCTTCTCCAAATCCTACTTTTATGCCATATCCACATGGTATTTCTAATGCTCCCTTTACTGTTAATCATACTTTTATGCCATATCCTTCCCAAACTCCACCTGCTAATCCTACTTTTATGCAATACCCTTCTCAAACTCCACCTATTTCTGCTTCACCTGCTGCCAGTTCAAGAAACATGAACAATACTACACATACCAATGTGAGTGGTAATGATTATGCTACCCATTACGCTCCAAGCTCTAACCCGCATCTACCTCCTTGTGACTTCTACCACCCGTGGACATGAAGAATTGTGATTCGATGTCTATTTTGTAATGAAGTTAGTTTATCTAGGGGTCAGACTAGAACTTTGTTTGCTAACAAACAATAGAAAATATTTTGAGTTGTGGCAGTTTAGTAACAAGCAATAGAGAAAACATGTGGCATTTTGAGTTTTTATATGACAAAGTAATATGGTGTTACTGATCGCTTTAAATTGTTTTTTATCCATGTTTTTTCTTCATTCATTTTGTGCTCATATTCAGTATTTTATTTAATTTTATTTGTTCATATGATTTGTGAAACTCAATAGCATGTTATTGAGTTTTGTTTAATGCATCATAATATAACAAGGTCATAAGAGTCATTTTCTACTATTTTTGTATTTTAATAATTATTCACTTTTCTTATTCCAAATGTTGAATTGCCGAACACATTTGGAATAAACTAGAAGAGTGATCAATTCTTAATTCCATAATCCTTTTCGCCCTTTATTCCATGTCTTGCGGAACAAGGCCTAGAGGAACCCGTGACATTCGGGAACTAACGAATTCATATCACCTGAAGGAACTCAAATTTGAGGTTAGATCTTAACCGTCCGCTCTTTTTGCACGAATATTAAAAAGGCTCAATGCATTTGTCTTTCTGATCGGACGGTCCGGATCCAAACTCTAAAATTTGAGTGATCTCAGAGGATCCCGACTCGGTCACTGACCTAGTGACCCCGCCTGAGCTCACTTGGAATATCTTTGGCACCAGTTTTGAGCAAGGTACTACTTTGGAAAGGAGCGAGCGAGCCATGACCAACTATAGAAAGGAAAACGACGGAAAGAAAGAAACGTTACTTGCTTACTGGAGCAAAAGCTTGCTCTTTCTTTCCCATTTGCTCTGATTTTCTCGAGAGAGAAACTCGAAGAGAGAGAGAGAGAGTCGCACAAGCAATCGACTATGGCGCTGCTTCCTGTCGTGGCATTTCGCGAGAGAATCGTCGAGAAGATAAAGGAGAATCGCGTTACACTAATCGTAGGCGAAACAGGATGCGGTAAAGCCCTTGTCACCACTTCGTTCCTTTTCCCCTTTTTAATATTTCTGCGTGCGTGCAGAAAAAAAATTTCTAACTTTTTTTTTTGTTAACTTTTGTTGAAAATACCAAGCGAAAGACATGTTTTTCTTTCCTCTTCTTTTGTTTTTGGGAATTTTATGTCTAAAGCTATAAATATTGATTGAAATTGACACTGTTACGAAGAAAATTATTGTGCGTTTTGAATAAGACGATTGGACTTTTTTTCTCTTTCTGTGGATTTAAGGATTTGATCGGTATGTAATAACTTCATTTCTCTACTAGTTTAAAAAAAAAAAAACTTTATTTCTCTACTATTTGTACATGGAATTTAAACTATTTTTATTTGTTGAGTAAGAGAGGCTAATAGGCTATCCTTGATGTTTACATTTTGGGTTCAATCCGGGGTTACAAAAGGTGCCTAATGCTGTCTTATTTTATATTGTATTTTACTCTAGGCATCAGGTTTTGGGTATTGGTATCGTAGATTTCTAGATATCTACTAATGCGAATAAGCTGTTATTTTATTGTTTGTTTCCTGATAAATATTTTATTTATTTAATGATTATTTTTCTGGGATGCAGGGAAGAGCTCTCAGATACCGAGATTTCTTCTGGAAGAAAACATGGAACCGATTTTATGCACACAACCTAGAAGGCTTGCCGTTGTTGCCATAGCTAGAACTGTTGCAAAAGCCCTTGATTGTGAGGTTGGAGGGGATGTGGGGTACCACATTGGCCATTCTAATGTCTCGGATCATAACTCCAAAAGGTACTTATAATTTTCTTTTTGTTTTCAATAATATTGTGATACTTTTCATTTTTCTTTTTTGAGTCGACATGATAAATTACTATTTGAGTGATTGCTTGAAAGCTATAGATTTTAGATATAGTAACTTGATGTTAGTTAAATCAGATATGCAGTGTTTGAAATTAGCTGTGTTTATCTAGTTAATGTTGTAATTGCCATTTAATGTCACGTAATTTGTGAAAATTAGAGGAGGTGGATTGACATTATATTTAAAGTAGTTGGAGTAAAAAATCTGGGCTTATTGAGGGAAATCTTTGACACTGTTTTACTGAACATTAATGGAACCAGGTCGAGAATTGTCTTCAAGACAGCTGGTGTTTTATTAGAGCAAATGCGAGATAAGGGGATGGCGGCTCTCCAATACAAGGTCATAATACTCGATGAGGTTCATGAGCGATCTGTTGAATCTGATCTTGTCCTTGCATGTGTCAAGCAATTTCTGATGAAGAAACAAGATTTTAGGTCATTTCTCATTTTGTTACTATTCTATGTTTGCCATATCTGTGTTCATATTTTAGAATTTTACTCTTCTTCTGTAGCATTATGAAATTCTAACGACTTCAGTTATTTTATTCAAAATTAATCCAGAGGAGCCAGACCTGACTTTGCATGGGTTTTTTGTCAAATCACTGTCTATGCTGGTCGAACTTTTAAGAAAAGATCACTAACTATCCTTTGCTTGATTTAGAAGGAAACCACAGACACCATTGAAAGAAGAACACATCATGACACTGCCAGTGGCTTTTCGCATTATTCCTGATAGAATTTTGTTTTGCCAATGTTTTTTACCATTTCTGTTAAAATAGTTTCCTTGGCCAGCTTGCCAGCTTGCCATCTATTTTATTATTTTTTTTTTTGCAAATATCAATAAACAAAGCTTGTGACCCTATCTATTACATGCATGTCTGATCTCAACATGGCGTCTGTTTAGCTCTTGTCCAGTAGTAAGATTTCCATGTCAATATGGTGATTCGTGATGGTTACTCGAATGAAATCATTATAGTTCACTGATTTCCCTAAAAACCAGATTTCATATCTCGACGTAGGTTAGTGCTGATGTCTGCTACAGCTGAAATTGGAAGATACAGGGATTATTTCAGA
The DNA here is from genome assembly GCA_028015225.1 of Carex myosuroides. Lineage (NCBI taxonomy): Eukaryota > Viridiplantae > Streptophyta > Magnoliopsida > Poales > Cyperaceae > Carex > Carex myosuroides. The sequence continues at coordinate 12,715,608 of CM051474.1, forward strand.
GGTTTGGGAAGGGGTGAAAGAGTTGAAGTAATTGCAATCCCGAGCTCTCCACAACATGCAATTTACCAAAGGAATGTATCCTACCTTGAGCAGGTAAACTCATACGTAAATTCTTCTTACCTAATCTCATTATTGTATATTTCTTTTTGTCACGATAATTGAACTAATGTATTCTGTGATTTAATGAAAATGTCTGTCTTTATACACTTCATAAAAAGAAAAAAAAGAAAGGAATGAGATAAAAGCCTATATATATCTCCTTCTGTTTACCTTGCTTTTCTATATTGTCTTTAATTGATGTTAAAAGTTGAAAAAATTACCGAAAAAATATATTTTTGGAGCATACTCTACAATCAAAGTTTACTATAGGTGCAGTAAGGGACTTGGCTTCTAGCCATCTATTACAAGCAGTAAAGAACGAAACCATCCAACCAGCAAGCGCATATGTGAAGAGAATTGCACTAACACTTGCTCAATCCAACTAAAGAATAGTTTACCTGTTTACACAAGAAACTATTTTTATATTTGACATGTGGTTAATTTGATTGGTTGGTGTAAAAAAGAGGGGGAAATAATTAACTTCTCTAATAGTGTAGATATCATTTGAACCTCTTTGACTTTTATATTTGGAACTTCAACTTAAAAATTAATTTAATGAGCAAAAAATTAATATTGAATTCATTTCCATTTATTTACTAATATACTATAGTTCCATTTGCTCTGCAGTAATCTATCTCTCTGCATCACAATCCATAAACAAATATTGTTTTCTTTTGTAATATCATACTAACCAGGTCGGTGATATTCTAGAGATGAACATCGATTCCATCTCAGGTAAATTCTCTAATTGGATGATTGGCGATTGCCTTGCTGATGCAAAGATAAGTGTTGAGGAGCACTCGCTCATACACAAGCTCATATTGCATCTGCACATTAAGGAGATGGACAATGAAAAGGGCATATTGGTCTTTCTCCCGACGTACTTTGCACTGGAGAAACAATGGAATCAGTTAAAAAATTTTGCATCCATTTTTGAGGTGCACATTCTTCACCGAAGCATTGACATAAATCAAGCTCTACAAGCTATGAAAGCTTCCAAGACTCGCAGAAAGGTAAAACTATTCTCTTTGCAGTTCATTCATATTAACTTTTCCCTGTTTGGGAAGTACCATCGGTTGCCATACAACTTTGTAGAACTATAGCTGTTGGACACCATCTTAACCTTTTGTACAGTTTTCATTACATAGATAGGCTTATTGAAGGTTCGTCAGTCTCAAAAAGTATAGTGAGTGGCAGGAAAACCCATCTTAACCTTTTTACAATATTTAGTAAATTACTCCCTTGTAACCTTGCTGACCAGGTGTCTTTGCATGTACAATTTGTTATTTTTTCTTCTGAAAGTACTACCACTAGTGCCAGTATATTTTTACTTTTATTTATAGTATTAAAAAAACTAATAAATTAAATTGGTAACATCATATTTACAAAATTTCTACAAGTAGCAGGACTGCAATGCTCATGGGCCCACAAGGGGTGTGCCGCAATGAATCATTGCGGCTCAGGTTTGTTTATAATTTTCTGTTTCTCTCCATCTCTCAGCGCAGCTGAACTATAAACAAACCTGATTCATTGCTGCTCACCCTTTGTGATTTTGGAAATTTTGGAAAAATGATGCTACCAATTTAATTTATTATTTTTTTAATGCTACAAAAATAAAATCGGTATTTTCACCTTTATTTTGATGATGATTTGGCATTGTCAAAAGTAACATTTGTATGACATAAATGTCAGAAACGGCAGTCCTTGTTAAAGCCATATCTGCATTTGTAGTACTTTTTGTCTCCTTTTATGCTGTGTCCTAATAAATGAGATCTTTACAATGCCCATTTCGTATTTTCCATTACAGGTCATACTAGCAACAAATATTGCTGAATCGTCAGTAACAATTCCGGACGTAGCATATGTGATCGATTCATGTAGGTCTCTGCAAGTGTACTGGGATCACAACAGAAAAACAAACATGTCACAGCTTGTGTGGGTCTCTAAGTCTCAGGTTAGTAACAAGCAGATTCATTCATGCTCCTGGAGAGGTTTATAACATTGGATACAGATACTAATGCCTTGCCTGTTACTTTCTTGTAAACCCATTTTTTTTGTTTTTGTTGAAAGGTTTTTAGCATCAGATACAAACAATTTAGTCTTTAGGTAGGTTTATTGTATCTGCCCATCTTTTGGGGTCTGTTGGCGCTTAATTGCACAAGACTAAGTAATCCTTGAACCAATCTTTGCTCGTAAGTTGAAAACAATGTTTTTAGTACAACTACCATCATTACCCTCCTAATGAGTCAGATCTCCATTGCATTGCTTGTTTGTTTATTTTGTGTGAAATTGGAAATTTTTTAGCTAGAAGGCTTAATTGGGGTTAATTTTTATTGACATATCTTCATGATTTATGTTGATTAATATAAAACAAAATGAATATAGGCTGAACAGAGAAGAGGCAGAACTGGTAGAACTTGTGACGGTGAGGTGTACCGATTGGTCACCAGCTCATTTTACAAAAGCCTAGAAGATCATGAATCTCCTGCAATATTGAGACTATCTTTAAGGGAGCAAGTGCTTATGGTACGCTGTGCAGATTCCAAAGCTATCAACGATCCAAAAGGTAAACCTTGTATTCAACTTTCAGGAATGTTATGTCTATTTGGTCAGAAGTCAGAACTAAGCCCTATCCGTCTCAAACCATGCTTGTTTGCTATTGTATTTTGAAAGTATACTAATTGTTGTTAACTGAACTTCATCTTATGTTTCAAATTTGTGTAATGCATACTAGTTCTCTTGGGGAAGGCTCTTGATCCTCCTGACCCAGAATTAGTTGAAGAAGCCCTCAAACACCTAGTCGACATCAATGCACTCGAGAAATTGCAATCTACAAGGCCTCGATATGAGCCCACATTCCATGGCCGGTTAATTGATGGCCTCCCATTGTCATTTGAAGCCTCGGTGCTGACTCTTAAGTTCGGCGAGGTTGGCTTGATTCGAGAGGGAAGCCTGATTGGCATTATGCAAGATATTCAGCCGCTTCCCATTCTTCATCCTTTTGGGAATCAAGGTTTGGTGAGTACTTTCTTTCTTTCTTGTACAACTTGCCTTACCCATTTCAAACAGAAGAGGTTACACTCGTTTCTCAAGGTGACATGGGAAGTGAGATTCTCAAGGGATGTCAAATGAATGGTTCCTTTTCCTCATTCATGGGACAGAATAAGGCAAGATTAGTTAGGAATTTTTTTTTTGAGAAAAATCATACCATCACTGAAAGAAAGTTACTCTCTTGAGTATTTTCCCAAGAAATAAAACCGTGTACACAAAAAAAGCTCAAAAAAAAATTATTGCATGTATGCCTTTCAAAAATAGGAGAATATATCTATCCTGCTTTACAAACATGCCCAAACTGAATAAGATATTTTAAAATATATTCTCCTTCGATGTGGGATAAAATATATAGGCTTAAATGAGACATTCTGATGCAATACTGGTTAAACATAATCTTACAACAGTTGTCAACTCACAGTATATTTTTTTCTATTTTCGCAGTTTTCTAGCTATATTGACAACTTCTTTGAAGATGAGAATCGTGGCTTATTGCCACTCAAGAAAGAAGATATCTATATGGGAAATTTATGTGCTTTTCAATTTTGGCAACGGATATTTAAGGTACAACCTTTCTTTTGGTATCTATTTATTCTTCTTCTTCAAAGCCTTTATTCCTTAACAAGTTGGGGTAGGCTAGAAATGAAACCCAACCGGAATCAACAACACGGGGACTTCCCAGGAGGTCACCCATCCTAGTACAATTCCTGCCCAATTCGTGAGGGTTTCATTTCCATAAAGAGGCTGTTTTTTTAACGCTGGCTCGCCAAGCCTATCACGAATCCTCCTCCTTTTTCCTGGCTTGGGACAGGAAAAATATGAATTTAAAGAATTATGCTGTAGTTTAAAATATAGGAGTGATACAATGCCCCAAGCAGTGCGTCCCCTATTTTTGTTGTTGTCATAGATAGGAGTGATACAATGTCCCAAACCATGTAAAGTAATGTTGTTGTCATAGATTATTATCTGTCATAGTGTGTTGATTTTTTTTACCACACGCTTGGTTGCATAGCAATCTAACAATGAATCTTTAGACAACATAATAGTAAAGTTGATTGGGCCTTAAAAATCTCTTCAACATGGCCCGTGTTAAGCTGATTACGATTCAGCATGAACACTAAACCCTGAACCAAGTGTATTTAAACCATCAAATGATATTCCCTTCCTTCCCAACCCAGACAGCCGCGGCTTCTATCCCAAAATCTTTCTACTTCCTTTTGTCTTCCTTCAGAAGAACATAATAAAACTGCCAAGATCCTAAATAAAATAAAATAAATTACAGTTTAGGGATTAGGGTTTAGGATAATATGATCTAAGTGAGAATGATCAATTTCATAGAAAACAGCTCACAAGAATTCCATTTTATCAATATTTGCTATTGTAATGTCAAGCATTTTAATGAGTAATATTTAGCAGGCTTATGTAGTTATTTCCATTAAAATAGTTCAAAAATAGTTCATATTATTCTATTATGTAATATTATTTTTTTCTGTAATAGGACAAGCACCGTCTCGAGCGGATGAAGCAAATGGCGAACAAAAACAGGACTTTTTTGTCAGATTCTCTCATTCTTAATAGTCAGCTTGAAGAAGAGTGGTGTGTGCTTCACAATCTCGTGCAATCTGCACTCAACAATATCTCTGAAATTTGTATGTCAAATCTTCCCTTCTTAAGCTCTCATCTTGCCTTAGCATAGTTCTTTTTTCTTTGTTAATAGGGGACTCAATTTTGAAACCTTTAATTTTTGAGGAAGAAATTAAAGGTTTCAAAATAGAGTCCTTTAATTGAATCATGGTGTGTTTCCTTCTCCTTTTCAAATTAGTGGAAGAAGAAGGGCTTCCTTGCAACTTTTTAAATTTAAGGCATCTTTTCACAAGTGTTTTTTTTTTTTTTTGAAAAAAATAGCTACAACCTCTGTTCATATGGACAATTTTGCAAATTAGTGGAAGTAGAAGGCATCCATCTCTGGACCCAAAAGAGAAATTTCCAGTTCCCAGAAAATTTCCAGACAGTAACGTAGAATCTTTGGTGTTTATTCAGCAGTCCTTAATTGTATTTTCATGTCACAGATGATGATGTTGTAAGCGTACTGCACCGGTACCGGCCGACAATCATAGCAAAAATTGACCTACCTGCATATTTTGAGCCTCCCAATTTCTACCACACTTGCCAACGTCCAGTTCATTTGAAACAATGGGAACTTGTGGAAGCATTCAGTTCTGTTAACTTGAAGGATGAAGAGATAGAAACCCAAGAATTAGATCCTGTCATGAATGTTTGCCAGGCTGTACCTTATGTAGGCCCCAGTGATTTTAAGACCCTGATGATTGCAGAAACATTCCAGAAGCTTCTGAAAGAGGTGATGTTGTAAAATCCTAGACATTGTTTTATTTGGTATCAAAATATAGAAAAGGCATTTTATTGTTTTGGAATTACCTTATTTATTACATTTTGAAAAATACCGTATTACCCTCTTAAGCATTTTCTGCCAGACTTACTTTTATAGTGCCAATTTCACAACATATCTCCTAGTTTGTAATAAATATGTTAGTTATGCACCTCTTGGAAGTGTTACCTCTTTCATTTATGCAAGGATATCTATGATAGAAATTTTGGAAGATAATATAAAATTAATGCATTCACCTTTAAGTCTAGAGGCCCAAGACAGCAATTTTGGAGGAAAAAGAATTTATAGATAAATAATTAAAGAATCACGAAAGGACAAGAATCAGGAAATGAGGGCTAAGGAGATGATATCTTACAATGCAGAGATCTGTTATTCTTTTTAATGACTAGTTCTTCTTTACATTACATATATCATTCTCATGTTATATATCAGATGAAGGTTGAACAAGCTGGAGAATCACAAGCTCCCTTAATTTTTGATGATGGACATACTGATGGAATCACAGAACTCAGAGAAAGTGATACAAGTACTACAATGTGTAGGTTCTTTGCCAATGGGATGTGCAACAAAGGCATGTGGTGCCAGTTTTCTCACTCGCTTCAAGCGGAAAAACCTCTATGCAAATACTTCCTTACAATTCAGGTATATTATTTTACGGGTTAAAATTTGGGCTAGTTGGGGAGGTCACCAATATAAAGTGTTGTCATTTCCTTTTCATTTAATTTTAGTTTGTTCTCGACTTCAGCAGATTAAATGAGGTCTTATTCAGGGATGAACTCTTACTGTTGCCTACGCATTGATTTGGAAAAAAAGAGCAAAGAAGACAAAGGAACCTAATTACCTTGTCAAATGATGTTTCATCAGCTTGAGATTGGCCCTAGTTACCAGTCCCTGTGGATAATCTTCCAATAACACCATAAAGGAACATAAGTTATTTTTTTTTGTCCCCTTCTGTTCATAACACTTATCTTTTTCTCTGTTTTTTTTTTTTTGTTAAATTAGGGTTGTAGGAATGGTGAGTTCTGCTTTTATAGCCATGACCTTGGTGCTCATGCACGTGGCAGTTCTCCCTCGCCTAGTGTCCACTCTTCACCCAAAGCATCTTTGCAAGAAGATAAACCAGCCTCACCTAACACCTTCGTCAATTCCTTGTTAAGAAGCAAGGATGCCTACATACTCATATTGTCTGACAAGGATCTGACATTTTCTTCTAAGCTTTCTCGTTATCACAACTCAAGAAAGCTAATCACTGCAACACCGCGTGCCTTCTCGCCTGAACTGGCTTCTCTGATCCCGGGCACAAGTGTAATTTGGAATGTCATAGATATTTCCAGTGTTATAACTGAGACTAACGGGCAAAAATTACCTGTGCCTTGGAGTGAGGTAGGCTGTGTTGTGTGGTGTGTAGATTTTGAGGCGAATGACATAAGCTGGAAACTTGAGGAAGTGCAGGAATTCTTTGAGCGGCTTGCTGTCAGATCTTTGGTTGACAAATTATACAATCTTAGGGTTGTATTGACTATGAACAACATCAATTTTGCACAACTTCAGGTATGTTTTACCTAATCTTTGGCTTGAGAATTATGTATTTATACAACCAAGTCACTTGTACTAGTTATCTGATGATGCCTTTTCATTGCAGGTGGAGAGATTGGCAAGAGAAGTTTTCTTCTTTCTTAGCGAGTCATTTCCTTTTGATGAAGAAAATTTGTGCACTTTCTCTTCTGTCTATGGGCCGGCAAGACCTATGCAAGTGTCTTCACCTATCTCATATGTGTTTGATTTGCATCTACCAGCATATCCCATATAGCGTTTTATTCATTTCCTTTTCCATAGAAAAGGGCATGACTTGTAATATATATAGTTGGTAGTTAGCAATCTATGAACCTTTTTAGAATCCTTTCAGTTTTTCATTTTCATTTTTAGTGGTTAATGGAACAAGACAGTTGACATCTTACTGTTCCTTGCCTAAGAGGAGTTATCATTGGGCGTATTAATAGAATTGCGTGCCAATTTTCCATTTTTGTAATTTCATGAGGGGGATTGCAAAACAAAAGGAAAAGGAAAAAGATGTGTCCACATTCTCTCTTTAGGCATATTTTGTTAATATATAGTACCTTAATTTTTATTGTGCTTCTTGAATTGCCAGCCGATCTTGTGTTCTAATTTGTTCCGAATTATTTCGGAGTGTTCCAATGGTCCTACTTGTTAGTTAGAATTATTGCAATTGCAAACTTGGTGTTCTTTAAAAAGCACATAATTCATATCACCTAAGGTAAAAGGATTTTTGAATTTGAATCCGGTCCGTTCGTTATATACTAGCACAAATCATAAAGGGACTCCGTGCATTGCAGGTTTTTTTTTTTTTTTTTTTGTTCGGATTCTGATGGGACGGTCCGGATTGAAACTGAATAATTCTGTTACCTCAGAGGAAGCGAACTTCTGATAACAATCGTCAGATAAAAATTTCCGTGGCTCGTCCGACTAATAATTTGATATTTTTTGAACGAAGAGATTGCCGAAATTTTTATTAATAGCAAAAAAAATAAAAAAATATCGAGAACGAAGAAAATTTTGCTGAAATTCGACAAATAACAAAAACATAATGGTCTATAATGTCCCCTCGAATTGATTCTCCAGGGTATTATTTTTTTTTTCTTTCGGCTCTCTGGCCATGATGGACTATGAAGTTCATAGTGTTTTTATTTTTTTTTCTGCTTCTCTGGCCATAATGGACAAAGACGTCCAGGAATTATATTTTTTCGTTTTTCGCTGTTTAGTTAAGAGATAATCTAGCTGTGATAGTCTATAACGTCTATAGTAGGGGTGTAAACGGATCGGATATTATCCGCATTCATCCGGATCCGAATCCGAAAAATTCCGGATTCAGATATTCGGATACGGATATTTTCGGATACGGATCCGGATTCGGATAATTTTTTACCGGATACGGATGCGGATACGGTTTTGAATATTGAATCGGATACGGATCCGGATACGGATAATTATCCGTATCCGACAAATTATTTATTTCGGATATCCGAATTTCAACTCCGACTCGCACTGTCGCACATCATTTTTTTCTACCGATCTTCTCTCCTTCTCTTTACTGCTGGGACTCACTCTCTCTCAAAGCCTTTTCTTCCTCCCAGCCCCACGTGGCTCTCTCCAAATTCTTTTTAACTCTTTTTCTCTCTTTCCCTTGTATTTATATAAGGAATCAAGATATGTTTGATTTAGATTTTCAATTGTGGGACTAACTGCTTGGTCTGATTCGGATTTTTTTTTAAATGTTTTTTTAATTTCATATTTTTAAATATTTGTTTGTTTATAAATATTTATTTTTTTAAATGTTTTTAATTGTTATTTTCTTATTTTTTTAATTACATATTTTAAATGTATGTTTGTTTTCTTATATTTAGATGTTATTCTTTATTAAAATGTATATTAGTAATTTATTTTTAATTATCCGAATTATATTCATATTCGTATCCGTTTCCGTCCGATATACGATCCGTATCCGTATCCGTTTAATATCCGATCCGTATTCGTATCCGTATCCGAAAAATTATAACGGATACGGATACGGTAAGGCCACTATCCGATCCGTATCCGACCGTTTACACCCCTAGTCTATAGACTATCACGTTTTTATTATTTGTCAAATTTCAGCAAAAATTTTCTTCATTCTCGATATTTTTTATTATTTTTGTTATTAATAAAAAATTCGGAAGAGATTGACGTCGAGATTAAATTGAAAAGATGGGCATCGGACCCCAAACTTTTCTCTGCGTTTTTGGGCTTGGCGCCCTTGAAATCATCAAGTTCCGAACCAGTAGAAATTGATTGAAGGGAGCCGACAATGGAGAAGCTGAACCGGTCATCTCAATTTTTGAAGGATATAATTGGGGAATTCGTATCACCTAAGCTAACAAAATATTTCTGTTTGGATCCAGACCGGCAAAACAGAATCTGCACGAATATTAAAAAAGCTCCATGCGTTTCACCTTGAATCAGATTGATTATTTAAATTTAAACAGAAATATTTTGTTCCTAGTGAGTATTTAAATTTTCTTATTTTAGTATTCTAATTATTTTGATACCAACTTAATATAGTAAAATATAATAATCTTCCTTTCCGTTCGTTTCCCTCCCCTCCTGCTCTTCACCTCCCTTCTCTATCACCTCGTGTGAACCAAAGAGGGTAAAAAAGTATACATTAATCACCTTGATGCATTGGTGATCCTAAACATGTCCGCCAGTAACAAACCCCGTCACAAAAAAAAATAATACACAGAACTTACATATGCAAGAAAATCACAAAAGTACTAAATGAGGACAAAATTATTAAATACTAAAATTTGATTAAATTTATGATTAAAGAGAACTAACAATCCACATCTCCGAAATAAATAACCAAACAGAATAGTACAGCCTACAGTTTATTCCTGAGAGGTCAACTGTCTCAAGTTGAATTTGGAGAGCTCCTTGTACCTTTCTACAACCCCCACCAAGCAATTAGTCTGGCATTAAAACAAACAAAGATAAACTTAAGTATGATGCTAAAATATTGAAATTGCAATCTGAATCTTAAAAAATTTCCCAGTTAAGTTGAAATATTTCCACATTTCCATTATAGCTGGAAAACTACCCTACCAAGGTTTTCCCACCTTTTCCAGTGGGACAAGATATTTCTCATTTCATTTGGAGTTCATGGATAATGTGAGATTTCCAGGGGTATAAAGGATCACTTCCATAGGAATTAAAGGGAGATTGATCAGAGAATGGAGTAACACACCTTAGCTATCTGAACTACAATGGTCTTGTCGGGATTACTTAGGTCAACCTTGTGTTCTTTTGGCACAGACTTTGCAACAGCATTTATTATTTTCATCCTGTCAATTCCTGTATTTGCCCTTGCATCATACAGTACTGCAAACTGCAAGACCAAATTATTTTCATCCTTTTAAATTGCCACCGATCACTGAAAAAGGAGGGGTGTTTTGTGCACATTTTTTTAAATTATTGAGGAAATGGAAGGAAAAGGGGGTAAATACTCCCAGTTTGGTGAGATTGCTTCTTGTTTACACAGGTACATCATATATTATCTGACTTCGCACTGGTCTACACTACAGGAATCTCCACCAGAATTATATATAAAACAAATTGTGCAAACACTCAAGACCAATGCTCGGGTAAATGCATGCAAACAGAAAAGCCTCATTTTTAACCAAATGTAGTGATAGATCATCTTAATTTGTGACTAAACATTGAAGAAGAAGCATACAAGTTTTAACAGAAAAAATTGAATACCTTCTTGGGAGAGGACGAATCCTCTGGGAAATGCTTTTCAAACAGGGGCTTGATGGCTTTAGTAATTTCCTCTTCAGACGCATAACAAACAATCTCAACTGGCAGCACTCTCAGGATGAATCTAATTTACAACAACGAAGTATGCCTATTTAATTAATACCTCAACTAAACACAAACCAAAAAAAAAAAATGAAAAAATAGTACTAAAAATGTTCTTCCTAGACAGAGTTGGCATTAAAATTGAACCAGTAGAGTACCAACATATGATATGATGATATGGTATGGAATTATACAAAATAATCTGAGTGCAACTCCCATATCCTCTTAAAACTTTAAATTGCTAAAAATAAAGATAAGAAGTACCTCCATTTATCAAACTTTCTAATCTACAAATGTTATTTAGGGTCTTGCTGATATTTTAAGAGGACTTTCGGTAAAGCACCAAAAACCCAAATACGAAAACTTTATTGACAGGCTATGGATAAATAACCTTGACATATGCTTTTTGGTTGTATAGGCCGAATTCATCATATGTTGAACTATTTCCACAGGGCTTGGCTCCCCTTCGTGCTTTTGCATTTGGATGAATATGACACCATTACATCCTGAATCGAGAGCCACAAATTTCCTCTGTTGTGTTTCAATTTGAACCATTGTAAGTACATATTTCAGCTAGGTAGAAACAAGGATTATCATAATTTCTGGTACTAGGACTACAACATTATCAACACTCAATTCCTGAAGCTGTGTATTTAAGCTGCAATTCATGTCGAGGTTCAACTAAGAAATGCAACAACAAAAAGCCAATCACATAAAATTACTATAGAAAATCGATAGCATATTTGTATAGGTATCAATCCAGGGTGAACTGTCAGCAACCAGTACTATGACCCTAAATAAATAAAAAAGAGAAAAGCTAGAATTGACAAACTCTTTTGGAACACACTCGCCTTTTTTCGGTCTCCCATTTCTCTAAGCTCCTCATTGATTAACTCGTCAATTGGTTTTTCATTTTCAACCCGTGCTTTCTTGGGTTGAGATTCCTCATTTTCCTCTTTATTTTGGTCACTTTCCTTTTCTCCATTTTCGGGTGTATTGAGATGTTCGTCTTGCTGAGTTGCTACTGTTTCGCTCTTCTCTTCAGAATTATGGACATCAGTCTCTGATTTAGGAGCCTCTTTTTGTTCCTCCTTTTCACCTTTCTCAGCAGAGGAGCCAGAATCAGAATCAGATTCTGAATCAGAATCGGCAAATGTGATCTTCTTATTTGAGGGCTTGGGAAGGTTAATCCCAAGTGCTGCTTTTGAATCTTTTTTGTACACTAGCTCTTCATAAAACTGAAATCAAATGACAAAAAAACCGAACTCCAATAAGAACCATCCACCAAAATGCCACATTTTCTTAATGTCCGGTAATAATGCCCACACTAACCTGATCGGTACATAAGAAACCAACATTAATGGTGTCAGTTCTGAATTTTTTTTTAAAATCTTATTTGGAACTAGACTGCTCAAGTTCAGTTAACTAACTAACAATATAATTCCCCGAGAAATTATATTATTTAGTTAATAGACAGATCAAAATCGTAAACCTTGCATTTGATTGTGTACCGATGAGATTCAATGTCTCTTTTCTCGGCTTGCTTTTTAAGTTAATTAATTATCTGCTGTAAACGCTGATATAGCGTAATATAATTAACAAATAATACCGTGTCGAGGAGATTAAGAGCTTCGTTAGTGGCTTGCCTCTCGCGACCGCCATCGCAGGTGAGAAAGAAACCTTGCACGCCAGGTCGGAGCGGATACAGCCCCTTTCTCACAGGTTTCCCATGAGGGAGAAACTTCCTCTTCTTCCCTTTTCCATTGGCGCCGCCACGGCCTTTCTCCTCGCCAGACATCAGTGAATTTCCACAAGGTTTTGCTGGATAAATCAATGCAAAAGTTAAAACCCAAATTTAGGGTTTTAAGGGTAAGGGCCTAAGGGGACGAGGAATTCAGATCCTCCCCGGTACAGTAACAGGGAATCTTTTAGAATTAGTGGATCTGGACCGTTCTTTTTAAATTGGCACGAATCACAAAGCCCAATAATACTGCTCTCTGTGTTAGGCCGAATCTCAAAGCGGATGGGAGTTAATCACAAACCGTAAAGTGAGGCGAATCTTTTACGGTACCTGGGAGGATACTTTTCCGAGACGGAGAGGGAGAAGCGAAGGTACGGTTTATGTTTGGGAACGGGGTTCCGATGCCCGTTATAAACCGTCGATCGTAGTACAATTCGTGCGGACGGTTTAGTTTGACGGTTTTCGACTTGATCTATACGGTCCGCACGAATATGATCGGACGGATATCATCAGACAGTCTAACCAAATTCTCGATGCCATCGGGAAAACCCGCTCAGCTTGAAAGTGCATCCTATGAGATATCTCATATTTTGCGCCGAAATTTTTATTTATAACATTATTTGAAAAAAAAAATAAACCAAAATACTTTGAAATTTGAGTTTCTCTAATTCTACCCAGGCAGCAGAATACCCGTGCAGCTCCATTTAATGAGGTCCGCACTATGCCGATGCGGCCCCCTGGGAGGTTATATAAAGGGGTCGCTGGTAGAGTGGGGAAAACGTGCCGTGCCGTGCCGTGACTAACACGCCGTGACTTTGGTCTCGTGCCGTGCCGTGCCGTGACCAAGTTAATTTTTCACGTGCCGTGCCGTGACTAAAATGTCAAGGGGTGGTCACGGCACGCGAATGGTCACGCCACGTGAGTCACGCCGTGCCTAAACGTGCCGTGACCCGCGTGACTCGCGTGACTCGCGTGACCATTTAATTATAATTTAAGTTAATTTATTCAAGATTCACCATTAAATTAATATCTAATGGTTCTAATTACACGTGACTCGCGTGACTACGTGCCGTGCCGTGTCGTGACTAAATTTTTCACGTGCCGTGCCGTGCCAAAGTTTCAAAAGATAGGCACGGCACGCGAATGGTCACGGCACGGGACACGCGAGTCACGGCACGCGAATGACACGCGTGCCGTGCCGTTCCGTGCCGTTCCGTGCCGTTCCGTGCCGTTCCGTGCCGTTCCGTGACGGAGCCGGCTCCGGCGTGCCATTTTTCCCATTCTAGTCGCTGGTTTCATTTTTGGTGTCCATTCAAAGAAGCTTTCATTCCCTTCGAGCTCGGGTAAGTTTTTTTTCTCCTTTTCTAGTTTTAATTTTTAGTTTAGGGTCGTAATTAGGTTTAGGTTTAGGATTTATGTTTAGGGTTTAGGGTTTAGAATTAGATATTGATTTAGGATTTAGATTCAAAATTTAAATAAAATTGTATCAAAATTTAATTAGAATAAGATCAAAAGTAATTGTTTGAGCACCAAAAATTAAATTAGACTTGTACCAAAATTTAATTAGCTTTTTTACCAAAATTAATTGTTTGAGCACCAACATTAAATTAGACCAATTCCAAAATGTAAGTAGGGTTATTTTACCAAAATTCTCATATTTGATCAAAATTGGTACCAATACTTATAGCCAAAAATTATCAAATACAGCATGACATCTAGTAGAGATATACCGTCTTCTAGTAGGGGTGTACCATCTTCCAGTAGAGGTACACAACATGGCCTTATAGCCACTCCGTACAAGATTTCCCAGTACATCGATGGTGTATTAGCAAATGTTCCGGGTATCCGGAGTCACACTGACATGGTCAGTGACTTTTTATGGTAACCGAACGCGGAGCACCGGATTCTAGAGGCTGCCACTGGAGTAAGTTCTAAATTAGTCATATTTATAAAAATACTAATAACATAATTTTTTCTATGAATATTGAATGAACTTGACCTGAATTTTTAATTAAATACAGGGTTTGGATGCGGTTACGGTTCGTCATAACTGCATGTGGCTAAAATACCAGTCGGCGTACAGAGGGACATTGCGTGCGATGAAATTGTTTCAGCTATCCCATATGACCGAGGAGAACCATGATGAGGGCTTATCTTCCGGGCTCATCGAGCGATGGCGTTCCGAGACGCACACCTTTCATCTCCCTCATGCTGAGATGATAATCACCTTACATGACGTCAGCTGTCTGTGGGGTATGACTATTATTGGGGAACCTGTGACGGACGTTGAGTATGGGGACTTCCGGCCATTGTGTATGGACTTGTTGGG
The DNA here is from genome assembly GCA_028015225.1 of Carex myosuroides. Lineage (NCBI taxonomy): Eukaryota > Viridiplantae > Streptophyta > Magnoliopsida > Poales > Cyperaceae > Carex > Carex myosuroides. Next base: position 12,730,647 of record CM051474.1, read on the forward strand.
GTACTCGCACGCGGACCTCCAGATCTCGCCCAATACCATCAGCTTAGCAAAATTGAGGGCCAAATTCAAGGACTATCCAGATCGTCTAGATCAGGTATGTAAATTGTACCTTATTTAATTTAAATAATATCATATTTACTTGTAAACAATTAGGGGTGGCAACGAGCTGGTTCGGTCCGAGCTAGGTCCTAGCTCAGCTTGTTAATTCTGGACCGAGCTACAGCCGAGTGAGCTGGACCTAAGGCATCCAAGCTAAAACCTCAGCTTGAAATCGTGACAAGCCAGCCCGAGCTAGCTCGTGAGCTGACGAGCTGGCTCGCTGGGTCTGGTTGGATATTTTTTTAAGAAGAAAATAAATTCTACAAACTTTTTGGATCGAGCTGAACCTAGCTGGACTGAGCTAGACAGTATAAAATGCACACAAATTCATACAAATTCACAAATTGATGTCTAGCCGAGCTAGCTCGTGAGCAAGTTAGGCCCCAGCTTGAACTCGTTAATTCTGGACCGAGCTAGTGACGAGCTGACTCGTTAACAGCTCGGTCTAGTAACGAGCGAGCTGTTAGCGAGCGAGTCACGATCGAGCCACGAGCTTTTTTTGTTAGTGTAATAATCTAGAAGTCAATCAAAGGATATGTATTTTGTTCATGTAATGGATGATTAACAAAATTATCATTTTGTTCTTTGAGTTTTATCGAATTATGAATCATTTCGAGTTCATGACTTGAAATTGTAAAACATCATAATAGATGATAAAAACTCTTAATAGTCACTAACCGAGGTAATTAGCAAAGAACACTAATTGACCAATTAAAGGTTAGTATGTGGATTAAATGATGGTTAAGTTTTACAGACCATAGACAAGGAGTTGTCATTTTAATCACATAAATACATGTTAGAGAACATGGTATTTGACAGACCCTCAATGAAGCATTATACGGAATTGTGTTCATGTCATTAATGTTTTCATTTAGTGTTAAGTTCTAAAGTATGAGGTGGTTCGTCGTTTCCTACATAGGAAATGTATATTCGTGAGTGTTGTTTAACGCTATCCGTAAAAAGTAGCTATAACGATGACATTTCAGTATACATGACTTTTGCAGAAGAGAGATGTTCACCAAGACTACTATTGTCTCTCGTATTTAATACGAGAAATAGTATCACTGGGCCCCTTGATAAAGTAAGATTATCTGTGCACGGTATGATTAAAGAGTTAATCATATTTGATAATCTAACTTAAGATCAAGAAAAGATTAAGTTTGCAAGGATGACACATACTGAAAGTTTTGATGCTTAGATAGCAAGAAATAAAACAAAAATTTATTCGACTCAAAACAAACGATCTAGTTATTGTAAGTGCAAGAAACAATCTTAATTAGCCTAATGAGGAAGAGAATAACATAATACCTTGGATTTGATCTCTAAATCAAATCAAGAAGGGTTGTCTTGCTTAACAACTTCTTATTCCCTTTCTCTTTCAACGGTGGTTGTGCTTTAGCCCTTCAAATGACGAGCCTCCTTAGGTATCCACCGAAAGATTAAAGAAATACTTGTATCTCTAAGGCTAGTAAGAGATTAACAAGTAGAACCTTAATCCTAGTTTAACCCTCTTCTTAATTTCTGAAAACTTCTTAGAGGATTTCTAGATCTCAACACATGAGAGAAAAATGAGAGAGAGGAGAAAAGAGCAAATTTCGGCCAAGATATCTGTCACATCCAATTCTGACCTTTCGGTACTAAAACTCTTATATCTTTTTCTAGGTAACTCCAAATGACTTGAAATCTTCACCGTTGGATTCTAGACTCCAAGGGCTACAGATTACATAGGTCATACATCCAGAATGATTAGTATTTACCCTTTCAAATTTCAGTTCAAAGTTACCTAAAAATTCTGTCTAGAAATTTCTTTCCTCTTTAATGAGATTGATTAGATTTAATGACATATTTAAATATCTCTTAAATCATGCCATCACTAATCAATTCTCTCCAGCATATATTTGGGCTTTGGGCTTAAAAATATTAATCATATTAATATTTAATTAAGTCCACAATCCCATACATTAAAAGGCCAACATATAAATTAATATTCTATGTTAATTTATATGCATCTCTCATGTGTCAAAAACTCATTTAAAATATGTCACACATACTTTAAATATTACTAGAATTATTTTACAACATCCCTATGTCATAAAAAATTGTTCATATATTAATAACAGATAATTTGTACAAATTAATTATAACTCCTTATAATTAACATATCACATATTATATACATATCACATATGCTTTATTAATATATTTTATTTTAATCTTTCATATGGTGTGACCTTATGGGATCCCATCATTATGGCAATAGAATTAAACATTTTAATTCCATAAATTAATGATACAACTAGCCATGGTATATTGATTACCCAAATGATGTGGATGAAAAAGCACAATGCAAAATCACGATCCCTGTAACATTAAAAAATGTTGTTGTGTCAATTCCTTGCCACATGATATCCAAATAATCGTAAGGTAGGAATGTGTCATCCTTACCAATTATTCTTTCTTGATTTTCTGAAGTTTAATTATGATATGATTATCATATAATCATATTGCATGCACATAATACAAACTTTATCAAGGGGCCCAGAGATATCATCGCTTATATAACATATAAGAGACAATGGTTTCTTGATACGTATCGTTCTTCCGCATAAGTTATATGCACTGCAGTAACTGCCTTTATAACTTCTGGTTAAAGAGAGCGTTGGACAGTACCAACAATACACATCCCTTATGTAAGAAAAATAAACATCTCAACCAAAGAATTCTAGACACAATGAAATATCAATGACACAGAACACAATCCATATGATATTTCATTCTTAGGTCTGTCCAGTGCCATACATCTCCATGTATGCACATGTGTGATTAGATCGATAACTCCTTATCGTATAACCTGTAAAACATGGCCATCATCTAATCACTACACTTATCTTATATGGTCAACCAGTGTACCTTGCTGATTGCCAAGATAAGGGACATTTAAGAGTAAACAAATTTATTCATTGTGAAGTTCTACAATTTAAGTTATCAACTCAAATGATCCACTAATATGAATACTCAAGGTACAAAATGATAAAATCATTCACTAATAAACTAAACATATCATACATATGATCTGGGTCTAGGACACCAACACTAACACATACCTACATTGAAACTGATATGATACTATGAGACATAAGAATTAACACGAGTAAATTGTTTACTGGATCGTGATATTGTATTGTACAAATTCATCTGTGTCAATTGGGTAGTCATAATGCATTCTGCCAGGTGCTGCTTATGATTTATAGAATTAAAAGGAGTTTTAATTCAATTGCCAACATAACACGGATCCTATCGGGTCACACCAATAGAAAAGTAATCAGAGAATTAATTTATTTGATTAATTATAAATGTTATAATTAATAAATAAATGTCATAGAGATGACAAGCTTAAACATATTAAATTTATAAGCGTGTACGACACGTTGTATAAATTTATCGCCACAGCGAGTCGCAAGAAAATATAATTGTTCAGAATTGTTCAGAATAATTATATTAATAATAAATGGATTATAAATATTAATTATGAATTAATATTTTGGGCTAAAAGTCCATTTGAAATTTGGACCAAAATTAAATTTTGAAATTAAATTTAAAAGCCCAAATAGTAAAGCCCAAAATTAATTCTTTAAATTTGGGCCAAAGGGCATTTTGGTCTTTTCACGCCAATGGCAATTTGGTAAATACCACATTGCTTAGAGGGCATTTTTGTATTTACCAAGCATCTCAAAAACCCTATAAATAGAGGGGTAGGGGTAGAGAAATTGATAAGTTGAAAAGTCTGAGTTCGATTCGAATCGGTTCGGTTATCGTTCTCTTTCTCGTTTTCTCTCCCAAATAGTATTTGCGAAAGAAAAGAAAAGAATACATAATCTGATTACGTATATCTTGCGAGTTGTGAATAGTGTTCTCGTGAATAGTGTTTATGGTGAATAGTGTTTCCGCGAATTTTTGCGAATCTATTTTTACAAAAGTTGTGAAAAATAGTTTTTACAATTTTCAGTGAATATTGTTTTAGCGTAAAAAGTCGGTACAATATTTCTGGCAAAAGAAATACCGACTCTCTGGTTGTTCCTGGTGGACGACTGATAGAGGCATCAGATTTCTGGTGCTAAGCAACTGAGCCATACATCATTCCAATTCGAATTTGGAAAAAGATATAAAGTTATTTAATTTATTTAAATATTAAATAAATACTATTTTAGAAATCAATAAGGGAGAAGATCCTCGTAGGATTAAAAGATTATGTCAAGAGAAATACTGGAAAAGAAACTTTCGGTGGTCTTTCCGACGTACCTCTTTTAATCCTCGACTTAAGTTAGAAGTAAAATTTTTGTTTTACGGTCTTTCCGCAGCTTAAGCCTAATCAAAGGGTACAGCGATTACCCTACAGTGGTATTAGAGCACAGTCTCTCCTGCTGATTGATTTTCTAAAATAATTATACCTTATGCATGGTGGATGCATACATATATTATCAGTTTTAAATTCTTAGATTTGCAGCTTAAAACCTGAATCGAATAAAATATAATTTTCTTGGTTCGGTTTTTCGACTAAGAAAGATAAAACATGATTTTATGCTTTCTTTATGTTTTCGGGTGTGTTGTGTACATTAAAAAATGTGATAAACTGAATCAAATAAAATGTGATTTTCTTGGTTCGGTTTTCCGACTAAGAAAAATAAGTAAAATGTGATTTTACGCTTTCTTTACGCTTTCTGTATGATTTCGTTTGGATGCGTTAAGTTCATCTAAGAATGTGATGAAGCAATAAAGTACCTTAGTAAGAGCTGTCAATCGCCCATGTGAAGAGATGGTTCTGTCTAGAAATGATTGAGTTTAAGCGGTCCTTGTGACCCCGATCTTTCCTGGGAGGCCCTTTACTTGCCTGATGACTGGCCGAAAAGGGACTTTGTAACGTTACCAAATTGCTTAACATATTCTAAACTGATTAACTGTTTTTAGTTTTTAAACATATAAATTGTTTATATGGTTTACAACACGAAAACAGAACACAATCAACTGCTGCAAAAGAAAGAATTAATAACTGGTAGATATATACGTGAATTGTTCACGTAATCTGAACAGTTTTGAGTAAATAGGATTTACTGCTTTAATATGAAATGCGTAAATTAGATTTACCGCCTTGTCATAGCCACATAACTATTCCTATATGATAGGATAGTTGCTATGGTCAGCAATAGAACTGACAGCTTACTGGTTTAAGCATAAACACAAACCCATAATTAAGTAAATTGTCCTTCCTACTCTATCCTCCTCACACCATTGTTCATTGGTTGATGGGTCCACTACTCAGTAGGCATCACCTTTTACCTTTGGTGATCGAGGGATATATTGGATATATCGAACCAAGTAGAGTGAGGTTACTTACCGATGATTTTCAAAATGGTTTTGGGCTCAGGGCAGAGTTTTGTTATAACATACGATGTTTAACAAAACCAAGAGTCATATAGAGATATGATTAGCAAAGAGTTGCTTACCTAAAATAGCTAATGGCCAAGTTTCATGCTGTGGATGGCTTGTGTCTTAGTGAAAATAGGGATCTTGGATCCTACTACAAAACAGGTATAGAACAAATTTGTAGTGGGAGTTTTATTATTGTAATAATAAAACAAATACATGAACAAAAGCTAAATCTTTACTTTTAACAATGTAGAACATGGCTAAAGAAACATCTTTCTCATTACGTTCCTTACTCGATAAGGAAAAACTAAACGCAAACGGATCCAATTTTACAGACTGGTTCCGTAATCTAACTATTGTTCTAAGACGAGAAAAGAAAGAATACGTTCTCAAAACACCAATCCCTGAACTGCCTAAACCTGGCGCCACTGTAAATGAAGTCACTAAGCGCATCAAGCACATAGAAGATGAGCTTGATGTGCAAAGCCTACTTGTAGGGATTATGGGTCCTGATTTGCAGATGCGATTCATGGATACCAAATCCTACGACATGTGTGATCAGCTCAAGAAAATGTTTCAAGAGCAAGCACGTGTTGAGAGGTATAAAGTGACTAAATCTCTGTTGGGTCACAAAATGGCAGAGAGCGACTCTATCAGTACTCACATGCTTCGTATGACGAGCGATGTGGAGCAATTGGAGAAGCTTAACTGTCCGTTGAGCAAAGAGTTGGCAACGGACATTATCCTGAACTATCTTCCTCACAGCTATTCGGGGTTCATCATGAACTTCCATATGCATGGGATGAATAAGAGCTTGCAGGAGCTCCAAGGGATGTTGAGGATCGCTGAGAGCGACATGAAGAAAAGTTCTCATGTCCTCATGATCCAAGACGTTGGGAGAAAGATAAAAAAGGCGAAAGGGAAAAAGGCTCCCAAGTACAAAGGCAAAGGGAAGTTTGTTCCGGTAACAAACACTCCCAAGATAAATGTTTCTCATGACACCGATCTATTATTGTAATAGTAAGGGTCACTGGAAGAGAAGCTGCCCGAAGTACCTTGCAGATCTAAAGTTTGGGATTGTCTCAAAAGCTTCAGTCTCAGGTATATCTGTTATTGAAATAAACGTTGCAACCTCTCTTAATGATTGGGTATTAGATACCGGATCATGTGCTTATATTTATTCAAAGAAGAAAAGTATCGTTCCTCAATCTTCTATCCCCGTAAAATCCCCGCTACATTTTTAATGCGGTTTCAACTGTTTCTTCAACTGCTTTTAACGGTCCAAGATAAAATTTTCCCAATTTACTTTTTTCCCGTTCTGTTCTCTCCTGTCCTCCCAATCAATCTCCTTTTTCTCTTTTTTCCCGTTATCTTCTCTTCTCTTCTCTCCTCCTAAGATCTCTTCGCTTCTGGTGTCACCTCTAGACCTCCATTCAGCCACAGCCAAGCGGATGAACGGAGATCGAGGAGACTTCTCTCTGAGATCAGCCACAGCCACAGGAAGTGCTCATCCCACTCAGCCACTCAGCTACAACCATAGAAAGTGCTCATCCCATCTTCTGCGATAATGAACGGAGATGTGTCGCCTAGATCTCGGAGCTTCAGATAGAGGAGCATGACACATTTGAATAGAGAAGTCTCCATCTCTCCGTTTGATGTCGAGAATGGAGGGATGCGAACCAGTCAATCCATACGAAGCTGGAGTAATCTGTCCATGGATTTGTTGATCTGACAATCTCGTAAGATTTATTTAATCTATTTTTCAAAATTCAGTGCCATCAAGTTCAATGTGACTATTAATGTTCTAATCAACCTTGCTTGTGGAGCTTTCATGTAGTTAAATTCTGATAAATTCACGATGATAGCATATTAGTTAGCATTGCTGAAGCAAAAGGTTTGTGAGGTGCTAATACCAGTATGTTCAACTCCCTTATTAAGTAGATTGCCGATTGGTGTTGCAGCTTAGGTGTTTGCTGAAATGCCTCTGTTGGAATGTGCTCCCAATTTGGACATGTTTTGTTTACTGCCACCGTGTACTAGTCAACTGGTTTAATCTTGATCCCAATTTGTTCAAACTAGCTGACTTTACACTTAAAAGTAGTGGATATATATACAAAAATTAGCTCAATGCAACAAGTTAGCTAGAATTTCACATCAATTTTCTTGAATTCAGGGTACGCTATTTGAAATTCACATAAATTTCTAAATTTTGTGTATCTTCAAATCAATCATGTTGTTTGAACCATACTGGTTTACTGATCTATTGTATGCTTGAAATAAGGGTAAAATGGATTTATTAATTTATTTCAATGAATTAAATGAAATGTGTTCCTAACTCGTACACCTATAATATTCTCATAAACGGAGAATTAATTTGGTTTAATTCATTTTTGTGTGCTGGTGTATGGAGCATAAGCTATTGCTTCGGTTGGTCATGTTTTCACTAATTTGAGGGTCAAATATGTATATATTGTTCTTCTTAATAAAATTATGCTGATGAGAATATAATAAGTTCATTTCTTTTTCTGTTTCTTCTTGTATCTCGTTTAACTACTCTTTAAAATAGCTTATTTGGAGGGAACATTGCTTGGTCTACTGTCTATTACATAGAGCCATCATGCTTTCTTTTCTATTCTCATGACCACTTTGCTTGTTTTTTTTTTCGATTCAATATTTGTTTTCACTAATTTATAGGATATATGTATCATTTCACAAGATTCATGCAATAGTTTTATATGTTATGTAAGTTATGCATGATATATGTAACAATTTACAGTATGGATACATTGATTTCACAAGATTCATGTAACAATTTACAGTATGGTTGTATAAGTTTATCACAGTATGTAATTTATAGGATACATATAACAATTTTACAGGATATGTGCAAACAATTTACAATATTCACTTTGATTAATCATAGTTACAGCATCTGTTTAACAGTTGTACTCATAAACAGCATTAGACATGATGTATTAGACAGTTTTTATTTGGGTTACAATATTCACTTTAGTTTACAGGATATGTGTAATTTTACAGGATACATGTAACAATTTTACAGGATACAGAGTATATTTTTACAGGATACATATAACAGTTTTGCAGGATACATATACCAATTATTAATATTTATATATGGATCTATATCATGTAAAATAAGCCTTGAATACTGTAAATTTAGCAGATGTAAATTATGTATTAGACAATTTTTACTATTATTCACTTTGGTTACAGTATTCACTTTAGTTTACAGCTTATGTGCAATTTTACAGGATACATATAACAATTTCACATGATACATCAACAATTTTGCAGGATACATATAACAATTTTTATTTAAATGATATATGCAGTGTTGTACTGATTTAAAATTTTATAGGTTGGAACTGCTAATTTTACAGTATTGAAGTCTTACAGTTCACATATGTTGCTTTGATATTTTGCATCTGCTAATGGTTCATAACTCTAATTTTTAATCTTGTTTATTTTTTTTTTGCACGATGATATCTCGAAAGAATGTGTGGTTCTAGCAATGAAACTTCTCACTCATCCGAATAACGTGCACCAGAGGGTTATGAAGTGACTGTTCGCAGCAAAGCGCAACGCAAGTTTCGGTACGCTTGAGGGCGTACCTTTTAAAACCGCGTTTACACTTCACGAGTAAGGGTTGCAAGTGCACAACCCCTATCGAGTAGTATAATCGGGTATCGATCCACAGGGACGGTTAATTGCGAGGTTAGATTCTATCAAACTCAATCAAAAACTAGAAGTGAGAAAGGTTTGGTTTGGTATTTAAGTTCCTAAAAGATCAATTCAAACAAATCAAACAATGCAAACAGATGTAATAAAGTGCTAGAAGAAATGTAAACTTTGTTTTGATTATGGATAAAAGGCGTTTCCAGGGTTTCAGACTTCATCTCTGATCTGCCTCTAGTGGTACGGCCCGTACCAAGTTGGTACGGCTAGGCCGTACTTCACTTGGTAAGGCAAGGCCGTACCACCCTGGTAAGACCCGTACTGGCTTCCCAGAACAGAACCTACCAGTTCGAGTGAATGCATTTCCTTGCTGGTACCTTGTGCTAAACTCTTTAGAAAGGTTCAATTGACCATACCTAAGGTTCCTAACCCTCAACCGTCGTTTGTTGGATCAAGATCTAGGTTGGAATGCAATTGAGAGCCTTTTAGGGTTTCTACACCTCAACCATCGTATGTTGGTACAGATCTACCCTAGCTGATTGATTAGATGTCTAAGGCACCCTCTAATCTGTCGATTAGAGGAGAATTCAACCTTTCGGCTTCAATTCGAACTATTCTACCCTATGTACTTGAATTGGATGAGAGATTGAGATGATCACATGACCTTGATAGGTTCGATCTAAACCTAAAGGGACATCATACAACAATCACAGCAAGCAAAGCAAGATATAACAATGAAAATCACAATCAATCAAACTAAAGAGTTCATACAAAGTAAAAGTCAAAGAAAGTCAAAACAAATCAAGATTCGATCTCTAACCCTAGAAACTAAAATGATCTACTCACAGCACATAGCAATGTCTAAAAATACAATAAGAGGAAGAGAGATAGCCATGGATTGAAGGGAGATGGAGGAGGAAGCTAGATCCGTCGAGTTTCGCCTCTTCCTCTTCTTTCCTTCTTGCTTTCAGCTCCTTAGCCTTCTTTCTCTCTCCTACTGAGCTCTCAGATCTATCTGGAATGAATTGGATACCAAATCTGGAGAGTTCCCCGCCTTAAATAGCCTCTGCCCAAATTTGAATCTGTCAGGACGCCTTCATGTACGGCCCGTACCAATTTGGTACGGCCTGGCCGTACCAGGCGTGAAGAGCTGAAAACGGCTAAGTATGGTCCGACCCGTACCAAGCCTGGTAAGGGTCGTACCTCATCATGTGAATCGCCATTTCTTCGTGTGTTTTGCTCCAAACCTGCAGAAAACAAACAAACACTCAGCAGTACCAAATTCTAAAGATATAACAATGGAATGCACATAATTCTGGTAAATTATGGCACGAATCTGGTACTAAAATAGGCCTAAAATAGACTAAATATGCGAGGTATCAAATTCCCCCAAGCTGAACCTTTGCTTGTCCTCAAGCAAAAAGTTTCAAACTCGGGTAAAAGTGCTGGACAACTAAATCTAAATGCGGATACAAGCCTAAATGTGAAAACTTACATGATTGCTACAATAAAAGAACGCAAGAATCTTTTTGCTATGATTCGGACTTCCCTTGGTCAATTGTGATTCACCTCACAAATTGATTAATAAAACCTCAAACTCTAAATGTTTCAAGTCTTGCAAAGTTGATTACTCGAATTTATCGATTTATCATTCTTTCACTAAACCATGCCTTCGTTTGTAGAGATTTTCCCTTTTTGGCACCCCCAAGCTTGAATCAAGCTTAGGTCAGAAAGTTGCGGACTTCGTGTGTTGATATGTGCAAAAATTTTATTTTTTTCATTTCTAATTGGGAGACGAGCTCAAAGGCGCCCATTCAAGGCTTATTGCCAGTACTCTTATGTTCTCCATCTTTTCATCTTTTTTTTTTTTTTCTTTCTTTCTTTTTTTCTTTTTCTTCTTCTTTTTTTTTTTGTTCACACATACCATGAATACACACATCCACTAGTGTTCATTCACACCAACGGATATCCCAACTTTTCTTTATTTGAAATCCCTATTTCCACCTTTGAAAGGCACAATTCGGTTTCTAAATGCTATCTCGACATTCAAGTTTCCAATTTTACAAATCTCAAACCATTTGTTCGTAATCAGTTTTGTTTGGTCAATTATGAGGTTAGTTCTAATTTTCCAAGGTCATCCAACTCACAAACAAAAGTTTTCAAACAAGTCCCTAATCGAAACAATCAAGCAAATTTTTCACCTAACAATGCAAGAGAAAAGTAAAAATGACCTAAGTGCAATCAAAATAAATCCTAAAACACAAAAGTAAATCCTAAGATACAAAAGTCGTCTCCCCCCCCAAGCTTAGCCTGAGCATTGTCCTCAATGCTTCAAGACTGAAAGATAAAGAGATATAGAAGCAAAAGGGAAAGAGAAAACATACCCGCTCAGTCATCGGTGGGAGGTGGATCAGGTGGCACTGGTGGGAGCACCCACTTCTGAGGAACACGAACCGTGCGATCATACTCTTGTATCAGATGAATCCGCAAGATTCCCATCAAGTTCTTGATCGAGCGCCCGATCGCGCTTTTGTGCGCTTCCAATTTCTCCAAGAGTGAAGCAGTCCGATCGGGTTCAAGATCTGCACTTATGATCACATGACGACATCTATCTGGGTCTAGAAGCTCATACCTGAGGTGAGCTGCTGGAGGCTTGAGCTCAGGAGTCAGCCGCTCTGTCTGGGTCTTGACGCGGGTCGCATCAGGTGGAATGGCATCGCATGCTGACCAATCCCAATCGCTTCCTTTGGTCTCCAGGTCATCAGACCACGGCATGCGGGTCGCATCAGGTGGCGTGCGGGTCTCGTCTACATGCTCTTCAGGTGGAGATGCAGGTCGACTTGGCTCGATGCAACCTGGGTCCACATGTTCTTCCGTGGGTGATGCGGGTCGTGTCTCAATGATGCGGGTCGCGTCAAGTGCGGTCTGGTCTGTTGGCTGGGCTGGTCCTTCGCATTCTGGCTGAGCTGGCAGCTTTGCAGGTTGAGATTGGCGTGAGATGATGATGTGACTCAATTGCTCCAGCAACTTGTTTTGGGCAGCCATTTGATTTTGTTGAGCGGCCATCTGTGTGGACATGTTTTGCAACTGTTCCCACAGCATCTGGTTCACCTTCCCTTGCTCGTGTATGAATTCGATCTCAGCGGGATCAATGTACGGCTCGGGTGGATCGGGTTGGAATGCGCAATTGTTCGAGTCATCGAATGGTGCAGGGTCGTAGAAATTGCAATTGTTGTTGCTGATATAGCCATCCTGCTCCGGTTCCTCACTCCAATCAGCCAGTGGGCAATACTCATAAGAGTGTCTCCTGTCCCCACACAAGGCACATGGCTGTGGTTGCTGGTTTCTGGCTGCCCTCATGCTCATTCTGATTGAATATCTCTCTACGGCCTCCTCTAGCTTGGCAGCTTTGGCATGTAGAGATGCGATCTGATCAGCTTTGGATCGGCCGCCTCCTCCAGTTTGAAAATTGTCGCGGCCATACCAATGTCGGTCTGTCACCATGTACATCTTGAGCTCCTCAGATGGTACGGGTCGGACCAGATTGGTGCGGCCTGGTCGTGCCTGAATTGGTACGGGTCGGACCAGATTGGTGCGGCCTGGCCATGCCTGAGTTGGTACGGGTCGTACCAGGGGGTGGCTGAGCAGTCTCGGATGAGTCTGGAGGAGTTTGATCGAACAGTGGGCCCTTGCTTCTCAGATGATATTTCAACCTGTATTGGCCTGCAGGGGGGGTTCAAAAAGCCAGTTTTTTTTTTAGTGATTTTGAATAAGAAAAAGCAAGAAAGATACAAGATAAAATCTAGATTAATTAAGTAAGGTAAAATCTAACTAGGCAATTGGTTACCGTCCCCGGCAACGGCGCCAAAAACTTGTTCGCAGCAAAGCGCAACGCAAGTTTCGGTACGCTTGAGGGCGTACCTTTTAAAACCGCGTTTACACTTCACGAGTAAGGGTTGCAAGTGCACAACCCCTATCGAGTAGTATAATCGGGTATCGATCCACAGGGACGGTTAATTGCGAGGTTAGATTCTATCAAACTCAATCAAAAACTAGAAGTGAGAAAGGTTTGGTTTGGTATTTAAGTTCCTAAAAGATCAATTCAAACAAATCAAACAATGCAAACAGATGTAATAAAGTGCTAGAAGAAATGTAAACTTTGTTTTGATTATGGATAAAAGGCGTTTCCAGGGTTTCAGACTTCATCTCTGATCTGCCTCTAGTGGTACGGCCCGTACCAAGTTGGTACGGCTAGGCCGTACTTCACTTGGTAAGGCAAGGCCGTACCACCCTGGTAAGACCCGTACTGGCTTCCCAGAACAGAACCTACCAGTTCGAGTGAATGCATTTCCTTGCTGGTACCTTGTGCTAAACTCTTTAGAAAGGTTCAATTGACCATACCTAAGGTTCCTAACCCTCAACCGTCGTTTGTTGGATCAAGATCTAGGTTGGAATGCAATTGAGAGCCTTTTAGGGTTTCTACACCTCAACCATCGTATGTTGGTACAGATCTACCCTAGCTGATTGATTAGATGTCTAAGGCACCCTCTAATCTGTCGATTAGAGGAGAATTCAACCTTTCGGCTTCAATTCGAACTATTCTACCCTATGTACTTGAATTGGATGAGAGATTGAGATGATCACATGACCTTGATAGGTTCGATCTAAACCTAAAGGGACATCATACAACAATCACAGCAAGCAAAGCAAGATATAACAATGAAAATCACAATCAATCAAACTAAAGAGTTCATACAAAGTAAAAGTCAAAGAAAGTCAAAACAAATCAAGATTCGATCTCTAACCCTAGAAACTAAAATGATCTACTCACAGCACATAGCAATGTCTAAAAATACAATAAGAGGAAGAGAGATAGCCATGGATTGAAGGGAGATGGAGGAGGAAGCTAGATCCGTCGAGTTTCGCCTCTTCCTCTTCTTTCCTTCTTGCTTTCAGCTCCTTAGCCTTCTTTCTCTCTCCTACTGAGCTCTCAGATCTATCTGGAATGAATTGGATACCAAATCTGGAGAGTTCCCCGCCTTAAATAGCCTCTGCCCAAATTTGAATCTGTCAGGACGCCTTCATGTACGGCCCGTACCAATTTGGTACGGCCTGGCCGTACCAGGCGTGAAGAGCTGAAAACGGCTAAGTATGGTCCGACCCGTACCAAGCCTGGTAAGGGTCGTACCTCATCATGTGAATCGCCATTTCTTCGTGTGTTTTGCTCCAAACCTGCAGAAAACAAACAAACACTCAGCAGTACCAAATTCTAAAGATATAACAATGGAATGCACATAATTCTGGTAAATTATGGCACGAATCTGGTACTAAAATAGGCCTAAAATAGACTAAATATGCGAGGTATCAGTGACAGACGCCATTTTTGTATTGATGGTTGTGAACAATTAAGCTTGTTTATTGAAGTTTTGTTTGTGCTTGTGAACAGTAATGGATGGTAACAATTATTGTGGTTTTGAACAGTTATGGGTGGTAACAGTTATGGGTGATGACATCTTACAGTTATTGGTTGTGGTTTTGAACAGTTGGTTTTGAACAGTTGTTGGTTATAGTTTATGGTTTTGAACAGTTAATTTTGTGATTAGTGAAATTTTATAGTTTGCATATGTTATTTGGATACCATTTTACAGTATTGAAGTTTTGCTGTTAACATATGTTAGTTTTATAAGTTACATCTGCTAATTTTACAGTATTGATATCTTTATAGTTCCCATATGTTAGTTTCATAGTTTGCATCTGCTAATTTTATAGTATGTAAGTCTTATTTTACATGATATAGATCGATATACAAATATTAATAATTGAAGAAAAAAAATTACGTTAAAATAAAAATACGAAAAAAATAAAAAAAAATTTAAATTTAATTTCGAAAAAAAAATTTAATTTTGATGCAAAAAAATTAATTTTGCACAATTTTAGGTGTTATTTGTAAATAACTACAAGTTTGAGAAGTGGTTTGTTTTTGAAACATTCTAGAAGCCGTCAGTTTTTCAAGTACAGCCAGAAATACAGTATTTTTGCAAGTTGCTAACTGTTTGCAACTAACTTGGGACCACTTCCAATGGTCGCTGCTTGTTAGATTTTTAAACTACTTATTGTACATGATTTGTTGTTGAAGTTACAGTATTGATTATAGAGTTTACAGTATTCGCGCAAGTCAAATGACAGTTTTTTTGGGTAAAAACTGGGTAAAGAAGCTTGGGGATAATTAGTCGCTTCCTTATGCAAATATGCAGACACTAAAAATAAGAGAAAACTATGCAACAAGGAAGTACAACTCCGAGTTGGAAATGGAGGAAGTGTTGCAGCCATGACCGTCGGTAGTATAGAGTTGTATTTGCCTAGCGGGCTTGTAATGGAACTAGAAAATGTCTATTTTGTTCATAGCATTTTCAGAAATATCATATCAATATCATGTTTAGAGATGAATGGTTTTTCATTTGTTATAAAAAGGACAATCGTTGTTCTATTTATAAAAATGAATTGTATTATGGATCATCTTATATGATAAATGGTCTTTATATGCTGGAAATGGATAAACCCGTGTTTAACATCAATAATAAATGACTCAAAATGTCTCATGAAAGTACGACTTACATGTGGCATTGTCGCCTAGGTCATATAAAAGAGAAACGCATCAAGAAGTTGCAAGAAATTTGACTTCTTGGTAAATTTGATTTTGAATCAATTGACACGTGCGAATCTTGTTTACGTGGAAAATTGACCAAGGCTCCTTTCACCAAGAAAGGTGAAATGACAAGTGACTTATTAAGTCTTATACATAGTGATGTATGTGGACCGATGAGTACTTGTACAAGAAACGGTTATTATTACTTTATCACATTTACTGATGACTTCAGTAGATATGGTTATGTCTACCTGATGAGACATAAGTCTGAATTCTTTGAAAAGTTCAAGGAATTCAAGACTAAAGTAGAAAACCAACTCGACAAAAAGATCAAAGCCTTACGATCAGATCAACAAATCAACGATTCTTCTAAGCGGAGTAGCGAATCAGACTGCGTTTTTTTTTTCTTTTTTTTACGTGAATCAGTCTGGACTGACTTTCTTTTCCACATAATTTTTTTCTACTAGACCGTGAATTAAATTCAGGGGTAGGCATTATATCCATCCAGAGTAGGTACAAATATAAAATACCACTAAATCTATAAAAATTTCGAATTCAAATTCAGAAGTAAACACTTGCCTATCCCGACTCTTTTTGGGTCACTGGTCTGGACCGGAGTCGGTCAATAAATCATGTATAATTAAAGGAGCCTACCCCTCATTGTGGGGGTTCGACTCTTCTGTCATTCTTTCCTCTTAAAAAAATAGTATAACATGACGTGTATTTTGAAAAAGAGATATGCACAAATATAAATATCTTGAAGGGAAAACATGTAAAAATTTGTTAATTTAAATTTGTGGACGAAATTGGATGTATACCCATCAAAACTTCTCTAATTAGAAATTTCTCATCAATTCTATATCTCCATCCAAATTGAAAAACCTCCCATATTTCCCCATTAATTGAGTATGCTAATTAAAAATAAGTGTAGTTTACAATTTCATTTGAAAAAGTTAAAAAATGACAATTTTGCCTCTAATCATATATCGCTCTTGCTCCTCTCTTTCCCACTTTTTCTAACTACTCTAAACTTTCCCACTTTTTAGAACAAAAACATGGAAGTTACATAATAATAAAAATGAAAAATCTGACAAAGAGATGTTTCATCCCAGAGATATATAGTGCTAGATCTTTTTTTTGAAATGAATGAGTTTATAAATAGAAGAGATACCAGGGTCAAAATAGTCATTTATAAATATAATTTAATGTCAGTCATATATTAAATTTCATTTAATTAGCATAATCATCTAATGAAGATATAATCTTTTAGAAGTTTTTTAAAATTTGAAAGGCAATATATTCAATACCTGAGATTTGATGTTGAAATTTAATTAGAAAAATTTCGAGGGGTATACACCCAATTTTGCCAAATTTCTTCGATGTAACATTTTTGGGTGTGAATTTGCTGCGATTCTGAGGGATCGTAGGACCCTACGATTGTAATCTCAACCATTCAAACGATAAAATTCAGAAATTTTTGCAGAAGTCATTTTTTGTGCACGAATCTCAAAATATGTGAACGGTTGAGATTGAAATCGCAGGAACCTGCGATGCCAGAGGATGCCAGCAGATTTATTTCCAACATTTTTAAACTTTAAAGTGATCTCCCTACAAAATAACTCCCAAGTTCTGGAACTCTGGAAGCGCGCCTCACGCGGGAAATAAATCTGCTGTTATTCCACAGGGATAACAGTACCCTGTTATTCCGATTCCAGCTTGTTGACTTTTGTCGAGAATCGAGATTCGGGTAAGAAATTTTTTTTCTTGAGATTCGCGCATGAAGAAGTTTGAACGGTTGGAATAGGAATAACAGGGTCCTGTGATACTTTTGGAATAACAGCAGATTTATATCCCCTCACGCGCGCCAAAACGACTGGGTTGAAATCACGATCGAGTCCAGCTTTCAGCCAGAAGAAAGTTTTAGTAATTTTTTTAAATTTCCATGGAAATAAGATAACATTTTTTAAAATAAGATAACTAATTTCCCAGGCGACATCCTCTTCAAATTTCAAACCCTCACGATCACAAAATCAGAAGGCACACCACAAGGTAAAGCAAAAGAGCATCAAAGCAAACTATTTTCCCTTCTATTTCTTCCCTTTCTTCACCGATGGAGACCCCCACCTCTTCCTCCGAGTTTCACCTTCACCAGGTGCGCACAAAGACCAAGATGCCCCTGGAAACCACCTCATTTACTGGGCTTGCCACCACACGTTCCCCCAATTTGTTCAAGCCAACATCTCCGGCCTCAACACGGTCAAGCTTTGGTGTGCAATCCTCCATTAATCCCGGTAAGAGCTCAGAACTCCGATTCTCGCTTCGGTCGGCCCGTTCTAACATACCAGGCCCACTTGCATTACATAGTGAAAGCCCATCTCAGGCCAAGAAGGAAAATGCCGATTCT
Organism: Carex myosuroides; assembly: GCA_028015225.1. NCBI lineage: Eukaryota > Viridiplantae > Streptophyta > Magnoliopsida > Poales > Cyperaceae > Carex > Carex myosuroides. Next base: position 12,748,916 of record CM051474.1, read on the forward strand.
CTTATGGTTGGTTCATCATCTGACATGGCTCGTATTTCCTGGAAAGATTATATTCCTGAAATAAACCGGGAGGTGAGCAGGGTTAATTTTGGGGAACAATATGTGAAAAGTAATGTAGAAAATGTGAGTAAAGACCTAGACCCAGATATTAAACATCAATTTAAAGGTTCTTATAGAATGCCTCGCACAGATTCGGCACAATCTTTCGGATCGGTTTTCAATTTGAACGAATGTATTCCTGAAAAGACCCAGGAGGAGAGCAAACAAGGAACAGGTAACCAAGGTGAAAATACAGATGGGTTCTCTTTTAGTGATTATATTAATCATGATGATCAATTTGGTGATTTTCATGCAAGTCCAAGAGAAAAGTCTACACAGTCTTTTGGTGCACAATCTATTGGGTCTGGTTTTAACTTTCAGGAATTTATTAGTGAAGTAACCCAAGATGCAAGCAGGGTTAAGCTGGGGAAACCGGCTGGGAAGGATGATGTACGAAACCAGAGTATACACGGTCTCTTTAGTTCTACTACTGGTACAGGAGGTAAAAACATTGATAGCCTGTCTTTTGGGAATTACGATAAATTCAAAAATCAATTTGGTGAGTCTCATGAAATGCCGGTAGTAAGTTCTATACAATCTGTTGGAACACAATCCCTTGGGTTAAATGCTAATAAGTTGAGAGAACGAGATGAGAAATTAAGTGTACATAATCTGAGTAATGATGGTTTATTTTTCGGTACTGGTACCAGAGGTGAAAAGACTGAAAGCCTGTTTTTTAAGGATTACATTAATCTCGAAGAGATATCTGATAAAGTTTTTGAAATGTCCCGAACAAATTCTACAGAAAAAATAGGCACGCAGTCTCTTGGGTTAGGTTCTAATTTTGAGAAATATCTTCCTGAAATAACTCAAAATTCGAATACAATTCATCTGGGGGAACATCTTGATATACCCAATGAAGAAGAAAAGAATATAGGAGACTTGTTTCTTTTTGGTAATGCTGGTGAAGGTGAAAAATTTAAGGCCCTTCACGATAATACAAATTTTGGAGATAGGTTTAAAGAATTGAATGAAATGCCACCTACGAACTTAACTGAAACTTTACGTATGGAATCTCTTCTGTCCGGTTTTAAATTTGATGATTATCTTCCCGAGACAACACAGGAGTTGAGAAATTTTAAAATGGGGGAACAGTTTGGGAATATAGATGTACACAGTCAGGGTAAAGATGACCGTTTCATTTTTAGTAGTGCTAGTCAAGATGAAGGAACGAGGTTTACTCCATATGAGAAGGGGAAAAACTTCAATTCTACATCTATCGAGTCTAGTTTTTCATCTCCTGTTGGTAGTTTTGCTTTCACCAGCAAATATGGTCGATTTGAAAATAAAAAAAAGAAAGTAAAGGCCCTCGGCGCAGATGTATCAAAATTCAGGAAAAAAGTGAGCAAAAAGCACGAGCAAAGAAAATTGGTGAAATTAGTGAGGAAAGGCAGTTTAATTTTAAAGAGAGCTTTGGTTCTAAACCCGAGAATACTAGAGGTGATGCAAGCTATTCAAATCGAAGCAGTGACAATACTCCCTTGTTTAGTACTTCTATGGGGGATGCAAAAATCAATGGAACCAACTTTTCATTTTCTGAAGCTACTTATTTGGATCCAGATCTTATTAAAAGAACTGGTGAAACTACACCACTAGACAGTTCTTTCACAGAGGCCAGGATTGATGCGCCCAGTTCCTTCTCTGGGTCTAAAATTTATGATCAGATGCCACTTTCAGTATCAGAATCGCACTATGGGAAAAAGAACTTCTCAAAGATTTGCCACTCATCTTTTATAGCGAGAAGTGCACCTATGCAATTGAAAGGTCCTGAACTTGTGAAAAGTTTTTCTTTGCCTAGATTGAGTAGAAAGGAAGTTCATGAATTTCCAAACATCGGTAAATATGGCACCTCTAGAAGTTCTGGAATGGAGAATGATGGCGAGAAATGGCATGCCAGGTTGTCATTTATCTGATTATATATAATTTAAGGATTTATTTTTACTTTTTATATATTTTTATGCTTAAAGCTTGACAATGCTTGATCTCGATATATTTTACTGGTTGGTCCAGCATTGATTTGATAGCTCAGGTCCAGGGTTACAAAATTCCATGTTGTTCTGGTGTCATTTCATCTTTCCTTGGTGATCCTTTCTTATTCATGGTTTTTGTAGTGTTTAATCGGGGATTTAGTCAGGTTTAGGCTTAACTGAGGCTTTGGCCAAACGAAGAAAGCAAAAAAAAAAAGTAATTAAAGAATCATAATTTTACTCAAGCATTTATGGAATCATAGTAATTGAGTCCAAGCCTTCCCTTGCTTGACCAAATATTATCTTTTTTATGTTTTTGTTTTTTATCAGGGGTAATGAAGTGTATGAAAAGGGTGACATGAAATCAGCCGAGGAATTCTACACTCGTGGCATAAAATCTCTGGCCTCTGGTGAAAGCTATCAAAGTAGGAATCGGCCGCTTGTGCTCTGCTACAGCAACCGAGCAGCTGTTAGAATGTCCCTCGGACATATAAAAGAAGCCTTGAGAGACTGTTTGGCTGCCTCCAAGATTGACCCTGCCTTTCCCGAGGTGCAACTTCAAATTGCAAAGTATGTTCTTTTTGGAGTTTTAAGTCTATCACTGTAGCTTATCTATAAAGCAAATACTCACCTGTTGGTGTTTAGTCTAACATTGCCGGAGTAGATGTTCGTATGGTTATTTGTTAATTGAAATGGGTTGAGTGGTCTACCTGTACCTTTGTTAAATTATTTTTGAAATTGAGCTGTTGGTTGGTCTAGAGTAGTGGCTGCCACTTGGGTTGTTTTCTTTTTCTTTTATTATCTCTCCTTCGAAAATTTGGCAGCGGCTGCAAACAAATCTTTTATTCTCTCTCTCTCTCTCTCTCAATGAACCTACTGGGTTTGTTAGTTACAGTATAATATAATATTACATCACAGACTTCCTATGTGGTTCAAAAACTCAATAAAAAACAACTTTCGTTTTATTTTGGTCCTTACGAAGCCCAATGGAAGGAAAAGAACATTATTGATCTGTATCAAATGAAAAGAAAATAAAATATCATCATTGATCTGTGAAAAATAATTTTTAGTGGTCTTCAATCTCAATAAAAAAAATTCATTTCTAATAGAAGGCAATAGAAATGATTTGCTAAAAAAATTATTTTATTGATTAACCTCTTGGGTTTATATAGGCCTTACAATCTTACAAATAAGTCCCTAGGTTATTCCCTAATACCTATTTACCAATAGGCCCTTGAAACAACTACAAATCTCAACAAAGGCTTTCACCATGCAAAAGTTATTGCCCAGAGAGGGATTTAAAATGTATTCTTTTACTTTTCTTATTGCATCTTTTTTGCATATTCTTTGTCATTGTATAACCTATTACATAATTGATCCAGCTGCCTTGTTGGTTTGGGCCATCTTGGAGAAGCAATCAAGCAGTTCAACAAGTGCTTGGAGTCGAATAACTATGATAATTTAGACCCTGCAATCTTATCAGAGGCTTCTAGTGGTCTCAACAAAGCTCATGTACTCCCTCGCAGAATCTATTGTTTTTTTTTCTAAAATATATGCCTTATGTCAAACAAACAAACACTATAATGGTGTCTTGATGCTTTATTGGTTAACACCAGCACTATTCACTTTCTGTATGTGGTACCCAAGTGGATTAACCTGAAAAATACTGAAGGTGAATTGTGTTACGGTGCTTCCATCAAATCTTATTTCTTGAAATCAGATAGAAGCTGCAAGCAGTTCAATTTGATGTTCTAAATTGACTTTTTGTTCATATGCTTATTTCTTTGTGTAAACAGAGATAGAGAGAGAGAATTGAAGAGTGTAATCTTTATTTCATTCTTGATTGATTGTTACAAATGAGTAATACATCTATATAAAGGCAACAGCTTAATCTCTAATTACAGTATTGCCACTAATTAACTCTGTTGCTCCTTCACTAACTAATTACATCATTACCACTTGCTAATTACAACACTATCACTAACTAGCTAACTGATGCATCATGTGATCTGATGCTATCATAGCACTAGTGCGCCAGTGCTATGGGTTTTTCTCCAACTGAGTATCTGCTCCAATACTTTGGCTTCACTTGGTTATGTCAATTTGGTCCCTTGATTAAATCCTTTAGGCCAGATTGGAAGAATTAACCTGACAGCCTTGATATCCAAAACAGTACTTAGTGGTTCTTAGTTTTATGATATACCATACTTAAACCAACGTTTTTATATAGTAATATTGTTTTCTATATTTGCTAATCACAGAAGGTTGTGGAGCACATATCTCTGGCCGAAGATCTAATGAAACGGGATTCAGATCAAGTACCAAAAGCATTGGACCTGATTTCTGATGCACTGTCAATAAGTTGTCATTCTGATAGATTGATGGAGATGAAAGCAAATGCACTGCTAAAGGTATGTACTTTACCAAGTACAGATGAAAGATCGTTGGCTCTGATTTTAGTATAATGCTAGGTACAGTACATCATTAGGTTATTATTGAATATATTTTAGGTCATGTATATTTCGAAGGTCAGTTTTGAATATCTCTTTGGTTCTTTTTTGTCTTTTCTTGTCTTGGTCTCTTGTGGAGTTTCTATGTACATAATTTTTCCTTCTCTACTGATCTATACAAGTTATATAACGGCCTTATGGTAGTGTTTGATGGAAACTATAAAAATGTTCGTACAAATCATCAGTGTCTCATTCTCTGTAAACTGTTTCTATAAAAAGCTGCGGAGATATGAAGATGCCATTCAGTATTGCGAGCAGATTCCTGATTCAGATGGAAAAGATTATATTAGCAAGCAATGGAGATTAAATATTATTGCCAAATCTTATTTCTATTTGGGAAAACTCGACGAGGCGCTTGAAGTGATAACAAGAAATGAACAAGCAGCAGTTGATTCTGAATGGTACTAATTCACTCTAAGTTCTATGAAGCAGCAACTAATTTTTATTACATATTTAAAAGGGATGATCATAAGAGATATTGCTGTTACAAATTGTGTTGACCTATTAATGGCAATAACATTTTAGTGAATGTCTATTACATTTTTCTATGGTGTCAATATTGATCAGGTATGAATCTGATTCGTCATCCTCCGAAACAGAGAACGACGTTGAGCCATATAAAAACAAATTTCCAGAACCCGATACATCGTTCATAGTCACTCTGCGTGAACTTGCACGCCTCAAGGTCTGTTATCTTACTCGATTTTACTTTGATTTTATTATTTATTGGTTTCATTATTTCCATTAGTATCATTGCAATTGTTCTTCTTGTTCTTATCATCATGGTCGTCATCACTCATTAATAACAACCCTCAAGGTCGGCACATATAAATTTATTTATAAAGTACTGATATGTCCATACTAATGTGACTTCAGTAACGAATGAACACAAATTTTCTGCATGATCACTTGCTTTTCATCCATGGATGTGGTCAAATAACAAAAATAAAAGAAGTTCAAATGTCAAGATTTTTTTTTTCTTCGCTGATATCCTTCTATGACTTTACTTTCTTTTCTTGGCCAGGCTGCTGGAAATGAAGCCTTTCATGCTGGCCAATACACTGAGGCAGTGGAGCACTACAGTGCTGCTATTGCTTGCAGTAAAGAATCCTGTTTTTTCACGGCAGTATGCTTGTGCAACCGTGCAGCTACCTATCAAGCTCTAGGTCAGATTGTTGATGCCATTGCTGATTGTTCTCTCGCCATTGCACTTGATCCTACCTACACAAAGGTCTTTAACCTTAAGCTGTGATTTTTGAATATCTTGATATGATTAGATTGTTTAAATAGGCTTTTGTTTCTTTTATTTTTTTAATTTTTAGTAGTATTAGACAAAAGTTAAAGCGAAAGGTACTAGAGTTTTCAATTGTGCAAATTTCTCTTGAAAGAAAATTTCGTTTTACATTATAAAGTTCTTCCCATCTTAGTCATGATTACTGTGTTTTAGGTGTTTTCCAGAAGGGCTGGACTGTATTATATGATCAGAGACTACAATCAAGCAGCTAATGACCTACGCGTGCTAATTTCTCTACTTGAGAAGCAACAACAAGAAAATCAGGCAGGGAAACCTAGCAAGACCAATATCACTGACGACTTAAACCGGGCCCGCCGTCGGCTTTTGTCTGCTGAAGAATCAGCCCAAAAGAGAATTCCGTTAAATCTGTACTTGATATTGTATGCCCTTGAGATCACAGATATCTAGTTTCATATTATTATCTCATCTTTTGAGCACTATAATACCATTGCAATATTTCTATTTATAGTAGTCTCAGTACTGAACAAGCTCGGTACACTACTGGTGCAGCTGAATTTTGGGGGGTATTGTATTCCATGAATAGAATTTCAAAATTCGGCTAAATTAACTATTTCACCTTATTTTCATAGAGGAGTTGAAGAATCTGCTTCAGTAGATGATGTGGAGAATGCATATGAGAAAGCTGCACTTAGGCATCATCCTGATAATGTACTAAGAATTAACAAAAACATATGCCTTTCAATTTTTCTGTTCTTTTCTTGGGCAACATATTTTTTCCTAAGAAAATTACCTTTATTAATGTATTGCAAAATTATATGCGCTGTTAATTCTAAATAGAATCATTGTTGTATCTAATTATCCATAATACATATATTCATAATTTTTTTCATTTCAGGCTATTCAGTCTTTACCAAAGAATGAAAAGACAGACGGCGATGCGATGTGGATAGAGGCAACTGGAAGAGTTCAAAAGGATGCCAATCATTTGTTCAAAATTATTGGTGACGCTTATGCCGTGCTTTCTGACACCTCCAAGGTTTTACTATACGAACTATGATGCTATATATTTTATTCTTTTCTTCAATACTTAGAGTCTCTGAGGAAATCATCCTTGAAGTCTTGCTTTTGATTGTTTAGTTATTTTATTTGGACCTAAGACTACACCTATATAAGAACTTAAAACTGCCCAAGTCTACTGTTCAACCTAGTGCTGTTAAGCATTACTAGTGGCTTTGATATCTTAGCAATTTCATGCGGATCATATATGAAAAGATTTACATTGCATAAAACTGCAGATTCATAGGAATTCTAACATATATATATCCAGTTGAAATTTAAAAAAATGGTAAAGGAAAATAAAACTCACCCTGTTTTATGCACAACGTTTTCAAGCTTCCATTATTGCTGTTTTCTAAATTTGTCGGTTGGCAAAAAGGTGTGTTACTGGGTGGGTTATCACTGTGAAAAATAAAAAAGAAAAAAGAAAAAAGAAGGGAGGATACAAGAAATATAATGGCCTGTGTTCGGATGAGTAATATGTGATTGATATTTCATATGCTGATGTGATGCACCGAAAATTCAAATACTTGTAAAATGCTGATCTGTTGGTACAGCATTCATACTAAACAAACAAACTTATTCTTATTATTTCAGCGTGCAAAATATGACTGTGATGAGGAGAAATGGCTTACCAAGAAGACGCATCATGCTACTGGAATTCCACGTAAATCGACACTTGGCAGATGATACTAATTCAAAACGCTCATGATAATATTATTTTTGAAGGCAATAAATCGAACTTAATCTACTTGTATAGAGCTTTTGTAACTTTTCAGTCAATAGGCTGATGGAAAATCTAAATAAACAAGAAAACTTATTCTCTGTTTTTTAATTTTGTTTCCTTTTGTTTCTTTTTATTTTAACTGAGGCTTATTACTCATAAGCCACAATTGTTTTGTAGAATTTAATGTTACAATTTATTAATGAATGAAATGAGGTCTTGACTCTCATTTTTCCTCAAAAAAAAAATAAACAAGAAAACAAAAAAAATGCATTAGAAATATTCCATGCAATAATGCTTTATTGTCATTGACATCATTATTTGGGTGTTTTTTTATTTGTCTTGCAATAATGCTATATTGACATCATTATTTGTTTTATTTTATTTTATATGTTTTCCCTTCTGTTTTATGATAAGATACGTTTGGCATGAGAAAGTGTATATCTTATGGTTTGTCATTACAAGATGAAGCAATTAATTTCTGTACTTCAACCGATAAATATATATAGGACAAATATTTCACAAATATATATAGCACACTGTCACTGTAAGTGATAATTTGGAGAATTTATAGCACCGATTTATATACTTATAATGTCCCTTTCCATCAGATTAATTTTTTGCCATTCGCTACTCATGTACATGCCAATTATGTTCTGTTAATTTCATGAATAAAATTTTACACGTATAAGGATATGAAATAATCTTATCCGGGAAATTAGAAAGAATGAAAATAACTTTGCAATCAAAAAGTCACATTTTATCATTTAATTTATATTTCTATCACAACTTCGTATTCGAGAAAAACAGTTTACCGCAATATAAACCGACAATTTATACTAAACTATCAACACTGACTATTCATTAAGAGAATCGTTAGTATAGGTTGTAAGCAATACTAACGGTTCAATTGAACTAATTGTCAATGTTGGTGCATCATCGGTTGGTTAAAAGTGAACCGTCAGTGTTGAGTTCTTTTTATTTATCATTTTGCCACATAATCCCTACATTGACTATGACACATTAGAACCGTCGGTGTTCGAGGATCGATGTAGATGTCTTTTGTAGTAGTGTCTAAAGTGTGCTGCATACTAGAGAAGCTAATGTCTTTCAGGTATATTATTATTAATCAGTCTAAAATTCAGAAATTTTTTTTCCTATTGACCTAATGGGAGCCATACAATTATTCTCGATTTTTTTTATTAATCGAAAATAAATAAATAAAATATCGCGAAAGGGAATTGATTTGGTGAAATTTTGATATCTAGGTAAACCAAGTTTGATTATCCCGTCCCACTAATTCCGTAACCCCGCTAACTTAATTAACTAAGCAGAGAAAAAAAAATTGTAGGACAGGATAATTTATCCCGTCCCACAATTTTTTTCCCTTCTTCTTTTTTCTTAGTTAATAGGTTAAGCAGAGAAAAAAATAAAAATTTGTGGAATGGGATAATCTATCCCGTCTCACAATTTTTTTTTATTTCCTCTCTTCTTAGTTAATAAGTTAAGAAGAGAAAAAAAAATGTGGGACGGGATAGATTAATCCGTCCCACAATTTTTTTTTTCTCTTCTTAGTTAATTAGGTCAACGAGGTTACAGATTTGAATTAGTGGGACGGGATAAATTGTTCCGTCCCACAGGATGGAATGAATGATCTCGTTTTACCTATATTTCAATTTCCAATAGAAACGCCACCCTATCTCGATATTTTTTATTTTTTATTTTTGATTAATAAAAAATCGGTCTTTATTGGATGAGAGGGTTAGGGGAGATGAAGAAGACAATTAGAAGGGTATGTTGGTCAATTTAAATTTTAAAATAATTAAGTAAAATGTTAACTAAATAAATAAGGATAGAAGAAATGATGTTAAATTTTGGTGGAGATATTGGATAGCCAAAATTTGTATGGATATAGTAGAAATTTTCTAAGGTTGGCTAAGATCAAAGTGATATGACCAAGGTCTTGGTACTACTAATTCGTTTTTGCGATTTTCAAAGTTCAAATAGTCGATCTGAAGTGCTCAATGTATTCTCCATATTAAAATGTACTCGGAAACCAAATTTTACATTTTTTGAAATATTTTACTATGTTTTATGGATTTTTGAAAATCACTGTTTTTCAAATTTTATTTATTTATTTTTTATTATGAAAAACACTGATTTTTAAAAATTCATAAAAATAGTAAAAAGATTTAAAAAAAAATGTAAAATTTGGTCTCCAAACACATTTTAATATGGAAAACACGTTGAGCACTTTATATCAACTATTTGAACTTTAAAATCATAAAAACTAATTGATAGCACAAAGGCTTTAGTCATACCACTTTGATCTTAGCCAATTTCGAAATTTTCCCTTATTTTTATTAGTTAATTTGTACTTCAATACAGAAGGCCTCGCCAAGAAGAGCACATGGAATCCCGCAACCCACTAAAATCTGTGCTCCATCATGCGTCGAACCAGATATGAGTCGTATGACTGACTATATGATTGATTCACCGGTTCAAAAAAAAATATGATTGATTCACATATTTTCTTTTCTGCTCTGCTCCAAAATCTGTGCTCCATCCGGTACGGGTCTTCATTATTAAAATAATGTGATTGAATATCCAGTACGTTGACTCTCCATTTCGTTCTCAACTGAACAAATTACGTATTTGCATGCAATAGAGAGAATTAATGAAATTTTAGAAAGTTAATCTCTTTATTTGAAAAATAAGGAAATTAAGGAGGATCAAACTAAGATTTTTAGCTTATAATATATATTATAAATCTTGTAACTTATTTTGTAAGTGTGTATTAATTATTACTAAATTTAAAGGAGGAGGCGTCACTGACAATGGAAATGGAGAGGATACAGAGGATAAGGTCACAACTTACAAGGGGCACATCAGATCACATGGTGTGTCCATCCGGGATTGCCTAAAAAGAGAGGCATCTATCACCCGGTCGAGAGCAGCCTGGGTCCGATGTCCATCGGATCCAAAGTGGGTTCGATGGGCTCGATGACCGTCCGATCTGTTTTAATATTAGTGCGCAGGAATATTAAAGAAGACACGAAAGTTATGGTGTGAATATTAAAGCAGATCGAACGGTCATCGAGCCCATCGAACCCACTTTGGGTCCGATGGGCATCGGACCCAAGCTGCTCTCCACCCGGTCGGTCAAAATTAATTCGGAATCTATGGGTATAATACGAGTTCGGCTTTAAGATTCGTGTCAGAATAAAACCAACCGCCAGATCTCATTCTACACGGTGAGCTATTGCACTGGATCTTCCATCTACCACAGGCCAAAGCAAAATAAAAATTCGACTCAAGAAGAGAAAAGAAGGAATAACTTCATGATTATTTATTTTAACAATCGCAAAAATTAATTTAAATTTACATTAAATTTAATGTGTATTTTACTATTCATCGATTGATGATGATGCCTTTATTAGGGAGATACAACTTTAATGGTATACTTAATTAAAAAAAAGGTTAATTACAAGAAATAGATATTTCAATAGACAATAGTGAACAAATGTGTATGGGATCGACTAACAGTCCCCCCCATTTAGTTCCCTAAACGTTCCCCCGCTAACTAACGATCAAAGTACAACTGGGGACCACTAACTGTAATTAACTGTAATTTGTCGAACATCTATTCATCACTAACATTGAAAATATTCATACCTACGCAATGAAGTATTCATACCTACGCAATGAAGTATTCATCACTAAAATTTGTCAAACATCTATTCAACTGGGGATCATTACTTTTCGGGACCAGTAACTGTCAGCCTGAATTGGGGACCACAACCAAAAAGTCACGTGGATCACACCACCAGTGCTACATTCATTGATTAAATTAATTCACATACAAAATGAAAAGTATTCATATATAATTCATCAAGTATTCATACCTAAAATGTCAAGTATTTAAAAAAAAAAACTGGACACATCACTTACTCATCTTTTACACATTTTTCAAGGTGATTTTTTTTTCTCCGTTCATTCTAACCAATATTTCTAACGATCTATGAGGAATTTACAAATCTAAAACCACGAACGTGTTCTACACAATTTTTTCTTTCAAATGAGATCCATGATGACATACTTTTGAGTAATTCTTTTGATTAAATTAATTCACTCCCAAAATGAAAAGTATTCATACCTAATTGAGCAAGTATTCATAGCTAATCGAGCAAGTATTCATACGCCAGTGGGTATTGACAGTTAGATGGGGACCACTAACTGTTGGTCAAAGTCATTAATTAATGATTGACATAGTTAGTTAGAATGGGGAGGATGTTTAGAGGACTGGAGTGCGGCGGACAACATCTTTACTCTTTGTGTATAGGCCTTCAAAATATCTTTTATGCACCTAAAAAGCATGAGTCAACAATGTGACCACATTAATAATTCGATTTTTTGGCATATCCACCTATCTATAATAATCTATAGAGACCAAACATCACTGTTATTACTCTTTTTACTTTAACAAACTAGAATTCTCCACAAAATTAGCTAGATAACAGATAAGGTTTGCCACCAAAATATCGTGACCAAATATTGTCACATGAGACCAGCAAACTATATCAGTTCTGAAATTCACTGGTGTATGAGACAAGAAATAACAAGTATGTAAGAATTACACACTTATTTATCTGAAACTGATCACTCACGCACCACATGTCTATATACCAGTACTTGAACAGAACAGAAGAGACGAGACAAAATGTCGTTAGGTGGTCAAAATCTGAATAAAGAAGTTGGAGTAATGTGACCAATCAAATCGCATGAACCAGTAGCAGTAGACCAGTAGTGTATAGTAATAATTATTAGGCCTACAGTTAAGGTGGTTGAGGGATCAGGATTTAATTTTTGTTGGTCTGTAATCTGTCTGGTCCCATAATCCCATTATACATTAATACAGATAGCAACAAGTAAAAATGAAGAATGCTCAAGGAACAAGATAAAAATCTTAGCACAGTCAAAATGAGCAAAGTGCTTCCATTAATTGTACTTGATCATATCATGTTTATGAGAAAAAAGGAAACAGAAACCAAAGTATGTATATTAAAGATACTTCAAAATTTTGTGGATTTGGTGTTTTGATGTCCATGCCATTTAAATTAAACATGTACATACATCATTGAAGAGAAAAAGGAATAATGAAAGAAGAAGACCGATTAAGAAGCTGACAATGGGGGCTACTGCACCTTGCAAGCGTATAGAAGAAGCGAAAAGCCAAGACGAGCTTCAGGCATTGTGGCTGTGCCGGGGGCAGTGTAAAACATGAAGACGGCAGCATTGGTCCGGGCCCCGGCTCCAGCCCCAAAGAGCCAGCTGTGGACGTCCCAGAGCACCTCAACAGGGGCATCGTCGACCATGATGGTCTGGTTGCCCCTGAATTTCCAGGGTAGCCTCTTCACCTGCATCACGCGCTTCCTGTCGATGCGGATCTCAAGACAGGGCTCCTTTGCCTTGGAGCTGCTGCTGCTGGGGGAGGCGTCGCATTCGCATTCGCATTCGATGGCAATGTCATGCCACCTGCCGCCATCACAGAAGCAGGCCCGGGCAGTGTAGACCTTATTGCCGGAGATATGCTGCTTCTTGGCCACATAGACAGAACTGGGGCCAGGGGTGGGGCTGGGGTTAGAAGCACCGGTTATGTGGTAGGCCTCCTCGGCAAGATCGCCGAGAAGGAGCACCACCTTGAGGTTGGACATAATAGCTACGTAGAAGCCCCCTGATGGCTCTGGCCCAGGGCCGAGGCCAAACTGGGCGGCGGAGAAGTCCCAAAAGACATGAAGCTGGAGAGTGGGCCCACAGTGAGTGCTCTTGGAACCCTTGGGCTTCCACTTGAGCTTGATGTCAAGCAAGGACAGCTGCTGCTTTTTGTAAGCGGCATAATCTGCGATGGAAATGCTGATCCCAACCTGACCTAACACTGTCTTCGACCAGACCACTGTCATCCTGCTTTCTCCGCCCCGCCTGTCACCATGATCTAGCCATGTTCGGTACACGCACGTCACCGCACTCCCGTTCGTGCTCTGCCCAGGAGACGATGAATCCGCGATCTGTACGCCGCTCTCACCGAAACAAGAGAAATCTCTCATTTTCTCTTCTACTCTGAGCGCTTACACTTACAGACTTACAGTGAGTGGGAGTAACTAACAGTGACACAAACAAAGTAAAATGGGTAGTCAAGAATGTTTGATTGCCGCATTGGATAAAGAAATTAAGATCTGATGCAATCCAAGCACAGATCGGAAAAGGGGAAAGCGGTGAAGAAAAAGAAAAGAAAAGAAAAGATTTTAGTCAGTTGGGAAGGAATGAGAAGAAATCGACGAGTGGGAGTTGCTTGTTCGTTGCTTGGAAGAGAGAGAGACACAGTTGGGTTGGGTTGGGTTGGGTTTGGGCCTTAATTACTTTTTTAGTTCTATTTATATTTTATTAACCCAACAATATCTAGATAGAGGAGGGTTCCAATGCACTCTATTTTGGTGCACCTAACGTGCATCCAAAACTCATATTTTTATTTTTAAAGTTTAAATAGTCGATTCGAACCTTCCAACGTGTTCTTCATATTAAAATGTGCTTGGAGACCAAATTTTACATTTTTTGGAAATTTTTTACTATTTTTTCAGAATTTTTGATTAAACTAAACAATAATTTGAAATTCAGCAAAGTGATGATTTTCAAAAATTCTGAAAAAATAGTAAAAAATTTCCAAAAAATGTAAAATTTGGTCTCCAAGCACATTTTAATATGAAGAACACGTTGGAAGGTTTGAATCGACTATTTGAACTTTGAAATGAAGATATGAGTTTTGGGTGCACGTTAGGTGCACCAAAAGAGAGTGCATTGGAACCCTCCTCAGATAGATAATATCTTTTATTAATTATCTCTCTCTCATATATTATCTCATAATACTTTTCCTTAAAAAAATATATTTATAAATTGTTTTATTATGTTTAAAATTTATTTCTATCTTATGTTATTATATAATTTTTTTCCTTAAAAGTTAGATTTATAAAATAAATTCATATTCTGTGGTTCTTTGTATTTCGTCACATTTTTAAGATCTTTAAAGATAATAAAACAATAAAATATTATATTATATTATGAATATTCATCAACATCGTATATATCAATTTATTTTACCCAACTCCACAAGTTTTATTGACATTCATTATTTTAACAATTAACATTTTATCTTTATTTTACAAAAATTATTGAAGAAAATGACATGATTACTTATATAAATTAAACATGAACTAATAATAAAACATACTATATACAAATTATCATGAATAAAATATTCCAAAATTTGCTCATTATATTTCTACGAGTTTAATACAGTTTAAAATGAATGGCAGCCTGTACATATTTTTTTTTTTAAATAGGCATAAGCCGGTTTCATTAATCATGAAACCATAATTACATAGTCATCCATACAAAAAGAGAGGCACCTTGTGCGCCAGTTAGTCTGCATAGCAGAACTCAAAAGAACTAGACAGCAACATAATATGCAGATTAACCAAGCTATATACCAAGCTTGCGATGTATCTAATAACCAAAAATATACTAAGGTAGCAAGTACTAAGCCGCATAGTAAAGGGCTAAGTTGATCTACTAAATACAAAAATTGGAGTTCTGCCGTCTTCACTGTGAGTTGGGCGTCACTGGCGGTTGATAGACCACCATCTCCATAGGCATGTATTGAGCAATAGGTATGGCATCTTCAATTATCGGCATCCAGTCGGTAATCTCGTTTTGCACCTGTGGTGTGACATTTCCTGCCCAATAACCAAGCAAAGACTTAATGAGGAAGATAATATTGCGGGCTGATTTAATTGGACCATTATTAAAACAGTTATCATTTCTATGCCTCCACATGGTCCAGCAAACAGAACTTAAGACTACTAAGAACCCTATTTTTTGAATTGTTGGTAATTGCATAGCAAAATTCAGGATATCCCAAAAAGTCTGCCATTGATGCATAAACTCTTGACTTTTTCCTAGCCAAAACCAAACCTTTTGAATCAATGAACAAGTGAGGAATAGGTGAGTGATGGTTTCATTTTCTGTACAAAATTGACAAGTTTGGTTTCCAGTCCAACCACGTACTGACAAGTTATCTTTAGTTAGAATGGAGTTGTGAGTGACCAACCACATAAACACACGTATTTTCGGTGGGACAGGTAGGGCCCACCAGATCAGTTCTGGTACTAAAGGTAGAATCCCTCGGAAATTTAGAAATTTATATAATGAGTGGGTAGTAAACTTCCCTGTATGATAAGCCTGTACATATTCAAAGAGAGTTACACTTGTCCATACATTTTTTTGTTGTTGAGAAATTTAGATATATGCTCATCAAACTTCATCAATTAGATATTTATCATCAAAACTTTAAAAGTAGTTATTTCCCCATCCAAACTCATTTAATTTATTAATATCCCCATTTATTAATTTAATTAATTAAAAATAATGATTAATATTAATAAAAAAATAGAATGAAATTTTTGTCTTTACTTTCCTTCTCTTTCCTTCGCTGATTATTGGTCTCTGATCTGTTTCTTCGAGTGCCGCTTCACATTACTTCTCCCTATGACATAAGAGAACAGCTTGAGTCTGATATCCATTGGACTCAAATTTGGGTCTGATGGGTTTAGAGACCGTTCGATTCACTTTAAGATTTGTGCGCACGAATTTTAAAGCAGACACGAAAGTTGCGTGCGCGAAGCAGATCGGACAGTCATCGAACTCACTTTGAGTCTGATGGGCATCGGACCCAAATTGGTTCCATGACATAAAACGTTGTTCTATGGGGGCTTTTGTGGAAGAGCTATCTCTGATAGGCAAAGATGAAGTTTGAGCTTCAGACTATGAAATTCTATTTATGATCCAATTGTAAGTATTTTGACCAGTTTTTCTATGCTGGTTATCAGATTCTATTCTGATCACCAAAGCATTAGACCCATAACCCATTATTCCTACTAGATGCATCCTATTTGTATTACGTATATTTTTTTCTTTGTTAAGCTGTAGGGCCAAAAGAAACCGTAACAATCCAAAGGCTGATGATACTTCCACAATATGCAACACCTGTATGAATAAGCAGAGAAACATATTCAATTTCTACACAAAGTAATTATTTATGATTTTAAAGAATTTCTACCACCTTTCGCTTCTGAATCGTCGCCGTCACCGTCAACTATGGATTTCAAAATTTTCAATTCCTCTCCTGTAGTCCCAGACAAATCATGGGATCGTTGAATTTTTAAATTTTTACAAGTTTATCATTATTTAGAACATTAATTATTAAGTGTGTTTTTATAATTTTTTATGAAAAAAATAGAAAAAAACTAATAAGATTGGGTATAATTTTATAATTTTATAATTTTTGAATTTGAAGTATATTTTTATATTTTTTTTGTGAGAAAAAAACAGTAGTAGAAAATATATTTTGAAAACTTTTTTGAACAGAAGGCAAGTGCCCCTCTCCAATTCCAGGTTACTCTGCTCCTGAAATTTTATTGGAAGGTCCAAATCAGATTTGATCGAATTACCTAGGTCCAAACTAAGCTGCCTTAATTTAATCGGAAGTTCAACTCCACGTGAGTCATCTGATCTGAAATATACGGTTTAGATCAGTGTGGAAAAACACAAATCATGATTTCTCTCAGCTGGAGCCTGGAGAGGAGCTGAGTCCTTAGTCCTTACAAAAAGGCCTCACCTGGAAATCCAAGCCGTGATTTTTATTTTTACCCAAAAAAAATATATTTTAATATAAATAATCAGGTTTTTAAAATTTTTTATTTCTACCAAAACCGCTAGGATTATCAGCGGTTCGAATTAAAAATTCAAACCGCTAGGAATATCAGCGGCCTGAATTCTTAATTCGAACCGCTAGGATTCCTAGCGGCCTGAATTAATAATTCAAGCCGCTGATATTCCTAGCGGCTTGAATTCTTAATTTTATTACAAAGTATTATTTTATTATTTTATTACAAACAGCTGATATAAAATTTCATTTATTATTTTATTAAATGGTAATTTTTCACCGATAACTCTAGAAATTTATTCACCGATAACCCTAAAGTTATTTTTATTACAAAGAATTATATTATAAAAACTTATCAATAATATAAAATTTCATTTATTATTTTATTAAATGGTAATTTTTCACCGATAACCCTAGAAATTTATTCACCGATAACCCTAAAGTTATTTTTATTACAAAGAATTATATTATAAAAGCTTATCAATAATATAAAATTTCATTTATTATTTTATTAAATGGTAATTTTTCACCGATAACCCTAGAAATTTATTCACCGATAACCCTAAAGTTATTTTTATTACAAAGAATTATATTATAAAAACTTATCAATAATATAAAATTTCATTTATTATTTTATTAAATGGTAATTTTTCACCGATAACCCTAGAAATTTATTCACCGATAACCCTAAAGTTATTTTTATTACAAAGAATTATATTATAAAAGCTTATCAATAATATAAAATTTCATTTATTATTTTACTAAATGGTAATTTTCACCGATAACCCTAGAAATTTATTCACCGATAACCCAAAAGTTATTTTTATTATAAAGAATTATATTATAAAAACTTATCAATAATATAAAATTTCGGTGAAAAATTACCATTTAATAAAATAATAAATGAAATTTTATATTATTGATAAGTTTTTATAATATAATTATTTGTAATAAAAATAACTTTAGGGTTATCGGTGAATAAATTTCTAGAGTTATCGGTGAAAAAGTACCATTTAATAAAATAATAAATGAAATTTTATATTATTGATAAGTTTTTATAATATAATTCTTTGTAATAAAAATAACTTTAGGGTTATCGGTGAATAAATTTCTAGGGTTATCGGTGAAAATTACCATTTAATAAAATAATAAATGAAATTTTATATTATTGATAAGTTTTTATAATATAATTCTTTGTAATAAAAATAACTTTAGGGTTATCGGTGAATAAATTTCTAGAGTTATCGGTCAAAATTACCATTTAATAAAATAATAAATGAAATTTTATATTATTGATAAGTTTTTATAATATAATTCTTTGTAATAAAAATAACTTTAGGGTTATCGGTGAATAAATTTCTAGGGTTATCGGTGAAAAATTACCATTTAATAAAATAATAAATGAAATTTTATATCAGCGGTTTGTAATGAAATTTTATATCAGCGGATTATATCAGTGGTTTGTAATAAAATAATAAAATAATGCTTTGTAATAAAATTGAGAATTCAAGCCGCTAGGAATATCAGCGGCTTGAATTATCCGCTAGGAATCCTAGCGGTTCGAATTAAGAATTCAGGCCGCTGATATTCCTAGCGGTTTGAATTTTTAATTCCAACCGCAGATAATCCTAGCGGTTTGGGTAGAAATAAAAATCTTTTAAAAACCTGGTTATTTATATTAAAATATATTTTTTTGAGTAAAAATAAAAATCACGGAAATCCAAGTATGCATGGGCTTTTATATTAGCAAATAAATATTAATAATAGTTTAAGTGAGGGGATTTTGGGCCTTGAAATAGACTTTTGGGCCTTTATTCCAGTGCATTACACGCGCTCCACGTGAGTCTGGAAACTCGAGAACATCTCTAGTCAAAAGTCAAAATCAAATGAAAAAAAATTGAAACGGGGTTGGATACATACAGCGTTAACTGTTAAAGAGCACAGTTACTTTACTTACATTACACTAGCTTGTAGCATAGAGTTGAGGTTGTTTGTTTTGTGATGGGCAAATATGTTCTGAAACAATATTCTTTGAGTGTGTTTGGATCAAAAGAATAATGCAAACATACTTTTTTTTTTCTATTTTTTTATTTGTGATTAAAGGCCCGCAGCATCTTTTAAATGCTAAGAATAACCTGCTACGAAAATTTGTGCCACTCCACTAAATCTGTTGTTCTCATGAGGCAAGCATACTAATAACAGTTGTAACAGTTTATTAAAGTTTAGTCAAAGCTTAGATTAGTCAACTCTCCGTAACAGAATTAGTTAGGATTGGTAGATGACAATCACTGATGTAATTCTCCTCTATATAAGGACATTGTAACAGAGCTGAATAGAATCAAGAAATAAAGATTCATTCTATTCTGTTGTTCTCATGAGTCATGAGGCAAGCATACTGATATTTAAATAGTATGGAAAGAATATTGCAAGAATACTGTGTGGGAGAATAGTTCTAGAAGAATCCTAATATTTGAATGGTATGTAAAGAAAATTAATTTTATGCTATTTTCCAATTAAATTGAATAAATAGGGCATCAAAATATTTTATAATTTTTTTTGTAAAATCGATATTCTGCAATTTAATTTTAGTACATCAAAATAAATTAAATAAAGTGTGTGAATTTTTATAGTATTCCGTGCAATGGAGTTAATATTTTGTCGCAAAGGATAAAGTGTCGTAAAAAACTATATATTGTACACTTTTGATTATTGGTGTAATTATATTCTTAAGAAAATTTATAATTGTAGTTAATCAGTCATAGTTTTATATAGCTACTATTTTATTCATCAATAAAATAATACATTAGCTGATTAGCAGCACAATTTTCGAGAAACATACTCTTTGTGTGCTTAAGTTGCCTGTTCTGGACGGTTTGAAGGAGTTTGTTTTAATTTGGAATTCAACTAATTAATACCGTGTTAACATGGGTTAACCAATGTATAAGAGCTAGTTTTAGTTCTTTGCGTCTTCTATAGGATTAAAATTAAACATCCAAAATTATTAAATAAGCTTGTATTATAACATTAAAACATATTAAAATTTAACATTAAGACCGATATTTTAGTCATAAATTTAAGGAAGAGAATCTGCTGCGATCCCTTAAATCCCTGTTTTTCTAAATCCAGCTGTTGAATTGTTTCGAGATGCGTGCACAGAAAAATTAGCTGTTTCGAAATGCGTGCACAGAAAAAATTAAACGGTTGGATTAGAAAAAACAGAGATTTTAGGGTTACTGTACTCAAACTTCGGATCGCAGCAGATCCCAATCCGAAATTTAACCAATTCAAAAAAATTTATAATGGAATAATACCATTTGGATATTCATTTCTTCTTTTGGAAAAAGTAAACAAGGCAATTCTTGAATCTTAGTAACTCTTGGTCAAATCTTTTATTTTGATCAAAGTTTAATTCACTATTAATTTGTTATAAACTATTATGACGAAATTTAATGGACTAAATGGAGGAAAGGAAAAAAACTGTATTTTGCACGTGCGGAGTGGACACGTGTCCAGGAAAACTGCATTTTGCACGCCAAGTACACTTATTATTTATTTCCTTCCTGGACTCGGAGTTGCTAGTCTTATTTTAAGTTTTTAATCTCTGAGCACTCTATTGGCATATAACTCAAATTTCATCGTTATATTTTTATGATTTAATTTCGCACTAAATTATGATTAAAATAACAATAATTCAAACCCTTCGCCTACTATAAGAAAACAAAGACAGTCCTATATAAACTCCATCCGACCATATTTTTTTTCTCAGTATTTGGCGACGTAACTTTTATTATTGTCATTTTCACTTAGTCAATTTCATTATATTTCAATAATAGTAACTTCACAAAGAAATGCATAGTAATTAGGATCTTGAATGAAAGATTGAGCTCAATTAGGGAAATTTAAGAAACCTAAATTAAACATGAAACAAAAGGAAGAATTACCGCAAATATAAAAAAAAATATTAATTTCAAAATCTATACTCTGTTTGACAAGATTTCGAAAATTGTCCAAACCGCAGATTTGTTTCCCGATTTTAGGCCGAATTACCGCAAATTTATTTTCCGGTTTTGGAATTCCAGAACTGGGAAATAATTTCCAGTTTTGGTTTTGGAATTTCTAATATTTTAATACAAAAAATAAATAAATTATAACATTTTCTGTTTTAAAAAAAAACTTAAAACTGAAAATTTATTATCCTTTTTTGAATTCCAAAACCAAAACCGCAATTTTCTTTTGCGGTTTTGGAATTCCAAAACCAAAATCACAATCTTTTTTTACGGTTTCGGAATTCCGAAACTGAAAAATAAATCTGCAGTAATTCGGCCTAAAATTGGGAAATAAATCTGTAGTTTGGATAGTTTTCGAAATCTTGGCAAACAGTGTGTAGATTTTGAAATTTAATATTTCTTTTGAATATTAATAAAAATTTCGGAAGGAAGAAACGTAACAAGCATGTGTGGAAGTGAGAATATAATTGTTGTTGTAACAGAGGGAAGGTTTAGAAAATATAAGTATACTTAATTTCACGTAGAAGTTGTTGCAATAATCATATTAGAAAGGTTAAAACTTAACAGAGCTTAATTACATTATAGAGCATCTTACAAATTTCATTGCTAACAAAACCATAAAAAAAATAAACAAAAATAAGAGAAAGGAACAACCTTTCTTCCAACGCAATCAATACCTTAACCCTCCATGCAACCTTAGAAGAACTCTTTCTCTCTATATTATTCCAAAGGGTATTATATTAAACCTCCATTCACTCAAACCCTATACCATCTCCAAATTAAATGGCTTCAAAAATCATGACAACCATACAAATTCTCATTGCCCTCTTGGTAATACCACTCATCAAAGCACAATGGCAACCAAATTCCTTTGAGGCCTCCTTGTTGCACCAAGCATGCTTCAACACGGAGAACCGCACCGCATGCCTATCCCGCATCAGTACTGCACACCAGCAAGGTGCCGGTGGCCCCATACCGATCCTACATGCAGCAATAAATGGTGCCCTTGAAGAAGCGACCGAAACCATTGAGCACGTGTCGGACATGTCAGCTGTGTCAAATGACGTTAGGGAAGAGATGGCGGTGCGTGACTGTGTTGAGCTTCTCGGTTACTCATTAGATGAGCTGAAGTGGTCCCTTGAGATGATGGAAGAAATCGACCCGGCAGTCGGGAATTCACACCGTGAGGAGAGCCTGCGTTCGTGGCTTAGCGCGGCACTGTCGAACCAAGAGACGTGTATGGAGGGGTTCGACGGGACCGACGGCCGCCTTCATGTCCATGTGGAGCGCAAGGTTGGTCCATGTTTTTGTCTGATAATTAAATTAAGAAAGACGGTTTTGTTATCTAACTTGTTAAACTATGTCATTAATTTAAAGGAAATAAACACCTTGCTGAATTCAAGGACAGAAAATAATGAAGAGACAAGAAAAGCAGTTCCTGAAACAAACAGGACAATTAACATTTAAAAATTGTTATTTAGTTAGTTACACTGACCAAATAATTACGTAATTTAAAAGCTTAAGTTGAAACAAATTGGTTTTGAGAAGCAAGTCAAACGTAAATGTGTTTGACATGAAATTGCACGGTAATATTTGACTTTACTGGTTAATTTGACTGCCAAACTGCTTTTGACTCTTTATATTCATAGCGGTTTATTAATTTTGAATTTAAATTAATTTATTTTGAGATGGTATCTTTTAGAAAAGTTGAGCTTCCATTCTTCATCCCAAATTTTCCAATCTTTCTCACAAATAAATAAATAAACGAAGCTTTGAGATGGTGCCTTCAAAGAATACGATTCTTGCTCCTATACTGGAACAAAGTTTGCATATACCTTGCTAACAAAATTATAAATCTAAATTCTTATCTTAACAGGTAAGGCAATTGACACAGCTAGTGAGCAACATCCTAGCTCTGCATAAGCGCCTGCGAAGCATCATTCCACACATGGCGCACGAAAACAACACCGGTAGTGCAACCTTCGATTTGCCGCCACTGCCAACCTGGCTGACAAGAGATGATGAGGAGCTGATGCACAAAAGAAGGAGATCGGTCCATGCCGATGCAGTCGTGGCGTTAGATGGTACTGGACATTTCAGATCGATCGGCGAGGCGATTAACAATGTGCCGAGCCATAGCTCAAGGAGGTATGTGATATATGTGAAACAAGGGGAGTATAAGGAGAATGTGGATGTGAAGAGGAAGAGGAGGAATATCGCATTGATCGGGGACGGCATGGGCAAGACGGTGATATCGGGGAGTCGGAGCTTTGCCAGCGGATGGACAACCTTCAGGAGTGCTACTTTTGGTGAGAATTCTAGCTAATAACCGGTACCATACTACCATCATACCCAAAAAAAAAAAAGATAAAAGATAAAAAAGAAAGGAACTGGATTTCGTCTGAAGTTTTTTGGACAACTTTTATTCAGTCGGACCTAATCACCTAAACCGTCGGATCTGGAAATTTGTGCAAACGAATTAGAACTTAATAAATTTAAATGCCTCAATAAATCTAAATTTTCCATACAAATTTTGATCATACTAATGGGATGATTTAGATCTAGTCAACGCCGGTCAAAGAGAAAATGTATTGGGCTGAGGATCTAGTCAACGCCGGTCAAAGTATACTTGTAGAGGAATTAAAATTGAAGAAGGGGTAGTTGTAGAACCCAAGTCTAATCAACGCCGGTCAAAGTATAGGCATCCAGACAACCTCTAGAAATATTTATACACCGCAATTTTGTTGGAATACAAAAATGTTTTTAGTAAAACCAACATTAACCAAATCTTTTTTGAAAATAGAAATGAAGATCTTTACCTTTCAAATCAAATCTAATACTCTATTATTACACCAAATAATATTTCTCATTCAGATTTTAAACCTATAATTAATCTCTCATATCAGAGAATATGTGCTTTTACCACTAGATCTAAAGCCGGTGGTTCTCGACCAAAGATTAACCAAATTTTAGTAACTTCTTTTTATTGATGTCTAAGCAAAACATCATTTTGGTTATAATTAGTGGTTCTGGCCGCAATGACAATCCATTTTGTGCAAATCGAAAATGTAGATGGCTTCCTTCAATAAATATTTCATAAACCTTTTAATTACCGAAGTAATTAACAATATATGATCCATGGTACATACTTAACCACCAATAAAGACACTTCAAATTTCTAAAAGTTCCTTTTCTTTTGCAGCCGTCTCAGGGCCGGGATTCATAGCGAGGGATATAACCTTCCGGAACACTGCCGGCCCACAGGGTCGCCAGGCGGTGGCATTGCGTGTCGACTCCGATCGCTCTGTCTTTTACCGATGCAGCATCGAGGGATATCAAGACACTCTATATGCACACTCCCTTCGCCAATTTTACCGTGACTGCAACATTTACGGCACGGTCGACATAATATTCGGGAATGGCCTCATTGTAGTTCAGCACTCCAACATCTACAATAGGATTCCGCTGCCGGGTCAACAGGTAACAATCACTGCGCAGAGTCGTAAAGACCCGAACCAAGACACCGGTTTCTCAATGCAGGACTGTTTTGTGGATGCCACATATCCTACGTACCTTGGACGCCCGTGGAAACCCTACTCGAGAACGGTTTTCATGCAGTCGTATCTGGGCCCCCAGGTCAAACCTGCGGGGTGGCTCGAGTGGTACGGGAATTTTGGACTCGATACTCTGTTCTACGGAGAGTATATGAATCATGGCCCCGGTTCAGGACTCGGTGGGAGGGTTAAATGGCCTGGATATCACATTATAAAAGATCCGGCGATGGCGGCTATGTTTACCGTGCGCCGGTTTATTAATGGGCTCTCGTGGTTGCCAAATACTGGGGTGATTTTCACGGCTGATTTGGACGGATGAGTACAGAGTACATAATATATTTTGATAATTTCTCTCCTTTGTTTTCCTTTTTTGAAGCCTGGTTTAATGGTATATTTCTTCTTTAATTTTTTTATTAGGATTATCATAGAGAAATTTTTTAGATTAATATGGATTAGATGTATTCAATTATTGCTTACAAAAAGTTTGTGGACTGTTCAATTTAACCAGAGAGCCAGAGAGGTATAGTGTCAGAATATTTACTTTGACAAATTAGTTCTATATTTGTTCGTATACCGAATGTAGAAATATTTCTCTATGGATTAATACTAATGTATGAACTTTTATCTCATTGTTTATGTTGGCATAATTAACAATTTACTACTTGACAAGAAATTCGAATGCCTTTCTTTATCTTATTATATACCAGAAGGTTTTTGTAATATTTTATGACAATTATTTATATTATTAAATTTCAAAATTATAACACTTAAATGTTGTATATATGTTGATAGACATTATTATTTTTGAGGAGGGTTCAAATGCACCATAATTTTTGTGCTTCAATATGCTCCACATTCTTTATCTCTCTTTTTAAAGTCCGAACAGTCGATTCACCATTAAATCAATATCTAATGGTTCTAATTACACGTGACTCGCGTGACTACGCGTCGTGCCGTGCCATGACTAAATCTTTCACGTGCTGTGTCGTGCCGTGCCAATAGAGATAGGTACAATATCACGTGTCGTGTCGTGCCGTGACTACGTGTCGTGCTGTGCCGTGTCACCTATCTATTTATTGATATATTGATTAACAATGATTGAATTTCATTTAGAGAAAATTAATGCAAGTTTGATGTAATTACACCGTGACAATAAATGAAATTCCTCTCATTTTACAATTATTACTCTATTAATCAATTGTATTAATTGAACACAAAGCAGACCATTCATAACTTCAATACCATTCATTACTCAATTGTGCTGCATTCCCTTTTACTCTTGCGAGATAAGTGTAGGTCCGATGCCCATCGGACCTACTTTGGTTCCGATAGGCAGATCTACCGTAGGAGAACGGAGTAATTTGTGCGCACGAATCTTGAAATATACACGCACGGATTTTAAAACATTTTGCACGAATCTAAAAGAAAATCGATGGTGATTAAACCCGTCGAACCGAGGTAGGTCCGATGCCCATCGGACCTACTCTCAAGTCTACTCTTGCATTTACTTCTCTTTAAAAGGTAAAATAAAATTGAAGGAACAGTCTCATATATTGCTTTGACTACAAAATGTGGATGCATTGGCAATATAATAAAAAAGTGTTTCATTTCTTGAGTAACAGAGGACACCGAAGGGGGAAAACAGAGAAATTGAACGAGATATACATAATTCATGTATTCAGATATAAAGATGTGTGGTTATAGCTCTTTTCTATTTTCTCCGAATTTGTACACCTAAGGTAACATAATATTTCTGTTTGGATCTGGACCATCCAATCAGAATCTGCACGACTATTAAAGCATCTTGTACGTTCCACTTCAGACCAAATTGGCCTAGATTCTGATCGGACGGTCGTGATCCAAACAGAAATATTCTGTTACCTCAGAGAATATGGATTCATTTTCTCCTCTATCGAAGGCAAATAAGAAAATAAATAAAATCTCTCTTTTCCATCAAACACAAAAGTTTCTGTTAATGAAGCTTTTTTTTTTTAAAATAGAAAATTTTCCATTGGCCACTACAATTGAGAAAAGAGATGAAAACACATTTCTATCCTTAAGGCAGTTACAATTTGAATGCAAGGCCTAGGGAGCTACTTTTTAATATTTTTTAATAGTAAATGATTAGCTTGATATGATATAAGATGAGGAAATATTACAGGGAAAAATCAGTAAAAATAAAGAAATACATAATAAAAATTAAAATGTGGCGTTTCCATTTTGTTTGACGTTTCAAGGTCAAAACTTAAACTTTGTTATTGGGGCTATCAATTCTTAATTTGACTTGATGGGTCAACTCGAATCCAATTCAATTCGATACTTAACTATTGATAAATGTGTTGAGTTTGAGCCGACATTTTTATTAATATCCAAAGTTTAATACAAATTATTATTTATGCTCAGAATCCAGTTCAATATCGAAAAATGCTCAAACCGGTCAGAAAATGGCCGGCTTACTCCCCCTCTAAACCGGCCATTTCTGGCCGGCTTAGTCTTTTTATTTTTATTTTTTTTTACCGCAAAAACTCTATAAAATGGCACCCCTCCCTTCATCCCAAGGCACACAGCCCGAGGCAGCAGCGCAATTACTGTTAAGGTAATTTTTTATTATTTATTATTATTATTATTTTTTATTTTATAGAATAATTAATTATATTATTAAAAAATTAAATTTAATTAAAAAAACCCAATACCCAATACCCAAAACCCAATACCCTAAACCCTAAACCCAATACCCAATACCCAATACCTAATACCCTAAACCCTAAATCCTAAACCCTAAACCCTAAACTCAATACCCAATACCCTAAACCCTATACCCTATACCCAAAACCCAAAACCCAAAACCCAAAACCCTATACCCTATACCCTAAACCCTATACCCTATACCCTATACCCAAAAAGAGGTAGTAATCTGTCAATTGTTTACTATTTAGTTACCTGACAAATGTTTACCATTTAGTAACCTGACAATTGTTTACCATTTTCTAAAATGTAGTTTGTTTACTATGGCCTTTATTTCATTACACTATAGTGGGAAGATGCTTACTAATGCACAAGGGGCTTATTACAACAAAGATGCATCTCATTCATTAATGATTCCAGATGACATCTCACTTTTAGACCTGAAATTCATAGTTTACACACACACCGGTTACAACCTAGAAATGTAGGACCTAGAATTGGCAACCAGATATTGCCATCCCTCCAGCGGAAAATGGATGGTTGCGAAACTGGTAGATGAGAGTACGTGGAGAGGCATGTTCGGTTATTTGAGGTCCGAAGGAAATTTTCTAATAGAAATATTTGCTAGAAGAGTTCCGGTAGAACCCGGGGTTGGAAGTTCAAGCTCTGGATCAGCGGCACCACATTATACCCCACAACCAGAAACATACATACGTGACTCCACCTTACCCCTCAATGAACCTGACCCAGAAACCTACAACTACGTCACTCCACCAGCACCTCAACAAAGACACTTAGTTTCATCCCCACCTAGACACCATCGAGGCAGACCAAGACACTCAGTTTCAACTCCACCTAGATCCGTAAATACGGCTCCTTTACCGTTACCTCCAGTATCACCTTACCCAGACCTGCACTAGTAGACGATGCAACCTGCCCGGACTTTGAAGATATTAATGAAATACCGGAGGACGATCTGAGGAGCGGGGATGAATTTGAGGGAGAAATGTGGGGGGATTCAGATCACGTGGACGGTTGCGGTGAAGACGGGCCGGTTGAAACAGAGCCATCTGCTAGGCCATCTCGTAAGGCATCTTTCGCAAGTGGTTTATTTCGGGGATTAAATTTTAGACGTGGTAGTAATATGTGATTTATATGCATGTTTGTAAAAATTGTGTGGACTCTATTTACAATTTGTGTGTACTTTATTATTTTGTACGAAACTACTAAACAAGAAGTAATGAAATTAATTATTACTCAAAGAAATTACAACCTAATCCATCCAACTACAATAAAATACTAATTCTTAGTCTTTTTATAGAGTTTTTGCGGTTTTAAAAAAAAAAAAAGTACTAAGCCGGCCAGAAAATGGCCGGCTTAGGGAGGGAGTAAGCCGGCCATTTTCTGGCCGGTTTGGACATTTTTCGATATTAAACTGGATTTTGAGCATAAATAATAATTTGTATTAAACTTTGAATATTAATAAAAATGTCGGGAGTTTGAGTACGGGGCTAAAATATTTTATTTATTATAAAAGAGTTGGCCCAAGTCATGGCCCATTTACCCGTCTCGACTTGTTGAATTATAAACAAAGAAGAAAAATTTAACAAGTACATAAGAGATTACGTGAGAAAAAAATGCTTTGTCCATATGAAATTAGCCAGCAAGTCTAAAATCCCCTCATCAATTAAAGGAAGTTTTGCTAGAAATGCTCTTGTCAGCATTGTAAAATTTGTTCCATCGACCACCACTATTGTATTTTTAAACGCACCAAATGAAATTAGGTAACAAAAAATACGCCTTCAAACGAAGTGACTTTCGTACTTCGTAGTCAAATTTTATTCGGAGAATTCTTTGCGTGTCCATGCCTGGCTTAGTGGCTTCAAAAGAATCAGAAAAGTATAAGTTCCCGTACAAAATCGATCGGAAAGTGATAAGGGAATTAGAGTATCTACGTCTTTGAAACTCTTAGAGTTTCTAAATAACTGTTAACTGCTTTTAAGAAATTATAAACTCTGGAGTTTTTAAATTTTTACATCTCTGAAATTAATTTTAGAGTTTCTAATAAGCCACATCATCAGTAAATTAAAATTGATAAGCAATATCAGCAGTAGATTAAACTAATTTTAGCGAATACAGGCTAATCGTTTTGCCACGTCAGAATTTATGAATGATTTCTTAATAAGAAATTATTAAGCAAAGTTGCTAAATAAGAAATCCATCTACATCTCTGAAATTGGTTTAGCAACTGCCACATCATATTAGAAACTCTAATAGTTTCAGTGATGCAGATGCTTAGGGACAGGATATAATTTTTATAATATTTAGAAATTATATAAAATAATATAAAATATTAGATTGATAGGTGAAATTTTAATATAATAGAAGGAACCGAACCACTTCTTTGACTTCTTTAGATGCCACATCAAAACACTGCACCAAACTGTAGCCCACATCAGAATTCGGTATTTTTAAGGACACCACAAAATTTAAAGGGAGAAGAAAAGGTGCACTGCAAAATTTAATGGACTACTAAAAGAAGCACAGGCTTCGGTTTCTTTAAATATGAGATTTTCTACAACGATGGTAAGTTGGTAACATATAGGATGCACTAACATAAAAATATGAAGGAACCCAACTAATGGTTCGGTTTCTTCTATTGTATCAAATTTCCTGTTAATCTATCTAATGTGCTATATTATTTTTAAATAATTTCTAAAACAAAAATATTCTGAATTATAAATGACTGGACTGAATCTCTGATCGTTTGTGGCTACAGTTGGTGTAACTGTATAAAATTACTTTTTTTTTTTTTCTTATAAGAGATGAGAATCAAAGTCACAATCAACTTTCTTGTCGCTGTCAGCTCCGATTCTGTAGTTCTGTGATTTTATCTACATTAATTACTTATGCTTTTTTTTTTTTTCCTTTTTTCATTTTGCTGTTGCTGTTGTATCTTTCTGAAACCAAGAATTTTTTATTCAAATTTCAAATTTATAATCTTTTACACAGAAGATATTGTTATTGTCACTAGAAAAAAGAAGAAGCTAGTTGTCAGTATTAATATTTTTTTTATTTTGGTTATTTGGAGAAGTTGGTCGCAGGCTGTTAAAATTGGTATCTGGTGTAAGTATATGTTTATAAAAGCATATGTAGAAATAAAAGTATGTTTTGGAAAAACAAAAGTAGAAACATTTATTATTGATTTTTTTCAAGTCACGAGAATAAATCCCACTCTCTGATTCTATATATGCGATTCCACCACGTCATTTACTCTGATTTCAAAATGCGTAACTAATTTAAATCATAAATGCTATGGTATCTCAAAAAGGCGTTGTGATCAGAATATGATGCTTAATATAAGAATAAAAAAGAACTCAAAGATGAAAACTTATTACAGAGAAACACTTAACAAGTTGATTAGTTGCCACTTGCCAGCATGTACACATGATTAAGTATGTTTTTTTTTTTTTTTTTTTGAGATGTTGCAGTAGCAGTGTTGGTTAGGAGAAAAAAAGTCTAAAATTGTAGTTAAAATTTAGAAAAAAATATGCTTATTTTTTGTCATTTTTTTTTTATTTGAGAGATACACGCGGTGTTGCACTTGATGAGTTGTATGTACACGATGAATTTGTATGCTTCTGTGATGTCATGAACGAAACCTATTTGAGATACATTCGACGACCTTTTTTAGATAAATGGATATGGATCCAAATCCAATTAGTTCCATATATAGACCAAAATAAAAAAGAATCCTCATGCTCCTTTAATGTCATTTAATGGTCATAAATTTCAGTGACCTAAGTTAGGGGTGATTGCATACAACAAGAATTTTTCATTTAAAAAGAATGATTTTTTTTTTAAAAGATCTTTAATTACACTTTGCCTATCTCATGCGCAGGCACTTTAAGAAATTGTCAAATAAATTAATTGATTGTAGACTCTATATAACATAATTATCATGCGTTTGCTAAAAATATTTGGTAAAATATTTTTGTGCTTAGCATAAATTGAAACAAAGTTTTCTGAAAAATAGAAAAAGTTAAATTAAATTCATGAGGCGAATCAAATTGAGCAAAGCAAACTATGAAGTAATTTATTCCTATTTTAAGAAGCAATGCATGCATTCTTTCCTCTATGATTCGACTATGAATCAGTCTCCTAATTGTTAGTTACATTATGAATGCTCTGAATATATAAAATGAAATGGATGTCGACATGTATCAATTATTCGATTGCATTGACTAGCAATTAATGGATTAAATCATTATTTTTTTGCACCAAGGCATCAAAAGGAAAAAAAGAAACAGAATTATAATGAGATTTATTTAAGAGAAAAAGGTTTTTGTACTCAACCTTCTTTATTCATTTTTGACCTAGACTTATCTGAAGAGGTTTAAACTGTCGGTCCCCACTAATTAACGGCCACCCCTTTTAAAACTTTCCTTCCGCAGATATTTTCTTTTTTTGAATTTCCTTTTTTGAATTCCGATCTTCTTCTTTCCATCTTACGTGATTTCGTGGCGATATTTCATTTTTCTTCGCCATTTTCTTTTTCAGTTCGCGATTCCTTCCGATTCAGGAAGCTTCAGTTGTGTCTCCTATAATCCAAGGTTCCGTCGTGTCTCCTATAATCCAAGGTTCAATCGAAGTGATAATCCAAGATTTAGGCGTGTCTCTGATAATCCAAGGTTCAATCAAAGCGATAATCGAAGGTTCAGGCTTGTTTTCGATAATCCAAGGTTCAGTCGAAGCGATAATCCAAGGTTCAGGTGTGTCTCCGATGAACGCGTATCCTCTGCATTAACTCAAAATGGAATCTTTTGAGTTAATGAATCTCAACCATCCGATTTTAAACGGAGCCAATCCGGATCCTGCCTATAACATAGGGGTCTTTCAATATTAGTGCAGATCTAGTTCGCACGAATTTAAAACAGATCGGACGGTTGAAATTCATTAACTCAAAAGATTCTCTTTTGCGTTAATGCAGAGGATACGAATTCTTCTCCGATAGGATTGAAGAGGAAATCGAAATAGAAATTGAGTGAGTTCTTTACTGATCTATTTAAGTTTCGTTCATTCTATTGTTTTGAATTGATAATGGCGATTTCCTTCCTT
Source organism: Carex myosuroides (assembly GCA_028015225.1). Taxonomy (NCBI): domain Eukaryota; kingdom Viridiplantae; phylum Streptophyta; class Magnoliopsida; order Poales; family Cyperaceae; genus Carex; species Carex myosuroides. The sequence goes on from CM051474.1 coordinate 12,781,666, forward strand.
CTATTTAAGTTTCGTTTTCTTAATGTTGTTGATTTGATAATGACGAATTAAAAAAAAATAATAAAAAAAAATTTATTTTGATGCAAAAAAATTAATTTTGTATAATTTTAGGTGTTATTTGTAAATAACTGCAAGTTTGAGAAGTGATTCGTTTTTCAAATCTTCTAGAAGTTGTCAATCTAAAAGTACAACATGTGGTCCCGTTGAAAGTACAGTCGGAAGTACAAGTAGTTTGCTAGTTGTTAACGGTTTGCAACTAACTTGGGACCACTTGCAAGGGTCGCTGGTTGTTTGAATTTTGAAATACGTATTATACATGATTTGTTGTTGAAGATACCATATTGATAGTAGAGTTTTACAATATTCACGCAAGTCAAATAATAATTTTTTGGATAAAAACTGGATACAGAAGTTTAGATACAATTAGTCGCTTCCTTTATTTAATATGGCGAGTAGCGTTGAGTTTGCTTCGGTATTGAATCCCTAGAAATGTATTTCTCAATAACATTTTCTTCCACAAAAAATAGAAAGAAAACTAGAAGTATGCCTCGCGTTGCTTCGGCATTCATCGTGGTGAGTCGGTGATAGGTTGAATTCAGATATTGTACATATCATTAAAGTATTTGATAAATATAAAAAGGATAGTACAACTATATATATAGATGCAAGTATTACATGGAAGTACAAATTTACAAAACAGTCTCAGCGTTAATGTTGAAGTACTCTTTGTTGCAGCATATAGAACAATTCATGTTAATTTCCTGTAGATAAAAATGCACAGCTCGTCTATGCTTTTCCTTGATAAGTCTCAACCTACAATGTTGTAACATATAGTAAATGAGGCAATGGTTCTTAATTCCATAAAGAAGCATACTTAGAAAACAATATACAACTTGGAAAGTAGCATACTTGGCCTATAGTCCTAGAAGAACGGATAACTGAATATGCCACATCATATATCTTGTATTTCCTATGTCAGTTAAGGTAAACTTTTAATTTGATAAATTATAACTTATACAAAGACAAAGTATGTGACCATAATAAGGTAGACAGAGATTCAAACCCAAGTAGCTTAATGCTTTTAGTTTGTAGAAGCTTTTGCAGCTTCTCCTCCTATAGGGTCAAGAAAATAAATAAAAATAGAGGAAAGAAAGAATTAAACAAAAGACTCATCAAAGAAAATACTTGAGCAAAGACATGGAACCAAAAGCTTTTTACTAATACATAATCAAAGCACAAACAGATAAACATATGGTGATTCAAAGGAGCTTTTTACTTTCTCTTTAAATCCTGAATAGATAAACAGATGGTGATTCAATCCAATATAAAATGTAGAATAAAAGAAATTAATTAAAGTCTAATGATTAAGTACCTTATCTTTCCCCTTTGATTTATTTTTCTTATAACCAGGCAGAGTAGACACATTGCTTCCATCCCAGTTAAGAGTTGTAAATTTAATTAAAAGAAACAAAGACAAACCCATTACTGGTGGGCACCTTAATTAATTTTCAACTTCAAAATTGAGAAAATAAATAGAAACAGAGATAGCAATCAATTGTAAAGGACAAAGGTCGTACATACTGTCCAACATTCGGACTCAGCAAATTGCCCATGCTGGTGATCCTAATTAGCAAATTTGAAAAGATAACATAATAAAAATGAGAAGATTAAAGTCAAAAGAAACTTTTATGGCATTCAATGACAATAACATTTACAATTTCAAATACAAAATGTAAATAAGATGCCATAGGTTCAAGATATATGGGTAAGTACGGTAATTAACCAGGCATACCAGATAAGAAGGCATTAGACCCATGCATGACAATTCCCTTGTTAGACTGGAGAAAAGCCCGGTAACAACCACATTGCTTTTTTCATTTTTCTACTACATATAAAGCAAACTTCATCACTAAAGATGGAAAAATGTCCCAAATCAGGGGTGGGGTGGGAAGGGACATTAATGGCACTGCACCACTTTGGTTAATTACAAATGAAAGAGGCAATTTACCAAGTAAGGTGATTCTTATTTCAAAATTATGATAATAAAAAGGGGGCAAAAAGAACTGATTGAGTTTCTCAAGCTTTTCATGAGATTTGTTGTTCTCATTTTCATTTGCACAAAGATTTAAGAATCATGTTCAATTTGTCGGAGCTAGGTTCTCTAACCTTATCGTCGCTGGAAGTACAATCAGAGATGAAAAGAGCCAAAGGTAGTCTAGCAAATTAAGAAAGAATAAAAAATAGAAACAACAAAATGTAGCGAATTAGGCACAAATTGAATATAATAGAATAGAAAAATAAGAGTAAATTACATCAGATATTCCAGAATAAAGGCATATTAACTAATTGTAAGAACATAATTCTTGTAAGAATATCAACTACTGGTGTCTTACTTGGAAATATAAAATACCGAAAAGGTATATCAAACAATTCAGTCAATATGTGATTTATAATCTACAAATAAAATGATTTTCTAATTTCATGTGCCTTTCCATACATAGCCTCAAACTCCTGAACTGAACAACCACATATCATTTTGAAATGAAATATCTCATCAACCACATACATTCCTACGTATCACAATTGATAAAACTCTACCATTATTTTTTTTTCTAAAACCTAAAACTAATTGCACTTTTCAGAGAACATATTTGAGATAATTTTGGAAGCTGATCAAGAAGTTCACAGGATTTCTTAATAGAATTTAGTTAAACATATCAAACCCACAAAAACACAAATTATTATGTTTCTTTTAGTTTGGATTTGGCCACCTCTTGTTCATGCAAACCAAATCGAACATTTCAATCTAGAACATAAGGTTACCCGAATTGCACATTCATTTTTATCCCAAGTGAGATGATGATATTTTGTGTGCTTCTTACGCAACAACTCCAATCAGCAAAAGTACCAATATTTAATAGGAAGTGTTGTTCAAACAAAAAAATACTGTTGACACTCACTAAGTTTTTAGGCACTGGTAGAATCACATTAACCAGATTCAACTCCACTATGTAACAGTTATTGTTAAGTTTAGAAAATCAAAATAACAAATCTCATATCATGAAAAGTTAATTCTATAACTTGTTTGAAAAAATATATACACCTCAATTGAAAAAAAAAACAAAGTAATAAGGAAAAAAATCGGTGGAGAGAAGCCAAAATTACCTTAGGAGGTAGAAGGCTGCTGGCTTTTTCACATCCCTTTATTTCGACTGGTGCATCTTCTGAGCATCTCATTTTCTTTATCCCTTCTAGAAGCTTCTCCTAGTTCTCAGGAGTTTTCACTACATCAACCATACATACAATTTTTCCATTTTCAGAGAAACTGGTATTTCATTAAAATTAAAACTACCTTTGGGCTCAGTGGTAGCGTTAATTGTTGTTCCCAATTGAAAGAAAGTTGATTGCTCCTTGCTACCTTTTAGATTAGGAAAACAAAGGTATCATAAAATCAAGAGAATAATTAGATGGTAGAGAGTTTCGTAGCACTTACTGAGCTCACAGATGGCACCAAGGAAGCAAGCACATCATTGTCGAACTCCATTTCTATGATACTCTTAAGAGTTCCCTAGAGCTAACTGCTCAGACCGGTTGCGAGTGAGCTGGTTAGGTGGTAATGGAGCAAGTGTGTTAGAATCCACGATTAGGAGTCGTTTATTTAGTTGGTCCAGAATCTTGATTGGTTGGAGGAGAAGAGAGGTTGAAGGAGATGGGGGGACATGCTGTAAGATTTACAACACTGTCGAAGCTAACATTCCAGTTAACTTCATACCAATCAGGTGTTATACCAAAAAACAGAAGAAAGTGCAAACCAGTAAAAGAAAGGCTGACGACTTGGCTTTGAGTCCACACGTCATAGTAAATGTGTAGGTTGTGCCCATAGTGGTGACGTGGATCAATCTATCAAACAAAAATTCAAGCCATCTCTTTTTTCAATTTTCTTGTTCGAAGACAAGTTGTTTCTTTTATAGAGTAAAAGGTTAAATAACCTGAAAGTGTGGAGCTGCTGAAAAATCTTTTTATTTAGTGGTTAATTTGTCGATGAAACTCAAAATAAAATCTTATCCTTAGAGAAAGGAACATTCATTAAACTACAATGGAAAATGAAATTAGTAAATCAGGAAAGCACTTAGACTTACTGCTTCTATCAAGTCTTGGAAAGCGAGAGTTAGAGCCTCTGAATCGTGAGCTAAACCAAATCTTACCTACAAAAGAAGACATATGTATGAACTTCAGCAACAACAAAAAAAATTAAAAATTTAGATTATAGGAACCATCAAATTGCATCAGCACCTTAGAAGCATTCAAGCTACTGCGACTCCATCTAAATGAAACCGAATTTGTCTTTGGATTTATAAATAAATATGTTGTCATGTGGTTCAGCCTAGCAAAATCAAACAATTGCCACATTGCATCAACAAAAGAGAAAACATCCCTGTTAACTTACCATAAAGCAGAACTAAGCAATTCCACTTTTTAGCAAAATGCAAAACATCATCCCATTTAGAAGGATTCCCTTCTGGCAATCCATTATCCATTAAATCATGAACCAAAAGAGTAAAGTAATCATAATGAATATATGATCATATAGCTTTCCAAAACCCATTATCTGATTCAAGTACTAACGCAAAGAGTTAAGCCTAAATTGAACTAAATAACAATTGTATCTGATGAAAAATCACTAAAAACAAAAAAGGTAAAACATTGTAAGAAACCAAAACTACTATAACCTCTCTATCCTATATATAATGTGACGAACCAGAGTTCTTCGACGACGACAGCTGAGTCAGCTAATTTGCGCCATGTTGGGTAGCTCCTATAAACCTTCTGAAGCTTATTCACCGCCTTGAAAGACCCGTCTGTAATTCTAGAAGATTCGTTTATAAGTCGCCATTGTTCGGGTGAGCTGGAAGCACAGTCTCTACCTCCATTGATAAGAAAACGATCAGCGATTGTATTTGTTATTATCGGTCTGACGATTGCTGTCTGTAATTATTCGCTTTGGTTTGAATTGAGGAGGAGCCTTGGGGGAGAAGCCGAGGAGGCGGAAAAGGAGAGGAGGCGGAGGGAGGAAATGGGGGAGGGGTGGAAATGAGGTTCGAAGAGAAGGAGCGAAGTGCCTGCGAGAAGGTTCGAGAGAGAGGAGTTGCAGCGAGGGCCAACTTTCCAGAGAGGGCGAGAAAACGGCGGAAAGGAGTGAAGGAAAAAAAAAAACATTTGCACTGAAAATTGGGTCCCAGTTGTCAGCCTCACTGTAGATTGTACTGTAGATGAATAGTGCAGAACCGATCAAGGATTAGATACTTAGATAGATATCTATCTACTCACACAACAAGATATGAATGCGCAATTAATCCATCACCACAATGCGCATTTTTTTGCCTCTTAATCTGATGAACTTAAAATAGTTAAGATTTGTGTTTTTCTATACTGTTATATGTAGGCAAAACTCACGAGATTTTAGACTGCATTTAGAATTTGCATTCTCATCTTTACATAATGCTCATCATGCCAGGTTTTAATTCAATACATGCATGGATAAAAAATAATCATGCATAGCGGAACTACACTTTGCCCGGGTGGCTAAGCCACCCCCATAATTTTAATTTTTCTTAATAATGTAAATTGAAATTTAATTGGTTTTTCGTTTTTAATTTTTTTTTTTTTTGATATATACTTTAGTCTCCTTCATAAAATGATGTGTGCTTGTAGCAAAAAGGTTAGAACTCTATTTTGTGATTTATGAAGTCTTGAATTCAGATCTCACTAACCACAAATTATGCATTTTAAGTTTTAGCCTTTCCTATCTAAAATTTCTAGTTCAGCCCCTAAGTGCAATTGGTTAAGATATTAATTTCTTTTCGTGTGAGATATCATAAGTTTAAAATTTAATATATATCACTGAAGGAGATTGTAAAATTTGATTTTCATATTATGTTAACAATAAAATAAAAAAAATTAAGTTAAGAATCAAACATTCATTAACTATTTCAAAATAGTGAAAAGATAATACTATTTGCAGGATTAGTGTCTGACAGTAGTGTGATAAAAATACTAATTTAATGGTGTGAGAAGTGTGTTAATTTACGTTATTCGAAGTGGTGTAGATGTTATTTGAGTTGTATTTTTCAAATTAATTGCTTATCTAAAAAGTACTTAATTATATTTACCCGTTATTGGTACAAAATATTATAGACTCGCAAAATAACATTAACTCAATATGTACAGTTCTAAAAACAAATGTATTTAATATAGATTCAAATGAAATTAATAACATTTTTCTCAACTTAAAACAGTAAACATAATTAATGAAGTAACTGAAGTTCAGAACTTTTAGATGAATATTGGGAGTTACTATATATACATATAGATAGTAGATTCTGACGTCATTAATATTAGTGGGCTTCATTAATTGATTAATTTGACTCGGAGTGTGCTGGTAGTTGGAATCCAATCCCAGATGAGAGGAACGTTACTGTAATTACACTTGAGAGTAGGTCCGATGGGCATCGGACTTACTTTGGTTCGATGAGTTTAATCACCGTCGATTTGCTTAAAGATTCGTGCATAACACTTTAAACTTCGTCCGTGTCTGTTTCAATTTGCATGCGCACAAATCTTAAATTAGATCGGACGGTCATCATGCTCGTTGAACCTAAAAATAGGTCCGATGGGCATCGGACCTACTTCGTTGTTCTGTAATTATGCATGGACGTCACAACAGACATTGCTTCATAAAAAATATTATGTTTTTTGTGAAAATATTTATTCCCCCTACTTCCGTTTACCAAATCAATCTCCCACCCAATTTTGACCTAGTCTTATATTTTTCGTTTTTTTACTCTTTCCCCATTTTTTTTTTTTTTTTTGCTAAAAGCAAGTGCATTTATTTATTTTTTTCCCATCTGTATTTGTAGCACACGTCTCTTTTATGTATTTCCGTCATTATCTTTAACAAAAATTTGAAAATTGCCTACGGGCACTTTAATAAAAAAAAATTCGAAAATTTACCATTTATTTTCTATTTTTTTTTAGAGTTTATAGATCCGTAATTAATGTGTAAGAGATTCAACTATATGGATTTATGTACAAATATATAGACGTGAAGTAAAACACTTGCTTTACTTCGCGAATTACCGTACCCCAACTCTCTCTCTCTCTTTATATATATATATATATATATATAGTCCGGCTAGTGTCAAAACGTTTGAATAGAGGAACTTATTCAAATAAGTCCAGAATCGTTGGATTGTTTTTCAGATTTGCACTTCATCAGAAGTACCGTAGTCCAACTCTCTCTATATATATTGATATATTGGAACCAAGTGACCACTGATTATTAGTCCTAAATATTAAAACAAGAGATCGACTAACAGTCCCCCCCATTCAGTCTCCTAAACGTCCCCCTAACTGTCAAAATACAACTGTCAGTCCCCCATTCAACATACATTAATTGAGTCCCAAAATAGAAAGTATGAATACCTAAGATATAAAGTATTCATATATAATTAATCAAGTATTCATACCTAAGATATCAAGTATTAATTCACATACAGACTGGGGACCATTACTTTTCGGGGACAGTAACTGTCAGACTGCATTGGAGACCACAACCAAAAAGTCACGTGGATCACACCACCAGTCCCCCATTCATTGATTAAATTAATTCACATACAAAATGGAAAGTATGAATACCTAAGATATCAAGTATTCATATATAATTCATCAAGTATTCATACCTAAGATATCAAGTATTTACTCTAAAAACTGGACACAATACTACTCATCTTTTACACGTTTTTCAAGGTAGTTTTTTTTTCTCCATTCATTTTAACCAATTTTTGAGACGATCTATGAGAAATTTTGCAAATCTAAAAACACGAACGTTTTCTATTTTTTTTTCTCTTTCAAATGAGATCCATGATGACATACTTTTACACGTTTTTCAAGATATCAAATATTCAAATATGGAAAGTATTTATACAAAATGGAAACTATTCATACCTAACATATCAAATATTTATATATAATTCATCAAGTATTCATACTTAAGATATCAAGTATTTAAATCCAAAAAACTGGACTCAAATATGGAAAGTATTCATACAAAATGGAAAGTATTCATACCTAATTTATCAAATATTCATATATAATTCATCAAGTATTCATACTTATGATATCAAGTATTTAAAGAAAAAAACTGGACTCAACTTTTACACGTTTTACACGTTTTTCAAGGTGGTTCAATGATTGAAAAAGTTAGTTATAATGGGGGGACGTTTAGGAGACTGGAGTGGGGGGACTACATCTTTACTCTTAAAACAATTAGGAGGATAAATCTAAAGGTACAATTTATTACTCTCATTTTTTTCAAGTATCTAGGAGCATCTTTTCCTGTTCTAAGAAAACTTCAAGTATTTATGATAGGGAGGGTGCAGTGTTCATAAATTTAATAATTATGATATACTAATATGATACTTATAATAATAAAATATTAATTAAGGAAACTAATAAAAAATAAATATATTTCGTTTCATATTATTGGTAGCAAATCTTATATTAAGAATATTTCTTGTTTTGTTGTATAATATTTCCTTATTCAATGCTAGAAATTCTATATTGTCCACTGATTCATGGACCAAACAAACATATGTTTTGCGAATATTTCTCATATAGAATCACTTAAATACTTAAATACTTCAAATAATAGATTTTCTAAGTAAATTCTAACCGTCTGATGAAAATATATGGATCATCCATGATTTTCCTTTCAGTGTACTAGAGGATGATCCACTGGCTATTTACTTATTTATTATTTGGGGGAATTTCAGGTAAACCTCTAAAAAACTTTGAAATTATGTATTCCCCTCTCTAAAATTCATAATATCGTATTTATTCTTGTAAATTTCAAAAAGTCACAAATTTATCCATTTTATTGTCTTTTCTATTAAAACTCTATTTAAATTTATAAAGTACCCATTTATAATTTCGAAGTTTTTGAGGAGTATACCTGAAATTCCCCCTTATTATTTTAACAAATTATGTATATATAAAAATTTAGATCAATTTAAAAGTCGTTTAGCATTTTATCAAATTATTTAAAATTTCAATGGTTGGGTTTTAACAGTTTTATGATGGCAAAGTAATTAAGTTTCAAATTGGCACAAATTTTAATACGCACTCTATAAAAGATGGAGATTATAGTTTTAACTTTTTTGTTTTAATTATATTTTAAAATATCAATTAAATATTTGATAAAAGTACACGATGTGAGACTAAAAAAGCACAATGGTTTATAAAAATAGAAAGGCTAAAATGATGTTTGTCCAAATTTCGTGGTACTAGAATTCAAATAAAATGAGAAAACATAGCTAGAAGTCTAGAACACACAAACATAATTTATTAATACCAAACATTGATGTCTGCCATTGCCAACATGCACACAACACAAACACATAACAAGAACAGAAAACACAATAAAAGCGCAAATTAGGATTGACCAACCCCTGATTCGGTTTTCTTTCCTTAAACAAAGAAAGAGCACAATAGTTAACAACACACATCACACAACTACGCAGCAGACAATGCAACTGGCCATCTCAAGAGCAGACTAGTACTCAGTTTTACAAGTAGTCGCCTGGTTTTTAACCAGGCCTTTCTCAGTATCCAATTCAGAAGCCTTATTTTTGAGATACAACTCAAGTTTGTAGTCCAGGAATTCACGCATCATGCTGATGAGTGATATAGCAGTGGCACAAGAGACAACAGCACAAAGCACCTTGGTAACGGTTTGAACTGTCTCAATGGTTTCTAATTTATAGCCCAAGAAGCCCCATAAACTAATGAAATGGGTAGCGCCACAAAGGACGATGAAAGCTCCAAATTGCATCAGGATCCTGCGGTACGGGACGAGGGACGACTTCCTGGCCAGGTACAATAGCTCCAGTGGGATCGAGAAGTACGCCACAGAGATGAACAAATCAGAGACCAACTGGTACTTGGCTAAGGTGTTGTTAGAGGACCAGAGGGAACCGGCACAGCGGCATGCATCCATTGGAAAACAAACTTGCAGCAGGAGAAAGACAGTAGGAAGGAAGAAGGTGGAGAGATAGAGAGGAGATAATGTGCTATGTGAATACTTCTGTTTTTATAGGTTATAATTGATTCCCACATTCATTCAATGGAGATTTAATTAGTTCATTCATTGAATCAAAGGAAATGAGAGAAAGAAAAAAAAAACAAAAAACAAAATAGATGGATCTTTTGTGAACAATACGCTGCTAAAAGATGTCAACAAAGTCTCCACATACAATAGATAATCACTATCTTCTGTAAATTAAAATGGCTCAGTTATTTTAATAAAATGTAAAGCGTCGATCAGGATTTGATGGAGATACAAATAATTATTCCATAATTTTCATTTTAGTGTACTAGAGGATGATCCACTGGTTATTTATTATTTTAACAAATTGTGTATATATCAAATTTAGATCAATTTAAAAGTCGTTTAGCATTTTATCAATTTTTTTTTTAAATCTTGGTTGAAGAAGCTACCAAGAACAAATAATTTAAAATTTTAATGGTAAAGCTTTCATGGTACTAGAATTCAAACAAAATGAGAAAGCGTATATAGCTAGAAATCTAGAACACACAAAGTTTATTAATACCAAACGTTGAGGCCTACCATTGCCAGCATGCACAAAAGACAAACACATAACAACGACAGAAAACACAATAAAATCGCAAATTAGGATTGACAAAATCCTGATTCGGCTTTCTTTCCTTAAACAAACAAAAGAACAATACTTAACAAACACACGTTGACACAACTACGCGGCAGACACTACAGTAAACTGGCTACCTCAAGGGCAGACTAGTGCTCAGTTTTACCCATGGTTTTGAAACTCGGAATCGAAATCGGAATCGGATACTTGACCGTGAAATTGAAATCGGATGAATTAGCTGAAATTGGAAGAATCAGATCGGAAACTCGAATTTTTTTGGCAGAAGTTTGTTTTGTAGCCAAAATATAGAAAAAAAATCGTAAAAAATAATTTGTAAGAAAACTATGTAAACAAAAAATTATACTCAAATAATCCATTAATTATATAATATAATATAAACATTACAAATAGAACACACCTTTTTTATGCAAGCTAGTTATAATTAAGCATAGAAATACAAGATTATATTGGCAGCATAAATTTAGTGCATGATTATCTTAACAAGGTATGTGTTAAGTTTTTTTTCTAGTTCAAATTTTGTTTGCATAATTTGATTTTTTTTTTTTTTTTGTGATTTGAAATCATAGATTAACAACTGTCAGGAAACAAATGTAAAATAACCGAAGAACTCGGCCTGACTCGGTCTGAAAATTGGATAACTCGGCCGAGTAAAACACTGTTCAACAGAATTTTGATGAAAAAATCTCATAGGCGCAAAATTCGGATGAAACTTGAATCGGACTCGATCGATACCGAGTTGACTCGGCCGAGTTTCCAAACCATGGTTTTACGAGTACTCTCCTGGTTTTTGGAACCGAGTGACCACTATTTATTACTCTAAATATTAACAGATTTTGTATATAACAAATTTTTGTCAATTTAAAAGTGGTTTACCATTTATTAAATTATTAATTCCTTTTTAAGGTTAGCGGAAAAGACCAACTAACAATTGTATTAGAAAAGGAAAATTATGTATAACGCCCAGGGGTACCTGGATTAGCCTCGATTGAAATTCTTAATGGTTGAGTTTTAACTGTTTTATGATGGATAACCAATTAAGTTTCAAATTGACACAAAATTTAATATGCGCTCCATCTAAAATTAAGATTGATAATTTTAACCCTCTTTTGGTTTTTATTATTTATTTAAAATATCAAATAAATATTTTATAAATAGTTAGTATTGTATGTTAAAATTGTCATTGACATTACATGAAAAAATGGTCATGATCAGTAGAAAAACGGTTTATGGAACATATATATAAAGGGCTAACCATCAAGTGAGTTTAAAAGGCTTTCATGACTAGAAAATGATGTTTATCCAAATTTCATGGAAGCATATATAGATAGAAATCTAGAACACACCAACTTTATTAATACCAAACATTGATATCTGCCATTGCCAACATACTTGCAACACAACGCAAACACATAAAAACAACAGAAAACACAATAAAAACACAAAGGCGGAATTTCTCGTATATCCCTCAAAAACTTCAAAATTACATATTTCCCCCTCTAAAGTTTGAAATTACGTATTCTCCCCTCTAAACTTTAAATACTCACAAATTTATCCATTTTATTGTTTTTTATATTAAAACTCATTCTAAATTTATAAAATACTCATTTTACCCTTTATTAAAAAATATAAAGCCCATCAGACTCAAATTTGAATATGAACGGTTCATCTACCGTCCGAACTGCTTTTAGATCTGTGCGAGCAAGATCGGCACAAATATTGATGCGAACACACACGCATATTGAAGCGACATACACAGATCTTAATGCGATGTGCACGGATCAGAATTGCTTTAAGATCCGTGCGTGCTAGATCAGCACGAATATTGAAGCGATGCACACAGATCTTAATGTGATGCGCACAAATTTTAATGCGATGCACGCGGATCAGACGGTAGAGGAACCCTTCAGATTCAAATTTGAGTCGATGGGCTTTTATATGCTTTTGATAAAGGGTAAAATGGGTATTTTAAAATTTTAGAATGAGTTTTAATATAAAAGACACTAAAATGGATAAATTTGTGAGTTTTTGAAGTTTAGAGGGGAAATACGTAGTTTCAAACTTTGGAGGGGCAAATACGTAGTTTCAAACTTTAGAGGGGCAATACGGAATTTCAAACTTTAGAGGGGGGAATGCGTAATTTTGAAGTTTTTGAGGGGTATACGTGAAATTCCCCAAACACAAATTAGGATTGCCCAAATCCTAATTCGGTTTTCTTCCCTTAAACAAACAAAAGCACAATACCTAACAACACACATCGACACAACTACTTGGCAGACATGCAACTTGTTGAAGATATCAAATCCAATCAAGATCAAACCCAATTCAATTAGGATTCCTAACAGCTCTCAACCTAACATAAGTGACCCAAAATATTAGGAAATTTCAACTGATGCAAATCAAATTGTAATTAAGCAATATTTAATATTGTTAACGTCTATTTGTATATTAGGAAATGGTAACGGCTAGTTAGCCTTTATAAGCACCTGTAATTTGTGTAAATGATACAACTCAATCAATACAAAAAACATTCTTTTATTCACTGTTATTTGAATATAACTGGCTATCTCAAGGGCAAACTAGTACTCAGTTTTACCAGTACTCGCCTGGTTTTTAACCAGGCCTTTCTCAGTATCCAATTCAGAAGCCTTATTTTTGAGATACAACTCAAGCTTGTAGTCTAGGAATTCTCGCATCATGCCGATGAGCAATATAGCAGTGGCACAAGAGATAACGGCACAAATCCCCTTGGTAACGGTTTGAACTGTTTCGACAGTTTCTTTATAGCCCGAGATGCTCCATAAGTTGATGAAATGGGTAGCACCACAAAGGACGATGAAAGATCCAAATTGCAGCAGGATCCTGCGGTATGGGGCGAGAGACGAATTCCTGGCCAGGTACAATAGCTCCAGTGGGATCGAGAAGTACGCCACAGAGATGAACAAATCAGAGACCAACTGGTACTTAGCCAAGGTGTTGTTAGAGGACCAAAGGGAACCGGCACAGCGGCATGCATCCATTGGAAAACAAACTTGCAGCAGGAGAAAGACAGTAAGTAGGAAGGAAGAAGGTGGAGAGATAGAGAGGAGATAATGTTCTATGTGAATACTTCTGTTTTTATAGGTAATAATTGATTCCCACATTCATTGAATGGAGATTTAATTAGTTCATCCATTGAATCAAAGGAAATGAGAGAGAAAACAAAAACAAAACAAAATAGATGGATCTTTTGTGAACCATACGCTGCTAAAAGATGTAACTAAAATTTTTAACAAACTTAATGCCTCAGTTATTTTAAAAAAAATGTGAAGCGTCGGATCAGGATCTGACATCTCTGAGAAACTAAAATATAGAGAAAATAATAATTATTCAATGGATATGCTCATCAAGGTGTCATATCCAATTGTCCATTATGAAAACCTACAAATATCATCAAAATGGTTATCTGTATTCATTCACAGCATGAGATGTATATTTACTTCTTTGTCGTTTAGTACTCCAGAAATCACTTTAACACAGCTTGTCATTGAATTGAATCAATTGATAGGCTAGTTTTATCAAAATCTAAATTTATGGATCCGCATGTCATTTTTAAAAATCTTTATACTGGTTAAATTTTACTGTGTATAATTTGAAGATAGATTTCCATATAGCTAAGAAGAAAAAAAAAACAATACAAGAAGCAGCGTATCAAAATATCAGACTATTATTTTTACATATAAGACCTTCTTTAGAGACTATGGATTGCATTGAGGCAATTAATTCTCATGTTATAAATACGGAAAATAAAAGATAAATTAATAAGGTTTATGATTTTTCAGAACTATATTTAAAAAAAAAAAAAAAAAGGCAAGATGTCATTTCTATTTACTGAAAAAAATACAAAATTATTGCTATACATGTTTATAATTTAATAGTGCTCCAATGACGAGGATCATGTCTATCATTGCCAACATATATATAAAGAAAAATGGTAGAACGAAGATTTCTCTCCAATTAAAAGTGTTATCTCAATTTTGTCACGATCTTTCCTTCATAACCATCCTCTTACAATGTCTTCTTTTCCATCTTTTTTTTCTTCCCATAAGACATTTGACCCATACTTATAACATCGCCCTGTTTCATTGGATTCAATACGCATGAATTATTGTGGTATTAGAGCTCACTATTTTATATGTGGTTGGGCTTTTGACACAAGTAAATATATAATTTAGAGTAAAACCAAGATGTTCTTAAGCTCACCAAGTCCCTTTGTGAGTTTAACTCAAAAAACTACCGGATTGACTTCAAACGACGCATCCAAACCTAATCTACTTCATGAGTGATACGTTTACATGTCAAATTTTAAATTTTTTGAACTAATTTAGTATCAAGTCAAGCGGTAAAAAAAAATGATTTATAAGTTCATTTTAATGAGTTCATTTTTCATCATTTTTTGACCGCTTGACTTTATACTAAGTTAGTTCGAAAAATTATAAATTTGACATGTAAATACATCACTCGTGAAGTAGATCGGTTTTAACTGTTTGGATGTGTTGTTTGAAGCCAATCCGATAGATTTTTGAGTTAAGCTCACAAAGAGGCTTGGTGAGCTTAAGAACACCCTAGTTCTACTCTATAATTTATGAGGAGGGTTCAAAAGCCTCCATGTTTTGTGTATCCATCATGCCTTTTAAGAAACTTTAATAATTCAAAATTTAAAACTTAAAAGTCAAAATAAAATCATTAGATGATCTATGTTATTTTCTCTATTTGCTCATAAAAAATATCACATTTCAATTTTGTTTTTATATGAATCAATAAGTGTGAAAAATCAACGTCTAAAAATTATCCACATGAGTACATTTTTACATACTCATGATAACAACAAAAACAAAGTTGAAATGTCACAATTTTTTACACGTGCATAGATTTTTTTGAGAAACAATAAGGTTCACGCCCTCACACGTGCATAGATAAAATAATATAGATTATATCTAACGGTTTTATTTAACTTTTAAATTTTAAATTTTAAAAGTAAATTTATGGGCATTTATGGGCATTCTAGTACTTAGTCTTGGCAAATACCCTCCTAGATTTTAACCAGGCTTTTCTCAGCATCCAATTCAGAATCATTACTTTTGAGAGAAAATTCCAGCCTATAGGTTAAGAAAGCACGGATTATGCTCATAAGTTCTATTGCAGTGGCACATGACACAATGGCACACAGCACCTTGGCAACGGTCTGAACAACATCAACGGTTTTTGTACAGCAGGATAAAACCCATAAATTGATTAAATGGGTAGAGCCACAAAGGAAGATGAAAGCTTCAAACAGCAAAAATATCATGCGGTACGGGGAGAAAGACGACTTTCTGGAAAGGTACACTAATTCAAGTGGGATGGCGAAGTATGCCAGAGCGATCAACAAATCCTCTAACTGGAACCAGGTTAAAACATCATCCGAGGCCCATAGGGACCAAGCCCAGAGGTATGATTCCATGAGAGAGAGAGAGAGAGAGAGAGGTGAGTTGGAGAGAGGATATAGCTAGTGTGATATGTACGTAAATTTCTTCTGTTTTTATAGGTGAAGTGATGCACTTGAGAGTAGGTCCGATGGGCATCGGATCAGACCTCGGACCTACTCTGGTTCGATGGATTTAATCACCGTCTATTTGTTTTAAGATTCATGTGGAACGCTTTAAACTTCGTGCGTGTCTGTTTCAATTTTCGTGTGCACAAATTTTAAATTAGATCGGACGGTCATCATGCTCGTTGAACCTAAAAGTAGGTCCGATGGGCATCGGACCTACTCCGTCCTCGAAGTGATGGACCCTTCCATGGAATTCCCATAGCACACCATTTTATTGTTTGTATCTGAATTTGTTACGTGAGGAAACTACCATCTATTGTTTGTTTGTGCATTTGCTTTGGTTCATCGAATGAAAGTAATTGCCACATCCACTGAACCAAAGGAAATTGAGAAACAAACAACAACTGGAAGTTTCGCAAATTATACACTGCCATATCCACTGCTTTATTGTTTTAGATAGAGACAATTGAGTATATATACTCTCAAAGAAGATACGCTGCTTGAAGAAGATGATATCAAATTCTCCGTATCCAACAAAATATCATTAATTATTTGCTGTAATTAGATAAGTTGAAAGAAATTTAATGCCTCAGTATTTAACAAAATGTCAAGCGTCTGATGAGAATGTGACTTTAATTTCTGAGAAACTAAGGTATGGATAGAGATAATTAAATGGATATGCTTATGACGGACTGCCATGATACGCTCAACTTATCTAATCTGACTCAATGGATCCGCACATCGTTTTTTACTGAATCTGAATATTAATCTTGAACAGAGGTCCAATAATCCATTGGATTGGAATTGCATACGGCACAATCCGAAAACAACAAGGCCCAAAAAATAACCTGACAAAAAAAAAAGTTGGACTGCACTAAAGCAGTTAAATATCATGTCATTTATTAACAACAAAAAATTGCACACGTTTACTGTCCAGGAACCAAAATATATCAAAGCGTCAGATCAGAATCAGACGTTTAGAACTGTAATGAGTCCCACAACAGTGATAAAATAGCCCAAAAATTTAGTGCTTCTGACACGTGGATACTAAATTATAGAGAGAATCAATTACATTTCAATTTTAGCTTGGTTACTTTATCATATAAGGGAATTGCTCTAATTATATTCAATTAGTCAGACTTTTGCTGTACATGCAATCAATAAAAAGAAAATCATAAAACCAGCTAAAGTAACAAATGCCCAGGAATAAAATGATCAAACTCTTTTTACAGGTGTTGCTCCCAAGTGTGGGTTATTACAGATAGCCGTTATATGCATATCATTCCCGAATAAAATTAAAATTAGTAACATTTTTTATAGACATAAAGAGTAATGGGAGATAATGCACAGCCTACATTTTATAATTCCTCAAACATAAGGCAAAGAGTTAATAACCCATTATCAATTAACTGAAAAAACAACTGCACTATAATACAGATCTAGTATGGGAGAAATGTAATGCGACTAATTCATAACAGAAAAAAAAAATAACAAGAAAAAAGGAGACTCACCAAAATTTAATAAATAATTAGAATAACAAAATTGCAATTGCAAATCGAGCAAAATGATTCCACTTTGACAGCTACCTTATAATTTATAAACTACTTGGCACATACCTTTCTTTTTTTTTTTGAAAATCTTCGCAGAGGCTGCAAAGTTGTGAGCGGGGTTCGAACTCTCGACTTTTGGGTAACTAGAGTCCTAGGACTTTTTCTCCTAGCCAACTGTGCTACTGCCCCATCTCTACATTTAATATATGTCAAAGCAAACCATGGATGTAAACATACATTACACTACTCGCAAGAGGTAATGGTACATGCCCAGAGTGCAAAGGCACCATATCAAAGTCCCCTTCTTTGTGTTTAGCTTTTCAAGTTGGTTTATTTGCTTTTATGCTTCAATGCTTCAGCACGGGGAGTACAA
This sequence comes from Carex myosuroides, assembly GCA_028015225.1. Lineage (NCBI taxonomy): Eukaryota > Viridiplantae > Streptophyta > Magnoliopsida > Poales > Cyperaceae > Carex > Carex myosuroides. The sequence goes on from CM051474.1 coordinate 12,799,903, forward strand.
GTCAATGAGATGCAAGAATACTAGATATGGTACCGGAACAATTTATTTTCCAGTATAGAAAGAGAGGAGATAAATGAAAAGAATCTGAAATTCCTTAAATCTATCTCACCTACTAGGATTATTTCTATTCCTCAAAAACTGACAATCACCCCCATCATAGTCCACATTCAAAGCTACTTCCTACTACGTTTCTTAGCTCTCTTGGGGAAGAGTTCTCGGCCTTCTAGAAGAATTTCTCTCTGTATCTGGGCCCAATAGTCAGCATACATATGTGTATACTTCTGTTGAAACCAATTCTTAATTTCATTATATAAAAAGTTTGGATTACTGCACCAAATTTCTCTCAAAGCTGATCTACTATCCACTGCCCTCGTACCAGCCCCCGTCTTCATTCTACTCAGTAGGTCCCCAACCCTTGTCTGACCCTGTGACTCTGGCCTCAAAATAGCAGATGGAGGTCCCACAAGGTACTTCTGAGCAGATTTAAGACATGGTAGAACATCTCCTTCGAGTAATGCACATGCAAAGACTAAAACCCTAAGACTCTTTTTCTCTATCTGTGAGCTGTGCAAGGGAATCGACCAGTTATGGGGCCCAAAACTCGGGCTGACCCAACTGAAGACTTGATCATTTAATGGATCATAGAAAGGTTTCGGGTCCGTTAATGGTGCAGAGAAAGTGCAGAGTGCACTAGCATATTTTACAAGCCATTCTGGCTTGATAGTTGTGACCCCATGCATGTACAGCCTTTTCTTGTGTACCAGCTCAGTGTATACCAAAAATTCAGTAGCTGAGCGAGAAACTGAAGATGAACGGTGAAGATATACTGGCTCTTTCAATGCACATGATAGGTAACGCACAGCCCGAGTCTTTCTATCTTCCTCAGGCAGATCACGTATCTCATTAAACTTGGCCCGTTTTGCAACACGGTCAGCCCACCCGGCACACACTGCCTGGGCTATGGCCTCCTCTTCTTCTATCTTTAATGGGTTCTTATCAGGTTGGGTCTCCCACCAAGCCCTCTCTACCTCCTCTATGGACCTGCCTCTCCATGTGAACTCTTTGCATGATTTACTATTGTGAAACACCAGTTGCAAGAGTTGCTTTCTAAGCTTTGACATGTCATCCAAGGTCTTTAGATGGAGCGAATTATCTTTACAAAACCCAACCCGGTTTCCTGATAGCTCAAATTGGTGCAAGGCAAAAGCAACTGTTAAAGCATCGCTGGAAGGGTTAGAGAACTTTGAAAATGACTCTTTTGCCCTTTTTCTATCCAATATGGGCTCGGCATTATCCTCCTGTTTCTCACCAAAATGAAAGAGGAAAGGATTGGGAAAGCTCAGGGCTGATGTGGCAGCAATTGTGTATGCAAGAGTTAGCTCAGGTCTGTCACTATGAGTTGTGATAAGGTTGATGGATGTGAGAAGCATGCGAGAATGACGTGGGCTCATCGGGTACTGTGCCATTGCACGACCAATTGGTGTTAATCTGTTGTTCGTGTCAATTGCTTGGAGAGCCTTCAGGCACTTCTCAGCCTCAATAAGTGCTTCCTTTTCAGGAGAAGTTGGAAATGGAAAGTTATCAACCTAGAAAACAAATATGTAGAAAATTAAGAATATAGAGATACTTATGAAAAATGAGAAATTATATTAGTATAGTCCAATAAAACATACCACAAAGGCATATTCACCACAAACACCAAAAATGATATTGAAATAATTTCCTACTCCCAAGTTCTACAAAACAATTGGAATGCGGCCTAGATATCTTTCTTTTTTTCAATTTTTTTCTATTTTTGGCTTATTTGTTGCTAATTTGTACTAAATTAATAAACGAATCACAACAGCAACTTAATTTAGGTTCAATATAAGCAACTACATTAATTCCATGATGTGTACTACCTTTTCGATACCCATGTTCTTCAAGAGAAGCACAACACCATCGACTGGTGTTTTCACAATCTCAGGAACAGAAAATTCTGGAAAGACTTCCTCTTTCCCATAGGCACCACTAGAGTAGAGCCTATAGCAGTGGCCAGGCCCCACACGCCCAGCCCGACCGGCCCGCTGGGCTGCCGAGGCCTTGCTTATCCAGTTCACATCATAACTTGCCACCCCAATGGCATGGTTATAGTTCTTTACCTTCACCTTGCCTGTATCTACCACGTATTTTATGCCTAAGAAACACACACCAAACAAAGTAGCCTGTTAGGCAAGCTTCCATTTATAAGTATACTAGTAGAGCTGGTAATGTGTCAGGTTGGGTAGGCCAACGGGTCAAGCAACTGACAAGAACCCAACCGACATCTGGTATAAAGTTGAGTAATATTGAACAACTCAACCCGATATACTGGTATAACCAAAGCATCGAAATTGATTGCCTTAAGATACACATTTGGTTTTGTTGTTCTTAAGTAATATAGTACTTTGAATAATTGATAGCCTTGTCAAAACCAATAAATTGCATGCTAAACAGGGTTGGTTGAAACAGACTGTCCATTAGGTCAAGAAATGCTGACCTGGACCCCAACCAACTGACCCAATGATCGACCCTAACATGGCATGGATGGGTAAACAAGTTCCAGCCCTATATTCTAGAAAACTGTGCAGGTACACCACACCCAAATACAATTCCAGCCCTATTACCCTAACTGGAGTTATGGTAGAAATCCAATTTTTTACCTGGTATCGTCAGAGAGGTTTCGGCCACATTTGTTGCTACCACAACAAGTCTTTTTGACTGAGGTACATCTTGGAATACACGGAGCTGCGCAGATGCAGGTAGCATTGCATAGAGAGGCAAAACGTGAAGTCCAGCATGGTAAGCAGGGACAGAATTGTCCTTTTGTTTTAGTTCTTCTCTAGTGGTGGTTTCTTCGGCTATTGGTTTGGTTCCCTTACTTGCTAAGACATCAAAAGAGGCCTTCAAGAGAGAGAGACTCTCTTCATCTTCGAGGAAATTCAAAACCTTGTTGGAATCTGTTTCAGGGGCATGAAAAGTTATCGGATCCTCTTCTTCACTATCAGAATCTATCTCACTGTCAAGTTCTGACCCAGAAGAATCAGAATCTGTATCCGGGAAGTGGTTTCCGTCACCATAAGAGCTGCAGATGTGAGAGAAACTGAACATTAATAAAACCCAACCAAGTAAAATTAATCTGGTGTTCAATATCAAGCCTGTCAGGAACTTTACCAGTATTGCACCAAGAGGTACAGGACTATGCTTGTCAATACCAGCATATCCACATTCTTTTAATTGAGGTTGCATGTAAATATTGAGGCATAATATAAACCAAAATACGAGAACAGTGTTGGTTTTTCATGATAGTTGGGACCATTAGGTCATATCTGATAAGCTTTGATTATACCTGTCATCTTGGTGCTCAGGTGTACAGTTCTCCCCATCAAATGCTTCACTTATTTCTTTGATGCCATCCACATCAGCATCCATGGGCTGCACAATTCCCTTTACTCCCTTAGCCCTTTTATCGTCAAACCGTTTTGACACCTTCCTTAGCTTCTTACACAAATAATCGACCTCTCTTTGTCCTGTGACAAACACCAAAATTCCACCTTCTGGAAGCCTCTTATGAATTGAAAGAACCTTTTTATAGGCCTGTCCAAGGTAATCTTCACGAGTGCTTTTGGAGAAGTGGATTGTTACAGGGAACTGCCTCACAGGAACCTCTATGACAGGTGGAGCTGTGTCAAAGAGCTTTTTGTTTAAAATGAAATCCTCAACTCGAAGTGTGGCACTCATCAGTATGAGCTTCAATTTTGTTATCTGTTTATCTAAAGGAATGCTGACACCTGAGCTTATCTTCTGTTGTTGTTCTTCATATAATTCCTGAAGAGTGATTGAGTTGGAATAAATTATGAAAATAAGCAATAAAAGATATTTTATTTTCTCGGGAAGAACACAAATAAAGTATTGGTATAACGAAAATTTTGCAGAGCATCTTGAAATCTTTTTTACATTGCTTAGTCAGCATTGGCATTGACTATACCACCTGACTATTACATGGGGATACCGAGTAAATACCAATACTGCTGGTTCTACTATTGCTTACTAGGCCTAAAATGCACGTTTGCGGTCACCATAAAGCTCTATCAGGTTTTAGTTAATATCAAAAAACCTAGATTCGCTCCCCATTCTGGCCTTTTTTATATTGAAAGACATTCACTACAATTCTGGCTTTTTACAAAAGTAATTAGTCACGGGATCTGTCAATTCAAAACTAGGAATATTTTTTGAAACAAATTGTAACCTGGCGGGCCTTTATAATACGTGATAGCATGCCAATTAGTATGTCCGTGTTTAAGCTCCTCTCATGAGCCTCATCCAAGATAATCACAGAGTACCGTTTCAGCAAAATGTCACCCTGAGAAAAGACAAAAGGAATTTAGTATCAGGAAGAGAAATGATAAAGGCACATCATATGTATGAGTATCAGGCACATATGTATGAATATCAACCAAGTTAATGTCACGCATTAGTCTTTGCACCAAGTCAATTGGCAATTATTATTCTTCAGATTAGCATGGTTTGAAGGCACAATAAAACAAAAGGTCAGGTCAATATATTCATTATCCGCATTATGTTATCTACATTATCGGGTGATAATTATGAAATTTCAATTGCGTAGTCTACTTCCATCCCAAGCTAAAGAAGCATCCTTTCTTTTATTCATATCCTCACATCTCACTTCACCTTTTTTGAAAAATAAAAAGGAAAAGTAACCCAAGTTGACAGGCATAAACTAAAGTTTCTGGTACTGTTTCAGTTCTGGCTGGTACTGTAACAATACCTAAGTTTACAGTAAAAATACTTGATTGATGTAAACCAGCACCATAGAGGTGTTGCTGGAAGAAATCGCCAGAACAACACCATAGAGGTGTTGTATCTAATATACAGAGTACAGTAAGATGAGCATGAGTTTGTCCGTTATGGTACTTTATGTCAAAATTTGAGTGCTCAAGTAGGTTCTCTTGAGGGTATGCTTCAGGTACAAGTACAGTTGAAGGAAGGTTTTGCTGTGGAAGGGCATAAATGTGAAAAGGGCAATAGAGCAGGACAAAAAGGACAATAGAGCATGACAGAAAGAACAAAAGAGGTGTGCCTGAAATGTCAAGAGTAAGGAAGAGAATAATGCCGAATTAACAGTACAATGTGGGGCATGAAACTCATTTTTTTTTAATATAGGGCAAGTGGAACGATTTGCTTGATGTAATGTAAAACGTGGGGAGGGTGTAAAAATAGTTTTGATTGATTCGAATGGCAGTACATTGATACCACCTTTTTCAAAGAGAGAGAGAGAGAGAGGACCTGCAGTTCACGAAGCAAGATACCATCCGTCATGAACTTGATAGAAGAATCTTTTCCGATCATCCTATCGTGCCTGACTTGAAACCCAACCTCCCTTCCCAAATGAAGCCCCAACTCAACGGACACGCGCCTGGCTGTAGAAAGGACAGCCACTCGCCGTGGCTGAGTCACCCCTATCATGCCTCTCCTGTCAAGCCGATCACTGGAGCCAAACCCGGCCTCATAAAGAAACTGTGACACGAAGTGTAAGAACAATTACTCGCTATATGGTATCAAGTCTGATGTCATTGTGCAAACACTTTATATACAGAAAAATAAAAATAAATAAGTTTTGCAAGAGTAACTTCAGGGGTCAATTTAAGGTATAGAAGCAACCTTGAACAAAGCTTTTATGCTTACAAATTATCCTGTGCACTCCTTGAGAAAGGAGAGACTGTTCATATTAACCCTAAAAAAATTTAAAGCTGGGTAGTGCTGATAAAGAAAGCAACATATCCAGTGTTTTTCCCGCAAAAGAGAAAAAAAGAAGAGACACAAGAGAGGAACATGGAGATATATTCCATGTCTGGAGCGAAATATGGAATGATTTTGTTTTTTCCTGGGTGCATATGATAACTCTTTTAGATATTCTGGAGGCATAGTACAACTTTTTATTATAAAGATGGTAGGAAGAAAAAATTACCTGTGGGACTTGGGTAGTTTTACCACAACCAGTTTCACCACACAGAATCACAACTGAGTTCTCGTTAATTGCCTCCATTATTTCTTGCTCCATCATTATAATAGGGAGATCTCTCCTTTTCTCTTCTATCTCAGGGGGCCTTGACACTTGCACCACAACAGGAGCAATTACAACTGATTTCCTGTGTTCCAATTTCTGATTTTCTTTCTCTAAAATTCTATCTGGTACCATAACAGGAGGACAGACTTCTGATTTCTGGTTTTCACTTTTCCTGTCTTCTCCCTCTACCTTTGAAGTTGACAGCACAACAGTAGAAGTTTCATACAATTTTTTACTTTCCATATCTTGTTGCTCTCTCTCTAACTGATTCTTTACATCAGATTTCTTGATTTCAATACTTTGTTCTTCTCCAACAAATATTGTGGCCTGGAAAAAGAAAATATAACAAAAAATATTCAGAACTTAGTTCAATCACTAAACCACCCTTTACCATCATAACCAAAACCAACACTGCACATATTAATATGGTTTTATTCTACCAGATGGCCCAAGAAAATACAAAAATGCTAATCAATTTAGGACAACAGATGAAACAGTGGAAACTAAATTTAATTGATCCCTATGTAAAAACAAAAATTGACAAATCAGTCAGCACCTTGGAATCATGAACACCTGCAGTATTGCAAGTCTTTAAACCAGGTACTGAACTCCCATCTTCTATCATGCTACTAACTCTGACCGGACCTTCTATCATGTTCTCAATCGGCATATCATATTGTCGATCCGCTAAGTTTTCACTATAATAATCCATATTAATATCCTTCTTGAAAATTGAAATTTCTTCTGGAACCTCCAAACCAGCTTTTGAATATTGCACGGCTCGTCTACGCTTTTCCTTGATGGTCTCAACCTACAGTGTTGTAATTTACATATTGTAGATGAGACATTGATTCTCAATTCCATAAAGAATTGTGCCTAACAAAGTGAGGTATCATAAAATTTATGCAAAACAATTAACAGCTTGCATTTTGACACTACACCCATAAGGCTCAGTTAGCTGCTAGGAGTAAATACACCCAGCAGGATTGACCAGTAATGAACAAAAGCAACTTGTCTTTTTTTTTTTTTTACTATTCAGTTCCCCCCCCCCCCCCCCCCCCCTATGATGCTGGAGTGTCCAATTGGTCATAGCTTTATTTTATGTTTTGGCTAGAATATAATCTAATGGATAAATAAGATAAATCTCTAATTATTAATTTCTTAAACTAAAATAAAATAAACATATAGGTAATAATGGATAGTAGCATACTTGGCCTATAGTTCCAGAAGAATGGAGAAGTGAATATGCCCCATCAGATATCTTGTATTTCCTATGTTAGTTAAGACAAACTTTTAATTTGATAAATTCAACTAATATAAAGACAAAGTATGTGACCATAATGAGGTAGACAGAGAGTTCAAACCCAAGTAGCTCAATGCTTTTAGCTTGTAGAAGCTTCTGCTTCTTCTCCTCCTATAGGTAAAAAAGAATAAACAACAAAAAAAGAGGAAAGAAAGATTAAAAAAAAGGACCCATCACGAAATACTTGAGCAAAGACATGGAACCAAAAGCTTTACTAATACCAAAATAAAGCAAACCTCCAATTTTCTTAGTTTCCTTTGCTTGCTTTTGCTCAAAGCAGGAGCTTCATTCTTTCTCTTTAAACCCTGAATAGATACACGGACCGTGATTCAATCCAATATATAAAGTAGAATAAGAAAATTTAATTAAAGGTCCAATGATAAAGTACCTTCTCTTTCTCCTTTGATTTATTTTTCCTACTACCGGGCAAAATAAGAGCATTGCTTCCATCCCCGCTCGAGCTGTAAATTTAATAAAAGAAACAAACCCATAACCCATTACTGCTGGGCACTCCAAATAATTTTCAACTTCAAAATTAAGAAAAAAATTAATTAGGAGAGACAAATAAGGAGATGTCCTTACTGTAAAATCTCTTGGATTTCTTCTGGTTCATTCTCCTTGCTCAATACCATCTCTCTCGCCTTCTATCAGAACTCTCGAACTACTTGAATTAAATATCTTCGTTTAAATAGCTGGTATTGGAGTGGCTGCTAATTTAAACCAGGTCAGTCGAATAGAGAGAAGGAGAGTCGGAGAGAGAGGGAGCGCGGCCAGGGAGTTCGGGTCTTGGGAGAGAACCTGGAGGCGGTATCTCTGTAGAATGCGCAGCGATTAGCGACGAACCAAACAAGTTGGGCTACAGATAAAATGGGCTCGGAGCCCAATTTGGACATTCTATTAAAAATCGTCCAAATTTAATACATCAATCGCCCAATTTGGGCATTCTATCTTTATCGTAACTGGAGGGTGGTTTACCTCTCTGAGATAGGAATTCGTGGAATCATGGTTCGACTCAGAATTCAGATCCAGTGCATAGTCAGTAGAATGAGATCTGAGTCCGTCAATTTTAATCTGACACGAATCTCAAAACAGATCTTCTTACATCTAAATAGACACTGTATTACTTCTGGTCCGACACAGAATGTTATACACAATTCAATGCCTGAGAAGATACACAGACTCGTCAGTATTCAGCTCAACACCAAGTACCCAGGTGGCTAGATGTGATCATGACAAGTATCATGGCGCAAACATTTTTTCCTTAAAAAAATATACAATGTTGAGATAAAGGATGAGACAGCCTGGACCAAATTTTAAACTTGTACCAACCTGGGATACAGAGAACATGTAAGAAATGTAGTTTTTCTTATTTGAGACTAGGATAGTAGGATGACATAAAATGAGTACTGGTTGCTAATTATATTTATATATTTCTAATAAAAGCATCTTCGCTTCAACTGCAAATGCTTATATAGCATTTATATCATTAGTTCATTACTAGTTTAGCAATTGACGGAAATTATCACATCAACATGTTCGCAGTTTTTATAAATTACTAGAATGTGCTTGCAACATAGACATATTATAAATTCATACAAAATAACATATTTTTATAAAAAAAATTAAATTAAATAACAAATAATATTCCTTAAGTGACATAATAAATGACAAATAGCATTCCTTAAATGATATAAAAAATAGAAAAAAAAATAAAGACATGATCAATCAATTATCACTCAATTCAAAAATTCCTTAAATGACATTTAAAAAATAAAAAAAATTAGGACCAATCTTAAAGATGATACAATTTGCATGTGGCGAATAGTATGGCGAGTATGTGTCTAAATAAATTTAGACTTCTACACGTAAAAAAAAAACAAAAAGAAGATGCATATAATTAGAATATTTGATCAGAGAACGATATTCAATCCCAAATTTCATCTTTTAATCAAAATCGTTGGCGGATCAGAACATCTACGTGCTTAATATAAGAAAGAATAATAATTTGAGTACCCTCACTCCAGTACCTCAAAATCCCCGCACCCCATTTAGAGAAATTATGTATTATGGTCTCACTAATTATATGGTCTCCACTAATTATTATTCTAAAAAGATATTATATGGTTCTCACTAATTATATGGTTCCCATTAATTATTATTATAAAAAGATATTATATGGTTCTCACTAATTATATGGTGCATCATTTCCTAGTTCTCGCGTCAATCTTCGTAGATATAAAAACTTGAAAGATAATATATTAATACTTTGATGCGTAACTTGTTATGATCATTCTTTTTTCAGTCCCCAATCATTCCCGCATCAATCTTCCTCTAATGAAGTAGTGGGGATCCCGTATCACCTCATCAATCTTCCCCAATCGTCCCCATGTCAACCTTCCTCTAACAAAAATAGGTGACCACATAGGTATAAACACTTGCAGTACTAGATATTAATACTTTCAGACATCATCCAGTGTCATATGTAAAAGTTACTTGCAAGTATATGTATAAATACTTGCACGACGAGGTATAAATACTTGTATGACGATGAGTCTGAAAGTACGTCATCATGGATCTCATTTGAAAGAAAATTACGTAGAAGACGTTAGTGATTTTAGTTCGCAAAATTCTTCACAGATATTTAGAAATATGGACGAGATTGAACGGAGAAAAAAAATTCACCTCCAAAGCGTGTATGGTCCCCCCATGTAGTTTGAGTGGTCCCCCACAAATATTAATGGTGCGGGTACGTTTGAAATATTTGGTTGGGGAGACAATTATTTACGTAAAAATTGTTCACCTCATATGTATAAATACAATCTGCACATAGGTATAAATACTTCCTTGCATATGTATTAATACTTTAAAAAAAAATCAGTGTTGGAGTTTTTGCGGTCCCCGCAGATAGTTATGGTGTGGGTACAGTACGGATACTGTAACGCGGGTATTTTTATCAGCTCCCTATAAGAAAATGGAATATAGATGAGTGGGGTTAAGATGTCTCATTATTTTCGTGCTCCAATTATGTCTCACATTTTTATCTTTGTTTTCAAAATCCAACCCGGTAATTCGAACCATTCAATATAATATACATATTCAAATGTGTTTGGAGACTAAATTTTATATTGTTTGGAATTTTTTTAATAATTTTTTAGGTTGATACAAAACATTATTTTTGAATGGTCCATAACTTTTGATAAACAATGATTTTCCTAAAATTTTTATTAATACCCCCCAAAAAAATCAAATTATCAAATCTGCCCTCACTCAAAAATTATTTTCAAATCTATCCTAACCGCCCAGCCACTGGGCGGTCCACTATTTTATTTTATTTTATAAGAGATAATATGAATATCAAGATGCTGAATTCTAACGCTAAAAATTTCAGATTTTAAAAAAAAATTAGTTAGATTACTTCTTTTAAGCATATTTATACTAAAATACGCTAAATTACTTGAAATTATGTTAAATTACGTTGAATTACACTAAATTACTTTAAATTACGCTCAATAACAATAACTTCGCTAATTATGCTAAAATACGGTAAATTATGCTAAACTACGCAAAATTACGCTAAAGTAGACAGATTCTGTGCCATCTTTCATGAATAATAAAAAATAGTAAAAAATTCCAAAAATAGTAAAAATTGGTATTCTACAAGTTCATTATGTAACTAATTTACTGAGCTATCTGGATTGAAATCGGAAACTTCAACTCAAGTTTTGAGGCTCTTCCCTTTGATTTTTGGCGATTCTGAATTTTGGAATCTAGCATCGCAGGCACGAACACATGCGTATTTTCGCAAGCTTTCCGAGAAGTGGTCATTTGCTGAAATCGGACACTCGAGCGCCGTTTTATGACCGTTTGAAGTTTCGCCGTTGTTTTTCGCTTTTTCAGTAAAGATATTGTCCATATTCATATGTAATTTAGCGTAATTTAATGTACTTTAGCGTAATTTAGCGTAATTAAAGTAATTTACGGTAACTCAACATAATTTAACATAATTCCAAGTAATTTAGCGTATTTTAGTATAAATATGCTTAAAAGAAGTAATATTTAAAACAAAATTCGAATTTTTAGCGTTAGAATTTAGCATCTTGATATTCATATTGTCTCTAAAAAAAAATAGTGGACCGCCCAGTGGTTGGACGGTTAGGATAGATTTGAAAATAATTTTGGGGTGAGAACAGATTTGATAAATTTTTTTTTTTGGTATTAATAAAAATATTGGATGATTTTCTACCATTTAAATTAATAGTAATCTTTTTTCGAAAAATATAAAATTTGATTTCCAACCACATTTTAATATGAAGATCATATTGAGCAGTTTGAATCTACTGTTTAGGCTTTGAAAATAAAAATAAAGATGTGAGGTATGATTGCACCACACAAACAATATAGCATTTTAATCATATTTATTATAGAGATGTACTAAAATATATTATATAGCCTCAAAATTAAAATGAGAATGAAAAAGTGATGATGAAGATGATTTGATATTGTACCACCGTTGATTCCAAAAATATTGATATGATAGAGAGATTATCTTTTTGTAATTATAGAAATGAAGATACTCTCGTATTACATTTTCGAGATTATATTCTAGGATACTGATGGCTAGAGTGGAAAAAAAGGGCCGTGCCGTGTCGTGTTGTGACTAACACTGTTATTTTGGTCTCGTGTCGTGATCAAGTTAATTTTTCACGTGCCGTGCCGTGACCAAAATGTCAAGGGGTGGTCACAGCACGCGAATGGTCACGCCGTATCTAAACGTGCCGTAACCATACGTGACTCGCGTGACCATTTAATCATAATTTAGGTTAGTTTATTCAAGATTCATCATTAAATCAATATCTAATGGTCCTAATTACACGTGACTCGCGTGACTATGTGTCGTGCTGTGACGTGCCTAAATCTTTCACGTGTCGTGCCGTGCCGTGCCAAAGTTTCAAAAGATGAGCACGACACGCGAATGATCACGGCACGGAACACGCGAGTCACGGCACGTAACTAACACGCGTGTTGTGCTGTTCCATGCCGTAACTGTGTCGTTCCGTGATGAAGCCGGCTCCGCCGTGCCATTTTTCCCACTCTACTGATGGCACGGCACTGCAACGGTATACGAACCCAGTTAGCGGACCTGTCACATGAAGTTGGGAAGGAATACAAGTAATTTTTAGCGTTCATAATCAGGACAGATCTACTATTTGATTTGAAAGTGCTTGGTCACAATCATTTTAAAATTCAAATCCAGAAGGTTAAATAACTTTTTCAAGTTCCGGCCCGGCCCTGTACATGATATGTGAATAATTCTGATACCACAACATATTAGTGACACAATTAATGTAACGTCATTTTTTGTATTAATTTTTTAAAATCTTAAATTCAAATGAAGAATCTAAATAGTTCATCATATTATTGTTAATTCATCCATATAAAACTTCACAAATAATTTTTATTCTGTAAGAAATCACTATTTTATAAAATTAATTGCAATACAGGATTCAATCTTATTACAATAGTAAAGACAATATATTCTATGTGAAAGATTGTGAGTTCACAACTTTGATAGGAGATTTTATAAACATTGAAATTTGAAAGACTAGATTTCTATCTTTTTTACAAAATAAATAAATAATTAAATTAACATAAATACCTAAAACTTTACTACGTTCAGGGCCTGTTCAGCTGCCACTGTGTCCGTGGGAAAAAAAAAATTCACTTAGAGTAATTTTTTTTCCCACGTGCATAGTGTTTTGGCCATTCAAATTAGATCCGAACCCAAACCCATTCCCGTTCCCGCTAGACCGCCGAACATGCCCTCATTGTCATGTTTTCTTAATCTTTAATATACAAGGCTTGTTTATAATAATTATTTAGTTCGCACAACATTAGAAGAGCTGAGCCATATGGTGGAAGATACGAGGCATTGCTCTTATTGTTGTAATTCAAACTGAGCAGAAAAATAGAGTTAGGATTTATTAACAGTTAGTTATCTTTATAATTTTAACAACGCTTGCCACAAAATTAAATAAAAAAAACTGTATAGATTTTTTTTCTATATAGATTGATTGTGTATCAATTTTCATGCAATCTCAATATCACATGATGTTTCATGTTTCAATAATATGCTGGTAAATATATATTATTATAAATTTTATGTTATTGATGAATGATGAACCTGTATTAAATTTCATTATTTTTTTTCTTGTATATGATGTGTATAGAATACATTTTACTTGCATGATTTCAAAATTATAAATTAATTTTTATGCTAGTCAAGATTGTGGACGAGTTTATTGATACAGATCCCTACCTATAAAAATATATGCTTGTGAAAGTATAATAAAAGTAAAACATAATTATAAAAGTATACTTTAAATTTTAAGTAATTATAAATTATATTTTATCCTTAATTTTATGGCCACCTTTACCTCGGGTCCGGATCCCCTAAAGTAACCCAACTTTTGGGTTTTTGATCGGGACCATCCGATTTGATTCTGTCGCTCGAGATCGTCTCGAGATTCGAATTCATCGTCGGGATGTGTGTGCTCCACTTCGGAATGGATGATTCGGATCCGAATCGGACCGTCCCGATATAAAACCCAAAAATTGAGTTACTTCACTGGATCCGAATTCCTTTCCCTCTGTGCTGGCTCCGCCACGTTTAGAGTTGTTCTTTCTGTTCATCATTAATTACCATCGATTGCTATAAATGGTAGGATGACATGTATCCAATAAAAAGAACGGTAGATCCGACTGGGGAGCATATCAGTGGTCCGGATCCCCCTTCCTTGGCAGTGCGTATCCTCTGAGATATCTCATATTTTGCGTGACCGACGTGGCCGGTGCCTATTCGCGGGAATAGCGCAGGGCCAATATTATTTGAGCTTTAAGATTCGAGCAGAACGTATTTGAACAGTTGTGATTTTCCAAAAAGTTGCGCAAAATATGAGATATCTATTCCTTCCTTGTCTTTGGAAGTCCGGATCAACAATCAATACATAATCCATAGTTCCATACACATCGATTTCTCTTTTCATGTTGGGCCACCTGCCAGTGTTCACGAAAGAAAAAATAGTTTTGGACTTTGGGCTTTGTCGTTCATTCTCATTGAGTTTAGATCCGGACCGTCCAATCAGAATCTGGAGTAATCCGATCCGATTTACAATGCATGGGTCTCTTTAATATTCGTGCAGATTGATCCATATTTACTATGTGGGATCTGTATCGCATATCAGAATAGCTAACACGATCGATACGTTGGATTTTGATCCAACAGTTGATATCACATTAGAAGAAGTCGACCCCACCTGCAGTGTTAATAGGTGGGGTGGAGGTCTTGGGGCTGGGGCTGAGGGATGGAATCGCTCGGCTCTATCCAAGCGCAAGCGGCAAGCGCTAATGCGCTCTAGTATCGCAAGTCGCTCTACTCCTGCCTCCGCCTGAAGCGATGCATCCTACAGCCACAACCCCATCTTACCTCCCTTTTTGCACCCCCTTCTTACCAACTATCCACCACATCACTGGAAGAGAGCTTTCTTCCAAAATAAAAAAGCACGCACCTTTTGTACGAGCAATGGCTACCAAAGATCAAAAGCGCAAACACAAAGATCAACTGTCAGAAGACAGCACGAATGAAGGGTTATCGCGAATTCTGAGGACTGAAGCGGCCTTGCTAGGGATAGGCCGTAAAGCGGCTGCAGCCATGGCCAATGCCAAGTCAAAACGGAGGTTGTCGCCGCGAGCTGTTCTGGAAGCGCTTGATGAGGCGATTGCGAATAGTAGATGGGATTCTGCACTTGAGGTGCCAATCTCTTACTTTTTCTTTTATGTTTGTGTTTAATTCGGGCAGTCCGAGAAGCACTCAAGCACGCAATCACCGGTTTAGATCATTTCGAGGTGTGAATTTTTCACCTCTATGGGGTTTTCTGTCTATAGCACTGGATATCGATAATACATTTTTTTGATATTAACTTAATGGAGGCTTTGGTCAAGCTATCTCTTGCATAGATGAAGACTCAATTACCTCTTATTTCATATTTACCCTTAGGTCAATTTCAGTATAGCCACATAACATAAGCTCCAAGGACCAAATTGAATTGCAAACGAACTTGAAAACTCCAAGGACCAAATTGAATGCAGCAAAAGAGGAATAAGCTAAAGCGAGAGAAAAAAAGAAGTGTGGAACAGTAAACTAAAACTGAGAAGATGTCATCTTTTGATTACATTCTTTACTGCTACTACTTCTCTTAATGATTGCCCTTATAGCTGAGGTTAGCTTGGACCACTGGCATGATACAGCTCTCACATTACTCAATAAACTCTAAGCTCAATTGTAACAAAAACAAATCACCCAAGCCCAGCTATTAGAACCAAACAAAATGAAAATATAAGAGGCGATATCAGCAGACCTAGAAGCCCATGGGAACAGTTCTTCTCTTTTATTCTGTCCCCTCTGAACTCCTTAACCCATGTCTCAGACTTCCTCTAGTACTCACCTTTGTCTACTTGCAAGTTCTTCCCAGCCAATTCAACCTGAGTTCTAACAATATTTTTATGAATACTCAATTTGTATTATATAATTAGTGTTTTGAGTGTTGGTTCTGACTACTATTGGTATTTATATTGACGAGTGTCATTGTTTTTTCACATATCTGCAAAAGGATTGCCTTGAACTGTTGTCCCTCTTTTTTTGAAAGTCTATCATATCGACCCTTCAGAAGTCATAAGTAGTGCTCCATTTCTATCTAACACTTTCTCTAATTGAGTCCTCTTTTTGACCTTTAATTATAGATCTTCACATTGCTTCGAAACCAACTGTGGTATAAGCCAAAATCCCAGACATATGCAAGACTGATAGCATTGCTTGGCAAATGTGGCAGAGCCAAAGAAGCCAAAAATATCTTCCATTTAATGCACTCAGAAGGGTTCAAACCGACCATAGATGTATATACATCTCTTGCTGGTGCATATGGCCATGCCGGGCTTGTAGAAGAGGCATTTAAAATACTAGATGAGATGAAAATATTGCAATCCCCGCCTGACGAGTACACATATACTGTTTTAATTAATGCCTGTGTGAGGCTGAGACGGTTTGATCAACTACAGCACCTTCTTGATGAAATGTCTTATGTGGGAATTGAAAGTAATATTGTTACATACAATTCGATTATTGACGGGTATGGCAAGGCAGGCTTGCTAGAGGAGCTGGAATGTTTCCTTTGTAATATGCTAGAAGAAGCGAAATGCATACTGGATCTGTATACCATGAATTCTGTTCTATGGGCTTTCGGGAATAAAGGAAAAATAGATGAAATGGAAAGGTGGTATGGTGAGTTTCAACTTATGGGTATTGAGCCCGATGCGCAAACTTTTAATGTATTGATCCAATCATATGGAAAGGTCTGTGAATATGGGAAAATGATTTCGGTATTGAAGTATATGAATAAACGGTTTTTTACTCCTACGGCGGTGACATTTAATTTGCTAATTGAGTGCTTTGGTAGAAATGGGGAGATTAAGAAAATGGAGTATTATTTCCGCTTGATGAAAATTAAAGGTATAAAGCCTAATTCCATAACTTATTGTTCATTGGTTAATGCATATAGCAAGGCTGGGATGCTATCCAAGATTTCAGGTGTTATCAGACAAACAGAGAATTCAGATGTGACCCTTGATGCACCCTTTTTTAATTGCGTGATTAATGCATTTGGTAAAGCTGGGCAGGTTAAGATAATGGAGGAAATATTTTCTCTAATGAAGAAGAAGAGTTGTAAGCCTGATAGAATTACTTTTGAGACTATGATACGAGTGTATGACTCTTGCGGTATGGTTGAGGCTGCTAAATCTTTGGAAATTGACATGAATGAAGTTGGAAACAAGTTGTTGGTATGAAATTGCTTGTATCAGCAGGTATACTACTGTCTAGAGCAATATGGGGGAGGGGGGGGGGGGTGCAAAGTGAACTTTAATTGATGGTACATATGATTGTGTTTAAGATTTTTGCATGGTCGAGGGTTAACTGGACATGGAAATACCTTATTGGGTAGGTTGGAGCTCACTTGCACATTTTTGACAAAAAAATAATTCAAATTCGTTAGATCACATGTCGGTCATCTTTTTTAGATTAATGTATAATGGGAAGCCTACGAAATGGATATTGCCTTAATCCTTTATGGCCAAAAGAATATTAATTGCCTCTTTTAGTGTTGTCATAACTGAGGACGTTTGCTGTAGTTGTACACTCTTGCCTATGTAATGATGTATCATGTATGTATCATTTTTTTTCTATAAATAGAATCCTTGAAATTAAGACTATTTTGTATTGCAATATCTGTGAATAGAATTGTGTTATGCCCTTCGAAGCACCTTTAATTAGAATTAGATTTCTCTGTTGGAAAGTTACGATTCTTCCACATTTACCCATTTGCTGCTTTAACTAGGTATACCTCATTTGGTTGCTGTTATTTTCCTCTTTTACCAAATTCTTTATTAAATGATAACTTGTTCCCATTTGTAGAAATGCTAAAACATAGTGATATAGCCTAGACCACTCACTTTTCTAGTGTTGACTTGTGATATCTCTCTGATTTTTTTTCTTTTTCTAATGGTCCACAACTTGAGGACAGTTTGTTTATAACCTTTGAAATATTGAACTTGGTTCAGCTGAGCCTCGGGAACTCTTATTTTTGGTTCAGTTGGCCTACTAAAATATTCCACTTGGTTCACTCAAGCCGTTCATTTTGTTAGAAATTAATATTGATGATGTGACGTGCAGGTCATGACGTGGCACCATTTTGATGACATGATAACAGTGTTGCATTCAAATAAATGATCATGTTTTGTAATATCATATTCTTTTTAATGTATTGGGTGTTTGATCAAAGCCAAGTGCAATAGTTGAGGGAGTTGATGTTACACGAATTTTTTTTTTAAGATCCTAACTGAATCAAGTTCAGTAGTTAGGGGGTAAAACAGTAAAGACAAGCCTTTACTTATAAAATACATTTTAGTAACAATGTATCTATCAAACATGTATTGTACCTATGCCTATTTCTTGGTATGAGTACAAAAATACTTTTTGTTTATTTTTTCCTTCCAATGTGTAATAAAATGTTATGAGGGGTTCTTAATTAAATTTTGAACTTGTATAGCTTTTGACAGAACTGCCCCCTCCAGTGGCTTTATGTCCATGTGTGGTACCTTTTTGTCAAGACTAAAATTTCACCACTCTGTTTGCAAATAGGAAAATATTGTCATTTTGGTGCTCCAGCGGATCTTTTCCCTCTAATTTTTCCAGTTTAGTAACTCTCTGCACTTGTGCAGATCTTGTGGGAGAGGGCATAGATTTCTTACTGTATCATTGCAAGTCGTAGTTGCGAATCGGATTGCAGTACATCGGCAATTATGGTAAAAAAGGTAATTTAATCTAAAATTGATTTGGTTAATTTCAAATGCATTAGCATTTATGGTTTAGTAACCGCCTATCTATCTACCCATCTACTTAATCCCCCCCCCTCTCTCTCCCCTTTCGCTTTTTCAAACTCTCTCTCTCCCCTCTCTTTTTTGAAAAAGCTTGGCGGCGGCTGTCAAGAACTCTCTCCCCCTCTCGCTTTTCAAACTCTCTCTCTCTCTGCCCTCTTGTTTTTTTCTAACTCCTCTCTCTTTCTCTCTCTCTCTCTGCCTTGCTTGCTCCCTCGACCGCTTGGCCCCTCAGTTTCTATCTCCACACAAGTCCTCGTCGTCTTTAAGGTATCTCCCAATAAAATTTCTTGATTTCTTTGTTACACATTTAAAATCTAGACTTGCCGCAATGTGAGTTAAATATTTCTTGATTTCTCTTCTGAAAGAAATTATACAAATTAAATAGCATATTTTTAATACTTCACTGTGTTTAGGGTTTACTGGTAAAATATTTTGGATTTGGATGCTTTTTTCTTTAGCATATTTATATTTAGATATTTTAGGTTTGATCTGGGTAATTTGATTTTACAAATTTTGTGGATTCAGATTTTAAGAGCAAGGCAGGTTTTCTTGTGTCAGATCAGGTTTTGCCAGTACTTGCATGTTTTGGGTGTTGGTAATTTGCTTATTCTGTGAGATAAGAGCGCCATGTCCATTATATTGATAATTTCAAATTTTTCCTACTTTTGTTCTCGATTTATTTTTTTATTTAGAAAAAGACAAACTGTTTCAAATGTAAACAACAGTCCTCAATTGATTTTTAGGAAAAGCAACTCCACCGTACAATTGGTATGGTGGAAGATGGGAGGGTCTTTATCCACCATATCAATAGTGCGGTGGATAGCATTTCACAGGTGCACCACAATTGGGTGGAGAGCATTTTTAAACACCCTCCCATCTTCCACCGTACCAATTGTACTGTGGAGTTGCTTTTCATAAAAATCAATTGGGGGCTGCTTTTTTCATAAAAACAAATCCTTTGTTCTTTGGAGACTGAGAACCAGGCCCTTCCCTCTACTATCACATTCCCAATAATCTAACAAATTCTGGTTATGGTTAGCTTTAGCATCTGAAATTGGAGAATTTTTATTATGATTTCTAAGAAGGTTAATGTTACTGTGTTGTATTTGATGTGCCATCAATTCAAATACTTGTAATATGTCTCACACTCAATTTCTCTTAGTTATATGAATTTGTAGTTGGTAAGTTATACCCTCGTAGTTTTTTTACTATATATGTTTATGCAGCTAGTGATGCGGAACTTGAACCTCAACAAGGAGTTCATTGATTTAAACAGCACCCCTACTGATTATGATGCTGGGTACTTACCAGTACTGTCATCCGAGAATATCCGCATCTCAATAGAAGAACACAATGTTGTTCAACCCATGGGTGGACCCACCCTAATTGAGGTGAGTGTAATTTTTCCATGTACTTGTATCAAAGAAGTACGACTCCTGTGCTGCACTGGTATAATTACTCGATATGATTTACTAAAACCTAAAATTTGACCATATCTATACTTGCAAAGCTTAAGAAAATATTTAGATTTGGGGTCACCATTGTAACTTTTCCATGAAATAGAGCTTTTAGTGTTTTAGATAATTCTTGAAACCTTAATACAGTCTGAAAGTTGGGCACAAGATTTGTAATCTGTCTTGAAGACTTTGGCTAGGGATTATTGGCAACAATGACAACCAACAAAATGCTTACCAGAATCAGTAAAATAAATTGTAGATATGTTCTTTTTAGTTTAGATTGGTTGTGTTTAAAATTTGGTGGAATTTGAGAATTGTTTGATCACCAATCAAGGGACAATGAAACTGAACCTTCAATTTTTTCTATGGATGATCAATCCATTTTTCATATTGCATCAAATTTACATATCAGATCTAAACTATGGAGACGATTATCTGTAATTTTACCTAACTTTACCTTTTTGATAACTGTTTAGTTGGTTGATACAGTTGTCAAATTAGTTTGTTGTCAATATAATTATAACTTATCCTTTTACTCTCTGCAACAAAAAAATAATATATATACAGATTAAATGACTATTACCAAGATGCAGAGTATATATGTGCATAAGACTACTTGAAAAATCCAAACAGGACGAATGCAACTTATATGTACATCGAATGATATATTTGCTTTCCTTAAAGACTTTGGGGTTGTACAAGTTTAATCATGATAATGTTTTGTATTTCATGTAGATTTCTGGGGAACCTTTATTCCCCTCTATGCTTGGTGAAACTAGCGGCCCACCACCAAAGAGAAGTAGCTGCAAGAGGCCGCAAGATTTACCTGATGGTTGGACAGTGCAGGAACGTGTCAGGCTTTCTGGCAAGTCTGCAGGGAAAACAGACAAGGTACTTCAAACTTGTCTTATCCATTTCCTTTGGACCCTATTGCAAAATAGAAACCAAACCTGATGTGTTGTACACTGTACTACTTACTACTAGGAATGATTTCTCAGTCTTCTGATGGTTTCAAGACCAAATTTAATTGAACTACAATCTAATGCCATTCCTTGGAAGAATGTTATGTTTGTGTGTTAAAGCAATTTTGCCTGCACTTGAAAAGAATTGCAAAGCTATTTAGGTTTCTGTAGGCTTGGGACGTTTTGATCTTGAGTCATCTGTTAAGATTTTTATCGTCTTGGTTAGCATCAACTTTGCATGATCCGGGTTCGTATCCTCCCTAGTTAGGGTCACTTCGTGTTCATGTCATTTTGGGTCTCTGGTCATTCAGATCTTGTGGCAAGAAAGTTGAAGTATTTGTCAATGAGATTGCTTCGGGTTATATTTATAAAATTGATTTTGGAGTATGCATCAAGTTTTTTTCTGGTAAAATTGGGCATTGAGTTGAGCATGTCAGGTGTCTGCATCTGGTGGGTCTAATTATGTATCAGGTCTACACTGGTTCGGTAAACTCAGGATCAGGGCTAGTCAGGATCCCTATTGCAGTTCATTGAGCTCGTGTCATGTTGAGTTTCATGTCATTGATTTTTCAAAAGAGTGATTTTGAAATATAGTGTCCTGGAGGAAAATAAAACTGAAACTTGCTTAAAGAAATGTTTCTTATTGTTAATTTTATCATTCTTGTTCATTGCAGTTTTTCATCGAACCAGGAACTAGGAAGAAGTTCAGATCAATGCCAGAGGTGAGGCGTCACCTTGGGATGGCTGATCCATGAAGTTGCCAATATTAAAAGGGTTAAAGCTTTGAACACTCTCTGGGTGAGAACTTTGCCAATATTAGAAGGGGGAATTTCATGTATATCCCTCAAAAGTTTCAATAGAAGAAAGGTTATTGACATCAGCATATTAGTGGTCAACATGTGATAGGGAAATAGCGAGAATGGTTTTTTCTTTTCTTGAATGCCTTACATTGTTCTCTTTAATTGAAAATGAATTCATTGATTCGAACATTCACTAATTCAAAGTCCATTTCCGAATTTCGATATAATTGTTCATTAAATTCATCGAGTTGCTCTAGAAAAATTATTTGATTCATTACTTTTCTTATTTAATAAGTTCTCTATTCACATTTATGCATTAATTTGAATTACTAATTTTCGATTTTTCTGAAAATGAATCAATATTCTAATTTAATTCCCAAAATTTGTATTTCCCAAATTTGACTTGTATTCATTAATTGTATTAATTTATTGAATTAACATTAAATTTGCATGTTTATTGGAATTGTTTGTTGAAATCATCAACAGTTTTTCCCTAGTCTAATTTTCATGTTTTTTTCAACATTTAATTAGGAGGTAATTATTCACATTCCTGCACTTTAGATGAGCAAACATTCTTAATATCCTCTTATTTGAATTGAAATGATGCTCAATGTTGTAACTAGTTATTATATTTATTTATTATTAATTTATTATGGCGCTGGCTCTAATTTATTCAATTTGTTTATGGACTAGAATTTGAAATAGATACACTACATACGACAATAAATGACGCCGTTTTACGCCTACTATAAATTTGAATTATATTTTACATCACTTTTGGAAGCCACATCTTCACAATTTGATATGATTATTCATTAATTGTAATAATTTATTGAATTAATATTAAATTTGCACGTTTATTGGAATTATTTGTTGAATTCATCAAATATTTTTCTCTAGTCAAATTTTAATTGATTCCGTCATGTTTCATTCAACATTTAATTAGTAGGTAATAAATCACATTCCCGCACTTTAGAGGAGCAACATATTCTTAATATCCTCTTATTTGAATTGAAATGATGTTCAATTTTGTCATTAGTTATTGTATATATTTATTTATTGAATTTATCATGCCGCCGGTCCTAATTTATTCAATTTGTTCATGCATTATAATTTAAATTAGATGCACTAAATATGACAATAAATGACGTCATTTTACAAAACACACCTACTACAAATTTGAATTATATTTTTGCATCTTCTAAATTATTGCGTCATTTCATTAATTTTGAATGCCACAACTTCACAATTCCATATGATTATTCATGTAATAATAATTTATTGAATTAATATTAAATTTGCACTTTTATTGGAATTATTTGTAGAATTTATAAACAATTTTTCCCTAGTCAAATGTTAAATGATTCGTTCATGTTTTTTTTCAATGTTTAATTATTCACATTCCTGCACTTTAGATGAGCAACACATTTTTAATATTGTCTTATTTGAATTGAAATGATGTTCATTGTTGTCATTAATTATTGTATTTATTTATTATATAATTTATTATTCCGCCGGCTCTAATTTTTCAATTTGTTCATGCACTAGAATTTGAATTAGATACACTAAATATGACAATAAATGACAACATTTTACACAACACACCTACTATAAATTTGAATTATATTTTACATCTTTTAGAATATTACTTCTTTTCATCACTTTTGGATGCCATTATATCAAGGGAAAATTGTTTTTATGCCACTCCAAAACATAAAAATTAGAAAATTGCCACCCCAAAACATGAAATTAGTTATTTGCCACTCTAAAATCATTAAATTTATAAAATTGCCACAATTATACATCTAATATACATATTTGATTAAAATTATTCTGAAAAATATTATTTAAAAAACGTATTTTAATATTTCCTAAATTACCCCTTACCCCTTCCCCTTCCCCTTCCCCTTCCAAATTCACCCATTTCCGCTACCACCCATTATCTCAATCGGTCCATCGGTGGGTCGTCGGAGTCGCAGTCGGAGTGGAAGAGCGAGTGCGAGAGCGAGCATGATTCTCCTCCGGTGCTGATCGCCATCTCCATGGAAGGCTCTGATGCTGCTGATTTATGTGCTGCTCCTCCTACACTGCGCTGCCTCCTCCTCCGCTGCATCAGATCACGACTAATTCCAGCTCGAAGGTGCCAGTGCACGTGGAGGGGCTGCCGACTGCTTAGCTTCAGCCGGTGCTTCGTTTTGTTCTTTTTTTTTTCTGGTGTTACTGGCTTATGTGTGTTTGTATTTTAGTTGACACCGGATGCAAGCAAGGGATTACCGAGAGAAGACAACAATCATAATAATGGCATGAAGACGAAGAAAAGCAAGGACAAGGAGAGCAACAAGTTCAGAGATCGCACCACCACTGACGATATGGGTGGTAGCGGAAATGGGTGAATTTGGAAGGGAGAAGGGGTAAGGGGTAATTTTGGAAATATCAAAATATGTTTTTTATATAATATTTTTCAAAATAATTTTAATCAAATATGTATATTAGATGTATAATTGTGGCAATTTCATAAATTTAATAATTTTAGAGTGGCAAATAACTAATTTTCTGTTTTGGAGTGACAATTTTCTAATTTTCATGTTTTAAAGTGGCATAAAAACAATTTTCCCTATCAAGTTCAATATGATTATTTGCAATTAAATACTAATCAGAATAAAATATTTGGGGACACAAAAGTATTCAATTTTTAAGGACAAGAAATGCAAAATTTCCAATCTCTCCTATAAATAGGCTGTCTTTAAAGTAAACACACCCAAGAAATATAGCTTCCTCTTTGAATTATTTTTCATTAAAGCAATAGAATGATGAGAGAACATACCTGTGGGCATATTCTATCCCCTTGTGACTACAATTCACGCATAATATTGTAAGTGAATGTATTTGTTGCAATAATATAATAATTTGTTTGTCAATTTATGTGCATGTATTTTATTGGAGCATTTCATTTCATTCTTTTCTACTCATATATTATTTATATGAACTCTATTCTGTTGAACCAAACTTCAATCGGCACACATATTAAAACTATAAACATCATAAGGTAATTTTCTATGCTAAAGAAGTACTCACTATTGCTACATAAGTCGTTTGAACTAAATGAAGAATTGATTTGTTTGTAAATTAAAAAAAGTAAAATTTACAAAAAAGAACTTTTCTTTGGTTCTGTGATGATTTCAAATTTCTTAAAAGGATATTTAAAGGTCAATAATGAAATAGAATATTTCATAACTTACAATGTGTGCTGATTACGTATGTACCGCAAAAAAGTTTTGCGGGTAGGTTAGTTTTCTATTCTTAATACTATATATAGTAATATTTGTTTGAATATACTAGTTCAAAAAAAGTGACAACTATTGAATTAAAAACCTAATATTGAAAAAGTTCCCCATCACAAGATAATATAAAACTTTAAGTTAATTTTTGTTGTTTTAGTTTATAATTCGTATAATTTAATTTGCCACAAAATAATTGTTTTACTATTTATGGTTATGCAGTTAATGATGCTGGGAGATGAATCTCAATAAGGTGTTCATTGATCTGAATAGCACCCTTGCTGTAGATTTACCAAAGAAGTACTACTCCTGTGCTGCACTGGTATAAAAAATTGGCTGCCTTATCTTGTAAATGCTCAAGTGACACCAGACCTGATACAGAGAAGATTATCTGTCATTTTACCATTTTGATAATGGCTTAGTTGGTTGACACGGTTGCCAAATTAGTTTGCTGTCAGTACAATTATAACCTATCACTTTACTTTTCCTATATTGTTTGCAACAAAAAAATAGATATATACAGATTGAAGGAGGTATACATACATGCAAAGAATATACGTGCGTAAATGTACTTCAAAATAAAAACAGGACAAATCCAAGCTTATATGTATAGTGAAAGATATATTTGCTTTAATTCCTTGAAGATTTTAATCTTGTACAAAATTAATCATGATAATGTGTTGTATATTTCATTCACATTTGTGGGAAACCTTTATTTCCCTCTATGCCTGGTGAAACTAGCGGCCCACCACCAAAGAGAAGGAGCAGCAAGAGGTCGCAAGATTTGCCTGCTGGTTGGACAATGGAGGAATGTGTCAGGCATTCTGGCAAGTCTGCAAGGAAAACAAACAAGGTACTTCAAACTTGTCTTATCCATTTCCTTTGGACTCTATTGCAAAATTGAAACCAAACCTAATGACTACTAGGATTATTTTTAATATCTTGGTTAGCATCAGTCATACATGATCCGGGTTTGTACACTCTCTAGTTAGGGTCATTTCATTGTCGTGTCATTTGGGTCTCGGGTAATTCAAATATTGTGGCAAGCGAGTTGAGGTATTGGTCTATGAGATTGCTTAAAGAAATGTTTCTCATTGTTAATTTTATCATTCTTGTTCATTGCAGTTTTTCATCGAACCAGGAACTAGGAAAAAGTTCATATCAATGCCGGTGGGGAGGCGTCACCTTGGGATGGCAGATCCAAAACCCTGCAATAATAATCCCATGAAGTTTCAAGTACATGGAGGTATATATGTTAACAATGCTTGTATAGTTTTGTAACACATAATAAAAAAGACAAGATAGCTTAAAACATTTGAGCTTAAAAAAAAAAAAAACACATAAAGAAATGGAAAACAAAGAAAAAACGGTAAAGAAAAGAGTAAATTAAATAAAATGTTTATTTATTTACTTCCTTCTGTAAATGTTCGAGCACACCTCTTGCATCATAGGATGAAATGTGTCATTAATATGACCGACTTCTGTCCTACTGGAACTCTTGTCCTTGTTAAGACCTTGATTTTTTGACAAACTTGCATTCACCATTGCCATTTTTTCGGGTATCATTCTTGTCATCTCTTCGTGTAGAGTTTTTGAGAAAGGACAGTGGTTGAACAAATGTATTGATGTTTCTTGATTTGTCTTACATAAAACGTATCTATTGACCAGTTGAAACCCTTTCTTTTTGAGATTGTCAACCGTCAATAATTTATTTCTTATCAACAACCATCCAAATACCTTCATTCGTGGTGGTACCTGCAGTTTTCAAATTGTGGATTGATGTTTGTATTCTCGGTCCATCCTTCAACCTTTGATATGCACTTTTAATTGTATCTATCTCTGTGTCCGACCATTGCCATTGATTGATGTTGGAAACCTTGTATAGTTGTATATTATTTTTGTTCCAACAGCATGTATAATCCATCAACTTGAAACATAATATTTGTTCGCAACCATTTTACAAATTGGAAAGGCATTTCTTTGTTCCTGTATGAGTTTCAGAGACATCTGACTTCTACAATTCTTCGTGCTTTGTGCCTTTATTAAAATTAACGTATACATTCAGAAAGGAAAGTAAAAATAGAAAAGTGTTATACTATACTAATCTGAGTTATCTGGCAATTTGGTAATAAAATATCACTTTGTTTTCTAATTCCTTTAGGGAGTCGCTGAAGGGAAGAGGCCATATTTCATGGATGAAACACTTCTATTCGAGCACAAATAATTTTTTTTTTATTAATGATTGTGTTGTTGTTTTTTTTTTTTTTTTGAAAGCTTGGTAGGGGCTGTGTTTTTTTTTTTTTTTTTAATGATAACAAGTTTTACTATTCAATGAATATTTATATTATTTTAATAGGAATTCACCTGATTTTTTTATTAATCGAAAAAAATATATCGCGAAATGGAATCGTTTAACTGGAAAATCAAAATATAAGAAAAATGGGATTGATTATCCCGTTCCCCGGACGGTACAAAATTTCCCTTCCATATTAATGCCCCGCTAATCCAAATTCTTAATCCTGCTGAGCATGAAAAAAAATCCTGGACGGAATAGATTATCTCGTCCAACACTGTAGCAATTTTTTCAGCATATTAATTAGCTGAATAATGCAAATAATTATATCAAAATTAATGAAGTTTTAATACAGAATAAATAAATTATCCGAATAATTTATGAATAATTCAATAATAATTGTTAAATTTACAAATAATTCGTGAATAATTTGAATTTTTTTTCTTCAGAAATTCCAATTAATTCGTCTGTTCAATCGATGAGGTGCTAAAAAAAATTACGTTCCAACTAATTCGTTAATTATCCACAAATGTTAGTATGAAAGCACGAACTAATTTAATATGAAATGTGATGTGTATTAAAATAAAGAACAATATGCTTATTGTCCTTGTTATTTTATTAATTGTGAAAATTTTAAGAACTAAATTATGAACAAACAAAAAAGTGCTTAAGATATTAAGAATATCATAGTAATTTCCATTTAATGTTTAATTTAAAGTTGAAAGATAATTTTGAAGTAAAATTAATTTCTTTGCAGTATGAAAGATTGTCACATTCTATTTTGCAAATAATTAAGGGCCCGTTATAGAAAATTTGGAAAATTATTTTCCAAAATTAAAACCTCAGAGGTCATTTTTCACGAATTTTTTTAGTTAGCATTTAGTACCTTTTGTAAAATTTCTAATCTTGTCCGGAATGCATTGCCAGCACACCAATCAGAGTGGTACACACGCATTAATTGGTGCACAGGTACTGCATGCGCAACCAATTTTTTTTTTTTACAGATTTCTAGTTATGTCTTTTTTTTTTTTTATAGATTTAAGGATGAATAAATGAAAATGAAATATATTATATTTTTTCACAAATAGTAGTTTTCGAGTTGGAAAATAGTATGTTGAACAAAACACATTACTCATATAAAAAGTATAAAAGGCATTGCCTTGAGGAGAGCAGGTTGGGTCTGATGCCCATCGGACTCAAATTTGGGTCCGATGGGTTCCGGAGCCGTCCAATTTGCTTTAAAATTCGTGCTCACGAATTTTAAAGCAGACGTGAAAGTTGCGGGTGCGAATCTTAAAGCAGATCGGACGGTCATCGAACCCATCGAACTCACTTTGAGTCCGATGAGCATCGGACCCAAATTGACCTCCGCCTTGAGATGACACACAGGTATTATATATCTGTGTACCATTTGGGACCACACAGACATTACATGTGTGCCCTTCTAGTTGGTGCACAAGCAATAGAACTAGGTGTTCCTAAGTTCACCATGGCTATTTGTGAACTTAACTTTAAAATCTATCGAATTGACTTTAAATAACGAATTCAAACTGTTGAAATCCGTTTACTTTATGAGTGATACGTCTACATACAAAATTTAAAAAAAAATTGAATTAATTTTATATAGAGTCAAGTGGTAAAAAACGTTGAGAAAAATGAATGCATTAAAATTAATTTATGAACCTTCTAATTTTGACCGCTTGACTTTATACTAAATTAATTCGAAAGTTTTTTTTGCATGTAGACGCATCACTCGCAAGGTAGACGGATTTCAACTATTTGGATTCGTCATTTGAAATCAATCCAATAGAATTTAGAGTTGAGTTCACAGAGAAACTTGATGAACTTAGGAACACCCTAGTTCTACTCTTGTACAAAATATATTCCAACTTAAATTTTTTATTTTCTTTTAAAATGCTAACTAAAAAAATTCGGTCATTTGTCCCATTGGAACAAGTTCGGGATATGCAACATTGCAATGGGACGACCGGACTAGACCTACAACTAGAGTGGGAAAAATGGCACGGCGGAGCCGGTTCCGTCACAGAACGGCACGGTTACGGCACGACATGCGTATCAGTTACGTGCTGTGATTCGCGTGTCCCGTGCCGTGACCATTCGCGTGTCGTGCTCATCTTTTGAAACTTTGGCACGGCACAGCACGTCATGTGAAAATTTAGTCACGGCACGTAGTCACGCGAGTCACATGTAATTAGGACCATTAGATATTAATTTAATGGTAAATCTTGAATAAACTAACCTAAATTGTGATTAAATGGTCACGCGAGTCACGTATGGTCACGGCACGTTAGGCACGGCATGACTAATCACGTGGCGTGACAATTCGCGTGCATGCCGTGACCACTCCTTGACATTTTGATTACGGCACGGCACGTAAAAAATTAACTTGGTCACGACACGACACGAGACCAAAATCACGGCGCGCGTGTTAATCACAGCACGGCACGGCACGTTTTTTCCACTCTACCTACAACAGTCGAATTTACTGAATTATGCATTGCTTGACATTTATTAGGGTGCTTTTTCAAGTTTCGGTTTCAATGACTCTGCCATAAACTTGCAGCGCATTAATAGATAACTGTAGCATAAATAATTAATTGCCTGCGTCCAGACATGCATGTAATTGACAAAGTGAATTGCTCTAAGAATAACAACAATCTTCATAAATTCACAAAACTTAAATTGACGTAACATAGTAACATATTGATTGTGAACTTACAAAATCCATAAATAGTTTCCAAAAGCATCAATTGCAAATATTAGAAACCTTCATCTTTTATTTTACCTATAAATATCCTACTATCTTCCTCCATTATGTAGCAAAATACTACATCCTTTCAAACAAGAACCTTAGTGCAAAATCAAATCCAACACTTCAGCAATAACCAAATAGCTATGGCACAATCAACAATGACCGCGTTCGTTCTTCTTCTTCTTCTCATAGCTACAGCAACTACTTCCGCTGCTACCGTGGCATCCACCTCAACACCTGCACCGACTCCCTCTGCAGCATTGCAAGAAGACCCATTGTTCTTATTTCCGCAGGGAGGTGACATTGCACCATGTTTAAAATCTATCATGAAGGTGGAGGGATGCGTCATAAGCCTTCTTACTTCAGTGTTGAACAACCGTTTGGATGTCAGTAAGCAGTGTTGTCATGCTATTGTAAGCGCCAGTGACGCGTGTCTCCCTGTTTTGAACGCTTTCTTACGTCCTCATCTCCAGTCTTTCTGCGGTGTTGCGCCGAACCCGGCACCTCTGCTCAAGTAAACTCGAGAAGATATATGTGATAGGGAAATGGCAAGAAATAACTTTTTTTTTTCATTAATGCCTTACATTATTCTCTTTAAGTGAAATGAATTCATCGATTCAAACATTCACTAATTCAAAGTCCATTTCCAAATTTCGTTAGAATTGTTCATTAAATTCATCATCAAGTTACTCTAGAAAAATTATTTGATTCATTACTTTTCTTATTTAACAAGTTTTCTATTCACATTTATGCACATATTTGAATTACTAATTTCTGATTTTTTTTCTGAAGTATGAGTCGATATTCTAACTTAATTCCCAAAATTTGTATTTCCCAAATTTCTATTGTATTCATTAATTGTATTAATTTATTGAATTAACATTAAATTTGCATGTTTATTGGAATTGTTTGTTGAATTCATGTTGGACCCTAAAAAATAGGGAAATAAAAAAAAGAAAAAAGAGGAAAGGGGTTATTATAAAAGAAATGAAGGTGTCCAATGCCGTGAGAAAATAGGAATGAAGAGCACCGGGTCTACGTCGAAATAAACAAATCTGTGAAAGAGAAGTGGTAAATTAATAGCTCAAAGTTTCATTAAGAGAAGTGGATTGGAACAAAGACTAAAGTGAAACATGGCCCAAGCCAAATTGATGAAAGGGGTTCGGACCAAATCAAGAAAAAAAATAGAGTAGAACTAGGGTGCTCCTAAGCTCACCAAGTCCTTCCGTGAGCGCGACTCTAAAACCTATCAAATTGACTTCAAACGACATTTTCAAACCGTTAGATGTTCAATCTATATTAAAATGTGCTTGGAGACCAAATTTTACAATTTTTGGAATTTTTTTACTATTTATTAAGATGGTTTGAAAATCGCTGTTTTCCAATGGTGCAGAATTTTAATAAAAACAGCGATTTTCAAACCATCTTAATAAATAGTAAAAAAAATTCCAAAAAATGTAAAATTTGGTCTCCAAGCACATTTTAATATAGATTGAACATCTAACGGTTTGAAAATGTCATTTGAAGTCAATTTGATAGGTTTTAGAGTCGCGCTCACGAAGGGCTTGGTGAGCTTAGGAGCACCCTAGTTCTACTCAAAAAAATATAGTAACACAAATTAAAGCAGAAGACTGAGCTGCTGCTGAGTGGGCCGAACCAAATGGATTAAAGAAAAATATATAATATTAACAAACAAAATTTGGAGAAGGATAATGGGCCGGCTCAGAACTAATAAACAAAATAAAAGAAGGTACTGCGCTGCCTCTCCCATACAACCGCCAAATGGGTCCCAGCACCTACTCTTTAAGTTAAATTTGAATCCAGCGAGGTGTGTTGAGCTTCGCCCAAAGTTCGGTCCATAAAGACCATGATGGAACTTCCTTCGTGGTTCATGCGCACCAGATCTGTCCAAAAAAAGAAAAAGGGTAAGAGATGGCGCTATATATCCGTTATGCCTCACTTAACCAGACAAATGGCCCCCACGGGTTTCGAGCCAATCAGAGGCGCTACCATTGAGCCTCATTTAATCTTACAACAGGGACCCATGCGCATAGCCAATCAGAGGCGCCCCTGGTCCTTCTCACTAAATCTGAGCGAAGGGACCCCCTCGTCAGTATCTTCTTCTCCCTCCAGTGTGCAAGCTAGTCAGATCGGAATGGATTCTAGCCCCCACAAACGAGAAAGAGAATTCTCTTTCACATCCACTACCAAGTTTAAAAAAAAAAAAAAAAAAGAATTCTCTTTCACATTGAAGGGAATAAAAAAAATTATTTCCATTGAAACAAAAAAAATTGGTTGCCGTATCTTGTAAATGGTCAAGTGACATCAAACCTAATATAGAGAAGATTATTTGTAATTTACCTTTTTGATAACTGCTTAGTTGGTTGACACGGTTGCCAAATTAGTTTATTGTCAGTACAATTATAACCTATAAATTTATTTTTCCTATATTGTTTGCAACAAAAAAAAAAATAGATATATACAGATTGAAAGAATATACAAAGATGCAAATAATATATGTGCATAAATGTACTTCATAATCAAAACAGGACAAATCCTAACTTATATGTATTGTGAAAGATATATTTGCTTTGATTTCTGGAAGACTTTGATCTTGTACAAAATTCATGATAATGTGTTGTATATTTCATGCAGATTTGTTGGGAACCTTTACTCTCCCTGTGCCTGGCTAAACCAGGATCCCACCACCAAAGAGGAGCTGCAAGAGATTCCAAGATTTTGCCTGATGGTTGAATAGTGGAGGAACGTGTCAGGCTTTCTGGCATGTCTGCAGGGATAACATACAAGGTACTTCAAAATTTATTTTTATTATCCATTTCCTTTGGACTTAGTAGCCAAACCTGATGTGCTGTACTATTGACTACTAGGAATTTGTCATAGTGATCTGATGGTTTAACTTTAAGACCAAATTTAATTGAACTACAATCTAAATATGGTTCTGAAACTCAGAATCGGAATCAAAATCAAATACTTGACCGTGGAATTAAAATCGGATGAATCGGTCTGAATCAGCCGAATCGGATCGAAAACTCGAATTTGTTTACCAGAAGTTTGTTTTGTACTAAAATAATAGAAAAATATTGCTAAAACATTAATTTGTTAAAAAATGAAAGTGCTAAAAAATAAAATTATTTGCTAGTCTTAATATTAATCCCTAAAAAAAGAAAAGAAGAAAAAAATAACAAAATATTAAAATAAATTAAGAAAAACAAATCATAAATAAAAATGGAGGTATCCATTAAAAAAGAAAGAATAATTATTTCAATCCCCCAACTCCAGTACCCGCATCGTACCCGTAGCAACAATAGAGGAATGTTGTACTATGGTCCCCACTAATAAGAGAAAAGTTATAATATGGTCCCTACTAATTATATGATTCCATTTTTCAGTCTCCACACTCGTCTCCAAGTCAACCTTGGTATAAATACTTGGAACATAAAATATTAATATTTGCAAAATAAGATATAAATACGTGCATGCGTAACTTGATATGATCATCCCCTTTTTCAGTCCCCTAATCGTTCTCGTGTCAACCTTCCTCTAATGAAGTAGTAGGGACCTTGTATCCCCCATCAACATTCCCTAATCGTCCCGCATCAACATTCTTTTAATAAAAACAATTGACCTCATAGGTATAAATACTTTAGTACATAGGTATAAATAATTACAATACTTAATATTAATACTTTCAGATGTAATCCAGTGTCATATGTAAAAAAATACTTGCAAGTATAGGTATAAATACTTGCGTGACGACGAGCCCGAAAGTACGTCATCATGGATCTCATTTGAAAGAGAAAATTACGTAAAAGATGTTCGTGATTTTAGATTCGCAAAATTTCTCACAGATCATCAGAAATATGAACGAGATTGAACGGAAAAAAAATACCTCTCAAAACGTGTATGACCCCCCATGTAGTTTGAGTGGTCCTCACAAGTTTTTATGGTGCGGGTACGTTTTGAAAGATTTAGTTGGAAAAATAATTATTTACGTAAAAATTATTCACCTCATAGTATAAATATTTCCGTGCATATGTATACATACTTCCGTTTTTAGAAAAAAAAATTGCGTTACAGTTTTTGCGGTCCCCCAAACAATTATGGCAGTTAATTAAGGTGCGGGTACAATGCGGGTACTGGAGTGCGGGTACTCAAATCAGCTTCCCTAATTTTTAAGGTAAATTTCACTGGAGGTCACTAAACTTTCTCATTTGTCACAAATTAGTCACTCAAGTTTGATTTGTCCCTTTTTAGTCACTCAACTTTGTCATTTGTTCCACAAGTCACTCTATATTTTTCCATCCAAAATCTTAACGTAATATTTCCATTCCGTCCAAAATATTAACGGAATGAGCATATTTCATCCAAAATACTAACGGAATGAGCATATTCTTTACAAAAATATTTAACATAAAAAATTTAATTAAAGATATATCCTTTATTTCTTAAATAGTGTGTATTAAATATGAACTTATTTGATAATCGGTTACCCTCCCGTTAAACAATTTAAAATTTTATGAGGGGATTTTAATGGTTTTACCTAGTGTTAGAGATACTACGTACCGAATTAGGGCTTGATAGAACTGGGCGTTTTGATCCTCTATTCAAGAGACTGAAATTTGTCGATATTGTTGGGGTTTTAGGTATATCCAAAATCTAATCACCCTTTTTTAATTCTCTCAGCCTGTTCATTTCAATTATTTCTGCCCTTCCATTTGGATACTTGATTTCTGTGGTGCGTTGTATCAGAAGAAACCTCGATCTTTTCCAAGAGCATTTAGGGCATCAGATGGAATCAATGTGTTGGAATGGAATTGTGAAATCATTAGCTCTTGTTAGTTTTGGTCATACACCAGCCTTTTTATATAACTTATGGACCACTTTGAGCTACCATTACATAAAATTTACCAAAAATTAAAGCAAGAATAAACAATTTGGAAATAGTTGTGTTTAATTTTTCGGTCATGGTTCCTCAACATTTGGAAGGAATCTCTTGGGGTCGTCATTTGACTCATTTCATTTAAACAATAGTCCAATTTCAAGATGTTTTCTTAATTTGTATGAGGTACTTAAGGCCAAGAATTTGAGCCAACTGAGATTCCAAAAGTACTGGCAGGTAGTTGATGTATCAATAGCTCACTAGAACATAATTGTGGCATATATTTTATGGTTGAGAACTCCTTGTTAATATTATTTTTTTTTTCAGCCAATAGCCCGTAGACGCCTTGTTGATATTTCAATTTAAATAAAAGTAACTGAAAGAGTTTAATGTATCAGTCTATCAGACTATGAATGTACTGGTGTGAAGCTTGAATTTAAGAATTTTTAATCATTATCAAATGATTGAATTGACAGTACTAAGAGATATGAGGTACTAAGATTTACGAATTTTTAATCATTATCAAATGATTGAATTGACAGTACTAAGAGATATGAGGTACTAAGATTTAAGAATTTACGTGCCTTATAAATACATCAGTATTATTTTGATTGAACAGTGCATGCAAGCTTAAGTACTCTAAATTGGAGTTTATGGGGCTAAGATCCATGTCTGAATTATTATAGATCCGCCACGGGGATGTTGAAACATTGTTTATGTTGTTCATATAATTGATGAACAACTAGAAAACAGTGACGGTGCCCTGCAGAATATAAGTGTTTGAAAATTACTAAAATTCAGTATTTAAATATTACATCAGTTAAACAAGTACACCAACAATATACAGAAAAATAAAACATCAAGATTTAATAATAGTACATAATTTGTTCAGGAATATAATAAAAAGATAAAGAACTACAATTATCAAGAAATGAGCAACTCACATTGCAACTCATATTATTACAACTACGTACATTGCAACGTTGTATCAATTCCTGCTGTTTGGTCAAGTAGCATCTTGCTGCATCTCCTTTCCATACTTTGAGACAACCAATGATGTTTTCCATGTTGGTTGAACCTCCACACGACCTCGACCTCGAGCCGTATCTACAATATATGAGGTGGCTTCTGTATGTAATTTAAGTCTGTTTGTAGGACCCAGCTGTCTGTGACTAGTAATAGGAGTTGGGTCAAAAAAGCTGGAACAGAGAAACCTCGCTCCTGCCCAGTTTGGGAGATTTTAATATTATGTGTTTCTTTTTTTTTACAACATACAATACTTGTTAATAGTCTCGCAATTTTTGAGCGAAGTATTGATTATTTTGAAATGACATTTTTAGCTCAGTGAAAACAAGTTGAACATCTTAATTACCTATTTGTGATTGAAATGAACTACCATGGTCAGATTTCCTCGTTTGTCTTGCTTCCTTAGTTCAAAAAGGCAAAGATCCCCATGTTTTAGTCCATTTCTGCGTGCAAATTGGCGCC
The DNA here is from genome assembly GCA_028015225.1 of Carex myosuroides. Lineage (NCBI taxonomy): Eukaryota > Viridiplantae > Streptophyta > Magnoliopsida > Poales > Cyperaceae > Carex > Carex myosuroides. The sequence continues at coordinate 12,836,750 of CM051474.1, forward strand.
AACCTTCTTTTATATATACTATACTTTTATCCTTCAAGTAGTATTTTGTAGTACATGTCTGGCTTTGCTTATCCAAATCGGCAGGTAACAGAGTAATCTTCTTCTTCTTGCTTAGAAGAACTTTGCACGCAAAGCCGCTTGGTAAACTCTGGTACATAGTTACATAGTAAGATTGATTGCATATGTACTTGATATTTATATCATGCATTATGTAATTTGTCTTGTTTCCAGCGTTGCAATTTTTAGTGATAATTTATAATGGAAGAAATGCTTACGTACCAGTTGACAATATAGATTTGTAGGGGCATTGATTGGAGTCAATATTCTGACAAACAAATCACTATCCTTTTGAGTTTTTCGGGTCATCCTGTTAGCAATCTCCTCTTGAGCTTGTGTCAAATAAGTCCTTTGGGGTACGACATATAGCCTGGAAGCTTTCACAGCCCTATTATCCTTTCCTGAGCTAATCTCACTCTCAGTTGATTCTTGTACAAAATCTACAACAAGAAATTAAATGGTACAAGTTCATTTCTCTTGTTTTCTTTCAGAATAAGGGCGAAAACTATTATAGGATTAAAATTAGTTACTTCAAAATTTAGAATTTGTCACTTGCTGATGCTGTTTTGAAATTTCCAGAACACAGCTACTTGCCATCTTCATAATACTAGCAGGGGATTTTTGGAAATTAAAATTATTCAAGTAGAACTGTAGAAATCTGTGTTTGCTGCTTATATTTTTCTAAAAGAAGTTGGCCTAGCAGGTTTGACCGTATTTGGAGAAATGCTTGTACGAAAATACATCATTTATCCTTGAAATGCTTGATACATATACTTGCACATCTGAGGTTATTTGATTCCAGGAGGATGCATATATATATATATATATATATATATATATATAGAGAGAGAGTAGAACTAGGGTGCTCCTAAGCTCACCAAGCCCTTCGTGAGCGCGACTCTAAAACATATCAAATTGACTTCAAACGACATTTTCAAACCGTTAGATGTTCAATCTATATTAAAATGTGCTTGGAGACCAAATTTTACATTTTTTGAAATTTTTTTACTATTTATTAAGATGGTTTGAAAATCGCTGTTTTCCAATGGTGCAGAATTTTAATAAAAACAGCGATTTTCAAACCATCTTAATAAATAGTAAAAAAAATTCCAAAAAATGTAAAATTTGGTCTCCAAGCACATTTTAATATAGATTGAACATCTAACGGTTTGAAAATGTCGTTTGAAGTCAATTTGATATGTTTTAGAGTCGCGCTCACGAAGGGCTTGGTGAGCTTAGGAGCACCCTAGTTCTACTCTATATATATATTCTTTTCATATAACGAGTAATAAAAGTTTCCCGTATACTATTAATTTATACATTGATCTTTGAAGAATCAATCTCATTCCTTCACAAAATAAAATCATTAATGCATGCATAAAAAATTAAAAAGTTTAAAAATAACGAATATGGACAATATATACCTACCTCTTTGTTTCCGCTTACCACAAACCCTTTCTCCAGTCGTGCGTGCTCGAGCGGCACGAGTTGAAATCTCGCGAGAAGATTCATCAGTGTCACTACTACCAAGTGATAGAGATATGATCTCTTTCTCCGGTTCCGCGTTCATATTTTTTGCGAAGAAATGAGCGACTTTTTCGCATCCACTCCGATCAAAGATTAGCACTTTGAAAGAGGAGTTATCTTTGTATCTAAATACTATAAAATAATTTTCATCTATTTTATTAGCAGTTACAAATTCTTTCCAACCAGCTGATTGCAGAGAAAATGTTTTGTCGGACCTCATAATTTTCACATGCCAAGTATATCCGCTTGGACCTTCCAGTTCAATGTTTTCGCTCATGGATCCAACGAACATTTTTGCAAACTTGTTTGAAATATTCTGCAAACAACATTTGTCAGTGGCAAAACTAAGAAGAACTAAAACTTTTGAGGGACTGAAAATAAAAATAACAACGATACATTAATTATGACTTGCCATTGTATGCATCAAGGAAGAATTCATTTCCACATGAAAATTATTCATTCTTAGACCTGATTCGCCACTTCCTTCCATGATGTCTCTCTCTTGTGTTTCGTTCTTCCACTGGAAGAATATCCAAATCTCTACATACACAGTAAAGTTTCATTAAATATTCTCTTCAATTTTCACAATCGTTTCAACTTCTTTACAGTCAAATCAAGAGTAGACAGACCTCGAATACCATGCACACACCGGTTTACTATATGTTTGCTTCTGTTTTTTGCTCTTATAACCTTCCTATAGTGAGTTACATCCATGGGTCCTGTCCAAAAAGTAACTAGTAACAGGGATACAAACTTAAAAAATTTCCAGTTTCTATGTGGGGGCCCATCCGGCAGTAACTAGTAATAGGGGTTGAATCAAAAAGGTTGAAACAGAGAAACATCCATGGGTACGTAATTAATATCTCATGTGTTCTTGAATTTACAGTCCGGTACTCCGGTTTGTGAGATTTTAATATTTTAAGTTTTGAACGCATCGTCTCTCGTGCAAAGGCCAAAGGGTAATTAATATCTCAGTAAAGCAATTTTTATAATGTTATGGAGTTAGAACATTTTTGTCTCTAATGTAAATGAGAATGAATTCTTTTGAGATCACGGAACTTTATATAGAATTCGTTTTTTGTTCTTGAATTTTAGTTTATCTAATCTTAATTAATCAACTTTTATGTTTGTCTAAATTTGCTTACTAGCTTTCTTCAAATGCAATATGAATTATATTAGTGACCCGTGTATCTAATAAATTGGATATGGAGATTCTCAACTACATAATTTTTAATCCTTACTTCATAATTCCAACTTACTATGTCATGAACTATTATGATTTTTAAAAAATATTTTTATCAAAATATAAACTTTCTATGATCAGAAATTCAAATTTAGTAAAATAAAAGCAATGGAGATATATCAATCTCTTAATCAATTAACACATAATTTAGTATTCTCAGTTTTGCAATAAAGATTGATAACAATACTTAATGCACTGTTAAATATTTTTAATACAAACACTCTGTGGATAAACTTGATATACAAGATGGCTAGTGCCAAATAAATTGACAAATTAATAATCTATACTACTCAATTTGAGTGAGCCTATGGTGCTAGGCATAGCACGGATGGGGTCCGTGCTACGGCTCAAAATTTGACTTTTCAAAATTCTAACGGTCGATCCAACCGTTCAATGTGATAACCATATGAATATGTACTTGCAAACTAAATTTTATATTTTTTCGAAATTTTTTACTATTTTTTTAGATAGGTAGAAAAATCAGTGTTTTCTGAAAATTCTGGACCATCAAAATTCTACCTATCTAAAAAAATAGTAAAAAATTTCGAAAAAATATAAAATTTAGTTTGCAAGTACATATTCATATGGTTATCACATTGAACGGTTGGATCGACCATTAGAATTTTAAAAAGTCAAATTTTGAGCCGTAGCACGGACCCCATCCGTACTATAAATAGCGCCATAGCCTCACTCTACTAATTTATTGGCTTCAAATTTATATATTGAACATATATATACATTGCTGAAATAATAGATAAAAGAAAAAACACCTGATGCATTTAATTATTATTTCATTTATTTTAACATTTTAATTAGTGTATATATATGAATGAGCATCGATATGTGACTAGAGATTAATCTTTGCAAAACTTTGATTAATTTAACGGAGTTTCTAAAAATTGGTTAATTTAATTAGTGTATATATGAATTAGCATCGATATGCTCGCATTAGATTTCGGTGCAATGGGATGATTTAGTTTCATAATATAAAAATTGCTTCCTATTCAATAATACCGGTGCATCTCTAAACTAGTATTTGTATCGTTAATACCTCTACTGACATCTGTTAGAGGTAATTTTTATTGATCATTTTTCTTTGGTTTTATTTTAATGAAGTTCAATGATATATTACATATTCAATAATATTATTATTCATATTTGATTATAATTATCGTAGCCAAATAAATAAATAATAAAAGAAATTAATGAAAGCTTGCGGAATCAGTTAATTAATTAAACATAAAATATTGCACCGAACACCTACCCAATTAGTCATTAAAAAGAAGATTATTATTCCAACAAGTCAGCAATAAATCTACGAAAAAATAATACATGTTGAATATTTTCCATATAAGTTCAGAATTTAGTATGAAGAACTGACATCTGACGCCTTTTTATCAATACAAATTTCCTTTTCCCTCGAAAATCTCTTTATAAAAAACCATCCCAATTCCCAACTAATGACCTATGTATTTCCTTTAAAAAAATCATAATAGTTCATAAATAGTAAGTGGTAATTCAGAAGTAATAAAAATTAGAGACATTTTCCGGTGAACAAAAAGAAAAAGAAAAATTGCAACGTAATAAAAACTTGTTTTAGTAACATCCATAATCCACAATGTTACCTTTCTGATTCGTGCTTAAATATTAACAAATTTAAATTGTCAGATATATTTTATATCATACCAATTACATGCACATAAATATTTAAAGAATTTAGACCTCCAAATCAGAATGTACAATGTCCAAAAAATAATTATAAAAATTGAGTGATCCATATTTCTTCAAGACTTTGCCAAATTTCATATATATATATATTTTTTTAAATTTCTTCTTCATTGATTTGTTCTCCAAAATACTTACTTTTCATCGATTCTGGACATAAATACATCAAACTATACCTAATCTTAATACAAAACTTAAACTAAATCAAGAGATTTGATCAAATTCGGGGTAAAATCCTAGTCAATTAAGTTATATATATGTTTATTTGATGCTTATTAGATATCAACATAAAAAAAAATACTTAATGAATAATTGCAATTAAAAAATATAGAGAACCTTAATTAGTTAAAAAAAAATAGAACGAAACAAATATATGAATATATATCTCTATGATAGAGAAACACAATAATATTAATTGTTTGTTCGTGAAGACGTACAACACGAACAAAAAGAAAATAAATTCATATCAAGCAGAAAATTACAACAAATTGTATAGTATTAAAAAATGAGATTCTTAGCCTCCCAAAAACGAGTCCGTGTCCACTCAGGTACCTCATGCTATTGCAGAAAAACTTGTTTTAGTAACATCCATAATCCAGGATTTGAAAAGAGCTTTCTCATTTCAAAATGTAGTGGTGGGACCCACTTGAGAAACATCACGTGGGCCGTCTATCATTGTTCCTGCAGAGAGGTCGGTGTAGCTCTTTGTGTTGTGTTGCGCTTAATAAAGTCCCTGACTCCCTGACGGTAACGGTACGACACCGGCAATAGCAGGATCCGTTAGGAAAAACGGTCTAGATTTAGTCCGGGAAAATAAATTCGGCAATACGGATTCATAAAGCATTGACAATTGCGTGTAGCAATTTGATTGGCCACTGACCAGTTGCAGTCTTGCAGACAGATAGGAGCCCTGTTATGTGTGTTCTTGTTTTCTTTTTCCAAATCTCACGTCTCTTTTCTATATTTATAAAGAGTGTAAGAAGGACCTTTTGACCCATTTGAACACAATAATTAACCGCACTATTATAAATGAGTAGAACTAGGGTGTTCCTAAGTGCACCAAGTGAACTCAATTCTAAAACCTATCGGATTAGCTTCAAACGATGAATTCAAACCGTTAAAATCCTTCTACCTTACGATTGATGCGTCTACATGCAAAAAAAACTGAAATTTAAAATTAATTTTGTATAGAGTCAAGTGATCAAAAGGCGTCCAAAAAATAAATGTATTAAAATTAATTTATAAACCTTCTAATTTTGACCCCTTGACTTTATACTAAATTAACTTGAAAATTTAAAATTTTCACATTAGATACATCACTCTTAAAGTAGAAGGATTTCAACGGTTTGGATTCCTCATTTGAAGCCAATCCGATAGGTTTTAGAGTTGAGTTCACAAAGGAACTTGATGAACTTAGGAACACCCTAGTTCTACTCATTATAAATAACATTATTGTTGTCACACAATAAATCGATAGAAAATAACGAAGTTCAAGAGAAATTCTTTGTTTCAAAAATTAAGAATTAAAAAAAATTCGAATCTGAGGAGAGATGAACTTAGAATAAGAGGTTAAGTTAATAATTAATTAATTAGTTTCCTCATGCAACGGAAAGACTATTATTTTTCTACATCAACATTTTCAAACAACAATATTAGTAAACCTACAGCAAGGTTGCGGTTTAGAACTTATGTAGTCTCTATTAAGATATAAGTCCAACATCTTTTAATTGTATGTATAAATATGGTCAAATTTATAAGGTTATAACACGTCATAACCAAGAATAAAGTCATTTTTTCATTAGAAATTGAGGACAAAACACATATTAATTAATAGAATTTGGATTGTGTGGAATTTGTTTGGTTATATATATATCCAAATGTTATAAATATATATTGCGCCTCAATTGCTTATGGAAATATGGATTTATTATTGATACGTTAACGTTATAATCTCATAATTTTGACCATATTTCATTATACAATAAAATGATGTTGGACATAGATTTGAATAGAGAATACATATATCTTAACAGCATCCCTGCTGTGGATTTACCAATATTATCGCCTCAATTTGTTGATGTCTGAACAATAGATAAAAATAACTTACTGGTAAATTGACAGTAGAAGTGTAGTTCGAATCAATGAGCCCCTTCTTGAGATCAATCTCCAGCATAATTAACTGCAATCATATATAGTAAATTAATTTTGAACATCCTTAGTTTTAGGTTTATCTCTTTTGTTATGTTATATAGCTTAATTAATTGATAAAGGATCTAAATAATTAGTATGTAAGAATATATGTGAGATTTAATATTGAATTTAAGTATGCAAGCCTTTATATTGCCATTATGGAAATTTTGTAGTGGAACACCACAAACTATGTTAACAATACTAATTTACTGATAAATTATATACCAAAAGTACGACCAACTTAAAATTTCTCGACCAGTGAGAGGGGAAAACTATAATTTTTGATAGATGTGATAATTTGGTCGACAATCTAGCTATCATCATTAGACAAATCACACCTCTGAGGCTCTGATTTTGTCATAAGTATTGATCTGGAACTCAATTGATCACATGAGATTTTAAGTATTTTGGGATAGGAGATACCGGGGAGAGATGATCATGTGACCATTTGAACCTTTGCTTCCAACAAATGGGAGTTCATGAAAGTAACATATGAGTAGGGAAAAAAATGCCAGAAAATGTTTCAATAAAATACATGCACACAGATGCACACAAATTGACAAACATATATTATTCTATTGCAAAAAATACACTAACTTACAATTTTATGTGCGAATTCCAGTCGTAAAGATGAATATGGATACAGGTGATGTTCTCTTCTCATTGTATTGCTTGAATGAATAATATTTGAAAGAAGAAGCTAATTAACTTGGGTTTGTTTACCATAAGACAGGGAGTCTATTTAAAGAAGAGATTGAAAATTTTGCATTTCAAGTACTCTAAATTTTTTAAAATTTTTGTGGCTCCAAATATTTCATTCTGGTTAGTATTTAATTTCAAATAATCATATTGAATTCTAACATTGTGGCGAAAAGAAACAATATTTTATAAGATAAAAAATATAATTTAAATTTTAGAGTAGGTGTGTTATGTAAGATCGTGACATTTATTCTCATAATTAGTATATCTAATTTAAATTCTAGTGCATGAACAAATTGAATAAATTAGAGGCAAGCAACATGATAAATTCATATTGAATTATAATATTGTGGCATCCAAAAGTGATGAAAAGAAACAATAATTTAAAAGATTAAAAATAAATTGAAATTTATAGTAGGTGAATTGTGTAAAATGTCATCATTTATTGTCATAAGTAGTGTATCTAATTTAAATTCTAATACATGAACATAATAAATTAGGGCCGGCATGATAAGTTCATATTGAATTATAATATTGTGGCATCCAAAAGTAATGAAAAGAAATAATATTTTAAAAGATTAAAATTGAAATTGAAATTTCTAGTAGGTGAATTATAATATTGTGGCATCCAAAAGTAATGAAAAGAACTAATATTTTAAAAGATTAAAATTGAAATTAAAATTTCTAGTAAGTGAATTGTGTAAAATGTCGTCATTTATTGTCATAAATAGTGTATCTAATTTAAATTCTATTGCATGAACAAATTGAATAAATTAGGACCGGCGGCATGATAAGTTCATATTAAATTCTAATATTGTATCATCCAAAAGTGATAAAAAGAAACAATATTTTAAAAGATTAAAAATAAAATTGAAATTTATAGTAGGTGAATTGTGTAAAATGTCGTCATTTATTGTCATAAGTAGTGTATCTAATTTAAATTCTAATGCATGAACAAATTGAATAAATTAGGACCGGCAACATGATAAGTTCATGAATTCTAATATTGTGGCATCCAAAACTGGTGAAAAGAAACAATATTTTAAAAGATTAAAATAAAATTGAAATTTATAGTAGGTGAATTGTGGAAAATATCGCCATTACAAATTGAATAAATTAAGACCGACGGCATGATAAGTTCATATTGAATTCTAATATTGTGGCATCCAAAAGTGATGAAAAGAAATAATATTTTATAAGATGCAAAATAAATTCAAATTTATAGTAGGTATGTTGTGTAAAATGGCGTCATTTATTGTCATAAGTAGTATATCTAATTTAAATTCTAGTACTTGAACAAATTTAATAAATTAGAGCTGGCGACATGGTAAATTCAATAATAAATGAAAACATTGAACATCATTTCAATTCAAATAAGAGAATAATAAAAATGCATTGTTCAGCTAAAGTGCATGAATGTGAATTATTAGCTACTAATTAAAAGAAAAAAATAACGAAATCAAGTAAGAATTGTCTAGGGCAAAATTATTCGTAAATTTGACAAAAAGTTCCAATAATGTGCAAATTGATTGTCTTTTTATTAAAAAGTCTTGGTACACCACAACATCTTTTAATTAGATGCTATTTTTTAGGATTGAACATGCAAGAAATAGAGTGTGTCTACGGTAATATGCATATCACGGATTAGTCCGTACTACGGAGTTATATTTTCATTTTGAAAATTTTAATGGTTGATCCGAACCGTTCAACGTGATCTCCACATGAATATGTACTTGCAGACTAAATTTTATATTTTTTCAAATTTGTTTACTATATTTTAAGATAGGTAGAAAATCACTTGATCTGAAAATTCTGGACCATTCAAAAATAGTGATTTTCTACCTATCTAAAAAAATAGTAAAAAAATTCTGAAAAATAAAAAATTTAGCCCACAAGTATATTCTCATATGGAAATCATGTTGAATGGTTCGGATCGACCATTAGAATTTTGAAAACGAAAATATTGATCCGTAGTACGGACTAATCCGTGCTATGCATAGTACGAGTCTATGGTACTATGCATATCACGGATTAGTCCGTACTACGGAGTTATATTTTCATTTTGAAAATTATAATGGTTGATCCGAACCGTTCAACTTGATCTCCACATGAATATGTACTTGCAGACTAAATTTTATATTTTTTCAAATTTGTTTACTATATTTTAAGATAGGTAGAAAATCACTTGATCTGAAAATTCTGGACCATCCAAAAATAGTGATTTTCTACCTATCTAAAAAAATAGTAAAAAAATTCTGAAAAATAAAAAAATTTAGCCCACAAGTATATTCTCATATGGAAATCATGTTGAATGGTTCGGATCGACCGTTAGAATTTTGAAAACGAAAATATTGATCCGTAGTACGGACCAATCCGTGCTATGCATAGTACGAGTCTATGGTACTATGCATATCACGGATTAGTCCGTACTACGGAGTTATATTTTCATTTTGAAAATTCTAATGGTTGATCCGAACCATTCAACTTGATCTCCACATGAATATGTACTTGCAGACTAAATTTTATATTTTTTCAAATTTGTTTACTATATTTTAAGATAGGTAGAAAATCACTTGATCTGAAAATTCTGGACCATCCAAAAATAGTGATTTTCTACCTATCTAAAAAAATAGTAAAAAAATTCTGAAAAATAAAAAATTTAGCCCACAAGTATATTCTCATATGGAAATCATGTTGAATGGTTCGGATCGACCGTTAGAATTTTGAAAACGAAAATATTGATCCGTAGTACGGACCAATCCGTGCTATGCATAGTACCATACACTCACTCCAAGAAATATATTTATCGCCCATGGTTTAGTTGTCTATAGTTTGCGACCACTAATATGATGATGCGTATCATTAATCTATCTTCTTAAGTTAGCAAAGTGTTGGCGCATAGAAAGTTCAATACATGTAACTCTTTTTTTTGGATACATTCTACCTTTTATTTAAGGCAATATTTGGTTAAAGTGATAAGTGAATAACTTCAAAAGCGTTCTAAAGTGCAAATATAATTTTGTGACATTTGAGGTATAAAGAAAACTTCGAGAATCATGTTTCGATAAAATGATAATGTGATATGAGTTATTTATTTATCTCTTCACTTTATCTCATGTGATAAAGAGTTCTATTCTTCCACTTTATCTTTATACCAAACATCACATGAAAAAACAAAAAGTCATATTTAGTAGAGAGATAATTCAAGTGTCATGTTAGGTAGAGAAATACAAATATTCTAATGCGATATATTTTTTTCCCTCTTCACTTTATTTTATCCGATAAGAGTTCTTATTTTTCAACTTGAGAACCAGCCTTTGGTCTAGTAGCAAAGACAATATTTTTCGTGTGGGGGTCGCAAGTTCAAAACTCGGAAAAGAATCTTTTATAGATATTTAATAGTTGGATGGTTTGACCTCCAATCTTTACTAAAAAAAAAAAATATCGAAGAGAGACCGTCTCGAGAGAGTTGAAATGCACCAGTTAATGCTTTTTAGAGGAGGGTCCAAATGCCTCCATTTTGTGTGCCTCCATCAAGAGCTTGTAAAAAATTTTATCTATGCATGTGTAAAAAATTATGATATTTCAACTTTGTTTTGGTTGTCATCAAGAGCTTGTAAAAACGTACTAATGTGGATAATTTTTAGATGTTAATTTTTTAACTTTATTGATTCACATAAAAAACCAAAATGTGATAATTTTTTACGAGCACATAGAGAAAATAATATAAATCACATCTAACGGTTTTATTTTGACGTTTATGATTTAAATTTTGAGTTATTAACATTTTAAAAATAGAGACATGATGGAGGCACAAAAAATAAAAGCCTGCATCAAGAAAGGCGCAGAGTTAGGAATTTGAGTTGTATAGGAAGGTTCACAATAGTTTGATGTAACACCTTTATATTAATGCAATTATCCAAGGCATCTTCTGCCTGGGGTTCAAAAAAAAAAAGACAATATATTGAAATAAATAATAAAAGTCATTACATCGTGCTACTAGCACAGACACCTCTAAAAACCAGTATCAGTAAACGGTACCAGCACTCCTCTAAACCCCAGTACTAACAAAACTGATTACAACAGTTTATCGAAACAAATACACAGGCACAGCAACATCCTACAAACATCTATAACTACCAGTATCTCCTTGACAACATCACACAAGTTGTCAGAGTACACCTTGTCTGGTCAAAGTCAGATGAAAATTAAGTTAGGAATTACAATTATTTTGGTCATTTGGTCTGGTCTGTTACTGTTAAACTTTAGATTCTAAATTGAACAGTTAAAGTAAATTGACCAAAGTGAGTAACAATCTCTGCTGTACTTCCACCATCGTCAAAAACAGGTAACACATGTGCACAAACAAATGTTATCATTCATAATGTTGGAATGTAAAGTTGGCACTCTCCTTTAGCTTTGAAATGAAAAGAGAAGGAGCCAACGCCTTCAGACAATTTAGAGAAGTGCTAGCTAATTTTGCAAGGCTATATATATATAGCCCTTTGTGTAAATGTAATCAGGTGTGAAAATCAATACAAAAGAATTCTTTCATTCTCTCTTTCTCTAAATCTATCATTGGTATCAGATGCTTCAATAGGCACACACCTTTAAGCTAATCCTAATTCCCTCTTTACCAGCAAACCAAAACAAACAAAAAACACCCTCAATTTCGTACCAGTACCCATTTCCTTTACCAGTAAACAAAAAATCTTGTACCAGTACCTCTTCTCATATCAGCAATCAAGCAAGATCTGTTCCAACAAACCAAGAAATCAGCCAAACATAAAAAAACGAAGAGTTCAAAATCAGTCATGCATGGAGCGCTTTAGAGGAGCCGAACTCTTTATCATTAGTATATCGCGAGACGGACCCTAGATATCATTTAATTAATACATGCACATAGTTTTGAATTATTTACTCTTGTTATGACATTAAATGTTGGAGTATTTTACTAGACTAGTTAATTAAATTGGAACTTTTTCTTCATTAACAGACTCTTGGATGCAACTATCATCCACATTTCAATGTTTATTAATTCATTCTTAAGAGAACCAGTATATATTCTTGGCCTTCGAAAATTTTTATAAGGTTGACGTGCTAAAGAACAAAGAGTGTTCGACTAAAGAAAAAAAAAAGAAAAAAAAAGACGATGGCAATCTGAATGCATTCGCTCTTGTAAATATTGTGGATAATCACTTGAAAGAAACAAAATTGTAAGAACACCATAAGGGAAGACGGAATTCTAAAAACATGTGTTATAGCCACAAGTCCAAGGCAAACAGTTTGCAAAAGGCACAAAGGCATCCAGAAAAAGAAATACATAATTAGACAACACAGAATTTTTGCTCGACAGAAAATGTATTGCAATTAAAAACCTCAGAATATCTTTAGTTTAACAAACCGACCCTTTGTGATTTCAGCTTATATATGAGGTATTAGACCAAAGCACTTCACAAAATTACAATTAAGAAAAAACATGGTCGTCCCTTCCTACAGAGCAAAATAGATTTTGAAAAGTCTAAAAATCAAAAGCGGATATAATTTGGTTTTCTTTTCTTTTTAACACTTTTACCAATTCTGCTGGTCAGCTTAGAGCCTTAATAAATCAAACTAGCAAAAAAAATGATAGTTGGTCCCTAATCTCATCTGTAGACCAAACTAGCAAACTTCATAAATTTCCAAATCTAAGGGGACTTAATTTGGTTTTTTTTGTCAAGATTTTCAAGGATTTTGCTGTAGAAATCCCACAAATGATGGCCATTGGAAATTGCTGATTGTCCAAAAGGATTTTCTCTGACGTAGCACTGTACATCATCCGCTTTAATTAAACCTTCTAAATAGCACCTTAGTTTACCACCTGGACCTGCTTGAAACAAAAAACATTTAAATGAATTCTTTTTTAAGTTAATTTAGCATACTACAATGCTGACGCAAGTAAACATAAAGATGTCAACTTAAAAAATCAATTAGATCGATTAAGCCAGAAAAATAAAGAAAGGGATTTGATTTGAGGTCAAACCATCACTCAAACATTATACTTTGATGATAATAAATGCTATTCTGTACATTATAAATAAAGATGGTAATAGAAGCAACTTAGTCACTTACCCAAGGAATTATCCTCTGCATCATCAAATCTGTAAGGCACAGGGAAAATAGCTGTATGTGGCTGTTACCGTTCAAGTTTGAAAGAAGAAAAAAATGAAAAGGAAACAAAAAGAAATTAATGTTAGAGTGACAAAATGATTAATACAAGTTCTTTGACAAGCCAGATCCCAAGTTTTTCGTCTTCATTTCTGTTTGGGTCTAACTGGGTTGGTTCAGAACAATTTCAACTCATTTAGAATTTGATTTGAACATGGATTGATTGATTAATGTATGTTCTAGGTTAAGGCAGGTATTTAAAACAAAGACTACTAGATGTTTGGCTTCAGATCTTAAAAATCGTGTTCAGAACAAAAACATAAAGGGGGGAAAAAAGGCTGGAAAAAGACGCACAAAAAGAACTTACAGGATTGCAGAGTGCTTTGTAAGGTGAATCATCAATAAGGAGAGTATTAGTAGGGGAATATTCTCCCTTCTCAAATGGTAGGTTCGGTCCAGTTCTCTCCCAGATTTTCCTCAAATCTTTGAAGAGGAGCTGCTTGTGTATATTTTCCAGTGCTCTATAGCCAGTTTCTGTGCACTCCGATTGATCCTAAACACCAAATAAGAAACAAATATTCAACCGAGGACATAATATCCACCTTTACCAAATATCATTTTATATTTATGTGTTTATTATTTCTTTCTGTAAAACCACAAACAATAATTTGTGCCTTTGGAGATGCCATTTTTCTCACCATAGCATCTTTTGGGTAATTACAAATAAAACCCAGATGTTAAGGCCAATGGATAAGACAAGCAAATAATGTCCAAATTGCCCTTGACATTATCTAATATGAACTTGAATAAATCTGTCATGCCCTTGAAATTCTTTTAATATAAATATGTCACCTGACATCTAAATTCTCTTTTGGCGGGGTTTTAGTTCAATTAAGCTTTGTAAAAAAGAAATAATTAGAGCTAGGGGGAGTACATCATATCATTTACATCATGTGTTCAAAGGAATTAATCAAGTCCTTGCTGTGAACATTTTAATCAATAATCTTATATTTGCAAAAAGAATCAAACATAAGTTTTATTTGCCAATAACACCCAATCAGAACTTATTTGAGCAAGAAAAGAGAGTAAATTGCCCCCAACTTCTTTACATTTAACACAATCAAATCTCTTCATAACAAGTTCAGATCAACTGAGACCACAATACAAAAAAGATTTACTAGGACAATATTAGTTTCATCTTTGGATTGCAGAGAACTTAAGGTTGTTTGAGTTTGGGCAAAAACACTAATACCTTTGCATCATGTAACTGGTGCACAATGCTTACATATGATGTTATTTACAACATTTTTGTTATTGCCTACCTGAATTCAGTGTTCCAGATCTGAACTAGCAATCGCTTATGGGAATGCAATAGATACAAGACATAGCATGATAAAAAAAGGTCAAAGGGCATATCTTCAGATATAGTCAGAACTTCATACCCAACAAAATAAGATATCATGTTTCAAGTCTCCAATTATTATGTCGACCACCTTGGTGATATACTGTCTGAAAAACATATATACATGAGGAAGCAATTAGGAAAACCACATAGAATGATGGAAGGCAGACTCCTCAAAGAATACAGAGTAGAGACCAAAAATTAGCATATCATAATGCCACTATCCACAAGCACCTGGCCATAATACCTAAGATTTTTCGACAAAAGGAAATAAAAAAAAAAGGAGTGGACATGAACTTGAACCTCTTTCGAGATGACCAAATACCGATCTTGAAATTCTGAAAGCAAAATCTCAGAAAGTCATCACAGAATGGCCTTTTAAAAGCTGTTACAGAAGTAATTAGCACATTAGCACTAAAACAACAGATAAATGTAAAACAAAGTACAGGAACAGTCGTGTCCATGTTGTAATTTGCTTATTCCTTCAGATGCACATATTTACAGCCTAAATTTATTTCCACAACTCATTATGCAACCATAGAAACTAACCATGAGAAATTAGTGTCGGCATATGTCAGAACAAAGGAGAAACATAAATCAGAACAAAAACAATTGAATAAACAAATTACCTGGCTTTCCATTAACCCTAAAATCAGATTTCTTTCCAGCCCTATTTGCCTGACGAATATCAACTAACAACCCGTTAAGATCCAGTACCAGGAGTTTCTTTCCTCCATGATCTGGTACTGGAGCATTAAGAGAAACTGGTATTACCTCAACCTTACCATCCTCCTCACCAAAATCATCAGAAATCCCCTTCCCGACACAACCATTTGTGATACCAGTAGTACCTTCCTGTGAACAATCCTCAGTGGCATTTTCAGAAACTTTCACATGCTTTTCACCTTCCAAGTGGTTGTTGTCCTTAACTTCAGGGGTTCCTTTTCGTACCAGGTTCTTTGTTTCCAAACCTGGACCCAATGTACCACTGCAAAATTTACCAGATAAGTCACCATCCTCCTTTCCTTTCACTCTTCGTTGGTGCCTTCTCATCACAGCAGTAGCATCCAATAATGCAACAGGTACCAGTACCGGGATCTTCCTGTCTGTAGTACAGGTAGAGGAATCCCATCTCCTCCTTTTGTAGATTACTTTTGAAGAGTTGCTAGAAGATGGATTTTGGCCAGGATCAGTAGACATTGTATTATGATTTCTTAAGATAACAACGTAGTTCAGGCAACTTGCGTATGTCTTATCAAAATGGCGCCTGTGCATCTTTCTTCATTCATATCAGTGATTTGGCCAGATATCCAGGTTGCTGTGCCGCTTCTTTTCTTTTGATTTCACTGTCCCAACTTTAATAAGCTTTACACATGGAAAGTACAAAATCATTGTTAAATAATTATTTATAAATAAGTGATGAAGGAGGAAAGTTTTGAGAATTTTGAAAAGATAATATAAGATGATGTAATAAATTTCAGTCAAAGCATTTCAAGTTTCTACTAAGTTCATGGTTCGTCTCCATTCCTTCCTAATTTTTTAAGATGCCAAAACTAACTCTCATTTCTCTTTTAGCAGTTAAGGAAAAAAGAGCTAAATGATGGGGGGAAGAAACTGACCAATAAAATTCCTTTCATACTTTTAGGCGGCATTTACTGTATTTCTAGGATTATAGTAGTAGTACACATGAAAACTGCCCTTAAATTAACTAATTGAACATTGATGTAGTGTATGAGAATATAATCCATGAACCAGACTAGGACAAAGTCAGATTCACAGCCATTCAGTGAAGTCATTCTGTTTCAACATTTATAGTCTGAAATAAGTAAAATGGACAAAAATCAGAACCTGCTGATCTTGTTCTAAAGGATGAACTTAAGTGGAAAACTGGAAAGTTTCGAGTTCATTGTGTAATAAAATGAAGAGGTAGAAGGATCAATTGAAACCAATATCTTACAATGGCACGGTTTGACTCTACGGCCACTGGTCATGTACAAGCAAATCAAACTTTAATTGTATTTGATATGCACTCGATCATCACTTGTAATATAAAAACACGATCAATGACTGAGATCTCTCATTTAGAATTCAGGCCTGGAATATAAATGCCAGAAAGCAACTGTGTTCAAGGGGACCTATGCACTTTAGTTTATGCTAACCATGCTCATGTTTCCAAATTACATGTGTAACAGTAAAACATACTGGTACTAACCTGGTTGTTACCAGTATGTAATGCACCATACCAAAGATAACTAAATAAGCATCAACATTTCGGAGATCAGAAATTAAACAGAAAACTGACAAATCGTATCAAGGAAAAACACATGGTTACAAAATAACTTGGTGACAAATCATATGCAGCATTTGCAATATGCATGAACGAAAAACGATATAATTGAACTGAGAAAAAAGAAAAAGCAAGATAACATTAATCAATTCGCAAAAAAAGAAGCATCTTTACCGTTATGTCCATCCCTCTCCTTACCAACACCAAGATAAATTACATGGAAATAAAAGAGGGAAAATTGATCTTCAATTAATTCATAGAGCAGAGGCAACTTGGTTAGGAAAAAGGCTGCTCGCAAGCTATCTATAATCTAACAATTCTTGAACTAATTGCAAATGATTCAGAATAAAATTCTAAAATGTCAGAATAAACAGTTTTAAAAAAAAAACAAAGAACAGGAAATTAGTTATAAACTCAGAAATGCAGCCACCCCCTCCCAGCATTTCCTTAAATTTAAAGAAAATTCAAGAAAAACTAAAGGAAAAAAAAAATGATATTTTGAAGGAAACCAACCAGCAGAAGATAGGGTGTGGAATTGGTGATTCATGGCGCCACCTGGGAGGAGAATCTGCGATTCGAATTTAGGAGTTCGTATTTCTCATGCCAGTAGGCCAAAAATCTCTTTTAAGCGGGTAGTTGTACGAACTGAGCAGTGCAGTGGTGAGATCAAATACTGAGATTGGATTGGGTGCTCATCCCCTACGCCGCCGAAACGCCCATAACCATTATCAGCCGCTCGATAATAACGAAGCGCTTTGATGAAATAAACACCAATCACAAAATAAGATGAGGGTTAGTAGGGGATCCGTATCCTCCCAGGTACCTGACTCAAGCAAATTGAAAACGGACGGCCCAGATTAATCCTATCTGGGCCAAACTCAATCCGGTGCCTATGAAGACTGTAGGGGCTGTTTTGAGAGTCGTGCCATGTTAAAAGAACCGTCCGATCATAATTTGCTTGAGTCAGGTAACTTGAGGTGATGTGAATTCGGTTAGTGGGCCAGTGGGGTACAACCGTACAGCCTAAGATATTGATTTGGCTCGTCTCGATTTGTACCAGTGCGTATCCTCTGAGATATCTCAACTTTTGCTTAACCGACGTGTCTGGGAATTTGGATCTAGTGAAGTAACTCAACCTTTGAGTTTTGAATCGAGGCCGTCGGATTTGAATCTGCGAAAATCTATTTCCGAAGTGAGTGCACACATCCCGACGACGAATTCGAATCCCGAGACGATCCCGAGCGATGAATTTGAATCGGACAGTCTCGATCCAAAACCCAAAGATTGGGTTACTTTAGGGGATCCAGACCCCGTGTCTGGTGTCTATTTGGGGATAGCGCACGAGCAGTAGGGGTGTTCAAATGGTTTGGTTTATTTAGTTTTTAACCGAATTGGAAATTTCTGGTTTAAATGGTTCGGTTCGGTTTATTTTTTGTATTAGTTCAGTTTAATGGATCGGTTCGGTTTAGATTTTTGAAAATCGGTTTGAACCGAACATACCGGTTTTATAATAATTCGAGTCAGACTTTGGTTCTGGCCCTGGAGTCGAGTCATTACCCGATCGCTTCGCTCCCTTCCTATTTTATAATCCTTCCTGGCTCCTGCGCAGTACCCACTACCTAGTACGATCGCTCCCTTTCATTTTCCCTCACGCATGCCTAACCCTAAACCCTAGGTAATCAAATCGTCGTACCACCTCTAATGTCAAATCGCCGAACTCTTCCTGTCAAATCACCGAACTGTTGGAACTTGAGTTCTAAAAACTCAAAATTCTTTCTTCAATAAATTTGCTTAAAATCTTCATTTGTAATATTTGAAATTTAGAGGGTTAAATTGAATATATATTTCTTTAATGGTGAGTTATTTTCTAATGACCATTTATTATTTTGTTAATGATATCATGTCGTTGCATCTCTTCATGGCATTTTATGATGCGTTTCTTTTATATTCATAACTCTCATTAATCTCTTTTAAATCTCTTAATCAACTCATCAGCCAGTTACTAATGTTTCAATATTATATATGGACACATCCCTTCTCTGTCAAATAGTACTGAGACAAAAAACAAAATAAGAAATAAAATATGTTTCTTTGATTAGCTCCCACAGAAAGTTCCCTTTGATTTATTCTCCATTTCTATTTTTATTTCAATTATCAAATTCTGATCCTTGCTGGACATTACGGAGTTATCGTCAGTTGTTTCCATGACGTGCCTAAGAAGCAACAACTCCGGATTATCTTGGTTGCGGTTCCATCTTGCACGATGAGACGGAATACGTTTAAGGACAGTGCTTCGCACAATCCGGGTAACTCTATTTCAATTTGATTTATTTTAATTAATTTATAACTATCCGAATATTCTTAAAATTTATCCCAACAATCTTAAACGTATTTCTATGATTCGGATAGTTAAATAGTATAGATTAATTATGTTATTTGTAGTTCCAATGAACTAGAGTCTAATTTTGATTTTATAGATTAAGTATCTGTTTACTCCATTAATCTGGTAGTGATGGGAATATATGAAGCATGAAGTACCTGTACCAATGAAATTTAACCATGAAATAATAAAATAAATAACAGGCTACAATACCTTTAATAAAAGTACAACAATTCATGTTGTAATATGAAATTTATTAATAGATTAAAAAATCTGAAATTAAATTCGGTCATTTTTAATTAAGTAGCATTTAGATTAGTTAAGTTTAATTTATATGTGCACCGAATTTAATTATATGATCCCAATTATTCTGATAGGATTTCTAACAATTTGATTTTGTGATATATTTAGTCATTAATTTGATTAAATTATAATTGAAAAAATTGAGAAATTTGATCATACTATTATTAAGTTATTAGTCAATTTCTAACTGAAAAAAAAAAATTAATTTATATCAAATGAGAATGAAAAAAAATTATGATGAGACACATGTAAATCACTCTGTTTTGGGATGCAAATAGAAATAATAAAACAATAGATTAAATCCAAAGGGCTATCATTTGTTTAATAAAAGGCATCCATTTCTGATTATTATTTGTGATTATTCAATTCATCCCTAACATAAGTTAGTAATGCTCCCTCTTATTTCATGCAATTTTTCTCCACGAGAGAATAAATAAATAGAATCATATGTTACATTCTCAGTTTCATTTATCTACGATCGATAACATCGGATTCTAATAAATAAATGGGAAATTAAATTTTGGATTTTAATTGATCCAGATCTTTATGTTAGATCTCTATTAAATCTTGCTTAGGAGTAAGAATAAAAAATAAATAAATAAAAAAAAAACATATTAAACAAAATCCGTTCATAATTAAATTTGATTTGTTTATCATCGGTTTATATGAAGTATTAATTTGCTAATTAAGTTAATATTCTGAATTTCACCAATAAAATTCAGAATCTGATTTTCTGAAGAAAAAAGAAAAGAATGAAATATACATATTGAGTAAATATCAAAGTATTGTCACTTTAATATATTTAGTAATTGGACTTATTTGAAATAAAAATAAATTTAAGGTTATCGGCAAATAAATATCTAGAGTCATCAGTGAAAAAATTACCATTTAATAAAATAACGTTAATTTGACCCATACTTGATCATTACTCTTAATATATTATAACCGATTGATATAATCATTATTACAACCAAGAAAACTAAAAATTAAATGCTCTTGTAATTGCCTTAGTAATTATAAATCATTTATAACTATCTTGACTATTCTCTTAATGCATGATTCAGAGAAAAATGAATAGAGAATTATTGTAACGAGGATTCAAATATACATGAGCATTAATTTCTAAAATTTCCTTGCTGCATCCTCAGTTAAAAGGAAATTAAACAAAGATATTCACTAGATGACTGAATTTTTTTTAAAAAAAATTGACTTAATAGCCAAAGCAGAAAATAAACTAATTAACTACAACTGATACAATACGTTATCAAACTGTAGAAGTGAATATTCTTTTATTCATGCATGTGCATGATGATGATCTTTTATGTAATAAAATTACACGGCTCGGTAAAGTATATAAAGATCTATTAATTGAGCTAAGAAAATAATATGGAATTGAGTCAAGTTCAAAACCGATCAAACTTCTACATTTCAGATAGAGAAATGAAATGTGGGGGTATAAATTAAAAAAAAAAATCATACAAATAATTAATGATCAGTTTTAATGCTTGAATTTCATTGTATTAAATTTATCTAGATAACTAATTTTAAATTTAGTGTATTGAAAATGTGGGGGTTTAAATATTTGAAAAAAAATATTAAATTAATCCTACGATATGTATACATATCATATAAATATACATGAAATTAAATACAAGTCCTTAATTTAATGAGACATAATGATAAGTTTGATTAGAAAACAAAATGTGATTATATGAAATAAAAAAATGCTCATTTAGTTGATCATGATGACTAATATGTATTTAATTATGATGTCATATTTAAAATAATTAAATGAGATGATATTGTAGTTATTGAGAATTTAAATGCTCATTGATAATATATGTCATGATAATATACATGAATAATAATATATGTCATTGATTTTATGCAACATGATGCTATGATTAATTATTTATAAATGTTTTTGACAAACTATTAAAGGTTATTACTAATTGTAAATAATGAAAGTGGATTTACAAGCTTGAGCAACAAATGATAATTCATTGACATGAAAATGTTGATGATGGACAACAATTCAAAGTCCCTATATAAATTTCATCGAGGGGGATGGGTGTTAGCCCTAATGGGTCTTCTTGAGGTGGCAACTAAATCTCTGATAGGCGATCCCTTGAAAGAGATTCAATGGGTAATAACAAGCCGATAAGTTGACTAAAAGAGCGCACACTTTTAGGAGCATTGACTCCAACCCCATCCCTATGGTGAGTGTGCTCTATGTAGATGGTAGGATGAGCAATTTAGCTCTTAATGAGAACCGAGGCGGTAACTTCCGCAGGATGTGACTCTACACATATCCTTGGTAGGTAACTCACCTATATGAGAGTGTCTGTATACGGCCGCAGTGCGAGGCATGGGTAAGCCTTTAAGACTCTCATGAAAAATCCAAGACTTGCGTAAGCCATTAATGCGCGTACCGCGACGAGAATCTCCATATTGTGTGTGTGGTGGTTGAATTTGGGATCAAAGGAATGAGTTCAAGACATAGTTCACTATGTTTCCTCCAAATTAAAGCTATCGATACTAGATGAAGTTCAAAGTTTCTAAACTACTTCATCGATACACAATATAAATATCCAGCAATTTGTTTCTATAAAGTATATCGTTTGATATTCTTAAATTTTGAGTTTTGTGGGGGATTGTTGGAACTTGAGTTCTAAAAACTCAAAATTCTTTCTTCAATAAATTTGCTTAAAATCTTCATTTGTGATATTTGAAATTTAGAGGGTTAAATTGAATATATATTTCTTTAATGGTGAGTTATTTTCTAATGACCATTTATTATTTTGTTAATGATATCATGTCGTTGCATCTCTTCATGGCATTTTATGATGCGTTTCTTTTATATTCATAACTCTCATTAATCTCTTTTAAATCTCTTAATCAACTCATCAGCCAGTTACTAATGTTTCAATATTATATATGGACACATCCCTTCTCTGTCAAATAGTACTGAGACAAAAAACAAAATAAGAAATAAAATATGTTTCTTTGATTAGCTCCCACAGAAAGTTCCCTTTGATTTATTCTCCATTTCTATTTTTATTCCAATTATCAAATTCTGATCCTTGCTGGACATTACGGAGTTATCGTCAGTTGTTTCCATGGCGTGCCTAAGAAGCAACAACCCCAGATTAT
This sequence comes from Carex myosuroides, assembly GCA_028015225.1. Classification (NCBI taxonomy): domain Eukaryota; kingdom Viridiplantae; phylum Streptophyta; class Magnoliopsida; order Poales; family Cyperaceae; genus Carex; species Carex myosuroides. The sequence goes on from CM051474.1 coordinate 12,859,863, forward strand.
CTTGGTTGCGGTTCCATCTTGCACGATGAGACGGAATACGTTTAAGGACAGTGCTTCGCACAATCCGGGTAACTCTATTTCAATTTGATTTATTTTAATTAATTTATAACTATCCGAATATTCTTAAAATTTATCCCAACACGAACCACCTCTCTGGCCTTTGCACGATGTCATCGCGCATGCACTTCATAAATCACCATCTCTCTCTACCCCTGACACTGGTTTCCCTCTTTCTCTCTTTCCTCTGAACCCTAAGTTCCAACCTGCAGCTGCACTTCTCCCTTTTCTCAATTCAATACAAATTGATTATTTCCCTTATTTGATTTGAGTAATTACTGTCTCTGTTAGTTTGTTGAGATTAAGAGCGTGACAAAACTCTCACTCCCTCACTGCATCTCTGGCTTTCTCTAACCTCTCAAGTTTCAAATTTGACAAACCCATTTGAAGCAGATTTCAAGTAAAATTAGCAATCTCTTTTTATTTATTTGTATCCAAATTCGATGAATGCATAATTTTTAATAGACAATAATTTTTCAAACTTTGAAAACAAATCTAATGTCTGAACAATATATATCTTACTGCTTTTCTGAAATTTTCTTACTGTTTTTTTTTTATTCAAGTAATACATAATATTTTTCTGAACTTCGAAAAATAAATCTTACTATTTTTTCTGAATCACTACAGTATTATTCAAGTATACTTCTGAATCTACTGTTTTTTTAAAGTTGTATGCAATCGTAGTTTTGAAATTGTATTTTTATTGTCCTTATTCCTTTCTTGTGTTATGGTGAGCAGGTGAGCAAGGCTCAGAATCCTCAGAAGCTAGATCCTTCAAAGTCTTAGGATTGCGAAATGTAATTTCTTACACTTGTTTTCTTGTGCTGTATTTTTTTCTGTTTTTTCTCTTTTCACATAGTATACCACTGCATGTTGACTTGATTAGCTACCATGATTTTATACATTTCTGTGCAGGATACTGCTGGAGGAGGTCATCAGAGAGATTATTATATGCAGAGCTCATCAGATGAGGATTGAGGAATAGAGACATGAATAATTTAGCAGTAGAAAAAAACACAATCTAAATTCATGAAATAATTTTTGTATTGTTTAGAAATCTCTCAGAGTGAGAGTTAGTGCTAGTGTTGAAAACAACTATTTTTGCTATTAATCCAATATGATTTTGATCTGTATCTATATATTTCACACTGTTCAGAGAGATCCCCAGTACTTCTAAAGGAAAAAAGAAGATAACAAATATATTAATTTATCTTTTTAAATTGATTGTCACGAATTATGTATTCGGTTTAACCGAACAAACCGAAATTTAATTCGATTTAATCGGTTCGGTTTTAGTTCGGTTTGACATTTTAATTTAGTCGGTTCGGTTAGGTTTTTAAAAACTGAAAAAAAATTTGGTTTGACAATTTTAGTTCGGTTTGACCCAAACCGAACATTTGAACACCCCTAGGGGGCAGTATTATTTTTGCGTTGAGATTCGTGTAAAACGTATTTGAACGGTTTACATTTTCCAAAAAAAACACGCAAAAGCTGAGGTATATCAGAGGATGCGAATTCGATTTGTACGAGCTTTGGGGATCTCCTGGAGTATCTGAGACGTACGTTCCTTTCAGATCGGATGGCTCGTATCATTCTTTACCAAAAAATCTAGCAAATAAATTCTTGGATGACTTTCAGGTTTAAGCATAGAAAAATGTAAGTTTTAACCATATCATCTGAAATCATAAAAGAGGATTCACATTTTATTTTTTTAGTTTCTGTGAGAAAAAAGTTGCATAGTTTATGTTTTGTTCTTTATTTTATATTAATAGGAAATAAAAAAAATTAAAAATCAATTTTTTTTTCGAATCATAAGAAAAACACCATAAACTATAGCATCCGCATGGAATGCAATAATTTATGGCGTCTGATTAACAGCAACAACTGAACCAAAAGATATATTTAAAAAATAAGTGGATGTCATAGTTTATATATGTAGTTCACCCTGGACGTCATAGACTATGGAGTCCTGCTGCGCACTTTGTATTTTAAGTCACAAACGCATCTTTTTTTTAGAGAAGACGTTTGTGGCTTAAAAACAAAGTGCGGGGTTGGACTATATAAACTTTGGGTCCAAGGTGGATTCTACCGTCTATGGCATCCACAATTATTTTTTGTTTGTGATGTCATAAACTATAACCTCTGCATTATACATTTATACTTATGATCTCAGATATTTAATTTTTTTTCCAATTTTTAATTTTTTTTTCCAATTTGCTACAGGACGTTAATTTCTACTAATCCTATGATTAATACTCTACTAATTAATTTCCTCAAACACTCTACTAAGGGGTAATTGTTGGTATATATTAGATTTAATGACCGCCAGACTTTTATATTAAGTTAAAATGACCAATGTACCCTTCTTCATATATGCCATAATAGGCACATACGATTTTGTTCATATGAACCGAATAATTAACTCAAGATTTTTGTTCATATGAACCGAATAAATTACAAAGAATAAAAATTAAAATAATTAATAACAACATATCGAAGATCATTATCCGAACTACATATTCAAGCATGTCAAAATTAAATAGTTAACAGAAGAAATTAATTAGCCACCATAGCTAAACTTTGTGCCCATCATTGTCTTCAGAGAAGCAACTTAATTAATTCGATGAGTCCATAGATCAGCGGCTCTCATTTGGCCTTGCAAATGGCTTCTTTATCTTGGCTGTTCTCCTCTGGGTGGTGGAGCCACAAACCGCCTCCTGACAGCTTCCTTAACCCGGCCCTGTGCTTGGATGCTATGCCAGTTTTGTTTGTCATGGAACTAGAGAACCCTTGCACCTCACCAGTAAAACCTTTATCAGGGTTCGGCTTCAAAGTTGGCATGGTAGTGTACTGGCTTGTTATTTAGGTGTTGTTGAAGGTGACCGGCATGTAGGTTGTGGCCCTATTTGAGTTTAGTTTAGAGGATCCAAGTTTGAGTTCATTTATAGAAGTAATTGGAATTTGTCTTAGAGAAACAGGTCCGTCTCAGCCAGGAGTTCTCCGGTCGTGTTTGTATAGGTCCTGCATTAAGTTCACTGATAGGTTTCTGAAATTACATGATAATGGAAAACATGAGTTTAAGAGAATGGCTTCATTGTCTTGGCCATGATTTACTCTCTGGGTGGTGGGGCTGCGAACCGTGTTCCGTCATGGTTTACTCTCTGGGTGGTGGGCCCTATGGTTTACTCCAGTTTTGTTTCTCTTAGAAGAATTTGATATTATCTATCTCATATATTACAATCTCAATATTATGATCAACTAAGAAACTTTTTAAGTATTTTTCTTTCATTAGGATTATGATCTAAACCTCTAGCATTCCAACAGAAAATGTTAATAATATATACAAAATTAAGTTCCTCTAAATGTACAGCTTGTATAACTTTCTCTTTATATATAAAGATAATAGCACCAAAGCCTTTTTAGCGTCATATTTGAGATGAGATATTTGGTTCAATTCCAATATCTCACAGAATTTGTAAATATGATGCATATGTTCATAAATAACTGTGAGGAAAAATAATTTCAAATCAAATATATAATAAATGAATCACACTTTTTACAATTTTGTTCAATGCCACTCACGCAATGGTCTTTCCAAATCATTCAGTTTGATCATTTAAGAGATACATGTATTCATGAGGATGAGGTGAACCTCTTAAAATTACTTCATATTAACATATACAATTTTAGCGTTCATATATTATAGAAACAAATTGAAGTTGTTGTCATTTGAAACTAATATAATTGTACATGAGTACACACGTGTTTTGGTGGAACTGGAGATGAGAGATAATTGTCGGTCCAGTGATTTTTGGTTCCCGTAGAAGAGGAGTCAGAATATGAAATTATTTGAAAATGCATGGCCCATGGGCTTTCTTTGAGTATCCTACTGGACCAGGTGCATTCTATTATTCTAACCCACGCACAGTCCATGCTTTTGCGGCCTACTTGTTGCTGACGAGTTGAAAAAAAGTTACATTTTCAGTTTGTCATATTATATGACTCGTATATTACAGAGAACCAAAAAATTTCAGTTTGTCATATATATTACAAAAAAAAAAAACATTAGTTTGCCGACGGGCTTCAAACCCCAAAAAAAAAATTAATAACAGAGAGAGCAATTTAAAAATGCTTCCATTCCTTCAGAGTCTGTGTCCCTTGAGAATTAACATATGATCCAGATTAATCTCAGTCGAACCAAACTCAATCTGATCTTTATTGAAACTAATAGAGATTCGTGCCAAGTTAAACGAACGATCTGGATTTATCACTTGCAATATTAACTCAATTGAGATAATATACGATAATATATGAACAAAATTACATTAATCACCTTCTAGTTTGAGCAAGCAATTGCATCCAATTTCCAATGGTCATTAAACACACTAGGAATTTATTTATTCTTCTCTCAATTTATTTTCCAAACTTGTTTACATGGAGCCAAAAGACAGCTATAATTATGACTTCTATATATACAACTTACAAGCATGTGAAAAATAACTTATCCCAAAAAATTAACAAAAGCACCCTTTACAGGGACCTGAATTTGATGGCTTTAAATTAAACAAACTTGATCTAGAATACTTGTATGCAAACAGCTAGAGGATGAGGCCTTTTCTTTACTATCATCTTTATTTGCTGGCACTACTACAAATTAAAAGGTCAACCATACATATACAGCACATCATACACAGATAGAAGAAAATTTTCATAAAATTTGTGTGTAAAGTAAGAAAGCACACACGCGAAAATGAGCTCTAACATATATACACGGTTAATTAAAATATAATGTATATAATTGAACTCCAACATTTATACATTGTTGCTTAATTAACAAATGTGTATGATTGGAAAAATTGTACATAGTTGTGGGTAGAGGCGGAGTCTAACTTTCAAACTATGGGGGTTAAACACAAATAGAGGTCAATTATATCAATTTTTCATGCTACAAATGAGAATTAATTTCATAATATCCATAACATGGCCCTATCAGATTTTATAAATAAACATGTTTTAAAAAAAAAATGGGGGTCAAATAACCCCCCATTCAATAGTAATGGCTCTGCCTCTGGTTGTGGTTAACTTAACCGTGTATATATGTTGTAAACATTCTTACACATTTTTCTTTCTAGCAGTTGTGCATGAATGTTCCGTAGGAATTTGCATAAACAAAGGCCACTTGTAATCATACACGGCTTTATGTCTACCAACTTTTATGAATGTTTTATTTTATGATCCGTGTATGATGAAAGAAACACAAATTTTTCTAAATCATTGATACGCGCCTCTATGTTATAATCCCTATCTAGGCATCTTTATCATTTTTAAAGCACCTCTTGAATGTACATGTATTTTTCTAATGAACATCTTTTAAACGGACAAGGCTAATACCAGGGGTAAGACAAGGGAGGCGATATCTTTGCCGAGAAGGTGATCGAAGACAAAAGAAAATTCAAGCAGGTGTAACTTTTTTCTCGAGTGTCCAATTTTAGCTTATGACCACAATTTGGAAAGATCGCAAGGATATCTACAGGACTTCCCGAGCATATGGTGATTGCAATTTTGAGAGCAAAAAACGAAAGGAAGAGCCTCAAAATTTGAGTTCAAGTTCCGTATTAGTTTTTTCTTTCTAGTTTTAGGTTTTGTATTCCTTTACTATATTTTTGTTAGGTATTGTTCATGTAATTATATGTAAAGTCAGATCTAGAATTTTTGGTTGTCTTTTCATTTTTTTCTAGCTAGAATGGTTATAATGAATGAATTAATACTTAATTTGTGTAATGAAATTGTAAATATAGTATTTTTTTTGTATGAATTCAGATCTAGGATAACCATATTTTTCTTTTAACACAAATAAGAATCATATATGGTTTTTAAAATTAAAATTGTGTTTGAAAGGTAATTTCTTACACGTTTTTTATTTAAATTAAAATCGATTTATGAATGTTTTGCAAAAAAAATCCGGATTTTTTTTTGGAAAAATGTACACGGTTCTACATTCATGTACAATTTATCGAAACTTTCATGCAGTATGCGGGTTGTACGTACATGGTTGCAGAACTGTGTACAACTAGTGGTTTTAACCATGTATAATCGCCTATTCTGTATTAGTGCATGTGGAATACAATCTGAAGCACATATTGATTCTTTATATATATATCCAGCAATTAATAGTAAAACTTAAAAGCCTATAATGTGCTATCACGGGACATTAATCAAATAAATTTGAACTCATTTCATTTGTTTCTCTATCTCTTCATGGTTCATGCTAACAATTAAAGCACAAAGGAAAAAAACTAAAAATAACAAAAACATGTCAAAAATCATGATTATGTGATTGTTCTCTATCTGTGTGGTGTTGCCGCTCATAGCCTCCTGATGACAGTTTAATTATCCCTATGATTGGATGCTGTTCCGGTTTTGTTTGTCTTTTGGAACTAGCAAACCCTTGCACCTCCCCAGTAAAACCGTTATCAGGGTTCGACTTCAGAGATGACATGATAGTGCACTGGCTTGTCTCTGAGGTGCGGTCGCAGGTGACTGGCACAGAGGTCACGTCCCCAACCCGATTTGATTTTGGGTTAGAGTACCCAAATTTGAGTTCATTTATAGAAATAAAGGGAATTTGCGAAGTGTCTAGCCTCTTATAAACTGTCTTACAGAAACGGGTGCGCCTTATCCAAGAGTTCGGGTCGTCTTTGTATATGTCCTCCATTAAGTTCTCTATGACAGGTTTCTGAAAATGCATTATAATGGAAAAAAAAATGAGTTTAAGAGAAGATTGAAAACCAAACAGGCTCCCATTTACTTGAAGCTAGTACATAAATTGTGAAAACGAGAATTAACAATCCAGATATATATATATTGTAAGTCTTTATTCCTTAATAGCGAAATAAGATTGGTGGTCTTAGATTATCTTGTGCAAAATTTCGTCAATTTTGGTAAGAAAAGAAAAGAAAATTTGATTCGGCAAAATAGAATTATTCTAGGCTCTAGCTCAAACAATAACAATAGACAACTCTTTTGCAGCATAGAATCAACAGAAAAATAAATTTATTCCATTATTTTTTCAGGGAATTTCCAGATGCAAAACTTGCACAAAAAATAAATAAAAAATAGATTGAAATCAGGCTAGTAATTTCAGATTAGTATATTTCTGAAAAAAATTAAAATTTTTCCAAAAAGAAGGAGATGGAAGCAAATTAAACTCAACTTTTCAAAGAGAACGTGCGTAGCTCTCCTAGTGCCGTGAAAGAGAGAAGAGAAAGAAGCGCTCCTTTAATTCCTTAGAGATTGCAAAACCTAGCTAGTCTCTCTTCTTAATTTTTAGACTGACTGTTGATATCTATCCCCTACTTATAGATCCGCTCTTAGCAACGGGCTGATTCTTTTTTTAACGTTCCTATTTATAGGGAATATTCTTTATATATATAGTTCAATCATCTTTAATTCCTTATTTATTGTATTGTTTAATTAATCTCCTCTGAACAAATATCTTAGTAGGGTGATGATATTGACACAATAATTTTTTTTATTAACACAACAAATTCAGACTTTTTATATGTATAGACATATATGTCCTTGCTTCAATTCTCTCTAGATACCATATCTTTTTTAGATGAACTTTCTTTATATTGAAGATCACTAATTATTTATTTTATTTCCATAACTAAATCCTAGTACTCCAGTAAAATCTTGAAAGGAATGTTTCATTATTCAAATTTGAGAAGTATAGCAACAAAAATTTAAGCAATCATTCCTTGTAGTAAAAAAAAATAATTTTTTTTTTTAGTAATTTTAGTCGACTTAGTTGAATTTGTACCATTAAATACTTCATTTCTTGTATTACATGCCATTTTATTTTTCTCACTTTTACTGATTATGCATTAGGTGGTATGTACAAATTTTCCATTGTTGAGTTTAGAAAACAAAATGGTACAAACTACATTAGTGTTATATTATCATGATTAGATAAAAAAGATACCAGGAACTCTATTAATTGAAAATACACTTCGCATTGACACAAAGTATTATCTAACAGAGTTGTTCGATGGAATCATTTTTCCATTTGTAAAGAATGAGCTTTTTAATTTATAATTTTCAATTCTTTGAAATTCAAATGTTTTAGGGGTAAGTTTTAGTTGTGAAAATAAAACAAATAACAAATAGCCATTAATATGAAGAAATAAACATGTATTTTATTGGTTCGCCATCCGTATACAATTTGGGTCTTCTTTACTATTTACTTCCATAATTTCTTACATTAATAATTGTTTATTTTTATTTCCTCGCATGCTTAGTTTATTAAAATAAATTTGTATTTTATGTGATTTTTTATTTGGATTGAAATTAATCGAAATATTTTTGTGTCTGATATTAATTTATTTATTTGTCTTGATATTTAGAGACAAAATTAAAATATATTATTAAATTACATGACAACAAAGAATATATGACCATATTAAAAAAACATTAATAGTTTTCAAAAAATTATCTAAACATAAATGCTTCACGGTAATATAAACGAATATGTCAAATTAATAAAATTGTGTTAATATTAAAATAATTATTTTTTTAACTCAACATAAATTAATGAATTAAAGAGTCTATCCTACTACTTCTCTCAACATTATTTTGAATATAAGCTCCATTGTTGAGTTGAAAAAAGCATAAATTATAAAATTTTCTCAGTATGTTATTAAAGCATAAGATTTGCTTTTGCTTAGCAGTAATAATTTTATACTTTTATTGCAGTTTTTGTAAGTGGTGTGTTATTTTGAATTTGTATATGCGGTTATTAAAAATAAACAAAGCATTTGAATTTGTTAAGAAAAAAATGATATATTATGTAGTAAAATTTATTTTTATATTTCTCATACCAAATAAATATATTGAAACAAAAAGGAAACGAAATACATATTTAACAAAAATTAAAATCATTGATGTACAATACAAGCAGAGATGTATGGGTTAATATTCCTTTTTTGTTGTTATTTCAAATTAGATGAAGATCTAACAATAAAAAATATATAGTAACTAATAAATGGTCCTCATGCTAGAAGATTACATAATCACCGGGATAAAAAATAGCATTTGAAAGAAATATATATAGAGGGTAAAATTGTCTATAAAATTTAAAAATTTGAAGTTGTTGTGTTAATATAAAATGTTATTGTGCTAATATCAGCACCCATCTTAGTATTTAATTTTTTTTGTAGTTCCATTTATTTTCCTTATTTATAACCTTCAAAAATAATTTTACATGTTTACCTATCCTTTTATTAGAAATTGAATTAATTTCCCTATGTAACGTTGCTCTTCTTTTACATGTTAAAGTTGGTTTATAATGGCTCTAGTACTATTCGACTCTCGTTTTGTTTTGAGGTTGTTTTTTTTTATTAGCTGTTTATATTGATGGAAGTTTAATTTACTTTTCAAAATTATAACCTTAAGTAAAATTTTAGGGATTTCATGTATACCCCTCAATAACTTCAAAATTACGTATTTCCCCCTCTAAAATTTAAAATTACGTATTCCCCGCTCTAAACTTCACAAACTCACAAATTTATCCATTTTATTGTCTTTTATATATTAAAAGCATAAAACGTCCATCATACTCAAATTTGAATTTGAAGGGTTCCTCTATTGCCCGAACTACTTTCAGATCCGTGCATGCTAGATCAGCAAGAATCTCGAAGCGAACACACACGGATATTGAAGCAACGTGCTCAACACTTAAAGCGATGCGTGCGGATCGAAATTGCTTCAAAATCTGTGCACGCTAGATCAGCACGAATTTAAAGCTAACACACACGTATATTGAAGCTACACGCACAGATCTTAATGCGATGCGCACGGATCGGACAGTAGAGGAACCCTTCATATTCAAATTTGAGTCCGATGGGCTTTTGATGCTTTTAATAAAGGGTAAAATAGGTATTTTATAAATATAGAATGAGTTTTAATATAAAAGACAATAAAATGGGTAAATTTGTGAGTTTTTGAAGTTTAGAGGGGTAAATACGTAATTTTAAAGTTTAGAGGGGGAAATACGTAATTTTGAAGTTTTTGAGGGGTATACTTGAAATTCCTCCAAAATTTTACATCTGCTCTCATTAGTAAGAACTTGATTAATATCATCTTGTGAACATGGAAAATAAAATCATTAGGGCTGTGAGTTTAAAAAAGTTAAATCCAAATCTCATTAATTTATCATGTCTAGAAAATTTAGAAAAAAATAAACAGAGCTTAATTAGGTGGTGACATATATTGGTCATGAATAATTCAGAAAAAATATTCATTTTAGTTTTTCCTCTCTTACTGGAGAAAAAGAAGCAGGGTTATTTACAATTAATTAGCGAAATGTTTGAGTAAAGAAAGAGCGAATGATGACAAGGACTAATTAATCACATTGTGATGCGTGGGAGCCTGTAGAAAGTGACTACAATCTGAAGCACATATTGATTCTTTATATCCAGCAATTAATAGTAAAACTTAAAGCCTATAATGTGCTATCTTCAAAACTATCTTTTTTTTCGTCTATCAATTCCATATCACGGGATATTAATCAAATAAAGCACAAAGGAAAAAACTAAATATAACAAAAACATGTCAAAAATCATGATTATGTGATTGTTCTCCATCTGTGTGGTGGTGCCGCTCATAGCCTCCTGATGACAGCTTAATTATCCCTATGATTGGATGCTGTTCCGGTTTTGTTTGTCTTTTGGAACTAGAGTATCCTTGCACCTCAACAGTAGAACCGTTATCAGGGTTCGACTTCATAGATGACATGGTAGTGCACTGGCTTGTCTCTGAGGTGCGGTCGCAGGTGACTGGCATGGAGGTCACGGCCCCAGCCCGATTTGATTTTGGGTTAGAGTATCCAAATTTGAGTTCATTTATAGAAATAGAGGGAATTTGCGAAGCGTCTAGCCTTTTATAAACCGTCGACTTAGAGAAACGGGCGCGTCTCATCCAAGAGTTCGGGTCATCTTTGTATAAGTACTCCATTAAGTTCTCTATAGATGACAGGTTTCTGAAAATGAGTTTAAGAGAAGATTGAAACCAAACAGGCTCCCAACTTGAAGCTAATACATAAATTGTCAAAACGTGATCAATAACAATAACAATAACTCTTTTGAAGCTACCTAGCAATGAATCAACAGAAAAATAAAATTATTCCATTCTTTTTTCAGGGAATTTCCAGATGCAAAACTTGCATAAAAAAAAATAGATTGAAATCAGGCTAGTAATTTATTTTTATTTTTCTGTCGTAGTGAAATTATTAACAAGATCCATGCAGGTTTGTCTTACAAGCTCCAATTAATTTCATAAAACAAATATTTTCTAGGTTAGATAGAATTATTCTATTTCACGCAATGTCAAATACGAATCATTTCCACCACATAGCCAACAGAAATGATAATCTATCATATTTCAGATAAGTTGATTTCTGAACAAATTTAAAAATTTCTCAAAAAGAAGGAGATGGAAGCAAACCTCAACTTCAAAGAGAACGTAGCTTTGCTAGTGCCGTGCAAGAGAGAAGAGGAAGAAGCGCTCCTTTCTTTAGAGAAAGCAAAACCTAGTTCTCTCTTCTTAATTTTTAGACTGACTGTTGATACCTAACCCCCAGTTATAAATCCGCTCTTAGCAACGGGCTGATTTTTTAACGTTCCTATTTATAGGGAATATTCTTTATATAGTTCAATCATCTTTCCTTATTTATCGTATTGTTTAATTAATCTCCTCTGAACAAATATCTTAGTATTTAATTAATCTTTTTGATAGTCCCATTTATTTTCATTATTTATAAGGGTAATTATATTATACCCCGACCTTCCGTCCCCCAAAAATCCCCCCACTAACAGTCAAAGCATCTCCATATCCGTTTGACAAAGATTACAAAAAAAAAATCAAGATATTCACATGCCAAAGCGTCTCTCTATGCCTCTGTCCATGGCGCCATCTCCATCCACCTATTCCTCTAATCTCACTCAACCTTGACTGCTATTTCCTACCTCATTCTCATCCCATTTTCACCATCACATCCACTAAAACGCCATGCCTAGTGTCACCGTTAAGATCTACATCGTCTTCTTCAAGCTCTTCCTGCGTCGTCGCCTTCAGTCACATCTCGAACCCATGGACTTTGGATCAGTGGTCACGATTGATCTGATTAGACTTCGGCCTTCTTTGGTCATCGCTTCTTTGTGCCAAGGACCACCGTCACGGTAGCACCAACTAGGGTTGACGTTGACAGAACTCTGACTACTCAGGTGGGGGTAGAGCAAGGGCTGACGTGGACTGCACAGTGTCCCTAGATGGCATGGTCCTGAGCTTGCACCTTGCACAAAGAAGGCCTAAACCCTAAACCCTAAACCCTAAACCCTAAACACCTTGCACACCACCTGTTTGATAAATTGTCCGAGAGAAGGTCCTTAATGGAAAGCCAATTTTTTTGTCAATTATGTTGTGTGATATATATAATAGTTGTAAACTATGTTCAATGGTTTGTTCACTATGTTCTGGATTGTTTGTTGCTGCCGGTGATTATGTGTTCTTCCTTGTCTCCTCTCTTCTTCCCTAGAAAAGAAAGATGGAGAAATAAACACAATATTTTTTGTACTTGAAAATTTCCCCTCAAGGATAATGGAATTTTGAGAGGTGCAAATTACAGGAGAAGTTGTAATTTGAAAAATAAATTGATAGAATTTGTTATATACAAACACTTGAAACATGAACTATTCACACTTGCATGATGATGTATAAATACTTGCAATACTTGATATTAATACTTTCACATATCATTCAGTGTCATATGAAAAAAAAATGATATAATTTGTTAGATACAAAACACTTGATACATTAACTATTCACACTTGCACGACGAGATATGAATATTTACACGATGAGATATGAATACTTGCATGACGAGATATAAATACTTGTGTGACGGACAATCCGAAAGTATGTCATCATGGATCTCATTTGAAAAAGAAAATTGTGTAGAAGACGTTCGTGGTTTTATATTCACAAAATTCCTCATAAATTGTCAGAAAATTGACGAGATTGAACGGAGAAAAAAAAAACTACCTCTAAAAACATGTAAAAAATGAGTGAATGATGTGTCCAGTTTTTTTTAAATACTTGATATCTTAGGTATGAATACTTGATGTATTATATATGAATACTTGATATATTACATATTAATACTTGCGCGCATAAGTATCCATATTTCAACGTGTATGAATAAATACTTGTGCAACGGACAACTTGAAAGTATATCATCATGGATCTCATTTGAAAGAGAAAATTGTGTAGAAGACGTTCGTGGTTTTAGGTTTGCAAAATTCCTCACAAATCGTCAAAAATATTGGTTAGATTAAACAAAGAAAAAAAATCACCTCTAAAAATATGTAAAAGATGGGTAAGTGATGTGTCCAGTTTTTTTTTTAAAATACTTGATATCTTATGTATGAATACTTGATGTATTATATATGAATATTTGCGCGTGCGCCAGTTGTAAAACCTTTCAAATTTAGGCGGTCGTCAAATAGTAAGTGATCCCCCAAGTAGTTAGTAGTTACTCAAGTAGTTAACAATTGGGGGAAGAAATGGAGGAAAGTTACGGGGGATAGCTAGGTCCTCCCTATTTATAATTAGCGAAAGGTTTGAGAAAAGAAAGAGAGATAATGATAGGAGGACTAATTACACACGTCGTGATGCGTTGGAGCCTGTAGAGTACTTGTATGATCTGTTTGTTGTTTGGTGCAGTTTTTTCTTTCTCAAAATAAATTATTTGAAGTCGTTTTCCGTTATTGTGGATACACATACAAAGTTTACATATTCAACGTATTAATTAATATTGAGGTCTCGCACCAATTCTGTCCAGTCTTTTTTGAATTTTTACTCATTCTATATATATTAATATTTTTCTATGCTAGAAGACTTAACAATTAAGAAAATTAAAGATTATATCTGTCCTGTCCTGGAATGCATGCATGAAAAACAAATTTTAATTTCAAAACCAAAAGTTTTGGGAAAAAAAAATGATATACATGTAGATTCTTATAAACGTCACTACAAGAAAAAACATGTATTGTAATATGAACGAAAAAATAAACAAATCTTTTGGAACTAGATTATCCTTGCACCTCACCAGTAGAACCATTACCAGTAGAACCGTTATCCGGTTTTGTTTGTCTTTTGGTAGTGCACTGGCTTGACTCTGAGGTGCGGTCGCAGGTGACTGGCATGGAGGTCACGGCCCCAGCCCGATTTGATTTTGGGTTAGAGTACCCAAATTTGAGTTCATTTATAGATATAGAGGGAATTTGCGAAGCGTCAAGCCTTTTATAAACCGTCTTATAGAAACGGCCGGGTGCGTCTTATCAAAGAGTTTGGGTCATCTTTGTATATGTCCTCCATTAAGTTCTCTATGACAGGTTTCTGAAAATGCATTAATATAATGGAAAAAATGAGTTTAAGAGAAGATTGAAACCCAACAGGCTCTCAACTTGAAGCTAATACATAAATTGTCAAAACGAGAATTAACAATCCAGCTTGTAATTCAGTCTTTTATTCCTTTATAGCGAAATAAGATTGGTGGTCTCTTAGATTACCTAGTGCAAAATTTCGCCAATTTTGGGTAAGAAAAGAAAATTCGACTCAGCAAAATTGAATGATTCTAGCTCAAACAATAACAGTAACAATAACAAAAGACAACTCTTTTGCTGAATGGAATCAACAGAAAAATAAATTTATCCCATTCCTTTTTCAGGGAATTTCCAGATACAAAATTTGCATAAAAAAGAAATAAAAATACATTGAAATCAGGCTAGTAATTTCTTTTTCTTTTTTTTTTGTCGTGGTGAAATTAATAAGATCCATGCATACTATTAGGTTGTCATGCATGCATACAGGCCTCCAATTTCATAAAACAAATATTTTCTAGGTTAGATAGAAATATTCTAGTTCACGCAATGTCAAACACGTATCATTTCCACCACATAGCCAACAGAAATTAAATGTTAATCTATCACATTTCAGATTAGTTGATTTCTGAAAAAAATTTAAAAATTTCGCAAAAAGAAGGAGATGGAAGCAAACCTCTCAACTTCAAAGAGAACGTAGCTTTGTTAGTGCCGTGCAAGAGAGAAGAGGAAGAAGCCAATATCCTATTTATAGGGAATATACTTAATATATATAGTTGAATCATCTTTCCTTATTATCGTATTGTTTAATTAATCTCCTCTGAATAAATAACTTAGTATTTATTTAATTTTGTTGGTAGTTCCATTTATATACTTTCATTATTTATAACCTTCAAAAATAATTTTACATGTTTACCTATCCTTTTATTAGAAATTGAATTAATTTCCCTATTTTAAAAATTTTACATGTTAAGGTTGGGTTATGATGGCTTTAGTATGGGACTAGTTTTGTTTTGCGGTTGTTTTTTTTTTTTTAGGAAAAATTAGGGTCATGCCATAATTTGTTTTGTTATTAGTTTATATTGAAGGAAGATTAATTTACTTTTCAAAATTATAACCTTCAAGAAAATTAATTTTACGTCTACTCACATTTTATTAAGAACTTAATTAATGTCATCTTGTGGTTATCCTCCTTATACATGCAGAGCAGTGAAGTACAGGGAAAATAAAATTATCATTAGGGCTGTGAGTTTAAAAAAAAGTTAAATCCAAATCTTAATAATTTATCATGGCTAGAAAATTTAGAGAGAAAAAAAAAATAGAGCTTAATTAGGTGGTGACATATGTCGCTCATGAATAATTCAGCAAAATAATTCATTTTAGATGATCTGTGTGTTGTTTGGTGCAGTTTACATATTCAACATATTAATTAATATTGAAGTCTCGCACCAATTCTGTCCAGTCTTTTTGAATTTTTACTCATTCTATATTAATATTTTTCTATGCTACAAGACTTAACAATTAAGAAAATTAAAGATTATATCTGTCCTTGAATGCATGCATGAAAAACAAATTTTAATTTCAAAACCAAAAGTTTTGGGAAAAAAAAATGATATACATGTAGATTCTTATAAACGCTACTACAAGAAAAAACATGTATTGTAATATGAACGAAAAAAATAAACAAATAACTTGTTTCATTGCATTTCCAATCAATGAAAGATATCGAAAATTGGAACAATAGAGAAGATTATTCATAGAGATACAAACTAGAGAGTATCCCTCACATACCTTATCTACCGGACTTAATTCCAACCGAGCGATTTTGATTTTAATGTCTTTGAGATTTGTGCCAGATTAAAATAAACAATTGTAATCTCATTCTACCTGGTCAGGTACCTAACTGGATCTGAATACAATAGAGTATGAAGCATAACTCTGGTAAGATAATGAAAAGTTCATATATATCCAGACTAATTAATATCTCAGAGTATATGCCAGTCTTTTTTTGTTATCTCTGGATTCAATTGTTTTCACTATCTATAATGTTACTTCATATGAATCAAACAAAGCACAAAAATATATAAATAATAAAGAATATGTTGGAGATTATTATTCAAACTCCTAGCAAACATTTCAAAAATAATTAGTTGGTAAATGTTCAGCAAATTAAAAATATCAATTTTTAACAACAAAAAAAGTCACAACTAAGACAGTCTTCACTCTCATAGTATCAGCTTCGACAAGTCCAATCAGTGAACCTCATTGGATTTCTTCAGCGCACTCACCTGGCGAATCTTACAGTCAACAATAATTTGTAGCCAACAGCTCTCCTTCTTTCGCCTTGATCAGTGTGGCTTCATTGTTTTAGTCCTGGTTCACTCTCAGTAAGCATGTCAGATACATCCCTATGCTTTTATATGATGGTCCAGTTTTGTTTGTCTGGAAAATTTTGATATTCTCTCTCTCGTATAACTACTATGTCAACATTATGATGAACTAAGAAACTGTTAAGTTCGCTCTGCATCGAATTAAGCCACGTGCTCCACCGCTTCTTTTTATTCCTGAATTTCATATTTGTTAAACATATATACAAAATTAAAATATTAAACATCCTTTGAAATGTACAGCTAGTATAACTTTATGTTTATATTTAAAAATAATAGTACCAGTGTCGTTTTAGCGTCATATTGGAAATGAGATATTTGGTTCATTCCAATATCTCACATAATTTGTAAATTTGATACATATGTTCATAATTAACTGTGATGAAAAATGATTTCAATCAAATATATAATAAATGAGTCACACTCTTTTCAATTACGTCCAATGCCAGTACTACTCATGCACTACTGATCTTTCCAAATCATTCATTTTGGTCATTAATAACTACATGCATGTACTCTTGAGGATGAGGTGATCGCATGAAAAAATAAGCATCCTATATGCGTAGTGCTTAACATTTAATTTATATCTTTTATATATTACGAACAAGTTTCTTATTTAGAATTAGACCGGGCTATACGTTGAAGTCGTTAAAATAATATTTATTGGAGATTTATTTTTCCTTCATAATGTGTCAATGATATAAGTTATTCTAACACCGCTGGTTTGATCTATTCCTATACATTAAAGTAGTCAAAATAATATTTATTGGAGATTTGTTTTCCTTTCATAATGTGTCAATGATATAAAAGTTATTCTAACACCACTGGTTTGATCTCGTCCTATACATTAAAGTTGTCAAAATAATATTTATTGGAGATTTTTTTTTCCTTTCATAATATGTCAATGATATAAAAGTTATTCTAACACTGCTGGTTTGATCACGTCCTATAAATTCAAGTCGTCAAAATAATATTTATTGGAGATTTTTTTTCCTTTCATAATGTGTCAATGATATAAAAGTTATTCTAACACCGCTGGTTTGATCTCGTCCTATACATTAAAGTAGTCAAAATAATATTTATTGGAGATTTTTTTTTCCTTTCATAATATGTCAATGATATAAAAGTTATTCTAACACTGCTGGTTTGATCACGTCCTATAAATTCAAGTCGTCAAAATAATATTTATTGGAGATTTTTTTTCCTTTCATAATGTGTCAATGATATAAAAGTTATTCTAACACCGCTGGTTTGATCTCGTCCTATACATTAAAGTAGTCAAAATAATATTTATTGGAGATTTTTTTTCCTTTCATAATATGTCAATGATATAAAAGTTATTCTAACACTGCTGGTTTGATCACGTCCTATACATTCAAGTCGTCAAAATAATATTTATTGGAGATTTTTTTTTCCTTTCATAATGTGTCAATAATATAAAAGTTATTCTAACACCGTGAGTTTGATCATGTCCTATACGTTAAAGTCGTTGAAATAATATTTCTTGAAGATTTTTTTTCCTTTCATAATGTGTCAATGATATAAAAGTTATTCTAACACCGTGCAGGGTTTGATCACGTCCAATAATTTATGAACTAATATGCCAACTGATAAGTAATAGTGCGAAGTTTTCGAGTATTACTATTTAACAAATAATAGTATGTTGAATGATTATCTTTTGGATAGCTAATTCATCGGATAACTATCTACTGGTTAACAGATATATAAGATCATTTATAATAAATCTGTATTTGAATATTTCATAACTCGCTATATTAATTCAAGAGTAGTAAGGTTAAAATGCTCATTTGCTTTCATACCTCACAAGTTACATTCTTATCTCTCTATTCAAAGTCTAAACAGTCTATCTAAATTTTTCAATATAATCTCTATATTAAAATGTGTTTGAAGACTGAAGCTCAAATTTTATATTTTTTTAGAATTTTATTTACAATTTTATTAAATGAGGAGGGATCAAATGCACCATAATTTTTGTGCTCCAATATGCTCCACATCCTTTATCTCTGTTTTCAAAGTCCGAACAGTCGATCCGAACCGTTCAACATGATCTTCATAATAAAATATGTTTGGAGACCAAATTTGATATTTTTTAGAATTTTTTACTAATTTTTTGATAGGTACAATATCACTTTATCGGATGGTCCAGAATTCCTTAAAAAAGTGATTTTGTACCTATCTAAAAAAATAGTAAAAAGATTCTAAAAAATATAAAATTTGGCATCCAAGCATATTTTATTATGAAGACATGTTTAGCGGTTCATATCGACTGTTCGGACTTTGAAAATACAGATAAATGATGTGGAGCATATTAGAGCACAAAAATAATGATGCATTTGAACCCTCCTCTTATTAAATATATACAAAATTCCTGTTTATGTCCAATACTTAAAATAGACAAAATAGTTAGTATTATTGTCCCCGTATTTAACGCTTTAGGTTTGTATATTTTTATTTTAAAATAGTAACTAAACAAAATTCGGTAATTTGTTACCTATCAAATTGGGGGAAGGGAAGAAAAGACCGTTGGGCCTAGATTTGGGCCATCAATGGGCTCGCTCTAGAAATTAAGTAGTATTGGGAAATAAAAAAACCTCTGGTTAACTCTTGGGACCCATGTTCTATTTTGTCTAATTAATTGGAGTCACAAGAGCATCTACATTTCTGTACTATTAGAGTTTCTAATCTGATGTGTCAGTTTCTAATTTAGTTTCAGGGATGTGGGAGAGTTCTTTATTTAGAAACTATGCAGTAAAGTTTTTTATTAAGAAACTGTTTATAAACTCTATGCTGATCAAATTATTTCTGCCTTTTAATTTGTTGCTGACGTGTCATAATAAAAACTCTAAAATTAATTTTAAGAATGTGAGAGTTAGAAATTTTAGAGATCTTAATCTAAAAAGAGATTAACAGTTATTTAGAAACTCATTTTAGAGTTTCTAATCTGATGTGCCAGTTTCTAATTTAGTTTCAGGGATGTGGGAGAGTTCTTTATTTAGAAACTATGCAGTAAAGTTTTTTATTAAGAAACTGTTTATAAACTCTATGCTGATCAAATTATTTCTGCCTTTTAATTTGTTGCTGACGTGTCATAATAAAAACTCTAAAATTAATTTTAAGAATGTGAGAGTTAGAAATTTTAGAGATCTTAATCTAAAAAGAGATTAACAGTTATTTAGAAACTCATTTTAGTTGCTGGGATATAGATACGCAGGACTGGAGAAGTGTTCTTGTCATCTTGCGTAACGGACCGAGACGGGAGATGAATTGCTGAAGGGGTCTTATAACGAGTGCATATCCTCGGAGATATCTCATATTTTGCATGACCAACGTGTCCGATGCCTATTATTTGAGCTTTGAGATTCGTGCAGAACGTATTTTAACGGTTGAGATTTATCAGAGGATGCAAATTTCCTTACAACTGGGACCCCACTTGCGAAACTTTGGGCCTCCGGTCTGGGCTATGATCAAAGATAGTGTTTGATTGAGGTTTAAAAATTTAAAAGTCTAAATTAGTTATTCTAATTTAGGTCGGCTTAAGTTATTCATATTTAGTTGAAGTTTAAAATTAATCATAGTTTAAACTATTTTTTATTTGATTAAATTTGTATCTTAATTCATGGTTTAAATTGATATTGTTAATAGTATTTCATGTATATATTATAGTAGTGCAAATATTCTATTATGTAGAGGTGCTAATAAACTATATAGGGCAGAAAAATCTAAATTCTCATAGACAAATTATAGCTAAATTATCTTGGTATATCAAATGGATATTGTCTATTTGGATTGAAAAAATAAATTTAAATACATTACATTGTTCACTAAAAAATCTCTAAAAATAATTCAGCATATCATATATGTGATTTTGCCTACTAAATTATTTAGCGGTCGAATTTAGTTTCTTCATATCTTGATATATAGTTGATATATAGTGTAGTGTAAGTGTGACAGCTCAGAATTGATTCCTGTTTCCAGCAATTTTATGGTAAATTTTATTTTATTTTTAGTAAAAAGCAATGTTATCAGAACCGGACCGGAGGTTGACCCGGTAAAGCTTCGGCTCAACGGTTCACTGGTTAGACCAGTGGGTCAACCGGTTCAACCGTTGATTTTTTATATGTATATATTTCTGAGATATATGTAAATAATAAAAAAACATGTTATCATATAGTGAAAATTCACACATACATATTAAATAATATAATATAAAAATAAATTTATGAATTAATCAAAAGTTTCTCCCACAAATATAATAAAACTACTTATTTTATCGACAAATGACAAAATGATTTTTTTTAGGAAGAGAAACATATAGCATTCCGATATTTTAAATTTTTGTACGATAAGTTTACTAAAATATTAAAGATATATAAATTTAGTGCTTTCAATACCAAGTATCGCAAAAATATAAATATATAGATAAGTTCAAGTTCAAGTTCTTGAGTAAACAAATTAGACTTTCAGTGACAAATTTTATAAAAATGTTAATAATAAGATAATAGCAAATATTGTTTCAAGGTACACATTATTATTTGTATATAAATAATTGTGGTGTATATAATTCTTAAGTGACTTTGTTATAATATCTAAAATAATAGGGTCTTCTATAAAAAATATATTAGATGAGAGAAAAGTATGCATTTCTTTTTTCCTGACATGTGACTAAAAGTCACGCATCTAGACTACAGTCTAGTTTCCTACTACAGAGCACATGTGACCTAGTGTTTTTCTTTTTTGTTGACACATTTAAACCGAACCGTAGGTTCTGTGGTTCACTAGGTCTGGTTTTTAGATAAAAACGGCCGGTTCAATTAAAAATATCCGGTTTCATTGCACATCCGGTCTTAACAACAAACCAAACCGGAAATATGTCCGGTTCCGGTTTATTCCGGCCGGACCGCCCGGTCCGGTCCGGTTTTGATGACAGTGGTAAAAACAACAAAATTATGTCTTGTCGTAACTTCTACTCAGATCTCTCAGGTGGGAGCCAAGAGCACAAACTAAATAGGTTATTGTAACTTTATAGAGAACCTCAAATTTTTATAAATTATATATAAAATTTCGTATATTTTAAATTTGAAAAATGCGAAGTTTTATTGTATGTAATACATAAAAGAGAAAAGGTTATGATATCCAGCTCTTCATTCTCAGATTATCCCCACAATATTTTTTATGTACTTTCAATAGGTTTTAACCGTCCACGTAGTCCCCACTTTCTAGAACCACCATCCCTCATCTCTCCGATCTCTTTTTCGATCTCTTTCTTCTCCCGTTCCGATCTTTTGATTGCTCCCTCGGCAGCAATGCGTGACGGTGAAGAAAAAAAGTTACCTGTCGACGGCAGCGACGGCGATGAAGTACTGGACCACTTGGACGATGAAGAAGACAGCAGTTGTGTCACGCTATAGCTTCGTCCCTCTCGGAGTTGATTTAATTTTGATTTCAGACCTCAATTTTCTTGAATATCGAAGTGGTTTTGATTTCAGACTACGGCTTCAATTTTCCTTCAATTTCAGCCATTAAAATCATACAATCGCGATATTGCATCTCAAACTTTGGTCCAGTTATGATTGATTGATTTTCTCAGATTTTATTTGTCATTGATTCGATTTTTTTGAAGGATCTAGGGTTTTCAATTTTTTAATTAATTTTTCCTCAAATTTAGATCCTGATTTTTCACTATTTTGACATTTGACACCATGCAATTGTCGATTTGTTGATTTTGTTTTTTTCTTCAAATCGATGATCTGTATACTTTCTCGATCGCGCTTCTCTCGATCAATATTTGAAAATTTTAGTTTACAATATCTATTTACAGGATCTATCTAATAGATTTACATGATCTATACAATATTTTACAGGATTTATCTCCTAGGTTTACAGTATTTATCAATCAGGCTTAAAGGTTATGTAAAGTATTTTTTTAGTTTACAAGATCTATCTAATTGTTCAATATGGAAGTTTTGCACTTTTGAAATGCTTTAACAGTTTTATAGGATATGTAAGTTATTTCACAAGATTCATGCAATATTTTTATAGGATATATAAGTTATGTAGGATATATGTAACAATTTACAGTATGGATGCAGTTTATAACATAATGCAATTTATATGATACATATAACAAATTTACAGGATATGTGCAACAGTTTACAATATTCACTTTGGTTAATCATAGTTACATGATCTGTTTAACAGTTGTACTGATAAACTGCATTAGACAGTGTATAACAATTAATAAAATTTCAGTATTTATCTAGTAAGTTTACAGTATTGATGCAGTTTATTACATGATATATTAGTCAGGTGTAAAGGTTATGTATTAGACAGTTTTTACTATGATTCACTTTGGTTACAGTTTTCACTTTAGTTTACAGAATATGTGCAATTTTACAGGATACATATAACAATTTTACATGATACATATAACAATTTTATACGATACATATAACAATTATTAATATTTATATATGGATCTATATCATGTAAAATAAGACTTAAATATTGTAAAATTAGCAGATGCAAACTATAAAATTAGCAGATGCTAATTTTACATGTTACATATAACAATTTTACAGGATATGTGCAACAGTTTACAATATTCACTTTGGTTAATCATAGTTACAGGATCTGTTTAACAGTTGTACTGATAAACTGCATTAGACTGTGTATAACAGTTAATAAAATTCCAGTATTTATCAAGTAAGTTTACAGTATTGATGCAGTTTATTACATGATATATTAGTCAGGTGTAAAGGTTATGTATTAGACAGTTTTTACTATGATTCATTTTGGTTACAGTATTCACTTTACTTTACAAGATATATGCAGTATTGTACTGATTTAAAATTTTATAGGTTGCAACTGCTAATTTTACAGTATTTAAGTCTTGTAGTTCACATATGTTGCTTTTATAGTTTGCATCTGCTAATGTTTCATAACTCCAATTTATAATCTTGTTTATTTATTTTTTTGCAAGATAATATCTCGAAAGAACGTGTGGTTCTAGCAATGAAACTTCTCACTCATCCAAATAACATGCACCAGAGGGTTATGAAGTGACAAACACCATTTTTATATTGATGGTTGAGAACAATTAACCTTGTTTCTTGAAGTCTTGTTTGTGCTTGTGAACAGTTATGGGTGATAACAATTATTGTTTGTGGTTGTTGCTTGTAGTTGACATCTTACAGTTTTGAACAGTTGTTGGTTGCAGTTGACATCTTACAGTTGTTGGTTGTGGTTTTGAACAATTGGTTTTGAACAGTAAATTTTGTGATTAGTGAAATTTTATAGTTTGTATATGTTATTTGGATACCATTTTACAGTATTGAAGTTTTGCTGTTAATATATGTTAGTTTTATAAGTTGCATCTG
The DNA here is from genome assembly GCA_028015225.1 of Carex myosuroides. NCBI lineage: Eukaryota > Viridiplantae > Streptophyta > Magnoliopsida > Poales > Cyperaceae > Carex > Carex myosuroides. The sequence goes on from CM051474.1 coordinate 12,884,142, forward strand.
CTAATTTTACAGTATTGATGTCTTTGTAGTTCCCATATGTTAGTTTTATAGTTTGCATCCGCTAATTTTTGCAGTATTTATGTCTTTGTAGTTCCCATATATTAGTTTTATAGTTTGCATTTGCTAATTTTACAGTATGTAAGTTTTATTTTACATGATATAGATCAATATACAAATATTAATAATTGAAGAAAAAAATTACGTAAAAAAGAAAAAATAAATACGAAAAAAAGAGAAAATAAAAAATAATTCGAAAAAAAATTAAATTTTGGTGCAAAAAAATTAATTTTGCACAATTTTAGGTGTTATTTGTAAATAACTACAAGTTTGAGAAGTGGTTTGTTTTTGAAACCTTCTAAAAACCGTCAGTTTTTCAAGTACAGCCGGAAGTACAGTATTTTGCAAGTTGCTAACTGTTTGCAACTAACTTGGGACCACTTCCAAGGGTCGCTGCTGGTTAGATTTTTAAACTACTTACTATACATTATTTGTTGTTGAAGTTACAGTATTGATTATAGAGTTTTACAGTATTCGCGCAAGTCAAATGACAGTTTTTTTTTGGTAAAACCTGAGTAAAGAAGCTTGGATACAATTAGTCGCTTCCTACATAAAAATTCAGATTATTCATAAAAAGTAAGTGGTTTAGTTGGTTTGTGTTCTTAGTTTCAAGCCAAGTACAACACATAATTTTGTTTTTAGTGTTATTGAATTCATTTTTAAGAGAAAATCAGGCCAATTACTTTATTTTTATTGTACTATTTAATCAATATCAAAGAATGAGGAAGTTATATTTTCATATTTTAAATGGATAGAAATTTTCGATATTATTTAAACCACTTCAAAAATACAAAATATATTATGAGCATATCAACTAAAAAATATATCGAATGTTGGACTCATGGCACTCGGAAAGACGAATTTGTGCACCTTAAGGGCCTGTTCGGCCTCCAACTGGAATTGGGAATGGGCTAGGAATATGGGCCAATTTGAACTGTTTGTTACTGTGTATGTGGGAAAAAAAAATTCAGTTGAACTGGATTTTTTTTTTCCCACGCGCACAGTAACCGCGCTGAACAGGCCTTAAAAAGAATATCTCAAATTAACATACCTTATTTTTTCTCCAATGTCCAATGGACATAAAACAAGAATATTTTGTACTGGAACAAATAAAAAAAATTATGGTGTACTCTAATTTTGTTAATTTTCGATTATACTGACAGCATAATATGACAACTTTCATATTTTAGAAATAGAAACTACTAAACTTTGATTTCTCATTGTATAATTCGGAATACAGGAAAAATATATATACACACTTAGACAATTTTATGAGAAAAACAACAATATTTGTATCTTAAAAATAAGAAAAATAAAGATGTTATATGGACTGGAATGCATGCATGAAAAACACATTTTAAATTTCAAAATAAAAAAGTTTTGGAGAAAAAAAAAGAATATACATGTATTTTCTTGTAAACGCCGGTACAAGAAAAACCATATATTGTAATATGAAAGATAAAGAAAAAATAAAATCACGAATAACTCGTTTCATTGGCATTCCAATCAAACAAAGGAACTGAAAATTGATCAAACAATAGAGAAGATTATTCATAGAGATACAAAACAAAAAGTATGAAGCATAATTCTCGTAAAATAATAAAAAGATCATATCCAGAATTATATCGCAGAGGCCATGCGGCCATGCCAAACAAAATAATAATAAAGAGGTGACAGGTTTGAAAATTTCTTGTATAATTATATTGTCAATATTATAATCAACTAAGAAATTTTTAAATGTTTTTCTTTCAGCTGGATTATCAAAACCTCAAGCATTCCAGCAGAAAATATTAACCACATACACCAAATTAAGTTCCTTTGTAATGTACAGCTAGTATAACTTTCTCTTTATATTTAAAAATAATAGTACATACGCATCTGTAGCGGCATTAATTAGGGCTGTAAATGAGTCAAGTTTGAGCGAGTTACCTCCAACTCGTGCTCAGCTCATTAAATAAATGAGCGAGTCAACTCGAGTTGGGATGGTAATAACGAGTTGTAGAGCAAACTTGAACTCAGCTCGTTATCAACTCGAATTGGCTCACAACTCGTTTATAACTCGTTTAATCAGTTAATTACATACTACTAGTAAAAGAATTTATCAGTATCCAACAATTTTTCATACAACAATAGTACATAAGCACCAGCAATTTTTCATACAGCAACTTAGTACATAAGCACCCGCAATCGGGTTTAGTTATTTAGAAGGGTCTGGGTTTCTGAGATTTATTGTGACCAATGTTATGTAACTCGAGTTATAAATGAGCGGTTTGGGGTAAAGCTCAAACTCAGCCTATGTTGCATAGATACGGGTATGGGTATCGTATCGGATACGATACGGATACGGCAATACGACAATTTTCAAAAATCCCAGATACGATACGCCAATTAAATATATTATTTTTAATATTTTAATTATATTATTAATTAAATACTTATATTATACCATAGTTACATATATTAGAAACAAAGGCTGTTAGCAACAAAGGCATGTGTAGTGTAGTGGTAGTTGCTTTGGTTCGCAACAAAGGCATGTTTTGGGTTCTTGCACGGCTCATGGTACATCATTTTTGTGCGGTGTACGGGTGCGGTCCAAGGGATGTACAAGTATATGTGGCGTATCCGGAAGTATCGGGGAGTATCTGTGGCGTATCGGGAAGTATCAGAACGTATCGGTGGAGTATCGGAGGTGTTTAGGATACGCCACGTAAGACGATACGCCAGTTGGCGTATCAGACACGTATCGGGGCCGTATCGGGTGGGTATCTGTATCCGATAGGCACCCGATACGGGTACGGGACCCTAGGTGAAGTATTGGGGTAACATAGAACTCAGCTTATTATTAAACGAGTCAGCCAACTCGAGTTGAAACTAACTCGAGTTGTAAATGAGCAAGTGAAAGCAAGTTATAAATGAGCGAGTTACGAGTTTGAACAATTTTGTCCAGCCCTACGCAGCATACTAGAAATGAGATATTTGGTTCAATCCAATATATCATTATAATTTGTAATTTGATACAAATGTTCATAATTAACTGCGAGAAAATATGATTTAAAATCGAATATATAATAAATGAATCACACTTTTTTTTTCATTTACGTCCAATGCCACTCATGCAATGATCATTCCGAATCATTCATTTTGGTCATTAAATAACTAAATGTATGTACTCACGAGGATGAGGTGATCGCGTCAAAGAATAAGCATCTTATATGCGTAGTTCTTAACATACAATTTTAGCTTTTATATAGCCTATATGTTAAAGTCGTTAAAATAATATTGATTGAAGATGTCTTTAAAATATTTCCCTTTCAAAATGTCTCGATAATATGGTTATGCTAATTAACACCGTGGGTTTGCACAAATAAAATATCAGATGTTCAATTGTACTTATATTTGTGTTGCTTGTTAACTAATAATTTATGTTATGTATAGCTAATACTAATATTGTCACACCCCAAACCAGGATTTCCGGATTAGGATGTGATTAATCCCCGCCTCGTGTCTAATACTCAATAAACACGCAAGGCTAAACAACATAATAATCAAACAGCAGCGGAAGCAATATAATACAAACAAGCAATAGTCATAAATATCAAATAAACATACATATACACACATCCATACAATCCACCTCGGGATAAAATAAACATAACTAGTCAAAAGGGATACATGATCTATCGAGTCCAATATATATAACAAAACATTGGACTCGTAAGATCCTAAACAAAAGCCCCTAATCTACCTCAAGTGATGTGACCGTCGGGGACAGCTCCTGACGCCTCCTGCTGCGGACCGTCAGACTCTGTACCTGCCCACATCCATAAAAAGGAGGGGATGAGCGAATGATCGCCCAGTATGTGACCCAGTATTATCCCTTCAGGGATCCTCTCAAGTCAAAGCACATTTTAATTTGAAATCTACGTAAAGTCAGAAATTTACTTTTAATGCATATGTTGCGAGAATTAAACCTATCATAGTACTACAAAAGAAAAATATACATATAATAGATGACATGATGTGATTATCCTATTATGCCAAAAATGCCAAAGTTTCCCAAAATAAAATATGAGGATCAATATTATACTCAACCGAAGTCCAGTACAATAGGTACTGTGTGTACAAATTGATGTAGTAATAGTACGGATAATTTTGTCACCCCGTGCCGTGCCAAGTTCAATCAAATTGGATTTACGTCTCAAAGGTGACATAACACAAGGACTGCGATCAGCGGGGCAAAGATACCCGATGCCTAATGACATCGAGCTTTGCCCACAGCAGAAGGGCACGCTAGCCGATGGTTATATCGAAATTCGTGTAACATCCAAGGACTGCGATCAGAGGAGCAAAGGTACCCGATGCCTAAGGACATCGAGCTTTGCCCACACAAGAAGGGCACACTAGCCGATGGTTACACTTAATTCCATGTGTTTTCCTTCTCTAAGACGATTCATCACCAAACATATAAAAGAGGAGAAAACTACAAGCAATGCGTAAGAATAAGTCAATTCGTCTCCTCATGAGCAGAGACGAAACTCCACCATCCGGCCAGATCAATGGGACATCATAACAACAAAAATAAAATCTGCCACCGCATCCTCGGCAGCCGTACTAGGCAAGTAGCTCCTAATGTAGGGGGGATAGCTCCCGAATCGTCTCCGGACTCGTGATCGGTCCGCACAAAATGTAAAATGATCAAAAATGATATACTACCAAGCTCATGCATATAATAATAATAATCCTAATAAGACCTCTAAGGGATCAAGTGATCCCTCAGCCCAATGACCCACGAACCGCCTCGCATCCCATACTACGAGAACGGAAAGCAGTCATTCGGTCTTCTATCTCACGCTCACCAATGCACATGCTTAACTACAATAATATGTTGTCCTCTACAAGAAGAGGACAACTAATATCCTAATTTATTATTAATTAAGTTACACTACTCCTAAGAAAGCATTAAATTTTCAATTTAGAAGGGGTTGTGCAAATCCTAAATTACAGTTCAGAAAGGATTAAACATGCTCTAATGCAACTACAAAATTTAAAGTGCGGATGTCAGGTCAAGTGGTCGACTGGTGAGAGTACGCCACGAACGAATAAAACAGATATCCCACACCTGATAGCTGTAGGGGTAGAAAGAGCTAGCACTAGAAATCACCGCAATCAGCACGATCCTCGCCTGCTCCGGTGTATCCGTCAGCGGGATCAGACCACGGATCGAACTCGGTGTAGGTCGGCTGACCTGTAATTTAGTCGTAACTTAATTAGAGTCTACACTAGGTATTCGTAACCCTTATTACCCCGTTTGATTATTTTCACTAAGTGTTCGAATCTACTCAACCGGTTCGATCGATTTTATTCGATTCCGATGGAGCATAAAATTAGGTCAAGGTTGGTTTAATTTAATCTAATGAAATTTAAATATTCAAAACTTTTAACTTAAAGATATTACATATTTTTACAATAAAATAAATAAGATATAACTTACGTAATTTAATTTGCTATTATTAATTTTCTATTTAATCACTTGTAACATAACGTGTTTTCCTAACTAATTAGGTTACAAATAAATGTTAAATCTTAAGTACGTAGTTTATAAATATTAAGTACTTAATTAATATATCGTTTCTAAAATCGTACGTATTATTTTTACTAATTTGTGCGAGTCAATAAATTTAAATATGAATTCATACATGATTATCTAATTATTCTATTTAATAAAATTTTGTATTCGTAATGATTCGAAAGCGTTAATATGTTGTTAATTACTTGTCCTTTATTAATTAACAACATATTTTATTTATAAATTATTTACTTTATTTAAAACTACATTTGATTTAATCTAACATTTACTTAACATTTAAAATCCTAACTACTCAACTTTTTTTAATTAATTAAAAATTCTAATTAATCTACATGTGTTGAAATATTTTTATTGGGTGTGTTTCGGGATCATACAGGTGTCCATATAGGGTTGTATAGTATCTGTTCAAATTATGTTATGAACTCTCACTGAGGCATCAAGACCCGGACGGTATAATCATTTCCTTTATTTAAAATTTCTACTTGCATAATTTATAACTTCTAATTTCCTAATTTATTATTTCTAATTGTCTAAGGTGTGTAATTAAATGTGTTCCTTTGAATTAACGATTCATTAAAATATTTCAAGTAATATATTTAATAATCGATCTAAAAAATTTTTTTGTATACCCATGTATACAAGTATTGTATAAATTGTAATATGCGCTTATATGTTATGCAACTTCAAGCATATAATTTTAAACAATAATGTATTGATATTCATTCATATACTAAGGTAAGTGATACTAAGATAAGCGATCGGATTATATTATAACTCTTACGTGTTTATGTGTGTATATATTAGTAGTATAATATTTTGATATTAGATTATAATTCCATATGTATAGCTATAAACTATCAAGTATAATTATATACATATTTTACATTTAATAATTCGTTGTACCTATTTATGTAAAGATTGAACATATACTGATTAAGCATGTAATGCATATTAAAATTTTAATAAACTAGATATGATATGATATATATATAGGCTCAAATCAACATTCTAATTCCACCATTCAATTTAGGCCGATCTCTATAATTAAAGGTTCCAAATTTTCATTTAAGCCCTCATAAAAGGGAAAATTTCTAACGTTGCATTTATTAACATAGCAGCCCACATATTTATAAAATTTTCAAGTTTTACACACAAGTCCCTCTGATAAGGGAATATTACCACAATCATATAAATTAACGTCTAGACCCTCAATTTTATTAAAATTATAGATTGGTCCTTGCCATCATAAACCGTACCATTATCAACCATTACAAACGTTTCAAAGCAATTTAATAAGAGTGTTCAAAATAGAAAGAGGGTTGATTTATTCAATTATTCAAGAAGGCATTGGTACAAGCATTCAAAGAAAAGGAGGGTTACTAAGGAGATCAATTTCTGACCCGTATACGACAACAAGGATTTTCTTCCGATAAAATCAGATTTGAATAGGATTAAATATTCACAAGCAATTGACCCCAATTATCAGAAATTTCACATTCAATAAGAAAGGGTCGATGCCCTCATGTAATCGCAAAGCAACCTCGAAATTAACAATCGAATGAGGGTTTGTGAATTTACCGAATAATGCTTCCAATTCCATGTCGTGGCGAAGGTCGGTACCAAGATCGAGCCTCGTCACACGGCCGTCCCAAATCAGCAAGCACCACAGTTTTCTAACTGAATTCACAAATAAAACCTTAACGGGTTGAATTGGGGAAAAATCCGAAATCACAAGAGGGAGTAGAGAGAAGAGCAAACCCGGGAGAGAGAAACTGCGAGCCTAGAGAGAGGGCTTCTCCAGCGGCTTGTACAAAAGAGAGACGAAGAGAAGAGGGGTGGGGTTTCGGGTTCGGGTCTCTTTATCAGCGAGATAGAGAGAAGAGAGAAGGGAGAGAGTAATAAATCGGAGAGGAGAGATTGGCAGAGGAGTGATCGGCGAAGAGAAAAGGAAGAGGCAGGGGATCGGAGCAAGTATCACAGAGAGAGAGAGAGAGAGAGGTCTGGAGTTTTCGCTGGAAGAAGGAAGAGAGGGGATGGAGAGATCGGGAAGGAGAAGGAAGAAAAAGGGGGGCGGCACTGTAGGGTTTATGTCGGCTGCTTTAAGATTCGTGCCAAATGTTAAAATTGAATGGTTGAGACCTTTCCAAAATCCATAATAAAAGGGATCCTATGCTGTTTTGAGATTCGTACAGAACAAAATTGCACGGTTTAGATAATTCCACATTCAAAATATTTATCCATTGATGTTTAATAGAATGAACACAGATTGAATTAACTTGAATTAACGAATTTTGCGTTCAGAACTTGATACAAAATTTTATCGAAAGTTTAGTCGCGTTAATTTATAAATATTAATTTACAATTTGATCTAGTCAGAAAATCTCAAATTCAATAATTAAATATCACGACGAAACGAAACTAATAAATTCTTTTTGATATATCAATTATAAGGATCATTACGATGAGTATTTCTAATTAGGAAAATTAGCATTTACTAAAATTGATTTACAATTCATAAATCTTAATTTGATTGAATATACAAATTAATATAATCTAACTTGTAACATTTTGTGAATTACACATTAGATTAACAACATATCTAAATATAGTTTAATTATTTTTTTTAATTAAGTATATTCAAATTTATCTAGTTTTAACTTTAATCTAAGACTTGTTAACATACAACTTATTAATTAAGAAATTTTAAATTAGCTACATCATAAATTTGATTATTTAATCGTCACTCTAGTTAATTTATTAATTAAAGTTTTAATTAGTTGTAAATTTTGATTATTAGTCTAATTAATTAGATTTAAAATTTACGGGTTATAACAAATATCATGTCCGTACGTTGCAAACGGGATATGTTATAAGAGAAGAACAAAATTCATATAAATGACATATTTTTATAAAAAAAAATCTAAATGACAAATAACATTTTTTAAATGACGTATTAAATGACATTTATATGTAAATAATATTTCTTAAATAACATATTAAATGTCGTATTTTTTATTTTTTGACATATTTTTATAAAAAAAAGTTCATACTAAATAACATATTAAATAACAAATAACATTCCTTAAATGATATATAAAATAGATAGAAATGAAGACATGGCCAATCAATTATCAATCAATTATCAATCAATTCAAAAGAATTTAAATGACATTTAAAAGACAGAAAGAAATCATGACCATTCAGGAAGATGATACAATTTGTATGCGTTGTTGATGGATCATGACAACTACGTGCTTAATATAAAAATAAAGATGCAAACCGATAAGTACTATTCATATATGTTGACAAACAAATATTTAGAATTTTAAGACGTGTAAATTTAATAATGTGTGCAAATTTATTATTTATAATAAATTTATAATCTTCAACATTTCATATTTTATAAAATTTGGCTTCAGAGTTTAGAATATTACTTATGAAATATTATATTTAAAAACAAATGAAATGCCAAATGGATGAAACTTCAAAAACATCAAGCACACAACATTAAGTTTGCTAAATTTGCACGTCTCAAAATTCTAAATACTTGTAATTCTTCGAGTTTTAAGTTTGACATGTAAAATTATGTTCCTTTGAATTTTAGAAAAATACGAAAGTTTTAATTCAATTTAAGGAAATTAATAATTATAATTTTGAAAGTTTGACTATTTAGTACTTAGAAAATAAAAATGTATGAACATAAATATAATACTTTTTCAGTATTTTATACTTTTAGTTATATTATAATTCACAAATATAAATTACTCTTTTTACAATTCTATATGACCGTATGCCATTATTTTGAAACTAAAAAAAAGCAAATTCATGCTTGATTTAGTCTAACTCCTTTGAGCTTGTTTGGTAAAAAGGTGAAAAATAACAGAAAAATTGAATGATTTAGTTATTGATGTCTAGCATATGATATTTAAAGATAGTTTTTGCAATCAAAATCCTATTCCAACAATTATAACAAGTTCCATAGAAAATATTGTAATTGGAAAATAAGACCTTTTTTAAGAAATGAAATTGATTCAATTCTCTATTAGAAATTTTCATTTCGTTGCAGAACAAAACCAAATGTATATAAAAAAATGTTTAATTTTCTACAAATATTTTATTCTCCATTCGACACCTCTAATTAGGGCTGCAAACGAACCGAACCGAATCGAACTTACCTCCAGTTTGAATTTGGATTGAATTAATTTCGAACTAAGTTTGGTTTGAATTAATTTCGAACGAACTCAATTTCGAATTGAATTTTTTACGAACTCAATTTCGAACTTTTACGAACTTTGTTACGACTTACAAGTAATGACTTATGGCCGGGCCATAATTCGAAATTATAGCACTTCAATAAAAACTCAGGCATTCCGAATTCTAATTACATAGTACACCAAAGTTGAAAATCAAAGTTCATTACAAATACCAAAATTTATATCAAACACCAAAGTTTAGTACAATCACAGTATCCAAAGTTTTCCAAATAGCCAACAGGAGGAACATCACCAAAGTTTTCAAATATCCAAAGTATTCAAGAAACATTTTTCAGAAGTCAATTCTGAGAGCAATTATGGACTGGGCGGCCTTATATTTTCATCAGCGAACATAAGTTATCAGCGGAAATCAACGGTTCACGTTTGAGTTAATTTCGAACTAAGTTTGGTTTGCGAACCTATTTCGAACGAACTAGGTCCTGTTTGAGTTTGGTTTGAATTAATTTCGAACGAACTCAATTTCGAATCTAATTTTTTACAAACTTTTTCGAATCAAACTCGAATCGAATTAAAAACTACGAATTTTTTGTGCAACCCTACCTCTAATCCATCCCAACGGGCAAGCTTCGAAATTTTTATTTTTACCATTAACAAAAATTAATAAACCAAAAAACCACAAAATCTGAAATTTTTTATTTTTAACACGTACACAACGTGAAATTACAACCAAAAATTGAGTGACGGCAACTTCACGTTGTGTCCACAAACTTTGTTTTTCACCGTGTTTGACCATTTAAATGGTTTCATTAATTCTAATTGGTCCAAAAAAATGTGGGGCCCATCAAGTTTGACCAATGTTGGTGTGAGTTGGAGAAAAAATTAAGGAAATTGTGACGCAACTTCAAGTTGCGGCCATTTAATTTCTGACCGCAATTTCACGTTGCGTCTATGTTATAGAGTTATGATCAAATCATGTTTTTTGGTTTATTTTTTTTAAATGGTAAAAATAAAAAATTTGGAGGCAAACCTCAAGTCAGGTTATTTTGATAAACACAAGATCATGCTTTACCAGTTTAATGAAAATGAATCCTTCCTATAAAGAAAAGTAAAAAAGATGTTAAATTAACTGTCTATCTCAAGATATTGATAAATAAAGCTTACATTAACATATAAAATAATCTTATATCATCTTTTCCTTTGATTCTTATTTACACATTTTCTAAAATTGCAAACTAAAAAACTGAAGATAACATGAAATTTCACACTAAATTCTAAAACCTCAAACTCCACAACACCTGTACAGAGAGGAAGGGAAAGGAAGAGAAAAAAATGAGCAGCGCAAGGGCTTGCTACAATGAAACCTACACTCCGATTTGAAAAGTACGAATTTCAGAACTTTGTATAGTGTGTTCCCCCACATTCCTCTCGCTACAGTACCCGCGTTCTTTCCTTTTCCTCTCTGATTATCTATTTTACGAGTGATACGTTTACATGTCAAATTTATAAATTTTCGAACTAATTTAGTATAAAGTCAAGCGGTCAAAAAAAGATTGGTTATAAATTAATTTTAATGTGTTCATTTTTCATCATTTTTTGACCGCTTGACTTTATATTAAATTAGTTCGAAAATTAAAAAACTTGACATGTAAATTCATCACTTGTAAAGTAGATCGGTTTCAATAATTTGGATGCGTCGCTAAAAACTAATCCAATGAGTTTTTGAATTAAGCTCACAAAGAGACTTGGCGAGCTCAACAAAGGTGAATTCTACTTTAGACCGGATGGTCCAGATTCTCATCGGACGGTTTCGATCTAAACTTGAATTTTGCAAATTTTTAGTTACTTTGGAGTCCGGACCCACCTGAGTTAACTCAAAATTGAGTTGATAGATTTACGAATTCGTATCACCTAAGGTAACAGAATATAAATGTTTGGATCTGGACCGTACAATCAGAATCCGCACGACTATTATAGTAGCCCCGTGCGTTCTACCTTGGGCCGGATTGGCCCGGATTCCGATCGGACGGCATTGATCCAAACAGAAATATTCTGTTAACTCAGAGGGAATGGACGGACTACATTTTAAAGGGGGCCTATTAATAGAAAAATAGATTGCTTCAAGATTCGTGTTGAACGGTTCAGACTTCTACACGTATCAACCATCTCAGGGATGCGGATTCGCTCACACTAAGACATACGCCTCTGATCTCTCTCTCTCTCTCTCTCTCTCTGTCTCCCTCTCCCCTCTATGGCGGCGCCACTTCGAAGGAGCCTCTCCACCCTTCTATCCCGCTCCTCCTCTCTAGCGCTCTCGACGTCCCGCTCGCCTCTGTCACCACGACTCCTAACCCACCTCCTTCCGTTCTCCATTTTGTCGCTTGCCAAGACCACTTCCAGTTCGCCCGGATCGGATTACTCTCCCTTGAACAACCCGTCGCCGAACTGGAGCAACAGACCGCCGAAGGAGACAATCTTACTTGACGGCTGTGACTATGAGCACTGGCTTATTGTCATGGGGTTCCCCACCGGTCGTGCGCCTTCTGAGGAGGAGATGATTAACACCTACGTCAAAACCCTGGCTTCTGTTGTTGGAAGGTAATAAATTCAATTAGGGGCTTTTCTCTTTCGTGAAGTGAGCTGACCTTTACCTGTAAAACCTTACCACAACATATTGGTAATATCACCAGATATTTCTACCTAAATTTAGGAATCGTGTGAGGGGGAAATGGTTGGTGCAAATGTATTGTTTCTGTTCGTCTTTTGTAGAATGTGGAGACTTTGAGCACCGATTTTTTTCCCCTGAGATTAGTCTTTGAGCACTAAAAATCCTAAATCTCAATTGAAATTTTTTTAGTGGGCAATGTATGGTAAGTTGAAGTTTAAAACAGTTCCTATCACTGAAAGTTGTTTTTAGTTTGGAAATGATTACTATCTACTTTGAAGTGCCAACAAGTTATGTCAGCACTTTTCGAATAATAGAAAATTACATAACTTATGACTGGTTTCTTATTTGTAGATGACAATCAGATTTATTATTATTTTCTTGAGGGAAAATGAAGTTGTGGGCTTGAATCAAAAACTATCTTATCAAGCATGCACAGGAATAAACTATTGACAGCAATATCTTTTAAGCACTGTTTACTTGCCATTAAGGATGGGTAGTCAACTTTTCGATTGACCACCTACCATTTGGGTTTCTAATCAGGCATTTTATTAGAAAACCACCTATGCATCGTGTATGTCGTTCTCTCATCCAAGGAATGCCATCAGTTTACCATGTCTAGAGTGAAATCAAGGGCCCACTGTCAGAAAATGTTGCTTGTTCCTCCTGTGATGCCACCTATGAAATCATGTAAATCAATTGGCATGCCTTTTATTTTGAGGCTTGCATATTTGCAATGGTTGCTCCATGTGTGTTCTGACATTTCGACCCGATCAACATGACATTTCCTGTTAAAACAATGAATATCTCTCTTGTATGTGTGAGTGCCAAAGGAAAGAGGGATGAATAAAACATGAAAGTTCAATATTTTGAAGGAAGTTGAGATGACTAAAACATTTAATTTACCTTTTGTTTTACATGACAGTGAAGAGGAGGCAAGAAAGAAAATATACTCTGTTTCCACTACAACATACACTGGATTTGGTGCCCTAATTTCAGAGGAGCTATCATACAAAGTCAAAGGTTGATAGTTTTCTTCATCTTACGTTTGCCGGGCCTTCTTTAAACTTTTTTCAATGAGAATAATAATACATGTATTGATATAAACTTGTATTCTCAGGTTTGCCAGGCGTTCTTTGGGTTTTACCTGATTCTTACTTGGATGTACCAAACCAGGACTATGGAGGTATGTGCATTCAATGACTGTATTGATTTTTGTCATGAAAACTCAAATGTCAACAGAAAAGTTTGATAGTTATCAAAACTGTCTGTCTAGTGTGGTAATAAATACTGATGCAACAAGTCACTGGTATAATATAAGGTCCGAGATTGTTTTTTCCTGGATTAAATCAAACACTATAATGTCAAGAACTATAAACTAATGTGGCATACTTGAAAATAGAAATCTTTAGATGACAGTTATTAAGTCTTAAAGTTGTTTCAGGTCTAGCTACAAATGTAGAACTCCTAGATGGCATAAATTAAAAACCCATATGTCTTAATTTGTTCTTTTTTTTTTTACCACAAACAGGGGATTTGTACATTGATGGGAAGGTGTTTCCTAGGCCCCAATTTCGGTTCACCGAGAGGCAACAAACACGAACCAGATCAAGGCCTCAGCCCAATGCCCGGCGTGAGACCATGGTTGATAGGAGGCCACTTCAACAAATGCAACAAGAAAACAAAAATGCTACACCAAAAAACAACAATCAATGATATATATGGTTTCATCATCGGATGAATTGACCAAACTGTGTCTTTATTAAATCAAGATTAAAATCACCAGAGTTTGCAAATCTTTTGCTTGGAATAATGCCCAAAAAAAACAGTCAGGTTTTGGTTTCTCTCAAAAAATGCATGAGGAAGCAGGGAAGTTTGGGCATCTATACGATCAGGTATATGTTTTTTTTTATGTTTTTCAGACTAATAGGAAAATAATGTATGTTTAAACAAGCTTTAGGTTTCTGTCAGAAGTGAGGCTTATGTTGAGATGGAAATTAACATGAAAAGTCTATCAATCTTCACTGATCACGAGATTAATGATTTCTTTGAAGGCGATGTGGTTGCCTTAATTTGCATCTGACTGAAGGCCGTGAAGGCGGTTGGGTATTGTTTTCTAGGCAATGTTTTCATTCTCTATTTGTCTCATGTCAAGTGACTTGTTTCTTTCCTATATGGATCAGTGCCTGATTCTAGGACCATATATCAAATATTTTGCTAATAATCCCTTAAATTTTCTGAACATGCTCAATAATGACAGCAGCACTGTATTTGCACTCAAATACAATTTAATCACCCCTTGAACTCTGTCGTGTGATTTGGGAACTCATTGCCTGCAGTTACCTGCCTAGATTTCAGCATGACGGGCCTACTAATTTGTAAGGTGCTTGATTTCTGAAAAAGGATATTATAATGCACTTAAATTGTTAGAAAAAGAAATTAGAACCACAAGGCGAACAGGATTGACAACACTCTTTATGGATTCATCTAATCATCTTCTAGTGACCTATTATGCAGATGTACACTTGTTTATTTCAGTAAAAAAATAATTGTTGACAGCTATCACATAAGTTTTGATGAAGTCAAAATACATTTCGAGAATTATCAACAATTGTTTTGAGCTTTCAAACTTGTTCTCCTTACCTTTTAAAATGTACACCGAATATCTTGAGTATCATAACAATGCCCACGTGGTTATTGCGTCAATTCACACTTATTTTTCTTTTAATAATTGATAAAAAAAAACTATTACGAGTTGTTTAGAGTATTTAACTTGGAGGTTACATATAAGTTTAAATTAAACTGTAAACTTGCCCAATGTCTGTTGCATTTCGTATTGAGAAAGGTCCGATCATAACCAAATGTTATCTGTAGCAAGTAAAAATTGAGAAAGACATGCTTATATAGATTAGGACTTATAAAATATACAGAATTGAAATAGTAAACCTATAATAAGTACCTTATGATTAAGGTTGTCAACGGAGCAAAGTAAATTCAGAACAGACATTGCTAAAATATTTTCGTATCTACATTTTCTTTAGTGAATATAAATACATATATGTGTATTTGATTAATGTGAAAATTTAAAAATCAAATATGCACCAATTGATACGGATGCGTAACTGCTAATTGATGAATACACATCCAAACTTAACAAGGATAATTGATCGATATTCCTATAAATATACATGTATGAAATAGTATGAGGAGGGTTCAAATGTCTTTATTTTGAATGTTTTTTATTAAGTTTTATAAAATTTAATAACTTGAAATTTAAAACTTAAATGTCAAAATAAAATAATTAGATATAATCTATATCATTTTCTCCATACACATGTAAAATATTATGACATTTGGACTTTATTTTGATTGGTTTCAAAATTTTGCAAAAAAATGCACTGAAGGGGATAATTTTTGGACGTTGATTGTTCCACTAATTGTTTCATATAATTTTTTTTTTTGAAAAGTGATATTTTTGATGTGCATTTACCAAAATAATATAGATCATATTTAACGTTTTTATTTTGACACATTTTTAGAATTTTTATTATTAATTTGTTTTAAATAAAAGCATGATGGAGATAACAAAAAATTAAAGTATAAGTATTTTTAACAGAAAATGTAAGTATTTCAATTCTGCGTTGATAACATTATTGGTAACAAAATTGCTTATATTTGATATTTATTACAAATATAAGGTAAGTAAAATACGTGAGTATTCTAACAAAAAGAAGAAAAAAAACTAGAATTTGAGATTATTCGGATCACTTGAGAGTAGGTCTGATGGGCATCGGACGTACTTTGGTTTGACGGGTTTAATCATCGTCGATTTGCTTTAAAATTCGTGCATAATGCTTTAAAATTCGTGCGTATCTGTTTTAATTTTCGTGCGCACAAATCTTAAATTAGATCAGACGGTCATCATGCTCGTTGAACCTACTCAGTTCTCTATTCGGATACATCCGATGCCCGTATTCTTCTCTTTATGGATACATGAATGTGAATAAGTTCATCTCAGGTCGCATGATTTTTTATTCATAGATTTGATTAAGATGTTTTATCTGACTAAGATTTATCTTCCATGGCAAGCGTACTACTTTATCTCTAATCTGTGTATATTTGTCCTTGATATGGTGTCCGTTACTCACGATATGTCATAAATCTTTAAACCATGTACTTTGTTGCATTTTTTGGTATATACACGACATTTTTCCAATTTTTAAATGATCTGCAGTTTCTTATGAACAAGTATCCTCTCTATTACTGTAAGAGATTCCCTTCACTTTACGGTTTTAGATTAACTCTCAGCCGCTTTGAGATTCGGGCTAACGCAGGGGCAGTATTATTGGGCTTTGAGATTCGTGCCAAGTTAAAAAGAACGGTCCAAATCCAATAATTGTAAAAGATTTCCTATTACGGTACCGGGGAGGATGTGAATTCGTTTCTTATACGGTCACAACAATCAGCTCAATTTATTTATTTTTCAACAAAAAAAAAACAGCTCAAATTTTCAAAATTCTCTTTCCTTCTGTTAATCCAATTTGCGTTTACTCGTACAATATATTAAAAATTTTAAACCATTGCTAGTTTCGAATTCTTCCATTTCATTTGTATATAGATCTTGCCAACACGTTATCCTCACTAAACTTCAATTCCATTTTTATAATTTGTAAAGGTTGCCCTTCCAGATTAAATTTCTATACAATATGTCCACTTGTTGTTATTATCAACAAAACTTAAAATAAAGGTAACAATATTTGTTTATATACCGTACACAGCCGTAATGATCCGTAGGAAAAAGGACAAGCTACTCATAGCCAAATTAATTTTTTTAAATATTGTTCCTCTTTTAATGTTATTTTAGAATATTTTTTTTTGCTTCAACAATTCGCCTTATTTTTTTACTTTCAAGCAAAAGGAGAGATGAAAATAATTTGAATCCTCCTAGTACTACTTCCCTGTGTTGCAAAGAGAATAAAAACATAGTAATAAGTTTATTACAATGCTTTCTCATTGAGAAAAGTTCAAATGCCTTCATTTTTTGTACGTTCATCGAACCTCCACTTTTTAATTTTTTAATAACAAAAATTCTATAATTTATATGTCAAAATAATACCGTTAGATGTGATATATGTTATTTTTCCTACACGCATATAAAAATTATAACTTTTCGATTTAGATTTTATATGAATCAATAAGTTGAAAAATCAATGCCCATCATTTATCTACATCGGTGTATTTTTGCAAGCTCTTGATACTACTCAATACAAAATTGAAATGTCGTGAACTTTAACATGTGCATAGAAAAAATAATATAGATCATATCTAGCAGTTTTATTTTGATATTTAAGTTTTAAAATTTTAAGTTATTGTAGTTCTAAAAATAAAAGCATGATGGAGACACAAAAAATGGAGGTATTTAATTTGTCATTTTTTTAATTTCAGTGAAATATAAAATAGGGGCATTAACCAATATCTTATGTTCAAACCAATTAACCAAAAAAAATAAAGAGCATTGTAATGAATTGAAACAATTTGTTGATATTTTTTTTATTCTAATAAATTGTAGTATTTGGCTTATACTCTTAAGATCTCTATGGAGTCCTTAAATTAATTTAGGATAGTGTTTGATCCGAATTTCTAGAAGTTCTTCACAGTGATGTTGTTGATGATATGAACTTGTGGATAATATGCATCCAATATCCCCATCACATTTTGCTCTTTTTATTGGCCATGTTTTAGACTTAATTAGTATTTACATCATATTGATCTAAATAATAATTTGTGCATTTTTAAATTCTAAATAAATATTGTAATCCAAATGGGACAAAAGGAGTTGAAACTTAATTTGAGGAATATCTAATTTGGCTGACATCTTTTGAAGTCAACATAAACAAATTCATTAATAAGCAAAACTAATGAACATTTCCTACAAATTAAATTAAATACAACAAATGAAACTTGAGATTTGAGAAATTTTCCTCTGGCGACAAAAGCACTTCCCTATTTACATCCTCCTCTCTATAAAATGAACTTTGTTATTATCTCTATATCCACCAAAATAAACAACTACTATGAAGTCTCCGTAATACGAATTCACATCCTCTCCATTACCTGAAAAGGAAATCTTTTAAAATTAGTGGATCTGGACCATTTCTTTCTAACTTGACACGAATCTCAAAGCCCAATAATACTATCCTACGCTAGTCTGAATCCCAAACTAACTGAGATTTAATCTCACATCGCAAAGTGAGGTCAATCCTCTACGGTACCTGGGAGAATACGAATCCCCTTAATACCTCCCTCTCAAAGCATCTCTTCTCATGATACTCTCTTTTTGGGTTTTGGATCAAGGTACTACATCTTATGCTGTGAAATTGGAGGTATGAAATGGTGATTGATTGTTGGGTTACTGGTTAGTCTACTCTGAGGCGATGAGTATTAGTGTTTAATTTTTTCTGGTCAATTACGAGTTTATTGTGTCTATGAATAGCAAGCTCTTTTTCTTGTATAATGGTTCTTGCAAAAATTGAGCATCTATATTGTTCAAAGCAATATTATAATCAGAAGTCTTTTTTAAGGTAAGCAAGTGCCAAGTACAAAAATTTGTAAGGGGGATTAATGATATAATTATACAGAATATTGTATGTATATATTTTTAACTTTAGTATATTAATTTTAAAATTATAGAGGTCATAACAAATTTTTTTTTAAATAATTGAAAGTTGATTCTATTTTTTTTTAATTTGTATTAAAAATGTTTTTACAAGAATATCATACAATTTTTTTTTTTTAAATAGGGGTCAATTGATAGGAAGCGATATCTTGGAAATATTATTTAATCAATTAATACTCTGTTTTGCTTTCTCTAAAAAAACAATTGATTGTTCGCGGAAATCCAAATTGTCAAACAATTTTCATGTTTGCTGTTGTTTCTGCTACCTATAAATAAAATCTGTGTTATTATTTATCTATCATTTTCCTTTGAAGCTTACCTTAATTTGCAACTATCATATTTTTAAAACCGTGACAATTGACAAAATAATTGTCTATAAAAGAAAAAAAAACCAAATCTATACTTGTGGTTTTCATAGTTTAGTTTATCAAATTTGTTGTAAATCAAAAACATTTGATCAATGATTAAGTGTTGATAAAACTGCACCAATCGTTTTTTAAATTGCTCCAAATTTTATACACATTATACGTAAACTAAAAAAATATTTGTAATTTTACTTTTGAATTTTGATGATTATTATATCAGTTGTAACACTTGTTAAATAAAATTATTTAAGTAATATTTTATTTGGGTAGAAGCTGGTGGATGTGCTAATGAGACAAATATGTACAAAACATTGTTTTTTTTAAGATAAAAGGCATATATGTTTATTTGGAATAATACGATACATAGATTTTTATTAGTCTTTCAAAATTTAGGAAATTTATAGCAAATGAGATGATTACTTATTACAATCACGTTGGATAAGTATTATTATTTTAAAAATTCAGGAAATTTATATAGATTAAAATAATAAGATCATTACATTGTATTGATTGATTGACTCTTCTATTATAAGTTGATGTTTTAGTGGTATCCGGTAGCCCAATAATATAAGAAAAATGTTTTGATAAAATAGTTAATCTTTCAGTAGTTTTAATAATTTTTTTTTACAAATATGAATTAATAAAAACATATTGCAAATATCAAAAAGGAAAATAAGGAAGAGCTTTGTTCATGGACTCAATAAACTGACAATTGTCTAGAAAAGTTCACCCTAGCGGAGAGGTAACCAACTGGGTTGTAGACTGATTAGATACGTACTTAGTAGAGCTAGTGATGTAATCAATAATTATCATGCCACTATCTTGAGAATGCCGAACTTTATGCAATATCTGCTGTGACCAATGTTATTAAATGCGGTTTTCACGGTATGCGGAAGGCCACTGCATAGCGCATATGCGGTATGCGGCTGCATATGCAGATTTTTATGCGGACTTATATATGCGGATTATTTCATTAGATATTAAATATAAGACCCTCAATTAAATATTTAATATTTAATATGTTTTAATCTGATCAATTATTTAATATAGACACACCAAATCCAGGTCTAACATTTCATTAAATATGCCACAGAAAATCTGAACACAGTTTAAATATATGTTTGAAATTTCATAAATCTTAAGGGCCCAAAATTCTTTTTAATGGCCCAAAATACACAGGCAGCAGGAAATAGAGGGTAAAGATTTTAACAGATCAGATTTTGCATTATGCAGCGCATGGAGTATATAATTAAAACAACAGTGTATATGGTTAGTGAGCTGCATGAAGCGAAAACTGCTCTGTTAAAATACTTACCCGAAATAGAGGCTAGCAGCTAGCCTGGTTCGCGTGAAGGAAAAGTATTAAAATATTTAAAACGCGTGAAGGATATAGAGGCTAGCTTGGTTCGCGTGAAGTCCGGTATACAATCTTTAGTCCCAACATTCTAAAACAAAAAATAAAGAGAGCTCTGGAGCTTATATAAGAAGATCGAAACAACCTTGAAATCCACTTGACTGGCTTAGTCCGGATGAGTGCTGGAGATTGGATTTCGGTTACTGCTGGGCATCCGATTCACAAATTAATATTCAAATCCGAATTAATTTGGAATTGTTTTTGTTAATAAATAAAAAATTTAAATGGCAGTCATATGCGGTCATATGCGGGTCGTATGCGGTTATATATGCAGTTATATGCGGCCGCATATTCAAATCCGCATATATATGACTGCATAAGGTTTTTCATGCGGAATCTCACTGCATACGCATATGCGGCCGCATGAACCACATTTTATAACACTGACTGTAACAGATGCATGAGAGGATAAAGAAAATTTACGGTCTTCTCAATCTAACCAATATCTCATGGTAATCTATCCAATTAAATCAATGCGACATATCAGTATGATACAAACTTGGCCTGTAAATGTGAAGCAACTCACCAATAAACATAATTAATGCGGATATGAATGTAAATTATGTCATAGATGTTAATTTTTTACTGTCTAACACCTGTATTTTGATGTTGGAAGGTGCTCATAGGCGTATATCAAATGTAGTTTAATAAATATAGCATTTTTGACAGATATTGCCCCACGCCTTATACTAAGTGTAAATTATGTAAAGTATTTGCTTAGCTCGTGTAATTAATTTATATAAACATCTATTATTCATGTTCAACGCAACCAATGAAAATTCTATCGAACCACAGCTCGGCCAGGACAATTTTTCTTTCCTTTTTCTTTTTATCATTTTTTTTGTTTTCATTTTTATTTTCTGCTTTTGTTGTAAACAATCTATACACAGGTCTATAAAAATGTCCAAACACACAATGAGAAATATGAGTATCCACAGGTATCAGTTCGGTTCATGCCTTAGCAACAACTTCATATTACACTCATTAATTAATCTCATCCTCAATTAAAAATGTGATACAATAACATCAATTTGTTTGAATTAATAAATTGATACCTGTTTAATAAATTAATACCTGTTTATGAATATTGTTTATTTTGTAATAGGCTTATCTTCATATTAAAAAATTTCTCTTCTAAGCTTGTCTAGAATTTAATATGCAAACTAACCAGTTTTCTCATAAATCCTTCTAACGGTCTTAGTTGAATAATATTAAATAAATTAGTTCCCTCCATTATCTTACGTGCAGTTTATTTTATCTATATGTGTATTGTAACATTTGTTTATAGTGCAAAATATATTCATACAATATATATATATATATATATATATTTATGGAAATGAATAAAACACATGACATATCATGACTTCCTCAAAATAGTGTCATAGAAAGTTTGCCTAATTATCTGTTTATGATGATAAGAGAACAATATGCATGTTTTGTACTTTGAATATTTTGGTTATTTAGACCCAAAAAAAAAATCATGTTGTTGGAAGAATGTTCTTTTTCTTTCGCTTTGATACTGAATATGTGCGAGGTACTATTGATATAGTAAGCCTAAGATAGGTATCTTAGTCCATGAATGCCATCTAATCTTCGATCTCATATTGAGTTATGTTTAATTATAATATTTTCTCTGGATATGCTGTCAGCTAGGGGCGAAATCAAAATATTTAAATTGCAGGAGAGGAGCAGGAGGAACTAGTTCATATCAAAATAACATTTTATGAGAGCTGCTAAAAAGTATTAGTACTAGTAAAAATTTCAAACTTTAAATGTAAATTTCCAATTTATTGGGGTAGCCTGACCCCTTTGCCCCCACCTCTCCCGCTGCCCAAGTTTGTTGTAAGTTGTAATGTTCTCCTAAATGAGGAGGGCTCAAATGCCCTATTGATTTCGTGCCCCAATCATATTTCACATTATTATCTTTATTTTCAAAGTTCAAACAGTTGATTCAAACCGCTCAACATGCATAATCTCCATATTAAAATGTGCTTGGAGACCAAATTTTATATATTTTTTTAAATTTTGTATATTTATTCAATTTCAATTTTTTTTTTGTATATTTATTTATATAGGTACAAAATTATTATTTTAAGAAGATTATGGACCATCCAAAAACAGTGATTTTGTGTCTATATAAAAAAAATAAAAGATTTCCAAAAAATATAAAATTTGGTATACAAGCACATTTTAATTTGGAGATCATGTTAAGCAGTTTGGATGACTTGTTTAGACTTTTAAAATAGAGATAAGAATGTGAGACATTTGAGCCCTCCTTCTAAATTTAGATTTCATGGTCAAACTTTTCTGAAGATAATTATGAGATTAAATTTTAAATTTTCTGAAAACAAATCGAAGATGCTAATACAGAAGAAAGACTAACTGAGCTCTGCTTAGGTCGGTCAATATAAACAAGTAAAAAATTTGTTGTTGCGGCTCTGTGCATTTTTTGATGTAGCTGACTTTATAAAACTATTACATGAGTAAAAAACTATGCTGTCCTTCTTCGGATAAGATGGAAATATTGTTACTGTGCTGTTCACTTTTTAACCTAACAATTAATGTGATATCTTATTTAACAAAGGTCATTCTAAGGGGAACAGCTTGGGTCCGATGCTTAACGGACTCAAATTTAGGTCCGATGGGTTTAGGGACCATCCGATCCACTTAGATTTGTGAGCACGAATTTTAAAGCTGACACGAAAGTTGCTGGCGCGAATCTTAAAGCAGATCGGACAAACATCGAACCCATCGAACTCACTTTGAGTCCGATGGGCATCGGACCCAAGCTGCTCCCCATTCTAAGTGACGTTGCATGAGATGGGGCAGGGCCCCACACATCAGAATGGACCAAGGGCAGGGCCCCACACTCATTCTAGTACTATCATCAGTGAAAAGAACAAACCACCTTTCCCCGTCTACAGAATTAACTGGGGCAGGGCCCCACACATCAGAATGGACCAAATCAACAAATTCCAAATCTTTATAGCAAACACTAGGATAAGAAGTTCTGTGACTTTTACTTCGAATACAAGTTTCACATTGAATTTCAAAGTTTGATACACCTACCCATAAAGAAGGAAAGCTCTTTTTCATATACCCAACAGACGGGTGTCCTAACCTCTTATGCCACAACAAAATATTGTCTCCTTGAATGCTTCTATTCGCGAGACACGTAGAACCAGTACTCAAGTCTTCGAGGTGATACAGTCCATTGCGCTTAATACCACGCCCAATTATCTCCTTCGTTAGGATGTCCTGAAAAATACAAAAATTTGGATATATTAAAACTGCACAATTTAGGTCTTCAGCTAATCGGCCCACTGATATAAGCTTTGTGGTCAAAGATGGTACGAGTAGAGTGTCTTTCAAACACAAAGATTCAGACACATTTACAGTTCCTGATCCTATAACCGGTGAGGGAACTCCGTTTGCATTCACGATTTCTTTCCGGTTAGATTCCCCAATTCTATCAAGATCTGACTTTTCATAAGTCATGTGGTCAGTTGCCCCTGAATCTATCACTCATTTGTCGAAATTCTGTGTAATAAAGACTTTACCTTTGCCAGTCGAACTTTCTGTACCTTCGACATGAGTTGCGAGTGTCAGAGTTTGTAACGCCATGTATTTTGAGGTACGGTCTAATTGTTAAAATTTCATTTTAAGAACAATATAACTGATTATATAACGTCATGTATTTGAAATACTAAATTAATGTACGATACATACATAGTTTATATATGTATATATATTTTCTTCTTCTTTCATTAAATATATTACTGTAATACGTAACTCAAAATAACTACTTTAGCTTTTCTAATTAAGAATACAAATATTAATAACAATTTCAAATTTAATAATTCGTACTAGATATTAAACGCAATTCGCTAAATTAATTTAACCATAGCATACTTTAGATAGCTTAGCACCTCTAACTTCTAAGATATATCAACCATTCACTATTTTTATTCTACACGAATCTCAAAGCCACTTAATTTCCCTGTTTAAAGCTGGGAGCAAACTTCGGCCTTAGCCAAAGGCCCAAAATTGAGTTAATTTGGTTCGGATCCGCACCCCACCATATTTAATTCTTAAGAGGTTTATCTCATTTGACTTTGGAAACATCTCAACCATTCAAGTATGTTCTGCACGGATCTCAAAGCATACCCCCTCCCTTGTATTCCCTTTTCCTCTCTGACTTACGCAGCACCTCTGTCTCTCTGCCTCTCTTTGTCGCGATACCCAGATCACCTCTCCTTCTTCTTCCTTCTAACGACACAGAACTCCAACACTCTCTCTCTCTCTTGATTTTCACCGATCACTCTCCCTCTCTTCTTCTCTCTTGCGACAAAGGCAAACCCCTCTCTCTCTCTTGATTTTTCTGTCACCGATCAACCCTTTCCCCTCTACCCCTTCCTTTGGCCGAACCACCCCCTACCCTCTCTCTCTAAACCGCCCTCTTCCTCTTCCTTCTCCATGGCTGGCCGAACCCCTCTCCCTTCCCTGGGCCGAAACCCCTCTCCCTCCCCTTGACCGAAACCCTAACCCGAAACCCTTTAACCCTAACCCTAGACCCGAAACCCATTAACCCATTAACCTAGAACCCAATAACCAAAACCGAAATCCCTGCACTCTTAAAATCGATCTAATCAGTACAATAATCAAAGAGCAAACCGCGAGGTTCTAGGAGACGCTGAGAATACGCGAGATCCCGACACACGCTCAAACGAAGTCACTGAGAATACAGGTGCGGGTTCCTGGTCTTTTTACAAATAATACGAAATGCATGGATTAAGGTAGGTAAATCCTTTTTCCCAGTCTGGTAGATAAACTGCATGTTGAGAATGTCGAACACTCGGTTGTTTTTGTGTAGAATTGTATTGATAGGAAATTTTGGATGCATTGAATTGAACTGACAGGAATGGTGAATGTGAATGAGAAAACGGAGAGTTTTTAAATGAATTGTTTTAAATTGGAGCCGTCTCTGTGTGGCGGTTCTGCATGTATTTTGGAAAATTGCGTCGTCCTCGTGTGGCGATTCGTGGGGCTGTCCATGTGTGGCAGTCCAGAGTGTGAAATGTGAACAGAACGGGTCGTCCTTGTGTGACGGTTCGCCGGATGGGTCCCCGCAATGGCCCATCTAGAGTGTGATTGAACGGGTCGTCCTTGTGTGGCGATTCGCCGGATTTCTATGTACGGGCATGAATTTCCAGAGTGTGGAATTTAAAAACCTTAAACGTGAATTAAAAAAAAAGGCGGGGATGAAAATTGTTTTGAAATGATTGCATATCTGAATTGATAGGAAATTTGGGGAAAATTTTGAAATCTTTACTTTATTGTTATTTGGGATATTAAATGCATTGATTTGTAAAAACACCGGGCTGGAACTAAATCCCGCACTGAGAGATAGTTCGATCTCTCACCGTACCACATTTTATGTGAGTTCCAGGAAATGGAGAAGAAGACATGGAGGAAGGCCGTGAGTGAGGAATTAGCGGAAGTTCTTAAAGTAGCCACTATTTGTTTTAAATTTATTTTTGTATGAACTATATATTGTGTAGACATGGCGGTAACTGTTTGACTAGCCATGTCTGACATATTTCTCCTTTCTATTTGTTTGTGAACTCCTTTTATGTTTAATATAGTGGCTTGTTGGTTGTATTATTGATAATGTATGTGATGTGCTTAACGCCTTGCGTTTGAATGCGCGGCGGGTTGTCCGGGGGTGTGACAGAGTTGCTTGACCTGTACCGGCTTCTGCACGGTCCGTATGCCCATTTGCACGGTCCATGCGTCCTGCCAAGTGAACCTGTCCCTTCTTGTTCCCTGCTGTCTTTTTCTCTTTCAAGTCCTGCCACCAATCTGGGTACCCATGCAGTTGAAAACATGTTTCTCTGGTGTGCCTCGGATTGTTGCAGTGAGTACACCCTTTTCCCTGTTTTGTTCCAGATTTAAGAGAGAGTGATACCTCTGGTGCACGGTCCGTATACCGACCTGCACGGTCCGCAGCCTTCATCACCATGACTGTAGGGTTGAAGGTGTTGTCGCTGCCGCACATCACTTTCTGCCTCATCTCCTTCTGGGTGGTGAGAAGTTCCTTCAGCGCTTGAAGAAGTGTCATGTCTGCGCTATGGTCTTGGTCCTTCCCACCTCCTGTCTTAGAGATGTCTTCCATTGCTGGTCTTTAGATCTAAATCTGGCTCTGATACCATGTAAAAATCAACCTGCGGAATTCTTATACGGACCGTGTATCACTGGATACGGTCCGTACACGAGTAAACATACACAAAAACAGAGAAAGAGAAGAACATAGTATTTAACGAGGTTCGGCACCAACTTGGTGCCTACGTCCTCCACACTCACACACACCTTTTTCTATTTCTTTTTTTGAATAATGATTACATAGAGGAGAAGAGAATATATAGAGAGATTAGAGAGAATAGAGAGATTTGTTTCCTAATACAATTATCTAAAATAGGAATGTAGTAAAATGAGAATGTAATAAAATGGATTGATTCCCCCAGCCGTTGCCTTCCTTCTTTGAAGATATGGTCCATATAAGCAACGATATGGACCACCATTTATTTCAACACAAACTCTCACCTTTTTCCTAAGAAACTCTAGATACTGTGAAACTCCAACAAAACACCACCGGTACCCAGCTGTAACGAACATAGACTAAAACAGAACTTTCAGCTTACTAATTACAACCTAAACAGTAAATTAAATCAACAAAACCGAATCACTATTAGTATACACATGAACAGGTTGACAAACTATTGTAATTCCATATGCTACTACCGAATTGACAGCCCCTTCTTTTATCTCTTTCTCTCTCATTTTTCTGAAATAAAATGAACAGAGTGGCTAATGGAAAACTGAACTGCTGTTGCATATTTATAACAGTATGCACCAGTTCGTTTGAGCCTGTTTATTGGCATCAATTCGTTTGAGCTTCTGAAAAGATCTTATCCTGATGGAACAGATCAGATCAGAGTCGGGCCCAGCCCAATAAGACTTGATTAATATTATAACTTTATAATTAACTATTAATATGGCTCAAAATATTCTGGCCTACTAGTACATTTCTTACAAATTTTAGTTGGTTTCTAAATTAAGACTTTTTATTTAATATTTAATTCTGTACAGATCAGATCTGATGATCACGTGACCAGTACATTTTCCACGTTTTCCATTATGAAGATCACTTACCAGATCACTGGGAGTAGTTCTTTCCTTTTTCCTTTGACCAAGAAGCACGCCGGGAACTGTTTGTGTAAATGTCTAAAAGGGCAATCAAATACGCCGTGGTATGTAGTTTCCTTTTCCCTGTTTGTTACCGTGGTATGTAGTTTTTAATATTACCATAAACTTCAAACCAGGGGTATGATATTAATATTTTTTTCAAATAATAGCGCAGAGTGAAATCTGTGATAAGAGTATGAAGAGTTTTGGGGACTTTATTCTATTTCTGAATCGTTATTTGGAATAAAAACCGGAAAGGAGTACACTAGGCTGGCTCACATTAATTACCGGCTTGTTATTGGCATTTTAGTCAAGGATACAAAGTGAAGTTTTACTTATCGTTTAACTCTTCCATTCGTTGGTAAACAATATATATCAGGTAGATGCATTCACAAAGGAGGCATTCATGGGGGGCCCGGCAGCAGTATGTCTGTTAGAAGAGAATGCTGATGTAGACAAACACTGGATGCAATCTGTCGCCAGCGAGTTCAACTTCGCTGCTACAGCTTTTATAAGTCCTGTGATCTCAGCCGTTAGTTCCATTGGCCAGGGTGAGCGCAGTAGCATCCCTCGGTTCAACCTCTGCTGGTTCACCCCTGTTGCTGAGGTATTTTTCTCTAATTTATTCATTATCAACCGAATTTATTATTGATAAACTTTCTCATATTTGTGAATTTAGCTTGGATGCTAATTCCTCCGAAAATTTTAAAACTACCATTGTTTAAAAAAAAAATAAACAAAAAAACCATCGTTTTTGGAAAATTTGAAATCTAACACGGCCGCAAAATGATTATGCGGCCCCAAATGCTGGGGACCGCATAGGCATTCTGCGGCTCCATATATTATTTTTTTTTTCAAACTTTGAGATATCTCATAAAGGGGGTACACATTCCTAGAACAAAAAAAAATATTAAAAAACCAAAAAACTTTGAGATATCTTCATACGGAGCACGCATCCCCACGTGGTGCCTCTTTTAATTAGATAAAACACCAAAAAAAAAATGGGGCCGCAAAACGCCTGTGCGGTCTCCAGCATTTGGGTCCGCAAAATCATTCTGCGGCCGTGGTAGATTTCGAATTTCCCAAAAACGATAGTTTTTTGGTTTATTTTTTTTTAAACTGTGCTAACTTTAAAAATTTCGGCTAATTCCTTGTACTTTGTGCAGATGCACATTTCTGAGATTACAATATGATGTCTTGCTAATTTGTGGAATTTTCATTCTAGATGGAAACCATTAGGATATTTGAGATTCTGTACGAATTTGAAGAGTTAATGCTAATTTCCTAGTATAAGGAGCAATATATCAATTTCTTCATCTTATTCAGTCAGATTGACAACCGTACTAATAAATTAAATATTCCTCCAGATTGTTTTTTTGTTTGTTTGTTGAGGAAATACCTACAGGTTGTTTCATTTTTGTTTTCCAAAATTAATCGACAATGGACTAAACAAAATGACATTTCTATAATATTAGTTGCTATACAGCCCCAGAAGTTCTTTATTGCAGATCAATTTGTGGGTTTTGTTATAGACGGACTCATTGAATCTTGCACTATATATCTACAAGTTTTTTTTCTAACATTCCCAAAGTAATCATGTTTTCGAGTAAAAAACTAGTTTGTGCTTGAGCTCACAAAGGAAGGTGTGAGCATAATTTCGAAACTTGTTGAATCACGTTCAAATTGCAAATTCAAACCGTTGGAACCAATCTACTTCATGAATGATTCATTTACATCCAGTATAAAGTCAAGTGCTCGTAGAATGGAAGGTTTACTAGTTTATTTCAATTAGTAGATTTTTTATTATTTTTTACCACTTGATTTTATCTAAATGAACTCGAAACTTTATAAATTTGACATGTAAACACATCACATGCAAAATAGATCAGTTTGAATGGTTTGAATTCATCTTTCAAGGTGATCCAATGGGATTTATGTTGATTTTTATGGAATTGAAACAGAGAAGAAATATTCAGAGAATATAATGAATTGTTTGTATTATTGCAATCTTAGTACAAGGTTTTTACATAGAGGCTTTATATAGCCAATTTCTATCTAGTCTCTAACGGTTATCTAACGGTAAAATAAAAAGATGGAGTTGCTTTTTTTTATTATTAATTAGTAACTCTCTTTTTTTCTAATAAATGGTCAATGACAAAAATACCCCTAATGGGTTTGAGACCTAATTGGTGCTCTAATTATCTTGTTTTTCAACAATTTAGATTTCATCTTTTTGCAGTTGCAGTTTATATATGATTTTGTACCATTAAGACTAACTTATAACAAGGTTATAGCAGATGAACATTTAGCTGTAACAGCCTGATTCACTTCTTATATAGTACTATTTGCAATCTATAAATTTTTTGGCATTTATTGTATCTATTTTCCAAAATTATAGGTCATACTTTGTGGACATGCTACCCTAGGAACAGCACATTTCCTGTTCGCATCCGGTCTAGCAGAACATGACATCATCGAGTTTGTTTCAAAATCTGGACTTCTAGTAGCCAGGAAGATAATTAAACCAAAACTTCCACTGAAAGAGGAGAAATTCACCGTTGAACTTGATTTCCCAGTACATGCAGTTGTGGGATGTGACGCAAGGGAATTTCCATCCATTCCGCTAACTCTAAATAGCGTGCCTATTGTTAATGTTATGAAAACAACACCTTGTGGTGATTTCATTGTAATGATATCTAAATCATTTGTTATTTATATTTTCTTTTTGCTTTTTGTCTTTTGCTTCGCACATTTTGCTTTATGGGGGCAAACTGTTGTGCTGCAAGGATAAACCCTTTTCTCCTTGTATTTGTAGGTGGAACTTCCATCTGGAAAAGAGGTTGCAGAGTTGCAGCCAAATATCAGGGAAATCAAAGAATGTGCGGGAAGAGGTATTATAGTAACTGGACCAGCTCCTGAGGGTACAGGATTTGACTTCTTCACCCGTTTCTTCTGCCCCAAATTAGGCATTGATGAGGTTTTTGTTTCACTTTAAACCCTGTTTTTGTAATTTCTCCTTCTTATTAATCTTGTTTCTTTTGGGGCTTGTAATTACTTTCATTTTTTGTATGACCTCTCTCTCTCTCTCTCTCTCTCTCTCTCTCTCTCTCTCTCTCAGGATCCAGTGTGTGGTAGTATACACTCTGCCTTGGTGCTATACTGGAGTGAGAAGCTAAAGAAGAAAAGCCTTACTTCTTTCATGGTAGTAAACCAAAAGATTGCTCCTTATCTAGGCTAAGATAATTTTGATGGTTTCGTTACTAATTATTTAATCATAAAATTTCCCCAATCTTCACCATTTCAGGCTTCTCCAAGGAGTGCTATTTTGCATCTAGAATTGGATGAAAAATACCAGAGAGTGCGCATTAGTGGTGAAGCTGTCACTGTTATGGTAGGAACCATGCTTGTTTAAGAGTCTTAAACTATGCTGTGTATGCTAATTAATTATGTGACGGAATGCTGCATAATTAGTGCAATTTATCTTTTTCGGGAGTCCAGATTGGACTAATTTGAGCAAAGTTGTTCGTCAAACAGAAATAATTTCAGTAAAAAAAAAAATCGGGAGTTCTATTTATCCGGTTTTATTCCAATTAATTTCATTACAAATGTCAATGCTGCCTTCCCTACAGTTCTACCCATACGCATAATTGGACGGTCCTAATTTTGTGGGCTGACCACTTAATACCCTGAGGTACCGCATAGGCACAGACATTATGGACTAATACTTCTCTGGTAGTGTCATTCTGTCTGGTTATTTTGTTTGAACTGAATAAATGTTACTTTGTTTTGAATGGTTCAGTATTTTGGCTTATTTTGTTCAGGTGGCTTAAAATTGTATAGTAACTTGACTGATAACAATCAAATTGGTTTTGATAAGTGAAAGCAAATAACCCAT
This sequence comes from Carex myosuroides, assembly GCA_028015225.1. NCBI lineage: Eukaryota > Viridiplantae > Streptophyta > Magnoliopsida > Poales > Cyperaceae > Carex > Carex myosuroides. The sequence continues at coordinate 12,916,260 of CM051474.1, forward strand.
ACTCTTTGGTCAGCACACCATAAAAAACTGGTAACTATAGTTAATAGTTGCACTAAACCAGACATAATACAAATGGCGTTGTATTGAACTTTTACTAATCAGAAATCTTTGCATATGATCACACAACCACCAAACAAGCACAAAATTTGGATATGTCAATCATTTAACCACATCAACCTCACAAAAATTAAAAGAGAAACATAATCCAGGTATCATTCTCCTCAAAAGAAAAAACCTAAAAATTACGCAATTTGCTGAATCTCAAATCAGTTAAAAAGAAATCAAGATCATGTAAACAATGGGAACTGACACCTTTACCATGTGACCAAACTAATTTGAAAATAAAATAAAGAAGGGCAAGATTAGAATCTCCAACCGCTCCGTCTCCTCGGCTTAAAGAAAATTGCTTTACAAATCAAGAAGCACAACACAAACCCTAGCAAGAAGTACCCGGCCTTGCTCCCCAGTTCTGGTATAACAACCCGAATCTTCATTCTCGCGATCTCCTTCACATTCAATCCGAGCGCGGAGCCCGATGCAGTCGACAAAAGAAGTAACAAAGGTTCAACTCTGGAAGAACTGACGCCTCGTCTTGAGCCGTTGATCAATGGAGGAGCAAGGACATCCAGCGGCGGGGGAAGTTGGGAGGCGAGAGAGGAGAAGGCACGCTTTAGGAGGAAGCCAGGGAATGCGGGTAGTTTGAATTTTCTTCTAGAAGGTCGCCGTTTGCGCTTGCGCGCGCTGGCTACTACAGGAGGGGCCGATGAGTGGAGGAGAGCAGCCATGGCCGGCCTTGTTGCTGTTGAGAGGGGAGAGAGATTGTTTGTGCGGATCGAGACCGATGAGTGGAGGAGAGTAGCCATGGCCGGCCTTGTTGAGAGGGGAGAGATTGTTTGTGTAGGCGGGTCGAGAAACATGTGAAAATATTTGATTTAGATCGGGTTTGTCAAGATATACGGGCCGAAATATGATCCAATTTTATAGGCCCGGAATATACATTGATGCTAAGGGAATCTATTATAAATTTATAACATTCCATTTTATATCAAACGGTTCGGATCGGATTTCGTACCTTATCAACTTAATCGGGACATCGGGACGTGTTAAGCAGAAAATCTGTTAGAACCTTAGAACCTATCGGTGCCGTTTGATGTGAAACTAACGGTCTCCAGTTGTCGTAGAGCATCGAATAAGCGAACAAGTCGCTGCTTGTGTTGACTGTTGACAGGAACCCCATTCCGCTTGTTTATTTCCTATTTTCCTCTTTCGGAGTATCGGAGAACTTGCCCCTCAATAGAGCAACTCGCTCACCAAGTGTCTGTGGAAATGTCTCAAAGAGCGATCAAATATGCTGTCGTATGTACTTTTTCTATCCTTTCCTTGTGGAAGCTAGAGTTGGAGATAATAATTTTTCTCCTTAAGCGAGAGGAAATTTTTTTTCTCCAATTAATTTTTTCAATAAACCAGAATATGCGATTCAAGCAAAATAATACAAAGCAGGGATAGATTCCTCTTGTTAAATAAATTAAGCATTTATTTCTTTAATTTTTATCCTTTTTTATCATATATTATTCTCAATAAATTTCAGATAGACGCGTTCACTGATGAGGCTTTCAAGGGGAACCCAGCAGCTGTATGCATATTAGAAGAGAATGTTGACGTGGATGAACAGTGGATGCTCTCTGTTGCCAAAGAGTTTAACATTTCTGAGACATGCTACTTAACCCGTGTGATCTCGGCCAATGGATCCTATCCTAATTCCTGCAATCAAAGCGCGACTGTCCCACGTTTCGGCCTTCGTTGGTTCACCCCTGTTGCTGAGGTGTCCTTTCTTACTTCTTTATATCTTTATTTCTCAACTTACTTTCTGGCAACATGTCTCCTTAATAACTACTAAACATAGTTTGTAACTACAATTTATTGGATTCTGTAGAATTATATTTGATAAAAATTCGTACTACAATTAAAATGTATCTATAACTGACATCCTGGTACATTTTCCTCGCATGTTCCTTACTAAGCATAGTTGACTGTATCATTCAAGTTTATTTTTCAAGTTTTACCTAGAAATTTCTTCTACTTTTAGGGACTTATCGACATTTAACAAATATTATTAGGTTGATCTCTGTGGCCATGCTACTCTAGCTGCCGCCCATTTCCTGTTCACTTCTGTTCTTGTAAATCATGAAACTGTAGAGTTTGTCACGAGATCTGGGCTTTTAACTGCCAAGAACATAAGCCAGTCAAAAGATGGGAAGGAGAAGTTCTTCATTGAACTGGACTTCCCAGCAGACCAAGTTGTCAGATGTGATGCAAGTGAACTTCCATCAATTCCTCTGACTCTGAATGATGTGCCTGTTGTTAATGTTCTCAAAGCAACCACATCAGAGGACTTCATTGTAATATTCTCGTTTTTTTCGTTATTTTCCTAGTTTTTCGTTTATTTTCATTGGATCATACTATTTGACCTGAACAGAAAACTTATTCTTCTTATTATTCTTTTATTTCCAGGTGGAGCTTTCATCTGGAAAAGAAGTTGCGGAGTTGCAGCCTAATTTTCAAGAAATTGAGAAATGTGCAGGGAGAGGGATTATAGTTACCGGACAAGCTCCAGATGGGTCTGGATTTGATTTCTTCAGCCGCTTCTTCTGCCCCAAATTCGGCATTAACGAGGTAACTCGAAATAAATTATTGAAGTCCCTGGTGTTTTTACTTCGATTACTATGTAATATTTTGTATATGATCTCTCTTTTCTCTCTCATTAATAGGATCCAGTATGCGGTAGCGCACACTGTTCCTTGATGCCATACTGGAGTACAAAGCTAAATAAGAAAAGTCTCACCGCTTTCATGGTATGCCATTGATTCATTATATAATTAGATAAAATTTCATAGCTTCATTATAAATATATACATCTAAAGAGTTGGCTCGAAGTTCCTAACATTCTTTCATTCTTTTCAGGCTTCACCAAGAAGTGGTGTATTGCACCTGGAATTGGATGAGAAATCTCAGAGAGTGTGCATCAGTGGTGAAGCAGTCACTGTTATGGTCGGAACTCTACTTGCTTAAGGATCAATATTATGCTGGATATTGTTAATTAATCCTGATTGCTGTAATAAACATTGGCATTGTTTAGAAGGGTACAATGTAACTACCCGGAGGAACTATTTATTTTTTAATATAAAAGTAGAGGGCTCAAGCTCTATTTTTAACTAATTGAAAGGTTCAGTACAGAAGAAAAAAAAAATGATAGAAGCTCAAAGGAGGATTGAGCCAAAGAACATAATGAGAAAGAAAAAGATAAAATACAAGAAGAGAAAAGAAAACAAATGTGAAAATTGCATTAAAGCCCATGGCCTTCAATGTCCATTATTGCACAGTTTTTCTTGCCAGAAGAGAAAGAAATGATAACCAGTAAGGCCTTGACTTTTTGGTCAGCTTTCTACTCTTATTTAAATCAGTAATCAATGGAGGAAGCATTGGGATTAGCTTCCAAGAAGGGTTAGCTTCATTCTCACTCAGAAAATGTGTATACAATTCTGCCATGCGGAAATAAACACATCTATTGTAGAAATGTTGTACTGTTTTGGTGTCAGCTCCGCATATTGGTCAATAGATACTTGGAGGTGCGAACATGTCTTGATCAAATTATCTGTCATTAGAACCTTGCTTAATAACATGAGCCAATGGATAATTAACATCCGTTGCAGGTACTCTCAGCTTCAAAATTCTTTTTTTGTTCAGATTTTCCAAAAGTACCCCTTGAAGCAAGAAAAGCATATGCAGATCTGGCAGTGAATTGTGCATTGATCAACCTCTCCAGTTGGTGTCCTTTAGTTTGTTTTGTTAGAAGATATATTGCATGTAGAATATCATTTTGAAGAATCTGCTGTTTTTTTAGAAGTATTTATGTACAATCCCGGTATGAACTAAGTGCAGGGGGCTCTCTGTCAGTACCTCAGCATTGTTTTTTGGTTGAGAACAATAAAATAAAAAAAATAAAAGACATGGACCTAAATTTAGGTGTCTCGTGGACTAAATTGATATTGCAAATAAACTGGAGGAAGAATTAATGAAACTCCAGCTCTATTTTCGGCTTTTCACTTTAAGTATTACCCTCCCTGTACCAGAAGTGGAAGGCTCCAGGTTTTGTTCTGAGATAGAACACTGGTGATACTTGGATTTGATTGATTTATTCTTTCTAGTTAAGTGTTTAGGTGAAAGGAAGATCAGTAAATTGCTTGTATTTCTTCTACAGCAGATATCACCTCATTTTACTGCAAAAAAATATGATTTTACAGTACCATTACTTGTAAGTTGTTAACTAAGATATATGAAAATCAAGTATTTGCCTGTATGTATGAACAGTAACTCTGTGGGGTCTATCATTGCTTTTTGGTGGAGCACAAAAGAGAAAATAAATTGATGAACCTAACTTTAGGGGTTTCAGCAACTAATTGATATAGAAAATTTAACTGGACGAAGAAATTCATGAATCTCTAACTCTATTTTTGTGATTTCACTTTCTCCCTTGTGGAAGAATCAAATTCGTGCGCTGTATGGTGAATTTTGTCCGATCGAGATCCGCAACTGATATTGAGATGGAAACTATCACGAAAAAAATATCATATTTGATTATGCAGCTACTTACTGCATTTTAATATTATACATTCCATAGGTTATTTTATTGTATTAAAGAATCGGCAAAATGCAAAAATATATGAAATTATATGGCCAACATTTTTTTCTGTGCTCACCAAATCAATACGGCATGCAAATATTTTGCGGACCACATCATCTAAATCTGGAGGAATTCAAAATTCTCACACATCAAACATCTCAATAAAAAAGAATGCAAGAATTGTTTTATTCTGGAACTAAATTTCCAGTATTTTTTAAAGTTCCTCATTTTCTTACACATCAAGCGGACCTTTGTGGAGAAATTAAGGGTCGGCTTCATTAGTATTATACCTCGTATAAATTTTAGATATTATCGAATCATTATTAAACTACGGACTTACTTTCCGAAATTTTTTTAGTTAACACAAGAAAAAATCAAAATTAAATGATTACCACCCTCCCAGCATATTTTCAATTCTACTACCCACGCGGACTCAATTCGCGCACCAAAATGGGTTGGTGCGCGGACTGGGTTAGCGCACCAAAATTGGTGCAAAATTAGTGCTCAAACGGAATGAAACACACCGAAGAGTAGTAAAAATTTCGGAACAGTTAGTGCTCTAACACAGTTAGAGCATCAATTGGTGCGCCAACCCAGTCCGAGCACTAACCCATTTTAGTGCACAAACTGGATCCGCGTGGATGGTAAGATTGGAAAATTCTCACCAATAGTGGTATTCATTTAATTTTAATTTTATGCTTTGGTAACTAAAAAAATTTCGGACTTACTTTTATGTTTCAAAGTGATGGAACAAAACATAATTTAAAAAAAAAACCGTAGGAAGTAAGGCCGAAGAGAAATAGCTGGACTTCGAATGAAGTGAGAGAATCTTTGGTTCGAGAGTAGAGGCCAAGAAGGCGTAGCCCATTGTAGATTCCAGCCGAGAAGACCAGGAATATGCTCTTTGAAACCGTACAAATTGAAATAATAACAAAAACTTATCAAATTATTATTAAATTACGGACTTATTACTATAGTTCGGATCGACCATTGGAATTTTCAAAATGAAAATATGACTCCGTAGTACGGACTAATCCGTATTATGGATCAATATTTTTGTTTTCAAAATCCTAATGGTCAATCTGAACCGTTCAACATGATTTTCATATGAGAATATACTTGTGGGCTAAATTTCTAATTTTTAGAATTTTTTTACTATTTTTTTAAATAGATACAAAATCACTGTTTTTGGATGGTCTAGAATTTTCAAATCAAGTGATTTTCTACCTATCTTAAAATATAGTAAAAAAATTCGAAAAAAATATAAAATTTAGTCTGCAAGTACATATTCATGTGGGAATCACGTTGAACTGTTCGGATCGACCATTATAATTTTAAAATAAAAATATAGCTCCGTAGCACGGACTAATCTGTGTTATGCATAGTACCATATACTCACTCTTCTCAGAATAATTTCTTTTCAAGCAAAACTACAAAAGGTTCTTTTAACTGACGACCTAACTTCTCACTCCCCTTCTATTTCTTTCTTTCTTTCTTCCATCTCACTGTTGAGTTTTCATAATTTAACGAGAATCTTTTTTATTTTCCGAGTTTCCATTTTTGTCTTTTCCAATTAAATCTGGTTAAAACCTAAACGGCAAGACGAACATGATTCTCAAACTTTTGAACAACATAAGTTCATTTATCTAATTTCAATTTTTTTTTTAAATTATCACTGGTTAGTAATTTGAAACTTTTTGCATGTTTTTATAATTCGACCATTTCGGTTTTATTATTTCATTTCCACACTATGCAAACTAATATTCTTGTACAAGTATTTTTTTGACTGAATAAATTCATAGCTGAGAAAAAAGTAAATAACTTGATGAGTGAGCTATAAAAATTAAAAAAGACATTTTAATTATTGTTGTACAATAATGTATGAGGAGTGATTCACTTACAACATTTGTAAGTTACAATATCTTACAACAATTCGGTTTTGTGATTTTCAAAGTTCAAACAGTCGATCCAAACCGTTCAACATGATATCTATATTAAAATGTGATTGGAGATCAAATTTTATATTTTTTTTAATTGTTTTATTATTTATGAAGTATTTTACAAAACTGTTGTTTTTCAGTGGTCTAGAATTGTCTAAAAATAACAGTTTTGTAAAATACTTAGTAAATAGTAAAACAATTAAAAAAAATATAAAACTTGATCTCCAAGCACATTTTAATATAGATATCATGTTGAACAGTTTGGATCGACTGTTTGAACTTTGAAAATCGCAAAACCGAATTATTATAAGATGTTGTAGCTTACAAATGCTGTAAATGGATCCCTCCTCATAATATATTTAACTAAAATAGTAAACGTTATAGTGTGACAATATAAAGACGGTAATTAAATCTAGTTATCAATGACTAAAAAACAAAATGTTATCTGTCATTATCTTTTTCACAAAATAATCAATTATTGTAAGAACTACTATTAAACAATATATAAGTACAATTTAAGATTATGAGCTAGAAAGATACAATACAGTGCATCCCTAGATCCAGATCGGACACTTGTGCTAAACAAAAAAATAAAAAATAAATAGACGGCTTAACATAATATAATACATACGATGGTTAAAATTTGCTAAGGAAAGATAGAATTTTGAATTTATAAAAAAATGTGCATTTTATGAGGAATAAGTATTGCGATAAATACTATTTAAAAAATTTCAAATTAACGGGGACAAATTTTAACTTTTATGATTAGTATCAAATAGTTTATGTACCTTATTAGCAATAATCACTGATAAGGTAAAAGACTTAATTTTTCTACTCATTTTTATACAATATAAATTAACAAATACATTTTTTTTAATAAATTTGATCATAAGACACTACGCTGCATTTTTCCCATTATATCTTCTTCCACGAATATTATGCATGCTATTTCCATCTACTCTGAAAAAAAATTCTTCGCTTAATTTAATGCTGAAAAAAATCAACTAACTATATTTTGATAATAAAATAGGTCTATTATTATTATCAAAGAGTCAAAATTTTATATAATTATTGAAATAGCAAGCAAATTAATAATATTATTTTAAATAAAAAAAGTATGACCTAAAATAATATTTACAACATATTTTGTTATTTACCAAAACTCAATCTAATCATCTTACTATATTCCCACAAAAATACTTACTAATTTCTTTCCAAAAAAATGTATTTTGAGATCATAGCAGCTACCATGATTTAAACGAACAAAACTATTTTTTTTTTGACCCACCATTATTTATTTATTTTCTAAATTACCGCAACATATACCTAATTACAAAAACTATATATGTTTAAATAATCAAGCAAAAATGGCTAGTTTCAAATAGGCTTTATATAGTTAAGATTATTATCACACGCAAGCTATTCTAACATGCAGAAGAAAAATAACAAAATAAATAAATTGGAGTTGTGCGATAAAAAAATTAACATATTTGTAATATGAGTCACATTATTTTGTATCGGTTTGGTTTACTCCAGTATCTCATCATCATATATATATTTTTTTTAATTTGTCATACAACATTGAAACTTATTGTCGTCCATATAATATGTCAACAATGTTAAAAGTGTGATGCTTCACACTTTTCAGTTCCTCGTTCAACTATTTGAAAAAAATAGTTTTTATATTCATTAAATGGTTTCTTAAACAGCTTTAACTATTAAAGTAGCTCATAAACAACTTCATATTTGATTGAGGTCTAAATAATAAAATAAGAGATTTAGATCTTAGACCTCCAAAAAAGAATTAATTATTTAATTAGGCCAGCTCAAAATGGCCGAAGTATAATTTTAGATCCTCCAAATTAAAGCCACCTAAGTAATTTAACCTTTATTCCATCCTGTCGCTTAATTTATTCTATTATTTTATTTTAGCATGATTCGCCCTTGTTGCCAATCTCTGCCTAAGCCTCCTCTCTCCTTCCTGCCCCAACACCGTCTTCGCCGAACCTCCGTCTCTTCTCCACGTGGACAATATACTAGCTGTGTTGTGCTTGGTCCTGGTGTTTTTTCAGTCCGACAAAGACGACTATCCCGTCTGTCCAACAAACACGACACGACACGACACGGTACTGATTCCGAATACAATAAAACACTGCACGTCACGTTTACAATTTACTAAATAGACGACATGATTGCGGGGCAATTAGATAGTTTGTGGATTCCTTTGTATAACTTGCTTGCGTACTGACACTCTCTAAGACTAACAAGTAACAAACACTTAAAAAAGATCAACACACACACATCTCATTTTAATGCAATATTAACTTATTAAGTTATTATGTATATGTATATTTCTTGGTAGAAATCCATTTTGCTTTTCAAAGCATATGTGCACTCTTCTGTAAATTTCATACTGGATCTGATGTACTTCTAAAATATTCATCTCACTTGTACATGCTCAAAACATATTATCGTGAATAGATTGAACAAGTTTAATATTAAATAGGGGAATTTCACGTATACCCCTCACAAACTTCAAAATTACGTATTTCCCCTCCAAAGTTTGAAGTTACGTATTCCCCCTCTAAACTTAAAAAACTCACAAATTTACCCATTTTATTGTCTTTTATATTAAAACTCATTCTTAATTTATAAAATACCCATTTTACCCTTTATTAAAAGCATAAAACGCCCATCATATTCAAATTTGAATCTGAAGGGTTCCACTACTGTCTGAACTGCTTGAAGTGACGTGCACAGATCTTAATGCGATGCGTGCGGATCAAAATTGCTTTAAAATACGTGCGCGCAAGATCAGCACGAATCTTAAAGTAAAATGCACATATATTGAAGCTACATGCACATACTTTAATGAGATGCGCGTGGATCGGACGGTAGAGGAAATCTTCATATTCAAATTTGAGTATATGATGGGCGCTTTATGCTTTTAATAAAAAGGTAAAATGGATATTTTATAAATTTAGAATGAGTTTTAATATAAAAAACAATAAAATTGGTAAATTTGTGAATTTTTGAAGTTTAGAGGGGGGAATACGTAAGTTCAAAGTTTAGAGGAAGAAATACGTAATTTTGAAGTTTTTTAGGGGTATACGTGAAATTCCCCCTATTAAATACATCTTCAAAATGTTTAATTATTTTTTCTTTTTTTCCAGACTATAATAAACAATTTTACGCTCAGCTGAACAGTAATCATATAATAGGAGGGGAATTTATATATACCCTTCAAAAATTTTGAAATTATATATTTTGCCTTCTAAATTCACAATATCATATTTACCCTTTTAAATTGTAAATACTTACAAATTAAATAAATTTATTGTCTTTCTACTAAAAGTTATTTTAAATTTATTAATTTTTATTTTTATCTTTTATTAAACAAAAATATGTAGTATATGTAACAGAAATGTTTAACCTTCTAATGAAATGATTTGTGCCGACAAATGGTTTGTTTATCTTCTTTTAATACATACAGTTACAAATATGCAAATGCTTATATGTGCATCACAAGTAAAAAAAAAATGAACAATTTGCTCTAACAAACCAATAAATTAAAAGACTAAATATTTCTCTGAGACAAACTGTATATTTTTTATTTTTAATAAATGGTAAAATAAAAACTTAATAAATTTAAAATAAATTGGATGAATTTGTGAGTTTTTGAAATTTAAAATGATAAATATGATATTATGAATTTAAGTAGGAGAAGATATGTAATTTCAAGATTTTTTTTAATGATATACATGGAATTGTCTCCAAAAAAAGAACTCTAATTTTTGCATTGTTGTTACATTTTCCCCTTCCGATTTAACATGTTCCAAATAATTAAAAGTGTTAATCATTGTTCATTTTTATTTACAATGGAGAAAATTTATTTTACCTTACCGTTGTTTCATATTTCCGATTCTACAGATTAGGAAATTGTTATTTGTTAGTTTTCTAATTAACTTAAAAAAAGACAAAATCGGGCACAGAAACCAGGTCAGTCTACACTGAGTCCGGTTTCTCTGAAGTAACTCAAATTATTATTTTCGATTCGGACCGTCCGATCAGAATCGGCGTCCTTTAATAATCGTGCTTTAATAGATCTGACGGTTCAGAGATAAACCCAAAATTTGAGTTACTTTAGGTAAAAGAATTCGTTTACACTCTACACTGATAATTCCGATATTTTTATTAATATCCAAAGTTTAATACAAATTATTAATTATGCCCACATTCCGAAACTTTTGCTAAAAATACCCAAGCAGGCCAGAAAATGGCCGGCTTGATCCCTCCCTAAGCCGGCCATTTTCTGGCCGGCTTGGTACCTTTTTTTTTTTTTTAAAAACCGCAATATTTTTGTTTTAGGTGATTTCTATTAGAGTCAAATATTTTATTTCTGAGTTTCGTACAAAATAATAAAGTACACACAAAATACAAATAGAGTCCACACAATTTTTACAACATGCATACAAATCACCTATTACTACTACGTCTAAAATTTAATTCCCGAAGTAAACCACTTGCGAAAGATGCCTGATACCTCGCATATTTAGTCTATTTTAGGCCTGTTTTAGTACCAGATTCGTGCCATGATTCACCAGAATCATGTGCATTTCATCGATATATCTTTAGAATTTGGTACTGCTGAGTGTTTGTTTGTTTTCTGCAGGTTTGGAGCAAAACACACGAAGAAACGGCGATTCAGATGATGAGGTACGACCCTTACCAGGCTTGGTACGGGTCTTACCAGACTTAGCCATTTTTCAGCTCTTCACGCCTGGTACGGCCAGGCCGTACCACTTTGGTACGGGCCGTACATAAAGGCGGCCTGACAGATTCAAATTTTGGCAGAGGCTATTTAAAGCGGGGAACTCTCCAATTTCGAGAGACATTCCATTCCATATCTATTTGAGAGCACAGTAAGAGAGAGAAAGAGAGCTAAGGAGCTGAGAGCAAGAAGGAAGGAAGAGGAAGAGGCGAAACTCGACGGATCTAGCTTCCTCCTCTCGATCCCTTCGATCCATGGCTATCTCTATCCCTCTTATTGTATTTTTAGATCAGATTATGTGCTGTGAGTAGTTATTTTAGTTTCTAGGGTTTAGAGATGGATTCTTGATTTGTTTTGACTTTCTTTGACTTGTATCTTGTATGAACTCTTTAGTTTGATTGATTGTGATTTACTTTGATATCTTTTGCTTTGCTTGCTGTGATTGTTGTATGATGTGCCTCTAGGTTTAGATCGAACCTATCAAGGTCGTGTGATCATCTCAATCTCTCATCCAAATCAAATGCTTAGGGTAGAATAGTTCGAATTGAAGCCGAGAGGTTGAATTCTCCTCTAATCGACAGATTAGAGGGTGCCTTAGACCTCCAATCAACCAGCTAGGGTAGATCTGTACCAACACACGAGAGTTGAGGTGTAGAAATCCCTAAAAGGCAATCAATTGCATTCCAACCTAGATCTTGATCCAACAAACGATGGTTGAGGGTTAGGAACCTTAGGTATGGTCAATTGAACCTTTCTAAAGAGTTTAGCACAAGGTACCAGCAAGGAAATGCATTCACTCGAACTGGTAGGTTCTGTTCTGGGAAGCCAGTACGGGTCTTACCAGAGTGGTACGGCCTTGCCTTACCAAGTGAGGTACGGCCTAGCCGTACCAACTTGGTACGGGCCGTACCACTAGAGGCAGATCACAGATGAAGTCTGAAACCCTGGAAACGCCTTTTATCCATAATCAAAACACAATTTACATTTCTTCTAGCATTTTATTACATCTTCTTGAATTGTTTGATCTGACCCTTTAGGAAATTAAACACCAAACCAAACCTTTTTCACTTCTAGTTTTTGATTGAGTTTGATAGAATCTAACCTCGCAATTAACCGTTCCTGTGGATCGATACCCGAATATACTACACGATAGGGGTTGTGCACTTGCATCCCTTACTCGTGGAGTGTAAACGCGGTTTTAAAAGGTACGCCCTCAAGCGTACCGAAACTTGCGTTGCGCTTCTGCGCGAACAAGTTTTTGGCGCCGTTGCCGGGGACGGTAACCAATTGCCTAGTTAGATTTTACCTTACTTAGTTAATCTAGATTTTATCTTGTATCTTTCTTGCTTTTTCTTATTCAAAATCACTAAAAACTGGCTTTTGAACCCCCCCTGCAGGAAAATACAGGTTGAAGTATAATCTGAGAAGCAAGGGCCCACTGTTCGATCAAACTCCTCCAGACTCAGCCGAGACTGCTCAGCCACCCTCTGGTACGGCCAGGCCGCACCAATCTAGTCCGACCCGTACCGATTCAGGCACGGCCAGGCCGCACCAATCTGGTCCGACCCGTACCAAGGCACCTGAACCTGAAGAGATGGCTGGGGCAGAGGACGAAGCCCGACTCAGAATGGAGGCAGAGGCCAGGGAAAGAGAAAGAGAGCGGCGAGAAGACGAAGGCCGTCTGACGGACGATGATGAGGATGTTTTCATGCCTCGGACCCTGCGGGAGTTCAACGTGCCGAGAGCTGGAGACGTGCGAGGTGCAATCCGGCTACCACACATTCCAGGACAGCAACCGAACTTCAATCCGGGGGTTGTCAACATGGTGCAGCAGAACACCTTCCACGGACTCGACCACGAGGACCCGCACGCTCACCTCCAGACCTTCCTCGAGTGCATCACGACCATCAAAACCAACGGTGAGAATGCTGATTACACCAAGCTTGCTCTATTTCCTTTCACTCTTAGGGATAAGGCCAAGAAATGGTTAGGATCTTTGCCTAGGGACTCTGTTAGAACTTGGAGGGACTTGTCCAAATTGTTTCTGACCAGATTTTTCCCTCACAAGAGGACAGCCAAGGTAAGACATGACCTGACCAGCTTTAGGCAAATTTTTGATGAACCCCTGAATGAGGCTTGGGAAAGGTTTAGAGAATTGCAGTACTCTTGTCCACACCATGGTATACCCGACTGGCTTTTAATTCAAACGTTTTACGACGGCCTGAACGAGAGCACACGTGCTTACGTGGACGCTGTTGCGGGAGGCGCGCTGATGTCAAGGGAGCCTTTAGAGGCTATGAACTTGATCGACAGCATGGCGCAGAACCAGCAGTGGTCCGGCCGCGACACGTCACGCCAGCGAGGAGGCCAAGGAGGTAGCCAAGGAGGTGGCAAGTACGAGCTCGATCACATCACGGCTCTCACCGCCAAGATGGACGCCATGCAGCGGGCGATGGACAAGCTTAGTGTCAAGGCAATCGAACAGCAACCTCAAGTCTGCGTCATGTGCGGAGACGAGAGGCACGCATACGAGCAATGCCCGCTGGTGCAACAAGACGAGGAGAGTGAGCAGGTTAACTCTCTCAACAACGAGCCTTCCTTCTTCCCGAGACCTCCCTTCAGCCGATCCTACTCCAAGGATCAGGTTGAACAGCAGCACTGGAGGTCGAACCAGAACAACCCTGCGCCTTTCAACAACTCTTCGTTCAGACCGCCCTTCAACAACGACAGCTTCCAGAGGCCGCAGTACAACAACAACAACTGGAACAATCGGACGAACAACACTGGAAATTACCCACCTCCGAACAACAACGATTGGAGAACCCAAGCTTCGAGCAGCAGCAACAGCAACAACAATGGCAACAGGAACTTCTACCAGAACGCTTCCTTTCCCAATCAAGGCAACCGAGCAGCTCCCTCTGACCCCTCAAAGTCAATTGCGCCTACCGAAGTGAACAACTTCACTCACGAGCAAGGCAAGATGAATCAGATGATGTGGGAACATATGCAGAGCATGTCCACTCAGATGGCTGCTCAACAAAATCAAATGGCTGCTCAAAACAAGTTGCTGGAGCAGCTGAGCCAGATAGTCACCTCAAGCCACTCTCGACCCGGGAAGCTTCCAGCTCAGCCCGAACCAAATCCAAGAGAAGAGGCTAAGGCGATCACTCTGAGAAGTGGGACCCAATACGACGAGCCACCAATGCCAAGTGAGGGCACAGTCGACCCGATCCTTGACGCGACACCTGACGCGACCCCGACCCCTGTGTCAATTCCACTGAAGGAGGTTAATCCAGAACGAGCTGAGGTCATCCAACCTCAAGCAAGTGCAGACTGCACCAGCTCGGCAAGACCTGCACAACCTCCATCCGAAGCGTCAGGTGGTCAGAAGAAGAAAGGTGCCGAGAAACCACCTCCATACCGGCCACCTGTTTCATTCCCCCAGAGATTAGCTGAGACGAGACTGAATGAGCAATTCGCCAACTTCGCAAACGTCATCAAGCAGCTGCAGATCACCATCCCTTTCACCGACGCTTTGACCCAAATGCCCACCTATGCCAAGTTTCTGAAGGACATCCTTTCCAACAAGAGAAGCTTAGAGGGGCACGCGACAGTCAAGCTAACGGAGCAATGCAGCGCAATTTTGAAAAGCGAGCTACCCCCCAAATTGGACGATCCTGGAAAGTTTTCCATTCCATGCACCATTGGGAAGGCTACAATCAAGAAAGCCCTGTGTGATCTAGGAGCGAGCGTGAGTCTCATGCCACGCACCATCTATGATCGCATAGGAGTGGGGGAGCTCAAGCCTACAAGGATGACACTGCAGTTGGCGGATTCTTCAGTCCGACTTCCACTTGGTGTGGTGGAGGATCTGCCAGTTCAAGTCGGGAAGTTCTTCGTGCCCGTCGATTTCGTCGTCATGGAGATGGAAGAAGATAAGGAAGTCCCAATCATCTTGGGGCGACCTTTTCTGAGTACAGCCGGCGCGATAATTGACGTGAAGCAGGGCATCCTGACTCTGAACTTTGGAGGAGAAAAGGTGAAATTCCAAATCGATCGCGCCATGAGATATCCGTCACGATCTGAGACATGTTTCCGAGTTGACGGGATAGAGGAGTGCTTGGCTGATCTGGCCAAGGACTACCTTCTTGAACAAGTCAACAACTCGCTGCGCCAAGATGCTGAATTCCTCTCCAAGTTGCCAAGCGAGGCGAGCGAGTCAATTTGTGCAGCAGATGCGATTCCTGAGGATCTGGAGGATCGTACATCACACTCTGAGACGAGGAGTGGAGCGGAGCCTGCCAAGGCCGACGTCTCGACAGCACACGAGTTAGATCACCCAGATGCGACTCGTGACAACGATCAGCCTGAGCGTCCGACTCCCGAACTCAAACCTCTTCCAACCAATCTCAGATACGAGTTCCTCGATCCAGAAAAATCATGTCCTGTGATCGTCAATGCGAGTCTAAACCCCGATCAAACCGCCAAACTTCTGGAGAAGTTGAGATTTCACAAGGGCGCGATTGGGTACTCAATCAAGGACTTGAAAGGGATCAACCCAGCCATCTGCTCACACCGGATTCTTCTCGAGGATGATCACAAGCCGTCTGTGGAGCACCAGCGGCGACTCAACCCCAACCTGAAAGAGGTGGTGAAAAAGGAAATTCTCAAACTCCTGGATGCAGGCATCATCTATCCCATCTCTGACAGCAAGTGGGTGAGTCCCGTTCACGTGGTGTGATACCTCGCATATTTAGTCTATTTTAGGCCTGTTTTAGTACCAGATTCGTGCCATAATTCACCAGAATCATGTGCATCTCATTGTTATATCTTTAGAATTTGGTACTGCTGAGTGTTTGTTTGTTTTCTGCAGGTTTGGAGCAAAACACACGAAGAAATGGCGATTCACATGATGAGGTACGGCCCTTACCAGGCTTGGTACGGGTCGGACCTTACTTAGCCATTTTCAGCTCTTCACGCCTGGTACGGCCAGGCCGTACCAAATTGGTACGGGCCGTACATGAAGGCGGCCTGACAGATTCAAATTTTGGCAGAGGCTATTTAAAGCGGGGAACTCTCCAAATTTCACATCAATTCCATTCCAGATCGATTTGAGAGCACAGTAAGAGAGAGAAAGAGAGCTAAGGAGCTAGGAGCAAGAAGGAAGGAAGAGGAAAGAGGCGAAACTCAACGGATCTAGCTTCCTCCTCTCGATCCCTTCGATCCATGGCTATCTCTCTCCCTTTTATTGTATTTTTAGATATTATCATGTGCTGTGAGTAGTTCTTTTAGTTTCTAGGGTTAGAGATTGATTCTTGATTTGTTTTGACTTTCTTTGACTTGTACTTTGTATGAACTCTTTAGTTTGATTGATTGTGATCTTATTTGCTATCTTTTGCTTTGCTTGCTGTGATTGTTGTATGATGTCCCTTTAGGTTTAGATCGAACCTATCAAGGTCATGTGATCATCTCAATCTCTCATCCAAATCAAATGCTTAGGGTAGAATAGTTCGAATTGAAGCCGAGAGGTTGAATTCTCCTCTAATCGACAGATTAGAGGGTGCCTTAGACCTCCAATCAACCAGCTAGGGTAGATCTGTACCAATACACGAGAGTTGAGGTGTAGAAATCCCTAAAAGGCAATCAATTGCATTCCAACCTAGATCTTGATCCAACAAACGATGGTTGAGGGTTAGGAACCTTAGGTATGGTCAATTGAACCTTTCTAAAGAGTTTAGCACAAGGTACCAGCAAGGAAATGCATTCACTCGAACTGGTAGGTTATGTTCTGGGAAGCCAGTACGGGTCTTACCACTTTGGTACGGCCCTTAACTAAAGGCGGCCTGACAGATTCAAATTTTGGCAGAGGCTATTTAAAGCGGGGAACTCTCCAAATTTCACATCAATTCCATTCCAGATCGATTTGAGAGCACAGTAAGAGAGAGAAAGAGAGCTAAGGAGCTAGGAGCAAGAAGGAAGGAAGAGGAAAGAGGCGAAACTCGACGGATCTAGCTTCCTCCTCTCGATCCCTTCGATCCATGGCTATCTCTCTCCCTTTTATTGTATTTTTAGATATTATCATGTGCTGTGAGTAGTTCTTTTAGTTTCTAGGGTTAGAGATTGATTCTTGATTTGTTTTGACTTTCTTTGACTTGTACTTTGTATGAACTCTTTAGTTTGATTGATTGTGATCTTATTTGCTATCTTTTGCTTTGCTTGCTGTGATTGTTGTATGATGTCCCTTTAGGTTTAGATCGAACCTATCAAGGTCATGTGATCATCTCAATCTCTCATCCAAATCAAATGCTTAGGGTAGAATAGTTCGAATTGAAGCCGAGAGGTTGAATTCTCCTCTAATCGACAGATTAGAGGGTGCCTTAGACCTCCAATCAACCAGCTAGGGTAGATCTGTACCAATACACGAGAGTTGAGGTGTAGAAATCCCTAAAAGGCAATCAATTGCATTCCAACCTAGATCTTGATCCAACAAACGATGGTTGAGGGTTAGGAACCTTAGGTATGGTCAATTGAACCTTTCTAAAGAGTTTAGCACAAGGTACCAGCAAGGAAATGCATTCACTCGAACTGGTAGGTTCTGTTCTGGGAAGCCAGTACGGGTCTTACCAGGGTGGTACGGCCTTGCCTTACCAAGTGAAGTACGGCCTAGCCGTACCAACTTGGTACGGGCCGTACCACTAGAGGCAGTTCAGAGATGAAGTCTGAAACCCTGGAAACGCCTTTTATCCATAATCAAAACACAATTTACATTTCTTCTAGCATTTTATTACATTGTTTGAATTGTTTGATCTGACCCTTTAGGAAATTAAACACCAAACCAAACATTTTTCACTTCTAGTTTTTGATTGAGTTTGATAGAATCTAACCTCGCAATTAACCGTCCCTGTGGATCGATACCCGATTATACTACTCGATAGGGGTTGTGCACTTGCGACCCTTACTCGTGAAGTGTAAACGCGGTTTTAAAAGGTACGCCCTCAAGCGTACCGAAACTTGCGTTGCGTTTCTGCGTGAACAAGCAGTTTGGCGCCGTTGCCGGGGACGGTAACCAATTGCCTAGTTAGATTTTACCTTACTTAGTTAATCTAGATTTTATCTTGTATCTTTCTTGCCTTTTCTTATTCAAAATCACTAAAAACTGGCTTTTGAACCCCCCCCTGCAGGAAAATACAGGTTGAAGTACAATCTGAGAAGCAAGGGCCCACTGTTCGATCAAACTCCTCCAGACTCAGCCGAGACTGCTCAGCCACCCTCTGGTACGGCCAGGCCGCACCAATCTAGTCCGACCCGTACCGATTCAGGCACGGCCAGGCCGCACCAATCTGGTCCGACCCGTACCAAAGCACCTGAACCTGAAGAGATGGCTGGGGCAGAGGACGAAGCTCGATTCAGAATGGAGGCAGAGACCAGGGAAAGAGAAAGGCGAGAAGAAGAAGGCCGACTGATAGACAATGATGAGGATGTTTTCATGCCTCGAACGCTGCGAGAGTTCAACGTGCCGAGAGCTGGAGACGTGCGAGGTGCAATCCGGCTGCCACACATTCCAGGACAGCAACCGAACTTCAATCCGGGGGTTGTCAACATGGTGCAGCAGAACACCTTCCACGGACTCGACCACGAGGACCCGCACGCTCACCTCCAGACCTTCCTCGAGTGCATCACGACCATCAAAACCAACGGTGAGAATGCTGATTACACCAAGCTTGCTCTATTTCCTTTCACTCTTAGGGATAAGGCCAAGAAATGGTTAGGATCTTTGCCTAGGGACTCTGTTAGAACTTGGAGGGACTTGTCCAAATTGTTTCTGACCAGATTTTTCCCTCACAAGAGGACAGCCAAGGTAAGACATGACCTGACCAGCTTTAGGCAAATTTTTGATGAACCCCTGAATGAGGCTTGGGAAAGGTTTAGAGAATTGCAGTACTCTTGTCCACACCACGGTATACCCGACTGGCTTTTAATTCAAACGTTTTACGACGGCCTGAGCGAGAGCACACGTGCTTACGTGGACGCTGTTGCGGGAGGCGCGCTGATGTCAAGGGAGCCTTTAGAGGCTATGAACTTGATCGACAGCATGGCGCAGAACCAGCAGTGGTCCGGCCGCGACACGTCGCGCCAGCGAGGAGGCCAAGGAGGTAGCCAAGGAGGTGGCAAGTACGAGCTCGATCACATCACGGCTCTCACCGCCAAGATGGACGCCATGCAGCGGGCGATGGACAAGCTCAGTGTCAAGGCAGTCGAACAGCAACCCCAAGTCTGCGTCATATGCGGAGACGAGAGGCACGCATACGAGCAATGCCCGCTGGTGCAACAAGACGAGGAAAGTGAGCAAGTCAACTCTCTCAACAACGAGCCTTCCTTCTTCCCACGACCTCCCTTCAGCCGATCCTACTCCAAGGATCCGGTTGAGCAGCAGCACTGGAGAACGAACCAGAACAACCCTGCGCCTTTCAACAACTCTTCGTTCAGACCCCCCTTCCACAACAACAGCTTCCAAAGGCCGCAATACAACAACAACAACAACTGGAACAATCGGACGAACAACAATGGAAACTACCCCCCTCAAAGCAACAACGATTGGAGAACCCAAGCTTCGAGCAGCAACAGCAACAATGGCAACAGGAGCTTCTACCAGAACGCTTCCTTTCCCAATCACGGCAACCGAGCAGCTCCCTCTGACCCCTCAAAGTCAATTGCGCCTGCCGAAGTGAACAACTTCACTCACGAGCAGGGCAAGATGAATCAGATGATGTGGGAGCAGATGCAGAGCATGACCACTCAAATGGCTGCCCAAAGCAAGTTGCTGGAGCAGCAGAGCCAGATTGTCACCTCAAGCCACTCTCAACCCGGGAAGCTTCCGTCTCAACCCGAACCAAATCCAAGAGAAGAGGCTAAGGCGATCACTCTGAGAAGCGGGACCCAATACGACGAGCCACCGATGCCGAGTGAGGGCACAGTTGATCCGATTCTCGATGCGACACCTGACGCGACCCCGACCCCTGTGTCAATTCCACTGAAGGAGGTTAATCCAGAACGAGCTGAGGTCATCCAACCTCAAGTGAGTGCAGACTGCACTAGCTCGGCAAGACCTGCACAACCTCCATCCGAAGCGTCAGGTAGTCAAAAGAAGAAAGGTGCCGAGAAACCACCTCCATACCGGCCACCTGTTCCATTCCCCCAGAGATTAGCTGAGACGAGACTGAACGAGCAATTCGCCAACTTCGCAAACGTCATCAAGCAGCTGCAGATCACCATCCCTTTCACCGACGCTTTGACCCAAATGCCCACCTATGCCAAGTTTCTGAAGGACATCCTTTCCAACAAGAGAAGCTTAGAGGGGCACGCGACAGTCAAGCTGACGGAACAGTGCAGCGCAATTTTGAAAAGCGAGCTACCCCCCAAATTGGACGATCCTGGAAAGTTTTCCATTCCATGCACCATTGGGAAGGCGACAATCAAGAAAGCCCTGTGTGATCTAGGAGCGAGTGTGAGTCTCATGCCACGCACCATCTATGATCGCATAGGAGTAGGGGAGCTCAAGCCCACAAGGATGACATTGCAGTTGGCGGATTCTTCAGTCCGACTTCCACTTGGTGTGGTGGAGGATCTGCCAGTTCGAGTCGGGAAGTTCTTCGTGCCCGTCGATTTCGTCGTCATGGAGATGGAAGAAGATAAGGAAGTCCCAATCATCTTGGGGCGACCTTTTCTGAGTACAGCTGGCGCGATAATTGACGTGAAGCAAGGCATCCTGACTTTGAACTTTGGAGGAGAGAAGGTGAAGTTCCAAATCGACCGCGCCATGAGATATCCGTCACGATCCGAGACGTGTTTCCGGGTTGACAGGACAGAGGAGTACTTGGCCGATCTGGTCCAAGACTACCTTCTTGAACAAGTCAACAACTCGCTGCGCCAAGACGCTGAATTCCTCTCCAAGTTGCCAAGCGAGGCGAGCGAGTCGATTTGTGCAGCGGATGCGATTCCTGAGGATCTGGAGGATCGTACATCACACTCTGAGACGAGGAGTGGAGCGGAGCCTGCCAAGGCCGATGTCTCGACAGCACACGAGTCAGATCGCCCAGATGCGACTCGTGTCAATGATCAGCCTGAGCGTCCGACTCCCGAACTCAAACCTCTTCCAACCAATCTCCGATACGAGTTCCTCGATCCAGAAAAGTCTTGTCCTGTGATCGTCGATGCGAGTCTGAACCCCGATCAAACCGCCAAACTGCTTGAGAAGCTGAGATTTCACAAGGGCGCGATTGGGTACTCGATCAAGGACTTGAAAGGGATCAACCCAGCTATCTGCTCACACCGGATTCTTCTCGAGGATGATCACAAGCCGTCTGTGGAGCACCAGCGGCGACTCAACCCCAACCTGAAAGAGGTGGTGAAAAAGGAAATTCTCAAACTCCTGGATGCAGGCATCATCTATCCCATCTCCGACAGCAAGTGGGTGAGTCCCGTTCACGTGGTGCCCAAGAAGGGAGGCACGACAGTGGTGAGGAATGAGAAAGACGAGCTAGTCCCTACTCGTGTGGTGTCTGGGTACCGCATGTGTATTGACTACAGGAAGCTCAACAATGCCACGCGCAAGGATCACTTCCCACTTCCGTTTGTCGACCAACTCCTTGAAAGGCTGGCGACTCATTCTCACTTTTGCTACCTTGACGGGTATTCAGGATTCTTTCAGATCCCCATTCACCCGAACGACCAAGACAAGACCACCTTCACATGTCCCTACGGTACATTCGCATACCGTAGGATGCCATTCGGTCTTTGCAATGCACCTGCCACCTTCCAAAGAGCCATGATGGCTATCTTCTCAGATTTCATTGAGAAAGAGGTTGAGGTCTTCATGGACGACTTTTCTGTCTATGAGACCAGCTTTGACTCATGTCTAGCCAACCTCTGCAAAATTCTGGAGAAGTGCGAAGAAGTCAACCTAATCCTCAACTGGGAGAAGTGTCACTTCATGGTCCAAGAGGGAGTCGTCCTTGGACATGTGGTGACCTCAAAAGGGATTGAGGTTGACAAAGCTAAGGTGGAGGTGATCGAGAAGCTGGAGATCCCAACAAACATCAAAGCTGTGCGAAGCTTTCTGGGACACGCTGGCTTCTACCGCCGATTCATCAAGGACTTCTCGAAAATCGCAAAACCATTGACCAACCTGCTCATCAAGGACTCTGATTTCATCTTCACGCAGGAGTGTGTCGATTCGTTTTGCCGATTGAAAGAAGCCCTTGTCTCAGCACCCATCCTGCAGCCTCCAGACTGGACCTTGCCATTCGAGTTGATGTGCGATGCGAGTGATTACGCTGTGGGAGCGGTTCTTGGGCAGCGGAAGGAGAACAAGCCATGTGCTATCTACTACGCTAGCAAGGTGCTAGACCCTGCCCAGATGAACTACACAACAACCGAAAAGGAGCTTTTGGCTGTTGTGTTCGCTCTCGACAAGTTTAGATCCTATCTGGTTGGTTCCAAGATAGTGATCTACACTGACCACGCCGCACTCAAGTATCTGTTGAGCAAGCAGGATGCCAAACCTCGCTTGATTAGGTGGATTCTCCTCCTGCAGGAGTTTGACATCGAAATCAGGGACAAGAAAGGAGTCGAAAACACCGTGGCTGACCATCTGTCCCGGCTTCGCTGGGAAGATGAGGGCTCTGGTAGCCTGCCATTTGATGACTCGTTCCCTGATGACCAATTCCATTCGATTTCTGCCATGGAGGAGATCCACTCGGTTGGTACACCGATGCACGCGACTCATGCGGTGCAAGATCGGACGTTCCATGCAACTGACCGAGTGAACACCAAGTCAGCGCCCTGGTATGCAGACATTGCGAACTTTCTCGCCTCAGGAGTGCTTCCTCCTACCATGTCATACCAGCAGAAGAAGAAGCTGCGATCGGACGCCAAGTTCTACTTCTGGGACGACCCCTACCTCTTCAAGATTGGCGTTGATGGCATCTACCGACGATGTGTGCCATACGATGAGACGCGCTCCATTCTTGAGCACTGCCACTCCTCAGCCTACGGAGGACACGCTTCATCCTCCAAGACTGCTTCAAAGGTCCTGCAATCCGGCTTCTTCTGGCCTTCACTTTTCAGAGATGCTAGGATCTTCGTTGCAGCTTGTGACAGGTGTCAGCGCACCGGGAACATCTCCAAGAGGAATGAAATGCCTCTCCACTCTATTCTAGAGGTAGACATCTTTGATGTCTGGGGCATTGACTTCATGGGACCGTTTCCACCCTCTTGTGGGAACGAGTACATCCTGGTGGCTGTTGACTACGTCTCCAAGTGGGTGGAGGCAGTGGCGTGCAAGAATGCGGACTCCAATGCAGTGAAAAGACTGTTCACTGACATCATCTTCCCTCGCTTTGGAGTTCCAAGAGCCGTCATCAGTGATGGTGGCAAGCACTTCATCAACCGCCAGTTCGACAATCTCCTAAGTCGCCATGGAGTCACTCACAAGGTGACCACTTCCTACCATCCTCAAGCCAACGGTCAAGCCGAGATTTCCAACAGGGAGATCAAGTCTATCCTGGAAAAGACCGTGGCTCGAACGAGAAAGGATTGGTCGTTCAAGCTGAGTGACGCACTTTGGGCCTACCGTACAGCCTTCAAAACTCCGATTGGGATGAGCCCTTTCAAACTGGTGTACGGAAAGTCCTGCCACTTGCCCGTGGAAATTGAGCACAAGGCATACTGGGCCACACGGGCCATCAACATGGACTTGCTCTCAGCTGGAGAGAAATGCATCCTTGACTTGCATGAGTTAGAGGAGATGCGTCTCAATGCCTACGAGAACGCGAGAATCTACAAGGAAAGGACCAAACAGGTTCACGACAAGCGCATCATGCCTCGTGAGTTCCACGAGGGAGATCTGGTCCTCTTGTTCAATTCTCGACTTAGGCTCTTTCCAGGAAAGCTGAAGTCCAGGTGGTCCGGTCCATTCCGGGTGAGGGCAGTGTTCCCATTTGGCGCCGTGGAATTGGAAAGCAAGGAGGGGCAGACTTTCAAAGTCAATGGTCAGCGTCTCAAGCACTACATTGCTGACCATCCCCAAGAATTGCGAGTGAGCTTGGATCTCTCCGATCCATCTCAAACCAAAGCCTGAAGAGAGAAGGTCGAGCTCGAGACCTAAAACGAGCGCTCCTTGGGAGGCAGCCCAAGCCATTTTTACCTGTTTTGCATCTTAGGAACAGATAGACATGCATTAATTCTTCTGCATTGCATCACGAGCGGCTTGAGAAGTCACGAGAAAGAGAAACCAAAAAATTTGAGGTTGGTTCGGCTAGGCCATACCACATTGGTACGGCCTGAAAATTGAAGGGTTGGTACGGCCCGTACCAATTTGGTACGGCCAGGCCGTATCTTGGTCAGAAACGCGAACCGATGCCATAACTGCCGCCTTTTTCTTTTTAAACCCCCGAACCCGCACCCCTTCCCTTCCTCTTTCTTCCCAGCCGTACCTCTCTCCTTCTCTCTTCTCTCTCTTCTCTCCCTCTCCATTTTCTCTCCCTCTCCACTCCATCTACCTCTCCTTCCACCCTAACTGAGCACAAGAAGCACAGGGGCACCGGAGATCAGCGCACCACCAGCACCTCTTCGGTCCGACCCGCACACCTCTTTGGTCCGACCCGCACACCTCTTCGGTCCGACCCGCACCTCCTTGCTCTCGGTTAGTGCATCTTCTTCAATTTTCTTTGTTTTCACCCATTTTTCGTGCATCCCTCTCTTCTTCTCTCGGTTCCACCCTTGATCTGTCAAACCCTAGCTTGGTACGGCCCACACGTACCAAGTAGGTCCGGCCCGTACCGACCTCTCTGAATTGACACCAAACTGGTACCAGTTGGTCCGGCCCTTACCAGCCAACACCAAAACCCCAAGTTAGGTACGGCCCGTACCAACCCGTGCGGCTAGGCCGTACCTACATAGGTCAGGCCAGGCCGTACCAACTTGGTCAGACCAGGCCGTACCTACCCAGTCCCACCCTTACCACCCAACGTCACGAACGTCTGCACGCGATGAGTCGACATTCCTCTCGCGCCTCCGCACCCTCTGACGACACCATCCCTTCCATCACTGGCCGGCCAGACGACGTCCCTCCTACCGCCGCCCCCACGTCATCTCATCACTCCCACCGGAGTGCGTCCAGGAGTGGCTCGAGCGCTTCTCGCCACTCCAGGGAGAGTGCAGCCAGGTCTGGCTCTCGCCAGAGTTCTTCACTTCGGGACGCGATGGAGCCCATCTACTACGAGGGTGAGACCACCTCCAGTGGCCATCAGTCCGTCTACCGGAGCCCACAGCAGAGCCCCTCCTACCATCCATCTGCCGACCAGGACCAGGGCTCTGACGAGGCCTCTGACCAGGCCTCCGATCACAGCTCCGATCACAGCTCCGACCACGCCTCTGACTCCATGGGCTCCGATACAGCCCTCTCTGATGCCACCCAACGTGCCGACGCATACGCCGAGCGGTACTTCCTCATTTCGACCCGTCGGCAGCTCAAGAACTTCGAAACCTTGCTGACGAAGACGATCAACAATACGAGGATTGTTGACTTCTCTGCTCTTCAGACACTGGGACTGGAGGATGAGTTCCGCCGCATCACCACCCGGGTCGGGATCACTCCAGCCTTTTGGGAGATCGCCCAGAGGGGATACAAGAAGCTCACCATGGAGTTTCTTTCCTCTCTGGAGCTCAAGTACTCGCGGAACGACAACCCGTTCATCAGGTTCCGCATGCTGAGTGAGACCCACCGAGTATGGCTGTCTGACTTGAGGGAGTGGTTTGGCTTTGAGCCGAACCCGACTACTGATTCCCTCTCTTTCTCTGGGGAGTTGACGCGCGACACCTTCTGGCAGCTGATCTCTGGCGCCCCAGCCGGGTCAGCTTTCAACAAGGAGTACAAGCAGCTCAATGTCCCACATCCAGTCATCCGGGTCCTGCTGCGTATCCTCGGTTGCACCATCTTTGCGCGTGGCGAGACGTTCGCCCGCGCCAATGTTGAGGATCTGCAGCTGGTGGATCATATGCTGCGCCCTGACAGCACTCTCGAGCGGCCCGATCTGATGCTCGCCATGATCCACCACTGGATCGACATCCAGAGGCAGCCCAAGCCGGGTGGCACTGTCTACATCTCTGCCTACGTCACTCTGATCGCCGAGCGCTTACACCTCCAGATTATCGGCGACGAGGAGTGCAGGAGCTCCCGATCTCTCTCTCTCTCTCAGTTCTGCACCTACAAGTTCATCGAGTCAGCAGCAGGACGCGATGGGCGGGGTGCTTGGGCTTGGCGCATGCCTGACCAGCATACCAGATATGTCATGCCTTTCCCGGTCACTCTCTCCTTCACTGACCGGAGCACTTGGTTTTTCCGCCGTCCGCCCCGCGTGCAGCCTGCCCCTGTAGCCCCACCTCCACCTCCTCCACCACCACCGCAGGGCGATGAGGACATGATCGATGCCACCACCTCTCCAGTCCAGGCTCCGTTTGAGCCGCTGCATCCTCTCTCTCCTCATGTGCCACCTTTCCCCAGCCCGGCTCCCCCCTTCTTCGAGCAGGTACATCCTTCACCCTTTGGTGCAGGTACCTCATTCTATGGAGCTGGCCCATCCACCTCCGCCTACGCTGCTGGCCCATCCACCTCCGCCTACGCTGCCGGCCCCTCCACCTCCTACAGTAGACCTGTGTACCCCCCTCCTCTCTCTGAGCCCACCATCCAGGATGTCTACCACCTGATGTACGGCATGCGTCAGGAGCAGGGTGTTGCACTCTATGAGCAGGGTGCTGCCATTCGTGAGCAGGGCGCCATACTCCATGATCTCCAGCAGCGCGTGACTGGGATAGAGGAGCGGTTTAGCGACTGGCTCTGGTACGACCACCCTGAGGACTGATCAGGTTCGCTCTCTTTTCCCCGAGCTTCTTTTATCTCTTTTATCTTATTGTCTTGACGCATTGAGGACAATGCTCAGGCTAAGCTTGGGGGGATTGCATTTGCATTTAGGTCATATTTACTTTATCGTTATTTTTCTTACATTTTTTCGTATTTTCGTGCATTGTTAGGTGAAAATTTGCGTGCATTGCTAGAATTGAGAATAACTTTGAAACAATTTGGTTGTGATTAGGATAGACCTGAGTGAATTGGAACTAACCCATGATTGGTTATTGAACTACTTAGGTTGAGATGTTTTTAATAATGGAAAAGATGAAACAAACTTAGAATTGAATCGAACGAGATTATTCGAAAAAACTGAACTGTGCCTTTAGGAATTGAGATTTTCAAATTAAGAAAGTTTGGAATATCCATTGGTATGAATGAATACCAATGGATGTGTGTATTCATGGTGTGAGCAAACCAAAAAAAGAAAAGAAAAAGAAAAAAATAAAAAAGAATGAGAAAAAGAAAAAGAGAAAACAAAAGAGAAAAGATGGAGAAAATAAGAGTACTGGCAATAAGCCTCGAATGGGCGCCTTTGAGCTCGTCTCCCAATTAGAAATAAAGAAAGAAAATTTTGCTCATACCAACACACTTCGTTCGCAACTTTCTTACCCTTAAGCTTGATTCAAGCTTGGGGGAGGGCAAATGCAAAGAAAAATCACTTTGAATAAAAGCAATAATTCGGAAAAAGAATGAAATTGATTCGATCAAACCTAGGTAATTAGTCTTTCCATTGTTAGAAGCATCTCAAAATAAGAAGTTCAATTGACTAATTGTTGGAGTGAATCAAGGTTTACAAAGGAATGTTTGAATTACAACCGAATCGATTCTAGAAATTCTTGACTATAGCACACTCACGTAGGTTTTCACATTTAGACTTGTATCTGCATTTAGATTTAGTTTTCCAGCACTTTCACCCGAGTTTGAAACTTTTTGCTTGAGGACAAGCAAAGGTTCAGCTTGGGGGAATTTGATACCTCGCATATTTAGTATATTTTAGGCCTGTTTTAGTACCAGATTCGTGCCATAATTCACCAGAATCATGTGCATCTCATTGTTATATCTTTAGAATTTGGTATTGCTGAGTGTTTGTTTGTTTTCTGCAGGTTTGGAGCAAAACACACGAAGAAATGGCGATTCACATGATGAGGTACGGCCCTTACCAGGCTTGGTACGGGTCGGACCTTACTTAGCCATTTTCAGCTCTTCACGCCTGGTACGGCCAGGCCGTACCAAATTGGTACGGGCCGTACATGAAGGCGGCCTGACAGATTCAAATTTTGGCAGAGGCTATTTAAAGCGGGGAACTCTCCAAATTTCACATCAATTCCATTCCAGATCGATTTGAGAGCACAGTAAGAGAGAGAAAGAGAGCTAAGGAGCTAGGAGCAAGAAGGAAGGAAGAGGAAAGAGGCGAAACTCGACGGATCTAGCTTCCTCCTCTCGATCCCTTCGATCCATGGCTATCTCTCTCCCTTTTATTGTATTTTTAGATATTATCATGTGCTGTGAGTAGTTCTTTTAGTTTCTAGGGTTAGAGATTGATTCTTGATTTGTTTTGACTTTCTTTGACTTGTACTTTGTATGAACTCTTTAGTTTGATTGATTGTGATCTTATTTGCTATCTTTTGCTTTGCTTGCTGTGATTGTTGTATGATGTCCCTTTAGGTTTAGATCGAACCTATCAAGGTCATGTGATCATCTCAATCTCTCATCCAAATCAAATGCTTAGGGTAGAATAGTTCGAATTGAAGCCGAGAGGTTGAATTCTCCTCTAATCGACAGATTAGAGGGTGCCTTAGACCTCCAATCAACCAGCTAGGGTAGATCTGTACCAATACACGAGAGTTGAGGTGTAGAAATCCCTAAAAGGCAATCAATTGCATTCCAACCTAGATCTTGATCTAACAAACGATGGTTGAGGGTTAGGAACCTTAGGTATGGTCAATTGAACCTTTCTAAAGAGTTTAGCACAAGGTACCAGCAAGGAAATGCATTCACTCGAACTGGTAGGTTCTGTTCTGGGAAGCCAGTACGGGTCTTACCAGGGTGGTACGGCCTTGCCTTACCAAGTGAAGTACGGCCTAGCCGTACCAACTTGGTACGGGCCGTACCACTAGAGGCAGTTCAGAGATGAAGTCTGAAACCCTGGAAACGCCTTTTATCCATAATCAAAACACAATTTACATTTCTTCTAGCATTTTATTACATTGTTTGAATTGTTTGATCTGACCCTTTAGGAAATTAAACACCAAACCAAACATTTTTCACTTCTAGTTTTTGATTGAGTTTGATAGAATCTAACCTCGCAATTAACCGTCCCTGTGGATCGATACCCGATTATACTACTCGATAGGGGTTGTGCACTTGCGACCCTTACTCGTGAAGTGTAAACGCGGTTTTAAAAGGTACGCCCTCAAGCGTACCGAAACTTGTGTTGCGTTTCTGCGCGAACATGGTGCCCAAGAAGGGAGGCACGACAGTGGTGAGAAATGAGAAGGATGAGCTAGTCCCTACTCGTGTGGTATCTGGGTACCGCATGTGTATTGACTACAGGAAGCTCAACGCTGCTACGCGCAAGGATCACTTCCCACTGCCGTTTGTCGACCAACTCCTTGAAAGGCTGGCGACTCATTCTCATTTTTGCTACCTTGACGGGTATTCAGGATTCTTTCAGATCCCCATTCACCCGAACGACCAAGACAAGACCACTTTCACATGTCCCTACGGTACATTCGCATACCGTAGGATGCCATTCGGTCTCTGCAATGCACCTGCCACCTTCCAAAGAGCCATGATGGCTATCTTCTCAGATTTCGTCGAGAAAGAGGTTGAGGTCTTCATGGACGACTTCTCTGTCTATGGGACCAGCTTTGACTCATGTCTAGCCAACCTCTGCAAAATCTTGGAGAAGTGTGAAGCCTGAACTGGGAGAAATGTCACTTCATGGTCCAAGAGGGAGTTGTCCTTGGACATGTGGTGACCTCCAAAGGAATTGAGGTTGACAAAGCCAAGGTGGAGGTGATCGAGAAGCTGGAGATCCCAACAAATGTCAAAGCTGTGCGAAGCTTTCTGGGACACGCTGGCTTCTACCGCCGATTCATCAAGGACTTCTCGAAAATCGCGAAACCATTGACCAACCTGCTCATCAAGGACTCTGATTTCATCTTCACGCAGGAATGTGTCGATTCGTTTTGCCGATTGAAAGAAGCCCTTGTCTCAGCACCCATCCTGCAGCCTCCAGACTGGACCTTGCCATTCGAGTTGATGTGCGATGCGAGTGATTACGCTGTGGGAGCGGTTCTTGGGCAGCGGAAGGAGAACAAGCCATGTACTATCTACTACGCTAGCAAGGTGCTAGACCCTGCCCAGATGAACTACACAACAACCGAAAAGGAGCTTTTGGCTGTTGTGTTCGCTCTCGACAAGTTTAGATCCTATCTGGTTGGTTCCAAGATAGTGATCTACACTGACCACGCCGCACTCAAGTATCTGTTGAGCAAGCAGGATGCCAAACCTCGCTTGATTAGGTGGATTCTCCTCCTGCAGGAGTTTGACATCGAAATCAGGGACAAGAAAGGAGTCGAAAACACCGTGGCTGACCATCTGTCCCGGCTTCGCTGGGAAGGTGAGGGCTCTGGTAGCCTGCCAATTGATGACTCGTTCCCTGATGACCAATTCCATTCGATTTCTGCCATGGAGGAGATCCACTCGGTTGGTACACCGATGCACGCGACTCATGCGGTGCAAGATCGGACGTTCCATGCAACTGACCGAGTGAACACCAAGTCAGCGCCCTGGTATGCAGACATTGCGAACTTTCTCGCCTCAGGAGTACTTCCTCCTACCATGTCATACCAGCAGAAGAAGAAGCTGCGATCGGACGCCAAGTTCTACTTCTGGGACGACCCCTACCTCTTCAAGACTGGCGTTGATGGCATCTACAGACGTTGTGTGCCATACGACGAGACGCGCTCCATTCTTGAGCACTGCCACTCCTCAGCCTACGGAGGACACGCTTCATTCTCCAAGACTGCTTCAAAGGTCCTGCAATCCGGCTTCTTCTGGCCTTCACTTTTCAGAGATGCTAGGACCTTCGTCGCAGCTTGTGACAAGTGTCAGCGCACCGGGAACATCTCCAAGAGGAATGAAATGCCTCTCCACTCTATTCTAGAGGTAGACATCTTTGATGTCTGGGGCATTGATTTCATGGGACCGTTTCCACCCTCGTGTGGGAACGAGTACATCCTGGTGGCAGTTGACTACGTCTCCAAGTGGGTGGAGGCAGTAGCGTGCAAAAATGCGGACTCCAACGCAGTGAAAAGATTGTTCACTGACACCATCTTCCCTCGCTTTGGAGTTCCGAGAGCCGTCATCAGCGATGGTGGCAAGCACTTCATCAACCGCCAGTTCGACAATCTCCTAAGTCGCCATGGAGTCACTCACAAGGTGACCACTTCCTACCATCCTCAAGCCAACGGTCAAGCTGAGATTTCCAACAGGGAGATCAAGTCTATCCTGGAAAAGACCGTGGCTCGAACGAGAAAGGATTGGTCGCTCAAGCTGAGTGACGCACTTTGGGCCTACCGTACAGCCTTCAAAACTCCGATTGGGATGAGCCCTTTCAAACTGGTGTACGGAAAGTCCTGCCACTTGCCCGTGGAAATTGAGCACAAGGCATACTGGGCCACACGGGCCATCAACATGGACTTGCTCTCAGCTGGAGAGAAACGCATCCTTGACTTGCATGAGCTAGAGGAGATGCGTCTCAATGCCTACGAGAACGCGAGAATCTACAAGGAAAGGACCAAACAGGTTCATGACAAGCGCATCATGCCTCGTGAGTTCCACGAGGGAGATCTGGTCCTCTTGTTCAATTCTCGACTTAGGCTCTTTCCAGGAAAGCTGAAGTCCAGGTGGTCCGGTCCATTCCGGGTGAGGGCAGTGTTCCCATTTGGCGCCGTGGAATTGGAAAGCAAGGAGGGGCAGACTTTCAAAGTCAATGGTCAGCGTCTCAAGCACTACATTGCTGACCATCCCCAAGAATTGCGAGTGCGCTTGGATCTCTCCGATCCATCTCAAACCAAAGCCTGAAAAGAGAAGGTCGAGCTCGAGACCTAAAACGAGCGCTCCTTGGGAGGCAGCCCAAGCCATTTTTACCTGTTTTGCATTTTAGGAACAGATAGACATGCATTCATTCTTCTGCATTGCATCACGAGCGGCTTGAGAAGTCACGAGAAAGAGAAACGAAAATTTTTGAGGTTGGTACGGCTTGGTCATACCACATTGGTACGGCCTGAAAATTGAATGGTTGGTACGGCCCGTACCAAGTTGGTACGGCCCGTACCAAGTTGGTACGGCCAGGCCGTACCTAGGTCAGAATCGCGAACCGACGCCTTCCCTTCCGCCTTTTTCCCATTTAAACCCCCCCTCATGTGCCACCTTTCCCCAGCCAGGCTCCCCCCTTCTTCGAGCAGGTACATCCTTCACCCTTTGGTGCAGGTACCTCATTCTATAGAGCTGGCCCATCCACCTCCGCCTACGATGCTGGCCCTTCCACCTCCGCCTACGCTGCCGGCCCCTCCACCTCCTTCAGTAGACCTGTGTACCCCCCTCCTCTCTCTGAGCCCACCATCCAGGATGTCTACCACCTGATGTACGGCATGCGTCAGGATCAGGGTGTTGCACTCTATGAGCAGGGTGCTGCCATTCGTGAGCAGGGCGCCATACTCCATGATCTCCAGCAGCGCGTGACTGGGATAGAGGAGCGGTTTAGCGACTGGCTCTGGTACGACCACCCTGTGGACTGATCAGGTTCGCTCTCTTTTCCCCGAGCTTCTTTTATCTCTTTTATCTCATAGTCTTGCAGTATTGAGGACAATGCTCAGGCTAAGCTTGGGGGGATGACATTTGCATTTAGGTCATATTTACTTTACCGTTATTTTTCTTACATTTTTTCGTATTTTCGTGCATTGTTAGGTGAAGATTTGCGTGAATTGCTAGAATTGAGAATAACTTTGAAACAATTTGGTTGTGATTAGGATAGACCTGAGTGAATTGGAACTAACCCATGATTGGTTATTGAACTACTTAGGTTGAGATGTTTTTAATAATGGAAAAGATGAAACAAACTTAGAATTGAATCGAACGAGATTATTCGAAAAAACTGAACTGTGCCTTTAGGAATTGGGATTTTCAAATTAAGAAAGTTTGGAATATCCATTGGTATGAATGAATACCAATAGATGTGTGTATTCATGGTATGAGCAAACCAAAAAGAAAAGAAAAAAAAAAGAAAAAAAGAAATGAAAAAGATGAAGAACATAAGAGTACTGGCAATAAGCCTCGAATGGGCGCCTTTGAGCTCGTCTCCCAATTAGAAATAAAGAAAGAAAATTTTGCTCATACCAACACACTTCGTTCGCAACTTTCTTACCCTTAAGCTTGATTCAAGCTTGGGGGAGGGAAAATGAAAAGAAAAATCACCTTGAATAAAAGCACTGATTCGGAAAAAGAATGAAATTGTTTCGATCAAACCTAGGTAATTAGTCTTTCCATTGTTAGAAGCATCTCAAAATAAGAAGTTCAATTGACCAATTGGTGGAGTGAATCAAGGTTTATAAAGGGATATTTGAATTACAACCGAATCGATTCTAGAAATTCTTGACTATAGCAGACTCACGTAGGTTTTCACATTTAGACTTGTATCTGCATTTAGATTTAGTTGTCCAGCACTTTTACCCGAGTTTGAAACTTTTTGCTTGAGGACAAGCAAAGGTTCAGCTTGGGGGAATTTGATACCTCGCATATTTAGTCTATTTTAGGCCTGTTTTAGTACCAGATTCGTGCCATGATTCACCAGAATCATGTGCATTTCATCGATATATCTTTAGAATTTGGTACTACTGAGTGTTTGTTTGTTTTCTGCAGGTTTGGAGCAAAACACACGAAGAAACGGCGATTCAGATGATGAGGTACGACCCTTACCAGGCTTGGTACGGGTCTTACCAGACTTAGCCATTTTTCAGCTCTTCACGCCTGGTACGGCCAGGCCGTACCACTTTGGTACGGGCCGTACATAAAGGCGGCCTGACAGATTCAAATTTTGGCAGAGGCTATTTAAAGCGGGGAACTCTCCAATTTCGAGAGACATTCCATTCCAGATCTATTTGAGAGCACAGTAAGAGAGAGAAAGAGAGCTAAGGAGCTGAGAGCAAGAAGGAAGGAAGAGGAAGAGGCGAAACTCGACGGATCTAGCTTCCTCCTCTCGATCCCTTCGATCCATGGCTATCTCTATCACTCTTATTGTATTTTTAGATCAGATTATGTGCTGTGAGTAGTTATTTTAGTTTCTAGGGTTTAGAGATGGATTCTTGATTTGTTTTGACTTTCTTTGACTTGTATCTTGTATGAACTCTTTAGTTTGATTGATTGTGATTTACTTTGATATCTTTTGCTTTGCTTGCTGTGATTGTTGTATGATGTGCCTCTAGGTTTAGATCGAACCTATCAAGGTCGTGTGATCATCTCAATCTCTCATCCAAATCAAATGCTTAGGGTAGAATAGTTCGAATTGAAGCCGAGAGGTTGAATTCTCCTCTAATCGACAGATTAGAGGGTGCCTTAGACCTCCAATCAACCAGCTAGGGTAGATCTGTACCAACACACGAGAGTTGAGGTGTAGAAATCCCTAAAAGGCAATCAATTGCATTCCAACCTAGATCTTGATCCAACAAACGATGATTGAGGGTTAGGAACCTTAGGTATGGTCAATTGAACCTTTCTAAAGAGTTTAGCACAAGGTACCAGCAAGGAAATGCATTCACTCGAACTGGTAGGTTCTGTTCTGGGAAGCCAGTACGGGTCTTACCAGAGTGGTACGGCCTTGCCTTACCAAGTGAGGTACGGCCTAGCCGTACCAACTTGGTACGGGCCGTACCACTAGAGGCAGATCACAGATGAAGTCTGAAATCCTGGAAACGCCTTTTATCCATAATCAAAACACAATTTACATTTCTTCTAGCATTTTATTACATCTTCTTGAATTGTTTGATCTGACCCTTTAGGAAATTAAACACCAAACCAAACCTTTTTCACTTCTAGTTTTTGATTGAGTTTGATAGAATCTAACCTCGCAATTAACCGTTCCTGTGGATCGATACCCGAATATACTACACGATAGGGGTTGTGCACTTGCATCCCTTACTCGTGGAGTGTAAACGCGGTTTTAAAAGGTACGCCCTCAAGCGTACCGAAACTTGCGTTGCGCTTCTGCGCGAACAATGCCCTACGAGATGGTCTACCAGGTGGCTCTGGTTGCTCACTAGATGGGCCGGCCTGGGCTCCAGATGGCCCTGCTTGGCTTGTAGATGCTCTTGTTGTGCGTCTAGTAGTGGACCTCCTCGGTTGGACAGATGGCTCCCATTGCACCCCAACCGCCTCTCCTCCTATGGCAACCCCTCTCCTATTGCTTCGGCATACATAGCAGTTGCATCTAAACGGCTCGTAGCTATGCTACGCCGTGACCCTCCGGACCCACTTCCCGACGCCATTACTCGCTCATTTTCTGCTGCATTTGCTGCGTTTCTTGCCTCTGCATTTGCATGTGTTACTTAGTAAGTTGGTATAAATTGAAAAGAAAAATAATTTGGATGAATGTTACATACCTCTTCATTGCCTATCGGAAGTGGAACGGCGAGCCTGATGCCCCTTTCGTCTACCTTCCATTTCATCCATCGTCATTACACGACGGGTGTGTTTTCGCCTCCCCTTCCTAATCCAACCACTACTCGGAAGGATTCTGTCTCCAGGATTAGGAGGCCAGTCTCCCATATTGCCAATTGGATTGAACACATGGTTCCAAGTACTCACAAGATAGGGTGTTTTATACCAGTCTGCAACAAAGTCGTCCTCTTGCCAGTTTCGGTCACGGCAAAGAGCTAAGACATGAGCGCACGGAATAGAAGTTAATTGGATACCTCTGCAAGTGCATTCCATTTGTCTGTCGGGACCGCGCGTCACAATATACATGAACTCCCTGTGAGTGGGTTCCATGTTGCCCATGTAGCTACGGGTGCAAGGAACGTACTCATTTGGGGATGAAACTTGGTACTGACCTTGGCCCTGCTGTAACGCACCAACCGCATTTTTCCAGCTTTCTCCCAACGTTTTCTGATCTTTTGTAAAACCCGGTCAGACAGAACCTGTCCCTTGTCTTGTAATTCCATTGCTCGCTGACGCCATTGAACAAACCATCTATTGCACGTGTAGAACGTATCCTTCACTATGGCACAAACAGGCAATCTACGACTCGTTCGGAAGACATTGTTGAGCGACTCGGAGCCGTTTGTTGTCATGATACCAAACCGGTATCCTCCGTCACAGGTTTGGAAAATTTTCTCATAATTGGACGGCTCCATCACATCATTAGAACGTACTTTGCCCACTCTCTTTAAATATGCATTACACTGCGGATTTAGCTGCACAAAAACAAAGGGGTGTTATTTCATTTTCATAAAATTCTTATAAGATAATTAAACGAAATGTTATAAGTTAGACATACATGAGCAAACTCTTCGAACATCTCTTTCAATCTTCTCGGCTTCTTCCTCTTTGCTCCTTCCCTGAACCTCCATCCGTACCATATGTCTCCTCCACAGTTCTTGACCAGGTTGTCAGCAACATGCTGCATACAATACCTGTGCACAAAAAGCTCGGGAGGCCATCCTTATTCAGCTGTCAGTGCAGCTTTGATCCCCTTGTGCTGGTCCGATATGACACATACAAATTTACAGGGGCCGAGCACTTCATTCCTCAACCACTGCAAGAAAAACCCCCAATTCTCAGTATCCTCCTGCCGTACAATTGCAAATGCAATAGGCAACAATTGGTTCTCGGCATCGTAGCCGCAAGCTATCAAAAGCCTCCCCTCATATCGCCCAGACAAGAAGCAGGCATCGATGCTGATCACTGGTCTCAGGTACTGGAATGCCGCAATGCATGGACCAAACGCCCAGGCTACGGCTCTGAACTGGGCAACACCTGACATGATTAGTCCTGTTTCCTTATTCCGTACCGGGCTGGTCAGAAATTGGTGGGTCGAGCCGGGATTGTTGTGGCAAATTGCAAGCAGCAGTGGTCTCAGTAAGCTGTACGAAATCTCCCAACTCCCAAATTGTCGGGCTATTGCCAGCTCACGGCCCCTCCACAGTCGGTTGTATTTAGGTGTCACATTGTCATACACAGACAAAACAATGTCTGCCACCGTCTGAATGCTCATACACGGGTCCTTTTTAATGGCGTTCTCAATGACATCGGCAATGAGTGCTGCTGTCAGACATTCGTGGTCGTCCCTCGTATTGTCAGTCCTACATGTGTGAGGCCTGTCTTGCTTAGTTATAACCCATACGTCTCCACATCCCGTCGGCTTTGCCCTAAGCTCGTAACGGCAATTCTTGTCCTTGCACAGCAGAGTAACCCGATCCCTGTCACTTTTCCAAGATCTGAACTCTTGATTCTTTTTTATATGGTGCTCTCTGATCTTCTTCATTAGGTCTTCTTTGCTATTAAAATATTGATTTGCAGTCAGCTCACCTTTGTACTCAACCGTTGCCCATAATAACCAATATCTTCTTCTCTAAACTCAGAAACATCATTGAGGTCTGGGAACGGGTGCGTATCAGTCCGTCCACTAAGGGGCCCCCCCTCAGCAGTATGCCTTTCAGCTGTTTCAACCGGCCCGTCTTCGTCGCAACCTTCCATGTGATCTGAATCCCCCCACATGTCTCCCTCAAATTCATCCCCGCTCCCCAGATCGTCCTCCGGTTCTTCATTAATATCTTCAAAGTCCGGGCAGCTTGCATCGTCTACTGGTGCAGGTCTGGGGTAAGGTGATACTGGAGGTAATGGTAAATGAGTGGCATTTACGGATCTAGGTGGGGTTGAAACTGAGTGTCTTGGTCTGCCTCGATTGTGTCTAGGTGGGGATGCAACTGAGTGTCTTCGTTGAGGTGCTGGTGGAGTGACGTAGTTGTAGGGTTCTGGGTCAGGTTCGTTGAGGAGTAAGGTGGAGTCACGTCTGTAGGTTTCTGGTTGTGGGTTATAATGTGGTGCCGCTGATCCAGAGCCCGAACTTCCAACCCCGGGCTCTACTGGAACTCTTCTAGCAAATATTTCTATTAGAAAATTCCCTTCGGACCTCAAATAACCAAACATGCCTCTCCACGTACTCTCATCTACCAGTTTAGCAACCATAAATTTTCCGCTTGAGGGATGGCAATATCGGGTTGCCAATTCTAGGTCCCACCTTTCTGGATTGTAACCGGTGTGTGTGTAAACTATGGATTTCAGGTCTAAAAGTGAGATGTCATCTGGAATCATTAATGAATGAGCTGCATCTTTGTTGTAATACGCCCCTTGTGCACTATTAAGCATCTTCCCACCATAGTGTAATGAAATAAAGGCCATGGTAAACAAACTACATTTTATAAAATGGTAAACAATTGTCAGGTAACTACATAGTAAACAATTGACTGGTTACTACTTCTTTTTGGGTTTAGGGTTTAGGGTTTAGGGTTTACGGTTATAGGGTTATAGGGTTTAGGGTTTAGGGTTTAGGGTTTAGGGTTGTAGGGTTGTAGGGTTGTAGGGTTTAGGGTTTAGGGTTTAGGGTTATAGGGTTATAGGGTTTTAGGGTTTTAGGGTTATAGGGTTATAGGGTTATAGGGTTATAGGGTTTAGGGTTTAGGGTTTAGGGTTATAGGGTTATAGGGTTATATGGTTTAGGGTTTAGGGTTTAGGGTTATAGGGTTATAGGGTTTAGGGTTTATTATTAATTTTTTTATAATATAATTAATTATTATATAAAATAAAACATAATAATAAAAAATAAAAAATAAAAAAATTTACCTCAACAGTGATTAGCGAGTTGCCTCGGGCTGTGTGCTCTTCAGCTGAAGGAATGGGTGCTCTTTTATAGAGTTTTTGCGTTTTAAAAAAAAAAAAAGATAGCAAACCGGCCAGAAAATTGCCGGCTTAGGGAGGGATCAAGCCGGCCATTTTCTGGCCGGCTTGGGTATTTTTAGCAAAAGTTTCGGAATGTGGACATAATTAATAATTTATATTAAACTTTGGATATTAATAAAAAGGGGGAATCGGTTATATACCCATCAAAAGTTTAGAATTTGAATATTTACCCATATTGTATTAGAAATTTGGGCCTAATTTAAAGATTTGATGGGCAAATATCCAAATTCTAAATTTTTGATGGGTATATAACCGATTCTTCCTAATAAAAATGTCGGCTGATAATTCCACTGATACACCCGTTATTGTGGATAATTTCGACTAATAAATTGACAGATTACAGTCAACCAAAAAAATAAAATCAAAATAGAAAAGCAGTTTCAGAGGATTGTCAGAGACAGAGATGGCTTCGGCATTGGTGAGAGGGGCGCGGCGGCTCCCGTCGGCGATGTGTCGGGGATTCTCGAAGGTGGCCTCCGGAGACGACATCGTAGCGGCTGCTCCCGGCGTTGCGCTCCAGAAAGCTCGCACCTGGGACGAAGGCGTTGCCTCAAATTTCTCCACTACTCCTGTCAAAGATCTCTTTCAGGTCTCTCTTTTCTGTCTCTCTCAGCTCAGGCACATTCTAGGAGGTCATATTATAGCCTTTGCTTCAAAATTAAGTCCGTTACTCAGTTTTTTGTCGATATAATGCGCAGTCCTTTTAGTCACTTAGATCTATTTGCTCTGAAATTTGATTAGTTTCCAGTAGAATTTGGCGACTTTTTTGGTTAAATATTATAAAAACCTCTATCAATCATGTGCTTAAAAGGATATCTTATAGCCAGGGGCGGATCGAGGATTTTCGTCAGGGGGCAAAAAATTATCGAATCGGGTTTAAATACCTAATCGGGTTTAAATCCATTAACTAATTTGGTACTCGATAAAAAACAATGCTTTAACTTATGCTTTTCAATGTTTTTGACTGACTTATAATTCTAATTACCAATTAAAATTCAACAAATTTATTTTAATTTTAACCCTAAATTTAACCCGATGTACAAATCAAACATCCAGAGGGGGGCAAAAAAAATTCCAGGTGGGGACAAAGTCGATCGGAACCGATAAATCTCCACTAAAACTCAAAATCCAGGGGGGACCCCTGGAACCACCTGGGTCCGCCCCTGCTTATAGCTATTTTTGTGTACACATGTTTGAAGTGTGGTGCTGGATGCTGAAATTTGGTCAATTAAAATATCCAAAAGTGTTGGAGATATCCCTGTTTCAAATTGGTAAGGGCAAAATATCTTCTTCTTTTTTCCCCAAGAGTAAAACGTCACGAAGCAACATATGAGAAACATATTAAATGAAGTACATGACTAGTTTTGTACTGAAATTCGCTTCTTGAGGAGCATCTAATCCCTCAAATTATTGCCTTTTCAGGGGAGGAAAGTGGTCATCTTTGGTTTACCGGTAAGTTTTTTAGTTCAATTAATCTTCTTTATATATATCTTGAATTATGAGAATTGGCATGTACGCATGGTTTCACTGTCATCAGCCTCAATCAAACACCATCAGTTCTGAATAATCAACTGAAATGAAGTACAAGAAATTTTCTGAGAAAAATCCAATTAGTCTTCTTTGGTATGTTCTTGAACTAGAAATTTAGAACTGGGAAGTACTGGTACTAAACCAAAGGTTCTTTTTCTTTTCTGGAAATTAGTATCACTGTGTAAGACTGGTTAAGGGACCCCTACCTTCAGCCTCAATCAAATATTGTCAATCCTGAATATTTAACTGAAATGAGGCACTAAAGAATTTCTGCAACGAGAAATGAGTCATATGGCATCAAAGACAATGAGATATTTACTAAGTTTCTAGGCAAATACTGGCCACACATCCTATGTTTTGTAAGGTATATAGGAATGTATCTCATTTTGCATTGTTAAGTTGAAGGATTAGGATGCATTGGCAATGGACTTTGAGAATTATCAGAACTGAAGTTTAAATTTGAAACCCAACATCTTGGACACAATCTAGATGATATATTATGCATACAAACATGGCGATAGTTGAATATTTGATGCATCTTTGGCTGTTTTTATCGAACTATTTGAAAATTTCAACAGTCTTGAATTTAATGACCTTTGATGCTTTAGAGATTGCATGAATTTTGATTTACTGTTAATATTATCAAGTGATCCTATTGTAATTTAATGTTTAAACTCTCTGCATGACCTCTCCCCAGGGGTAAAATGTATAACATACTAGGGGAACAATTTGGGTCCGATGGGTTCTGCGTCTGTCCGATCCGCTTTAGGATCCGTGCGCTAGATCCGCACGAATATTAAAGTGGATGTGCACGAATATTGAAGCGGTGGGCATGGATCCTAAACCGCATCGGATGGATGCAAAATCCATTTGTCTCGAATTTGAGTCTGATGGGTGTCGGACCCGAATTGTTCCCAACATACTAGATATCAGATGCTGCCTGACATGTATTGTCTTCACATTTGTTTCTCTACTTTGGTTGTGGTATAATGCAAAATCGTTGTACCAGGGGGCTTACACAGGAGTTTGTTCAGCACAGCATGTGCCAAGCTACAAGAAGAACATTGATAAGTTCAAAGCAAAGGGGATCGATTCTGTTATTTGCGTGGCTGTTAATGATCCTTATACCATGAATGCCTGGGCTGAGAAACTCGAGGCCAAAGATGTGGTGATATTTTTTTGCTGGAGTACTCTAATTATTTATGTATTTTGCTCATTTGCTGGGAACTAACACACGTGTCTTGAATGGAGAGCATATTCAACTAGGAGTTTTTGCAAATTACACCTTGTACTGCAATTTGAGGGTTTACAGCTAAGCATTAAACCAGAGTGATGGAAGGTGTTTGTTTTGTTAATATTTACAATTATGATCTCCTTCCAAATGAGTCCTCTTTCTTTGGGTGAAGTTAATGCAAACTAAATGTTTCCTAACTTTGATGAATGATCACGAAGCAAAAGTTTCCTCTTTTGTTGGGTCTTGTTGGTCCTTTCTGTTTGACATTACCTGTTTTGTAAGAGAACGTAATTCCCGTGGGCATGTTGAAGTGATTTTTGAGCATTCTCCATTGCATTCCGAAAACATTTCAAGGGAATATAATTAGCAGTTAGATTTTGGTTTTGGTAGAGATATGTTATGTATGTTTGGGATTCTATAATAATATGGGGTGTAATTTGCAACTTTCCTAATTTAACCACTGTGGTTAAGATGTAAATTTAGAAATTGGAATTCAGGAATTATGATGGCATACTTTTTTATTTGAAGGCTTTAAACAAATTACCAGTCTTTCAGTATTTGTTGCTTTCTTAGCATTCTAAACAGAAAAGCTGATACTTCCTTGCGCTGAATGCATCAATTTGGTCAGACGTACAACTGATGATTTCTTATTTGTTGTAGATTGAATTTTATGGGGATTTTGATGGGAAATTCCACAAGAGCCTGGAGCTGGATATTGATCTTTCTGCTGCTTTGCTTGGGCCCCGCTCTCATAGGTTGCTTCTCTTTCCATTTCTATATAATTAATTAGAAGTGGAAATGATTGTATGAACGAGAAAGGAGGTTCATTTGATAATGGGAAAAAAAAAAACAGACAGATACTGTGGGACGGGGGTTTCAAGAGGGGGGGTTGATGTATTCAAATGCATAATTTGGGAGCATCCTTGCTAAACCTGAGCTAAAATGGGTCCAGTGCTCTAGCACCTGTATCTGAATGTTTCTAACTGGGACATGATTGTGGTGGTTAGGGGTGTTCAAACGGTTGGTTCGGTTGAAACCGAATTAAAATAGGCAAACCAAAGTTTTATTCGGTTTTCAAAAATAGAACCGAACCGACCAAATTAAACTTTCCAACTGAATTACAACCGAACCGAACAAACCGAAATTTAATAGACTCAAGCAAGAAATACAAAAAATAAATTTGAACCACTTCCAAGTTTGATCTAACTCGAGTAGCAAAACCAGCAAGAAATTAGAATCACATAAATAACTCATCTAGTACATGCATTTTCCCTCTTTGCCTCGAACAATCTCAGCATTGATTTCCTCAAAAAGGCGGGGCTCAAAGACAAAACAGCTACAAAAAAACTACAAATCAGCCTTCAAGACCTTGGAATTTCTTGTTTTTCTCATGCATTGCACAAATCAGAAAAAAAACTACAAAAAAGAAGAAGAAAGAGAGTAGAGAAAGAAAAAAAAAGACAAATTTTTGAGAAAGAACTTTGGAATCGGGGGGGGGGGGGGGGTGGCAGAGGTAGTGAAAATGATGCTTTGTCGCTTCATTGAGTCTCTTCGTTGAGTGTAGGAAAGGGGTGG
The DNA here is from genome assembly GCA_028015225.1 of Carex myosuroides. Taxonomy (NCBI): domain Eukaryota; kingdom Viridiplantae; phylum Streptophyta; class Magnoliopsida; order Poales; family Cyperaceae; genus Carex; species Carex myosuroides. The sequence continues at coordinate 12,959,979 of CM051474.1, forward strand.
AGCGGAGATTCAAAACTTTGAGGCGGCGATAAAATTCAAGAAGAGAGAAAGGGGAAAAAAGGAAACGGGGAGTCAGGAAGCGTGGAAAATGAACCGAACCAAACAGCGTGGGATTATTCGGTAATTTCATTAAACGAATTCGGTCGGTTCGGTTCAACCGATTTTAAAATTCTCTAAACCGAACCAAATTACATAAACCGAATTATATCAAAAAATGAACCGAACCGATCCATTTAAACCGAAAAACCGAACCATTTAAACCGAACTTTCTCGGTTCGGTTTAAAACCAAATAAACCGGACTATTTGAACACCCCTAATTGCGGTAGCAAACTTGATTTCTATTACAAGAAACTGTCATAAATTGCAATTAAAATGGGGAAATAAGTATTCATAAGCAACTTGTAGGGACTAATTTATGGTAGCATACTATATGAAGGTGGTCAGCTTATGTGGATGATGGCAAGATCAAGACCTTGAATGTGGAGAAAGCGCCTTCAGAGTTTAAGCTATCAGGTGCTGAGGTCATCTTAGATCAAATCTGAGCCAGTCTCTACTTCTGTTTTTAAATTTTGGCTGAATGCATGTTCTTTAACAAAGAAAAGTATCTGCATAAAGATTCTTCAATTTTGTTTTTTTCTTAATGTTTCTCAATAAGTCCAGCTAATAATTATTGCAGAATCAATCTTTCTTTTCTTTCGTTTGTTTGGTGTTATTTCACTTTTCTTATGTGATGTTTCGGTGCTTGATTGAAGAAAAACAAGGTGATTTTCGCAATTAATCTAAATTGTGTTTCTGCTGTGCTAAAAGAAAAATATTTCAAAGGAGATTCTAGTTTTGCTATGGAATGACAAGAAATAATATTAACTGGATCTTAAAAGCCCAATAGGAAGACTAGGCGACAGGTTTTATGAAGAATAGATGAAGTAATTTTGTTTTATAAAAGAGGAATACTAAATTTTTTTCCTTGGGTGAGTCAGAGCAAAGTGATATTAATAAAGTAGTAGTTGAAACCTATTATGTAGAAATTTGAATGAATGGAATGTGAACTTTGGTACAGAAATTATCTTTTTTTTTTTTTAAATCCCTTGCTACAGAAATTATCAAAGCTACATATTTGATGAATCAGCTAATAAAATAGATGTAACCAGGCATTGAGGTTTCAGAGTTTGATAGCTTTTTGAAGAAAAAAAATGCCAACCAAAAAGCCCCTAATTCATATGCGGTATGCGGCCGCATATGCGGATTTTAATGCGGACTTATATATGCGGATTAGACACGTAAAATGATCAAAATACTACTGCAAATTGGATAAATAAATTTAAAATGAAAAACCCATAATCCAACCGTACTATTTTTGTATATATAAACAGAGATGCACAGATAATTAACTGATCTGATTTGTATTTTTATTAATAAATGTATTTGGATCCGATTTAATTAGGATTTCTTTTCTAATTAAATTTTTTTTAGTTGGACTGAAGTATATGCGGTCCGCATAGTCGTTTTCTATGCGGTTCCTGGCTGCATACGCATATGCGGCCGCATATGCGGTTCATGCGGCCGCATTTTATTACACTGTTCCTGACTACATACATGATACATGGTCATATAGCCGAAATTTTTATTAATATCCAAAAAAAATATTGAATTTCAAAATCTACACCTCACTCGTTGGAATTTTAAAATCTGTTCAAACCACAATTTTTTTTTTGCGGAAATTCAGTTTTGAGTTTTGGAATTCCAAAACTGCAAATTTATATTGTGGTTTTAAGTTTTTTAAATTAAACAGAAAATGTTATAATTTTTTTTTTTGTATTGAAATATTAGAAATATTTTATATATTTCTTTGAAAATAGACGGAATACTATGTAATTTGATTTATTAGACAGACTGCGACAAATAATCCGGATTAACATGTATCAAGCCGGGTTTGTTGCAGCTGTAAGAAAAATTAAAATATTTTGAATCTGAGTTATTGATTCCGGTTCAAAAGTCACTTCTAGATAAATATAGAAAATATTTGAATTCTTCTATTTTCAAAAAAAACAAAAAATTGTGAGAAAAAGTTTTTCAAAAAAAAATGTTGTCGGAGAAACTTTTTTTTTTTTTTAAATAGAAGGATTATAATATTTTCTGTATTTATCTAGAAGTGACTTTTGAATCGGGATCAATAACTCAGATTCAAAATATTTTTATTTTTTTCCAATAACACACAAAGAAATATTTTAATTTTTCTTACAGTCGCAAAAAATCTGGTCTGAAAAATGTTGATCCGGATTATTTGTCGCAGTTTTTTTAATAAATCAAATTATATAGTATTTCATCTATTTTCAAAGAAATATATAAAATATTTATAATATTTCAATACAAAAAATAATAAATTATAATATTTTCTGTTTAATTAAAAAAAACTTAAAACCACAATATAAATTTGCGGTTTTGGAATTCCAAAATCCAAAATGCAATTTCTTTTGCGGTTTTGAAATTCCGTACATTTTTGAGATGCCTAAAACCGTAGAATAATTCCGAAGTGCTTTTGGTGAGGGGAAGGAAAATTATGTTTTTTTTTCTCCAATACTAATTTAACTCCGGGGTGCTATAATGGAGTTATTAATTTTAAAGCAATCTTTTCACTGGCTTTGGATTAGAAGGATTACCTCGTCCAAAATTTTTTTTTTGCGTTGGTATCTGAAAATTGTCTTTTTTTTTTTCGTTTTGTTTAATTAGCAGTAGGGACTTGGATTATCTAGACGAAGATTTTCGTACCGTGCGTAAGACGGTATAATTCAACTCGTTCTTCCTGATTTTTCACCAAATGCTTTTTTACGATATTTTTTATATTTATTTTCAATAATAAAAAAATGGGATGTAATTCAACGGGAAGGGGACAGAGTGTATTTGAAAATACCCCCTCCCCCCATAATGGAGGTATGTTTTAATTTGTTTTTTTTTCATATGTTTTCAATAAAAATTTCGGACATCTATGTTGTTCCCAGTGTTTTTAAGATTTAGGGTTTAAGATTTTTTATAGGGTTAATTTTTGATATACCCTCAAAGACTTCTCTAATTTCCTATATACTCCTCAACACTTCAATATATCTAATTTGCCTCTAAACTCTTAAAACTCTTTTTTTTTACCCATTACATAATAATTATGAATTAACTATAGTTAAATCTCTGGTTAAAATAATAAAAGACAAAAATATCCTTCTGATCCGTCTCTTATTTTCCCGCGCTTAATTTTTCCCTTGCATTTTTCTCTTCGCCTCTTACTTTTCTCCGCTGGTCTCTCTTTCTCTCTCTCACTCTCTAAGCAATAGCAACGCGATTTTGATACTATAGAATCAAGGTTGGGCAAAATTTCACTTCTTTCTAGCTATACCCGCGTGGAAGCCCCAGAAGCCCCGAGGGGTAAACTGTAAATTATGCTTATGTGTTTCTGTTTTTACACTGAGTGTTGTGTGTGTTTTTTATCTCAATCTTTATATAAATGTGGGTATATAGACTGCCATGTACCAGGGCTGGTACAAGGCATAGCGGGTTGGCAAGGTACCTAGACTGGTACAGTGCATACTGGGAATGGGACGGTGCATATAAATTAAACCTTGATTGGAATATACTTTCTTTGTCCGTATAAAAAAGTTCAAGACAAAAGAACAAGGGTAAAATGGGAAAATATAAATTCTGACAATACTTAACTATAGATAATGAACTCCAGGGGTAAATAAAAAATATAAACAAGAGTTGAGAGACATATTAGATATAATAAAGAGTGTAGGGGTAAATAGGAAACCAAAGAAGTTTTCAAGGGTAAATAGAAAATTAACCCTTTTTTATATGTTATCCCGTACCCGCACATTGTATGAGGTAATAGAATATTTGAGTTTAAATCTGGAGCCCATTTAATAGTGTCTAAAACTAATCGGACGGTCCAGATCTAAAACTAAAATCTGAGTTACTTTAGGTAATATTAATTCTTTTAAGAGAGCATATTTGTACGCGTACGACGTGAATTCATAAGGTAACTAAAATTTTGAGTTTAGACCGGACCGTCCGATCTGCTATGGCACGAGTATTAAAGGGTCCCGTGCCCGGTTTCTGATCGGACGTTCCGGATCTAAACTCAAAATTTGAGTTACCTCGGAGGATCCGCACTGGCGGCGACGCGGCTGTCTCAGTCGGCTTTTTTTGTCGCTCACTTCGCCCGCTCTCAGCCTCGCAGCCCTCTCTCTCGACTGCTCGCTCCATTGCCTTAACCAGTTTGCTTCCTTTTCTCTTCGCTAGCTTCATTGTTCTCTTCATCGCGTCTCGCTCAACCTGTTTCTGGATCTCTCCTAACCGCTGCTCACCTCTCCTCTCTTCTCTTTGCGGTAAGTTCCTCCAACCTTTTTTTTTTTTTTGATTAAGTGAGATCAATGTCTCACCGATTTAGTTCCTCCATCCCTTTACTTTTGAGTTTCTCTATTTCCTTGAATTGTGGTCGTTTCCAACTGATTTTTTTTTTTTGTCTATTTCGTGTTTTCTGATTTTTGGGAGGAAGTTGGGGTTTAGGGTTTAGGGTTTTAGGGTTTTAGGGTTTAGGGTTTAGGGTTTACTGGAATTGTATCAGGTCTTGCACGTTTATTGTTCTTCAATTTTTTTTTTTAATAATGGTATCTGCCTTCACCATGTCAACTAGACAATAGCCTGCAAGCTCATACAATTGGTTGCATAACAAATTGTATCAGCACCTTTTTTTTAATGATAAAGCCATAAAGGTGTTTGTAGACCGTACTAGTTGGCCTTGTTTTGGTTGCCTTTCTTATCGTCCTCCAGTCGTTATCATTATATTCTTTAATTGAAAGTCCAAATTGCAAAGGAAGAGAAACGGTGGCTAAAGTTTTTTCATACCAGTGATTTTGGTAGCATTATACGCTTTTCTCTAGCTAGATTGAAAGAATTTTACGCTCACCTAACTAACAAAAGACTCTTGTACTGTTATTGATTTTGAACAAGTCTATATCTCAGTAGGTAAATGACATTATTGCCATTTGTTCAGGGGATAATAGAGGAGACTAGACTAGTGAGAAAAGAGGTAAAAAAGAGAGAGGTTAGATGGGGGGGGGGGGGACCAAAATAGTTATCTTAAATTTATTCATCTGCTACTTACAAATTAATTAGCACATTGAGATGATTAACTTAAATAACGAGGAAATATGTTAGATACTTCAATTTGGATGGGGACATATCTAAAATTTAAGATTTAATGATGAAAAATATCAGATTTAAAAAAAAAGATTTAATGAAGAAAATTATCAAATTGCATAATTTTCTAATCGGACACCCAATTTCGCCTTTATTAATTTGACGCAATAAGTACAATATCAAAGGATCATCAAGGCTAATTTATAGTCTACAAAATCACATTTGTTTATTTGCATTTAATTACAGGACAAGAGTCAAGTTTCCTATGTTGAAGGCCAAGAAACATGAATACAAGCATTCAAGTTTATAGACTAAGTTGTCCTAAACAATTCAATCTATAAAGTTTCTCTTCACAAGTTTTAAGAAATTAGAGTTGTTCTTCGGGTTTTGTCTCAAGAAAAAAAAATTAAATATTTGAAGTAAAAATTATTTTCTATAAACTATGTATATTAAATAAATTCTTTGCACAAATAGGGTTTTTACTTTGAAAATAATAAAAACATGTATAACGATAACAACATGATTAGCCGCACAACAACTTGTATATAAGAACAAAATAAAGTTGTATTACTTGAAGAATTACATTATGTCTTAGGCACATCACATGCATATCTAATGAGGAGAGAGAAACATGACACATGAGTCATTGGATTAAAATATATGAGAAGAAAATGTGATGTACTGCACAAAGGGTTCCTTCCTTGGAACTACTCTCCATCCGGTGCTGCTTTTGAGCCCAAAATGGAGGGATCTTTCCATCCTGAGCTTTGATTTTTTTTGTTTTTGCTCCATTTCTCTGTTCTTCTTTAGTTCAGGACACGAGGCTCAAGCTCAGGCCCATCTCTATCTCTTCCTCTTTTTATTTGTCTCTCCGCTCCTCTCCTCGATCATTTCCTTGCTTATTTTCAGTACAGTCTCTATCTCAATCTCTCAATTTGTCTACTACAAAGCAATCTCAATCTCTAAAGACAAGAAACAACATCTCAGGTGTGTTACTTTCTGCTATCAAGGTACGCTCCCAATGTAATCAAAACTTCTTCCCCTATTCTTCTGATTTTCAGTCTAGGGTTGACACTTGGGACAACCTACTTCCTGGCATAGACAGCTATTCAATTATCCTCAATGCTGTGTTGCCCACGCAAATAGATATATTTGAATTCTTATTGTTATTACATTTTGTTTGTCGGTCTATTGTATAAAGCTGCCTTTATCTGATTACTTTACTGGCTTACTACTTCTTTCTATATAGAGGATTTTTTTTATTGAATCTGCATTGAACCTGAAGTTCAGTTGAGCAGAATGTGGGTCTCATTTCAGTAGCATGCACTTGGAGTACTCATGAGCCAATTTCTAAGCTTCATGTTCCTCTACAGTATGACATGATTGGACAGTTTCAATAACCAAAATAGCATTACTGTTCATAAATATATGTTAATGATGTACTTTTTACTCTTTTTTTTTGATACAGTAATAGAAAATGGACGGGCGTGCTGTCACTTGAAAGAAAGAAAAGGTCGACCTTGTTGGTTTAAAGCTTAGAGAGATGGAGTGATACCAAAAAAGGATAAGATGATGTACACGCTGTCTCTCACACCCTTCTGTTCCCTTTCATCTTAATTTCCCTCTCGCAATCCCAATCACAATTGTAATCCCTGTCCCCATCCCCAATAGATTCTCGTCTTGGCCTCTGCCTTTTCTGCTATGATGTACCCCATTTCGAAATTCCAACCCCACCGAATCGCCAACAAGATTTACAGGAGGCCTCAGGAACGGCATTACAAAGAGTCGCTTCACTATTTGCACGCTCTGTTGGCTGACTTGGTTCGCAACTCTGACCCTGCTGTTTTTTCCCTCTTCAACCATATAACCCGAACTGATGGAATCAGTCCTGATGATTATACCTATGCACTCATGATCAAGTATTGTGCCCAAATGAATCGTCTCGACCTAGCCTTTTCTTTTCTCGGACGGCTGCTAAAGGAGGGTCACAGAGCTGAGGCCGTGATATTTACTCCAATAATCAAGGGCCTTTGTTCTGAGAATAGGACTGGTGAGGCTGCAGCCATTTTGCTCTACAAAATGACTAAGCTGGTAACTATACCCAATGTGATCCCGTATAACATTCTTATCAAGGGGTTTTGCTCTAAGAGCAACACCAGCTTTTCTCTTCAATTGCTTTATAGAATGGTCAAACATGGTGGTGAGTGTGAACCCTCTGTGATCACTTATAACATGGTTATAGATGAGCTCTGTAAGACGGGTGAACTCGCTAAGGGATTTGGTTTGTATAGACAAATGCATCCTGCCGGGATTATACCTAATATTGTGACATACAACTCATTGATTAATGGATTATGCAAGAAAGGTGAAATTGAGAAGGGAATGGAATTGCTACATGAAATGATTACCAAAGGGCACAAGCCCAATGTTGTGACTTACAACATTCTTATAAATGGATTGTGTAAGAAAGGTGAAATTGACAAGGCAAAAGAGGTGCTGCAAAGCATGGTTTCAAAAGGGCAAAAGCCCAATGTTGTGACTTACAGCACTCTTATAAATGGATTGTGCAAGAAGGGTGAATTTGATAAGGCAATGGAGTTGCAGCATGAAATGATTTCTAAAGGGCACGAGCCCGATGTTGTGACTTACAACACTCTTATAAATGGATTGTGCAAGAAAGGTGAAATTGAGAAGGCAATGGAGCTGCTGCATGAAATGATTTCTAAAGGGCACGAGCCCAATGTTGTGACTTACAACACTCTTATAAATGGATTGTGCAAGAAAGGTGAAATTGAGAAGGCAATGGAGCTGCTGCATGAAATGATTTCTAAGGGGCACAAGCCCAATGTCGTGACTTACAATACTCTTATATATGGATTTTGCAAGATAGGTGAAATTGACAAGGGCAAGGAGTTGATGCACCACATGGTTTCGAAAGGGTTTGAGCCCGATGTCGTGACTTACAACACTCTCATCGATGGATTTTCCAAGAAAAGTGAAATTGACAAGGCAAAACAGTTGATGCATCACATGATTTCCATGGGGGTCAAGCCTGATGTCATGACTTACTACATTTGTATAGATGGATTTTGCAAGAAAGGTGAAATTGACAAGGCAAAGAAGTTGATGCATGACATGATTTCCAAAGGGTTCGAGCCTGATGGCATGACTTATAATATCCTTATGGATGGGCTGTGCAAGAAAGGTGAAATTACAAAGGCAAAGGAGGTGCTGGATGCAATGATTACCAAAGGGCACAAGCCCAATGTTGTGACTTACAACACTCTTATAAATGGATTGTGCAAGAAAGGTGAAATTGGGAAGGCAATGGATTTGCTGCATGAAATGATTTCTAAAGGGCACGAGCCCGATGTTGTGACTTACAACACTCTTATATCTGGATTTTGCAAGAAAGGTGAAATTGGCAAGGGTAAGGAGTTGATGCATCACATGGTTTCCAAAGGGTTTGAACCCGATGTCGTGACTTACAACATTCTCATTGGTTGAGTTTGCAAGAAAAGTGAAATTGACAAGGCAAAACAGTTGATGCATCACATGATTTCCAAAGGGGTCAAGCCTGATGTCGTGACTTACCGCATTTGTATAGATGCAAAAAAGGTGAAATTGACAAGGCAAAGAAGTTGATGCATGACATAATTTCCGAAGGGTTTGAGCCCGATGGCGTGACTTATAATATCCTTATGGATGGGCTGTGCAAGAAAGGTGAAATTACAAAGATAAAGGAGGTGCTAGATGCAATGATTTCCAAAAAGGCACGAGCCTGATGTCGTGACTTATACCACACTTATAAATGGATTGTGCAAGAGAGGTGGAAATTGAGAAGGCAAAGGAGGTGCGGCATATCATGGTTTTTAAAGGGCACGGACCCTGTCGTGACTTGCAACACTTTTATAGATGGATTTTGCAAGAAAGGAAGTAACAAAGGCAAATGATTTTCAAACGGGTCAAGCCCGATGTCATGACTTGCAACACTTTTATAGATGAATCTGGCAAGGTGAAATTACGGAGGCAAAGGAGTTGTTACATGAAATGATTTCCAAAGGTACGGAACCTGATGTCCTGACTTATACCACTCTTATAGATTGGCTGTGCAAGAAACAAAGACAAAGGAGTTAGATTGGCTATGCAAGAAACAAAGGCAAAGGAGTTGCTGCATGGAATGATGGCCAAAAGGAAGGTGCCCAATGTTGCTGACTTACCACACTCTTATATATAGATTTTGCAAAAAAAGTGAAATTGAAAATGCAAAGGAGTTGATGCATGGAAATGAAAAATAGACTATCATACCAGTTCTTTTAAAAACATTTTCTGAATTAGCAAAAGAAAAAAGAAAGATTTTTCTTTAGAGCGGCATTGAGAATCATGGTTAAAGAGTATGGGTTGCATCCAGATGTCAATTACAAGATTATGTACTCTCAGTTTATTTTTTATTGAACTCTTTTTTTTATTTTATGATTTGAAACATTTGAGAGTTGTCCTTGTAGAAGTTCTTGCAGTTGTTAGTATTTGTTAATTTGCACGCTTCTAATGATTTTATGACTCATAAATCTGCCCCTGAACCAACGGGTTGGACATTAAACATTAAATGACTATTCCCCACAAGTCTCTCTTTGTTTCTTATTTCTTTACCTATTTTGTTTCTTGGGATTATTTTGTGAATTTTAACTGTAAAGGCATATTTGGAATTCCAGCTTCTGTCTGGACTGTGTTCAGATTTTCAGGCCGTTCCAATATTTATGTAATTCATTGAACAATCTTGTGTTTGTGATTTGAAATGATTAAGAGTTGTTGTTGTAAACTCTGTCCGCATTTCTTTCTTAGTTTACATGCTTCGCATTTCTTTCTTAGTTTACATGCTTCTACTAACGATTGCACAGAAAAGGAATAAATATAAAAAAACTAAATAGAGCTATTGCTATTTGAAGCGTATGTATGCGGTACGAACCTGGGCAGGGTCGGGCCTACTTTGGGCAAGGCCGAATCCGGACTATCTCCTGTAAATAAGGGCCAAAATTGGGCTGGGCTTTGTTCTTCATACCATGGGTCCGGGTAGGGCAGGGATCAGGCCCTGCCCGTAAGCACCCCTGGCCCTGGAGGCCTGGATAGAGTCGTAAATTTTCTTCCAACGCGTTAAACCATTTCATTTCAATTTACGAAACTTTGTCCACAACATTTGAATGTTCGACTGAGGAAGCAAAATTCTATTCAAATTGCTCACTACGGCACTGTTTGAGTTTTAATCTCTATAAAATTTCTCTCCATTTTTTGTTTCAAAAGAAAGGATTCAATGGGCGGGAGCCGTGCTCCCTGGTAGAGATCAATGGAGAAGAAGAAATATAGGAGAGTGAAGAGGGAGGAATGCTCTCGCACAAAACACGACGCCTTCTTCTCTCCTTGGAAGGTGAGTTTCCCAATTTATCAACCGTCGATCTCTCATTTACTTATAACACTACTGATTACTGATTTGTACTTCAATTGTTTGTATCTGAGCTCCATGAATAGTTTGGTTAGAATTAGTGGGTAAGCATTGGCTTAAATCAATTTGTAAAAAATGCAAAAAAAATATGTTTCTGTGCAATTTTGGCCTAAAATCAAGATTTATGACCTTACGAATTGGAATTCCGCTTTTAATTATTGATCTTTTTACTGTCCATTCTCTTTTTTCTCTTTATTTTCTTTATTTTTTTGGGTAGATACTTGTGGGACAATCTGATTGGGATGACCACTGGCTTGGTAAGGAGGGGGCCAGCCGGTACAGAATCCACAACCTCCCAGAGAACTTTCCAGGGCTGTACGAGCTAAGCATTGCAAAACCAGGTACCAAAGCTGGTACAAAAACCCGATCTGATGATCTCAAGGACGTCATGGTGGTTTATTTGGGGCAAGCCGACAATGTCAGAACAAGGCTTCAGCATTACGGCCGCACCGGATCCCATTTAGAATGTGGAAAATTGGATTCTCTTGCGAAGAGAGAACATGTACCAGTCAAAAAGGAGCCGGGTCTGTTTAGGGAGGTCTTTGCACGGGGCTTCTCCATTGCCTTCAGATGTGTCCCGGTAAGAGTTTCCTCTACAGCATTTGAGTTGAAAAACAAGTTTGTTGGGTCTGGTAAAATTAGGTGCAGGTCATTTCAAAATTTTTGGGTCTTGGGTCATTAGGTCAAGTTACTTTTTTGTTCAGTCAGTTTTGATATCGGGTTGATCTGAGTTTCAGTTTAGGTCAGGTCACTTTCATCTCATTTTGGTCACACGGATTTGGGTTCAGATCAATTTAGTGTCTCCAATTGTTCAGTCTCAGAGTTAGATTTGGTTTCCAGTTGGTATGGTTCTGGATTCAGGTCAATTCAGTTTGGAGTTGAGGACTGAGCATTTTGTGGCCATCCCAGGTAGCCTTGGTTAGACTTTTATTAAGGTTTTTAGAGTCCAGTTCTGTTCGAATTGTGAGATTGAGTTCTGATTGCTTCCCCTCTTTTAGGTATTCACTGGTTTCAGGTTTAGTCATATTAGGTTCAATTCACTTTTGAGTTTTGAAAAAGAGAGAAAATGGATCTCGTTGGGTCTGTGTTTGACTGAGTTGAGAGGCTATTTGGGTTTGTTCAGATGTTTTCCAGCTGTAGTCAGAATTAAGTTACTGCTACCAGCTACTTTGTAATGGTGATGAAATGACTCATTTGAAGGATGAATTTCCGGTAAAATACAGAAAGTACATAAAACTGTAAACTGAAAGTAAAAGATGAGAGAACAATTCTACTGTACCAGTATTAAATCAGTTTGGTGTTTCATAATTATGCAAGTGGCATTATAAAGTTTAAACACTTTCACACAAAACTCCTATAATACTGTACTATATAAATAGAGGTTTACTAGCAAACAATAGGAGCTTAAATGTTGGTCATATAAGAAAATTTGGCCATTTTTCCAAATACCACATGGCATGGATCACTTCTGCAAGAAACCTACATATCAGCATGATTTTTACTGATAAGCTTCATGCTTGCATTTGTAGATGAGAAACAAGCTCGAAGCTGAGAAAAGAGAAGCACAGCTCCTAGACTATTTCGACTATGCATGGAATCAAATTCATAATGGTTCCATTCGGCGTGAAGAAATTTTGTCAAAACTAGAGAAAAGATTATCCAGCAGTCAGATGTCTTCGTCCATCTTCCAAAAATTTCAAAACTTGAAGAAGATATTCTTTTATGAAAAAAAGGTTGGAGTGAGAATCAACAATAGTGTTTTATTTGACAAGTATATGGTGCCAGAGGTTCGCAAAGTTGGTAAATCTTGGCCTCAAGTACTTCAACTTGAAACTGAAACTTCTCACACGACAACACCAATTGAAATTATTTGTGGAATTGCCCTTGGAGATGGGGGTGTATGTGCAAACAGGCCCATACAAGGGAGAAAGAGGTGTGAAGACCACAAAGGTAGAAGAATAGTGGAGACAAGAAAGGAGAGATTACTAAACAACAACAGCCTAGGATGTGAAATTGAACAAGCATTGGTAAGTGTTTGCGGTGCAATTAGCGAAATTGATGGGTCCATTTGTAAGAAACCCCCTGCTGTGGGGAGGAAGCGATGTGAGGTCCACAAAGGGAGAAGAAAGATTAATAAACAGATTCTTATTCCTGTCTATTAGTTCCAAATCATTATTTGTGTTCTCTTTTTTTACGAAGAGAACGTTTGACCAACTGTGAGGAGACATTTGTTAGCTTTTTGCACTTGTAATAAACATAATCCAAGATATTCAACCCAGCTATTGCTTGATGTATCAGCTAATATTACTCTCAAATTGATTTTTTAATAATTTTGCTCTGCATGTCATTTGCACATCAAGGACAAGCAGCAAAGAAGCAAATTTCGGGATATAACAGTTATATTTACATTCAATTAAACTCTAACAGAGCAGTAATTTCGGGACATTCATATACCAGACAAGCCAAGACATGTTAAATTGTTAACCACCACAAACTTAATTGAGTTATAAAGAAAAAATGGTTCCAAGTTTGATACGAGATGCCCAATGGTGCATTATGCAACTCATAACCGCTTAATTAACATGTTAACAAAATATGCATCAGAAACATTAATCGGAAAATTATAAAATAGTTCCCCATTACCAGAACTATGAATTATTAGCCCACAATCATCCAATTTGTCTTAGAAACAAAACTGGGTAAAATTAAAATCATTAAACAAGCAGGGTTCCCAGCATAGTAGTCACTGCCTCACCACGAATGCGCACTCTCTGAGATTTCTCTTCCAAATCCACATACAACACACCACTCCTTGGTGAAGCCTGGAAATACAAAATTATGATAAATACATCCAGAGTATATTTCCAACTTTGGTTGACATTTCGATGAATAAACCCCATTGTATAATGAAGTATTAATTAAGTTTGACGGTGAATGATTGAAGTACCATGAAACAAGTAAAACTTTGCTTATTCAGCTTTTTGTTCCAGTATGGCGCCAGTGCACAGTGCGCACTCCCACACACATGATCCTACATAGAGAATAACATAGATTAAATAACTGAAAGCATGCAGCATGGGATCTAAGTGCACAGCCATATAATTGAAAGACAGATAATTAATAAAAAAAAGTGTGACCTCATCAACTCCAAATTTGGGACAGAAGACTCGGGTGAAAAAATCAAATTCAGACCCGTCAGGACCTGGTCCTGTAACTATAACTCTTCTTGCCTCACACTTTTTTATTTCCTCAAAATTTGGTTGCAACATTACAACTTCTTTTCCAGAAGAAAGCTCTACCTGAGAAACAAAATTCCAAGATAATGCTTAATCATCTATTCACCTGACAGGAATAATAGAAGCACAGAAATATAGGAAATAGAAACAAAAATAAATAGCATAAATCAAGTACCATAAGATCATTAGAAGATGTTTTCTGAAAACTAACAACAGACACACCATTCAGAGTCTTAGGAAGTGATGGTTCAAGTGCATCATCGTCAACCATAGGATCTACAGGGAAGTCTAATTCAACAAAGAACTTCTTGTCACCTTCTTTCAATGTAAAGTCTGCTTTAGATATTTTCTTGGCAGTTACAATTTCGATATTTGCAACAAAGTTGATGATATCATGTTGTACAATGTCTGATGAGAACAGGAAATGTGTTGCAGCTACTGTTCCATGCCCACAGAGATCAACCTAGGAAGAAACAAAGTGTTAGTGTAGTATATAGTGCTATGTTAATTGTACAAAGACAACAATGGGGCTCAGTCACATTATATTCCAGCTGGTATATACCAGTATCATGCAAGATGCATGATGGCATTTCTTCCCCAAAATACCTGGCTTAATTGCCCTGACTGGTGTTTGTCGGAGAGAGGTAGGTCCCTTCCTTTGGGTCATGGTGCACCCAAAAGAGTTGAATACAGGTGTTGAATACCGTGGTATGGTTTCTTCTCTTACTTCTTGTTATCATTATACTCATCTAGAAATTCACCGGTATGGTGATCTAGGTGTGTCCATGGTGAAGCTCGACAAGATACAGGGATAATGGTATCACTTGGGCAACTCAGTGGAATCTCTACAATGGATAAACACCGGTTAGCCTCTAACCATGTATAAATGAGCAACTGAGTTAGTTCCTGAGGCTTCTCCAGAGTCTGTGTTTCATCATTGAACAACAACTTGTGCATCGTAACCTTTCTTGATCATTCCAATTAATACATAGGTTAATCTAAGTGCACACGAAACATTCTATGAGAAGTCTGAGTGAAAGTTATATCTAAGAAAAAAATAATTAAGCAGCATATCTAAGAATTTGCATAATACATTACTGACATATACCTCAACAGTTGGGGTAAAAAACCAGATACGAAACCAAGGAGCATCATCATCATTACTCTTTGCATCATGTGAATCGGAAGCTTGTCGAGAAAGGAAGGCAGTGATAGGAGTGTTGAACTCTTCGGCAACCGATAGCATCCATTTTTTGTTCACCTCAGCATTATCTTCCAACAAACACACTGCCGCCGGGTTTCCCTTGAAAGCCTCAGCACTGAATGCATCTACCTGAGTTTTAGAAAAGAAATGTTAATAGTATAGTCAAGATGTACATATGGCTATGGAGAGAGGAGCTGTTGAGAGAAGTACGGACCACTGCATACTTGATAGCTCGTTGAGGCATTTTAACAAACACCTGATATATGTCTGGTGCTTTTATAAGTGTGTAGTTGTTGCTGCCCCAATTGATTGGAGAGACATTGATGAATTATCTTCTGCGAGAAGCGGAGTTGAAGGTAAAATATTGATTGCGGAATTGCTAGAGAAATTTCCAAGTGGAATTTATTAATGGAAGTCTCCGAATTGTGCACTCTTACCAGAATTCGTATATCCTCTGCGTTAACTCAAATTTTGATTTAAGATCTGAACCGTCCTATTGAGATCCGCACTAATATTAAAGTTCACGTGCGTTATAGGAGCGGACAGGATTGGTCCGAATTCTGATAGTACGGTTTATAAATTAACTCAAAGGGTGCGTTAATGCAGAGGATACGTATTCCTCTTACCATTGGTTGAATAGAGCTTGATGAGGTCAAGTTCGGGTAGTAGTGGTTTGAAAAGGGGTCGGTTCGGGTCGGTCCGGTCCAAACCCGCCCGGTCCCCGGGTTGACTCGGGCACAGGTTAGCCTGGGTCAACGGGTTGAGTCGGGTAGGGGGGGGGCGGGTTGGGGTCTGACTCGGCCGAACCTAACCCGGTCTAAACCCGGCGGGTTAGGACGGGGCGGGTTAGGTCGGGTCAGGGGTCGGTCCGGTCCGGATAGGGCCGGTCCGGTTTGGTTTTTTTTTTTTTTTTTTTCCGGTTTCTGTTTTTTTTTTGTTTTCTGTTTCCAGAGAGGCAGAGAGGGGCAGAGGGCAGCGGCAGAGAGCATTTTTTTTTCTTTTTATTTTATTTTAACTCAATATATTTTTGTTATAACTTTTAACAAAATCAAATTAAGTTAAAACCAAATTTTGTTAAAACCAAATTATTCTAAAACCGAGATATACCGAATTAGTTTAAAACCGAATTATTTTTTATCTTTAAAATCGAATTATTTTAAAACAATAGATTTAAAAACAAAAGTTACCCTCCTCCTTTATTCCGGGCTTGGGACCGGCTATGTAAAATAACATAGGCGGAGTTCTAACTTTTTTTTTGTTAGTAATTATTCTTTAAAATAAAACAATTGAAATATTTAAATTATAATTTAAAAAAATGTAAATAAAAATTAAAAGAGGATATAATTTTATACCGACACTACCTATCTAGTAGTTGTTGTGCATATACCATAGGTCGCTCTCTTGCTCACCGTCCGAATCCTCGTTAGGCTCAGGTCCCTCGGTACCGCTTTCTTGAGTGTCGACACTGGATGATGACGCTTCCAATCTCATGGCATGTTGCGTGCGATTTTCAGCATCAATCCAGTCTTTCAAGCACACAAGTCTCTCGAAAACATGTGCACCCAGCTTACTTCGTTTATCGGTAAGGATCCTGTTCGCCGAGCTAAAACAGGATTCAGAAGGGACGGTTGACACGGGCACGGCAAATATGTCGCGGGCCATCATCGCCAGTGTTGGATAGGCAGTTGCATTCCTCCACCAATCCATGACGTCAACTCCTTCACTTTCGGTGGTCCCCAATAAGTAGCTCATTAACTCGTTCGTGTTACCTTGGGATCCCGTCGGGTCGTCATCATCCTGAAAATCGCCTAACAATCCAGTACTGCTGTGTGTGGATAGACTATTAAAACAATAGAAAAAATTAGTGGACAAATAATGTAGATATTATAAATAATAAATATTAAAAACATATGTATATTTATATTCGTACCTCACACCACCGGTCGAAGGCGGTTGGTCGGCATTTCTTCTTTCGTAATATATGGCAAACATGTCGTCCAATGCCTTTTGTACGCGGGGATCCTCGTCCCTCCAATTTAATTTTAGATTTTTCTTGTAGGCTACGAGTATTTTTACCGTGAACTTCTTCTTGTATGCCGGATGGAGGCAGTTTGCGAGAACGGTCAAGAGGGGTACCTCTTCCCAATATTTAAGAAATTTTACCTTCATGGCTGCTACGATCGGATGGAGAGGGGAATCCTCATTATCCCTATCTTCCATATCACGGTACACCTTGGAAATATAGTAGAGATGGTGCAGCAACTCATGTGCCGTCGGTGTGTACGAGCAAGATAATTTCACGGTTGCGGTGAAAAAGGTTCCAAGGAATTGTGCAAGCATTATTATTAGCTGCCATTCGAGGTCGGTGAGATCCAAAGCTTGTCCTTCGTTCGTCGATCTCAACATCTCCCCTATAGCCGCCTTGTAAGGAATGCATCGGTGCAGCATCCTGTAGGTGGAATTCCAACGGGTGTCTATATCCCAAGGTACCCTCATTTTGCCCAAACCTATTCTTTCGCACAAAGCTGCGAAATTTTGTTTTCTTTCTTGGTTTGAATAAATATGGGCAAGACCTCCCTTGAATTTAATTATCAAGTCATTTACGGCTTCTACCTTAAGACCATATTTTACGGTAAGGTTTAGTATATGGCAAGCACACTTTTGGTGAAACAGTGCACCATTCATGATTGGGTTTAGGGACCGGATGAAATGATTGATGGACGCTACATTGTTGCTAGCATTATCGAACGAGATAGAAAAACCTTGTTCCGTAAATTCCTTTTGAGATTATATTCTTGTAAAACCTCAATAATTGAATGGTAAATAACTTGTGCAGTGTGCGGGGAATCTAACACCCGAAAACTTAAAATCCGTTTTTGTAAAACCCAATTCTCATCGATCCAATGACCGGTAATACAAGAGTACCCTAGGCCGTGTTTACCGGCAGTCCATATATCGGAGGTAATGGAGACACTATAATTGGCATATCCAAATGTAGCTAGTAGCTCGTTTTTCTTTTGGATAAACTGGTTTTTCATTTCACGTACCATTTTTCTATGATGGATTTTCTTATACAATGGTTGAGCTAACCCCCGAATGCAGAGCCGGGCAAAACTACTACAATTACCCATACTAATTGGTTGTTCCTTGTGGGCAATATATCGGATAAATTCTTCAAGCATTAATTTTTCATCATATCGTTGGTGGGTTCTACTACCATCCGGGTTCATAAGGGTTTGGACTAACCGCGGGTCCGCATTTTCTTGCAGTTGCTCACCCTTTTTCGCATGACCATCGGCATGTTTCTTAAAAGTGGACATACCATTTGCAAGTTTATACTCGTAAATAACCTTACAACCGCGTACCTTACATTTTAGAGTACGGACAACTCCACTCGCATTCAATGTCCTCTCGTAATACCGCCACCAATCCGCCTTGTATTCGGGTGTCTTGGTTTTCCTCTTCTTCGGTGGTTCGATGGGAATGGGAGCAACAACTTCGGCTTGGGTTGCGGGGACAACTTCAATTTCCGGGACACTTGTCGAGGGACCGCTTCCTATAGGGGCGGTGTATTGAGTCGATCCTGTAGAAGCCGTACCTGCTCCATATGAAGGGTTAGAATAATAGTAATTAGGTGGTGCCATTTGGGATGGATTTTGTAGATAATAGTTAGGATATTGTTGATGATAAATAGGTGGTGGCACTTGGGAGGGATTTTGTGGATACGGCGGTTGCACTTGGGAGGGATTTTGTGGATAAATAGGTGGTTCTTGTGGTTGAATCCTACTTTCTATTGCCTCCATATTTTGTTGTTGGCCATCGGGCGTAGGGTTGAAAAAATCGGCGGAAGCTCTATGAGCAACATGCATCCATTCGGGCATTTCGGGGTCCATTTGTTCTACATATTAAAACCAAATTCATATCAAAATAAATCCGAAATTGTGTAACCTATTTAAATGTAAATCTAAATTCAATATAAATTAGATTAAATGTAAATTAATTCTAAATTACGTCTAAAATAAATCTAAATTAAATCTAACATAAATCTAAATTAAATATAAATTAAAGTTCTCATTGGCCTCTAAATTCAAATTAAATCTAAATTAAATCTAAATTAAATATAAATTAAATCTATAAAAAATAAATCTAAATTCAAATTGGCCTCTAAGTCTCTAAATTCAAATTGGCCGAACTTCACAAGAAAAAAAAAAAAATTTCTTGGCCGAATTAAATTGGCCTCTGGCTCTGCCTTGCCCTTGAGCCCTTGAGAATGTCATTGGCCGAATTAAATTCAAATTGGCCGAACCAAATTAGCCTATCTGCCTATGTCATTGACCGAAATTCAAAAGAAAAAGAAAAAGAAAAAGAAAAAGAAAAAAATAAAAAATTTTAAAAAAATAAAGTTTAATTAAAATTTAAAAAATAAAGTCTAATTCAAATTTTAAAAAAATGTCTAATTCAAATTTTAAAATTAAAAAAAATAACTCTAATTCAAATTTAAAAGAAATAAAGTTTAATTGAAATTCAAATTTAAAAAAAAGTCTAATTCAATTTTATAAATTTAAAAAAAATAACTCTAATTCAAATTTAAAAAATATATTTAAGAAAAAATAAGTCTAATTCAACTTATAACTCTAACAAAATAAAATATAAATTATTTAAATTTAAAAAATAAAATCTAATTAAAATTTAAAAAATAAAATCTAATTCAAATTTAAAAAATAAGTTTAATTCGAATTTAAAAAAATGTCCAATTCAAATTTATAAATTTAAAAAAAATAAAGATAACATATTTATCTAACATATTTATTTATCTAACCTATTTCAAAATAAAATACAATAATCTAACAAATACAATAATCTAACATATTTAGAAATAAATCTAAAATCTAACATCTTTGAAAATATTCAAATGTAACCTATTAAAAATAAAGATAACATATTTAGAAATAAATCTAACTATCCAACAAATTCAAAAATAATAAATAACTAAAAAATCTAACCTATTTAATATAAATTCGAATTTTAAAAAATAAAATCTAACCTATTTCAAAATAAATCCGAATTTCAAAATAAAATCCAATAATCTAACATATTCAAAATTTAAAAAATAAAAGATAACATATTTATCAAACAAATCTATTTATCTAACCTATTTATAAATAAAATAACTTATTTTAAAAAGTAAAATCTAACATATTTCAAAATTAAATACAATAATCTAACATATTTAGAAATAAATCTAAAATCTAACATCTTTGAAAATATTCAAATGTAACCTATTAAAAATAAAGATAACATATTTAGAAATAAATCTAACTATCCAACAAATTCAAAAATAAGAAATAACTAAAAAATCTAACCTATTTAAGATAAATTCGAATTTTAAAAATTAAAATCTAACATATTTCAAAATAAATCCGAATTTCATAATAAAATATAATAATCTAACAAATCCAATAATCTAACATATCCAATAATCTAATATATTCAAAAATAAAATCCAATAATCTAACATATTCAAAAATCTAACAAATATAACATTTATTTGAACAAACAAATAAATGTAGCTTATTTATCTAACAAATTTAAAAATAAATCCGAATTTAACAAAGAAAAACTAACAATATTAAAAATTACTAACAATATCTAACAATTACTAAAAATCACTAACAACTACTAAAAAATACTAACAATTATTAACAAATAACAATTACTCACAATTACTACAAATTTCTAAACATTACTAACAATTACTAAAAATTATCTAACAATTCCTAACAATTACTAAATTAACCTATTTAAACTAATTCTAATTATTTAACAATTACTAAAAAAAAATCTAACCTTTTATTCTCGCGGAAAAATCTTGCGGGAAGTAGAATGAAAAAAATCCTTCGTAATTCCTCTACTTTCGTCTTTCGTATTCCTTGGCGTATTTGTAGAATGAAATAAATTGCAACTCTTTTTTTTTAAACAATAAAAATAAAATTTGAGAATAATAAAAATATTGAGAGTGTGAGAAATTGAGAATATGAGATTGAGAGAATGAGAGATTGAGGATTGAGAATAATGAGTATGAGATGTGAAAATTTATGAAGAATGGGGGTATATTTAAGGGTGTTTTTGGGGGGGGGGGGAAACTGCCGTTAGAATCAAACAAATTTGAAAATTTTCGGTGGGGGGCGGGTTGGCTCGGTCCGGGACGGGTCCCGCCGGGTTTGACCCGGGTTTGGGCGGGTTTGACCCGGGTTTGACCTGGTTTTGGGCGGGTTTGGTTGGGTTTGGGCGGGTTTGGTCGGGTTAAAGGGGGTTTATTCGGGTTTTGGGTCGGGTTAGGTCGGTTCGGATCGGGTTTAGTCCGGTCCGGGTCGGGTTCGGGGTCACGGGTTGAAACGGGAGGGGGGGGTCGGGTTTCGCCCAGAAAACCGGATCCGACCCGTTTTAGACCCGACCCATCACTCTAGGACGGTTCGGGTCGGGTTCTTGGTCGGATCCGGGTCCCGGGTTTGCGCGGGTCGGGTTGGACCGCCCGGATAAAATCAATACACTAGGTAGAACCAAGGCCAGTTATTATTTATTAATACTATTTTATGTACACAATTTTGACCAGAGTTACTTTATTAGCAAGTTTACTACCAACTACGGTCTACGGGGAAATTTTTTTTTGGTAGTAATTAATAGAAAAGTAGAGAGAGAGAAACAGAAAGAAAGAGTAAAATAATATTTATATTGGTAGTAAGATCCGTATTATTTTTATCAATCTTAAAAAAGAAATATTTAGATCGGTGGGAATTTTACCGATTCAAATCAGTTTTTTTTTCTTTTAAATTTTTCTAATAAAATATAATTTTTTTTACAAAAATAGATAAGTACTTTAAAATTTAGATATAACAAAAACATTCCATCTATTTTTTGAAAAACTTTTCATATTTTACTAGAAATCTAATATAAGAATTCTCTCCATCTATACATCAGATTAAAAAAAAAATTAAGATTAGTAGAATTACTACTGATCTTACTGTCAATATAAATACTGCGGTACTTTTTCTGCTTCTCTCTCTTCTTTTCTATTAATTACTACCGACATTTTTTTTCCAGTCTACGGAGCTTTACCATATGCAATTATTGATCAGTTTTGTTTCTATTATATCACCTGATAGTCCCCAGGGAATTAATGAGGTTTACATTTGGTAGGAAATACATTGGTTAATCTCTCTATTGTTTGATTCTTGTTTAATTGAATTTCTGTAGGTCATTAAATTTGAACTATATTAATCCACAAATTTTTTTTTTAATTTTTTTTTTGAATGAAATAGAGGTCAGGCCTCTAATTTATTGATAACTGATCCGATACATGAGGGATGTTACAGAAGCGGTTATCAGAAAGAAAAGAAAAGAAAAAGTGAAGAAAAAATGAAGAAAGTCCTCTAGGAAGGTTAATTCCCAAAGGTGTGTAAAACCGAAATAACTAAAGGTTGAGGTAACAGTGGTGACAGCAAAGTTGATTGCCATCAAGTCGGACCGTTTGTCCCTATTCTGCCATGCCGCTGAGTCCCCCCCGAGAACCGCCATTGTTCCCGTATCTGCACCATAAGTTGTTGTATCAAATTTTCAGAGTTCCTAAAAATTCTGGCACACTGCTCCCTCCAAATGACAAAGTTTGCTATTAAGAATAGTGATCTTTCCCTGATAGTGAAATGGCCGTGTAGTAGGGGGTGTGTTGTTCCCTGTTGAGGTAATCGTATGTGATACTCCGCGGCATGAGAACCTGAATCTGACACGATACCGGACAACCCACAAAGAGATGCGTGACCGTCTCCATGTCTGTTTTGCACATAATGCATCGATTCACCATTATCATTCCTTTCTTCATGAGATTATCAATCGTCAGTACACGGTTGAGAATTCATAAACCAAGCGAACACCTTAAATCTCGGAGGTGCCTTTAATGCCCAGATCCCAACCAACTGGCTTGGGGTTCCCGTTTGATGCTTGAGGGCCAAGTAAGCCGTTTTGACCGTAAATGTTTCATTATTCGCCCATTTCCATCTAAACCTGGTCTGAATCCGAATTGGTGTTTATGGCCGCCAGTTGCGCTGTAAGTTGGAGTAATTGTGTCGTGGCTGAATCAGACATCGGTTGTCTTAACTCAAACCGTGTTGTTGTAGACAGTAGCACTTGTGCTAGTGTTTGAGTGTCATTACAGAAAAACGAATAAAGATCCGAATATGCTGCCTTGGCTATGCCCAACCCCCAGTCATGATGCCAAAAACTAATAGTCGTACCGTTACCGATCACCCTTGTAGTGGAGTCATTCCAAAATTTGACTTCACTGACCAGTTTAGACATTGAAACCGGCATAAGATCACTAGAGGCAGCCATGTGTGTGAACCAGGGCTTTATCAAGTTTGGTTGTGGTGTCACCCATTTCCAACACCATTTCAGCAGTAAAGCATTGTTAAATGCTCTAAGGTCCCTGACACCCAAACCCCCCAATTTTTTTGGGGTACACACCAAGTTCCAATTTGCCAAATGAATTTTCTTATGTTCAGACACACCATGCCACAGAAAATTACGCCTTATTTTATCAATCTCATCAATCACCCAAATAGGAAGTTTAAGGCAGGACATATAATATACCGGTAGAGACGAGAGTACTCCATTGATTAGTACCAATCTTCCTGCAATTGTGAGATGTTTGGCCGCCCAACCCGTGAGTCGGTTATTAAACCTCTGTATGAGCGGAAGAAAATCCGGCTTCGTCAGTTTCTTGTGTGACAAAGGGAGGCCGAGATAGGTCATGGGCAGCCGGCCCAATTTGCAATTCATATGCAATGCCAGTACCGACCCACGGTGGTGCTGATCCCTTATTAGAAACAGTTCGGACTTGTGAAAGTTAACTGCTAAACCTGAGATTTGTTTAAAGACCGTGAATACAATCTTTAGCATTTGCCTAAATTGAATTTTCAGTTTTAGAAAAATGAGAGCATCGTCAGCATAAAGCAAACAAGGCTGCATGTCCTGATACGGTAAACTCCAAGCTCCCGTTTGCACCAGTTTTGAGAACCACCTTGTTAAGAAGTCCATTGCCATGATAAAAAGTAACGGGGTCTCCCTGACGCACCCCCTTCTCAAGGTAATTGTCTTGCCTATTAGCCCGTTTATAATTATCTGCGAGGATCCCGCTAGAACCGCGTTCTGTATCCATGCCAACTATTTATCCGGGAAACCCAAATGCTTCATAGCTGAAATTAGAAATTCCCAATTCACCGTATCAAACGCTTTATGGATGTCCGCTTTAAAAATTACCATTGGTATGTTTTGTTGGTCCGAATGGTGCAGCACCTGTTGAGCATACAAAAATCCCTCGGTTATTTGTCTTCCTCCTATAAATCCAGTTTGAGCTGGTTTTACGAGGTGTTGAATCTCATCCTTTATCCTGTTTGACAGTATTTTAGAGAACAACCTCTGTACCGCATGAATTAAGCTTATCGGTTGAAAATCTTGAGGTTTTGTGGGTTGGTCAATTTTAGGGATGAGAGCTATATATGAAGAATTCATAGGGTATAGAGAAGTCTCTTGTTCCATTACTGTTCGAAACACCGTGTGAATATCTGGAACGATAAGATCGATAAAGGATCGATAGAATTCACCCGTGAAGCCGTTAGGCCCCGAGCTTTTGTTATTCGGCCATTGCCGTATGACTTGTCTGATTTCGTCGTCTGAAACGTCTCTTGTCACCGTTGAGAGGTCCCTCGGTTCACCATATAGGTTGGATCGGTGGACTGTTGCCATTGGTAGAGATGCCTTGCCCATTAATGCCGCAAAGAATTGGAAGAATGACCTGGCCTTTGTTTTTTGGTCGTAGTGTAGCGTTCCTTGATGTTCAATTTGCTGTATCATGTTGTTTCTTTTACTTACCGAAGCTACCGCATGAAAGAACTTAGTTCCCCTATCCCCTTCTAGTTCCCATCTGATCTTAGCACGCTGCTTCCACGTGTCTTCTTCAAGGATCGTAAGGTGCGCGTATCGTTCCTTTATAAGTTTGAGAACCACCAGCTCTAGAGTAGTTAAGTGCCTAATCTCATTCACCTTGTCGACCCATCCGATGTACTCTCTAGAGGCTGCAAGCTGTCTCTTCATTGTGCTCATCCTGTCTCTTGCCTAAATCTGAATTTCTTTAGTGAGTGTATTAAGTTTTTCATGTAATTCATGCGGAGTTGAGGCCTTTTGTCGTTGCTGCCACCTAGCGGTAACCAGTTGTTACAACTCTGTGGATCTCAACCATGAGTTCTTGAATCGAAAGAAATTGGTCTTAATAGATTTTGTTGTTGCTGTGTAGAGGATTGGGCAATGATCTGACGCCGTGTTCGGTAGTGATTCCTGTGCAGATGTCGGGTAGAGTGTATCCCATTCTGTCGAGATTAAAAAACGGTCAAGTCTAGCCATGGCCGCTTGGTGATGTCTGTTTGCTCTTGACCACGTGAACTTGAGACCCTGTAGAGGTAAGTCGATGAGGCCCAGGGATGCTATTGCCCGTGCATACCGAGCCGGGTGGTGGCCCGGGTTGTGGGGTGTGTTTCTGTCTCTTGGGTCGATAGTGAAATTGAAGTCGCCGCACACGACCCACGGAGTGCTATTACTCGGTTTACTATCTCGGAGCTCTTCCAGAAACTGTTGACGGAGGTTGTTATCGCACGGGCCGTATATCCCTGTAATGTAAAATTGTTGTCCATCTTCTGTATTTCTTAGCAATACTGTCACCGTGAAGTTTGTTGTGTGACAGTCAACTTCCTGAAATCTTCTATCTGTCCATGCAATTAGGATCCCTCCCCTTGTTCCGTTTACATTTAGCACTCTTGCTTGTCTCAGATTGTTTCCACATGTTTCCTTGATTAAGGCACTATCCATCTGAGCAATTTTTGTTTCTTGGAGGCACACAATGCAAGGCCGTTCTGTTGTTATAGTTTGTCTGATTTGCACTCTCTTGTGTCTGTCATTCAACCCCCGCACATTCCAGGAGATGATTTTGATTTTTGATCTGTAATTCATGAGGGCAGCGAGGCCAACACATAATATGTAATAATTGGCATTAAGTTGGTCTTGAAAGGAAGGTACAACCTCGGCCCAGGGCCTACATCCGAATCAATACAACTCCATCTTTTTGCAAATTTCCCAACTCCCCCTTCATGCATATCTATCCTAATCCACCAATCACAAAAGAAAAGATCTTTACTCCTAACTAGTCGTGCACGATGTGCACAAAAAAAACAAAAAGTGACTTCTCTGTATAGCCAAAACATTGAAAATAAAAATAACTACTAGGTCGGTTGCACAGTAGTCGGTCTAATTCTTTGACGATGCAGGTGTATCCATCGCTGCCTTGATTACTTGTGCTTGCAGAGTCTCCTATAGCTCTATCCCAGCCGCCACTATGACCAGATCAGCCTGGGTTTCGGAGATGGGGTCTCTTTCCTTCATGTAATTCAAGCTGGGCTGAGCAGCGGCTTTGGCCTTTGCAGTTTTCTTCCTCTTAGATTGACCCTCATAGCCCAGAACCCTTTGAGCTCTTTCCAATATAGGCACATACGGGCCATTCATTTTCTTTTTAATTCTTGGGCTGCGTCAGGCCTCTGTGACAACTGCTATTTCTTCAATTGGGCTTAATGTTCTGGACTCTTCCTGCTCTGTTGGGCCTTGAGGCTCGAAACCTAGAGGAAATACCTGATCCTCATTTGCTGGGCCATGTGTTGGGCCGTATGCGATTAGTTGAACTTGTCGTCCGTTAGCAATGCTCACCTTGAGCCTTGTGTGCGTTCCAGCTGTATTGCACCATTTCACTTTGCACAGTACCCCTCACTTCTATCACCTCCTCATTAATGCAGATGTCATTAATGCCTATCTCTGCACCCCTCTTTTGTACCTCTGCTTGTAGACTTTTCTCAGACAGAACGGCTAGATTGCGAGGGAGCCGATTTGACCGTAGCCAATTAATGGTAACCATGCCCTGAAGAAGGGTAACCTAGGGGTCTGTCAGAGTCAGTCTTGCCACAGCTGATCCGATATGGAGTGTCACAGTAGAGCCGAATGCTGTGATCTTTGGTGTTGCAGAAACCTGCTGCTTCTTCTTGACAGCAATGATATCCATGGGAGTTATCTCATCATCAGGACCTAATTGCGCCATTATCTGCACTAGCCTAGCGATCTGCTCCTCTGTGTTCTTAATCCGTTGGTTAAGTAGGATTTGCATGGGACCCTTCTTCTCCACTCCCCTCTGTACTGTTTTGATTTCGGTAGCTGTTTGAATCGGGGGAGTGACCTTCGGTTTAGGTATCCAGATGCCTTGTCCTTTGTTCTTGCATTTACTGAGGCCAATCTGGTTCGTCCCCGTGCTATAGGACTGTGCCGCCCATGGGTGGGCATTTGAATCTTCACTGCTCGTGTCAGTGTATGGGTTGGGTGGCAGTTGGGTGCGCTGCTGTGTCGGTTGATTCCTTCTTTCGAATTGCCTTCGTTCTGCCATGTCCGGAGGAGGCGGGAAGTTACCCGGTGATCCATCCTCTAAGTGAGCAACTTTACCTTGACCCGTTTATCAAAGTCCCCCACTTTGACCTTGAGGTATTTTGGAATATGCCTCGGGTGTTTGGTTGCCACATGAACGGTAATGTGTTCTAGCTGTCGTGCTTGTAACCCATATGGCATGATGTTTTTTACTGTTCCTATTCTGGTGGCAAGCCGAGTAATGCCTTCATTATTCCACATTTGTAATGGGACCCCTACAAACCTAACCCAAACCTCGTATCTGGAAGGATGGTACTGCATGCCATCCGTAGGCAGCCATGCACGCAAGGAGAATTGAGCTCCCAGCAATGGTACTGCGTATGGGCCTTCCTGTACCACCGCCTCTCTCAGCTGCTCATTCTGGCAAACAAGAAGGAAGGTGGTTCTTCCTATCTGCTCAATACGGTAAAATGAAGCTAAGCCGCCATGAATGTGCGCAAGCGTTCTCTTGACCGCCTGAATGAATGCCGGGGAGTACACCCCGATCTGTAGTTCAACCCATGCCGCACTCTCTAGAAATTGGTTGATCGGTCTGAGTGGCTGGCTGGACGGAAGGAATACGTCTTCTTCTTCAGGACGTTCATTCCAAAACGGCTCAAAGTTAGTGTCATTCATTTTTTGCTGCCTTGGTTTGAGAGCTTCGGCGTATGTCTGTGAGGTTTTAAATTTTGAATGAAAGTTGGTGTGGGGTTTGAGGGGGGAAGGCTTGGGTTTTATAGTGCATCTGTATGAGTAATGGCCCAGCTGTAAGCATTT
Source organism: Carex myosuroides (assembly GCA_028015225.1). Lineage (NCBI taxonomy): Eukaryota > Viridiplantae > Streptophyta > Magnoliopsida > Poales > Cyperaceae > Carex > Carex myosuroides. The sequence goes on from CM051474.1 coordinate 12,988,421, forward strand.
GTGGCATCTCAGTGGTTCCCTGCACTGTGCTATCTGATGGTGCCTAGAGAGACACTTGAAACATTTATTCCTGTTGAATGAGGAGTAAATGTTCCTCTCCTGGTTAGGTCTGTTGTTTCTAGCGTTGGTATTGTAGTTTGTGCGTTTATACTGTTGCTGTAAAGGTACTCTTCTCCTCCTGACTTGCTGCCATCCTTCGTCTTTATCCTCCTTGCTAAGATAGTGTTGATCGCCATTGGTTGTCCTCCAATTCGCCTTGTTGTCGCCTGGTTGCCTCGGTTTGCGTTCCATAATCAATTTCGAACGATCCACAAAATTATTCATTTATTCATTTTGTCTTATCGTAAGTTTGTTCTCAATATCTATAGCGGGGAGTAAATGAAAAGGATAAATTATTTGTTGGATGCAATGTAAACCTCCTTTAAATTTGAACTATATTAAAGGAGTTTTTGAGAGCTGGAATGAGGTTTACATTGCTATCAAGTATTTCAATTGAAACGTGAACTAGATTGTGATAAAATTAGCGTAAATGGGTAAATTGAACCAATTTAAAAAAAAAATTTGGGGGAACTGATTAAACCAGAATATGTACATAACTAAGCATAATAATTGAAGACCTAAATGAACAAAATAAAGAAGGAAAACCAGGTACGACAATTTGGGCCATATTGAACATATATTGTAAATTATAATTCTATCAAGGGAAGACGAACTTACTGAAAAATTGTTAATTATAATTTTGTCAGGGCTAGAGATAAAAAGTTCTACATGGAACTCATTAATGAAAGTCTCCAAATTGTACACTCTTACCATTGGTTTAACAGAGTTTGAGGGTCAAGTTTGGGTAGTTACTGAGAAGAACCATGGCCATTTATTATATATTAATTACAAAATTTGGACCAAGTTACTTTGCTAGCAAGTACAGTACCAACTAATTAGCTTGGAGCCTTCTCCAGGAGCCGAAATTTTTAAAGTTATCATTATAAAAATAAATAAATAAAAAAACCACGAAATATGAGTATTTCCAGATCTACCATGACCGCAGAATGGTTCTGCGGCCTCAAATACTGAAGACCGCACATGCATTCTGTGGCCCCAGCTAGAGGTCCGCAGAACCAATCTGGGGCCTTTTTTTTCTTTTGATTTTTTAAAATAGGCCACGTGGGGATATCTCTTTAATAGTTGCTTTTTTGGTTCTTGGAATCCGTGTCCCGTATGAGATATCTCAAAGTTTGATTTGACAAAAAATAATATATATATGGGGCCGCATAATGCTTGTGCGGACCCCTGGCTGGAGCCGCAGAATGCTTGTGTGGTCTTCAGCATTTGAGGCCGCACCGGTGTTCTGCGGTCGTGTTAGATCTAAAAATACCTAAATTTTGTAGTTTATTTTTTTTTTTTTGTGAGACAATGATAACTTTAAAAATTTCGGCTTTAAGAGTGCACCCAAAAAGTTAACTATGGATGTAGTAAAAATAATAAAAAGTTGCCTCCTTGCATCACATTTATTTTTTGTTCTTTTGTGCACGTGAGTGAGAGAGAGTCAATTTGACCCGAATTTTTTATTATAACCTTAAAATAAATCAAATTAAAAAAAATAATATCGGTTGCTGAAAATTTTTATAAACAACATTTTTATTGAATTATTCAGTTAAATTGACTATACATTCCTCTTAATAATTCAACAGAATTATCTAGTGCAATTAGATTTCGTTTTCTTCTGCAGTGTCTAGCTCTCTGCTTTTTCCTTCCAACTAACATCTCGAATAAACAAAGTCCTAGCTGTTTGATTTTTTTCCTTCCAACTACATCTTGATTCGGATCGAAATCTTTTTTTTTTTTCCAATCTGAATCGTTCAAAATCCATCACACGACTTCAATTACATCTGAATCATTTCAATCGAATGGAATCATCCAAAAAACTTAAATGCGTATTTATTATTATTATTATCATTTCAATCGAATGGAATGAACAAATAATAATAATGATGCACTCTGCTCGACTGATCCGTCAAATATAAACGACCTAAATTTTGACGGACCATCTACTATCTTTTTTTTATTTTTTAACCTTTGGCATCGGCTGCCAAAGTTGACCATCTACTAAATCTAAATCCGGACGATTTGACAGGAGACTATTCCGAGTGCTTGTCACTTTCTCAGCATTAGAACGGAAAACCAATTAACGTTTTAAGTCAAAAGTTAGTCCACATTCTTGGGTCCGGATCCCCTGAAGTAACCCAATTTTTTTATTTTGGATCGGACCGTCCGATTCGAATCTGTCATTCAGAATTACTTTAGAAGTAATACTGAGTTATTGACCCATGTAGAATTGTGGAACTATAGGCACTCTAGCGCTCCAGCACATTTGATTATACTGGTAAGAAATGCTTGAGAGCCTGTGAGAGGGGAGAGGTTTGGCGCTCCAGCGCATAGATGGCCCAATTATTTTGTTTTTTTATGGAGCAAGTAATGTATCAGATGGTTCAATATTCAATGTTTGATATAGATGGTCCACGTGTTAATATGTGAGAAATACCACTTGTTTGTTAATAAGGATTCAAATATATTTGATATAGATGGTCTAAATATTTGATCAGATGTTTATGATAGAATCTAAACACAAGTGGTATGTTTTATATGTTATTTGACAAGTGCCATATTTAATATGAGAGATCTAATAATAACATTTGTAAGTAACAATATCTTACAACAATTCAGTTTTGTAATTTTCAAAATCCAAACGGTTGATTCAAACTATTCAACATGATATCTATATTAAAATGTGCTTAGAGATCAAATTTTACATTTTTTTTGAATTTTTTACTTTTATTAAGTATTTTACAAAATTGTTGTTTTTGTTTTTCAATGGTTAATTGTCTAAAAACAACAGTTTTGTAAAATACTTAATAAATAGTAAAAAAAGTTCAAAAAAATATTAAATTTGATCTCCAAGCACATTTAATATAGAGATCATGTTGAACGGTTTGGATCGATTGTTTGGACTTTGAAAATCACAAAACCAAATTGTTGTAAGATGTTGTAACTTAAAAATGTTATAAGTGGATCCCTTCTCATTTAATATTTGATTGGATTAAAGCATATTAAATATTAAATATTTAACTGAGAATGTCATATTTTATATTTAATAAAAAAATCTGCACATATAAATTTGAATTAAAATTTATATATACAACCGCGTATTGTATATGTGATTGCAGTGATCTTCTACATGCATGAACAAAATCGCATTTAAAAACATTGACTAATAGTGAATATTAAAAATGTTTAAAATTGAATACTCATGATGAATACTCGGTAGAAAGCGACAAAGAATCCACTTGTTAAAATACCAAATATGTGCTAAATCATACCTTTTTAATTGTGTTGGTGTACATAAATAGAACCTCATTATTTTAATAGCACACTTGCACAAATGAACACGCGAATATTAATTATAATATTATTTTGTGATGTTGGACACAACTGTATAAAGTTAATATTTTTAAACAGGCCCATGCAAGGGAGAAAGAGGTGTGAAGACCACAAAGGTAGAAGAAGAGTCGAGACAAGAAAGAAGATATTAGATGGATACATACAGATACGGATTGAATATTAGACAGATACATACGGATACAGATCGAATATTGGATATCTGAAGATATATACATAAATATTTTTATAATATATATATTAAATTATAGGCAAATTCTTCTATGGATATAAGGACCTATTTGTAAAATGAGCATATTTTCATTATCAAAGTTCAAACAGTCGATCCGACCGTTCAACATTATCTCCATATTAAAATGTATTTGGAGGTAGAATCATACATTTTTTTGAATTTTTTTACTATTTATTAAATGGTTACAAAATTCAATGGTCTGAATTTGACTAGTTTTGTAAAATACTTCATAAATAGTAAAAAAATTCAAAAAAAAATGTAAAATTTGACCTCCAAGTATATTTTAATATGGAGATAATGTTGAACGGTCGGATCGACTGTTTGAACTTTGAAAATGAAAATATGTTCATTTTACAAATAGGTCCTTATGTCCATAGAAGCATCCCTCTAAATTATATGGTATATATCTACTATTCGGATATAGATAATTAAAATTCAAAATGATATCTGTAAATACTGATCCGGATTCAGTCGGATAATATCCGACCCGTTTTCACCCCTAAATATTACACATTAGTCATACTCATATCATATTTTAATATGTTAATGTTAACGAATAATGGACGAATAATGAATATTTATTAAATAATATGATAAGCATATAATATACTTTGCGTATATAGAAAATATTGTACATAGAAATAGTAAATAAAATCATATTTGATCATCTCATTATTTAAAAAAAAATGTAAATTAGTAAATAAATACTACTACACGAAATGTTACATAAATCAACCTTAACATCATTACTACAATTTATGCAATTAAATAATTGTTAAAAACATTATATTGTACAATTTTCATTTAAATATGTAATATATATATATATATATATATATATATATATATATATAGAGTAGAACTAGGGTGCTCCTAAGCTCACCAAGCCCTTCCGTGAGCGCGACTCTAAAACCTATCAAATTGACTTCAAACGACATTTCCAAACCGTTAGATGTTCAATCTATATTAAAATGTGCTTGGAGACCAAATTTTACATTTTTTGGAATTTTTTTACTATTTATTAAGATGGTTTGAAAATCGCTGTTTTCCAATGGTGCAGAATTTTAATAAAAACAGCGATTTTCAAACCATCTTAATAAATAGTAAAAAAATTCCAAAAAATGTAAAATTTGGTCTCCAAGCACATTTTAATATAGATTGAACATCTAACGGTTTGAAAATGTCGTTTGAAGTCAATTTGATAGATTTTAGAGTCGCGCTCACGAAGGGCTTAGTGAGCTTAGGAGCACCCTAGTTCTACTCTATATATATATCTCTTATTCATATCCTTACGCAATAAACTAATACAAGTTCTTCTTGTTCACTATCTCTGTTTCTGTCCGTACAAGAGGATGAAGCTTGTTAAAAAAAATGAAATTCTATTCCGACTTGTGACCTATATGCAGCTCACAATACCGGATTGACAAAAATATTTATTCTGTATACGACTCACTGCACGAAATAACTATTAACGAGCAATTTCGACTCGATTCATTCTTGTACGAGCTAAATTTGAGCTTAGCCTAGCTCGGTTCATTGACAACCCTACTTCAATCTCAATTTTCTATTTTCACCCTTATATATAATGAAATTAAGCCACTAAAAATATGTTTTTTTTTTTAATTTTCAAACGTGCATATTCTAAACCGTCCAAAATATTAATTTTATTGCAACAACGTAAAGAAAATACAATTAAAATGCACTGATTATTGCTATAAATTATGACAACAATTAAACAATTAAAAGGCAACAACTAATCATTATTATATATTCCTCTTATCTCACAATTTCATAAATTTGCGTATCATATAGGCTATATTTGTACATCTGTAGAAAAAAATCTCTTCCTTAAAAAATTGTCGCTCTTCTCTCTTCCAATCAAAACCTAACAATCCTTGTAACTTCCTCATTCATTGAATCATCGACTGTTTAATTTATCTCTTTTGGAAGTTGAGTCTCTGGATGGAGAAACCAAAGAGAAAAGCAAAGAGCACCGTAAATCCCAAGACGACAACAGCAACCACCGGCAGGAAGTCATGTCTGAATCCAAAGTATGATTCCACATAATCCTTCACGGTTTGTTGAGTACCATCTTCCATTTTTTCAGTGATGTCTCCATACTGCGACACTACTAATCCGTATAAGGTCCACGCCACGGGAGATATCCAGTAGTACCATATCCACCATCCCGGTATTTGCTGAAAACAATATGAGTATATATATATATATATATTGTCATCTCATTGGCAAAACAACAACCACAGTAGCAAGTGGTAGCAAAATAAATTGTCTCTTTGTGCAAATAAAATTTGTGTATCTTCTACCATTTTAAAAACCAGTATTTCAGAAATAGCAAAAAGGAATACAGAGAGAGAGAGAGAGTGGTAATTGATTAATTATTGAACGTGACAAGCTATTGAGACGAGTTATGAAGCATATATATACTGGCATAAACAATGAGTTGGCACTGGTGAGCTTCGCTATTTATTCAAAAGAAAAGATTTTCTCTTTAGTATTGCTCAAATCAAGGGACGTCAATTTCCACCCATCCAGAACCTAACTGATATTTAAAAGGGTCGGGTACGGATAGAATTTTTGACAGGCTCGGTTGGATCTGATCCGACCCATTTCATTGTGTTTTATTAGATTTAGTTAATTTGAAATTTAATACAAATTAAAAGACAATTTAGAGTTACATACCGTTTTAGTGATTAGAAAGCCGGAGAAGAGATTCCATAAGTTATAGAAGGCTGCTGAGACAATGGACGCCACATTATAATTTGGGGTGAAGCCGACGCACATCATGCCATAAAAGGTGAAGTAAAGCAATGTGAAATAGCTGAAGTACAGGTACCAGAAGAACTTGGCAGCTGTCCAGTCAAAGCCGATCATGGCGTACACAACCAAACAGTATGCCAGAGCTTGAGCGAAAACATAAGGTAGTTCAATAATGGCCTACAAGAAAATTATTGAAAGTCATGTTAATCTGTAGCTTAAATTTTCCTTTTTTCAGGTATACTCAATATTTGTTCTATGAAGTGTCTGGCATGTACCTGACCAAATGCATATGGTAAAGCAGAGTACATCCCAGCAGCTCTTTCTCTGTAAAAGACAGTTCGCTCGATTGACACTATTGGCATGACCGTTGATGAATTTTGTACTCCAATAAACAAAGTAGCAATATACATTGAACCAAGGGAGTTTATTAGATCTGTTTGTGTTTTCCTATTATAAGAGAGAAAATGAAATGAGTTTCGTATGTAATTATTGTAGCACCAGTGCACACAGGTAAGGCTGTTTATAGGAACCGATAGTTTAGCCAACAGTTGTGGTATCAGTTTTCATTTTTGTTCCTTTTGCCGCTAGTTTAGTTAAATTGTAGAAGAACACATAAGTGCAATCATGAAGAACGAAATTGATGTTGATCTGTTTGTGCAGTATCTATTGTTTCATTGACAAACATATGAACTCATTAAAAGAAAATAGTCCAAGTACGTTTTTTTGCCGAGCTGCCAGAATATGGAACCCAACAAAAGAGCGCAAAAGAGAGTGAAGAAGAAGCGAACGGCAGTGTAAGAAGGATTTCTCCAGTATGACAAGTGCTGCTTCCACAAACAAGCCATGCATTGTGTGAAGAAAGGTTGCGAGTACTGAGTCAGGAAGTGCAGGTCACTTGATCCAGGTGATGGGACACTAAGATCGCTGATCAAATCCTTGTTTCTCCTGAAATAAAATTTTGTATTAAAATAGAATATACACCAGTTTTATTTTTGTTAATGTATATAATAGTCAAAAGCTTTGAGCTGAACCACAATTTAGGACAAATGAAAGCAGAGAAATGGGGATTGTATCATGAGAGAATAAGTGAATAAGTGCTCACTTGTATAATTCTGAGTTCTTGTATAATTGACTGAACTCAACCCCATGAGCCTCCTCTTGTGCCCCTGAAGTCACCTCCAACATCCATGTCGCGGGATTATAGCCATCTTTGATCTTTGGTACCCCTGGAACCGCCTTAACAAATTGAAAGCAAACAGAGGTGAGTGGGGATTTTTATTTTTATTTTAAATCCATGGTAGAGGAGTGGGGATTTTTATAAACCAGGTACAATTAAGGATGAACTCTGGGTTTCAGATTTGTTATTACCTCAAAGTATTCGATCAGTTCTGAAGAACTACGCCCCAATGGACCTACATAGATCTCTTCCCCTCCCCTTTTCAATAGGAAAAGCTGTAATTGATCATAAATTCGTAAGTAAATCAGTGTAACGTTAAAAAAACAATAATAATTTCAAACACCATAGTTCTAACAAAAGATGATGCTATACCTCATCAAAAGCTTCAAAGATGTCGATGCTAGGTTGGTGAATGGTGCAAACAACAGTCCTACCAGTGTTCACAGTATTCCTAACTGTTCTCATAACAATGGCCGCAGCACGAGCATCGAGTCCAGAAGTCGGTTCATCCATGAAAATGATAGAAGGATTCGCAACAAGCTCAACTGCAATTGTAAGCCTCTTCCTTTGTTCAGTTGACAAACCGTTCACACCAGGGAGCCCCACAATCGAATCTCTCAACGGGTAGAGCTCCACAAGCTCCATCACTTCTTCAACAAACATCTGTGTGTGCGCAAAGTTATATAATTGTGAGAAACTAAAGCCAAACTTTCCAATTACAAATGTTTCTTTCTTTTAAGTGAAGCACTCTCATATAAATTTTTCTTCTCAAAGTTTGATGTTTTTCCACCCTTTTCTAACACAGATTAGGAAGATTACAACTTTTAATTAACTTTCCTTTTAATTTTCACTTGTAATGATATTTTGTATGTAGTTTCAACAAATACCCACTAGTCATTTTCCCGTCTAAATTCAACAAGCCAATTTTAATTGGTAATTTGGTATTGATAATTATATACCTTTCTTGTCTCAGAATCAACATCAGGAGATAGCCGAAGCCATGCTGAGAACACAAGAGATTCATAGACAGTCACTTGAGGGGAGTGAATATCGAACTGTTCGCAATACCCCGAAATGCGGGCAAAAGTGTCTTGTTTTTTTGGATAGCCTGATATGGTGATAGACCCTTCAATGTATCCTCCCGTCTTCCTCCCAGCCAACACATCCATGAGTGTTGTTTTTCCGGCTCCACTGACGCCCATTAGTGCTGTCAGGACTCCTGGTCTGAAGGACCCACTTACATTCTTCAGGAGGACCAATCGGTCTTCCTCCGTGCCTTGTGCTTTCATTTCCTGTATTTGTTTTATGAAACTTACTATGTCAAAGATTAAAATCGGACAATCACAACTGACACCAAAGGAAATTTAAATAATGAATGAAACACAAAAGAGGAGATATATATTTTTTTTTTGAATAAAGGTTGGAGGTACTATTTAATATCCACAAAGGATTACTGCTTCCAGGTTTCGAACATCCGACCTCCAACACGGAGAGCATTATCTTTGCCACTAGACCAAATGCTAGTTCTTAAGAGGAAATATCTTTTATATTATCATGTTGATAGGACATACTTTTAAGCATTAGTAAATGCATTTTCGCATGTGAGGATTATATTTTTGAAGAAGGATGCAGGAGGTGAGATTTCATTGTTCAAATTCAGTTCAGTACTACAGACAAGACACTTGCACCTGTTCACAAGCACACACACAAATATGAAACACATACCCGTGGCATGTCGACTGAGTACTTGATTTCATCAAAAGTGAGGGAGAGTGGCGTAAATGGAAGGACCATGCCTTTCTTATCTGATCCAATGATCTCACGTGCAGATTTTGCCGAAGTGCTATTGTTTCTCATTGAACTTCCATGTCGGGAACTGCGATGCAGAGAAGACAATCTCTTTCCTCTATATGATCCTTCTAAAATCTCACCAGTTAGATTTGCATGCTTTTCTTTTAGCATCTCTTCAGATATAGAAGGCTGATCTTTTCCATATGCTGCATTTAATTAAGGAATTCCTGGTTAACATTTGTTACAAAATGAAAATTTAATACTATCTGCTACATTTTTTTTTTGAATCTGTAGACGAAAACCTTCTACAAATCATTTGAGTTTCTTTTTTAACGTTTTAGTGGTGTTTCATCAATTGTGAGAGGTTTGTGCTGCTAACCCCCCCACCCCCACAACTAGTAGAATAAACCAAAGTTCTGGCAAAATAATATCTCTATAAGCAGTTCTCAACAATGCGGGCCAAAAATTTTTGATACCATTTCTAATTTTGTTTTAAAAAAAAAAGTTTAATGAAACAAGCAACTGGGAAACAATACGCACGTTCGAGGATGGTGGCAACAAGAGTATAGAGAAAATTGAAGAGAAGAATGAACCCAATCAAGGCACCACAGCCTATCCAGTACCATCTGGATTCAGCAAATATTCCACGGCTGTTCAAAAATGTTGTCCCAATTCTTTCTCCGTTAACAATCTGGATAAATCAAGCGTCTATATGTTAGCTTTGTTTTTTCAATTATTTTCTTACGTTTTCAGTTCTGATTTGGATGTACACCTGTTAGGAAAGAACTCTATCAGACTAATTGCATAGGCTTACATGTTCCTTCTTCTTCTTCTTCTCATTATTTTATTATTATTATTATTATTATTTGTTTAGATAGACTGCTTTGCCTTGCCTTTGAGTTTTGGGCATGTGCCACACATCTATGTACTTCTACCATTTAGCACAAATTGAACCTAAAATATATGCCTCTTTTCACTTAAAACCAATAGCTTTCATGTCTTTACTCTTTACCTTGTCCCAACTGTGTCCCATAAACTCGTTTACTGATATTGCATTTTGCACATACATCAATGGAGAAATCCAGTAGCCCCATATCCACCATTTCATGATGCTCTCTGTGAAACAGAAGTAAAAAGAAGTTTGTAAACACATACACTGCTGGATATTCTGCCAGTGATAAAAGTATTACAAGAATAAGTGTATTTGTACCTCTTGTAAGAAGAAATCCACCCAAAGCCAGCACAATTAACAAGGCAAAGGATCCAAATGTGTTTGCAATGACCATGTTTCTTGCTAATCCACCCATAAATCGAAAAAGAGCACCGGACATTTGATTGGTCAAAATAAGAAGAAGACACTGCTTAAAAAGCCTACAAATTGATCAGAAAGTAAGATTAAAGTAAACTGCTAGTTTTATATATATACTTCAAACTGAAGTTACTTAGAATATATGGCTACAGTTTCACCAAAATTAAGGAGAGAAAAACAATGATAATTTCAGCCTAGTATTCAAGGACATAAAGAGAAGAGGTTTTTCATCAAACCCAAGTTTTTTTTTTCTATTATTTTGTTTATAGTAATCAAGGTTGAAGAAACCCCACAACAAAGGCCCACCGTCATCATATAAAAGTGCATAACTGCAACAAAATGTATGCGGGAAAGGAGGTTTTATTACCTTCCAATATTTGGATCAAATCCTATGACATAGTATGTCATAAAAACCCAAATGAAAACTTCAACAAACGCAATGGGGATCTTGACAATCCACCCTGGTATGGTGTAAGTCCATGCAGGGAAGAAGAGGAGGTCACGTTGCTTAAAAAAAACCGGCAGCTTTATGACTGTCATGGCCAGCTCAGAAAACCCATTGAACATGATCATCACTGCTCCGAAGAAAAGTGCACCAAGGAATTTGTTTCCGTCGGTTGAGACGTCACGGTGCATCTTGGTGCGCAAGAACACCGTCATTACAACGAATGCTATTATTGTCAACTGAAATAAAATGCACATAAATAATGAACAGATCTAGCAAACAAAGAATTAAATAGTCATGATAAAAATTTGTATGTGGTCAATTTCTGACCTAAATTGCAACATCTTTTAGTGAATTTTAATATGACTTACTTGAGTAAACATATAGATGTAGACAAAGGAGTTCCTTTTTATCAGCAAAATTTCCCTATCAATCTGAGCCTTCAATAGCTCCTTCATGCTGACGCCATATTTCGATGTTGTCAGAGCTGCAGGGTGGCTCTTGCTCCTGTCAAAAGGGACTGCTAGCTCATTCCCCATGGCCCGACCGACATGGAAAGACTTGAAAGCCTCCGCAAACTTCTTCACGGGCACAAATCTATATGGCTCATCACTCCACACCCAATATTGTTGTTGGTCTTTCCTTGATGTTACCTAATTTGAATCAAAATCGAATCATTGTTGCCTGTAGTATTGACTTAATAATATGAATAGAAGTTTTGATGACGAATATAGGTATTCTAACCAAACTGTGAATTTTTTTAATATAATCAAAGTAATTATTTAAGCTTCCTACCTCTTGCAAGAAGTCTGCAACTCCCTTCCTCTCGGGGCATTTGAAACCCATGGACTCGAAGAACTCAAGAACATTGTCACGGGGACCATGGTAAACAACCTGACCATCAGAGGTAAGGATTATGTCGTCAAATAATTCATATGTCTCTGGTGCCGGCTGGAGTAGTGAGATGACAGCAGTTCCTTGGAGGATGTGGATTGACTGTCTGATGGAATTCACTATTTGAAATGTGGTCGAGCTGTCGAGACCAGTCGATATCTCATCCATGAATAGAGCTTTTGCGGGACCCACTAGCATTTCACCTATATAAATTAAAAAGCAGAGTTATGTTCAATAATTAGTATCACAGTAAATGGTGAAGACTTGAGATGTATACAGATGCACACAGCATTGCATCAATGAATAGAGCTTATTTATAACTTGCTAGCATCTGACCTATAGAAAAAAAATTGTGTACTGGTATTTGCCATGCCAGAAAATGATATTGATTTCAGATGTATATGAAAAGAACACAATTATAATTGTGGACTTTTTACCTGTAGTGACACGCTTCCTCTGGCCACCAGAGATACCTCTAATCATGTCATTTCCTACCATGATATCTGCACATATGTCCAATCCCAATATCTGCAAATTGTATAAACAAGAAAAATGAAAATACAGAGAAACCTCCAGTCCTATCATTGCTATTGATAATTAAAAAACACATTTTCCTATTTAAAATGAAGTACCTTGATTATGTAATCAGTAACTACAGTGGCTTCTTGGCCTCCCATTGCAGATGCCTGGTAAATAATGAAATAGGTAACTAAATAATAATGCAATTACATTGTCTATTTGTCAAATTAAGTAGTATAAATGAACATTTTATATGAGAAAGTTTATTGGTTCTGCTTTTTTCTTCTGGAACTGAATTGAACCTTCATGAGTAAATCAATGTCGGGGTCAGGTTTGATGTTTGCTGCTTTCTCCCTTCTCAGCAACTCAGTTAGCATATCTGAAATTGCATTGAATAATTGTTAAGCACGAATTTACCAATTTGAGTTTGGTGCATACCACAGTAAATAGTTTAGTTTTTTTTTTTTTTTTTCTGGGCCTTTAGTTGGAGCAAGTACCCAACTATAATTAATGAACCACTATTGTGTTTGTAGCATATATTGTAACTAAAGACGAAGAAAAATAAAAAGAACAAGGCAGAGAGAGAGAGAGAGTTGTACTGTATCTGGAACCGACTCCTTGGCACCGAGCAGAAAATGCAAGTGTTTCTCTGACAGTCAACTCTCCTATGTGCAGATCATGTTGGCTGATATAAGCAGATGTTCTCTCTGGTACAAACTCGTTCATTTCATGCCCGTTATATGTCACTTTTCCTGAAACCTGCATTCGTTTTTTTTTAATTCTGTGTTAGGTTATGCGGATTGAAATGAATTTGGTAAATTTGCAAGGAATCAGTTAAGATGGCCAACCTTGAGATCTGAGCCCAACTTCCCGGCCAAGGCTAACAGTAAGGTGGTCTTGCCAGATCCAGGGGGACCCAAGAGCAATGTCATCCTGTACACAATTGTTGTAATTATTTAAATTCAAAAAGATTTAACGTAGTTCAGGTATTCATGAATTTTTATCTTATTTTATCATCTTGTTGAAACAATTCCTTGGATTCGTTCTCAAATTATTTATATTGTTAATTTAAACATAAATAAAAAGGTTGACACTGATAAGCATCAATGATCATTGACATTAAATCCTTTGTCTTATAGATAATAGTTACTAGTGAAACAGATCTATCTGCAGAATGTTTCTGAAAAGCATCTTATATAACAAAAAATAATTACCTGCAGGGTTTAATGATACCACTAACATCATGTAAGATTGGCATCTTTGTTTTCCTGCTGGGTAGGATGTGGAGAGAATTTGCCATTGACTAAACAAATAAATTATTAGAAAAGAGTCAGATAAATCATTACTTTGTAAACAGAAAATGTAATATATGAGAAAATTCTTGTAACATTATTTGAGTCCTTTGGAGCACCTCAATTGTGTTCATGGTGGCATTGAGGACAGTTGGTAACCCTCTGTTTCCCACATGAGTCTCTGCATCGATGCTCAGGTTCTCGTATCTCACTTCTATTGTTGGAAGCTCAATCCCCACACTGTTAAAAGTACAGAAGAACAACACCATAAGTACCAAATATTATTATTATTTTATTTTGCTATTGTTATTGATTTTATTATTAGCATTTTTTGGAATTATGTGTTTGGTTTATAGGAATGTTATGTGGCTGCTATTCATTTCCTCTCTCATATGTTTTCATAGCTCTTCAATAACTGAAGTTTGTAAGTAGGGAATTAAATTTGTTTGGTTGGATATGACTTAGTAACAGTAATATTAATAATAGTAATAATAACAATAACAATAATAAATGATATTGATGACAAAAATAATGATGATGATGATGCTAACAACAACAATAATGTGAAATAAGTTAACTCATTTCTCTATGTGGATTAATTTATAACAGTATAATATTTTTTTATTTCATATTATTCTATCAGACTTTATTAATATTTGGTAGAATAAATACATACTAAGATACTTATTCCACGACTTATGCCACAATCAAACATAGACAATAAGAATAGTTGATGTCAGTTGAACTTATAGTTATTAACTTAGACCTCCTTTAATCTACATATCTATATTGAGCTTATTTCAATATCATCATTTTCTTTTTCAAATACTAACAAACAATGTACCGATCAAAACGCTCCTTGAGCTTGAGCAAAAAGCGTTCATTGTCCTCCTCGGCGACCCTGATGAGGCGGTCGAGCAGCGCCTTCTTCTCATGAACTTCGAGGTTCTCCACATGGACCTCATTAATCTTCCCGGAGGCTGATGCCAGTATCCCACGCTTGATACGGTTGAATGTTGGCAGTTTCTCTAGTGCGGCCCAACGTAGAGCCTCCTCGTCGTCCTCCTCCCGTGACGACCTTGAGAACACGTCCCCGGTTTGTCGCCATATTGAGCCGCTTTGACCCGAGCTGCCTATACTAGATAAACCCTCCACTGAGGAAGGATCCATCTTATACACTCTTTAATTATCTTTCTAGGTTTACAATAGAGATAATGTATTATTATTTGGAGGGATGACATATTTGTGGGAATAATGTGGCCTTAATATAGGGATGATAATGTAGATAGAAATTAACCGACATATAGAATTAAACATGTGGGGGAGCCGAGTTACTTGGGAGGCAATCAAGCCGCCAGCTTCTGAGGTGTTTGAATGGAAAAATATTCAAAATTAAATCAACGGACAAAAACAAAGCGGAACAAATATAAGTGCATGCAGTTTGTATTTGATTCAATTTTTTAACGGTTAGAAGTGAAGAAACGATGGAGACTACAGTCAAATTAACCTTTTGGAATATTCCATTCAGTCCTTATAAAGCATGTGTTTAATTGATGTGTCTAGCTTTTAGCGTTGATTAATTATTTAATTATAGTGAGTTTCTTGTCAAGCAAATTTCTTACACTATTATTTATACATAATATATTTGATATGGTATCATGAAGGATGATGGTGATATAATTTAACAGCGTTTACATAAGCTTCATTGTTGTATTAGATTCAGCGGGTGGATATTAAAATAAAATTAATCCGATACACAGATGCTATAAATGAAGCGTCGCATAAGACGTTGAGTCCCAATAAGTCGAGAAAGGTGCCAGAACTTTCCTCCTCTGTACTTTTCTTTACTTTCCTTGTCACACGTGTTTCCCCAAATTGGACAAGATCACAAGAAGCTGTCAATTTTTAAGTAATGACTGTATTATCCGGACTTTGAATAATATTTTAGCCGCTATGAATGTGGATACAATTTCAAAAGCGGATATAATTACAGATTTAATAATTATTCAATTTCCGATTATTTTGAAATAAGAATATTCATTTTGATCACAAGTTAATTAATATATATATTCATGTTTTATCTTTTATCAAGATTTCTAATATGTTTATGACAAAAAAAAAAATATGTAGTTAATTTATATGAATGTATATACAATGTGTATATTTTTATGAAATATGTGATAATCATTTTGAATATCTGAATTGTGTTTGTATTTATATTAGAATTCATTTCTTATTTAATTTGTATATGTATTCATTTAATATCCGATCCTTATCAGAAAATTAGAAACAAATATGGATACAATTTAACTATTATTCATCAATATCATATATATATATAAATTATTTTTATTTTTCCAGTCATTTTCATAATCATCTAATTAAATTATTCCATATTATTTGTAAAATTAAAGAATTTTTATTTGTTTGGAAATATTAATGTTTTCTGTACTATTGCAATATAAAATAACGAACACTTTCTAAATATCGAGAATTTTGTATATACCTTTGAAAAAGCTCAAATAGTATTGTCTCTTTCAAAATTTGCAATCACATATTGTGTGGTGCCTTTTCTCAACCTTCTCCCTTTCCGGTGTTGGGTGTTTTATGTGGAGAAGAGGACAAAAAAGACTTCTTGATTCATCTCTGCACATATTTGCACACGAGAATTTATTAATTGTGAGAACGTTCAATATTCTCACGGATGTAAATTTCTGTCGTTAATTGCCCCGAAACTTTTAAGTCTCGAGCACCTCAACATTCTGAGATTTAGAGTTTGTGAACTAAATAGGAAGCGATTGTTTACTCTGTATATTTCTCTCTTATTTATTTATAACGCATATACAATTAGAATTTCTATACTAGTTAAGCTTATCTGAACAAATAAAGATAAATATAAAATATTTGGTTTACTTTTAGAAGTAGTTCAAAAATAAATATTCACTAATTAATATAAATTATAATAAAATTACTTTTATATCTTTATCTATCGAATAAAATGTATCATCCAAAAAACTTAATGTATTTTTAAATCGAATAGAATGAACAAATAATAATTATTATTATTATGCACTCTGCTCGATCGGTCGACTGATCCGTCAAAAATAAACGACTATTCTGAGTGCTTTTCATTTTTTCAATATTATATTTAAATAATAATAATAAAAATAAAACAGTAAAATTCTTATCTGTTCGGTAGGAAATCTGTGACAATAATTAATCTAATGCACATTTGTGTTATAATATTGTTTATGTGGGATATATATAACCAAGTAATTTTGAATTGCTTTTAATTTCTTCACAAACTATTGCTAAACTATTGCTATTTAAAGAAACTTGAGGTCTGCCCACATATCGATCACTAGCAGCAGTGTTTTTACATGCAGTCGTATAGATCACATACGTGTATTAGCGTATGCAGTTTGTTGCCACATTAAAAATGGCCATGTAAACTGTACATGCAATCCATGCTGAAAACATACTTGAAAATATCTAGATCTATATATACTGAAAACAGACCCGATAATATCCAAATCCATTATCTAAGTCCAAACCCGAAAATATCCAAACCCATTATCTGAGTTTGGAACTAGAGGCGGAGCTATAGTCAAGAAATAAGTCAATTGACCTTCATTTATTAAAAAAAAATTGTTCTTATACATGATTTTCTATATAATATAGGGTAAAATGTTATAGATATGGTAATATTAAGTTATTGACCCCATTCGCAGCATGAAAATTTTATATGACTGACCCCATTTATGTTCGACCCACATAACTTAAAAGTCTGACTCGATCCGCACCTGTCTGCACCATCCAGATAAATGCTCCAATGTCTCCCCGACTTGTTTTATAGGCGCTCCAGCGCTTTGATCTGTGGAATTGTGGAACTATAGGCACTCTAGCGCTCCAGCACATTTGATTATACTGGTAAGAAATGCTTGAGAGCCTGTGAGAGGGAAGAGGTTTGGCGCTCCAGCGCATAGATGACCCAATTGTTTTGTTTTTTATGGAGCAAGTAATGTATCAGATGGTCCAATATTCAATATTTGATATAGATGGTCCAAATATTTGATCAGATGTTTATGATATAATCTAAACACAAGTGGTATGTTTTATATGTTATTTGACAAGTGCCATATTTAATATGAGAGATCCAATTATAACATTTATACGTAACAACATCCTACAACAATTCGGTTTCGTAATTTTCAAAATTCAAACGGTCGATTCAAACTGTTCAACATGATATCTATATTAAAATGTGCTTAGAGATCAAATTTTATATTTTTTTGAATTTTTTACTATTTATTAAGTATTTTACAAAATTGTTGTTTTTTGTTTTTCAATGGTCCAGAATTGTCTAAAAACAACAGTTTTGTAAAATACTTAATAAATAGTAAAAAAGGTTCAAAAAAATATTAAATTTGATCTCCAAGCACATTTTAATATAGAGATCATGTTGAACGGTTTGGATCGACTATTTGGAACATTGAAAATCGCAAAACCAAATTGTTGTAAGATGTTGTAACTTAAAAATGTTGTAAGTGGATCCCTCCTCATTTAATATTTAATCTGACTAAAGCATATTAAATATTAAATTTTTAACTGAGGATGTCATATTTTATATTTAATAAAAAATTTGCATATATAAATTTGAATTAAAATTTGTTTATATTTAATAAAAAAAATCATATTAAATACTGTATATGTGATTGCAGTGATCTTCTACATGCATGAAAAGAATCGCATTAAAAACATTGACTAACAGTGAATATTAAAAATGTTTAAAATTGAATACTCATGATGAATACTTGGTAGAAAGCGACAAAGAATCCACACTTGTTAAAATACCAAATATGTGCTAAATCATACCTTTTTGTTAAAATACCAAATATGTGCTAAATCATACCTTTTTGTTAAAATACCAAATATGTGCTAAAACATACCTTTTTAATTGTGTTGGTGTACATAAATAGAATCTCATTATTTTAATAGCACACTTGCACAAATGAACACGCGAATATTAATTATAATCTTATTTTGTGATGTTCGACACTAAGTTTTCAAATTGAGTTTGATTTGAATTAATTTCGAACTAAGTTTGGTTTGAATTAATTTCGAACGAACTCATTTCGAATCGAATTTTTTACGAACTCAATTTCGAATTTTTACGAACTTTGTTACGACTTAAGAGTTATGACTTATGGCTAGGCCATAGTTCGAAATTACAGCACTTTAATAAAAACTCAAGCATTCTGAATTCTAATTACACAATACACCAAAGTTTATATCAAAGTTCATTACAAATACCAAAATTTATATCAAACACCAAAGTTTAGTACAATCAATCAAAGTTCAGTATAATCACAGAATCTAAAGTTTTCCAAATAGCCAACAGGAGCAACATCACCAAAAAGTTTTCAAATATCCAAAGTATTCAAAATACAATTTAAATATCAATAGAAGTACAAAACAATCACCAAAGTCTTAGAATTATTACAAACCCAAATATTACCCTAAATTAAACATTAAAGTTCATTATCAGCGAAAATTAACGGTTCACGTTTGAGTTAATTTCGAACTAAGTTTGGTTTGCGAACCTATTTCGAACGAACTAGGTCCAGTTTGAGTTTGGTTTGAATTAATTTTGAACTAAGTTTGGTTTGAATTAATTTCGAACGAACTCAATTTCAAATGGAACTTTTTATGAACTTTTTCGAATCAAACTCGAATCGAATTACGAACTACAAATTTTTTGTGCAGCCCTAGACACAATTATATAAAGTTAATATTTTTAAACAGGCCTATGCAAGGGAGAAAGAGGTGTGAAGACCACAACGGTAGAAGAAGAGTCGAGACAAGAAAGGAGAGATTGTTAAACAGCAACAGCCTAAGATGTGAAATTGAACGAGCATTGGTACGTGTTTGCGGTGCAATTAGCGAAATTGATGGGTCCATTTGTGAGAAATTACCTCTGCCAAACTGGTCAAAAAATGGCCGGCCGGGATTAAAATTAGAACCGGCCAAAAAATAGACAAAAAGTTTTGGAGACCATCCGTATTCTGCTATCCGTGCAGATTTGATCCTCTTGTGCTGGTCTGATATAACACAGACTAATCTATCAGCTCCAAGCACTTCAATCCTCAACTACTGCAAGAAAAAATTCCAATTATCACCATCCTCCTTCTGCACAATTACAAATGCTATAGGCAACAATTGGTTCTCGGCATCATAGCCGCAAGCTATCAAAAGCATCACCTCATACCGCCCAGACAACAAGCATGCATCACTGGTCTAAAGTACTGAACCGCTGCAATGCATGGACCAAAAGCCCAGGCTACCGCAAGCATGGACCAAAAGCCCAGCAACTCCTTCAATAAGTTCTCCGTGTTTATCTAATACATGACAGGTCATAAATAGGTACTTAGAGCTGGGATTCTTGTCGCAGATTCTCATAAGTAGTGGTTCCAGCAAGCTGTATGAACCTCCCAGCTCCCAAATTGTCGGGTTATTGCAAGCTCACGACCCCTCTACAGTTAATTGTATTTTGGGGTTACATTGCCATACTTAACCCTCACACAGTTTGCCACCCCCTGAATGCTCATACAGGGTTCGTCTTAATGGATGTCTCAATGATATCTGCAATGATTGATGCCGTGAGATATTCATGGTATTGCCTTAAGTATTCAGACCTGCATGTGTGAGGCTTGTCTTGCTTCGTTAGAACCCATGCATCTCCAAAACCTGTTGTTTTTCTCCTAAGTTCGTAATCACAACCCAGAGTCTTACACACCACATGAACCTGATCCCTGTCACTTTTTCTTCATTCTAATCTCTTGATTTTTATCAATATGGTACTCTCTAATCTTCTTTATTAGCTCTTCTTTACTTTTAAAATATTATTTTGGCGCCAGCTCACATTTGTACTCAATCTGTCTCTCATAGTAACTAATATATGTTTCTTTAAAAGCAGATATATCATTGAAGTCTGCGAACGGGTGCGTATCAGTCCGGCCACTAAGCGACATACTCTCATATTCTCTGCGAATGGGCACTGGACCATCTTCATCACAACCCTCCAGGTGATCAGAGTCCCAGTTTCCTCCCTCAAATTCATCACCAGTTTGCAGATCTTTCTCTAGAATTTTGTTAATATTTTCAAAATATGACCCAGTTTCATCGTCTATTGGTGCCGGTTTGGGGTGAGGTGCTGGTGCAGGTAATGATAAAGGCACCACATGCACGGGTCTAGATGGGATTCTTGCATGAGATCGTGGTTGGGGTGCTGGTGGGGTGAAGTGACTGTATGTTTCTAGGTCAGGTACGAATAAATGAGCTATGAGAGTGTATGGTTCTATGTTTCTGGGTCAGGTACGAATAAATGAGCCATGAGAATGTATGGTTCTGGGTCAGGTACGAATAAAGGAGGTTCTGGTTGTGATGTATGATTTGACGCAACTGAATTTTGGCCAGAACTTCCAACCCTTAACTCTATCGGAACTCTCTTGGTGTAGATTTCTATGATAAAATTTTCAATGACCTTTAACCGCCCGTACATGCTCTCCATGCAGCATCACTTAATATTGGAACTCTGGTATAGGTTGGGGTGTTCCAGAGTTCACTCGGGTTGCCAATTCTAAGTTCCACCTTTCTAGGTTATAACCAATGCATTCGTAAATCATAGACTTTAAGTCTCAAATTGAGGTATCATCATCAACCATGAATGAATTAATTGTCTCTTTGGAGTAATAAACCACATATGTATTAGTCAAAAACTTTCCACCACAGTGTAATGAAATCATCATTGACATGGTCAACAAACTACATTTTGGTAAATGGTAAACAGTTGTCAGATTACTAATTTAAATGTATAGGTTGCTGGAAAAAAATAAAAATAAAAACTTGAAAATCGCCTCCGAAATCACCCTTTTCGCCTCAGAAATCTCCTTCTCTTTTTCTATTTCTCTCTTTCTATTATGTGATTTTGAGTGAGTTGTGAGAGGGGAGGAGAGAGAAAGAGGGATATTTATAGGGTCTGAAACAGAAAAAAAAAAAAAATATTTCCAACCGGCCATTTTTTGGCCGGTTCTAATTTTAATCTTGGACAGCCATTTTTGGGCCAATTTGGGCATTCTTAAAAATACTCATCTAAGCTAGATATAATTAATAATTTGTAATTAATTTTAGATATTAATAAAAATATCGGGCCAATTGTGATCAGACATAATTGTTATCTTTTTGCAGTTGTAATAAACATAATCCCAGATAATCAACCCAGCTATTTTTTTTGACGGATCAACTAATATTACTCTAAAATTGATGTTTTCATTATTTTGCTTTGTATGTCATTTGCACCCCAAGGACCAGCAGCAAAGAAGCAAAAAGTGATTTATCTCGAGAAATAAGTGACAAAAAATATACCTGACATTTTTTTAACGCATCTTTTGTTAGTACTTGGGTCTTAGGAAGCTAATTAGTACTACAAGCTAAATTCCAGACACTAATATGTCCAAACACTAATAATAACGGTTTAATACAGTTATATTTACATTCAATTAAACTCTAACAGAACAGTAACTTCGGGACATTCATAATATACCACACAAGCCAAGACATGTTAACCACCACAAACTTAAATGAGTTATAAAGGAATAATGGTTCCAAGTTTGATAAGAGATGCCCAATGGGGCATTATGCAACTCATAACCTCTTGATTAATATGTTAACAAAATATGCAATTATTTCAGAAACATTAATCAGAAAATAATAAAATAATCCCCATTACCAGAACTATGAATTATTGGGCAGCAATTATCCAATTTGTCTTATAAAAAACAGGGTAAATTAAAATCATTAAACAAGCAGGGTTCCAAGCATAACAGTCACTGCCTCACCACGGATGCGCACTCTCTGAAATTTCTCCTCCAATTCCACATACAACACACCACTCCTTGGTGAAGCCTGAAATACAAAATTATGATAAATGCGTCTAGTGTATATTTCAAACTTTAATTTGGTTCACATTTTGATAAATATACCCCATTGTATCATACTATCATATGAAGTAATTATACACAAGTTAGACAGATAATGAATGGAGTACCATGAAAGAAGTAAAACTTTGCTTATTCAGCTTTTTGTTCCACAATGGCGCCAGGGCACAGTGCACACTCCCACACACATGGTCCTACACAGAGAATAACAGACATTAAATACTGAACGCATGCCAGCATGGGATCTAAGTGCATAACCATATAATTGAAAGACAGTTAAATTGATGATTAAATTATATATCCAAAAAAAAATAAGACCTCATCAAATCCAAATTTGGGGCAGAAGACTCGGGTGAAAAAGTCAAATTCCGACCCGGCAGGAGCTGGTCCTGTAACTATAACTGCTCTTTCCTCACATTTCTTAATTTCCTCAAAATTTGGTTGCAACATCGCAACTTCTTTTCCAGAAGAGAGCTCTATCTGAGAAATAAAATTCCAAGATAATGCTTAATTATCTAATCAACTGACGAGAACGATAGAAGTACAAAAATATAGGAAATCGACTATAAATAGCATAAATCAAAGTACCATAAGGTCACCAGCAGATGTTTTCTGAAAACTAACAACAGACACACCATTCAGAGTCTCAGGAAGTGAAGGTTCAAGTGCATCACCTTCAACCATAGGAACTACAGGGAAGTCTAATTCAACAAAGAACTTCTCGTCACCATCTTTCAATGTAAAATCTGCTTTAGATATTTTCTTGGCAGTTACAATTCCAATATTCGCAACAAAGTTGATGATATCATGATTTACAAGGTCTGATGTGAACAGGAAATGTGTTGCTGCTACTGTTCCATGCCCACAGAGATCAACCTAGGAAGAAGCAAAGTGTTATTGCAGTATATAGTACTATGTTAATTGTACAAAGACAATAATGGGGCTCAGTAACTCTATATTCCAGCTGGTCTATACCAGTATAATGCAAGATGCATGATGGCATTTCTTCCCCAAAATACCTGGCTTAATTGCCCTGACCAGTGTTTGTCAGAGAGAGGCAGATCCTCCCCTTTGGTTCATGGTGCACCCAAAAGAGAGATGAACACAGGTGCTGAATTCCAGTGGTATGGCCTGGTAGTAGTTCTGGTTTTTTCTCCTACTTCATGTTATCATACAAATCCCCGGCATGGTGATCTAGGTGTTTACAACTTACATCCTGAACCTCGCCAAGATACACAGGGATAGTGGTATCACACCGGCAACTCAGTGGGATCTCTACAGTGGGTAAACACCGGTTAGCCTCTAACCATGTATAAATGAGCAACTGATCAGTTCCAGAGGCTTCTCCCGAGTCTGTGTTTCATCATTGAACAACAACATGTGCATCGTGTTCTTTCTTGATCGCTCCAATTAAAACATAACATTAATCTCTCAGTGCACACAAAGCATCCGGTGAAAGCTGAATAAAAGTTTCATAGGTATATTGGAGGGATACTTAGAAATGTTAAAGAAGGGATTGCTCTGGATGGGTAGTTGTCAAGACTTATTCAATACCTACCTGGTCTTCATTCAGTGATATAGTACAGTATGCTTTGACTTTTAGGGATACTTAGAAATGTTTTTCTGATAGTGGTTAGTCTTGTATCATATGTTTGACTTTATGGAAACACAGGAATGAAATTTGCTGTACTGGTGCATCTATTAAAATTAATAGAAACTTGATTTTTCTCATTATATCTTTGCTTCAATATTGGCTAGGCAAGGTTAAATAAGGGATCGCTCTTGCAACTCAAAACTGAATTCCTGGAGAGATGGAGAACATCCCCTGCAGGAGGTGGCTTATGGGGCAACTTATCTGACAATGGGTGATGAAGGGGATGAAGCTAGTGGAGATGGTGCTGATGCTTAGTGTTGCTTGTGTGCATGCTTTTAGTTACTTTATGTGATAAGCTAGCTTCTTACTTAGTGAAGTAGATGTTTTGTAATAAGCTGTTGTTACTACCAACTGCTGGGTACTTGGTTCTACTGGTGTGTGTGCCAGTGTTTTTGGGGTTAGAGGGTATCCAGGCGATTAGGGTTTAGATGTGAATGGTAATATGGGACTAAACGTCTGATCAAGGAGGCCAAGGCTGAGATCACTCCCCCATATGTGTTCATAGGCTATGGGATTTTTGTGATGAAGTTTAGTCCTAGATGATACTGTATACGGGGTGTAATTATGACCTCCCTGTTTAATACAAATGGGCAATTTTCCCCTTGTTTTAGATAAAAAAAAAAATATATTGGAGCCTAATGAAATTCTAAACAAATGTCATCATTTGGAATTGGGTTTCAGGTATGATTCTGACAACACATGAGCGTCCATTTACTGGCAGGTACTAATGTCTAATACCCCAGTAACAAAGATAAAGAAGCATATATAAGTATTTTGCTTAAGATACCTCAACAGCTGGGGTCGACCACCAGATACGAAACCAAGGAGCATCATCATCATGTGCATCTGAAACATGTCGAGAAAGGAAGGCAGTGATAGGAGTGTTGAACTCTTTGGCAACCGATAGCATCCATTTTTTGTCCACCTCAGCATTCTCTTCCAACAGACACACTGCCGCCGGGTTTCCCTTGAAAGCCTCAGAAGTGAATGCATCTACCTGAGTTTTAGAAAATAAATGTTAATAGTATAGTCAAGATGTACATATTGCTATGGAAAGAGGAGTTGTTGAGAGAAGTACGGACCACTGCATACTTGATAGCTCGTTGAGGCATTTTAACAAACACCTGATATATGTGTGGTGCTTTTACAAGTGCGTAGTTGTTGCTGCCCAATTGATTGGAGAGACACTGATGAATTATATAGACCCATATAGAAGGAGGTAAAATATTGATTGCGGAATTGCTAAAGAAATTTTCATGTGGATTTTATTAATGGAAGTCTCCAAATTGTACGTTCTTACCATTGGTTTAATAGAGCTTGAGGGTCAAGTTTGGGTAGTTACTGAGAAGGTCAGAAGGACCAAGTCCATTTACTACCAACTAAGCTTGAAACCTTGGACCCCACTTTATTGGGTAGAAAATACGGACCTTTACCATATGCAATTAATTATTAATCAATTTTGTTTCTATTATAACAAATGAGATTTATAGTTGGTAGCAAATACAGTTAATCTCTCTATTGTTTGATTCTTGTTTAATTGAATTTCTGTAGGTCCTTAAATTTGAACTATATTAATCCACAAAATTATTCATTTATTTATTTTATTATGTCTCATCATAAGTTTGTTTTCAATATCCATTGCGGGAAGTAAATGAAAAGGAGAAATTATTTGTTGAATGCAAATAATTTCCGTAACTTGTTGAGTGTGGTTAACGCATAAATCGCTCGAAAAGATAGCTAATTTTTATAAATCTAGCGCAATTGGATAATCAAATGTCAATCGGATATTTTATTTGTTGTTTCTCGACACCGGTTATCTTTACAAAAATAAAAACTAGTGCGTTTAATTAGGGGTGCATACGGATCGAATACGGATCCGATGGTGGTAAAATCATATATGTATTCAAATAAAAACTTTTATTTTTCGAATACGAATACTAATAGGATGTTAAACGGATACGGATCAAATATTTGTAGATCTATACATAATTTTTTTCATAATATATATTAAACTATATGATATATATCTATTATTCGAATACGGATAATTAAAATTTATAAAAAATATCCGTATCTACACGGATATTCGGATATCCATATTTAATTTTTGGATACGAATTCGGATACGAACACATAACATCCAATCCATTTGCACCCCTAGTTTAATGTACTACCTCATCTATAAACTAGAACTATGCTCTTATACTATATTTTATAAGAGAAAATATAACAATTAATTTTTACTCTCCGGAAAAATAAAGATAAGTGAGAAATGTTTACTTTGCTTTTTGGAGTAGTTTAAAAAATTATAAGAAATATTCACTAATAAATGTACTTGTAGTAAAAAAAAAAAAATTAAAAGAGGCATAAGAGCCCATTTCATTGCTAAAATCAGATAATTACAAAAACCAGTTCAACCCTAGCCAGAAGCTAGACTGATATATCCATCTGCATAACATGATAACAAGCATAATCGCCAAACACAAGAACTGTCTATACACCACAAGTAAGATAGATTTGAGCTAACTAAGCTACAAAGACTTGAAGTAAAATTATCGTTATATCTTTTTTATTATTTGATTTTAAACAAACTTAAATAATATTGTATAATTATTTGATCAATTGTAAATTGTAAATTAATGTTAGGCAAACCAGGTATTTACTGTTATGGGTGCCAGTAGATTAGTAGGAATTAATCTAATGTACAGGGACTAGATTGTAAAAAAAATTATATGTAATGCAATGTCAGACGGTAACTTGTCACCTGACCTTCAACAAAAATAGTTATTTGATCAATGAATATGAATCATTCAACAAAAACTTATTCTGAGGGTGTCTGTTTTCTCACTTTCTCAGCATTAGAACGGAGAATCAATTAAAGTTTAAAGTCAAAAAGTTATTCCACATTCTTAGCCCCTTTGGTTGAATTATATTTAAATTATAAAAATTAAAAATCAATAAGCTTCTTATCCTAGGCTGAAAACAAAGTTCTGGCTGGTAGGATTATCTGTGGCAATAATATAATGCCTCCTTGTGTTATAATAATGTATCTGTGGCAATAATGTATATTGGTGTACATAAATAGAATCTCGTTATTTTAGTAGCACTTACAAAAATGAAAATGCAAATGTTAATTATAATAATATTTTGTGATGTGATGTTGGAGACAACTGAAAAAATTTATATTTTGAAATTTCTAAAAAAGTATACATAATTTAAAATGTTGTATTTACAAGTTAATCTATTAAATTTTGTATTGTATTGATGGTGTTACAACACAAATTGGGTCACCTTTTTAATTGTCAACATGTCTTTTAAATCTGGTTTATGCACCCAATTGAATCAATTTGAATTGAATTTTTTTCATGAAATAAAAAAACAATTCAAGATTTGTTGCCACTAGTTAATATAATGATCATTCCTAGTTAATTCAATGTAAAATTAAAAACAGGAACCTAATATTTCATTATTTAATTTTTATTGTACTAACAATTTTAGATTTGTAGTTGGTATAAATAAATCTGTGTCTTTGGTAGAGATCTTCTGGTTGGAATATTTTAATTATATTTTGATAATTTCATAGGTACGTACATTTTTATGTAACTAATTTTGTAATTTGTGTTATATTACTGATTAGATTGTCTATTAATTTATTTATATATTTTGTATAACTTATGGAAAAAGTTGATGAGTTCCACCTTTTGAACTTCAAAACATGAAAATGTGAAAAATTCTATAATCACTTCAATTATTTTGATTCGCATTATTAATCCTCTATATTTTTTTTTAATATTTACACCACATTAGTCAAGTATGAAATGATAATAGTTTTTGTTAAATCTATACCATTAATTTGAAAAAATTATAAAATAAATGTTATTAACTTTTTCAGCCTGGGACTATACATGGCAATTGAGAGTTAGCATTATACATACTTTTATCTTTATTATTAAACATTAGTCATATTCGTATCATAATTTTATATGTTAAGATTAACAAATAACTAATGAATAATGAATAATCATTGAATAAAATGATAATGAATATAATATAGTTTGCATAAATAGAAAAAAAAAATGTATATACTACTTTAAATTAGGATATGTTCATAATATCATAAAATATAACCAAAATATTTGTATTTGATCATCTCAATGTTTAAAAATGTAAATTACTAATTTAATAATACTACTCGAAATGTTCCATACATAAGTCTTATCATCATTATAAACAATTTATGCAATTAAATAAATAATCAGAAGATTATCATGCAGAGTTTTATTATTATCAATCCTATAAGCTACTAGTTCTTCTTGTACGTGTTCTTACCATATCAACTAGCTAGTTGGCTTGAAAGTCATCCTAACTCATGAATATGTTTGCCTCTTTTAAATACAACTAGCTAGGTATAACTCGGTAAACAAATCATTTACCAATATGACAATATCCTTGGCTTATTTATTCCAGACATATTCCCACAATTTTTATTTTAATCTTGATCGGTGCTGTTTGGCAACAGAGGATTAAGTCTCCTTAAACTTTTTTTCACCTCCTTTAGCTTCTTTAGTCGCTTAATCCTGCCAAACACCAGTTACTTAACAAAGATTCTTAGCAATTTCTAAGCCACCGTTGCTGCAATAGAGATGGAGAATTTGTTCCCAGAGGCCACCGATTAAATTTTAGTTCCCGTATTGCAAAGGTTATTATTATGCCTGATCTGCAATCTGGGTGTCATATTCTAAATAAGCAGATAATGTTGTAACTGTGAACTTAACATTTTGCCACGTGTCCGCTCATTGTGTATTCACCATAGCTTCATGGCATATTTTCTCAGGCCGGTGCATTTGTTGCCATGGTAAGACATAGCTTCATGGCAGATAAAGAAAGCAACAGCAGCAGTCTTCTGGGTGCATGGAGAACCACTAAAGCAGTTTCTAGGGGTCACCCCAGGCTATTACTCAGGGGCGGACCCATAAAGGGGTAGGCACTTTGCCTACCCCTGTATTTAAAAAAAAATTAGGTCCAGTATAAATTTACTAAGTACCTACTCCTGATTCATTATTATACCTACTTCTGAGCTCAGAAAAATTTAAATAGCAAGGCTCATACTCCATTGAAATATTCTTGGGTCCATAAATTTTTTTTATTAGTATTGTGCTTACCCCTGATCAAATTTCTGGGTCCGCCCCTGATTACTCTCCTGCTTTGCTGGTACTATTCTTCTTGCATAACGGTGGAAATATGGAGTACTAACCAACTTATAAGGAAAAAATAGTTTACTCCCTTAAATGGCTTGGCTTGGAGGATGACATTGATAAAAGTTATTAAGAAAAGAACTAGGTCGTTTCTTTCTTTGCTTGATATATGCCCGTCAGCATTTGACATCTGCTGAAAACACTTCAAGCTGTATCAATCACTATCTCATTAACAATTCATAACTACTTAAATAAAACCAGTCCCATCAAAGTACCAAAGTTGATAGACAGTAGATGGAAATATATAAAAAGTGAAAATTTGCTAGAGTTACAAGGGGTTCAATTCCAGAACCCATAAAGTTATTTTCAAAAATTGGTTGTATTTTCTCTAGCACAAATCATCGGGTATCCATGTCAGTGGGTCCTGCACTGACCCCTTTGAAAGAAACCCGCAATTTCCTAAGAGAGGAGCTCCTCTTTCCATTCTTCTCTGTCATGCCGCTCACATGTACTGTATCTTTTGCCACCCTACCAAGTAGGTCGTACAATGCGAGATTGAGGTTAGAGCATGTCATCTCCTCTAGAACTGGAGGTGCTTGCATGTAAAGATTGTTGCCTCTACGAGTGACACTAGCTTTTGACATGAGTACATCAGGGTGTTTCTCCAATTTTTCTATGAACTGAAGTGCAAAAAAATTAGCATAAACACCACAGTATGTTTAAAAGGGAACCTACATAATGTGAAGAATGACTCCAGAACTACCAAGCTACTATTCCAAAGATCAAAGAAGTCACAGTACCACAGAAATCCGATACTAAATTGAGAAGATATATCTGATCCAATAGAGGAATATATAATAAAAAGTAGTCTCAGGTGGTCATTTTCTTTGATATGAAAAGTCCGATATTTTGGTAATGCAGGAGGTCAAGATATCTTGTGTAGCACCATTAAATAGAAAACACACTACCCCTGTGTCTCTCCAACTTGTTCTCTAGCAGTAACAAGATAGAATAAAAATGTGCTCGTTTCCAACTTACTCGAGTGAGGGGCAGTATGGGAAATTATGGAGAAGATGGAAACAAAGTTTAAAAAGACAGGAAATTCCCATGCTTTATAAAGTTGCATGATCTCTTTAAGTTTTTGCAAGGTTAGTTTTCCTTTAGGGTGCGTTTGGATGAATCAAGGAATAGCTCGGAATAGCAGCTGTTCCTGGGGTTAGGAATAGCTGCTAACCCAACATTTCATAGGAATAGCGGAACAGCAGCTAACCCGAGCTATTCCTTTGTTGAGAATAGCGTTTTTTTTCACCCAAACATGCTGTGTTAAGAATAGCTCGCCAGGAATAGCAGCTGTTGAGAACAATTTTACCTCAGCAAGAGTGACAGAAGGTTCAATCTCGATGAGAGTACCGGGCCCACATACCAGGCAGTCTGTCTCTCTAAAGAAATCTGTTACTTTTATATGAGTTCCTTCTTGACCATTGTACCTAAAATAACAGTACCATTGACGTAAGAAAATAAAAAGGAAACCTCTTGGAATTAATACAAGATATTCAATTGCTGTCGCAGATTCAGAGAACTAAATCACAATCCTGTACCAGTAAGGCCCAATGCTAGTGCACTACCAGTATATACAGAGTAGTACAAGCCAAGGCAGGAGAAAATTGTTTTTTTTTATTTGTTTTTCTCCAAATTTGTTGGGCTTCAACAAGTGATCTCGTACAAGTTCCAAAAATAGAAAAACACTTACGTCATGTAATTGGATAAAGTTTTGCTACAGCCAGAGACAATCTTCAAAGCTTCCAATGCACATGCAGCTGATACAATTGCATTTGTAGAAGCTATGGCCGGTATTATATTCTTAACGACTCCCTGTTTATAAGTAATTCAAGCAAGCATTTCAGTCCTTGAACTGAAAACTGTACCGGTTTAGTTAAGCACTGGTACCTATGAAGAAGTACCGGAAGTGCACTGCTGTACATGACAGAAAATAAAACTAGCATCCGAAAATAAGTTTGGTATACCTGGGTCAACGAATAGGTTACTCCAGGAATACCGAAAAGCTCAGCCCTCTTTAAGGCCTGTATGACAAGAACATAACTTGAATTAGAAGCAAGAATGGATAAATGAGTAACAGTGAATTCAATAAATAAAATCAGACAATGGTAAAAATAAAGGGACCTCATCGTAGACCCACTGCATGTGATCAGGATTGTCAGCATCAAAAGCTTTCCCACTATGCACCTGTATAATAGAAGCAAAAAATTCAAATTTCATAATTAAGGCTTCCATCAAGCTTCAAAATTAACCAAAAACAATACTATGATGAATTTATGATTATTACCAATATTTTGGGTGCTTAACAGTAGAAATGTGTTTGATTATGATTTTTTGACTGGTTTTGCAATCATATTATTAGTTTCTAAAGAGGCCTTGTGAATGAAGCACAGAACATGAAGGGACAATGTATCCAAATTGGTTGCCAAGATAAATTAAAAAAAAAAAAAGTAAAAATTTGAGCTGAAAACACAGTTGAAAGATAAGGTAGCATACCTCATCCCATTTGATGAGATGGGCGTACTCAATACAATGTGCAGGGGTTCTAGGTGTCTCCGCAAGTGTACACAGAGGAAACTTGACCTGAGGTGGGAATAGCCATATGTTGCACTCAAAACATGGGGTGGTACCAGGCATAATCACTCTAGCATGCCCCTTGAATCCCTCAGTACCACCATCTACCATCGGCTTCACTGTCTCTTGTACTGGGTTGTCATCAGCATCATACTCTGGCAATGTAAGAACCATTGAGGAACTAAAATTAGGAAAAAAATGGAAAACATTCAATGTGAATAGTATTCAATATCACTGCTTCTTTAAAGAAAGGTCTGCAAATTAAACTGAGTATGCAGACATTTTGCCAAAAGTGTGTTCACTTTAAGCCAGATTTAACCCAATTAAACATCGAGCCAATTATAGCTCATTTTGCATGCACAAGTTAGCCTAATTTAGCCTCACAAACCCTAATCGTGCAATTCAGCTCTTACCTGTCCTCAGCACAGTTCAACCAACTAAACCTCAATTCTGCAATTAAGCTTTCAAGTAACTCTCAATCACATGAAGGAAAGAATGCACGACTCAATTTGCAATTAAGCCACTTCAACTATTTAAGCTGTAACAAACCCCAACATGAGCGTTAACTTAATCCAATTAATCGCAACTAGACCCAACTTCACAGTTAAGGATGACTATACTCCACTTTTGCTTGGCCACTGCTTAATTGCACAACTTATGCCTTTCTTTTCCTAAAGTTAGTCAATTTTAGCTTAGTTTATCCTAACCAACTAAACACCGAACACATAAAGAAAAGATAAAAAAAACATCAGATACAACATCAAATTTTATCTTGGTAGGATTTATTATATAAGTAATGAGAATGGACTATAAATTACCAAGAAAACCACAAGCAACCGAATTTATATAACTCCTAGCCTCAATTGAATCAAGACCCAGCACAATTATGTCAAAGTTGCTATAGAAGTCGAGTTCTTTGTCTTCTATTCTCCCAAAGTGTGGTACAATATTGACACCACTGACCCGTTCCATTACCCGTTTTGCAGCTACCTCAGCCTTCGACTTCCCCACATCTTGAAGCCTGTTGTTACAATAGAAAATCAGGAGCACATAACCATACAACAATAAACCGCAGTAGCTATTGAACAGGTGGTATGGAACAGTATGGCTTTAGTAGAGACCATATCCCATTTTATTATTATAAAACATTTGAGTTCCTTGTTAGGTGCTTAGTTGAGGTTCGAGTCATGTGTCATGCTTAGCTGAGGTTAATATCAAGGTTACAGCTGAAGAACCTTAAAAACCAACTTATTTAATCCCTGTTACCAAACTAACGACCTTGTTGAAACAGTTTTTTCCAGTGCTAGAACCAGGCAGTATGTCAACACTTGACACAACTCATCCAGGACCAAATCAAAATAATCTCAAAACATTGGTACTCAAATTAATTTTAACTTGAAACTTCCTCAAACCAAAAGAGAAAAGGAAGAAAGAAAGTTATACCTGAAGAGGAATTGACGATTTAGATTGGAGACCTCAATGGTATCCATGTCAATGACATCGATGTTTTTGAAACCAGAAAGAGCAAGGTCTTTCAGTAATTCACAGCCAAGACCGCCAGCTCCAACCACTAGTACTTTTACATACTCTCCTATATCCTCTCTCAACTACATTATTTTGTCATTTTAAGGTATTTTAGTGTAATTGATGCACCACATACACCCTTATTATATGCTCTTTGATATATATAGTGCAAGCAAATCCAATCCTAATTCTTGTTTTGCAAATTGATAAAATTATAATGGAATTTTTTCCTATAGAATTTATTTATTATTTGAAATCAAAATATTTCGATACAGGTTTCCCTCTTGACAGTGATATGTTTTGTATATGTAAATCCTAGAAAATAAGCATAAAATATTTCACAAAAAGGATTCTGAATTTGGCCCAGGAGTGTGCATTTACCCTAACAAAATTGTACACTAAAAGTACTACCAGATCAATACCGAACCAACCAAACTCCAAAATCCAAATAACAGCCAAATCAGAGAAGTACCATATATTTTAGTTTATTCTTATAATCACTAATTATACTTTTTAAATATGATCACCCACCCAGTTCATATGTTCTCATAGCCATTTTAACACGGAGGTCTTTGAATTTTTTTATTGAAGTTTGATTATCCATACTAGAGCACAAAATTCACACACAAACTACCATACTCTACAAATCAAGTAGGATTTTAAACCCCAATAATTTGATTCACGGCTTCAACCAAAATTTGGATGCTATAAACCCTAAACCCTCTAATTAGATATCAATGGGAGGAGAGCGGAGAGCGAAGAAGAAAAGGGAAATAGAGCTGACATTGGGATCGGGATCGAATCCAGCAGAGACAAGGTTTCCATGGCGAGATAGCAACCTGTCGACATCTTTCCATCTTCCTTCGGTTGCTACCTCGGCCATTATTCTTCTCTCTCTCCCTCTCTCTCTCTCGCTCTCTCTCTCTCTTAACTTGTACACGCAGGCACCGAAGTAGAGACCAAATTAAGCTTGATTAAAAGAAAAGAAGAGAAAAAAAAAAGCTGAAAGAAATAGGGAATTCCCTTTAAAGCAAGGGGGTCAGGTTCTCATTGGACCAAGAAATGATCCGGTCCTACAGATGCCTCTACCGTTCGATTAAGGGATCAAATTAGATTGACGGATTTGGTAAACGTGGACCCGTTAATCAAACGGCTTAGGCATCCCCCAGACCAATTTTTGTTCGACTATCACTGGGCTCCCGTTGGTCCTACTTTGCGTGGCTTTAACTTTGGAATCGTCCGATAAATAGGAATGACAAAAGTAAACTTGTACAGAAGTCGAAAAGGCAAACACACCAATTACATTATCTTATTTATGAGCTAATTAAATAATTTTCATGTTTGTTCTGGATGAAAAATGACATTTTCAATTCCTTCGATGAAAAACCCCGTTCTTCATAATAATAATAATAATAAGAAAAAAAAAATTAACTGTTTGAAAATGTAAAATGTATTAAGCTCCAAAGGGTATTACTGGATTATCAGAAGCATGAAAATTTATTGCGACAATAGAAGAGATGCACTGCTTCCGTTTACCGAGTCTTTCTCTATTTGAGGTTTTGTATAGAATTTGAATGGTTAACGCAGAATTGAATTTGTTGAATAACCTAATCAGCCCCATCATAGCTAGTTCAAATTGGGCCTGATTTAGGCCTGAAGACCCAACAATATTCCCTCTTGAATTTTGATCTGCCAAAAGCGCTCATCTGATGACATTAATATGATTATCGCAAAGTTATATATATATTATCAGAAACCACCAATAGCCAAGGAAGAATGTATACTATTATGTGGCAAAATAGGAATTAGCAATTTTCATGAATTATAGTTGGAAGTATTATTGATGATGATGATGATGAGAGCATACCTGTAACTAAATGTCACAGCATCTCCATTCCAATTGGAAATCAATTGCAAATACAACCACAAATTGCGGTGATTTAAACAAATTGTTGATATTGAAGCATGCTTAATTAGCAATTTGTTGAAATTATCACATCGACATTTGCAATTGATTTGTAATTACCAATTGTAGATATGTAAAAGAATAAACTGTCAATTGTATAGATGAAGATAGTTTAAAATTAAGCAATTAACTGAAGATAATTTGGACTCCATTCAACCCAAAAAGAAAGCTGCTCTCTTTAAATGGAGTGCAGCGGTGGCCACGGAAGACTTGGCTAACATCCCTCTCGAGGTGGCTATGGTGGCCGGCGGTTTAGAATATCCCGTTCAACTCAAAATCAGGTCTTGGTCTAGAAGCCCGATTTACAACCGGTCTGATCTTCCGTCCCTTCCCAATCACTACAAGAGGCCTCGATCAAGGTATAGTGCTGATCATGATGAGGAAGAGTTAGTTCCAATGTCACGAAGAGCCCTCCGGATGCTCTGCCAGGGCATGGATTTAGATACTTTACCACTTCCGGTAAGGGCGGTGCTAGCTGGAGCAAAAACAATGGAGCCCTACATTCGGCATCACCAATCTTTTGCCGCAGAAGATCAGCCGCAGGGTTTTCCGTGCCCTGAGTTTCAGAACGTTCGGAATCAGACAGACTCAGAAGGCCAGGTCCTTCGTCCAGAAGGTCAGGTCCTTGGCCCAGAAAGCCAGGTCCTTGACTCTGCCTCGACATATACCTCAGCATCACAACCTTTTCGCGTGGCGAGCTCCCAACACCGTCCGACCTCACCCACCACTCTAATGACCACACGAGATCAGCCATGCAAAACCCAACACTTCCACAACCATCACTCAATTCCGGGTAAGGACCAAAGGAATGTGTCGCTAGTGGGAGGTCCTTCTCAATCTGCGCCCAAATTCCCAAGTGATACTCTGGCAAGAGTTCAAACGGGTCGTAAACCTCCTGGGAATGTTGCTGTTACACCTAAGACCATACTACAGAGACCGCATCAACCTTTACCTTCCTCAGTGGCACGTTCTTCAAGGGGTGTGGTAATCTCTGAGAGGCAGCCACGCGCTCAGCCAGCACGAAAGGCTACTGATTTCACCTCTGTCTCTCGGGATAAAGCCAAAGACTCCGCGTCACCTTCCATCCACTCCAGGACAAAAGGGAAGTCCGTGGCAAACCAAGAGAGCTCCAAGGATTTTCGGGGGGGCTTGAGGCTTAAAAAAAGGCCTTTGCTAAAGGGCCGACAGGAGGGAGCTGGGCCTGTAAAACGGGCCGCATCCAGGAAAAAAAACAGTGACAATGCCACCGAGATTGATAAGGTCCAAGTCGATTTAGACTCTAAGGGCTTTTACAAAGTCAGTGTTAATTACTCCCATTGTGCTGAAATAGCAAGGGTAGCGGGCTTGCAGCCCACAGATGTGATTCAGTCCATCCAAGAAGATAACGCCGAGAGGGCTTCACAGTCAGTGCACACTGAAGATCTGTTCGGTTTTAATGAAGAAGATAGAGATGAACAGATTCAATTCCCAGACACGGATGTAGACGAGCTTGACTCCGAGGAGGAGCTAAGGGAGTAATCCACTTCCCTGGTGGAAATCTGATGTAGTGTGTAGTTTTTCATTTTTTTAATGATTAGACAAAAAAAAATCAGAGTGGTATCCTGGAACACTAGGGGATTGGGAAACCCGGAGAAATGTAGTGTAGTCAGGAATTTACTTAGATCCGCAAGATGTGATGTTTGTTGTTTGCAAGAAACGAAATGGAATTCCTTTGATTATTCTTTTGTTGGTCGAGTTCTTCCTTCTTTTTTCGAGAGAAACTGTGTTACTCTCAATGCTCACCACTCATCGGGTGGCTCGCTGATCTCTTGGAAAAGGAATTATGCTCTACTCAATAGTTGGGTAACAGCCCATACATGCTCGGCCTTACTCCTACAGGTCTCTACTGGATGTCATATACTAATTACAAATGTGTATGGACCTTCAGTTGAGGCTAAAAGGATGGAATTCCTGCAAGAGCTTGAGAATCTGAGAGGGCTTGTCCAGGTGCCTTGGATGCTCATGGGGGACTTCAACGTGGTCAGATGGATGATTGACCGCTCTGGAGGTACACGGAATTTTCAACACATGGACCGGTTCAATAGAGTAATTGACAGGCTACAGTTGCTAGAAGCCCCATTAAAGAACAGGGAGTATACCTGGTCTAGCAAGAGACCATGCCCGGCCTTCTCCAAATTGGATAGAGTCTTCCTCACCACCGAATGGTCATCATATTTCCCATCTATTACCCTACAAGCTTTAGAAATGTCAGTTTCCGACCATGCCCCTCTCCTACTCATTTGTAAGCAATTGCAATCGTCTCCCAAGCCTTTTCGAATTGAAAAAGAATGGTTTCTTTATCCAAAACTCGGAGCAGTGGTACAACAATTGTGGCAAGACGAGCGCCCCCTGGACATTCAGGGGTTTGTACAGAGATGCGAACGGATGCACCAAGAGATGAGAAATTGGCACTTGGAAAATTTTGGGGACTATCTCTCACAACTCCAATTTTGTAAAAGAGCGATTCTATTTTTCGATCGTATTGAGGAAAAGAGAAAATTGGACCATCGCGAGTTTTCCCTGAGAATCAAATTACGGGAAAGAGTCTTTGAATTGGCTAACTTCGACGAAATTAAATGGTTCCAGAGATCTCGAAATAAATGGCTCATGTTTGGCGATCGCAACACATCCTATTTCCATAGCTTCGCCTCGGCCCGAGCAAGAAGGAATATGGTTTTGGAGATACAGCACGAAGGGGCTGTTCTCAAGGAAGACGGTGCGATTCGACAAGCTTTCTTCAATGAAATGCAGAACCTTTTGGGCACAGACTCTGAGGTCCTCCCTTTTGCGGTTTCCACCCTATACCCGACTGCTGCAAATCTGGACCATCTGGCTGCTCGGTTTTCAGAGATTGAAGTTCAGCAGGCCATTCAAAACCTCGCTTCCAACAAAGCTTGTGGCCCAGACGGCCTTCCAAACGAGTTCATCAAGGAGTTTTGGCCACTGATGAAAGGAAATATTATGGCCATGATTGATAGTTTCTGGGCAAACCAACTTGATCTCTCTGAGATAAATCGAGCAAACATCGTTCTCATACCAAAGAAGGATTCCCCCATCACCATCCATGATTACCGCCCAATCAGTATAATAAACCTAATACCGAAGCTCATCTCAAAACTCATGGCAAATCGTTTAGCTACGGTTCTTCCTGACTTGATCTCCATAAATCAAACCGCCTTCATGAAAGGAAGACACATTGCCGAAAACTTCCTCTCGACCCGAGAAATCCTACATTACTTGTCATCCAATGGCTATAAGGCGGTTTTGGCAAAAATTGATTTCTCTAAAGCATTCGACTCAATTAATTGGGTTTTTTTGCTTAATGTCTTACAGGCCAGAGGATTCCCTCACAGATGGATTCTTTGGTTGAAATCGCTGCTGCTCACGAGTTCCTCCAGGATTGTGATGAATGGCTCGCATTCGGGTTATTTCACTCACAAACGGGGTCTCCGCCAGGGAGATCCCCTGTCGCCTCTACTGTTCATACTATCTGTTGATGTTCTGCAATGTATGGTAAACGGCCTCAATCATATTTCAAACATCAACCTGGCACCAAGGCTGCGACATTCAATCGTCGCCCTCCAATACGCGGATGATACAGCATTCATACTAAGCGCTAACACTGAAACGGTGGTGAATTTCAAGCTTCTGCTGCGGCTGTTTTCCAAAATCTCGGGTCTCAAGGTTAATTTTCAGAAAAGTGCCATAGTGCCATTCAATATACAGCAAGAACAAATTCGGATTATCCGGGGCATCACTGGTTGTGCGGTCACTCAATTACCAATCACCTATCTAGGCCTGCCACTCATAATTAAGACCCCGGGTAGACAATCTTACTGGCCCCTAATTGAGAAGATGCAAACCAGGCTACAAAGCTGGCAGGGCAAATTGCTATCCAGAGGGGGCCGGCTCCAGCTAGTGCACTCGGTCCTATCATCAATTTTAATTTACTTCATGAGCTGTTTTAAACTCCCAGTTTGGGTAATTGCCAAAGTGGACAAGATTAGGAGATCTTTTCTTTGGGGCAGGGGCACTGACGGTGCTAAAGGTATATCATGGCTGAATTGGAATGCATGCTGCATCCCCAAACGGTATGGTGGCCTTGGCATCTCTGACCTCAAGGTTCAGAACAAATCCCTCTTGATGAGATGGTGGTGGCGCCTGTATGAGCAAAGACAGGAACTGTGGGCCCAAACGGCTAATAGTATTTACTCTCGCAGCTTAATAAATGATGGACCGAGAATATGGAGGGCACGGGGTTCCTTCTTCTGGTCTTTTCTTTGGCAATTGCAGCCTTCTTTTGTTTGGAGTATACATTGGCAAATAGGAGATGGTAGGAAGATTGCTTTTTGGTTCGATCCTTGGGAGGGGCTGCCGATTGTCACCTATTTGGACACCAACAGACCACCTCTTGCCCTCATGTCCCTGCGAGATGCATATCCTCTTCTCCAAGAAGTTGCTCCCCAGATGAATATCGACTTTTCCAATCAAAAGGATGAATTAATTTGGAATTGGACGGCTGACGGTGTATATTCATCTAAATCTTTTTATCATACTCTAAAAGAGGGGGGAGGATCAGATGGCCTTTTACACATATATGGAAAGCCAAGGTTCCCCCATCAGTAAAACTGTTTGGTTTTTTCGTCCTCTCTCAAAAGGTCCTCACAAGAGATGAGCTCCGCCGTCGGAATTTTAACTGTGAGGAAACTTGTGCCATGTGCAACGAAAACTTCAGGGAAACACTCCCCCATCTATTGTTTACCTGTACCTATGCTCGGAGGGTATGGGGCATCATTCAGGATTCTTTGAGGAAGCCGTTACTGGTACGCAGGTTGGTCCAGGAACTGTCGATACCGGAAATCTGGGAAACATCGTGGAAGGAAGCCAAGGGGGCGGGTGGCTACAACAGAAGTGAGTGGCTTAACAAATTACTTTGTGGATGTTGGTGGTTGTGGAAGCAGCGCAATGAGATCATCTTCAGAGGAAGAAGGAGAGGACCGGAGGTGCTGGCAGTGAAGATTTTGGAGGAAGCAAGTCTCTGGTTAAAGTACTGTTGAATAGGCTCTGAGCGGATTGAGATGTAATTTAAATTTTTGTACCTTGGCAGCCTCTGTCAAGCTCTTTCAAAAAAAACTGAAGATAATTGCAAGAGTTGCCAGTGTGGCAGAAAAAAAATATCTTTTATAATTATAAAAATGAAGATATTTGTTCTTAACAATGAATCAATAATGAATTAATGATGGTTAAATCTTTACAATTTAAGTACAAACAGACAATATGAACTATTTAGTGTCCCCCTGGATAATTTTTTTACCCCCCTCTGGACGTTTAATTTGTAATTCGAGTTAAATTTAGGATTAAAATTGAAATAAATCTGTTGAAATTTGATTGGTAATTAGAATTATAAGTCAGAGCATCAGAAATTACAAGTCAAAGCATTGAAAAGTATAAGTTAAAACATTTTTTTTGTCGAGTACCTAATTGGTTAATGGATTTAAATCCGATTAGGTATTTAAACCAGATTCGATATTTTTTTGTCCCCCAACGAAAATCCTGGATCCGCCCCTGATTGCGACGGTATCCATCGAGTGATCTGTCTTTCATCTACAACACATTACATTAAGAGAAACACTGCCTTGACCACACCATTGCAACCCCTAATTGCACAATGCAAATCCGACCAAACCTTCAATTTGAGTTGGGTTATAATTTCAAACATGGGATTGGAGATGAATATTAGCGCAAAATTTTTGCATTTCCACCTTGTACCAGATAATTCCATATTTTAAGCTGCAATTTTCACAACAAAGCCAATTAAAAATAAATAACCAAGTTGCTTTTAGTCCAAATTTATTCTCTCGATGTGCAGAACTAGTTTCTGGTCTCCATTAACGAAACTAGAAAATTTAAATTGAGGAGATTGAAATGTAAAAATTCATAATGTTTAATTGCTGAGATTTGAATTCAAGTCTCTACTAACACAAAGTTGAATTATAATTACTAAGAACAAAAGTTGAATTATAATTACTAAGTA
Organism: Carex myosuroides; assembly: GCA_028015225.1. Lineage (NCBI taxonomy): Eukaryota > Viridiplantae > Streptophyta > Magnoliopsida > Poales > Cyperaceae > Carex > Carex myosuroides. The sequence continues at coordinate 13,030,350 of CM051474.1, forward strand.
ACAAGTACACATTTAATATTTTATGAGCTGGGTTGTATTATATGAACAAATTTATACAAAAAATAAGTTTTAATATACATGATTAAAATTTAGAATTATGAAACTAAATATTCGGTTGTATCATGACAATTATCAGAATCTCCTAATAATTTGCGGATTCCTCCATATCCGTAAATTACCGAAATTTTCAAATATATCCCTACCAAAAAAAAATAAACCAAAAGACCACTGAACCTGTAAAATTCGATATTTATCTAGGCCACAACGACAAATGGCGCCCCACCAAGACTGAGGCCGTCATTTGTCGTTGTGGCCCCGCAAAACCCAAATAAATCCAAAGAATTCAAATGTTTCGTTGTTTTTAATTGATTTGTTTAATGATTTTCAAAAATAGAATGAATAATTAATAATTTGAATATGTCAGAAAGAACATCAAACAAAATAGATAAAATATCTTATAATTTAGATGTACTAGAGGGACTCCGAAACATTTTCCAGGCAGGAGTTTTCTCGGTTGTAAAAGAATAATCTACTTTTTGGTGTGTTACTGGAAAAAAAATAAAAACATTTTGGATCTGAATTATTGATCCTGATTCAAAAGTCACTTCTAGATAAATAAAGAAATTAAAATGATCCTCCTAGTACATTCTATTGTAAGATACTCCATCTATTTTGAAAAAAAAAAAGATATTTGATTTGACTTTTGTAATGATGACAAGGATTTTTTTTCCAAAATAGATGGAGTACCTTATAATTTGAATGTACTAAAAGGACCACGATAATTTCTTTATTTACTAGAAGTGACTTTTGAACCGGATCAATAATTCAGATCCAAAGTATTTTTAATTTTTTTCTGGTAACACACCAAGAAATAGTTTAATTTTTTTACAGTTAGAAAAACCTACATGAAAAATGTTTCGGAGTCTTTCTAGTACAACTAAATTATAAGATGTTTTATCTATTTTATTTGATGTTATTTCTAACATATTCAAATTATTAATTGTTCTTTCTATATTTGAAAATCATTAAACAAATCAATTAAAAACAGCAAAAAAAATTGATTTTTTTGGGTTTTTTTTGGGCCTCCACGACAAATGGCGGCCCCCAGTCTTGGGGGCAGCCATTTGTCGTTACGACCCGGATAAATGTCGAATTTTACAAAAACAGTGGTCTTTTGGTTTATGAATTATATGAACAAATTTATAAAAAAAAAATAAGTTTTAAGAGTAAGGCTTAAGTGCTATGGATAACATAAGGCCTTCCGTACTACGATATCAAAAATCTATCGTATAAATTTCAAACTTCGATCTAAGTAGCTCAGTAAATTGGTAATATAATGAACTTGTAAAATACCAATTTTTACTATTTTTTTACTATTTTTTATGATTTATGAAAGATGATAAAAAAATAGCTTAAAAATAAAAGAAATTGCCAATAATTTAGACTATGTTTACCATCTTTCATAAATCTTAAAAAATAGTAAAAAAAATTCAAAATAGTAAAAATTATTATTCTACAAGTTTATTGTATAACTAATTTACTGAGCTACTTAGATTGAAATTTGAAATTTATACGATAGGATTTTGAGAGTGTAGCACGAAAGACCTTATTCTATCCATAGCACCTAAGCCTTACTCAAGTTTTAATATATATAATTAAAATTTAGAATTATGAAACTAAGTATTCAGTTGTCTCGTGAGAATTATCATGTTAAGTGAAATCTCCTAAATTAATTTGTGAATTCTCCCGTACCTGTAAATTACATGTTGAACATTCACATGAGATAAATTAATTTACAACCGAAACCCATATCCATAAATACACAAATTAATTCACGAGAACCATCATAGGAGACATGGTCACAATGTGACCTATCTATACGTTACTTGTCCTTAACAGTACAATTTATATGCGTAGTTGTATGTACTATGGATCTAGTGCTAGGGTCTGTTCGGCTGCTAGCGGGAACTGGAATGGGTTTGGGTTCGAGTCCAATTTGAATGGCCGAAACACTATGCGTGTGGGAAAAAAAAATTCACTCTGAGTAAATTTTTTTTTCCCACGGAAATAGTGGCAGCCGACCAGGTCCTAAGGTACTTACAAAGGAATATGTATCCTCTGCGTTAACTCAAATTTTGAGTTAAGATCTAGATCGTCTGATTTAAATTCGTATTAATATTAAAAAGCCCCACACATCATACATCATAGATGTGGACTGAATTGGCCTGAATTTTGAACGTACAGTTTAAAAATTAACTCAAACGGTACGTTAATGCATAGGATGTGAATTCGTCTAAGAAACCCAGCCTCAACCGGTTCTAATTTTCTGGTGGAGAATGTTAAGAGTTATTAATGTAGTTTTTACTAATTAAAATCAACCAGCTACCTTTTGAAATCATATTAAAGTAAACTAAGGTGGTGGTTTGGGGAGGCGTGTGTGTCTGTGTGTGTGATTTTATTAACATGAAAGGTCGTATACTTAGCGGTGATATGAATCATGTTGTAAAAAACGGCTGTCGATTAATTGTTGGCGGCGATCAAATTGTCACGAATTTTTTTGACTAATTGATCAATTATTTCTAATTATAGTCTCTTATTTTTTATTAATTATTTGGCGGTATTATGTTCGTCCGACGAGTGCATAACGTTATTTACAACACTGTTCTGAACTAAAGGAAAAGAGACCGAACATTATTACATATTTTTCAAACGACCCTGAAACTTTTGAAAATAGAAATCCTCCATTTGTACAAGTTAATTGAGATTTTTGAAAGCTTACATCTTCTACTGCTACAATCCAATCATGCTAATTCTTCCCCATAATATTTTTGCCCAATATTAAACATATTTAAGCATACTTTGGTTTGCTTCTTGATATTTTTTTTAGTATTTTAATTCTTTGTTTTAATCCCTACAAGTTTTGAGTATCTTTACATTTGAAGTTTTACAAAATCTGATGTACTATTGAGGATTTTTTTTTTATATAAAGTAAATATTCCTAAATTTATTTAGCTTATTTTAGTCTTTTTTGCAGTTTTTTAAAGCCCTTAATTTCATTAGTTCATTTTAGTATTTTTTTGCATTTTTTTAAAATCCTTTATATATATAGAGAGAGAGAGTGGCTACTATCAAAACGTTTGCACCAAGGCTCTTGTGCAACCAAGTTGTTTTCAGATTTTCAAACTCCAAACAGTCGATCCAAACCGTTAGATGTTCAATCTATAAATATGCTTGGAGACCAAATTTTACATTTTTTGGAATTTTTTTACTATTTATTAAGCCACTTTAAAAATTGCTGATCGCATGGTCCAGAATTTGGTTGCACTGTTTTTACTGTTTACCCGGATCAGCAATTTTCAAAGTGGCTTAATAAATAGTAAAAAAATTCCAAAAAATGTAAAATTTGGTCTCCAAGCAGATTTTAATATAGATTGAACATCTAACGGTTTGGGTCGACTGTTTGGACTTTGAAAATCCAAAATCGACTTGGTTGCACGAGGGCCTTGGTGCAAACGTTTTGATTTTAGCCACTATATATATATATTTCTTTTAATCCTTTATATTTTTGTAATTGTTTAATTAGCGCTCATTCTTTAAAATTACTAAATAATTCTCTCTAATAAGAAATGTTCGGAGTTCTTATATAATATGTTTATTATAGATTATTTAAAGTAACTTTTAGAAAAAGTTTTTCTACATTGTTTTTTTTATCAAATCTGAGATGTTGTTCTATCCTTGTAATGTGCTATTGACTATATATGTTTGTTACGGAGAATGTTGATTTTTTTTTTTCCTATTTCTTGTCAAAGATACATATGTAATTTTGCTAATTAACAGCCTTCGTTCCTACATTACTATAACTAAAACACAATACTTATCACAAACTAAATACATCATTATAGTTCCGATTGCAGCAGTTTTAAAATATTTATGCCATCATTTTGAACAATAGAACATATACTCCTGCGCCTACAATACGAGAACTAAACTCCATATATTTATTAGTACGAGAGAACTTATATTCACGTATTTATCTTCAAGTTAATTCGGTTATTTTATGTTAATAACAACTTTTGTTGTTTATCCATACTAAATTTTAGATTCCACTTGAGGCAATAAAAAAAAAATACAAAAGTACAACTATTCAAACACAGATTATATTTCTCTGAAAAACAAAATATTAACCAATTGTTTTTTTAGAAAAGAAACCAAGGTTTTGAGACAGGATCGGTTGAATGCAGTGATCTCAAACAGCACCAATTGATACAGTTAACCAATATAAAAAAAAAAAAAATCTGAAAATTAGCATCAAATTACCAGGCAGCAGAATTATGTAAAACCAGACCAAAATAAATCAATAAAACTCAGTGTTCTAAATAGCGCGCTATAGCGACGCAATAACGGCGTTATAGCATTTTTGGACCTTAAATATTAAGATATGGAATAAAAGTACGCTATTTCAGCTACAACCGCTATAGCGGCAATAGCAGTCCGCTATTTGCACTACACGTTATGCGCTATAGCGCACGCTATGCTACATAGACTTTTATTTAAAGGCCCAAACTGAAAATTTATTTCAAGGATCAATGTTTTTCAAGATCCAGATTGCTTTTGTTTTTAAATAAAAAAGATAGATAGTTTATGCCATGATGTTTAGATTTTGTTTTTTAATATAAAATGATATATAGTTTATGTCATTATGCTTAAGTTATTTTGAATGAAAAAAAGATAAATAGTTTATGATATTATTACTTTATTAGAGATATTTCGAATAGTAATTTGGACTTTGTACTGGTTCAATATGAATATTTTAATTTCTTAATTAATTTTGTGTTACTTATTGCTCTATGAGACTTTATATAATATTGATAATTAGTAGAAATATAAAATATAATTTTTTAAAATAAAACGCTATGTAAGATAGCTTTCGTTATAACTACGCTATTCACAATAGCTGTTTTTTTTTTAGTTTTTCCACGATAACGCAATAATCGCTATTTAGAACCTTAATAAAACCGGAAAGAAATTAAAAACGATGCTTAAAAGCTTCTGAACAACAAGAAAAAGGAAACTCAACCAAAATAATAATGAATACTTTCATCCATACAACCACTAAGAAAATAATGAACCAAAATAGCACACTATATCCGTTCCTATGAAACAAGCAAACCAGCCCCGACAAGATAGTTCCATTATGATATCACTCCAAAAGCGTTCTCAATTAATTTCACCTTCCTTGCACAGCCCACCTATTCTTAAGAGCACATCAGGCTCTAGGAAGGACTTTAGAATGCTATATGTCACGTCATCCGGCTCGTGCCCTTTAGAAATCATGTCATGTACAAAATTCATTGCCTTCTCAATTTCACCTTTCTTGCACATCCCATCAATAAAAATGCTATAGGTTACGACATCAGGCTCATGCCCTTTAGAAATCATGTCATCTAGAATATCCATTGCCTTCTCAATTTCACCTTTTTTACCCAACCCGTCTATAAGAGTGTTGTAGGTCACCATATTAGGAGCAAACCCTTTAGAAATCATATCCTGTAGGAAATCCATTGCCTTCTCAATTTCACCTTTTTTCCACAACCCGTCTATGACAGTGTTGTAGGTCACCACATTAGGAGCACACCCTTTAGAAGTCATATCATGAAGGAAATCCATTGCCTTCTCAATTTCACCTTTTTTACACAACCCATCTATGAGAGTATTGTAGGTCACCATATTAGGAGCACACCCTTTAGAAATCATATCCCGTACAAGATCCATTGCCTTCTCAATTTCACCCTTCTTGCACAACCCATCTATAACAATGGAGTAAGTCACAACATTCGGTCGGCATCCAAGCTTAGGCATTTTGTCGAGCACCATAATCACAGCCTCACTAATCCTATTCTCGCGACAGAGGCCTTCAAGTATTGGACTGAAGATGTGAGCATTAGTGTTGTGACCCTCTTTGAGAAATCGTCCCAGAAAACCAAACATTAGGCTGACCCGATTCATTTCCACACAGCATTTCATCAAGAGCAAATAGGTATAGTTATCAGGATAGATTCCTTCATCTTGGGTTAAGCAGGTGAAGAGGGTAAAGATAAGGTTGCTTAAATTTTTAGTGCGCACCAAGGCGGCGAAGATCTTATTGAATTGACGGATGTCGGCTGGAGGATCCAACAGCTGTTCGAACTGGTGAAGTACCTCTTTGGCAGAAATGACACCCCCCTTCTGCAGCTCCCCTTTCCTATGCTGCTGATGCGGCCTCCCAGTCTTTCCAAAAAGGTCATCAAAATTTGAGTTGCTCGGGAAATTAGTAGTAGCTGGTGGTGGATTTGGTTTGTAGGTTATTCTGTGGGGTTGAGGTTTGGATTGGGGGAATGCATAACGGACTAGGGAGAGCCCTCGATGAGAAGCAAATTTGAATGACGATTGGGATTTGGAAGGTGAAGGTGAAAGCGAAGAGGAGGGGGCACGAGATATGGCACACACCATCTGAGTCTTGTTTGGTTTGGTTGTAGTCTATTTCAAAAAAAAATATCTAACAAGGTTGAGCTTGGCAGCCTTGGCTTCTAAAATTGTCCAGCCTTACCATACACTGAAGGAATATTAATTTAACAAACAATTAGAAGCAGCAGTTTTATACAGCCACTAATTAAATGTGGAGGCTAAACCTAGAACTGTTCAGCCCGGCAAAGCACAGCATCAAGAGAGGTCTAGCAAGCACTAGCATTAAAATCGAAAAAGGAAAAGGAAAAGAGAAAAGAGGCTCCAAGCCAGAATAAGAAGAACGGAGAGAATGCTAATTATTCTCCTGCGGCGGCCTCACTGCTGTGCTGGATCAACGGATGGATAAAATTGAGGAATAGTTTTGTTTTGGGAGATGCTTTTTAGATGGAGAGGACTGCAGAGAGATCCGACTCCGAGTCCCTCAGGTACTTGAGGCTATAGCATGGGAAATCAACGGCCCAGATTTATCCTATCAGCGCCAAATTTAATCCGGTGTCTACGGAAACTACAGGGATCTGTTTTGAGATTCGTGCTGGGTTAAAATAACGGTCCGGATCTATTTATTGCACCTCAGGTATTGCACTTGATGTGAATTCCAGAGATCCGGAGCTAGCTGCTAGCAACTGCAAGTAACTGGGCGTCGATAAAAGAAAAATTGGGCTTGCGGAACCTTTAGATTGGAATTGAGGCTACAAAAGCCCAATAAGGAGAGCCACTTGGGCTACCATGTTATTTTGTCTTATTGCTTGGGTAGAGTCTTTGTGTGCTACCGGAGTTACGACTGAGTGCCTTTCAAATGTTCATAATCTCAAGCTGCCTGGTGTTTCTGAAAACCGGAATCCGAATGGAAAAACTTAGCTGACCATAACACAAATTCAACCTGTTGGATATGATATATACCATAAGTGGGAATATACCGTATATTTCTACTTCTAAGTCGCGATTCTAGTTGACTTAGTGTCCAATTCTAAGTCACGATTTTCCAACAATTTCCCTGCAACTCTTAAGTCTCTTAAAACTGATGCAACCTCAACGATTTGCGACTAGAAACCCAATATGACCCAACCCAACTATTTGTTACTGACTTTCGCCCTAAACCCTAAACCCTAAACCCAATATGACCCAACCCAACTATTGGTTACTGACTTTCGCCCAATTAGCATCATCAATCTCTTACCGAAGATTATATCGAAAGTTCTTGCAATCCGGTTAAGCCACAAACTCCCTACACTCATAAGTCCGCATCAAACCGCATTCATCCGGGGCAGATACATATCTGAAAACTTTCTTGCCACACGGGAGGTCCTACACCACGTGGCAGCTTCCAACAAACCTACCATTCTTGCCAAAATCGATTTCTCAAAAGCCTTTGACTCGGTTGACTGGGAGTTTCTAACTCGGGTCATGAAGGTACGAGGGTTTCCGGACCAGTGGATTAAGTGGATTAATGTACTCTTATCAACAGCCTCATCCAGAGTCCTTATTAATGGCGGTCACACGGCTTACTTCGCACACAAGCGGGGTCTCCGTCAAGGAGACCCGATTTCTCCGATGCTATTCAATGTGGCAGTAGATGTACTTCAACAGATGATCCAAGGCATTAATTCAATCATTTCAACATCGATAAGCAACAAATTCCCGGAATCAATTATAGCCATGCAGTACGCGGATGATACCATCTTTGTTTTAAATGCCGAACCCATCACACTCATCTCTTTCAAAGTTGTGCTCAGGCTTTTCACCAAAATTTCTGGTCTCAACATCAACTTCTCTAAAAGCAGCATAGTGCCCTTCAACCTTACCCATGAACAGCAGAACCTAGCTCAGGAGGTTCTTGGCTGTCCTCTCACCACCTTGCCAATTTCTTATCTTGGTTTACCTCTGGATATCACAAGCCCCAACAAACAAGCTTACATGACATTAATTGAAAAAATGGAGAAGAAACTGGCCGGTTGGAAGGGCCGGATGATATCGCGGGGTGGACGCCTTGTATTGATCAATTCGGTGCTATCTTCAATCCCTGTATATTTCATGGCTAGTTTTCGTTTACCTAAGTGGGTCGTAAAGAGACTAGACCGAATCCGACGCCATTTCTTATGGGGCAAATCGAACGGTGACAGTAAGGGTATGTCTTTGCTCAACTGGGAAGAAGTCTGCTATCCAAAGAGTGTTGGCGGATTGGGTGTCAAAAACATAGAGACGCAAAACATTGCATTACTGCTTCGATGGTGGTGGAAGGGGTACACGAACCCAGATTCATTATGGACCCGAATTATGACCCGTCTATACAGGAAGCGATCTCAGACCAACGGACCTTTCTTCTGGCTGGTCACAGGCTCATATTTCTGGAGACAGCTACTCAACCTGAAAAATTTGTTCCACTGGTCCGCTTTCTGGTCGATTGGCAATGGAGTCAGCATTTCATTTTGGCAAGATTCGTGGAACGGCACACCTATCCCCACCAAGGATCCACCCCTACCGAAAATCTCCCTGGCAGAGGCGCTGCCAATCATGCATGTCATTGCACCGGACATCGCTATCTCACAACCAATCACATTCGGTTCGAACAGGGATGTGCTCATTTGGCGCTGGACCACCACAGGCAACTACTCGGCAAAGTCCTTTTACAAGATCTATACCGATGGTGGTAAGGAATCATGGCCACATATGACTGCCTGGAGGTGCAGTTTACCGCCTACGGTAAAAATTTTCGTGTTTCTTCTGCTGAAACAGAAACTGTTAACACATGATGTACTGCTAAACAGAGGTATACAATGCCAACTGCCGTGTGTTGTATGTACCAACAATGATGGTGAGACAGCAGTACACCTATTCTTTGGTTGCCCATATGCACATGAGGTGTGGAATTCAGTATCGCGCCTCACACGACTTAATCTGACTCCCACTGGGGGAGACTCGGTTGCCCACATATGGGACAGTTCATGGGAACAGTTTCGGCGGTGCAGTACAGTAAACAAGAGGACATGGTCGACATGGGTAGCAGGAACCTGTTGGATGCTCTGGAAGCAACGAAATGGCATTATTTTCCGAGGAGAAAGGTTGACAACTCAGTTGCTGGCACGACGGATAGTTGAGGAGGTGCATAGTTGGCTGGTCAATTGCTAAGGCGAGGAAATACTCAATTAGTCGTGATTTCTTAATGTATTTCTTTGTTAATTTTGTTGGGCCTTGGCCATGTTGTATCCCTCACGGGAAAACTTAATTAAAAACTGGCAGCCTCTGCCAGTCATTCTCTCAAAAAAAAAACTATTTGCCAATTTTCAGATTTGTTCCTTCCTAATCTAATGCTTGATATCTTTTTAAATTCTCAACAAAACCTTAACAATTTTCCTTTCTTTTCGATTGTTTTTTTTTTGTTTTTGCATGAAAAGATCAGGTTAAATTGATGAAGTTTAGGATTTGCAGAATATAGTAGAGTGTACCAGGATGTCAGGAGAAAGTGCATAAAGCCGTAGACCTGTAACATTTGAAAGGATGCCAAGAAGCATCAGGTACTGGTTTGCAGAATTTGATAAATATTTATTCGCAAATGACAGGTTTGCCATCAGTAGAGATGAGATGCTCTTCAAAATGACTCTTCCTGCATTGTCAGAACTAATTTCGAAGGACCTAACACCAGCGCAATAGTAATCTACATTACAATAAGATGACTACATCTCTCTATTGTCAGATTCTCGAAAACACTAGAAAATATTTCATGAACCAAATAGTAACCAATTACAAACAATTCTTCAAGGATGGGGCACCCAACAAAAGCTGTTTCATGAAATCATCACTTATGGTTACATAATCAAGCTCTAGTTTTTAAAAGAAGGGAGTTTCATAGATTCAGGTGGCATGAAAACATCCCTCAAATCGCAAATTTGTACTGACATCTCCGCAACTGACGCACATGCCAGAAATGAGGCAGGCAATTCAATAGGCTGCAAAGGTGTACATAGATGTTATCCAAGGCGAGCACTCTGCTGCATAAAGAAGAAACTCAGAAACATGATGATTTGTGAAACTAAATTTGCCACACCATGATCGTGCCACTTCTTCTGTACTCAGGAAGGAGGGGATGTGAGTTGAAAGCGAGTCAGAAATTTCACCAATTCTATCCACATCAAAATATGCATCCTCCATCAGTAACTGTTCAGACTTATTTCAAAACAACATGCATCCATGATCTGTTTTGAAATACATCAAAACCACAAACAATCTGGCTCAAGTAAAAAATAGAAATACAGTAATATAATAATAGTATGAAGTGTGATGTAATAAGGATCAGATCCAGTTATCTCTAGTTTTGCTTCTCTAAAAGACAGGGGAAAGAGGGGGATAATGCCACTAATGAAAATAATCATCTAAGTTCACAAACAATAATTAATCACGGCATGGATGAAGGAGGTAGAGGCAAGGGGTTGCTAAGCTCTCCTAAAAAAAATTTCGTCTTTGTACTTCTAAAATTTCTACTTTTTGCAAAAAATCAAATACTATTAGCTCCCGTCATAAAATAAAATTACATTGCATTTATTTGTTCAGCCTCCTAATCTTAATGGGACGAACTGCGCTTACAATATTTCACCCTTCACAGACACATTTTCACAAAAACCTTCTATTCATGGTAGCCTTTCATTTCCCAATTCACTTCTTGTCTATTTCTTCGAGCCATCCTCCTTCGGAACAGAAAAAAGTTGTGAATACAAAGAAAATAATAGTATGATATATTCCATGCATGTAAATACTTTTGGGAGATTAAAATAATCTACATGAAAAGGAGAAATAAATCAAAATGGTTTTGCAGCATAGAGAGAGAGGGAACAACAACTGCCGCAAAATGATCCTCGCAGCCGGTAATGGTGTTTCTCGGTCTCAACAACTACCACTTGGAAATTTGGGAAAGGTTTATGTTTTTTTTTTTTTCTGAATTCATCTAAAACATTTGCAAGTGTACAACGCTTTGTTGGTGGGTCATTTTGTTTGAACAAAAAGGTCATTTCTCAATGAAGATTAATGGATGATGAAAAAGTTATATAAATATACCATATAATTCTTTATGTCTCATCTGCTTCGAAATACTCTGTGTTATTAATAGTCAGCCAAGCTCTAACCTTTTTTCTTCTTTTTTTCCTTTAGATTTTGCTCCCGATTTAAAAAATGCAGAACATTTCCAGTAAGTTGGTTGTTCCTTTCAAACTTTTGATATACCATCAATTAGTACTATTTAAAATAAATTTGTTTATAGGTATTTGCATTTCAACATTGCCCTACAGTACTCGTATATGTTCCATCATTTTTCACATGCTAAGTTTTACTCTATTGCAGTACTTTTTCATACATATCTTGTTTACATGCACATGATACTAGTTTGCCTATTAGTTTACATGTTTAAATAATAAATGTACAAGTCAAACTTCAAGACCAGAATTAGTATCAAATTTTGAGAAGTGCAAAGGAATTTAAAACGATGCTTAAAAGCTTTGAAACAACAAGAAAAAGTAAACTCAACCAAAATAACTAATGAGTACATTAATCTACACAACAATTGAGAAATAATGAACCAAAATAGCACACTATATCCGTTCCTATTAAACAAGCAAACCAGCAATGACAAGATAGTTCCATCATGATACCATTCCAAAAGTGTTCTCAATTAATTTCTCGTTCCTTGCAATGCCCTCGTATTCTTAAGAGCACATCAGGCTCAACGAAGGACTTTAGAATGGTATACGTCACGTCATTCGGCACATGCCCTTTAGAAATCATGTCATTTAGAAAATTCAGTGCCAAATCAATTTCACCATTCTTGCACAGCCCATTAATAAAAATGTTGTAGGTCACAACATTAGGCTCATGCCCTTTAGAAATCATGTTATTTAGAAAATCAATTGCCTTATCAATTTCACCTTTCTTGCACATCCCATCAATAAGAGTGCTATAGGTTACGACATTAGGCTCAACCCCTTTAGAAATCATGTCATGTACAAAATCCATTGCCTTCTCAATTTGGCCTTTCTTGCACATGCCATCAATCAGAGTGCTATAGGTTACGACATCAGGCTCATGGCCTTTAGAGATCAAGTCATCTAGAATATCCATTGCCTTCTCAATTTCATCTTTCTTGCACATCCCATCAATAAGAATGCTATAGGTTACGACATCAGGCTCATGCCCTTTAGAAATCATGTCATCTAGAATATCCATAGCCTTCTCAATTTCACCTTTTTTACCCAACCCATCTATGAGAGTGTTGTAGGTCACCACATTAGGAGCACACCCTTTAGAAATCATCTCATCTAGAATATCCATTGCCTTCTCAATTTCACCCTTCTTGCACAACCCATCTATAACAATGGAGTAAGTCACAACATTCGGTCGGCATCCAAGCTTAGGCATTTTGTCGAGCACCATAATCACAGCCTCACTAATCCTATTCTCGCGACAGAGGCCTTCAAGTATTGGACTGAAGATGTGAGCATTAGTGTTGTGACCCTCTTTGAGAAATCGTCCCAGAAAACCAAACATTAGGCTGACCCGATTCATTTCCATACAGCATTTCATCAAGAGCAAATAGGTATAGTTATCAGGATAGATTCCTTCATCTTGGGTTAAGCAGGTGAAGAGGGAAAAGATAAGGTTGCTTAAATTTTTAGTGCGCACCAAGGTCGCAAAGATCTTATTGAATTGACGGATGTCGGCTGGAGGATCCAACAGCTGTTCGAACTGGTGAAGTACCTCTTTGGCAGAAATGGCATCCCCCTTCCTATGCTGCTGATGCGGCCTCCCAGTCTTTCCAAAAAGGTCATCAAAATTTGAGTTGCTCGGGAAATTAGTAGTAGCTGGTGGTGGATTTGGTTTGTAGGTTATTCTGTGGGGTTGAGATTTGGATTGGGGGAACGCATAACGGACTAGGGAGAGGCCTCGATGAGAAGCAAATTTGAATGGGGATTGGGATTTGGAAGGTGAAGGTGAAAGCGAAGAGGAGGGGGCACGAGACATGGCACACACCATCTGAGTCTTGTTTGGTTTGGTTGTAGTCTATTTCAAAAAAAAAAATCTAACAAGGTTGAGCTTGCTTCCAAAATTGTCCAGCCTAACCATACACTGAAAGAATATTAATTTAACAAACAATTAGAAGCAGCAGTTTTATACAGCCACTAATTAAATGTGGAGGCTAAATCTAGAGCTGTTCAGGCCGGCAAAGCACAGCATCAAGAGAGGTCTAGCAAGCACTAGCATTAAATCGAAAAAAGGAAAAGGAAAAGAGAAAAGAGGCTCCAAGCCAGAATAAGAAGAACGGAGAGAATGCTAATTATTCTCCTGCGGCGGCCTCACTGCTGTGCTGGATGAACGGATGAATAAAATTTAGGAATATTTTTGTTTTGGGCCGAAATTTTTATTTATAACATTTTCACAAAATAAATTAATAAAATATCCATCGTTTCTGGTCAATTCTAAATCTAACACGGCCGCAGAATGCCGGAGCGGACCCTCATATGGGTCCGCAGAATGCCGGAGCGGACCCGGGTCCGCACTATGCAGGAGCGGCCCCTGTTTTTTTTTTTTTTTAATCTGATTCTGAAGTTGATTATGATTTTGTTTTGGAAATTTTTATCAAAAATGTAAAGTTCATGCTGTCGTTTTATCTGAAATTGTTTGAAATGTCGTTTAATCTGAAATTGTTGTTCGTCGTTTGTTTGATCAAAAGAAACATTACAATAGAAAGCCATATAAAGAAGCATACAATAGAATAATGCTAATGTTATCGGAAATTACAAATACGTCTAATTAACCGAAAATAAACAACATTTCTACGAGTACAATTAAAAAAGCAACATTAACTCTCAATCTCGTGCAGCTCGAGCAGCTCTGTTTTGTCTTTCTTGTGTATCTCGGCCGGCTTGGTGTCCTCTTCTCCTATTATGTAGAACGTCCATCCACATCGGAATTCTGTCGTGCTGTCTTCTGCCCACAGCAATATTTTTTTTCTCTGGAACAAGGACCGGGCCATCGTGTTGAGGCCATTCCGACTGATTTCCATAGACATGTCATTGTGCGCTCCATGTGTTGATAAGTGTATGGATGTGATAATAGTGACTTACAAATACGCCAGGGTCGATGCCTCGGAGACGACACACGGACAGAACATGAGAGCACGGTATTCTCTCCAATTGAGGCTTCTGGCACGTGCAAGTTACCGTGTGATCATCCCCGATTATCACCGTGTATTTGTAATTGGCCTTGGTAAACCGACCAGAATCGTCAGGTATGAAAGCGTGAACTCTCTCCTGTGTGGAGGTTACCTCGAACTCGTTGTTGTTTCCAAAGCCCCCCAGCGTCTTCATTTTATCGGACCTCTCGAATCGTTTGTTGATCAGCTACGAAAAATTAAAAAATAATAAAGAAGTCAGATTTTTTTAACAAAGTTCATTAAATTAAAAATTATGAAGAAAGAACTACAAATAAAAGTACCTGATGCACACGACACGAGAATTGTTGACCTTGACTGACTTCCCATTCTGCTTTGGCCCTCCTTTGCGCAAACCATGTCATACATTTGTAAAATGTGTCTTCAATTATTGCTGCAACCGGTAGCCTACGAGATGACTTGAAGACCTTATTAAGCGATTCGGACCCGTTTGTAGTCATGATGCCCCAACGGTAACCACCGTCCAGTGCTTGGAATATCTTCCATGGTTTGGGGCACTCGTTCTCATCTTGATCCAAATATTTACCCACCCCGTCCAGCCAATTGAGGGCAATGTCACATGCCTGCCCCATTGCTTGCATTCCTTGCTCGTACCTCCTCATTTTCCTCTTAGCCACACATATTCTAAAAAAACGGATTGCCTTATCACTGCAACCGTTCTTCTTCATGTTCTCGGCTATGTGAGTAGCACAAAGACGGTGAACACATTGATCCTCATCCTCCTCGTTCCACCCCATATCATCTTGTCTGAACACCTTTTTGATACCCTTTCCCCTATCAGTGATGACACACATGAATCTGGAGCGGATTACATTACGGCGCAACCATTTCATGAACCATGCACAATCGTCATAACTCTCTGATTCTACCAGTGAAAAAGCCAACGGGAGGAGCTGATTTTCAGCATCGTACCCGGTTGCAATCAACAGCTTGCCTATGGTTAAAACCCATTTTTGTAAGAGCCGAAATCAACTAAAATAAATAAAGTGAAAACAACCAAATTAGTTACCTTTATACCGGCCTGACAGGAAACATGCATCAACTGTGATGACCGGTCTGATATGTTGAAAAGCAGCTATGCACGGTCCAAATGCCCAAGCCGCCCTATGAAAATACCTCCATGGTCCAGGTTCACCAGTGGGATATGAGGTCACCTCAAACAATGTTTCTGTCAAAAAATTTAAAAAAATAAGTTCAATTTTTGATTGAGAATGAAATGACATAAAAATTGAAGGAACAATGTAGTACCTGGGTTGCTTCTTTTAATTGCCTCCAACAATGGAACTACAAGAGCGTATGACCCCTCCCAACTGCCAAATTGACGGGCTATTGCCAACTCACGGCCACGCCATAGTTTGTTGTACGCCGGTATCTGACCGTTGTACCTTTCAGCAACAGCAATTCGGACAGCCTGAATACTCAAGTCGACATCGTTCCTCATGTGAGCGGATATACACTCGGCAACCATAGCAGCTGACAACTGGGCGTGATCTGTTCTTGTCGCATCCGCGTGGCATGAATGTTGTGTTGGGCACTTTGAGACACGCCATTGTGTTCCATAACCGGTGGCCCTTGCGAGTATGTACCACCCACAGTAACTGTCCTTGCACTTGAACCTCATTCTTGTGCGGTCACTGTGCGTAGGTTTTACCTCTTTGTTGCAAAGGATGTGAAACCTGGCAATTGCGCTCTTCATTTCCTCTTTTGAGTCATATGTTTGTCCCTCGGACAATTCATTCTCATACTCTGCCCTACTTCCAAACAAACCCGAATTGGCTTCCATAAACCCTGATGTGTCGTTGAAAGCATTAATCGGGTGTTGAAACCCGCGATCCATTATCCGAAACCCGCGATCCATCTTGAATTTCTTTGATAGTCCGAGCACAGGCCCGGTATCTTCCTGGTCAGAATAATCGCTCATACCCTCAGGATCAACAGGACCCCAATTTTCCTCTGCCTCTAGTATTTCCGGATTCACTTCTTCATCGGATTCATCCGGATCACAAGTTTGACCCCAATGAGCGGTCCGACTAGATGAAGGCTGGTCCCTCTGAACTGGGGCCCGACGGGAGGGTCGGTCCCTCTGAACTGGGGCCCGACTACTGGACGGTTGGTCAATTTGGACAGGGGACGGACTAGAGCCGGATGAGTTACCCCGACTACGACCTTGGATTAACCTCATAACTGGGTTCGAACGCCGGGCTCTGGTAACCTCCACATATAGGTCAATTATCTTGTATGCACCCCCAGAAAAACTCATGATTTGGTTGTACAATACTTGCCAGACTCCCTCATTCTGAACTGGAAATAGTTGGAACCAGGTTTGTGCCGAACTAGTCGGCATGCTAATTTTGGCATCAATTTTGAGGTCATACTGACCCTGATCCAACCCCAAATTCTGACTTATACTTGATTTAAGTCCCAAATAATCAGTACCCGGCAATACCGGGATCACAGTAACAGGTCCAATACTATAGTAAACCCCGTTAGGACCTGTTAAAACATCCCCACCAGTGTAGATGGATACCATAAGAGCCATTTTTCCAATTCAATACAGAAAAAACCTACAATTAAAAATTAACTAAATTAATTATTCTAAATTAATTATGCTAATTAAATTATTGCTAATTTAATTATTGCTAAATTAATTATTCTAATTAAATTATTAATCTACTGAAATAAAAATAAAAATTTAAAAGAAGAGAGAAAAAACTTACAGATCAGAGAGCTAACTCAGGAGAGAGAAGGTGTGAGAGTGTGGAATGAAATTTCTCTGTCATTTTCGGGATATAAAGAACAGGGTCCGCTCCGGCATAGTGCGGACCCGGGTCCGCTCCGGCATTCTGCGGACCCATATGGGGGTCCGCTCCGGCATTCTGCGTCCGTGTTAGATTTAGAATTGACCAGAAACGATGGTTATTTTATTAATTTATTTTGTGAAAATGTTATAAATAAAAATTTCGGTGTTTTGGGAGATGCTTTTTAGAGAGTCCGGCTACTATAACACTAGTGTCATTTCAAACTAAGTAACACCACATCTTAAACCATTAGATCTACTTTAATATTCGTGTACAAGATAGGGCTGGAATGACACTAGTGTTTTGCACGAATATTAAAGTAGATCCAATGGTTTAAGATGTGGTGTTATTTAGTTTGAAATGACACTAGTGTTATAGTAGCCGGTCTCCTTTTTAGATGGGGAGGATTGCAGAGAGATCCGACTCCGAGTCCCTCAGGTACCTGAGGCTATTGCATGGGAAATCAACGGCCCAGATTTATCCCATCAGCGCCAAATTTAATCCGGTGTGGCGGTGTCTACGGAAACTACAGGGGTATGTTTAGAGATTCGTGCTAGGTTAAAATAACGGTCCGGATCGATTTATTGCACCTCAGGTATTGCACTTGATGTGAATTCCAGAGATCCGGAGCTGAATCCATATCCTCGACGGTACTGTAAAAGATTCCCTTTTACAATTAGCTATTTACGGTTTGAGATTAACTCTCAGCCGGTTTGGGATTCGGGCTGACTGAGGGGGCAGAATAATTGGGCTTTGAGATTCGTGCCAAGTTAAAAATAACGGTCCAGATCAAGTAATTGTAAAAGATTCCCTTTTACGGTACCGTCGGTGATATGAATTCTCCGGAGCTAGCTGCTAGCAACTGCAAGTAACTGGGCGTCGATAAAAGAAAAATTGGGCTTGCGGAACCTTTAGATTGGAATTGAGGCTACAAAAGCCCAATAAGGAGAGCCACTTGGGCTACCATGTTATTTTGTCTTATTGCTTGGGTAGAGTCTTTGTGTGCTACCAGAGTTACGACTGAGTGCCTTTCAAATGTTCATAATCTCAAGCTGCCTGGTGTTTCTGAAAACCGGAATCCGAATGGAAAAACTTAGCTGACCATAACACAAATTCAACCTGTTGGATATGATATATACCATAAGTGGGAATATACCGTATATTTCTACTTCTAAGTCGCGATTCTAGTTGACTTAGTGTCCAATTCTAAGTCACGATTTTCCAACAATTTCCCTGCAACTCTTAAGTCTCTTAAAACTGATGCAACCTCAACGATTTGCGACTAGAAACCCAATATGACCCAACCCAACTATTTGCCAATTTTCAGATTTGTTCCTTCCTAATCTAATGCTTGATATCTTTTTAAATTCTCAACAAAACCTTAACAATTTTCCTTTCTTTTCGATTGTTTTTTTTTTGTTTTTGCATGAAAAGATCAGGTTAAATTGATGAAGTTTAGGATTTGCAGAATATAGTAGAGTGTACCAGGATGTCAGGAGAAAGTGCATAAAGCCGTAGACCTGTAACATTTGAAAGGATGCCAAGAAGCATCAGGTACTGGTTTGCAGAATTTGATAAATATTTATTCGCAAATGACAGGTTTGCCATCAGTAGAGATGAGATGCTCTTCAAAATGACTCTTCCTGCATTGTCAGAACTAATTTCGAAGGACCTAACACCAGCGCAATAGTAATCTACATTACAATAAGATGACTACATCTCTCTATTGTCAGATTCTCGAAAACACTAGAAAATATTTCATGAACCAAATAGTAACCAATTACAAACAATTCTTCAAGGATGGGGCACCCAACAAAAGCTGTTTCATGAAATCATCACTTATGGTTACATAATCAAGCTCTAGTTTTTAAAAGAAGGGAGTTTCATAGATTCAGGTGGCATGAAAACATCCCTCAAATCGCAAATTTGTACTGACATCTCCGCAACTGACGCACATGCCAGAAATGAGGCAGGCAATTCAATAGGCTGCAAAGGTGTACATAGATGTTATCCAAGGCGAGCACTCTGCTGCATAAAGAAGAAACTCAGAAACATGATGATTTGTGAAACTAAATTTGCCACACCATGATCGTGCCACTTCTTCTGTACTCAGGAAGGAGGGGATGTGAGTTGAAAGCGAGTCAGAAATTTCACCAATTCTATCCACATCAAAATATGCATCCTCCATCAGTAACTGTTCAGACTTATTTCAAAACAACATGCATCCATGATCTGTTTTGAAATACATCAAAACCACAAACAATCTGGCTCAAGTAAAAAATAGAAATACAGTAATATAATAATAGTATGAAGTGTGATGTAATAAGGATCAGATCCAGTTATCTCTAGTTTTGCTTCTCTAAAAGACAGGGGAAAGAGGGGGATAATGCCACTAATGAAAATAATCATCTAAGTTCACAAACAATAATTAATCACGGCATGGATGAAGGAGGTAGAGGCAAGGGGTTGCTAAGCTCTCCTAAAAAAAATTTCGTCTTTGTACTTCTAAAATTTCTACTTTTTGCAAAAAATCAAATACTATTAGCTCCCGTCATAAAATAAAATTACATTGCATTTATTTGTTCAGCCTCCTAATCTTAATGGGACGAACTGCGCTTACAATATTTCACCCTTCACAGACACATTTTCACAAAAACCTTCTATTCATGGTAGCCTTTCATTTCCCAATTCACTTCTTGTCTATTTCTTCGAGCCATCCTCCTTCGGAACAGAAAAAAGTTGTGAATGACAAAGAAAATAATAGTATGATATATTCCATGCATGTAAATACTTTTGGGAGATTAAAATAATCTACATGAAAAGGAGAAATAAATCAAAATGGTTTTGCAGCATAGAGAGAGAGGGAACAACAACTGCCGCAAAATGATCCTCGCAGCCGGTAATGGTGTTTCTCGGTCTCAACAACTACCACTTGGAAATTTGGGAAAGGTTTATGTTTTTTTTTTTTTCTGAATTCATCTAAAACATTTGCAAGTGTACAACGCTTTGTTGGTGGGTCATTTTGTTTGAACAAAAAGGTCATTTCTCAATGAAGATTAATGGATGATGAAAAAGTTATATAAATATACCATATAATTCTTTATGTCTCATCTGCTTCGAAATACTCTGTGTTATTAATAGTCAGCCAAGCTCTAACCTTTTTTCTTCTTTTTTTCCTTTAGATTTTGCTCCCGATTTAAAAAATGCAGAACATTTCCAGTAAGTTGGTTGTTCCTTTCAAACTTTTGATATACCATCAATTAGTACTATTTAAAATAAATTTGTTTATAGGTATTTGCATTTCAACATTGCCCTACAGTACTCGTATATGTTCCATCATTTTTCACATGCTAAGTTTTACTCTATTGCAGTACTTTTTCATACATATCTTGTTTACATGCACATGATACTAGTTTGCCTATTAGTTTACATGTTTAAATAATAAATGTACAAGTCAAACTTCAAGACCAGAATTAGTATCAAATTTTGAGAAGTGCAAAGGAATTTAAAACGATGCTTAAAAGCTTTGAAACAACAAGAAAAAGTAAACTCAACCAAAATAACTAATGAGTACATTAATCTACACAACAATTGAGAAAATAATGAACCAAAATAGCACACTATATCCGTTCCTATTAAACAAGCAAACCAGCAATGACAAGATAGTTCCATCATGATACCATTCCAAAAGCGTTCTCAATTAATTTCTCGTTCCTTGCAATGCCCTCGTATTCTTAAGAGCACATCAGGCTCAAGGAAGGACTTTAGAATGCTATACGTCACGTCATTCGGCACATGCCCTTTAGAAATCATGTCATTTAGAAAATTCAGTGCCAAATCAATTTCACCATTCTTGCACAGCCCATTAATAAAAATGTTGTAGGTCACAACATTAGGCTCATGCCCTTTAGAAATCATGTTATTTAGAAAATCAATTGCCTTATCAATTTCACCTTTCTTGCACATCCCATCAATAAGAGTGCTATAGGTTACGACATTAGGCTCAACCCCTTTAGAAATCATATCATGTACAAAATCCATTGCCTTCTCAATTTGGCCTTTCTTGCACATGCCATCAATCAGAGTGCTATAGGTTACGACATCAGGCTCATGGCCTTTAGAGATCAAGTCATCCAGAATATCCATTGCCTTCTCAATTTCATCTTTCTTGCACATCCCATCAATAAGAATGCTATAGGTTACGACATCAGGCTCATGTCCTTTAGAAATCATGTCATCTAGAATATCCATAGCCTTCTCAATTTTACCTTTTTTACCCAACCCATCTATGAGAGTGTTGTAGGTCACCACATTAGGAGCACACCCTTTAGAAATCATCTCATCTAGAATATCCATTGCCTTCTCAATTTCACCTTTCTTGCACATCCCATCAATAAGAGTGCTATAGGTTACGACATCAGGGTCATGCCCTTTAGAAATCATGTAATCTAGAATATCCATTGCCTTCTCAATTTCACCTTTCTTACACATCCCATCAATAAGAATGCTATAGGTTATGACATCAGGCTCATGCCCTTTAGAAATCATGTTATCTAGAATATCCATTGCCTTCTCAATTTCATCTTTCTTGCACATCCATTTAATAAGAATGCTATAGGTTATGACATCAGGTTCATGCCCTTTAGAAATCATGTCATCTAAAATATCACTTGCCTTCTCAATTTCACCTCTTTTACCCAACCCATTTATAAGAGTGTTGTAGGTCACCACATTAGGAGCACACCCTTTAGAAATCATGTCATCTAGAATATACATTGCCTTCTCAATTTCACCTTTTTTACATAACCCATCTATAAGAATGCTGCAGGTTACCACATTAGGCTCATGCCCTTTAGAAATCATGTCATCAATAATATCCATTGCCTTCTCAATTTCACCTTTTTTACTGAACCCATCTATAAGAGTGTTGTAGGTCACCATATTAGGAGCACACCCTTTAGAATTCATATCCCGTAGGAGATCCATTGCCTTCTCAATTTCACCTCTCTTGCACATCCCATCTATAACAATGGAGTAGGTCACAACATCGGGTCGGCATCCAAGCTTAGGCATTTTATTGAGCACCATAATCGCAGCCTCACCAATCCTATTCTCGCGACAGAGGCCTTCAAGTATTGGACTGAAGATGTGACGATTAGTGTTGCGACCCTCTTTGAGAAATCGTCCCAGAAAACCAAACATTTGGCTGACCCGATTCCTTTGCACACAGCATTTCATCAAGATCAAATAGGTATAGTCATCAGGATAGATTCCTTCATCTTGGGTTAAGCAGGTGAAGAGGGAAAATACAAGGTTGCTTAATTTTTTGTTGCGCACCAATGAGGCAAAGATCTGGTTGAATTGAGTGATGTCAGCTGGAGGATTCTTGTTTGCCAACAGCTCCTCAAACAGGTGATGCGCCTCTTGGGCAGAAATGACATCCCCCTTCCTATGCTTCTGACGCGGCCTCCCAGTCTTTCCAAAAAGGTCATCAAAATTTGAATTGCTGGGGAAATTAGTAGTAGCGGGTGGTGGATTTGGTTTGTTGGTCATTCTGTGGGGTTGATATATGGATTGCGAGAACGCATAGCGGACAAGGGACAGGCCTCGACGAGAAGCAAATTTGAATGAGGATTGGGATTTGGAAGGGGACGACGAAAGCAAAGAGGAGGGGGCAAGAGATATGGCACACACCATCTGATTCTTGTTTGGTTAGGTTCTAGTCTCTTTCAAAAAAATTATCTAACAAGGTTGAGCTTGGCTCCAAAATTGTCCAGCCTTACCATATACTGAAGGAATATGAATTTAACAAACAATTAGAAGGAGCAGTTTTATACAGTCACTAATTAAATGTGGAGGCTAAAATCTAGAGCTGTTCAGTCAGGCAAAGCACAGCATCAAGGGAGGTCTAGCAAGCCCAAGCATGTGAAAATAAAAAAAGGAAAAAAGAGGCTCCAAACCAGAAAAGAAGAACGGAGAAGGAACGAAGTAAATGCTAATCATCCTGCCGCCACTCTCTGGTGGGTGCTGGACGAACGGATAAGATTGAAGAATTGTTGTTTTATTTTGAGTTCAGAGTTCAGACTGAAGAGAGATTCGGAGGTAGCAACTGTAAGTAATTGGGCTGTGCTTTACCACTTTTTTCTTCTGGGTCGATAAAAGAAAAATTGGGCTTGCCGAACCATTAGATTGAAATTGAGGCTAATACTAGCTCAGTGAAAGATACGGTGGAAAAGAAGGTTACGATATAATTCATTGTTTTAACTTACATTTTATGTAAATGTAAATGTGACTATTTTACCCTCACACTAGTAGAAAAGAGATTTTCAATTACTTAGAACTGCATTAGACGAGCAGAATAGAATTTAAACAGAACTGAAATCTAGAAAAGTTTTCCAAACATAACACTTATCCTACAAACCAGCAATTTCTGCTTTAGGTTAATTCTATTGACGCTTCTTTGCAACAGAGTCTGAATAATGCTTGGTGCTTTTTTGGCTGATCGAACAACTTTTTGAGTCTGAATAATGCTCTAAATCATAATTAAGAGAACAAGTCCACAATCCATAACAAGACTTATGGCAAACATTACTTATTTATTTATTTCATCTCAAGTCAGGCTAATTGTGAACGTTTTGGGAGAATCGGTTATATACCCATCAAAAGTTTGGAATTTGGATATTTGCCCATCAAATTTTCAAATTGGGGTAAATTTCTAATACAATATGGGTAAATTTGGATATTTTTAAAACTGATAATTTGGAAATTTACCCATATTGATATTAAAACTGATAATTTCAAACAAAAATCTGTATTAAAAATATCCAAATTCTTAACTTTTGAAGATTTGATGGGCAAATATCCAAATTCCAAACTTTTGATGGGTATATAACCGATTCCCCCTTAACTCAAATTCAACCTTTCTTTTTTTGAAAATCTTCACATAGGTTGCGAAGTCGAACTCAAATTCAACCTTTCAAATTAAACATATGTACGGATGTACCAGTATCACCAAATAGAGTGAATAACCATCATAAAAAGAGATCATGCAATACATGTTATGACGTATGAGTTAGTATATGTCCAGATTGTGTGTTACACAAGCTTGATCATACAATAATTAAGAAAATTTTAGAAAAAAGAAATAGCAAACTGCATACACCACAAAAAAACCAACTTTTGACCTGTTGATAAACAAAAAACCTAGCCCTCTAAAGCAAATCAAATCAGATTTTACCAGAATGGGACCAAGTCATAATTCATAAAAGCTATTAGCATTATAAACACAACATTACAAACCAAACATTTGTAATTACTAACAATGACAACCAACCAAAATTTAATCCAGGTCCCCCGATAATCAAAAAATGGGTTCTTATTAAAAAGCTGACTGTGCACAGCACAATTTGCTAAAACTAACAAGATCAATCACGCAGCATACAATCAAAGGACTAATCCGGTACCAGCCCAATATCAGTCATGTCCAGCACCGTCATCAGAATCAGCCTCCACTGAGAGCTGCCCTGAAATGTCATCATAATCTGCCTCATATTGACGACAAATTAACATCGTGCAAAAATTAACGAGAGAAGATGCCCTTATTTGGACAAGGCAGGATCTACATTGGACGAATCAGATTAAGAGATGTTATAAAACGGTCGGATTCCCTTTTTATTTGATTAGAAATTTTGCATCCAAATTACACCCACAAATATTATGTACCACAGAAATTGTTGTAAAGTGCTGAAAATTCTGAAAAAAAAAATGATCATTTTAACCCAACGTTAAATGAACGATTATATGTGAGGGGAGCAGTGTAAAATTTATTGAAATCACCATTTAAACTGGTTTATCAACTATTGGTATGAGAATAACTTACAAGTGTTGGATAGAGGTCTGTGTCCCAAGGAGTTCTTCCAACTCTTTTTCTTAAACTACTTAGAAAGAGTTCATTGAGAAGGTAATAGTTGCTCGGCGAGGACCGTGTCCCTCCCTTGACGAACCAATCGAAACCGACGCTGAAGAGACGGAGGAAGATTGGACACAACCCTGCTGAATTTATTCTGATGACTAGCTTATTGTTTTCTTTTGTCATTTTATCATAACTATTCTATAAATACCACACCATATTCACCATTTCATCGATCCAAAGTTCAATCATCTCAAGTAAAACAAGCTCTAAGAATCTCAATCTCCCATTTTGATTTCCAAAATATCCGATTTAATGTCCTAATTTCAATTCATTTCATATAAAAAAATTTATTGGAGATACAAATTTCGGTTTTCTTGGAGGAGTGAAAATTACATCTTGAAACTTTTTTTTTGTGAAAACCTGGTAGTGACTACCAAGCATCTTGAAACTTGGGTATGAATTTTAATTGTTGTTTACTACATATTTGCAAAAAAAAAATGCCAGTTTTTAAGAATTTTGTTTAGTTGATTATATTTTTACTTTAATTTTAAAAACACAATATAGTTGTAAATGTCAATTTTTTGTAAAAAAAATTGTATATACTGTCTACATTAGTTTTATTTATTTTTTGTAATATTTGTAATTTTGTTGTCTATTGGTTAATTGTATGAATCCGAAATAGTATTCTAGAAATATTCTGAACTCGTCTTTCTTTGAAAACAAAAGACGTAAAATAAAATTTAAATTGACGCCAAAATTTAAATTCTAAATGTCACATTGTGTACTTTGTAGTACTTATAATTTGTTTGATGTCCTTTTTTTAGGTTGGTGAAAAATCTGAAGAACAAAAATATTGAAAACGCGATATCCAAGTCTGATCAAAGAATGTGGTGTCACTGTCAGCAATCGTCACTGACCACTAGTGTTTTGTGACAAGTGAAACTGGAGGTTACAGTTTACTTATGGCAATGCCAAAAGTTCTCTACAGTTGCTAACTGAATAACAGCTGAACCAAGCAAGAGCAGCACTAAATCTGAATCTGGTAACAAAGTTGCTTAACTTTTTAAACTTACAGGGTTGGATGCTAATTTAAGTTCTCTTTGTAACACGAACAACATCTCCTACACTTTTTACGGCATCCAAGTACTAAGTATTCAAAATTACCACTAAATTAAATATTACCAACAAAAGACTAAGCCTAAAACCCGAACAAATCAAACCAAAATCCCCCCACAACAATGTGTTAGCACCTTAGCATCAGAAAAATATCTGCACTTCAAATCAAGGGCAAAGTCGTATTTCACATCTCCACTATTGAACCCTCTTTTTCTTGTTTGTCTCTGGGAACCCATCCAGAACTGACACGTCATCATCTTCATCATTTACCTCGACTTCTTGTGCAATCCCCTTGTTTTTTCCATTTCCTTCGGAGACTTCTTCCAATTTACGTTTTGCACCGGCCGCTGAAGAGCTATCGCCGTTGCTTGAAGAACTGCTTTTCTCTGGTTTTGTGGTGGGTCCAGACCAACCAGTCAGCACCATGCCATCAGGTTCTTTTTCTTCGTCAAATTCGTCCCTGCATGCATATTACAAACCATATTTTACACAAAGGATTTAACATAGCACTTGGCAACATTAGATACTGGTAGTACAGTATATATATTCCCTACTGGTCAGGTCTCAGTCTCTCAGATAGGTAGTACTTTCATATGTCATGTACAAAACCATTCTGCTTTGGTATTGGATCTACTGGCAATATGTTAATTCAAGATGTGGATAATAAAAAACACCTGTGTTTGATGTTTATGTTGCATGTTAGTTCCTGCTGGAAATCTTCGACAGCAAGAGTTGTACCATTTGTTACTGGTGTAGGAAGCTCATTCAAGACCTGCAAGAAAGAGAAAATCAGATTACAATAGGCAGAGAGTGAGTGAGAGATGATAATGATGTATAGTATAATACAGTATTCACACTGCATACCAGACAATATAAGACTAATCTGGTACTCCTGAAAAAAGTAAATGCACCGTCCTCAGTTGTAAATTTGTAATTCTTACATATGTACAAATAAACAGGATATTTCATATTTCTCATGTTCTTCTCATAAAAACATGAAACATCCTGCAAATAAGGGAGATATCCATCTTGTTCATTCATGGACATAAAATATGTTCTTCATCTATCATAAGCCTACAAGATATTCAGTTTTCTTCTATCCTTATTGTTTATTTTTCCTGAAAATACAAGGCACAGAAATAACCTTGTCAAGATTAATAGCATAGGTGGCGACCATATCAGCATCGAGATCATCACCTTCCTCATAAATTAGTGACGAGCCTTGCATGACTAAAGGCAAGTTCATCCCGAGCTTGCTCTTCACTATCTTATCTATCACATCCCTTAGTTTAGTCGTGCCAGTGTTTACTTCCAACAGAAGTGGTGTCTGACACATAAATGAGTTAACAAATTACTCGATGGAGGTATACAGTTTATCTTATTTAAGGCTAACTAGATTTTGCTTTAGTTGATTATGACTTAATAAAGCCTTAATTATAAGTTTTGTCAAAAGAGCCATATAAAGCCCATTGGCATTGACCACTAACAGGAAACATGTACCTCAGAACAAACATAGCAAGAAGGGTTGGCTTCAAATGGTTCCACTGGCATAAGAAGCATCTTTCTATTTGGATGCTCCAGACAATACGTCATTCTGTATACAAGCGTTCCTTTTTAATCATACAAAAATATAGAATATAAAATCCTGCATATATATCAGCATTGTGAAAAGTAGAAAGAGTTATTTTTTCAATTTCCTTATGATTACATAATAAACTCTTTTGTGCTTAAAAAATGTCAGAATGTCAAGCCAACAAAAAGTTACAAAACCAAGAAGCAATTGAGCCCAACCATCTGGGTAATTAAAAATTACACCTTATAATCTCCAACTGTATTTGCATATAGCCCGGAAGATTGATCCTTCATTAGTTTAACTAGAACTAATGCGTCCACCTACTTAAGTGAAAGGCTATACAGTTTATAATCATGAAAAAAGAGCTCTCATAACTTGTTCTGAATGCACCTTTCCATTGCAAAAAAATTAACCAGGTGTAACAAATCTATCTATTGTAGGTCCTGACATTCTTGACACACAGTATCTAATAGTTTACCTGTAATTGTTAGAATCTCTCAATAGCACCTTAATGGCCTCGATAACAATAAGACCTGAAATTATAGCATTTGTTGTTGCCACAGCATGAACTATATTGCCAGCAATGCCCTTGGCCTCGAACAGGCTGTGAAGAGGGATGTCAAAAGAAGATGCGCGAATATTTGCGGAAGCTGTCACAAATTCTACTGCGAGCTGATCATCCTTGTCAAAAGTCAGGTTCCCAACTTCCTACAAGTATGGAAAGGAAAGAATTACATACTTTAGCAAGGATTTGTGCATCAAACATAGAATTCCAGACTGTGTACAAGTTCTTTTCTCTGCTAATATTTTGAACATTTTTGTCTTAATTTTCCAATTTCATCTCGGTTTTCCTACAGGTAATCACATTTTTTTTTTCTAATTTGCATCTACTACAATTTCATTATGTTTCCTGTATTCCTTACAAAAATTGATGCTCTTGAATTAAGAACTAGCCCACCCCTTAGAATAGAATCATTAACCAACAGGAGTGCTAGGCCCTAGAATAAGCTCTAGCATTTCATTTACCAGTGCATAGATAGTCAAAGCCTATGACTGAGTCTTCTTGGCCATGTTGTTACTATTTGACTTTTGGTGGCCGGATTATGTATTTTTGTGTTCATTCATACTGATCAGATGCATCACATCTGAACACTAGTCAACATCAGCATCAGCATCAGCAAACATACAAGTAAATAAAAAATAAAAAAATATATATATATATGTATCAGCATCAGGAAGAAACCTGGACAACATCACCTGCTTTACTACAGACAATTCCAACTAAAGATGAGAAACAAATGAAAAATGGAACTAAGATTTTGCCAATAGATCATACCATACCTTATCTCTTTTTTCCATGAACAACCTCACAACCTCCAAAAACACCCTGGTGTTTTCAGACAAACTCCAAATCTCCTGGGGGTTCTTCAACCCAAGCAACCCCATAGCTGACGGAATAGATCCCACACCATCCTCATACTTGACGCCTCCATTTCTTTCTCCTTCAGGCAGCACATCCCTCACATAAATCGGCCTCGGCCGTCTCCTGTTCTTCCAAGTCTCCTCATTCGACAGCGCAGCCTCAATATTGTGGCCAAAGACATGGTCATATATCTTTCGTGCATACTGATAAAGAGACTCATGTGGACTCTGCTCAAACACATCTTTTGATGCATCTGACGAATTGTTCCCCTCTGAGCCATTGGATGAGGAGCGGACATTCAAATCATTCTCTTGGTTTTTGTCACCAAATAGTTTTGCAAACAGAAGGTCCTTGGCCCAAACTATGCAGTGGACGAACTGAGGCAACAGAGAAAGTTAATTAAAAGATGTTAAATGCAGAACAGCAAATAAATTATCCTATAGATATCAACAGCTGTTGAGCAGCAATAATATCAGAATTGAGTACGTTGGATATGCTACGAATATAGGTCAAGCACATTTGCAAGCTCCACCAATGATACTGTGCAATTTGCAATCAATCTAGCATTGTGCTGTATTTGCAATTACAACTAACATTTTAGTAGACATTTCGCAAATGAACTCAACTATTAGAACACTATGATCAAGCAACCTACATTCTGTCAACATTTGACAACACTTTCTCATAACTAAATAAGATATTTCTTCACCAAGTCCAAATTAAACCAGAATCAAACTAGGAAACATGTAGGGCTCCGAACATATAGATTGGAATTTGGAAGCAGTTTATTTCTAAGAAAATAAAACAAAGAGGCATTTTAAAATTCTTTACTCTGCTTAACCTTGATTTAATAGCTGGACTATTCTGCTGCAAATCCACTGACATAACAGGCATAAACTACCAAAAAAACCTTACAAGTTATTTTTTTTTTTTTGCTTGCACTTATGTGGAAATCTTCCCCAAAGCTTAACAAAAGGATATATTATGAAAGCCTTGTACGCCCATGTCTTTCTCTATCTTAGCTTAGGCTGAGAACGGTATTTGAAGTTGATGGCAGTATAAGGCGTGGAAATTGATAAAACATAAGGGCAGATACTTGCTGTGATTTGTAGAAATTGTTCAATTCATTCAACAACATTAAAACAGGAAGCAACATGTAGCAGTTACAAAGATTTACTGCAAACTGAAATGTCAAATAACCTTAGAGGGGGTGCTAGTGATGGTGCAGACAGGATAGGTCTTGGGAGTTGGTTTTGTTTGGCATTCATAGCACTCCGTTCGACCCTTTATGTGAACTGTCACCTATACCAAAAAAAACATATCAACATAAATAAAACAATATAATCATGTTTCCTCATAGAAACAAAAGAAATCTGGCAACCTGATTAGCACTCCTTGAGTTCTCATGGCAGATCATTTTCTGTCAGTATTAATATATTTCAGGTTGCAGTACCAGGGTTCGGTACAGCCTCAGTGAGGTGAAGTAAAGATATGAACTGGCAATGGTCCCATGCATGTGCTTTCATTTTTTTTTTTCCCTGACTCAAATGCCCTTTATTACATAACTAATTGGAAACTGGGGCAAGAGTTAACTTCCTACTTAAATTTGCCTACATTTCAGCTTACTGGATCCATGTGGTGCACTGACATTTATCAGATGAATTCAACTCCATCAATGCAACTCAATGAAAAGGAGGGAATAAATTTACCTGACCCAAAAAACCAGTGGTACCACTTTCGACCAGAGGTACCTCAGCAGCAAGGCAGAGCCTATTGACATGCCTCCTTGCATCAAGATTATCAAGCCCATTTAGCACCACATTAAATTGCTTGAAGAATTCGACGTTGAATTGAGGATCCTTAACGTTAGCATGGTAGGCGGTTATGTTAATGCGAGGCCTAAATTTTAGAACAGCTTCCCTAGCAACCTGTGTGAGAGAGAGTGGGTCAAAACAAACAGGAATTGCAAGTGCTGTGCCATATTGAACGGTACCACACAAGTAACATATAGATACCAGCAGGTTTCTTGAGAATTTTTTTTTTTGCTATACCTTTTAAGCCAAACTGAGCCACCATACTACTGGTAATTGGATTAGACCAGTAAACCCCAAAGCTTATTTGTACTACTATTTTGGATGATAAAACTATTTAAAGCCTAAATAAAGCTTAGGTAATTTAGAATCTCAAGCAAAACTGAAGGAACAACAGTTAACAGCCAAGAATATGCCATACTGAACCAAACCAGTAACAGTTGAGACCTTGTATTGTAATGATTGAACACAAGAAGGCATGTACCTTAGCCTTAGACTGGCCAACATGGCTCTGACGAAAGAGAAACTGCCGATTTAGGTTACTTACTTCAATAGTATCCATATCTATCTGATAATTAGAATTAAAGATAAATTGTCAATATAAGTCAAAACAATTAAAAATACAATTACACCAATGGAAGGTTAATTATGAAAAATTCAAATTTTGAGTAGACAAAATTGAAGCTGAAGTTCGCAGTTTGCCAGCTAACCATAAAAGAAAGGTTCCCACAAGTCCTAACTGCAGAATTATTCTTTTTTAGTAGCTTTGTGAGTGCTTTGAATTATGTACAAATTCCTCAACTAAAACAAAGCATAACCTACCAGTTGGGTTTCTAAACGCTGACAAATTAGATAAGATTTAAGAGTATTGAAAAAGTAACTAGTAATTAACTTGATGCCAAATTAACATAATATAAATAAACAATAAACCCCCAAGGAGGCTTACGCACTATGTGAATATCTTGAAATCCAGATAGAGCAAGCGTCTTGAGCAGCTCGCAACCTATACCTCCAGCGCCAACCATTAGAACTTTCGCCCCCTAAAATTTGAATTTGGCAACAAAAAAATTAAACCAAAAATCCAAAGAGGGTATTGAACTTAGTCTGTTCGAACCAATTGAAGAGGGAAACAAGAAGAGAGACGCAACGACAAGGTTCACTAAGTAGGGTTTACATGCTGTAAGAGCTAGGTTTAGTAGGTCCCGCTCGTTGTCAGTCAACGAGAACGTAAGAGAGCGTTTGCTGCGTACCTTGATTGCTTCCCTTTGAGAGGTAGAAGCCATGGCGACAAGACGCGAGCGGGAGCGAGAGAGACGGAGAGGGGGCGTAGTAGCGAAGGCGTCGATGAGCAGTTAAGTAAATAAACCCGAATCCGAATTCCAAGAGACGTAGACGGTCAGACGGAGAAGATGCTTTGTTTATGTTATTTCTAATCTTCTCAAGTTTTATAAAACAGGATTCTTCGGTGATACTGATCCAAGTATAAATCTGAATTCCTTAGGTTCCTCTCCAGTTGTTTGGACGATTTGTAGTTTTACACATAATCTGAATCGTCCATTTTCAGATCTGACTGTCAGTTTGCAAGAGACCCTGTAATTGTGCTGTACAACGGAAGTTGGTCCGATCCGAACCTCTTAAACGCCTCATTAGCGAGCTTCCTTGCTCTTTCCCTCTAGTCAGTCAGTCAACTCTTCAAAAATAAAATATTAAAAAAAAAAGACCAGTTTATGTACTGGATTCTTTTCAATTTACATTCATGACATATTTTGATATTTGGTATTTTTACAGTCCTTGTGTGGCTCTATGGCACGCTACTCTGGGTTCCAGATCCCAAAACTAAAAAAAATATAGTTATAGCTATAAAATAATTAGTTGATAAAAAAAATAACTATGTCCAAGTTATTTGACTAAGATAATTTTTCTTGTGAGAGATGAATTCGAAATTAATTAGATATTTTCAGTTAGACTTTAAACTGGAGAGGGGTATAAGCACTTCCGTTAACCAAAGAAAACTCAAAAGCTAGAGCTAACTACTTTTATCTTATACAATGTAAACTAGTAAAAGGTTCTCAGAAACAGCTACTTCAATTATTAACCAACACATGATTGCATGCAAAAACAAATAATTACTCGGTCTTATCCATTGTTGGAACTATTTTGATCTCTACGTTGCCTCACGGAAGACCACATGCGGATGGCCCACATGAAATCCGTTCTTTACAAGTACCATAATTGGGCCCTTCCTGGATCTTTTTGGGTTAACACGCCATCCTCTAAATCTGCTAGCATCAGCATGCTATCTTCCCCATTTTAATAAGTCTTGTTAACGAGGACGGTTCAAATGCCTTCATTTTTCATGCCTCCACCATGTCTCCATTTTTTTAAACTTTAATAACTCAAAATTTAAAACTTAAAAGTCAAAATAAAACCATTGGATATGATCTACATCATTTTATCTATGTGCTCATAAAAAATTATCACATTTTGATTTTATTTTTATGTGAATCAATAAGATGAAAAATCAACGTCTAGAAATTATCCACATTAGTACGTTTTTTTACAAGCTCTTGATGACAACCAAAACAAAATCAAAATGTGATAATTTTTTATGAGCACATAGATAAAATGATGTAGATCATATCCAATGGTTTTATTTTGACTTTTAAGTTTTAAATTTTGAGTTATTAAAGTTTTTAAAAATGGAGGCATGAAAAATGGAGGCATTTGAACCCTCCTCCTTGTTAATTGTTATTTATGAAAATTTCTATATTTTATTCAGCAAGTTCATTTTTTTTTCCGTAAAGTTCACTATTTAAATATATATAATTTTCATATTTTTTTTGTAGGAAAAAGAACTTTTTACATAACGAAATATGAACAATTGTCTCGGACGATCAAAATTATTGTACTTCTTTTGAAAAATTGAACTTGTCTTTGGACCAGAGGGTCCATTGGCAATTAATGTCAGCCTCACATATCCTTAATTTGAACAGATTTTAAGTAACAAGGCAAATTCAAACCGCTAATAGCTACATAAACCTAATGAGAAAGGCATCAAAATTTATCCTCTACAGAACTTTGTCAGATTAATTCATGAGCACCCTCTCAAAATATAACTGGTCACAGAAGATCTAATGAGCTTGATCTCCGGGGAAGCAAAGAAGAAGAAAAAAAAAGGTGAAAAAAAGATAATTCGCAACTTGAACTGCTAAAGATTTTAAATATTAAATAAATAATCTATTCGATTAGTCAAAAACAATTAATATATAGCTGAAGCAACGCAATCAGTTTATAATTATCCTGTAGAAAAATTAAGTCCTGAATTTTAACTTGGGTATGCTTAGCAGAGAATATTAAATAAATAATCTTTCAATGTAAGCAGACTGAGTTATCAGATGAGTTGCGAGTTAATTAGAGTTAATGACAAGTTACGTTTTCAGTTAGATACTGTATTTCTAACTCAAGTTGACTCGGCTAAGTATCATATTGAACTGACCTTGAGTTAGTTCTAACTCGCTAGAACTCAGTTCATTAGCAGCCCTAATTGCGTCAAAGAAAAGGGACAATAGTTCTAGAGAGCCAACAGTTTCCATATTTTTTCTTATCATCCTTATGTAATGAAACGTATATATTTTGTTTTTTCTGATGATGAAAGAGTAGGCTATGGTCGATAATTAGCATTCTCTTGAATAAAATTAGAGGAGTGATCAATACCAAAATGAATCTAATGTTGTTGAGATTTGGTATGAAAACTATTTAGTGTGTCAATTACACAAAGAGATGCGTCTTTTTGACAAAGAGATGTGTCTTTCCGCTGAAGAGATGTGTCTGAAGAAATGTGTTCTTTCGCAAAAAAATATGTCAATTTGGAAGTCTCCTCATCTTCTAGGATGACATACCTCACAACTACATCACTCAAAACATAGAAACACATAACAAAAAAATTAGCAAAGGGAATCCCGAATACTAGGTACTTCGGTTGTGAATCAGTAGGACACGTTATTTTCGGAGGATCAACAAGAAAAAGACAGGCATGACAAACTATGAGAGAGCTTATAAAGACTTGACGTAAAAAGAACCTCCAAAATTAAGTTGTTTTTTGCTCCGGTAATTCTAATCTTGAATATTTTTACAATTCAATTATTTCTTATAACATATGTCAACGAAATTAAATCTCAAAAAGCTATATTCTAATACTAATTAACTAATTTATTTATTGGATAAATTATAGATATCATATGTTATATGCATACAAAATATTATAACATTTTGAATATATTTTGGTATGCGTCAAGAGTTAACAAAATCTTGGTACTTGAATCCCAACCTTGATGGCTATCAAAATGAACGGCGCGCCTCAAATGCCGAAATATGGTCCAACATTACGGTTAGCTATATTAATTATATCGTCCTGGTGAGATCCTATCCAACCGGAATCACTTTGGCTTCTCCCTTTCAACGACTCCCTAAGGAATTATAAAACAAAGTGATATTTTATTACCAAATTGCTAGATAACTCAGATTAGTATAGGAGGACGTTTTCTATTTTTTTCCTTTCCTTTCTGAATTATGTAGTTAATTTTGCCAAGGGCACTATTATAAGGCAATAAGAATATATTGTCAAAATTTAAATGCTCTGAAACTCATACAAGAACAAAGAAAATGCCTTTCCAATTTGCAATAGGGATCTTGACTAGCCATAATCCTGAGTTTACTGAACCAGTGTAGACCTGATACATAATAAGATCACTCCAGATGCAGACAGCTGACATGCTCAACTCAACTAACTGACCACTTTGACCAAAAAAAAAACTTGACGCATACTCCAAAATCAATTTGATAAATATAACCAGAAGCAATTTCATTGACCAATACCTCAACTTTCTTGTCACAAGATCTGAATGACCCGAGACCCAAAATGACATGAACTGATGAACACAAAATTTTCATGACCCTAACTATATATATATATATATCTAGAGAGTATACGAACCCGGATCATAAAAAGCTGATGCTAACCTAGATGATAAAAATCTGAACAAATGTCTCAAGACCAAAACGTCCCAAGACTACAAAAACCTAAATAGCGCGCTTTGCTTCGCTGGAAAAATTGCTTTCAACACACACACACACACACACACAAAACATTCTTCTAAATAATGGCAATAGATTTGTTAAAAATAACGGCTACAATTCAAATTTGTAAATAACGGCTAGTTAGTAATTAATAGACTAGGAGTTAGTGGTTAGTGGTTGGTAGTTGTAATTAATAGTATAACGGCTAGTTTTTGTTCTTCTTTATAAATAGACATATATGTAAAATCTGAAATTAAGATTGCAATAATAAAATTATTTTCTTACATCTATTCTCTCTTACAAATTTAACATGGTATCAGAGCCAAGTTCTCTGTGACCGAAAAATCGAAAACGCGTGACAAATTTCAGCAAAAAGAAAATGGCTCAAGAAGAAGCAGCGAACTTCTCGAAGCTAACAAATACCTTGCTCAATGGCAAAAATTATGTGTCATGGGCAAGGGCAGCATCCAGAGCCCTGAGTGGTCGAGAGATGTTAGAATTCATTACGGGTGAAGAGAAGAAACCAGAAATTGCAAACACAAGCAAGATAACACCCGAAGAAACAATAGCAACAAAAAATGGAGAACTACGAATGACAGAATTGTTACCTTACTACTCAACTCCATGTAACCGGCCGTATCCGAACTCTTCACGTTGGCCGAAACGACACATGAACTATGGGAAGCGGTAAAAAGTATGTATGGTTAACAAAATAATTTTTCTCACATTTATCAACTTATGCAGGAGATTCAACAAGAAAAACAAGGGTCAAGAAGTCACACTGAGTACCTTAGTGCTCTTGAGAAAAAACGCAATGAACTTCAATCTTACCGGCCGTTTACAACAAATTTGGCCACACTTCAGAAACGAGCTGAGGAGGACGATATTTTTCAGTACCTCGCGGGTCTAAACCCGAGTTATGAAGCCGTAAGATCTCAAATCATGACCACGGTACCTCTTCCATCTTATTCTCAAATTAAAAGTTTAATTCAACAAGAGGAAAGTAGGAGAATTGCCATGAATGGTCAGATTGTAAGCCATGAGGGACACGAGACCCATGGCTTAACCGTAAAAAATTTCAATTTTAATCAAAACCCTAGCTTTCAAAATCGCCCAAATCAATCAAAAAATGAAAAATGTAACCACTGTAAAAAAGATGGCCACACTCAAGATAGATGTTGACACCTCTATCCCCATCTTAGACCAAAAAAATGGAAGGGAAATGATCCGAATCGAAATTGGGAAAAAATTGTGAAAAAAACAGAAGTTATGTAGCTTCTGTTGAAGAGAAAGGACTTAATGGGCTAGTGGGTTCGTCTGGAAATGGATTCGGACCCAATAACACTAGCCAAACTATTAATGGATTCAATTCCAACCCTAGCGGACCCAATAAGGAGACACCAAATGGACCCTCCATTCCAGGCGCTGGCGGGTCATCCTGAAACGGGTCAGGCGCTGGCGGGTCACTCTGGAACGGGTCAGGCGCTGGCGGGTCAACCTGGAACGGGTCAGAGGCTAATTTTGGCGCAAATGGGTCATTTTCAAGCGGGTCAAGGCCTGGAGATCAAATGCAGCAGTATTTTCAGCAGTTCTGTGAGATGATTAACAATCAAAACAATCCCAGCATATGTGGTATTGCTTCTAACTCAAAAAATTTCTTTTTTAATCAAATTATTATAGATAGTGGTGCAACAGATCATATGTTTGGGAATAAACAACTACTGTCAAACCTCAATCCGACCAATGGTAATAATTTTGTATTGGTTGCAAATGGTATGAAGGCAAAAATAAATGGCGTAGGAGAAATTAATCTATGCAATAAACAAATTAAAAATGTTTTATATTTAGAAACATTTTCCGTAAACTTAATTTCTGTAAATAAATTAACACAAGAATTAAATTGTAATGCAATATTTTCTTGTAAAAATGTTGTATTTCAGGACCGGGAAACCGGGGTCAAGATTGGTGAAGGATTTCTAGAAAATGGACATTATCTTTTGAACTCCAAATTAAATTTATGTGCTTCCACAAAAGTCGTTAATTCTGATATTTGGCATAAGAGACTTGGACATCCTTCCGACAAGATTTTAAATAGTATTTTAGATTTTAAAAGTTTAAATTATACTACTTGTGAAATTTGCAAATTAGCAAAACAAACAAAGCTTCATTTTTCTCTTTCTACGAGCAAAAGTAAAGCTCCTTTTGATTTAGTACATTCCGATGTATGGGACCGGCCCCAATAGATTCATATAATGGATTCAAATATTTTCTTTTATTTATTGATGATTTTACAAAAGCAACTTGGTTATTTTTACTTAAATCCAAAGATGAAGTGTTTGATTGTTTTTATGAATTTTTATGTCTCATAGAAACACAATTTAATGCAAAATTAAAAATCTTTAGATCGGATAATGGAACCGAGTTTATAAATAGGAAGTTTTCAAGTCTCTTTAGAGAAAAGGGTATTATACATCAAACAACTTGTATAAATACTCTCGAACAAAATGGTGTATCGGAAAGAAAAAATAGACATTTATTAGAAATGACACGATCTTTATTATTTCAAAATAATGTTCCTAAAATTTATTGGTTGGATGACGTACTTTGTGCCACTCATTTAATCAATAGATTACCTAGTGTTAATTCAGAAAACAAAAGTCCATTAGAAATTCTTTATCAACAAAAAATCACTTATGACCATATGAGAGTATTTGGTTGTACAAGTTTCATACATATCAAAAGAAATGACAAGCTTGATTTTGTATCACAAAAAACTATTTTCTTAGGATACTCATCTTATAAAAAGGGTTATAAATGCTATGATCCAATTAATAAAAAATTATATCTTTCTAGAAACGTTTCATTTTTTGAAAATGAACCATATTTCAAAGAAAAAGAAATATTTCATCAAACATATTTAAATGACAATATAGTTTTACCTTACTTAGATGATTTGAGTTTTGTTCCTAGAAATAATCATCAAGTTGAAAATAATCAAGAAAATGAAACTAATGATGACATAAATGAAAATGAAACGGAAGAAAGTTTACCGATTAGAAGAATATCATCTAGAGAACGACAACCATCAACTAGACTTAGAGATTATGTGACATATTCGGTACAATATCCAATTGAAAATTTTGTTTCATATGACAACATCTCAACCGAATACCATACATTTCTCACTAGTATTGAAAAAGTATTAGAACCAAAAAATTACCAAGAAGCAATTAAATGTCCAATATGGTGTAAGGCTATGGATGATGAATTAAAAGCCTTAGAACAAAATGAAACTTGAAAAATTGTTTCTCTACCAAAAAATAAAAAACCGGTTGGTTGTAAATGAGTGTATAAAACCAAATATAATAGTGATGGAACCATAGAAAGGTATAAAGCAATACTTGTAGCTAAATGATTCACCCAAACCTATGGCATAGACTATAACGAAACCTTTGCACCGGTTGCAAAAATGAATACCGTAAGAATTTTGTTTTCTATTGCCGTAAACAACGGTTGGGACCTCTACCAAATGGATGTTAAAAATGCATTTCTTCAAGGAACACTTGAAGAAGAGGTGTATATGATATTACCACCCGGTCATAAATTGGAAACAAATTCTAACTTGGCTTGTAGGCTTAATAAATCAATTTATGGATTGAAGCAATCTCCACGGGCATGGTATGGCAAGCTTAGCTCTTATTTAATTTCTTGTAATTTTAAAATCAGTAATGCCGATCATTCTTTATTTACAAAATGTGACGGTATCAATACTACTCTCATTTTAGTATATGTAGATGACATCATAATTACCGGAAATAATTTTGAACAAATTCAAAACATTAAGAAACAACTAAAAGAAAAATTTGACATAAAAGATTTAGGATATCTTAAATATTTTCTAGAAATAGAGGTAGCCACTTCGAATAAAGGACTTTTTATTTCTCAAAGAAAATATACACTTGACTTGTTAAAAGAAACCGGTAAGTTAGGATGTAAACCGACCTCTACCCCAATTGACAACCAATGCAAATTAAATAGTGAAGATGGTGAACCTTTAAAAGACATAAATCAATTTCAAAAACTTGTGGGAAAATTGATATATCTAACGGTTACACGTCCGGATATTTCTTTTTCCGTAAGTCAAATTAGTAAATTCATGCACTCACCAAGAACACCACATTTAGAAGCCGTAAATAGAATTTTGAGATTTTTAAAAAATAATCCCGGCAAGGGTATTTGGATGAAAAATAATAATTCTAATGATATATTAGCTATTCCGATGCAGATTGGGCCGGAAGCTTCGATAGGAAGTCGACAACCGGTTTTTGCATATTTGTAGGCGGAAATCTAGTCACATGGAAAAGCAAGAAACAAAATGTTGTAGCACGATCAAGCGCCGAAGCCGAATATCGTGCCATGGCATCAACCGCAAGTGAACTAACATGGATCAAGCAACTCCTATTGGACATGGGATTTAAAATTCAAGAACCGATGAAAATGTATTGCGACAATAATTCGGCACGACACATAGCTTCAAATCCCGTGTTTCATGAACGAACAAAACACATAGAAGTGGATTGCCACTTTATTAGAGAAAAAGTTCAAGCAAAAGAAATTGAAACACCATACGTAAAAAGTGAACTTCAACTCGCGGATATCTTCACTAAAGGTTTATATCCGGGTCCATTCGAGAAAATTACAAGCAAGCTAGGATTGTACGATATATACATTCCTAGCTTGAGGGGGAGTGTTAAAAATAACGGCTACAATTCAAATTTGTAAATAACGGCTAGTTAGTAATTAATAGACTAGGAGTTAGTAGTTAGTGGTTGGTAGTTGTAATTAATAGTATAACGGCTAGTTTTTGTTCTTCTTTATAAATAGACATATATGTAAAATCTGAAATTAAGATTGCAATAATAAAATTATTTTCTTACATCTATTCTCTCTTACAAATTTAACAAGATTGTAGCTAGTACAATTAAATTTGGTTTGAAACTATCAGATGACTTGAGTTCTCCACATAATATTATATTAGACTACTATTAGTAATATTGAATTGTACAACACATCAGCATTATTGATTTCGATTTTGCAATGTTGTCCAAAGGAAATGGATAAGAAAAATTTGAAGTACGTACCTTGTCCTTTTCCCAGCAGACTTGCCAGAAGGCCTGACACGTTCATCCACTATCTAACCACATCAGGCCGCCAATCTTTCGACCTCTTGCAGCTCCTTTTCTTTGGTGGTGGGCTGCAAGTTTCACAGGGCATACGGGGTAGGGCCTGTAAATGAGCCGAGTTTGAGCGAGTTACCTCCAACTCGAACTCAGCTCATTAAATAAATAAGCGAGTCAACTCGAGTTGGAATGGTAATAACGAGCTGTAGAGTCAACTCGAACTCAGCTCGTTATCAACTCGAGTTGGCTCACAACTCGTTTATAAACTCGTTTAACCAGTTAAATCAATACAACACAAGTTATAAACGAGTTTGAGCTGAGTTTGAGCCGAGTTTGGGTTTGGTTTTGGTTATTCTGAGATTTTTTGTGTCCAAACTGTGTAGCTTTATGTAACTCGAGTTATAAATGAGCGAGTTGGGGTCAGCTCAAACTCAGCTCATTTATTAAACGAGTCAGCCAACTCGAGTTGGAACTAACTCGAGTTGTAAATGAGCGAGTTAGAGCGAGCTGTAAACGAGCGAGTTACGAACGAGTTGCGAGTTCGAGCTATTTTGCCCAGCCCTAATATGGGGAAATAAAGGTTCTCTAGCTAGAAATCTGCAGGAAACATACAACATTATCATGATTAAGCTTGTACAAGTTCAAAGTCTTCGAGGAAAGCAAATATTCTTTGCATCTTTGTAATGATTTGATTTTCAAATACACTAGTACACATATATTCTTTGCATCTTTGTATACTCGCAGGGGCGGAACTAGAAAATCTTGATAAGGGGACTAAAAATTAAAATACACAAATTGTGACTAGTGGGAATTAAATCCAAACTCTCCATAGTAACTACATAAGCTCTGGCCCCTAGGCGATTCAAACCCTAGGTAGCCGCCTCTTTTCCTCCTCCAACACACTTCAATCCATTCCTCTGTCACCTCTTCTACCTTGAGAGGAGAGGCGAATGAGAGAGGGGAAGAACCGGAGCCGATCGGAGCCGAGAGCGCGGTATCGTCGGAGTTCGGAGCGTTGAATCTCTACGCCATCTCGATCAGAGTGCGGGTAAGTAGATCCGATCGTCGGAGTGCGACGGCGGTCGAAAAAGCAGAACTGGTCGTAGAGAGCGATAGGGAAAGGTAATAGGGTAATTATGAGTGTATATAAGTGGTATTATAGTTATTTAGAGTAGTTTGGAGAATTTTGTGAGAATAAAAGAGTGGATTTAGGTTTAGAGTCATTTGACTCGTTGTAAGTTCGTTTTTTTTTATCAATGAAATTATTAGTTGGCACTTAAAGCCACTAATCTTCAAAAAAAAACTACATAAGCTCTTACCACTAGACTACAAGTGAACATGTGATAATTTATGAAAGAGGCTAGATTATATAAAATATTCTAAAAAAAATTAAATTAAATTAAATTTCAGTATATATAACTAAAATTTTAAAATTATAGGAATGGTTTAGCCACCTTTTGAATGGCTTTAGATCCGCCCCTGTATACTCGTTCAATCTGTATATATCTATATTTTTTTGTTGCAAACAATATAGGATAAGTAAAATGATAGGTTATACGGACAACAAACTAATTTGGCAACCATGTCAACCAATTAAGCAGTTATAAAAAGGTAAAATTACAGATAATCTTCTCTATATCAGGTCTGATGTCACTAGTCCATTTACAAGATAGGGCAACCAATTTTTTTGTTTCAATGAAAATAAATTGGTTGCAAACTTGCAATATGAAAACGAATCTGATGTGTATCAAGTTTGATGCAATATGAAAACAGATTGATCATCTATATATAAAAAAGAATGACAGTTCAGTTTCATTGGCGCTTGATTGGTGATCAAACAATTCTCAAATTACACCAAATTTTATACACACAATAAAGAACATATCTCCGATTTTATTTTTACTGATTTTGATAATTATTTTGTTGGTTACCAAAAGTAAGCCTTGAAGACATGTTACAAATCATTGTGCCCAACTTTCGGACAATATTAAGAATTTAAGAATTATTCTAAAACACCAAAAGCTAGCTCTACATAAACTTTCTCAAGGAAGTACATATATAATCAAATTTTAGGATAGTAATCAAATCGAGTAAATTATACCAGTGCAGCACAGGAGTCGTACTTCTTTAATACAAGTACAAGGAAACTAAAATTATACTCACCTCATCTTGTTCTTCTGTTAAGACCTGGACATTCTTAGATGACCATACTGGTAAATCTACAGCAGAGGTGCTTTTCAGATCAATGAACTCCTTATTGAGACTGATCTTCATCATCATTAACTGCATAAACATATATAGTAAAAAAATCTATTTTCTGGTAAATTAAATTATACTAATTATAAACTAAAACAACAAAAATTAACTAAAATGTTTTATGCTATCTTGCAGAGGCGAACTTAAGTAGAAGGAAAAATTTAAAAAGTTTGTATTTATGTATGATTTTCTATATAATCTAGATTAAAATGTCATTGTATTGTAAAATTGACCCACATTCTCCATAGAAAATTTTATATGATTGACCCCATTGTGTGTTTGACTCCTATAGTTCGAAAGTCTAGCTCCGCCCCTGCTATCTTGTGATAGTAAACTTTTTCTATATTAGATTTTTAATTCAATAGTTGTCACTATTTTATATTCAAACTGATATTACTATATTATTAAGAATAAAAACTAATCCACCCGCAGAGGTTCTTTGCGATACATAATTGACAAATATTACAATATTATTAAGAATAGGAAACTATTCCACCCGCAAAGGTTCTTTGCGATACATAATTGACACACAATGTAAGTTATGAAATGTTCTATTTATTATTGATCTTTAAATATTCTTTTTAGAAATTTGAAATCATCACAGAGCCAAAGAATTTGTTTTTTAATTTGATTTTTTTTTAATTTCCAAACAAATCAATTCTTCATTTAGTTCAGTCTAACTTATGTAACAATGGTGAACTGAGTACTTCCTTTAATTGGCATATATAGAAAATTACCTTATAATGTTTATAGTTCTAATCATTATTTTATGCTTAACTCTTTGGTATAAGTTTGCACATTCTTAGTTTCGGATTTATCTTTTTTCTCATGTTGTAGTTTAATTGATAAAGGTTCTATATAAGTAGGTAAAAAATAAAAGTGATATTAAATATTGAACGGAAACCACAAACTATATATATTAACAATACTATTTATTGATTTTAAAAATAACTCATCTCTTTATAATTAAGTTTGATAAATTCTCTATCAGAACCACAACCATCACACTGCTTGGTGCATGGTTGATGCATGGCTCTTTTGACCAGTAAGGTGGATAGTG
Source organism: Carex myosuroides (assembly GCA_028015225.1). NCBI lineage: Eukaryota > Viridiplantae > Streptophyta > Magnoliopsida > Poales > Cyperaceae > Carex > Carex myosuroides. The sequence continues at coordinate 13,075,271 of CM051474.1, forward strand.
TTTACTGTTTAGTAGTAATTTTCTATAATGGAAGGGGGAAACTGTAATTTTTAAATTATGTGTTCTCAGTTGAGCTGAAAGCTGTGTCCCATGTGATAATTAATTTGATCGACGATCTATCATCTCTAGCAAATCACACCTCATGTTTGTGTCCGAAGTATAGATCCGTAACCCAATTTATCAGATGATTTTTTAATATGAATTATGGGATAGGAGAAGCAGGGAGAGGAGGTGAGACGATTGGAGTTTGGTTCCAGCAAATTAAAGTTCATGAAAATAATAAATGAGCAGCAAAGAATGCAAGGAAATGCTTTAATAAAATACATGCATGCAAACAAACAGACACATAAAATATTAAATAATTGCAAAAAATACATTCACTTACAAGTTTATGCGTGAATGGTAGTCATGGAATATGCACACAGGTGTGTTCTCTCCTCATTTGGTTGCTTGAATGAATAATAACTATCTTGGGTTTGTTAATTACTATATAATATCTTCAATTAAGCCCATACAAAGTCATCTTTTAATGGGTAAAATAACAAAACAATCAAAGCTTAAGTTTATAGCACATGACAATAAAATATAAGAATTCTCAAAGAATATCTTCATGTACAACAATTAGCTCATGATTCATGCAGAACTAATAATCACATTTCAATCTAAAACTAATTCATCCTCCATAAACCTCATGGAAATATGGAATTAGACCACAGATCCAAATCCCACAAAAAATCAAGACAGCTCATCTCCTCTAAGCAGCCCTCTTCATCCTTTTCTACCTCAATTTGAACCAACAAATCATCCATTATATCACCTAGCATGTTTTTATCCCCATGTTCTACATGTGTTTCATTAATTTCACTATTTAATAAATTGTCTATTTCATTGAAAATTGAACTCAAGTCCGGGCTACTAGGCCCATTTATGATCTCATCCTTACTCATGCTACACTCATCAGCAGTGAATGAAAATTCACTAGGGGCTTTTCTGGGCTCAGATTCTAAAATATCAAATATTCTTGGGCTACTAGGCCCATTTATGATCTCATCCTTACTCATGCTACACTCATCAGCAGTGAATGAAATTTCACTAGGGGCTTCTATGGGCTCAGATTCTAAAATATCAAATATTCTTGGGCTATTAGGCCCATTTATGATCTCATCCTTACTCATGCTACACTCATCAGCAGTGAATGAAAATTCACTAGGGGCTTTTATGGGCTCAGATTCTATAATATCAAATATTCTTGGGCTATTAGGCCCTTTTATGATTTCATCACTCATGCTTGAAGATTCACTATGGACTTGATCGTTACAACGATTAGATGAATTGTGGGGACTCAGAGCTTTGCAAACTACATTTTTCTTCCTTGTCTCATTTGTAGTTTGAACATTTTTTGAACTATTTTTATCACTGTTCTTGGTTGAGGTCTGGACCGACTCGGCCTCGGTATTTTTACACTTGTTGAGTAGGAGGTAGCTATGTACACTTCTGCTGAGGTGAGAGTTCCAGTAGTTCTTGATTTCATTGTCTGTTCTTCCAGGAAGCTCACTTGCAATTTGGGACCATCTAATTAACATTTACAAGAGGTCAATTGTATTAATTACAAGGTGCTTACTGTAAAATCAGAACATTGATTATTATTTCTTTTGGCATTTGACCTCAAATACATAAAATTTAATCTCTTAGAAAAAAATAATTAAATTTTTCGTTAAAACATTTAAATGTTTTATGCGATTAAACCGTTAAGTAGCAACAATTTGTTAAAGTTCTGTTAAAGTTTTCTTAAAAGCTAAATAAAATTTGAGTAAATTCTGTTAAAACTCTTAAATCAATATAATATTTGAGCACTTCCTCTACAAGTTATTGAAAATTCCAAAAAAAAAAATTGGATGTCCAGAAAATCATTTCTTTGAAAACAATTGATTGTATTTCTGTGTAATTACTTTCATTAATTTATTCTTTGAAATAAAGCAGCGAGGTGATGGCACCTAATGTCATAGAATCAGAACAAAAAAATACAAAAAATTAAAAAACAAAGAAAGAAAAGAAGAAGAAGAAGGATAGGTAATTACTAATTAAGGATATCATTATTCCTAATACCTATTTCCAAGACTGTCATGGAGCTTGATAATCAACTCCTCTTCCTCTCTAGAGAAGTTGCCTCTTTTGAGACCTGCTCTCAGGTAATTAATCCATCTTAACCTACAGCTTTTGCCACATCTCAGCAAACCTAAAGAAAAAACATGTTAATTAATTAAATGAAATGCATTATAGTACATTGTAAAGGAAGTAAAATATTATCTTTTCTTTGACATTCATAAAATCCTTTTTGTGTTTAGGGAATTAATGCACTCTCTCCTAATGAGAAGTATACGTAGAAATGAAGGATTCCATAATTAATAATTAGAAATGAAAGAAGGCTAGGGGTGTCAATGTACCTTTTTAGCCGTTTACCCGACCCGTATCGTATTCGTTAAGGCGGGTATGGGTAAGGTTTTTTTTCATTAGCTTATTGGGTATGGGTATGAGTAAGAATTTTTTCCGTTAACCAAATGGGTAAGGGTATGAGTAATGACTATTTCGTACCCGTTACCCTATAGGGTAATTATAAAATCTAAATATATATTCAATTCAATTTCCAACTCACCTAAATATGTATTCGTGTTTTTGAATTTTCTTTCTTTATAAAAAATAATTTAGTTAGAATTGATTGCACATTCATTTTTATTTTTTATTAGAAATATAATTACATATGTGTGAAATGAATGAGTTTTTTATATTTAATTTGTAAAATATAATAAAACTAATTATTATATTAGTAATATCCGTTATTCATTCGCTACCGTTTCATTACCCAATAATATTAACGGGTAAGGGTAGAGTAGAATAAGATCAATTTTTAATGGATATGGGTAGAGTATGGGTAAAATTAATTTTAATGGGTATGGGTGTGAAAATGCTTCCACCCGACACGTACCGTACCCATTGACACCCCTAATGAAGGCTTCCAATATCAGTGTTCCATTTCATAAACTCACTTTTTCATTTATATTTCGAAATTTTGAAATCGTAATGTCATATTCAGACTGTTGATCTTGTTCATTTTCATGAAAGATTCATTGACATAAATTTTTTTATTTTTGAGTTTTTTTTATACTAAATCAAGATATAAACAAATGCATAAAATGAATTAATTATAGTTAACTAGACTCGTTTATTTTTTGACCATTTGATCTAACTAAGATGAACTCCAAAAAGCACAAAATTTTACGTACATACATGCATTTCTAATGAAATCAAGCAACTCAATTATTTGAATTCAACATTTAAATTTAAAATCTGAAATATAAATAAAAAGGTGACTTTCGGTCTCTTAATTAAAAGCCATCCAAAATATGTAAATGGTAAAGTACTGTTCAAAGACATATAGCATATATAAAATAGTATATTAATTATCAAAAATAAATATTCAATCCAACAAAATGTATTTTGCTAGCAATATATCCAATCTAAAATTAATTTCAATATAGAGATCACATCTAACGGTTCAAATCGACTTTTTGGATTTTGAAAACGAAAAAATGAGTAATAAGCATATGCCATCATATGCTTATATAAATAGAATAGCCAAGCACTATATATATATATATATATATATATATATATATATATAGAGTAGAACTAGGGTGCTTCTAAGCTCACCAAGCCCTTCCGTGAGCGCGACTCTAAAACCTATCAAATTGACTTCAAACGACATTTTCAAACCGTTAGATGTTCAATCTATATTAAAATGTGCTTGGAGACCAAATTTTACATTTTTTGGAATTTTTTTACTATTTATTAAGATGGTTTGAAAATCGCTGTTTTCCAATGGTGCAGAATTTTAATAAAAACAGCGATTTTCAAACCATCTTAATAAATAGTAAAAAAATTCCAAAAAATGTAAAATTTGGTCTCCAAGCACATTTTAATATAGATTGAACATCTAACGGTTTGAAAATGTCGTTTGAAGTCAATTTGATAGGTTTTAGAGTCGCGCTCACGAAGGGCTTGATGAGCTTAGGAGCACCCTAGTTCTACTCTATATATATATATATATATATATATATATATATATATATATAGATAGGCTATGGTGAGTTGTGAAGTAAAACGTCGTTTTACTTCACGCCATATTTTCATTTTGAAAATTCAAACAACCGATCCGAACCGTTCAACTTTTTCTAAATATTGAAATGTGCTTGGAGACTAAATTTTATATTTTTTGGAATTTTTTTACTATTTATTAAGCCACATTGAAATCGCTGATCCACTGTGAACAGTAAAAAACAGTAAAATTTTCTGGACTACCGGATCAGCGATTTTCAAAGTGGCTTAATAAATAGTAAACAAATTCCAAAAAATGTAAAATTTGGTCTCCAAGCACATTTCAATATAGAGAACATGTTGAACGGTTCGGATCGGTTGTTTGAATTTTCAAAATAAAAATATGAGCGTGAAGTAAAAATGACATCTTACTTCACAACTCACCATAGCCCAGCTCTATATATATATATATATATATCTAAGTAGCAGAGAATTTATATACCAGCTTTTTTAGGTAAGGATCTCCATGAACCTTCGCCATGGGCATCGATGTAATTAGCTAAAATTTCATCCTCCTGTTTTGTCCATTTTCCTTTCTTCAAGCCTACCTTTTCACAACATGGTGCTCTTCCCATCTTTTCTCTTCACAAACACACACTCTCTCACTATCATGCACTCAAAAGGAAGCGAGAAGAGAGGGTGGATAGATGCATTATTTGCCTCGGTCTATATATGGCAATGGTTGGTGAAGACCAAATTAAGGGCTGTCTATCTCCTCTAGAATATTCTGCGTCAATTATCCGTAGAATTAATTAATTTTAATAACAGATAATTAAAACGTGAATACCCGATCCACCTCATTAAAATATATATATATATGAGGAGGGTTCAAATGCCTCCATTTTTCATGCCTCCACCATGTCTCCATATTTTAAAACTTTAATAACTCAAAATTTAAAACTTAAAAGTCAAAATAAAACCGTTAGATATGATCTACATCATTTTATCTATACACGAGTAAAAAATTATGATATTTCAATTTTGTTTTGGTTGTCATCAAGAGCTTGTAAAAAACGCACTAATGTGGATAATTTCTAGACGTTGATTTTTCAACTTATTGATTCACATAAAAACAAAATCAAAATGTGATAATTTTATATGAGCACATTGATAAAATGATGTAGATCATATCCAACGGTTTTATTTTGACTTTTATGTTTTAAATTTTGAGTTATTAAAGTTTTAAAATATGGAGGCATGGTGGAGGCATGAAAAATGGAGGCATTTGAACCCTCCTCTATATATATATATATATATAAGGGATGGAAGATAAGGGGTGATTGGATCTGATCGGATTTATTTATTCTCTCCCCTCTCTCCTCCTTTTTCTATAAGGAGGTTGTTCCTAGAGGTGTCAATGGTACATTTTTAGCCGTTTACTCGATCCGTATCGTATTCGATAAGGCGGATATGAATAAGATTTAAATTATCTGCAATATTGAAAAATAATTTTGTACTCGACCCGTATCGTAATTCTTATAACTTTTTAAAATAATTTTGTACCTATCTGCAATATTGAAAAACCAAAAGGTTTAAATTTTTAAATTGCAAAACTTGAAAAAAAAAAAAAAAAAGGAGGCCAACGTGGCACACATGTCACGGGACCCATGCATATCCCACCCCCGAATAAATAAACGGTGCCCTACTCAAGGTGCGAGTTAGAATGAGTTACAATGTCTCATCTAACACCAAAAACAAAAATCAACAATTAAAGATGTAAATTAAGATCACCTAACCATTAACAGAACTTAATTCCTCCAAAGATGAAACTCACTGACAATCCTATCTACCAGCATTCCCGGCTGTAGAGACTTCCCTTTGAACACTCGTTCATTAATTTCTCTGTTTCCAGAGGGCCCACGCTGTACACACAAACCATTGGATGATTGGATCCATGTCTTTACATCGCATCTCCCCGCATTCGCGCTTCTGCCTGTAACAGCCTCAGTAGAAGATATCCATATATATTTGTTGTATCGTTACTTCCCGCTTGCATAGATTGAAACCTAGTTTTGATGAGAGTGTTGTCCAAAACTTGTACAGCATAAGAACACCTAAACAATCCATCACCTTACTGATTCAAAACGGAAAAATAATTAAAGAGAAATATTTTGATAAAAGATTTTGATATTGTTTATTATTTGATTTTATGTCTGATCCTATGTCCCGATTGATTCTGAATGATTGATGCAACTCGAATTGAATTGATCTAGATTCTATATTGATCGCTATCAGGTAATTGTATTTCTCTATAACTGTGTTTTTGATATGTATGGTTAATTGGGTATTGAATTGAGTGATTGGATTATAATAATATATTTAATTTAACATGGTTTTGAATATTGAAATTGTTTTTAAAGAACTAGAATACTGGAAATCATCTGTTTTAGGGGTTTCAACTAAAAATGAATTGTTTTTTTATTGAGCTTCTAGACCCTATTGTTATCACTGGTTAAATATGCATATGTAATTTGATATATTTGTGTGGAGTAATTCAGTTCTATTAAAAAAGTTGTTTACTGTTATTAAGTCAATTATAGAGAAGTGTGTCGTTAAATAACTAGTTACTCAGCTTTATAGCTAACTCTATATTGTTTTTATGTGTTTATGTTGTGACGTAGGTTGACAGGACGACAGATGCATGCGAATGTGTCGTTATGTCATGTCGCGCCCGGCCCAGTTCAGGGTGTGACATTAACAAATAAACATGTAGGATAAAAATATAACCAGCTTTTAGTGAGAAAATTGCTATATTATATCAATTTGTTATTAAATGATTCATATTAATTTGATCGGATTATTTTGCTATGTTATTGAGATTTTGTAAAATCATATAAAAACTAAATAAAAGTATTACAATTTGTATTTATTAACTATTCGAATGCAACCTTATAATCAATATTTAGTTACCTTACCTTAGTAAAGAGAAAATATTATAAAAAAAAACAAATGTTTCTCTATTTATTCTTATATGACAGGATGGTCAAAATTAATTACTAATTTTTTTCTCATAAAATAGAATCCGTTTTGAGTTGTGTCACAGAGAAGAAATTAGGTAATAAATCGGATCGAGAAAGGCAAGATAGAGAATTTGCAATAAATTAACTTGAGCAATTAAAACCAATACCAGTACTGATGTCAAAGTCAAATGATAGATTCAATACATTAATTGACAATTGTTCTATGGAAATTGAATAATTTAACTACTCTTAGAGAAATCTTAGTTATATTCCTTTTTTTATATCTTATTATTGCGACTTATTCAAGTCAGCATGATATATGACTACGAAGACTTGTACCTTCTTAAGTCATATATATAGCTAGGTTACAGAAATATACTAATTAATTAATGCTCTAGTTAATCTATAGTTTTCACTAATTAATAACATGTACATATCTTCAACATATATTTTTAACTCAAAAATATACAGATTTCTATTCTATGATACCTTCATGGCTTCCTACTAAAGAAAATTTTGCACTTTTTTTTTTTTCTATTTTGCATATTTGCATGTCTTAAATATTATTGAATGTATGAAAACTCTGGTCTTTGATTGTGAAATGGTGCAATTTGGCTAAAAACCTCGATGAATACTACAGCCTTAATATTATTAATTGCATAAGAAGAAATATTCAACATTTTTTTTAGGAAGCTGATAATTGTTCCTGCAATTTAATTCTCCAAACGTTTCCGCACCATAGCTATCGGGGGGCTACTCAAAATTGTGTGAGGGAACCATAACTATCTAGGGAGGACCGCAGAGCTTCAACACGACTTTTTTTCTAAAAATATTAATATTGTCATTCTAAACTATTTAATCCTATGCACAAATGTATTTATACCTATGAGGTGAACAATTTTTATGTAAATAATTGTCCTCCTAATCAAATCTTTCAAACGTCTCCACACTATAAATATTTGGGGGGGGGGGCACTCAAACTACAGGGGGGATACACGTTCTTAGGGGTGGTTTTTTTTTCTCTGTTCAATCTTGTCCATATTTCTGACGAACATATTCTTCGCGTTTTTCTCTTTCAAATGAGATCCATAATGAAGTGCTTTCAAGCTCATCGTCACCAAGTATTTATACCTCGTCGTACAAGTATTTATACCTCGTCATGCAAGTATTATTTTTCATATGGTACTGGATGACGTTTGAAAATATTAATATCAAATATTGCAAGTATTTATACCTCATTATGCAAGTGTGCGTAGTTTATGTGTCAAGTGTTTGTACCTAGCATATTATATGAAATTTTTATGACGTATAAAAGTATTCATATCAAATATTATAAGTATTTATACTTCAATATACAAGTGTGTATAGTTTATGTGTCAAGTGTTTTTTTTAATAATAGATACTTCTTTTTTTCTCCTAAATCAAAACAAATCAAGAGAGAGAAAGAATTAAAGAATATCTTTTTGCACGAACAGAAAAGCTAGAAATAAAAAAAAATTAGATGAATGATGAATTTAGCGAGACAGAGAGAGCGAGAGTATCATAGATGCATGGTTGCGGCAGGCGGAGCGGGGCCAAGGTCACCTCTGTTGTGAGGCATACGAGACAAATCTAATTGTCGGAAAGAGTGAGGTGAGGAGGAAAATGAGTGTGAGTTAGGATCTAGTTCAAATCAAAGAGAAAAAAAAAAAAGAATAATGGAGAACTGAAAGTGGGGGACGATATAATTACTCTCTTTTTTAATATATAGAAAATAAAAAATAAATCTATATATATTACCGTATCTCTGAAATCTCACTTTATACATGCATTTCTGGCGTTCCTGCATGAAGCAAAACGGTGAATAATTCAGCGTTTTAACCCAATCCAGTTATTAATCAGCAATTTAACGTTTGTAGTATAAAATGAGATTTGGATGAATCTTTGGTATGGATTTAAATTATGGTTTTCCTCTTGAGTGCATGTACGACCTAATAATGAATGATATTGTACAGATCGATACTGACTACTTCTTCTTCTTTTTTCTCCTGTCTATCTTTTATATAATATACATTTCTTAATTCACTCCTTAATTATGACAGGAGAAAATTAAAACAAAAAAGTAGCTATTTTTTGTGTTAATTTTGCTATAGCAATGTACTAGTTACTTTTTAGTTTTTCTCGTGTCAATCTTCTAATATACATTTCTTAATGGCTAATTTTTTTCTAGTGTGTCCATACAAACTTTTAAAATAACTATTTTTTACATCAATACATTATAATATTCAATATGTTCATAAAAATTTAACATCATTTCTTCTATATATCAATATTTATTTATTTAACTTTTTATTTACTTATTTAAAAAATTAAATTGACAAATATACATTTATTTTAAATGAAGGTGTTCCTTATTTCTTCGTTAAGAATCAATGAGAAAAACTATTTCTACTTTTTCTTGGAACTCGCACACACTGACACAGGTCCTAGGCTCCTAGCTAAGCAAAGGTCCAAAAAAATTGTAGCCATGCAAATAGAAAATAATAGGCGTTTTCCGCTTTATTTATCCTTGTTTCGGTTCTTTTTTTCGCTGGCATGTGTGGGATTTTATGTGAGAATGGATTTAATTCCTGTGTTGTTGGAGTATTTGGTTTCAATCCCATGAGATCGATTTTATGAATATATCCTCTCTATTTTGGAAGAACAAATATGTTATATATATATATATATATGAGGAGGGATCAAGTTACAACAATCATTTTTTTCATTTTTAAAGTCCAAATCGTCGATCCAACCCGTTCAACATGATCTCCACAATAAAATGTGCTTGCAGATCAAATTTTACATTTTTTGAATTTGTTTACTATTTATTAAGTATTTTACAAAAAATAGTCATATTCAGACCATTGAATTTTGCACCCATCTTAATAAATAGTAAAAAAATTCAAAAAAATGTAAAATTTGATCTGCAAGCACATTTTATTTGGATAATCATGTTGAACGGTTTCGATCGACGATGTGGACTTCGAAAATGAAAAAATGGTTGTTGTAACTTTGTTGTAACTCAAATTTGTTGTAACTTGATCCCTCCTATATATATATATGAGTATGGCTAATTTGCTGCTGGCAGCATTTCGGCCAGCTGCTGCCGGGGGCAGATCTGCCATACTGATGTTCAAACAACAAATTTTTTTATATAGATGTTCAATCAATATTAAAATCTACTTGGTGACCAAATCTTATATTTTTTGGAACTTTTTTACTATTTATTAAGCCACTTTGAAAATTGCTGATCTGGGTGAACAGTAAAAACAGTCTGGACCATATGATCTGCAATTTTCAAAGTGGCTTAATAAATAGTAAAAAAATTCCAAAAAATGTAAAATTTGGTCTCCAAGTAGATTTTAATATAGATATCACATCTAACGGTTTGGATTTGTTGTTTGAACATCAGTATGGTAGATATGCCCCCGGCAGCAGCTGGCCGAAATGCTGCCAGCAGCAAATTAGCCATACTCTATATATATCGTTATTAGTTGCATATGTACTCATTATTTCATAGATCAGGCTTATGAGAAAAGTATTAATTTAAATAATTTTAAATAATCTCTCTAATTAATAGAAATCCATACAAAACTTCAGAGCCATTCAACAAATCTGAAGGTATATAGGATTCAAATATATTGAGTGAAGGAGATGACTATAGGAAATTCAGCATATATAGACTGTTTTGCTGCCTAATTAAATATAATATAATATTCTACTTAAAACTAATTATTCGATCTTGTATGTCAGTTTGTGGAGGTCAATTTGGATCCGATGTCTATCGGACTCAAAGTGAGTTCAATGGGTTGGATGACTGTCCGATCTGCTTTAAAATTTGCACCCGTAACTTTCGTTTTGCTTTAAAATTCGTGCACACGAATCTTAAAATACATCGGACGGTCCCAAAACCCATCATACTCAAATTTGAGTCCGCTGGACATCGACCCAAGTTGCTCTCCAGTTTGTGCATGTGTGAGAGGAGAGATGGACTAAAAGTTCTCAAAGATCGATGCTTCATTATTATTCTCCTTTCGAATATTATTAAAAATTAAATGGACTCAAAAAGGACAATTCCCATGCAAAATCATATCATCAAATCTATTTTTTAAGTAAAAAATCATTTGTTTCTTATATGAGGATAGGAAAGATGAACTTTGCTCCTTAATAGAAAACTAGTATCGTGCAACGCATGAGGAGAGGAGAGAGAAACTTAGATCTATAGTAGAAAATTAGTATTGTATTTATGCGTTGTAACGATAACGTATTCTAATACAAAATAATATATTTTTATAAAAAAAATTAGATCAATAAAAATAATAATTATTCAGTAATATTTATGAATGGTATTAAAATAAATTAGATCTAAATTTAAATTATAAATAAAAAATTAATTAATATAATAAAATATAATACAAAATAACGTCGACTTAATGCAATGCAAACGAAAATATCATAATAGAAAAAAAAAAATATTCAACTTCTCTAGTTATTTTGACTTTACTCATTGAATTATCCCGAGTCTAAGTCTAAGGGCACTTGGATTTTTTTTTTGTTTGTTTTTTAAATGACCTGGTGGCTGGTAGTAACTACCGGTAGAATAAATAAACAAATATCAGTACCTTACATCCATGCATATGATATCATGCATGTACCCTACCCTTGAATAATTAAACGAATCTCTCTCACCAAAAGTTTTCTGTACCCCTGCCCCCTACAGAAATACAACCACAAATACACCTCTTCGCTTATCTTCTTTGAGACCAATTCAGCAGGCATATATATATATATATATATATATATATATATATATAGAGAGAGAGAGAGAGAGAGAGAGAGAGAATGGCTAATATATAAATGTTTGTTTCTGAACTCAGGAACAAACGATTGGGTTCTTCTATTTTCAAAGTCCAAATAGTCAATTCAAACCGTTAGATATTCAATATATATTAAAATGTGCTTGGAGACCAAATTTTATATTTTTTTGAATTTTTTTACTATTTATTAAGCTGGTTTGAAAACCGCTGTTTTTCAATGCTGCTTAAATTTAATAAAAACAGAAGTTTTCAAACCATCTTAATAAATAGTAAAAAAATTCCAAAAAACGTAAAATTTGATTTCCAAACACATTTTAATATAGATTGAATATCTAACGGTTTGGATCGACTGTTTGGACTTTGAAAATAGGAGAACCAAATTGTTTGTTCCTGAGTCTAGGAACAAACGTTTGTATATTAGCCTCTCTCTCTATATATATATACACAATTCAGCAGGCATATATATATATATATATATATATATATATATATATTACCTCTAAATTAATATTACTTCGTTCCTTTGGCGCCAAATGAAGCGATGTTTCAATCATACACGAGTCACACAGCACAATTTCAACATAAGCAATTTTAAGTGAAATTGTTGTAAGTTAATTTTATAGTACCTGAGGATAGATTATTTGTTGGTACCAATTGGTACCAGAGTATAGAAGTAAAGATTTTATTATATTTAGTTAAATAAAACGAAATTAAATTTTTATTCAAAATAACAATTTCAATTAGATTAAAATAAACCTTGACCATATCAATGTAACAAGCAGTGTGACAATCAATTATGAGTAACTAATTAGGATATAAGAGAAAAATTAAATAATTATAAGCAAATTGCCAATGTAACAAGCAGTGTAACAATCAATAATAATTGATATAAAAATTGAATGAAATGAAGACATTATCAAACAATTCAAAATTTTCTTAAATGACATTTCAAAAATAGAAAGAAATTATGACCAATCAAAAAATTGAGTATTTGACAATCAAATAAGGGGGTTTACGAAAGTTTTCGAAAAAAATGGAAAAGAGGAGGTAACGTAGATTATGTGAGATAGAGAGCGTTGGAGAGGCGGTCGGCGAGTATGTGTCTAAATAAATTTAGAGTTCTACGCGTAAAAAAATAAAAAAGATGCATAGAATAAAAATAAAGACAAACTATTTGATCGAAGGGCTGATATTCAATCCAAAATTTCATATTTTAATCAAAACCGTTGGCAAACCAGGACATCTAATTAAGGACTTAATATAAGAGAAGAGATATGCATTGGATACCTCCATTTAAAATAAAAGATATATTTGTCAATTTAATTTTAAAATAATTAAATATAAGATTAAATAAATAAAAGAAAATAGAAGGAATAATATTAAGTTTTTATGGGAATATTGAATATTATGATGTTTCGATGGAAAATTTAAGTAAATTAATTTGTATGGGCACAATAGAAATTATCCCTTTCTTAATTGACTCCCTATGACAATTAATAATCTAAATAGTAAATAGTAATATAAAATATTTACTGTAATTTGTTAGGATGGAGACTCCCCCCGTGGTTCCACATAGAGAACACAAGTTGCATTAATTAACGACAATATACGAATGGTGGTTTGCAGTTGTTGTGGTATGGCATGAATGTCTGATTTTAGGTTGTTATGTTTTTTTTTTTCTAATTTTTTAAAGTTTAATAGAGAAAGTCATGTCTAATGATTTTCTAATATAGATATGTTGTGTATTAAATTTTATAAAATTTGAGTGTCATTTGACATTTTATTAAAGATTGTTGAATGACAAAATTTGTATAAACTTTCATCATTTTGTACTTGTATAATTAATATGCATAAATTAAGTCAAGATCACACCTAATTCAGGTGTCAGATTTATTGTAAATTATTTTTAACTGCTGTTAAAATCGTTAACTAATTTGTTATACATGGATAACCCACACAATATACACACGCACACACGTAAAACCTATAAAATATGATTATTCATGTTTTACCATTTAATTATCAAATAAAGGATAAAACATCTATAAATTTATTTAACATTTTTTTATGGATTGTCAAATTAACCACGATTCGAAATTTCAGTTAGTTTAGAAATCTTAAAGGCAAAATAACACACCTACAATTTTAGTTTATTTTAGTATTTTAATTTTTATCTACATAATAATATCAAAATTACTGAATTGAAGTTTTTAAAGAGACCTACCCCTTTTGTTATGCATATTTATTTTTTTTATTTTCAATTATAAAAAGGAAAGCATTATTACACAGAGAGATTACCATTTTTTTAATTTTAAGCGCAATAACAGAAAAATCTGCTTCAAATTAGGAAAGAAGATTTTATAGACAGATTACTGATACAAGTTGAATTCGAAATGATTGCATTTCTGATAAATTTGTGAGGTAGCAAGTTTCATTATAAAAATATGCCTACGGGCTATTGGGCAAAAAAAAAAATATTCATTAAAATAATATTCTGGTCATAATATGTAAATCTTAATGTTTACATAAATAATGAACATTTTTATAGTGTAGCCAGTTTAATTGTTACTTGCCTCTTAATTAATTCTCTTTGGTTATGGTCTTATGGATAGCACAATATAATAATTTTACTTTAATTGTGAAATTGTTTCAGACTTGTGGCTTTTAGATGCTTGAATCCCCTTAAGGATTAAGGATTGTAAGTTAATTGAATTTATTAGAGCAACTACCATTTGAGTGGTCTGGTTAGCCAAAACAATGTGTGTTTTAATAATACAGTTGTACCAACCAGTAAATCTTTAGGGTTATAAATATTTGTTATTACTTCATTTTGGTTGTAAATTTAATATGGATGATTTTTTTTTTTTTAATTTTGATCTTGTCCGTGGATGTTACTTGTTTAAATTAGGCAGGTAACATTATTATTCTGTGGGATACCGATACTCAGGAAAGGGCAAGCAGTCAGTGGGACTCAGAGGAAGATTCATGTCTTGGTTTAGAGAGCTATTGATTAGTCTGGATTTAAGTCTGTGATTTGGTAATATTGTTTTAGTTTTCCTGACAAACTTTTATGCTCTTACACTTTTGTTCTGTTTTTAGATATTCCCTTGATGCTTCTCACCTCGTGCAATCCTTATCAGTAGCAAAGTGGCTATGACCATTTTTTGTATGAACAATATTGTTTTTAATGAAATAGGTAGGCACTCTCTACTTTTGTCAAAAAAAAAAAAAATTTGCATTATCATTTTAAGTTACTGTTTCTTAACTTGCATCGGTTATCTAACATTAGAGTGGAAAAAACGTGCCATGCTGTGATTAACGCCCCGTGATTTTGGTCTCGTGCCGTGTCGTGACTAAGTTAATTTTTAACATGTCATGCCATGATGTGACTTAAATGTCAAGGGGTGGTCACGGCAAGCAAATGGTCACGCCACGTGAGTCACGTCGTGCCTAAACGTGCCGTGACCCGCGTGACTCGCGTGACCATTTAATCATAATTTAGGTTAGTTTATTCAAGATTCACCATTAAATCAATATCTAATGGTCCTAATTACACGTGATTCGCGTGACTACGTGTCGTGCCGTGTCGTGACTAAATCTTTCACGTGCCGTGCCAAAATTTCAAAAGATGGGCACAACATGCGAATGGTTACGGCACGGAACACGCGAGTCACGGCACGTAACTGACACGCTTGCCGTGCCGTGCCGTTCAGTACTGTAACCGTGCCGTTCCGTGACGGAACCGGCTCCGCCGTGCCATTTTTCCCACTCTACCTAACATGGTTAATGAGGTTGAATTAATCCAAGGTTGATTCGATAGAAATGGTCGTAAACATGAAGTCTAATTATAGGCGGCAGGAAAATTTTATTTTAAAATTATAAATTACACACAATTTAAGTTTTTATATATCATTCACATTTATTTAAAAAAAAAATATGTAGTTTACAGGGCTTACAAGTATTCTGCTGGAAGTTGTGGATGAATCAGAAGCAAAAATGTTCTGGACGAAAAAAAAAAAATTCCATGAATTTTTTTTTTATTTACAATGCAATATTTGTCATTAGATGTTTAATTTCCATGCTTAATTAATAGGTTAATTTTTTCCAAAATATTTGGTTTATTTGTTGGTGTCCACTTGCTGATTATGCATGTTTCTACGAAGTTGGGGTATATATAACAATATCACATATATATTTCCAAAGTCATTAAGTCAATCTCAATTATACAAGAGCTGGTCAAGTTCAATTTTTTAGATTCCTTTTAGATGTATGATCTCAATTTATACTGTAATACTGTATCCACATCATGTTATCATTTCTTGACTTGGGGACTCATTAATGAGCATATCCTCGTTTACCATTAAATAGTAATTCATAATTTTGACTTGGGACTCATAAATTAACACATCTTGGAAGGGGTATAAACCTAACATACTAGAAGCGGAATCAGATTTTTAAACTATGAAGATCAATTTTACAATACTATGACATTTTATTCTAAATTATATAGAAAATTATACATTAATACAAAAAAAATAAAAAAATAGAAGTCAGTTGACCTCTATTAGTCCTTCAATCTACTGGCCTGTAACGGACAATACTAAAATTGTATCTCTATTTTATTAAATATTTTCGAATACACTGAATACTGACAAAGATACAGATATTAAACAAAATGACAAATTTTAAAATCATACATGCACCGAATAAATAGAAAAAAAAACACAGAAAAGATAATTGACGAATATAAATTTAGATATGAATTCGAAGAAGATAATTAATTAACAAATAAAACTAACAAAATGCAAATATAATAAAACATATTTTTGGGATAATAAATACAAAGTTATAATAATAACATTGATATCAAATTTGCGTACATTAGTTAATATTCATAATAGATAATAACTACATAAAATATATCGATATTTCAAAAGAAAAAAAATATTATTTTAAAATAAACAAATAAAAATATATTTTGATAATTTGACATCGTCTGCAATAAGGAACTTATAATATGAAGTAGGCTTCCTTCATTTCTGTTGTATTTTGGATGAAGATAACTGCATCAAAATATAAATAATTTATTTATAAATATATTACATTTATCAAACATCATTTTCTTACGGACGCGGTATTTTGTCGTATCATTAATTTATTTACAAATATAATACATTTATCAAACACATGCAGTTCACAGTTTAATTCAACCATATTTTAGATGCTATGTTTTGAAAATCAAAATTGTCAACAGGTAACAGGAAGGAATTTTGACAGTGTGCACACAGTGTTGTAAATAACGGTATGCGTTTGTCGGACAGACAGGGTACCGTCAAGCGATTAATCAGAAATAATTGAAAATAATCAGAAATAATCGGAAATAATCAGCTAATTAGTCGGAAAAATCCATAATAGTTTGATCGCCGACAACGACTAATCAGCCTAAACAACCGTTTTTTACAACACTACTGCACACTGCATGAGTGCATGCAGTGCGTCACTATACAAAAGACAACATGAAAATCTTTTAATTAAATATATATGTCAACTTCAGAATGGAGCCCATGCATAATTGAATAACTACTTATTCATGTGATCACCTTAATTAATGATTACAAAATCTTTTAATTAAATATATCTTTTGTGAAGTAATTAAAACTCAATGAATAAAATTATCTATTTGATGAGAATTACGTCTAGTCTGATACTAATGTATCGTCATTTGTATAGGAGATTACGGATTTCAAATTCAGCGCTTCTATTAAAATTTAAAAGTAAGTTGAAACTTCTATATTTTAGAAAATGTGTCTCTGGTTCAATTTACTATTCATGCTTCATAGTAATTACTTCAATCTTACTACATTTAACAGCGAAACTTTTTAGATACCATTTCCAAAAAAAAAAAAAAAAAAACAGAGTTGATATGGGTTTGAAAAAATTCCAACTTTTTTTTTTAAATGGTAACTAAAAAAAATTCGGATTTACTAAACTTAGTTTTGCAAGATTACTAAATATGAAGTTCATATTGTATAAAACTAGAATGCTGAAAATAATATATCAAAGCACCAAAAGGGTTGTCCAAATGTGAATTTCATACATTTAGGGCCCGTTCGGCAACGGCATTGTTGCCGTGGGAAAAAAAAATTAACTCTTGAGTGTACTCAAGAGTTATTTTTTCCCACGGTGAACAGTAAAAAATAATTCAAAATTTTTGATTCCTATTCCCATTCCTATTTCTAGCAGGCTGCCGAACGGTTTAAGGACTCCAGGAACACTTATCTTGTAACAATCATTCCTTCTGAATAGAGAAGATATTTACTTGTCTTAAAGTCTTGTTAAACACCTATGATATGTGCTTATATATGGGCATATGTAGTGGGTATGCAATGAACAATTCCTTTGACCACTACTTTAGATTCGGCGCATTTATTTCTTCAATATAAACTTTTGCCGATTTCGAATCTGCAACGTGTCATGTCATATGGATGAAGATATTATTTTTTGTCACTCGATCAAACACTGATTTTTATGCTTAACAAAACTTATTTTTTGAAAGAAGTGGGAATCATTCCACTGATTTTCATTTATCACAAAACCATTACATTTGAGTTCAGACTGGTACCAACATTCTAGCTGGTACCAAGTACTATAAAAGAAAAACAGAAAACAAAAATAACCTAGGTAATTGAGAACTTACCTATATCAACAAACAACCCTAATAGCAAAACAATAACAGTTCTCACATCATACCAACAAAAGCATAAAACCTGACAAGCTAGCATACAAGTTTTGCAAAAACAACCTTAGCAAAAGCAACAATAACAGAACCTAGAAACAGCTTGCCAATCACTGTCTTCACCTGTCCTCCTCACCAGTAGAAATGATCTCTTGAACAGGCATAGGGATTGTATCTGGTAAGAGAACTTCCTGATAGGGCCTTTAATTCAGAAGGTAGCATAAAAGATAGATTCTCAAAAGCTTCATATTTTTTATGTCTAGCCCAGAACTGTGCAACTGAAATAATTTGGGTACCTAAAGATTGTAAACTTTTGCAATTCCACCCCTAAATATAAGTCTATTTATTTCCAACCATATTCTCCATAAGACAGCCCCTCTGATATGTTCCACAAGATTTGAATCTTTCATAGGGATGCATGTATCAATTTCCCATAGTTCTCTAATATTAGTACACTGAAAAAGATATCCATTATATGTGGCAATCAAGAAATAAGTGATTAACTGTCTCAATTTCTGTGCAAACAATACATTGTTGATCACCTTGTCCATCCCCTTCTTCCTAAGTTATCTTTAGTCAAAATTCTATTTTGCTTAACAAAACTTGTTTCGTTGTAATTGTAAATATGTTCAGTAAAATAAATTATTTCATTATCATGATGGGTCAAATTTCCTAAGCAAATTCAAAGATACCTGATACTTTGACTGATGGGTTTGCGTTCCATTTCAGTCATTGCGTTATTGACAGGGTCTGGCAATGTAATTATTTAAAGGAAGTTTTGAGATTCATCTGTAATTATTTAAAGGAGGTTTTGAGATTTATCTACCAGAGATCCATTGATATTCAATGCCGGTACGAACTAAAATTATGAATCTGAACTCAATGAATTTAATATATATTTATTACCATGTTGATGTTTCAATTTATATTTCTTAATTCTGATTCTGTGTGACAATATTCTAAAGAAGTCTTGTCCCCTTGAATATTTCAGAAGAAGCTACCGCATTATCTTTTTTTTTATTATTATTGAAGATACATGGTGCTATTGAAAATGAGGCCAAAACAGTTGTCAATGGAGTGATCACAACCTTTGAAATGGTTACTTAAGTTCACAATATTTTGTTAATTTAGAAGATCAAATTTGCACAATATTCACACTTGATAAACAAACATGTATTGAGATATGGCGGTAACACAGTTGACTAGAAAAAATGTTCTAGAACTGTGGCTACCTAAAGATCGAGAGTTCAAGTCTCACTCACAACTTGATAGCCTCTACGAAAATTTCTAAAAAAAAAAAGATAAACAAACTTGTACATAATTCACGCTTGATTAAATAAATATGTAAAGGATTCACACTTAATATAACTACTTTTTTGTATTTATAAAAGTTTCACACTTGACAAAATAAATTCATACATGTTTCGCACTTAGCATAGTAAATTTATATAAATTTCACATTAGACAATTTTATAGAATTCACACTTGACACTTAACTTTGTATAAAATTGTTATATCAAGTGTAAATTTTAGACAAATTTTTTATGTCTAATGTAAACTTTGCAAAAGTTTAAATTTATACATAGTAGGTAGGCACCTTATAAAATAAATTTTAACACGATTTACCCATGACAAATATGAACTCTGTACAAAATAATTTTATCAACTCCTGTTTGAACGTGTCAAGTCTCAATCCAAATAACGGATTCACACCTAGCAAATAAAATAAATTTGTATATGTTTGACGCGCCTTAAGAAGGTTAAATGGAAACAGTCAAGGTACTATCAATGTTTAGAGTTCTTTCAGAAGAGGTTAACATCAAGTTATTTAATTGTTTAATATTCAATAGATATTTTTTATCTGAATTTTGAAATCGCCATCTCGTATTGTCTTTGCCACCAAATAAAAAATTGATTCTCTCAGTCAATGATAAATTTACATGCGTCAATTGGCTATTGGTAGGCGACCATACCAGCGAGGGAAAAATATATCTTCATTCTAAAATTAAAAATTATTATTGGAAGTAATTGTATTATTGTAATCCAGGACAAATCATTAATTCTTTATCGTCTCTACTTCAAAGATTATTCCAAATTGCTATTTTTTTTTCGGGTGAAGCTATTCTAAGCGCATCAATTAAGTTTTTGAGCTAAGAGAATTTTTTTTTCGTAAATTCTTATATTACCCCTGCTTTCTCTTTCTTAATTGAAAAACAGCGCTATTAAAAGAAGTGGGCCCATTCCAAAGAGGAGGGGGAAATATACTTATCGTATTTGATCGGATATTGTTTCTTTCGGAAACTTTTTATCTATAGAAATTATAAAATTTGGACGTACCGAAGACATAGAAAGAGTGTCTCGTTTCTATTAAATATAATAAGATTGGATTCATTGAGTCCCGATCAATTGATTTTTTTTATTTTTGTTTTTTAAACTGCACAGGGAAAAAAAAATTATGAATCGTGAACAGTGATTATGATCTATAAAGAGGTTGATTTTCTGCGGCACAAAACCCTATGTAACCAGTGATTTTCTACGGATACAGAAGGTTTTGTGCCGCAGAAAATCAATCTCTTTATGGATTGGAATCACTGTTCACGATCCATTCACTAACTGGTTGATTTTTTGTGGCGCTAAACCCTCTATATCCGCAGATACAGAGAGTTTGTGCCACAGAAAATCAACCCCTTTATGGATCGGAACTAGGGATGGCAAAAAAGCCCAGCGGCCCGTCGGCCCGGTTATGCCTGCCTGGCCCAGCCCTTTACCCGGTCGGCCCGGCAGTGTAACAGGCCAGGTAAGGCCGGGCCTAAGAACGGGCCAGGCCAGGCCTGGGCTTAAGTCGAAGCCCACAGGCAGCCCGTTGGGCCTATAATTTAATACAAACAGAATTGAGTACAGGATTTTGAATATTAGGGTTTTTGTGAGAGCCGCAGCCGCTCATTGGCTCTCTTTTTCTCCTCTCTCTTTCGCTCCTCTCTCTGAGCTCTCTTTCGAAGGAAGGTTTGAGTCTCTCCCGGTTTTCTCTAGTCCTCTCTCTCTCGCTCTCTTCAGCACCGCCCCCAGGCCCCAGCAAGCCAGTGCGTGCGGCAGTCGGCAGTCGGACTCACCGAGCCCTCTCTCTCTCTCGCTCTCTTCAGCAGGCCAGTGCCGACTGCCGACTCACAGAGCCCTCTCTCTCTCCTCCCGCTCTCCCGCTCTCTTCAGCACCCGGACCCGGTAAGCTCTTTCGCTCCTCTCTCTCTCCCAGAACTCTGTTGCATTTTTTTGTTGGCTCCGATTTAGCAGCACCCGATCTAAAATGGGATCCGATTTTGCCAGCTTTTCTGCTGCCGAAAAAAATACAGAGTGCTGAACCGCTTAGATTTTGCTAGCTTTTCAGCTTTTCCGATTTTTTTTATTTTTGTCAGCTGCGCGCATGTAGGTTTTTTGTCTATTATGGGATCCTTGCTGAGTTGGCTGTCATTACTCATTATGATGGCAAGATACTGGCATTATTTATCTTAATCGTTTGACAAGTTTTTTGTCAGAGGTCTCTCTCTCTCTCTTTGACTAATGGCACACCAACTGTTTGATAAATTACTCCTACTGAGAAAATTATGCTGTGAATTACCTCTAGCAAAGATGATACCTGTTCTTATTTGTGAAATTAAGCTCTAGGAAAAGGTGCCCATCTGAACAGACAGATTGAACTGAATTCTTATTTTATTCTTTGTTTTCAAATGTAATATCAGTTGTTCAGAAGGCATACAGTATTGGAAAGGATGTGATCGAGACAGGAACTAACTTTGTACCAGTATGTGTATTTCTTAATATTTCTCTTTCATTGTGTCCATAATCTTTGTTACATAATTTTTTCTATTAGTAATGCAATGGATGTGGTTGATTTCAGGAATCGGTTCCGAGACCAATTGCCAGAATTGGTGTGGCTGTCCTTGCTGTCTTTTCAACTGTTTTTCTTCTTAAATCCTTCATTTCCACAGCATTTTTTGTGTTGGTAAGAGATCATGTACCTTCTATAGCTTCTTGAACTTCTATAGTTGTACTGCCAGTATATCCATTTTACATAGAAATTCGCTGTTACTGAAATTATAATGTCATTTTTGCTCCAAGGTGCAGTTTAACACTTCCTTGTGCGTTGTTGCTGTTAACGTCAATTGTTAACAAATATTTTTAAAAATTCTATCAGCATATTATATCTATTTATATTTATTCATTGGCAATTATATTTTTTCAGTATATTTTAAGCTTCTGAATGCATGGTTTCAATATAGACTAATGAGTAATGAGCGCATGTGTTCAAAAGCTTAACACAGTTTTGTCAAACTTAATTAAAATTTCAATAATTAAGCATTTGAAAACTCGGGAGGTATAACAGAAACAGCTGCAATTTCCATATTTTTAAAGTGCACCTTCTAGATTGCTTTTTTTCTTCTCAAGGAGGGTTTAATATAAAACTATCACATTTTATGTGTTATTTGTATAAGACAAGTTGAAATGTAGGAAAATATACTTCAAAAATACAAAAACAGTTGATATGCATATTCATAATTGAACCTTGTTTACATTAAAACTATACTCTTCTTATTGTAGGCAAAATGGCAACCCCTATAGATATTATTATGGCAACCCCGCAAGAACCGACTAATCAAGAGGAAGCAACCTCTACTCCTGGAGAGGGCTCTGCTCCAACACCACCAGCAAGTGATGCTGCAAATGCTTATTTGTGTAATTGTTGCTTATTTGTGTAATTGTGTAATTGCTATTAAATTAGACTTGCTGTAATAACAATTATGTATCATTTCTTTGTGTAATTGCTTATTTGTGTAATTGCTTCTGCCTTAATTGTCTCTTATTTTCTCGTTGTAAAAATTATCTTTACAGTTATACTTGTATTTGGAATTAATGCATACCAACAGGCTACAGTTTCTGGAAAAGAAAATAAAAAGTTGGAGAAATTCGGCCTCAAAAAATGAATTGGGCATGGCTGGGCTGGGCCGGGTAAGGCAGCCCATGGGCACAGGCAGGCAGGCACGGGCAGGCATGGGCACAGGCAGGCAGGCACGGGCAGGCTGGGCCTAGATTTTCAAGCCCGTTAGACTGGGCCAGGCAGGCGGGCCATTAATTTTTTACGGGCAGGCTAGGCTTGGGCTTGGCAAAATACCCGTAGGCTAGGCCCATTGCCATCCCTAATCGGAACTACTGTTCACGGTCCATAATTTTTTTTTTTTGCAAATTCTTCGCGCATATTTAAAAAAAAAATCAATGGATCGGACTCAATGTTACTATATTTGATAGAAACGAGACACTTTTTCTATTTCCATACATCCGAATTTTATAATTTCTATGGATAAAAAATTTCCGTTTCTTTCTATCTCGTTACCGTCTCTCTCTCTCTCTCTAAAGGCCCTCTTGGTTGTACTTCAACTCAGCTCCAGAAACCATACCAGAGTTGCCGGGATAAGTACCATTCTTTCAATCCAGTGCTCGTACCGACCACTGTACCAGTTGCTGATTCGCACCAAATTACCAGTCATCATCCCCGCTGGCTCTCCAAAGCCTGTTGTACCAAATTTCGTACCTGTGGTACCGGTACTGACGAAGACCCCGGCTCAGACTTCGCTGCTTTACACTATGACTTCAAAAAGATTTCGTACCAGTGGTAGCGGTACTGACGTTGACTTCTGTTTTAATTTATTTGTTGCAGTTTGCTAAGGAGTAGGACAAACAAGTTGTTATAGGCTGTTGAGTACCAGTCTACCAGTATATTGGTACCAGTTGCATCAATTTCGTTTTTGAGATTGCTGTGATAGTGATCTACAGTCACTGTTTAAGGCTTAGCACTTTTTAGTTTTGGTAGCAGTATACATTCTGTAAATTAATAGTTTTCGGTAATGAATGGGTCATACGACCGCTTTTTCAAAAAAACTAAAGCTGCGTGCTCTTTCCTAGCAATTTCTAATGAACTTAGGATCTAACCACAAAGGCAAACTGTCTATTATTAATTATGTTGTCTGTTTTGGTCGGAAATCACTTAATTTATATATCAATTTGGTTTAATTAGAAGTATTGTACTTCTAATTACTTGAAACTTAATTTCTTTTCTTCATTGTTTGAATGAGTTTATTAATTAATTGCAAACTGTAATTGGAATAGCATCTGCATCATGGAGTATTATATCAGAAATTTGATTAACAGGACCATCTTAACAAAATGACTGCTGAGAAATATTAAGATCTGTGTCTAAGTATTGGGGTTGAGCAAGGCAACTGTTCTTCATGTCTAATACCATGGAAATGGAGGATCATTTGAAGGCGGGTCCTGATTATTCAGTCATTAATGACAAGAACATAGAACAGATTATAGAATATAGCCTAGTAGCCAGATTGTCATGTGCTAACCTAATATATACTTGTTTAATTACCGGGTCGATGTTCAGTTCTCTTATGATAACATTGGAAAATTGAGATGTAAAACACCTATTCCTTCATTAAAAGCATAAAGCACACACCAAGTTGCGAACAAAATGACATGAACGAAGGTAAGATGGTGCTGGTATTTACCTCTATGGGTACTTTTTTGAATTAAAAGATTAAATTGCAAAACAGGAATTCAAGAAGAAAGTTTTCTCTCAGCGCTCAAAAGCTTAATTGATGCGCTTAGAATAGCCGCTCTTTTTTTTTTCCTTATAAGGCTGAACAAAAAATTTGGTATTTTCAAATTTTGCTTCTTTTGTAAACGAAGGCAGCAACGTTTCATTAAAATATCTCCTGCTACAATTAATGTAGATATTTCTCAGATATGATCATTAAATGTTTTTGTATTTATGTCATCATATTTGCAAAGTTAATACTTGGTTTATGGCTATCTTTACCTTAATGTGATATTATATTTTGTAAGGTCAGTAGATGATAATTTAGTTTTTTTTTTATTGGAGATGATAATTTAGTTAAACTAATTAAAATTTATCAAAATATATAATGAAAAATAAGAGTAAAAATAAAATATTCAAACTTAAAGTCTTGAAACCTTCAAGGTATCAAAATGTTGAGGTTCCAAAAAATCAAATTTGTCAACAACCCATGACAGGAGCGAAAATATGGACAAATAGCTTTGAAAAATGCACTGCTGGTAAGGTCACAACTTAGAGTCTTGAAACCTTTAAGGTATCAAAATGTTGAGGTTCCAAAAAATCAAATTTGTCAACAACCCATGACAGGGGCAAAAATATGGACAAATAGCTTTGAAAAATGCACTGCTGGTAAGGTCACAACTTAGACTCTTTTTCATACTGTCAGAATAATGTGAGCTCAACCTCCTCATAATGTATATTATTTGAAATTTGGGAAATTCATTGAGTTCTAGTCCGACATTTTTATTAATATCCAAAATTAATTACAAATTATTAATTATACCCAGGGTAGCTGGGTATTTTTAAAAATGCCCAAACAGGCTATTTTTTAGCCGGTTCCAATTTTTTTCTCAGTCGGCCAGAAAATAGCCGGTCCGGGTGTTTATAAAAGAATGGCAAGGGTTCCATTTTTTTCCAAAACCTCATTCTCACAAAATTCACACTCTCTCTCCTCACTTTCTCTCTTTCTCCAAATTTTCTCCTCCTCTTCTCACATTTGCTAGTAAGTCTCTTTACTCTTTTTTAATTTATTTGAAGTCCAAAATGGTTGTAAATTGATAGAATTTGTTAAAAATGTACCAAAATTAGTATAATTTAGTTCCAAATTAGTTTGAATTTGTGTTAATTAGTTATCAATTAGTTTTAATTGGTTTAATTAAGTATATTTTAGCATATTGAGTATATTTTAGTTTTAATTAGTTTAATTAGCATAATTTAATTTAATTTAGCATAATTAGCAAATGTTGGCATAAAATAGCATATTTTAGTTTAATTAGCTTAATTTAGTATATTTTAGTTTAATTAGCTTAATTTAGCATAATTAGCACATATTAGCATAATTTAAGCATATTTTAGCATAATTTAGCATATTTTTGGATCTGTCATGTTTGCTGATTCCAATAGCGATGTCGTCCCGATGATGTATCTGCCGCTGTTGGAGGACCTTGACAGGCCGTCGAGGTACAATTGGGGTGGGGCTGTCCTAGCCCACCTGTACCATAGCCTTTGTCATGCTTGTAAGGTAAGTCTCTAGCGCTTTTCTTATTTAATTTTTTTCTCAATCAAGCTAAAGACCTTAACAGCTAACATTCTTGAAAATGCAGAAGGAGGCGAAGCAAATGTATGGGCCGGTATTTTTGTTGCAGCATTGGTCATGGTCATGGCTACCGGTGGGTTGTCCCAAACCGAATGAGCCCAAACCGGATTGGAGATAGCCAGATATTCATAGATGCCCTGCTTACGGCAAGAAATGGCACGGTACCCACAACTATGTTGATTAGGGCCACGAATGTCCCTTTGATATTATACCGATCCAAGCACAGCTACAGAGTCTAGTTCCAGAGTAGGTTGTCTGGACTCCGTACGATGCGCTGTACGAGAGTCAGAGATTGCTAGAGGTTACACTGGTTCAGCGGGATAGCTGGTGGTACAGGGGACCGCTAGTCTGCTTCTGGATTGTGGAGCATCATTATTCAGATTGGGTCCTCCATCAGTTCGAGCAGGTGCCATTGATTCTCGCATATCCGGATTTGCCGAGGTCTGAGATAAAGAGGCTACACCAGTAAAATATTACAAAATGCTAAATTATGCTAAATTATACTAAATTATGCTAAAATAAATTATGCTAATTATGCTAATTATGCTAAAATAAATTACTATGAAATCCAAACATAACAAAATGCTAAGTCTACAACACAAAATGCAACATAAAATCTAACAATCTAAACATAAAATACTAAGTCTACAACATAAAATATTACAAATCCAAACATAAAATATTACAATCCGGTCTAACATAAAATACTACGAAGCATATTTTCATATGAGAAAGACTATGGCTTACGAGTGGTGAAACTTTCTTCCGTCGTCTCTGAAGACCTGCAGCAGCACGCAACACACTCCCACATTTGAAAACGATAGTCGTTTACCAAATCTGCATTCTTATCGATACATTTGGGGTGAACGGTTATGCCACAGAGATGACAAAAGAACATCTCCGCAATATCCCCTTGACAAGACATGCGGGGCACACTTCCCATTCAGGTGGAGGGTCGATATCGCCGAAGTTCTCGTCAATAACGTTTCTAATAGTCGGATCATCTGTGATCATGTATTCTTCAACATCTTTGGGTGGAAGAAAATGAGATAAATGTCTCTTCAAGCGGGTTTCACCCGTCCAAAAAATTTTAGCTACGGATATGCGACTATTGCGTGCGGTTTCACTTCCTCTTTTTCAAAGTTCAGATTTGGATGTCATGGTAAGATCTACGGTTTGTTAGACAATTTATATTAATCCTAAAAAATTAAAAAGAAACCTGAAAATCGCCTCTAAAATCACCATTTTTGCCTCGGAAATCGCCTTCTCTTTCTCTTCTTCTCTTTCTCTCTTTCTCTTATGGGGAGTTTGAGTGAGTTGTGAGAGGGAGGAGAGAGAAAACGGGGTATTTATAGATTCTGAAACACACAAAAAAAAATATTCTCAACCGGCCATTTGGCCGATCCTAATTTTAATCTCGGCCGGCCATTGTTTGGCCAGTTTGGGCATTTTTAAAAATACCCAACTTAGCTGGGTATAATTAATAATTTGTAATTAATTTTGGATATTAATAAAAATGTCGGAGTTCTAGTTCTTTGTTTCTAGTCCATAAATTTGAACAACAATAGTAGCTCAAGTAATAACATATTAAGTTAATTCTTAAGAGGTCTTGTGTTTCAGTAGACACAAAATGGTAAGAGATTTGTGAATCTTTTTTTATTACTAAAAAATATATTGTTAGTAACTTATGATAATGACTGTGCTAGAAAATTTATAATGAAAATCCAAAACTAGAAATATGGTTTAATTCCGGCAATAAAAATTGACTTCACCAACTTCCCTATTGATCTACAATAAATATTTTCTAATTTGGACTTCTATGTATTTTGAAGTCAAGATGAGCTGCTCTTACTTCCCTATTGATCTACAATGAATATTCTCTAATTTGGACTTCTATGTATTTTGAAGTCAAGATGAACTGCTCTTATTTAATATGTCAAGTTCAGTAGAAATAATCAACCAAAGAAAAAAGTACACAGTAAATCTGAATTTTGACTTCTTATTGTTTGACTAATTAAGTCTGAATTTTGACTTAATTTAATACCTTCAGAAAAATGATCATAATTGACTAGATTTTTTCTATTATTCACAAGCGAGTTAATGAATCAAACGTTATCAATTCTCAGTAGTACAGTGAAGTATAATGTAATAATTAGATAAAGCAACTAGTTGGCATTAAACAACATTATTATATAAAAGATCATGTGACACCATATATCAAGGAAAAATATATGAGATAAGATGACATAATGGTTTCATAAACAACTTGGTATTTTGTGAACTGTAAAAATTTTAAAAATAATTTGTGAATCTTTTGCTGAATTCGAACCCATGTATTTTTTTTTCTTTGAAATATCTTTATGTAATTAGCAAGGAAATCAAGTTTTATATTTTGTTTACAAAGAGTTAAGATATATAATCAAATCCGGCCCAGCCTGTAACTAAGATAGTGTATCTAATTAAGCAACTGGATTCTATTTTGGGCTTTTAAACTTAGTTTCTGGATAAAGTGAGAAGCCCAACAAAGTATTATATATAGGCTTTGTCATATAACCGGAGCTCATCCATTATGAATTTACATCTATGTTATTATTAGAGTTTTTAATTTAATGTGGCAGTTTTTAATCTAGTTTTAGAGATGTAAGAAAGTTTCTTATTTAGAAACTATGCAGCAAAGTTTCTTATTAAGAAACTGTTTATAAACTCCATGCTAACCAAATGATTGGCTCAAATTATTTCTCTTTTTTAATTTGTTACTGACGTGGCTTAATAGAAACTTTAAAATTAATTTCAGAATGTGAGAGTTAGAAATTTTAGAGAACTTAATTTTTTAAAAATAGTTAACAGTTATTTAGAAACTCATTTGAGTTGCTGGGATGTAGATGAAAATTGGGGGGAATACATTTCAGTTTGATTTCAGAGTTATCTCTTATGATACTTCTATCCACATATGCAGCAAATTAGTGCGCTTGATTTCCCAAATCCCACCATAAAAAATATCTTGCTAACTAAGTTGAGAAAGAAAGGCTTCTTTAAAAGAAGAGGCTTCATGATTTTTGACCCAATTAGCTTCTGCAATGAATTTAAGTTAAAATAAATGTTAGAAAACAATGTATATCGTCATTTATCTGAAACCAACCATTCTGGATTATTGGATTATGTACCGTCCGGTACTATATTTTTTACCCGTAATTTTTCATATCCAGTAAACTAGGATTGGTTTTGAGGAATTCAATTACTTCTCATTTATCAGGTATATTAAATAAGCAACAATTGCTATTACGTGGAAGTTACAGTTTGCAAATATTTTTCCGATTGGTACATCTACGTGTACCAGACACAGTGCTAATGACAACAGATTGACTTGAAATTCTCAGCCAGACAATCAGGACCTTATTTTTGTCTCTGTGTGTTTGCCCAACTTAATGGATAGATGCTGCTTACACAACTGGTATTCATGTTCTTTCGTGACCTGTTAGTGTTTGCATCTGTGCAACTATTCATCTATGATTGAAAGCATGCCAGATAGAGAAAACATTTGTTGCTATTGAATTCTCAACTCACTACATGATTAGCTGCATCTTAAATTCTTAATATCTACTGGAAATCTTTATGCTGAGTTGTGAGGCCGATAAATGCTCATCTCCAGTCGCAGTATGCCACGTGTGTTGTTCAAAAGAAACAGCAGAGAAAGTGCTTATTTGATTTCTCTCATTTTATTTTGCTTTGGAGTCATTGTCTGACAAATAAGATTGAGAAAGAGAAACATTTGGAGCGGATGTAACATAAAATGGAAAATAAAAGAGATAATTGTAATCATGTTGAATGTTAGGATACTTACAATTGAATAGGAGCCACAAGTAACATTTAGGTAAGGTTTCCAAGCAAGGGGCAGCCCCATGTGAAAACCCTTGCTGGACACGGCTGTATTACTATTGACATTTCGTGTTCTTTAATTAATTGGAAAGATTGATTATTTGTTCAATATACTGTGCCAGGTTGATGAAAAATAAAAACTAAGAAAATGTAGGTTCACCAACACAAGCGGCAAAGCAGTAATCAGCTGGAGGACATAAGTAATCTTTAGAGGACCAAATCACAAAATAGCCAAGATTATGTACAGGGAAGGGAAAACATATAGATCAGTTTTAACACACAAGATAAAAAAATCACCAACAATATCTGAAAAATAAATTTAAATTAATTGGTTCTGAATCAAGTTAATAATCATTCACTTCATTCCTCCAACATTTCAAAATCAATTCAATAAACCAATGATTTACAATTTGTCCCCCATTCACTTCTAGAACCTATTCATCAATGAAAGAATTTACCTAGGTATTATTTACCAAACAAGTAATCCTTTAATGGGTAGACCAAAATCACCACAGCCCTAGTTTAACCTGACAAGTGATAAAGGTCCCATAATCAACAATCTAGCCGGTAACAAAAAGACTATGACTAATAAATGCATGTTTTGTGAAACAACTAGCCGCTTGAATCGTCCTAAGGTTTCTCTCCCTCCTCTGAACATTCTAGAGAAGTCGAGTCTCGCATTGTCATCAGTGGCATGCGAAGTCCATGCGTCAGGAGGGCCCATGATGATGCTCGGATCCGTACCATGTGGCAACACAAGGGGCCACCATACGTGCCGCCTCTGCTGTCTCTTCATTTGTTTTCGTAGTTTCATTTCGTGCCTGATCACAAACCTCACGGCCTTCATGTATGAGTTCATGTCATGGTCCCTAAAAATAAAAATGTGAAGCTCACTCAGAAAATTTTAAAAAATAAAAATTGATGATATCCATACCAGAATAGCATCAGCTGGTATATAAGTGATAACCAGTATGGGAGCGTCAAGTACGTACATACCAGTACCTGGATGAACCCCAGTATGGTACAGGCTTGATACTAAGAAACCAAGATCTGCCAGGTATCCAACTGGTACAGATTAACTTTTTCTTGATGTGTACTGGTAATAATGCTAATAAATTGATTTGTACGCTACCTATGGATGGTGCCACCAGGGCCATATGAGCCACGATCACTCAAAATCTCAAGTGGGTGTGGAGAGTTAAAGAACGCAGACTGGGCAGCTCGCAAGAGGCTTTTTGGCTCGTTGGATATGGATAGAAGGTGGAGCCCGCAACCCGGAGGAAGGAGGTGGTGGGGAGGAGAAAATCTCTCATCTGGCTGGAGAATTACCAGCTTACCCATTGGTTCATATAACAGCTTCTGTTTCATGAAACAAAATGTACAGATCATATAAGATCTTTGCAAATTAAAAATAAACATTAATGGAGGTTACAAAACCACCCAAATTTTTCACCTATTACCTTTTTCTATTATATCCTTCATAATGTATTTAAAAACACATATGCACAATGTTATAACATTGACCCTTCCCATTGTTCCCAGCTATTAACAAATCCCCAAAAGTCCCTCCTACCTCATTCTCGCTCTCACCACAAACAACTCGTGTTTGGAGTAACTTTTTTAAAAGGCAGGCAAGAATAGCTGTAAAAGGAATGCTTGAATCTTTTGATGCCACTTCCAATATTAAAACTTCCTAAATAACAAGAAGTTACCTGATTCACCAGGCACTGATGTTTTCGGAAGTTTCCATTTACCGCTTTCAAAATTTGCGTGACATTGTCAGGATAGTTACAGGAGAAGGCCCTTGGTACAATATCCCGATGCATGGTTATCCCATGGACATGGTCCATGGAAAGCCCGAGTTTGCGGAGCAAGTAATCACCTCCGCACATCACAGCTGGAGCACCAAAGGTTATAACCGGCAATAAAGCCGAGGTGGGTGCCACGCCTCTTATCAAAAGCATGAGGTTAATTAGCATAGCAAGAGACCCACCAAGAGAGTGGCCGGTGAACCGAAATTTAGCTGAGCTACCACGAGAGTTAAGGTGCGATTTGACCAAGGGAAGCATTTGCAAGTAGATACCTTTTGCAGCCTCATAAATACCTCTGTGTACCAGTACATTTAGCCCCTGAAACCAACATGAGAAATGAACATCTTATATCCAGTAGAGTTACCTTGTTGGTACCAAAATTAAGTGAACCTTGTACAAATTTCTGTCAAGTGTGAATTTTATACAAATTAAAGTTTGTGCAAAGCTCGTATTTAGCGACAAAAATTTAGGACGACATGGCACGTTCTGGTTGGTAGCCGAGCCGGGGGCAAAAATACCCCTGATGATCGTCAGCTCCCCTTTTGCCAAGAACCTTTATTCTATTTTCCAGGTATATTGATAGCTAGCTCACACCTAATCAATGATGGTCCATACTATAATACTTAGATGCCCCTATAAAATAATGGCACATTGAATGTTTGATGTATGTTAAAAAAGAAGGAACATAACATACAAGCCTAAAAGCACATTTAGGCCTAAACAGAAGTCAGGATAATGAAATGCAGAATATTCCATTTACCTTAAAAAAAAGAGTAATCAGTATAACCAAAAAGAACCTATAGAATTATCCCATTAAGTATTGAGCATGTTGCCATCAAAATGATATCCTTGTAGGTCCACAGATAAAAAAAAAATCAAATTGCTATTTAAATCATTTACTTGCTTACCTCAAATTAGATGCAATATAAAATTGCTACATTCTTAGCAATGCTAGATTTTAAGATTAATTAAATATCAAAAATAAATTCTAAATAGAGCTGCTAACCTTCCATAGAAGTATGAGTCTTATGCTGTCACCAAAAGGGCAATTATTCATTTTATGATTATTATGCATTCCAAACACAATCTAGTTTTTTTAATATATTACCTCAAATTTGATTGGTTCAAATAGAAGGTTTGCCTGCCATGACGCCAATGACTCCGAACCCTGAATAATTCAAACATGAACTCATATGTCACATATTTCTATCATTGTCATATATCAAAAGAAAAGTATATGCAAATACCACTTTGCATATATACCCTTGGGAGAACATCAAACTTCCCTAAACTACATCTGCAAGTAACATTAAATCATGTTGAGACAATCAAAAACCTCCCAATCTTCCATGTGGGCCCCTCCTAATACATTCTATACTTTCCTAAGAATTACACACCAGCAAGCTTTTCCAGGGGTGTTCATGGAAAACAAAAATTCCAGTTTCTCCTGGACAGAACAAATTAAGATCAACCAATAAACCATTCATAAGCATCCTGGCAGAAACTTTCAAGCTCAGAAAACCTACGGTACCCTCTATTCTAAGAAGAGAATTGAAGCAGTTGGAGCTGTATAAAAAAACAAAAAGATCATCGACTTAAAACATCTGAAAAATATCTCACCTGAATGACGAAATATCTTGTACCACTCTGATCTTCATCACAAACAAACCATTCACAAGGGGAATTTCCAGATGAATTCAGATCCTTTACAATCTCTTCCTTTCGCTCTTCCTTTGCGGCCACCACAGCCGTGACCGAGTTAGTAGTAGCTACAAAGGAGGCCTCATCCAGAACTCCAGTTAGGGCACTCTCCTTTTCACCAGTTTTTGGATCCATTTTGTTGCCTTTGCGGGCTTTATTTGAACCAAATGGAAGGATCCCTATGGCCGTGGACTGGAGATAAGAGGCGGCTGAGGCTGCAATGTCATAAGCAAAAGAGGCATTTATTTCATGTTGTTGGGATTTGGGTTCTGGGTCTTCAGTCTGATCAGATATCGGATCAGGATTGCTGCCTGTTTCCAAGCTGAGTTCTTTCTTCTCCAATGAGGAGGTTACAAACCGGAGTTTATGGTACTCAAGCAGGTTTTGGGGCTGAAAAAAAAAATTAAGAATGATTGAATTAAAAGATTGATCAATCCAGGTTGATATAATGAGCTTTATTTTTCTGTTAAGAAAGGATCATCTGGGAATTTCATCAAACACTTGAAGATCAAAAACCAATTTTTTGTTAGTTTTTCAATATACAATCAAATTGGAACCCTAATTCTTCAAAAAAGAACTGAAATGCTGCCACAATCACCTGAAATCATAAATTAAAGTCTTGATTCTCCAAAAAAAAAACATATTATTACCTTAATTCTCTTGATGTTATACGTCAAGTTACTCAGATATGACATTTTGGCATAAACCCGCATCTCGTCCAAAGAAATTCTCTTTAGCAATTTCCCAAAGGTATTCCGATCAAACACCTTTTCATCCTCCCTTTCTTCCTCGTCATCGGCTACAACGCATCCAACGGCGTCATCTTCATCCACTTCATCAACATCAGTTTCACCATCAACAGATTCGATCTCAGCCCGATCTCCCGTCTCTGATCTCACCCGCAGAATATTCAGCACCCAGTTCGCCTCCCTTCGTTCCTCTTTCGCTTCGCTTAGTTTCGACGTTGAGGCCTCTGGTTCCGCCACGTGTTCTCCTTCCCGAGTGTTCGTGTTTTCTCCATTGCTCGTGGTTCCCAACCCCCCTAGAATCCACTTCACCTTCTGTCTCTCTTCTTCCTCCTCAGATGTCGACGTGGACGCCTCAACTGACGCCACATGTCCCTCCTGCGATTTCTTCTCTTCTCTTATCGATTCTCCATTTCCCGGCCAGAGGCGCCCGAGGGGACGAAAAAACATGTACGGGCGGTGGTTGTTGAGAGGACCAGCACTAACCTGCGCCTGCGATGGCTTGCTAGCGTGCGCCGGTGTGCTCAACTGCGCAGGAAGGGGCGCCCCACCTGCCCCGACCCCATACGGGCCCACAGAGACGGGTGGAGGCGTGGGGATGCCACGCATAAATCTCAAGGCTTCCATGGTTTCGTAATGACAACTGATCCAATTTTGTATCGTTTCTGGGTACTGTTACTGAATTAAATTTTGAAATGGACGAGATAGGTGTGAAGTTGGCCAGCCAGGCAGCCAGCGATGGTTTATATATATACTAATAAAGGGAAGGAGATCAGGGGGATAGAGAGAGATTGACGTGGAAGGAAAAGCGAAGGAGAGAAAAGAGCGGAGGAAGAGAGAGAACTATTTAAGTAATAACTGAAGGTAGTTGCCCAAATTGGACAAATGGGGCCGGTACGGTTGGCACGGGGAAAGAGAAGTTGAACGGAAGTAAAGACCACCGAGGTGGGGTCATGGGAATTCCGAAGTTTAAAAGAAATTAATTAATATACTCAGATGTATGAGTATTTATACCCCTACCGGTAGGGAATTCAGATCCAGTGAATTAATCCAATTTTTGAGTTATCCGAACCGTCCAAGATGCTCTAACACGAATCTTAAAGAGACTAGACCCCACAAATAATACTGCCCCTGCGCTACCACCGAATAGGCACCGGACACGTCTAAACTCAAAAATTGGGTTACTTTAGGAGATCCGGACTCACCGGTAGGAGTGTTCATCGGGGCCGGTTTATTTGGTTTTTAACCGAACCAAAATAGTTTGGTTCAAACGGTTCGGTTTTTTTGGTTTAATTGGTCCGGTTCGGTTCAATTTTTGATATAGATCGGTTTCTTTAATATGGTTCGGTTTATAATATCTAAAAACCGTAATAACCGAACAAACTGATTTCTTTAACATGGGTATCAATCTTTACAGTGGTACATGGGTATTAATCTTTACAGTGTGGTACATGGGTGGTTTCAACTTGTGAATTTAATCTTTACAGTGTGGTACATGGGTGGTATAGTGGTACAATGTTTCACATTATTGCTGAATTTATTATTTACAGTGTATTAATCTCAACTTGTGAGATGTAAATGTCTTGTTTTATAACAATCTCAACTAAACAATGGTTTGTTCGGTTTAAATCTCAACTTAACCGAACAAACCGAAATTTACTTTGGGTCGGTTTTAATCGGTTGCTATGTTTACTTTGGTCGGTTCGGTTCTATTTTTGAAAACCGAAATAAACTTTGGTTTGCCTATTTTATTTCGGTTTTAACCGAACCGAACCGATGAACACCCCTACCTACCGGTTATTTTCTGGCCGGTACTCTATTTATTTGCTTACCGGCTATTAAATGGCCGGTATCATTAATTTTTTTTTAGAGACACTATGAAGAGCAAGATGCTGAAATCTAACACTAAAAATTCGAATTTTTAGTTTAAATTATTGGTTAGATTACTTCTTTTGATGTATAATTAGCATATTTATTTAAAATAAGCTAAATTACTTGAAATTATGTTAAATTACTCTAATTTACGCTAAATTATGTTAAATTACGGTGCATCATCGATGTTTTTGCAATGAAACATCGATGTTTTATTAGCCTTAGCATTGGCAATTAAGTAGGGTAGTGCTAAAAAAACATCGGTGCGTCGCTGATATTTTTGTAATGAAACATCGATGTTTTATTAGCCTTAGTATTGGCAATTAAGCAAGGTAGTGCTAAAAAAATATCGGTGCATCACCGATGTTTTTGTAATGAAACATCGATGCACTTCTGCCATCATTATGCCGCGTATAAAGCATCGGTGCGTCAACGGTGTTTTTGCACGAAAGCATATTTTTTTTTTAAAAAAACTTTAAACGGCCATAACGTTGGCTAGAAAACTCAGATTTGTGCGTACGACCCCAATTCGGAAAGCTTGGGACGAGATGGGGGGGGCAAAGGCGCCCTAAAGGTCATCCTTTAAGGGCCGACGGAATCAGAATTGCAAAAAAACGTCGTTTAGTGCCTCAAAAATTGAGTTAAAGTTTTTTATTATCGGTAGACACACAACGACTCGTAATGCGGTTAGTGACAGTGTCATATGCGGCTGATGATTAGGAAGGATAGGAAACCTGAATCACATTAAAATAACTGGATCAACCTGGACTAGTGAAATTGTTAAAACTTAGTACCTACAAAAACGTAGTTCAGTGTTCGCATGCGGCTAGTGAATTTAATTACTTGAAATTATGTTAGCGGAATTTTACGTATTTCAGTATAATTATTATAATTTTGCGTATTTCAGTATAATTAACGAAATTAGCGTAATTTAGCTTAATTTAGCATAATTTAATATAATTTCAAGTAATTTAGCGTATTTTATTATAAATATGCTAATTATATATCAAAAGAAGTAATCTAACAAATAATTTAAATAAAAAATTCAAATTTTTAGTGTTAGATTTCAACATCTTGTTTTTCATAGTGTCTCTAAAAAATAAAATTAAGGGTACCAGTTATTTAATGGCCGGTAAACAAATAAATAGAGTACCGGTTAGAAAATGACCGGTATGAATATTTTAGGGCAGGGTATATTAAATAATTTATATTAAACTTTCGATATTAATAAAATGTCGGCAGTAGGCCCTACCTGTACCGTCCGTTTACTTCATCTTAAATAACTTGACACGGATATTAAAGATCCCCTTATATATATGTACGATTAATCTGAAAAAACATCGTTCGGCTGGTATTGCGTACCCTCCGGGGTACCCCGAATTTCCGGGTCATGGGTTGGGCGACCTCCTCCCAGCGAGAAAGTATATTAGATTCGTTGTAAACCACCTTTTACGGCCTTCGTGTGGCCTTATACAATGCATACACAATGTTTTTGTTAATTCAACTACGTAATAATAAAAAAAAGGAGGAACTCTGGATAGTTTATTTATAATATATTAATTTAAAATTAAAATTGGCCATTTAAAATTGTCTGTGAGATACATGTAATTGCTTGTCTTATTTCTCGTTGAAGAAATACACAATGCATACATATGATTTTTATATAATTTACTTAAATCTTATATTTCTTGAAAAAAATGTAGTATTATTATGTAGCTAATATAATCTAATATAGTCGAATATTTTTAATATATATTTATTTGAATTGCATTTTTTTGTTTTTTAAAATAAAAATCAATCTATTGAACAGTACAGATAAAAATATCAGTTTAGGACCACATTGAAATAAAATCCTAAAAAATCAAAGATACATTTCTTGAACTTTCCGGACGCGCTGCGAATGGAATTCGCATCCTCTGTGATATCTCAACTTTTGCTTGTTTTTCTGGAAAATATCAGCCGTTCAAATACGTTCTGTACGAATCTTAAAGCACAAAAACGTCGGTCACGCAAAAGTTTTGATATCTCAGAGGATACGCACTCGAATGGAATATATGACCACGTCATCAGCTGGATCTTAGGAATTCAGATCTTCCCCGGTAGTAATAGAGTAATAGAGAATCTTTTACAATTACTTGATCTGGACCGTTCTTTTTAACTTGGCACGAATAGGGATTTTTTTTAAAAACCATAAATAAAATAATTAAATTTACCTAAACGACATGATTACCCGAAGATTTACAAAAACCATCAATACCGAGATGCCAATTCGGTCCGAACGAATTTTTTTCTCCGGACCGAATTGGCATTTCGGTCCCCCCTCGTTTTCATCTGTTGCGCAGCCTGCGTCACAGAAAATCCAACAAAGAATCCGGACCGATTTGGCATTTCGGTCCGGAGGAAAATTTTAATCGGACCGAGATGGCCACTCGGTCCCGATATTTTTTGTTACTCAGCGCAACTCCCTTCCCTTCCCTTCTCCCTTCTTCCTTCTTCTCTTACCCGAGGTTTCTTCCTCTCCTCTTACCCGAGACCAAACAGAAAAAAAAAAATTTTAACCCCCTCAACTCTTCATCATTTTTTATTCTAATCACATATTTGAGTATAGTTTTGAGAGAAAAACAAGAAAAGCTTCGATCTACAAGTTTCGTTAGGTATGTAGTTAAATTTTTTTTTGAAAAAAATATCCGAATTTTATAATTTTTTCTAGAATTATTTAGTTTAGTTATAGAGTAAATTAATTTTTTGTAGTGTATTGTAGTGTAATTTCATGTATTATAGTGTGAATTTTTAATTTAGAAAAAAAAACCGAATTTTAATTTTTTTTTTGTAGAATTATTTAGTTTAGTTTGTATGTAGGGTAAATTAGTTTTTTTAGTGTATTGTAGTGTAAATTTAGTGTATTATAGTGTAAATTAGTTTATTTTAGTGTTATTTATTTAGTGATTGTAGTGTATTTTAGTGTATTGTAGTATAAATAAATTGTATAAATAGTTAAAGTAATTAGAGTAATTTAGAGTAATTTAGTGTAAATAAATTTAAGTGTGAATAAATATTTAGTGTAAATAAATTGTATAATTTTTTAGTGCAAATAAATTTAGTGTGAATAAATATTTAGTGTAAGTAAGTTGTATAAAAATTGTATAAATATTTAGTGTAAATAAATTTTATAAATATTTAGAGTAATTTAGTGTATAAATTTATTGTATCTAGTGTTTAGTAATTGTATAATGATTTGGTTTGCATGTAGAGTAATCTTGGTCATAGTTTTTTTTAAAAATAAATGTAGAATAATTTAGGCTTTTTTTAGTATAATTTAACTAATTGTAGGTTTTTTTAATTTTGTATGTAGAGTAAATTAGCTAAAGGAATTTTTGATTTGTTAACTAATTGAAGTTTTTTTATGTTGTAATTTTATTTATATTGTAGTGAAAAATGGCTGCTGAACAACCCTTGTTACAACTGCCTCCTGAGCAACACAAGATATCGTTGGTGAATACAACGGTATTTGTTTAATATCGGATTGGATTTAAATTTCAAAATAAACTTGGAAGTTTAAATTAATTTTTGTTCTTTACATTATTTTGCATGAAATTATCGTTCCAGCCTGTTCGTTCACTGCGTCCTGGTCCTCGGCAAATGGGCATTCATTACCAGCCTCGGATGAAACAAGGTTTGGTGTATTTAGGCATGTACCAGATGAAGGATGTGACGCATTGTCAGATTGATAAAGCGTTGATCACTGCGCTCGTCGAGAGGTGGAGGCCCGAGATGAATACTTTTCATCTTCCGGTGGGGGAGTGCACAGTGACACTAGAAGATGTCAGCTGTGTGTGGGGCTTATCTGTTCAAGGTAAAATATTTTTTCTTACTAATTTATACTTTTGTGATTAATTTATATTTAGTGCAGGTAATTTAGTGTAAATAAAATCTAAAAGATTTAGAGTAATTTAGAGTAAATAAATGTAGTGTAAATAAATTTAGTGTAAATAAATATAGTGCAAATAAATTTAGTGTAAATAAATGTAGTGTAAATAAATTTAGGAATAAATAAATTTAGGAATAAAGTAATTTAGGAATAAATAAATTTAGTGTAAATAAATTTAGGAATAAATTAATTTAGGAATAAATAAATTGTAGTGTACATAAATTTAGTTTAAAGAAATTGTATAAATATTTAGAGTAATTTAGTGTAAATAAATTCTATTAATATTTAGTGTAAATAAATTGTATAAATATTTAGAGTAATTTATCCTTTTTTTTAGCGTATTGTAGTGTATTAAATTATATTGTAAATATCGAGTATATGTTTACAGGAAAGGCAATTGCTGGACATACTGATGATAATTGATCACTACTGATCGAAGAATGCCTAGGACATGAGGTCTATGACGGCTATGAAGACAGTGATGATGAATTTTTTTATTCAAAGGTGGATGACAAGGGCACAATTAGGAATTCCAAATACCATATGCGCCTAAAATGGTTGAAGGACCACTTTAACGGAAACTTGGCACATGACACTCCCCAGGAGACCGTCGACCGACACACACGGGCATACTGCATGGACTTGTTTGGATCGGTGATGTTTCCCGATGCGAACTCAAGTTCTGTCCCGATCATGTACTTGCAGTTCTTAGAGAATTTGGGACCCCTGGAAGTGGACTACAATTGGGGAGGTGCTGTACTTGCCTGCCTGTATCGTGAGTTGTCTCGGGCTTGCAGAAAGGCAACAGTTTCGATTAATGGTCCATTACTACTGCTGCAGATGTGGTGTTGGACTCGGTTTCCTATAGGCCGGCCCAGAGGCAGAAACGATTTACCATTTGGCGGCGAAGTCCAATTGGAGAGGATGGCTTTTGGCGCAAAATGGACTATTCCGCATCAATGGGATGGCAACCCTATTAGAGGTACATTTATTTAAACATGTATTTAAATTATATTTCTCAATATAATTTAGTGTTAATGTTAATTCAATATTTATTTGTAATGTGTTCACAACTTAGGTGTATCGCAATATCGTAACCAGTTTGAGCGTCTGAATGTAAATGTTGTCAACTGGATGCCGTATGCGACTTACTATTACCAACAACCTTGGCGCGGAATTAGAGACCGAGATATATTTAGATATCGCGTGTGGTTGGTCCATTTCTGGGAGTTAGAGATTCATCTTACTGAGAGGGTTTACCGGGAGTTAGGATTATTTCAGGTAGTTCCTCCGCAGGCTCCACCACCCTTTGTGTATATTGAAGGCATCCGCAGTCACACACGTGCGAATGGTTTGTACGAAGACGGATTAAGTGTAGACTGGAGCACTAACTGGGCGGAATTTATCGCTGCAGCACCCTGGGCAAATGAAGAGCCGGGACCTTACGATATAGATAGGTACGTTTTTTTTTTTAATTTTGAATTCGGATCCAGTGATGAGTTAATTTATTCTAATTGGTCGTTACAGGTATCCCGAGTATATGGATTGGTTCTTCCGGAACGGCATGCCATCGATTTATCACATGCAAAGCCACCAAGAAATTCTAAGCCAGCCATTGCCAGAACCAGAAGTAGAAGTAGACTGTCTCGGGTATGTCTCGGATGCCGAGGTGCAAGCACGTACCGTAAGTATTTTAATTTTAATTTTTAATATATCTACTCATTTTATTTACGAACTATCTTTCATTTTATTTAACTATTCTATTTTTTTTGCAGAGATTTCGCCTCTTGCATATGACCGCAGAAGGAATTGTGATGGTGAAGACACCTGGGCAAATGGCTTTTGGACTCCAATTGCTAGAGCAAAGTCGTGATTTTTTATCCGATATTGGGCATATCGCAATGTTCAGAGCCATAGTCGAGAAAGCCGAACTTCCATTTGACATAAACCACATCGATATCAGCGGTGATATTCCAGACCTGAGAGCGAGGCATGTAGAGGTCCAAGTTCCTCCAACGATTCATGACGATCTTATGCAAGGAATTTACAGCTCGCTTCAATCCATAGTCATAGACGGGCGCAGCCTAGGAGATGATGCGTCGCCATCAGCAGCAGCTCCTCCAAGACGCAGGACAAGGCAACCCAACAAATTTAGCCACTCGAAATTTGTTAATCTTAGGGGCAGGGAAAACATGGATTGATTTAGTGTAGTTTTGTTTAGTTTATGTGTTGTACGAGCAGTATTTAATTTACGTCTAATACGTGATTCCTTCTACGTCTCTGACATACCAAATCTCCTTCGTATCTGAAATTCTAAAATTCCGATAACATTAAAAAATAATAATTCACAAATTGAGAAGAAATTCGGCCATATTTAACATTCAGACGATCAGAAAATCAGACATTCGACCGGCAAAACAATTCAGAAATTCG
Organism: Carex myosuroides; assembly: GCA_028015225.1. NCBI lineage: Eukaryota > Viridiplantae > Streptophyta > Magnoliopsida > Poales > Cyperaceae > Carex > Carex myosuroides. Next base: position 13,118,552 of record CM051474.1, read on the forward strand.
ACCAGATTGAAAATTCAATTACGATTAAATGGCTACATGGAATTTTGGGTTCTTTATATATAAAGAAAGGCGTCGAAGTCTAGTTTTCAGATAATATAATTTGTACATACAAAAATATTACGGTTTGCTATAGTTTTGACGATTTGTCGACGGAGGTCAGAAATCAGAAAAACAGAAAAACTTGAATTCAGAAAATTTTCAGATTCAGAAATTAGTTCGGATTGAAAATTCAATTACGATTAAATGGCTACATGAAATTTTGGGTTCTTTATATGGAAAGAAAGGCGTCGAAGTCTAGTTTTCAGATAATATAATTTGTACATACAAAAATATTACGGTTTGCTACAGTTTTGACAATTTGTCGACGGAGGTCAGAAATCAGAAAAACAGAAAAACTTGAATTCAGAAAATTTTCAGATTCAGAAATTAGTTCGGATTGAAAATTCAATTACGATTAAATGGCTACATGAAATTTTGGGTCCTTTATATGGAAAGAAAGGCGTCGAAGTCTAGTTTTCAGATAATATAATTTGTACATACAAAAATATTACGGTTTGCTACAGTTTTAACGATTTGTCGACGGAGGTCAGAAATCAGAAAAACAGAAAAACTTGAATTCGTATAAAATTCAGAAATGGTCTCCCATTTAAAACAAACATAGTCTTACATAAAACATGGTCTTCCATTACACAATATTCATCGTTCCTTACGTCTCAATAATTTGTTAATCAGACGACTAGCCTTGTTACTAACAGATGGTCGGCTACCAGATGGTCTTGCTTGACTACCAGTTGTTTGTACATTAGAAGCAGATGCAGATGCCTCTGGCCGGGTGCCAGATACGCTTCTCCGTCTTTCTTGTAGAGCAGATGCCTCTGTATACCTAGCAGATGCAGATGCCTCTGGCCGGGTGCCAGATACGCTTCTCCGTCTTTCTTGTGGAGCAGATGCCTCTGCATACCTAGCAGATGCAGATGCTTCTGGCCGGGTGCCAGATACGCTTCTCCGTCTTTCAACAGTTGCCCCTGTACAATGCGGACATAAATATAATTAAGTGTGTAAAATATTAATTTAATTAAAAATAAGTACTAATTCACAATTACGATTTATAACCTGACGGTCTTCTTCTACCGGATCCCTCTGGACGTTGTACTCCACTGCGTGGCCTACATCGAGCTTCCATAACATCCATAGCATTAGAAATTCGCTTGTGCTTCCTCCTACCCTTGTTAATTTTATTTCCGTCCGGCTTGATTTTAGGCGCGTACAAATCATATGGCCAATTTTCTGCGTTGCCGAAGCTGTGAAACTCACCTCTTCATGTGTTGACATAATTTTCAACGCTATAATAGTGACTTACATATCTCATCGGATCTAGATGTCTCTTACAGCACACCGCCAAGACGTGGTTGCAGGGAATGCCAGTAAATTGCGGTTTCTGGCAGTCACAAACAGGCATTCCCTGCTCCCCTTCTGAAAATCTAACTTCGTACTTCATGTCTCCCTTCACCCCTACAATCAATAAATCATGTTATTTAAATATTACAAATTGAGAAAGTTATATTAAATTTAAGTAAATATCGACATACCATTCTTTGGGTTCCATCATGATCGACGACCTCGTAGACGGGAAATTCACCACCCATTGGTATCACTCGGTGCTCCTTTGCTTTGGCAATCCGATGTTCTAACGCTGACATGATGTTTCCTGATAATCTCATTCCATTTCGCCGCCAATTTCGAGCAACCGCACCTCTTTTGACATACCAATCCACAACTTTATAGAATGTGCGATCAACTATTGCCGTTACAGGCAGTTGGCGAGCCACTCGGAAAACATTGTTCAATGATTATGATCCATTCGTAGTCATAATACCCCACCTATTCGGGCCTCCGTCATGACATTGTGCCCATTTATGGAGTTGCAGAGGCTATTCTTCGAGATTTTGCAACCTTTTACCACACCACATGATGTACTGGTGAGTAGTAATACTCCTACCTTCTATCATTTCCATACCCTCATCAAACCTCCAAGGTTTCATCTTACCCACAAACCCAGTGAAAATTTGTTCAATTACTTTGTCCTTGCACAACTTGTACACATTCGCCGCAATATGATGATCACACAATCGATGAACTGCTTCACCCCTCTCCTCACACCACCCTAAATCAGGTCGATCAAACACTGAACGGATTGCAGCATGCTGGTCTGATATAACACATACCCGACCGGGGCCGACAACATCTTCGCGTACAAATTGCATAAACCAGCCCCAATTTTCTGAAATCTCCTCTTCCGCAATTCCGAATGCTATTGGCAGTAATTGCTGTTCTGCATCATAAGCGCATGTCATGAATAGTTTTCCTTTGTACCTGCCGGATAGCTGTCCAGCATCTACACTTATAATTGGTCGGAGATATGGCCAGGATTGAATGCATGGACCGAAAGCCCATGCCACACGGATGAAAATATGTTCGCCCAATGTTCTAGATGGTACGTGCTCAATTTTGTATTTTGTACCTGGGTTAGACCTCTGGATTGCACCGAGCATAGAAGGTAGCAGTTCGTAAGCTTTTTCCCAAGAATCAAATAAATCGGCAATAGCCAGCTCCCTCTCTCTCCAAATCTTGCTGTATGAAGGCTCAACTGTTTTGTACTCCTGTCTAACTGCAATTCGACATGCTTTTATTGACATCTCCAGGTCCTCCTTGAGACCCGGTTTGATTATATCTGCAATCATCCTGGCAGTCATCTGACGACTGTCTGCTGTACATGCAGTACTGTAACAATTGTACGCGTATGAGTTTGTTGCAATTGTCCAATTGCCCATCTCAGTGGTTTTTGCGTATACCCTCCAAGGACACCCCTCCGCTGTACATACAACCACATATCTGTTACGATTGGCCTGGGTTTGTTGTATTTCTAAGTTATTCTCCATGGCATATCTATTCAACTTCGATTTAAGATCAGCTTTGGATTCAAATATCTGTCCCACCGAAAATGGACCGTCGATTCTGGGTGGATGACCAAAAAATGCTTCATCCTTGTACGGCATCGGCACATCGTCATGAAATGCCGAACAAGGATGCTGCAATCCCCGATTAATAAAAGGAATAGACGATTGCCACTCCTTCCTTACTTCTTCCATCCTAATTTGATCCTCAATTTCGGCCATTTCCTCTTCCTCGACAACCGGGTCATCAGGGTCAGAGCTTGTTTCTGAGTCAGTATCATTATTCAGGTGGTCAAAATAATTCTGCAAATCAACCGGGGGTATTTCGGGGGTTTCATCACAATGTGCCGGTGAATTAGTCACCGGTATGTCTCTGGTAGTTCCGGGTACACTACCCGGATATGGGTCATAATTGGTCTGACTAACAACTGGTACTGACTCAACCACTAATTCAAGAAGTTTAAAATTCAGTATCGGAGTGGCATTCGCAAGCACCATATACCAAATCGCTTCGTGGTCTATGTTGAACAACTGGTATTTTTCTACTGAGCTAGGTGGTGCTGTGTTCAAACGTGCGCTGATTGTCAGATCGAACCGGCTAGGGAGCAAACGAATGCCAACATATATCTGTCTTCTTAGCTCATCAAGACTAGTTGAGTTAGTAACAGGAAATGTACAGGTCGGTGCGTCTGTAATTTCGCGTCTGTGATACACATTTATTAATACTTGAGACATTTCCTGAACAAAAAATTTCACGATTAACCTTCGATAATTTTCAATTTTACAGCAAAAAATATGATCATAATTGAAAAAAAAAATGTTGATTAACTTTAAGATAGAAGTACTACAAAAGCTTAGACAACTTTCTCATATTCACTCACTCCTACTTTATACAACAGCTCCTATACCTATTTATATCACTCAATGTAGGTTAGGACAAATTCTAGATGATATAGATGTTTCTACATACATAATATTATAATACTAGTTTCTAGAACTTTCTTAAACTACCGACTATGTATTAAGTCGGTTTAGACACCTCTTGAAGTTTGTAGAATGTTCTTGATTTAATTACTAAATTTTGGGCTTGGGCCTTTCGACGGTGCTGATATAATTCAACACTCCCCCTCAGCACCGACTTGATGTTGTCTTGATCTTCGGTACTTTGCGTTTATCTGGATCGTCTTGCTTCTTGTTACTTCTTTTAATTTTCTGAGCTTGAAGTTGCTCAAACGTCTGCGGTCGATCTTCCAGAATAGTCTTCTTCAGAAGAGAATGTTCTGAAATCTTCTTCTCATGTTGCCTTGGCACAAGTCGTCGTCTAGCTTTCTTCTCTTGACGAATCATCAGACGAGCAGCATCTTTTTGCACAAACTCTCGTCCTGCAGTCTTCTCCACAACAGCGACACTCCTCTGTGTTGTCTCGTCATCATCACCCTTCTTGGTGATGGTCACCATCTCAATGCTCTCTTGCGGCTTCTCCTCATCAACCACCGTACACTTCACAACTCCGGTCTCCTTCTTGACCGGTTCTTCAACTGGTTCCTCAAAGAACCATGACTCGAAGTCGATCTCCTCATCCTCAGGCTCATCAGCCTCTTCGACGTCCTCTACGTCGGCCACCGACTGCATCGCAACAGCCGCCACTACATCCCACTCTTCTTCACTTGGGATCTCCTCTGGTGCCTTCTCCTTTGTGGTCACCACGAAGCTTCCTTCATTCTTCCTGAACTAGCACTCTCTCGCATAGTAAGTTTGTAGAATGTTCTTGATTTAATTACTAAATTTTGGGCTTGGGCCTTTCGACGGTGCTGATATAATTCAACAAAAAACTTACTACAATATTCAGACGAACGCTAGAGGCACAATGCAGGAGCCGATCTGTAATTTGGAAAACTGAAACTATGCACAATAGAGAGGCATGAAGGTCTCGGAATGAAGGTCTCAGAAAGAAAGAAGAAGCTCTCTGTCTCTGTCTCGCAAAAAAATAATGCAGAGAGCAGAGAGCAGAATACATTTATTGGACAGAACATGTTCTGGACCGAGATGGCAACTCGGTCCGGCCAAAAAATTCTCTGGACCGAAATGCCATTTCGGTCCAGAGGCAGCCACACGATCGGCCACAAGTTTAACTCTTGATTTGTTGTGAAAAAGAACAAAAAAGAGGGGGGACCGAAATGCCAATTCGGTCCGGAGAAAAAAATTCGTTCGGACCGAATTGGCATCTCGGTATTGATGGTTTTTGTAAATCTTCGGATAATCATGTCGTTTAGGTAAATTTAATTATTTTATTTATGGTTTTTAAAAAAATCCCACGAATAGCCCAATAATACTGCCTCCTCCGTCAGCCCGATTCCCAAAGCAGTTGGGAGTTAATCTCAAACCGTAAAGAGAAGGGAATCTTTTACAGTAATGGAGAGGATATTTGTCCGGATCTTAGAAGGCCCCAGGCCCACCTGAATAAAACTTAAACTTTAGTCAAAAGTCAAAAGTAAAAAAAGGGTCGGATATTTTTTCACTCTGACAGTCCGACCGAATATATCGGAAACGCCATAGACACGTCATATAGACAGATGTTGATCACTTGATCTTGGTCATCGTCTTTTTTCTGCATTTATTGTCGACTCCGTACGCAGCTCTTGTACGGATGCGGATATCGGATCCCATAGACTCGGATCCACTAACTCCGGTTTCTTAGACCATCCCAGTTTTATGCTTTTAATGAGACTGCTTACTACTATAGTAGTATAGTGCTATTGATTAATGGGTGTTATATAAAGTCCTTTACTAGCCCTTATTGTGCCAACGGCTACCTTGCCAGAGTTATTAATGACTACATTCCAAAAAATGAGAGCAGCTTGGGGCCGATGCCCATCGGACCCAAAGTGGGTTCGATGGGCTCCATGACCGTCCGATCTGCATTAAGATTCGTGCGCACCAATATTAAAGTAGACTCGAAAGTTCTAGCGTGAATCTTAAAGTAGATCGGACGGTCATGAAGCCCATCGAACCCACTTTGGGTCCGATGGGCATCGGACCCAAGCTGCTCTCCCAAAAAATTCATGGAAAACAAATTTCGATTAAAATTAATAAAAACGAAGAGAGAGACAAAAAGAGTATAGCAGTTTTATCACTACCGACAGAGAGAGCGGTAAAATTTTACCGATTTTAAAAATCAAATGCATTTGGAACGGTAAAATATTCACCGATCTAAATCCTTTTTTATTTTTTTTAATTTATCTGCGGCTAGTGTTACAGACAATAAGAATAATTTAATCAAATTGGTTTGATCAGTAATGTTATTACCGATACAAACAATAGAAATATTTTTAATCAAATAACATATCATATTCTCTTCTCATATGAAAGAAATATGGATTCCATTCAAATTAAAAAATGTTCTAAAGTTTAAATCGGTATGAGTTATACTAATCTAAACTCTAATTTGTTTATTCCTATAACGAATTTGTAACAACTCGCATTACTGCGGACAAATTAAAAAAAAAAAAGGGTTTGGATCGGTGGATTTCTTACCGTTCTAAATTCATTAGATTTTTAGAATTGGTAGAATTTCTACCGATATTCTATCAATAATAAAATTAATGTACTCTTTTTGTTTCTCTCTTTTTTTTATTAATTTCTACCGAAAAAAATTTCACATAATGACGATATCTCTTCTACTTGACTGCTAATATTGTAATAATTAATAGATTAAAAATTGACATGAATGAAATTTGTGCCTTGTTGCATGCAAATTTGTCAACAAAAAACAATTAGAATTGAAGATATACAGAGACAAAAATAAAGTAATTATACATCACATCATCATATAAAGTAATTTGTATGTTGCGGTATGATTTGGCAATAGATAAGCCTAAATTTATTAATTACCCAAGTTATTGAAATTTACATGATAAACATAATAACATTACTCCATGTCGTACGAATTTTATGTCAATTAATTATTTAATTAATATGTATAGAATTTGCACTGTGTTGCACTGCTGTTGAGTGTTGACAAACGAATTATAGACAAAAATCATACCGCTGCAATTAATATAACCTCTTGATGTGTACCTGAGAGAAGCAACACAATAATCAGTCTCACTTGATGCTGATTTATCATCTTTAATTAATTATCCTTCACATCAACAAAATTTAAGATTAATTATACGGAAGTCACAACTCACAAGTGTGAGATTTGATAATCTAATCATGTGTTTTCTTTGACTTGCTCTCTGACTCTCTGTAACATTCAGGTGAAAGAAAACACAGGTACTTTGGTTATAATCTAAGCAATTTAATGCCCTTTAAGGCATGCACCAAACAGGTACATGCATATCTATGTACTTTAAAATTATTAATTTAAGATGGAATATAGTTAAAGGCAGCATCATATTTACTTTAAATTTTTACACTGTATTTTTAATACTTCATTTACTAACCTAAGATATAGACGTGAAGTAAAACACTCGTTTTACTTCGCGAAGTACCGTAGCCCAACTCTATATATATATATATATATATATATATATATATATATATAGAGTTGGGCTACGGTACTTTGCGAAAAAACGAGTGTTTTACTTCACGTTTATATCTTTAATTTGAAACTTCAAAACGTCGATCTGAACCTTTCAAGTTGACCTCCATATTAAATTATGCTTAGAAACCAAATTTTACATTTTTTGGAAATTGATTACTATATTTTTAGAATTTTTGAAAATCGTTGTTTTTCAAAAAATTCTGGACCATCAAAAACAACAATTTTAAAAAATTCTAAAGAAATAATAAAAAAAATTCAAAAAAATGTAAAATTTGGTCTCCAAGCACAATTTAATATGGAGATCAATTTGAATAGTTCAGATCGACATTTTAAACCTTGAAATCGCAAAATATGAGTGTGAAGTAAAACACTCGCTTTACTTCGCTAAGCACCATAGCCCAACTCTATATATATATATATATATATATATATATGAAGATAATTTGATACTTCTTTTATTTTATTACAGCTACTGATTTCAGTAGTAGTTACTTCGTTTAAATTGTGCTAGATGCAAATATTGAAACATATTAGACGAGTTACATTTAATTACATTAGGATCATTTTGATTCCCGAAATTGTAAGATTAGTGTTATATCTAAAATCAATTAACTGTTGTTTGGATTTGGATTAAAATAATTTCATAATTCAAACCCGTGTTGCATTTAATATGAATATAATAATCTATGGATGAATATCTCTGTGTTTAAAATCCAAACAGTCGATCTGAACCGTTCAGCATGATCTTCATATGGAAAATGTACTCTTAGATTAAATTTTACATTTTGACAAATTTTTTACCATTTTTTTAGATAGAAAGAAAATCACTTGATCTAAATATTCAAGATCATTCAGAAAGTAGAAAGTAGTGATTTTCTACCTATCCAAAAAATGGTAAAAAAAATCCTACAAAAATATGAAATTTAGTATGCAAGTAATTTTCATATGGAGATCATAATTGAATTGTTCAGATTAACTATTTGAATTTTAAAAATAAAAATATAATGATTTATATTACAGACCAATTCGTGCTGTGCATAGTACCATATATAACCTCACTCTTTTATAAATAAAAATTGGAGTCTTGAAGTAAGAAAAAAATAATAGTGATCATGTTATTATGACTTTGTGAAAAAACAGTCTTTTATTTATATACGAAATGCCGCAGATTTAAAATTTCAATGATTTTTTTTAGTAAATATTTAAATTAAGAAGTTGAACAGCCATCTTTACTTAAAAATATTATGTCTTGATGAATTAAGAGTACGCTAACTTTTGGGTTAGAAATACCTAATTTGATAGGTCCTTGAATCTAATTAAGATCCAGAATTATCAAAATAATTTTGCTCCTTGTAAAATGTCCCTTTTCTGTTGCCTATTGGATTTTAATTTGCTCACACTTCAGATGTGGAAAATTATCTGAAAATTTCGTTACGGGTATGCATCAAATGATTACATTTTTAATTAATGATGATAACTGCTTAATTCCTAAGTCTAACGACGAAGGACATTAGCATCCAGCTGCTTTAAATAAAAGTATATGTTTTCTGGCATATGACAAAATATAAAGACAGTGGCAAAGGCACATGATTCTCATGTGAGAGGTTACGAGTTTCAAACTCATGTGAGACGTCGTGATTACACGTGATTCAAACGTGACTGATCACATTTGTCCTATTTAGTCACATTTTACAATTTCATAATAAATGTTAGTTTACTTAAGATTTGATCAATATACGGTCTTAATCATGCGTGACCACGTGACGTGACGTGTCAAAGTTTCCGAAGATTGGTCACGTCATGCGAATGGTCACGATACGGGACACACGAGTCAGGGCGCGTGACCGACACACGTGTTGTTCGTGACGGAACCGTCGTGTCATGACGTGTCCGGTCACAACATTGCCAATAATATCTGTGTTATATATGAAATATTCATGTATGTTATGAGCTTCAACAATATTATCCGATTTATACCTGAATTGTTAAAATATTATTATATTTTTTTGTTTGCTTCTAATTCTAAATATATATTCTCAGTATATTATTTGAATTAAAAGAAAAAAAAATCTAAATTATACGTTATATTATCGGCATAGAAGTATAGAACTCACCGAATTATTTCTTAATTGCAAATATTTATTATGCTATTAATTAAAAATTAAATATATGTGAATCATGTATAATTTTATACTGGCACGAACATTGTGCGGATCAAAGTTGTATTAAGTTGACACTTAGCAGTTATCACAAACATATAAAATTACCATGACGTATTGTAAGTGGTAGACGGATCTAGAGCATAGAGCTCCAAAAAAATTTAACAGCTCCAAAAAAATCCAAACAAGCATGCTTGCACCGAGTTTGTTTAACAACAATTATTTGTCAAATTTAGTGCCGCCAAGTGTCATGTCAATATCAGAATCAAACAAAATTACATACAGACACCTGGGCTCTGTTTGTAACTGAATCTTGGTCGGCACTACAGTACTATTATCAGTAATAGTACATATCAAACAAAACTATATATACTTGTCTTTGTTCTTTTAATAATCTGTTACATACAGTACCCCGTTTAAACTCACCTAGGGTCTGTTTGTAACTAATCTATTATAACTAATGTAAGTTCATTATAAAACAAATGGGGATGTAGCTCAGATGGTAGAGCGCTCGCTTAGCATGCGAGAGGTACGGGGATCGATACCCCGCATCTCCATTATTTTTTCATTTTGTTTCGCGGCGCTGGTAATGGTATCTTATCAAAAGCAATTTATTATTTTTTTTGGGGCTAGAAGCCCGAAGGCAGTTTTTTATTTATCAAAGCGCAGGATACTCTCAGTTCATCGGTTAATTCAAAGTTCAAACCGATTAAAACAATATTACTCAGCTCATCATCTCATAGTCATAGTTTTGCTGCCTATTTATTTAATTTACCTTCTATATTTTATCGACACTGCTTCCCATTAAGATTTTATCTTTATATTTTAATACCATAATTTTTCAGAGTCATCCTTTTCTTTTGGCATTCATAATTTCTCAAGAGTCCGATTTCTTTCCTTTGGAAGTAACTCTTACATTAGTAGCTTCTAACTAATTATATCATACATGTTTGGTAACTGAAGTTTTCGAACTACCATTTTTGGTCTCTAAGTGCGGGTCCGGATATTAGTTTTAGGAGTAGAACTAGGGTGTTCCTAAGTGCGGGTCCGGATCCCCTAAAGTAATTCAATTTTTGAGTTTTGGATCGAGACCGTCCGATTCAAATTCGTCGCTCGAGATCGTCTTGAGATTTGAATTTGTCGTCGGGATGTGTGCGCTCACTTCGGAGATGGATTTTCGCGGATTCGAATTGGACGGTCTCGATCCAAAACTCAAAGATTGAGTTACTTCACTAGATCCGAATTCTCTAAGTTCACCAAGTCTCTTTGTGAACTCAACTCTAAAATCTATTAAATTTGGTTCAAACGATAAATCCAAACCGTTGAAATTCTTCTACCTTATGAGTGATGCGTCTACATATGAAAATTTTTAAGTTTCGAATTAATTTAATATAAAGTCAAGTGGTCAAAATTAGAAGGTTTATAAATTAATTGTAAATGCATTCATTTTTTGGACATCTTTTGACCACTTTACTCTATACAAAATTAATTTAAAATTTTAAAATTTTCACATGTAGACACATCACTCGTAAGGTAGAAGGATTTTAACAGTTTAAATTCGTCGTTTAAAGCCAATCTGATAGATTTCAGTGTTGAGTTCACAGAGAAGTTTGATGAACTTAGGAACACCCTAGTTCTACTCTAGTTTTAGATATTATTAGTTGAAAAATCATTTAATAGTTTATGTATATTTGAACTACCACTTTTGTCTCTACACTTTTAATTATTATCAACAGTTCTTTTGAATAGTCAGTTAAAGTTCATGCCAAAATTAAACAAATCTAAAAGAAACAAGATACACCAAATCACGAACTTTATTTAAGTTTATAGATTAAAAATCGTATAAATAAAAGTTGATTGTTAAAAATCGGATTGCATAAATTTTGACTGACCTCATGTAAAATTAACCCAAAAATTTCCTGTTAATTTTATAATTTAATAGGATAAAAAAATTTGGATCTAGCACTAGTATCAATTTAATTTGATACCATCATCACGTCTGGATCTTAATAAAACAAAAATATTTTCCAAAACGAATCAAATAAAAAATAAAAAATATGTTCTGAATTTTTATAAACAAAAAAAAATGAATCAAAATATTAAATTTGAAGGGGGCACTAAATTATACCTATTTATTAAAAAAAAATCGATCCTATCTGTACGATCAAATTGGATGGTCCGAAATTTGTACAACCATTGCCATGATATTAAGATAAAAAATGCAGCAGGGCTGCAGGAGAAAATAAAAAAAATTCAAACATCATAAATCACGAGAAAGGGAATGAAGAGAAGTAGGATGGATCATGGATCCATGATTACATTTCGAATTTCATCGTCGCTAGTAATTATCAACGGTACTTTTACTAAATCCATATTTGAAGTACAACTCGTTCGGAAATAAAGCCCAATTAGGCCCATCTAATACGGATCCATATCTGATTCAATAAAGATCCGGACCTAAATCTCTCCTCTTGTAAGTTCTAAAACAGCAATGCAGCCAATTCGATTTCAATTCACATCTTGATTTTGACAAGCACATTTTTCCCCTTATTTTTTTTTAGGGAAAATTTCCAGTGTACCCATTCAAAATTCTGAAATAGCCAATTTTCCCATCAAAATATCATAATATCCAATTTCCCTATGAAAATTTAAAATCCTTTCTTCTATCCCCTTCTATTTATTTTTCTTTTTATTTAATTATTTTAAAAACTGAACTGACCAATATACTCCTGAATTTTAACTTGAGGTGTCCATTGTTTTTTTTTTCTTTTTATTTCTTCCTCCCTTCTCCTTTTCAGACCAAATATTTCTCCATTTCTTCCTTCTTCTCGTCTAACGCATTGAACGTCGTAGCAATGTATTAGGCCCGTCTCTCTCAGCCCTAGTTCTCTCGGTCCTCATGTGTGTCACTCTCTCAGCAAAATCGAGATTTTATTGGAGATTGCACGAGAAATTTGTATAGCCATAGTAATTAAGCATTCACGAGAAATTTGCTAAAATGATTTCATTCTATTCTAAATGCATGTCAGGTACAGTGCGGTTTATATAGACAGCAACTACAACTAATTCCAATCTAACTAATCCTGGTTTTCACTACTAATTACAAATATATCCAGAGTTACTATGGGTTGCTCAGTTCCAGTGCATTAGCTGATGCGCTTGTGCTATCATAGTACAGATGCGCATGTACTAGGTGTTTTCTCATATCCTGTAATATTCGCTGATAATGAGAAAGGTCACCAGATATTCATTTGAGCATCGCTGGAATTATTTGAATTACTAGTAACAAAAGAACTAACCTTCAAATTAAAAATTTCAGGCTCAACTTAGTTGGAAAGGTCGGTCACCAATTCACTGATTTCAACTAAATAGTCAAATGAGAAAGGTCACCATTTCATCTAATTTTAACTAAATCCTCAAAATACGATTTTCTAGCGAAGAAGAAAAGAAGGGAAGATTATGATAGATAGAAGAAAACATTTGGCGTGAAGACGAAGGGTCTTTCCTTTTCTTCTTCGATCCACTTGTAAATTCAATCATGTTTAAAACATTAATGGACATGTCCATTTACAATTAGAGGGGCATAATGGTCAGTTCAGCTTTCAAAACAGTTAAATAAAATGTTAAATAATTAAAAGGGGATAAGAGAAACAAAGTTAAATTTTCATGGGGATATTGGATATTATGATATTTTGATGAGGAAATTGGCTATTTCAAAAATTTAGATGGGTACAGTGGAAATTTTCTCTTTTTTTTTAACACACAATACATAGGAATGAAAACGGAGCGGATTCGAAGCGGATAATGCTGATATCATATATGTATTCTCCTTTCAATGAGCGAATACGAATATAATACAGATACGGATGGATAGTAAACGGATGTCAAAACCATCCAATACAAATGTCTGTTTGAATTAATAGTTAACTAGATTCTTCCTTATATAAAATTAACAACTTGTGATGTTAGAATACAAATGACCTATGTTGCATGAATACTGGTACGAGTATCATATCGGATACGATACAGGCACGGTGATACGAAAATTTTCAAAAAATAAAGGATACGATACGGCTATTATATATATTATTTTTTATTAATTTAATATTTTACAACAACAATTTAGAAAATAAAATGACTCAGCCACACGAAAATCTACACGGCCACGACCTCACCTTCTTTCTTTTTGTTCCCTATTTCTATTTTTTTTCATTTTTTTTTCTTTCTTCTGTCTGACTGACAATCGGACCCCACCAATTAAACCCCTCCCTCTCCATTTTGCTTCCTCGAGAAAGATCCGACTCCGCTGTTTTTCTTAGAGAAAAGCAGCAACCTTCTTTTCCGATCCGAACCATTCAAATTCGTTGAGATTTGTGTATGAAAAAATTGTTTTATCGAGATACGTGAATGCAAATTTCTCTTTCCCAGTCCTGTCATCTCTCTCTGCGCGATGGAAGCGACTTCGCTGCTCTAGCCGTACGCTCTCATGTCCGTCTCGCTCTCCCACGTGAAATCGTACCACGCGCGACGACTTTGGCACACCTACGCTCTGCCATCTGACGACTCAACTCTCTCGCACGCCATCTCAAAGTTTCCCGCTTACCTACGGGTTTTTCCTCAAAACAAAAAAAAAAAAGTTTCCCGCTTAGGCGCTTACCAAGTGATTATATACCAGCGTTCACGCACTGAGGCCCAAAAGTTTTGGTAGATAAATGTCGCCTTTTAAATTAGACACGTCATCAAGTTAGTAAACAATTTGTAAAAAGTTTTGAGTGGGTTTAAAAAATCAATCTAATAAGAAAACACTTCCAGAAGGGTATACTCTTTCACTCTTCGTTTTTTTCTCCAAAGAAATTTCATTTTCCTTACTTTATTTTTTGGTGATTCGTCGTGGATTACAGTCACGAAGCACAAGCGTCACACCGCACTGCACCTCCGGCCTATTACACCCCCTCGGCCTCCGTTGCGGCTGTTATCGGCCCAATAACTAACCCTAACTCAACCAGATACAGGATTTGGTTCCGGTCTCAGTCTCGGAGGGAGTCGACGCCTCTCTCACATTGTTTACTGGATACACCGTTTTGCAATACCAGGCTGACTTATATGCCTCCTATTAAGCCTCCATTCTAGCAGCCGCTGGTAGTGAATTTAAAAGAAAGAAAAATAGCATGCCTAGCGCTGTGAAGGCTCCAACAGTGGCCCAATCCGTCTATTGCGATGTTTGTAAGATAACATGCAACACACAGAAAATAATGGAGACACTGTTGGGGCCTTCACAGCGCTAGGCGTGCTATTTTTCTTTCTTTTAAATTCAATGCCAGCGGCTGCTGGAATGGAGGCGTAATAGGAGGCATACGGGTCAGCCTGGTACTGAGAAACGGTGTATCCAGTAGGCAATGTGAGAGAGGCGTTGACTCCCTGCGAGATTGAGATCGGGACCATATCCTGTACTTGGTTGTAGCTAGGGTTAGGGTTAGGTATTGGGCCGATAACAGCCGCAGCGGAGGTGGACGGGGTGTAATAGGTCGGAGGTACAGCGTAGTGTGACGCTTGTGCTTCGTGACTGTAATCCATGACGAATCACCAAAAAATAAAGTAAGAAAAAGGAAATTTCTTTGGGGAAAAAAACGAAGAGTGAAAGGGTTTTACCCTTCTGGAAGTGTTTTCTTATTAGATTGATTTTTTAAACCCCACTCAAATAACATAAAAATGATCAAAATCAACGTTTTCAATTAACATTCTTTTATGACACCAACTTGTGATATTAAAGCCCTCCTACCTACACATGAAATGCTTTGGAAGAGAATCAGCTAATGGAGATATGGGTTTTGCATTATTTTATTTTCTATGAAATTTTTTTTTACTGTCTCGAAAATATTAAGTCCCAATTTTATAAGAAATGGATTTTTTTTTTTTGAGGTACTGGCCAAGCATATACTAGTTCCTATTGACAAAAAAACTTAAGATCATATGATTGAAGAGTTATTGTTTTTGACATGTTGGTTTAATAAAGTTCAGTGGAGTAATTTGCTTCTTCCAAGGATGCAAAAATTATTTGCATTACACGAGACTTAACTTTCTCCTTCAGCTGCTATTGCTATAAATTTAATTTTGAGCTCCAAATCAATACAGAAAACAGCAGGCCGCAATAATTTTGAACAGAAGTTCACCAGCCTTGGGTTTCTGTTCCTGGCTTGATTATCACTGTTAATTCTTTTTCACTATAAACATAATATTTGCATTTGCGGGCAAAAATGATAACTACCCTTTTATCTGCTTTTTGTATATTTGGAGAATACTTGCTGAAGTAAACATGTCAGCAATGCTTCAACAAAATGATCATAAACAAAAATCAGCACTATCTCAGAAACTGGATCCCCAACAAGTGATCACTTAAAAAGTTTATTAAATAGATAACTATGTTCAAGACGGCCAAAGCAGCTGCTGTGACCAATCAGTTCTCTCGTGCCAACTTCTCAGCTTTTGATGCATCAGAGACACCATGTTCAATGCACTGAAATATGAGAATTATTTTAGAGCGAGTAAAATATTATTTACTGGTGCAAGTATTTCTATTTTAACGTCTGGAAAGTCATTGGTAAGACAAAATAAATCTACTCATTAAAACAAAGTCTAACTAATTAAAGCATATATAACAAATTTTTGCAAAAATTAAGTATGAGAGAAGATTTACAAAAAAAAAAAAAGCACCTGTAGAAGATAATTGTGGAGTGAATCCAATGTCTGGGTGAATGTACTTGCTGAGATATTCACAACATTTATTCCCTGATTTAAAAGATATAAATAAGTAATGCCAAAGGAATGCTTCCTGAGAAACAAAACACGGGGGAAATCACATGGATATATTTGATCCAAACTTCTTTCAACAAATTTCAGTTTCATTTATCAATACATTCATACCCTTTTATCCTGTTTACGCATAGTTCCTACATAACCCAACACATTGACATATGTAGGGAAGGAACAAAATGATGTGACGGATATACCATTCTGAAAAGAGAACTTTACTATGAAAACAATATGACAGAAATTATTCAATCATACAAGAGTTAAAGAGTAGGACAACACACTACCTGTGGTTCGAAAGAGCAAAGATAGTCCTGAATTGTCTTTAAGTTGTTTATCAGCTTCTGACGATCCTATGCATGTACAATTTACAAAAAAAATGACAAGATGAATGAAAATTAAAACAACTCTATAATCTTTTATCATACAGACCAGATATTACTTACCACAAAAGGCTTGATTTATAAGTATTCCACAAGGTCTAGTTGGCATCTTTACAATCAAAACCAACAAATAATAGCTTCTACCATACTAATACATCATGATGACTGACTAATGACAAGAAAGAAAAATGAACAAAACTCTACAAAAAAAAAAAAAAAATTCCTAGCAGTAGTTCAACTAATGTTTACCTGCATTAGACTCTTGTCGCCAATAGCCCTAGTTGCTATCCATTCTTCTAATAATGCCTACATGCAGCCAAGACAGTTGACACATATATTTAATTTAAGATATTTAAAGGAGAAAAGAGCAAAACAGATTCCAGTAATATTTACAACCAATGTGTCCCTTACCAGCAAAAGACGAACATTAATATGATTTAACTTTAACCATCTTACCAACAAAAAAACCACTTGATCTGCTATGATCCAAAGAATTCTATAAACCAACAATTTGTCTAATAAATAATTAATGTTTTGGTAGGCCCAACTGCTCTTCACTTCCAAACATCCTCAATCAAGTATTACAGGAAAAAAGAAACATTTCAATCATCAAAGGTCTTCATATCAATGTTGAAACAAACCTTATGATCAAACTCGGCCATCCTCAAAACAATTGGAATTGTTATAGGCTCAGCAGCAGTTTTCTCTTTCTTAATAGCCGTAGTATTTTGCAACTCAGTTTCATTTGGCATTTTCTCTGCAAAAAAAGAAAGAAAAGAAAGCTAAAGAGTCGCATACTTTTTGAGAGAACAAAACATTACCAAATGAATAGGGGCAAAAATCTAACTGAATTATTGTACAAAACAAAAACCAGGTAATAGTATTTCTCCAAAATAATCTAAAAGAACCTTTAGTCTCAGAAGAGGCAAGTGACGGATCAGTAGCATGCTTAAAGCTACTCTCTCCAGCTTGGGAAGAAGACGACTCTTCAGCTTCTGAATACGTGCCCTTCTCAGGCAAGCAATTCTCTGCTATATCAGGGTTATTCTCAATTTTGTTTTCTGGCTTTTCTGCCGACTTATCAGTTGAGTCTTTTTTTTCCTCATCCATCAAATAGATGCTAGGATCCAAATGTATTCCCTAAAATAATTATCACAGTTCGCCATTTAGTAAATGTTAAATGATATCATTAATTAAGAATCGAATAATATGATATCTGGTTGCACATGGAGTAATGGTGCAATGCAAAGGCCTAATCCAAGTTTGAGGACTAACATACCAGGTCACAAGTAACATTTCACGTCATGTATTGGTATAACTGCAATGTGACTCATAGAAAACTGGTCGCAGTTGATATATCTATAGGGTTGCGGCATACTTGCATGACAGGATTGATAAAATTCTTCTCTTTTTGGAATAGTTTTGTTTCTCTATTAGTGTTCAATTTGCAAAACTGAGGTTCAAATTAGGCTTCATTGCAAATATTATATCTTAGTTGGCTTAATTTAGAGCATTGTTGCAGAGGGTATGTTAATGCCTTTCCACCTTGATAGTGAACCGGTCATTAGAAACTACCAGTAAGTATCAGCCAAAAGCGCCATACACTAGTTAACAACATACCAATCATGATCACTTCCTCTCCTTTTTTGAAGCAATAAAATCCTACTTCATGTACTAACAGTTGTCACTGGAATAACAGAAATACCTCTATTATGATGGGCTTTCCATCTTTCATGGCCTTCTTCAAATCACCAGCCAAACCTGGCACAATGAAAGAAAACTTTTCACTGTCTGGTCTAATGAAGAACCAATAATTTTACTTTCTTGTGCACAGTTGTTCCTCATGGTACACAAAAAGCAATACAATGGTACCTTTGCGAACTATTCTACATTCCCTACAAAATTCTTTAATAAGCTCTTCAGGAGAATTGAAATCTCTAGCCCACACCGGTGTTGATGTAAGTGGTGCACTGCAAAAAGAAACTCGTGCTTAGAGCATGATCTATATATAACAAAAGAACACAACTGAGAACAATGAATAATGCATGCAACACTTACTCTGTTGACGTGCGTATCAATTCATGCACCATATCAGTCTACAAAAGAGAAGAAAAACGGATAATAATTAGCTCTTCACCGAAACAGAGAATAACTAGCTTTACTATTGAAAAATAAAATAATTGAAAGGGAAAATGATACATACATGCAAAACATTTGGTAAGTTGAGACGCTGTGCAAGCTGTGTGGCAACAGTTGATTTGCCTGTACAAGCAGTCCCACAGACTAGAATAACCAATGGCACCCTCTGATGATGAAACCTAATGGTTTATCATAAAAGCCAAACTTATCAAGATACTATTTGCTTATGAATAGCGTCAGAAGAAATAAGCATTGCTAATAGAAAAGAAATGTCCATAATAACAAACTATAATATGAGTTAAATGCACCCAGAGTTAGGTATGGTACACAACTGCAGATGTCCTGCCTACCTAGTCATCATTTTGTACCGGTTGATATACTCCTCACCGTAGCCCCGTCGCTCCATAAGCTGCACAGGTATAGGGAAATCCAACATTTTAAACTCCAATACAGTAGAAAAATTTGATTCAAAAGTTGTAATTTGTTTTTCTAAATCAAAGTAGGTACCATTTTATTTCCTAAAGCAGAAAATATTAAGGGACGGCTCAAATGTAAAAGTACCTTAAATAAGTTGGCTTCTAAATCAGATTGAGATCTGCAAAAAAAAAATACACAAATGGATGCAATCACATGAAATTATAATAACTAATTCATTGCTGACAAACAATAATGCAGCACATTTAAACAGACATGACAAACACTAATGCAGCACATTTCAAAGATAATGGTTGTAAATATTAAATATTCTGAAGAACTGATGAGAACAAAACAAACGTACACATCAAGAAGACTGTTATCAACTAGAAGCTTCTTGAGTTCCAAAGCAATTTTGATAGCTACATGATTAGGTATCTGTATACGGAATTAAGAGGAACAGAAGAATTATGAGAATAAACATTAGTTTAACAAATTTGACACTCAATTTGTCCTATAATGCCAAAATCAAACCTAATTCCATCCTCAATTAATCTCTAATCTATAGTAGAACAGGTTACCTTGGTCACAGTAAGCATGCGACTCAGAAGAAACCTTGACAATACGTAGTAATGATCAGCATTCTCCCCTAGCCACACTTTCACCTGAATGGCGCAACAAAACCAAATCAAAAGAAAATATCATGATCACAAATAAGCATGATAACAGGAGTTAAGCAGACCGTACCTTCACAAAATCGTACTTGGAAGAGCCGCTTCGGGAGGGATAACGAGCAGGCGGTACATTAGGCTGATCATCTTTTTTCCTCTTCTCATCTGGGTCACGAGGTGGGACCCCAAAGATGTTTTCGGCAGAAGAGGCAGCCCCGATCTCACTATGTGTTCTCTCATGCATTTTGGAAGCAATTTTGCTGGAAATTAACTTATTGGCGAGGTAGTTAGGAGCAAAGTGCCGCGCTCAACACCCTAACCTAACCATCGACACGGCTCTTCTCCACCCTTTATCGAACAAGATGGCACCTCTTACTTTTCCTCTTCTTATGATCGCACTCTCAACTCTCAAGCCTCCCCTCGTTCCTGTCGATTTCGACTGGTTCGAACGGGAGAGAAAGGAACCGAATATTTTTTTGTTGAGAAATTTAGATATATGTCCATTATAACTCTTTAATTAGATATTTTCTCTATTCAAATTTAAAAATTAGTTATTTCTCTATCTATAAAACAATTTTATCAATATATTCATTTTTATTTTTTTCACTCAAAAAATTAGATCAATATTATAAAAATATTTAACAGACTATTTTACCCTTCATAATTGTTAGCTAAAAATTCCATCTCCCGCTCAGTCCTTCTTTTTTTTTTGAGGAAAAGCCCTTGGGCATAATTGATTAATACACATAAATGTCCTACAACAGTCTCTTAAAAAGCTCCCTAGAAATAACAGTGCCGAAAGGCTTAAATAAGTTAACTAAGACAACTTAAAATTAAATACTACGCTAGTAAATTAGAAGAAACTTGGAGGCCTCCTTTGTGAAAAACAAGCCCCTGTATGTCAGTGCGTGGCATGCTTGTAGGATCCGCCGCCAATCTATTCCTTAGTGAAAAAGTTCCTATCTGCCGCATATTCCAAATCAATCATGCATTCTCTTCTAATTTCGTCGGTACCCATTACTCGTGTGCCAGTTGTTCGTGCCCAATTCGCCAGTTTGTGTGGAGTAACTAAGGCTGCTCTACCAGCATAGTGTACTGTTATCCGATCTCTGTTGCCCACCAGTAACTCCCTGCAATTCGCCACATCCTCCGCTGCTTGCCAAGTTGGTAACTCAGTACCCGGATTTCCATTTACCAGATTGACCAGGGTCTTGCAGTCCGTGTACACCGCCACTTTCTGTGCAATGTCCTGCCGCTCATTTGCCAGATACCACTGTAGCGCTTGGAGCAAGGCCACAGTTTCTGATTGAAAGGGGTCGATTGATGCTATTGGCGCTGCAATTGCATAGTGAAGATCTCCCTTTTCATCAAATACCAGGGCCCCCCACCCGCCTCCCTTGGTACTGTCCCAAGATGCGTCGATTAGGATCAGTTTTGTATTATCAGGTATGGTATGTGCCTGTCTTACTGTTGGACTGGCTGTTGCCTGCCGGGTACCATCATTGGTATGTGGTATATGTAGGATGCTTGCGCGCTTTAGGACTACTTGTGGCGTTGTTTTGGTGGCTTGAAACAACTCTTCGTTTCTAGCCTTCCAAGCGCACCAGAGGGTATTGCAGAACCGTAAAATCTGGTGATTATCTAAGTTTTCGGTAACCTGGAGGAGTGCCTCTGTGAAGTCAAGTGGAAGGTAGTCGGTTCTGAGGTTGAATTCCGAGGCAAACCAAGTTGCACGTGATATATTGCAAAGGAATAGAATGTGTACCAGTGATTCATCACCTGTTGAGCATCGTTGGCATACCGGGTTGATTGCTGGAACCCGCTTGTGTAGGTCGAGCGCTGTTGCGATCCCGTCGTGAACCCCTCGCCACAGAAACATTTTGATTTTTGGTAACACTTCCTTCCAGCCCCATACTAGTTTCCACGCCCTCTGTTTGATATCACTGTACACAGGGGCAGTTCGGGAAGATTGTTTGAAAAGCGCATATCCTTTCTTGGTAGAGTACCTCCCTGATTTGCAACCTTCCCAAATTAACCTATCCGGTACCAATGCTGCTGATATTGGGGGGAGAGCTGTTGTTTGGATGAGGGGTAGCGCATTTGGACCAAGGAGGTTAGTGATCAGGTCTTGGCGCCATACATTGCCACTATGGTCGTACAATTGAGCGACCGTAGTATCACGTTGCATATTGGATTTGATCTGTATCAACTCCCAACCTGGGTACCATGGCTGGTTTGCTGCCACCACCTGGGTTCCATCTCCTAGAGCCCACTGACAGCTATCCTTGAGGACTGGTTTAAGGTCCAATATGGTACGCCACAACGGGCTAGTTCCCCGCCTATTCTTGGCTGCCCAAAATCCTCCTCTCGGAAAGTATTTTGCGCGGACGATTTGTACCCACAGCTTGTCCTCATTCGACGCCACCTGCCATACAAGCTTAACCAGAAGTGCTTGATTGAACAGTTTGATATCCCTGATCCCAAGCCCACCTTGTTTCAAATCAAAACTGATCTTGTACCACGAGACAAAGGCTATGTACCGGTCATCCCCCAGCTTGCCCCACAGAAATCTTCGCATCAAGGATTTCAATGCCTGGATGGTGTGAGGTGGTAAGGAGGCGACCGACATATAGTACACTGGTAGAGATAGTAAAACCGACTTCAGAAGTGTCACTCTTCCTGCAAAGGAGAGCAGCCCTACTTTCCAACCTGCCAACTTGGAGTGCATTCGATCCAACAGCATTTCGTGTGTTGCCCTTTGATTACCTCGGTCTTGCGACACAATAATGCCGAGGTATTTCTCCTCCATTTCGGCCAATCTCGCATGAATAACCGAAAGAACCAGTGCTCTAGTTTCGGTTCCACACTCTCTGCTGAACCAAATAGTGGATTTGTCCTGGTTAACTGTAAGACCCGATGCTCTGGCAAAGATATCCAGGATCTTTTGTACCTCCGTAACCTCCCCAATTGATGCCTCGCCCGTAATCATAAGATCATCGGCGTATAAAATATGAGAGATTGCCGGTGCTGTTCTTGCTAAAGATATTCCTCTTATTGCCCCTCTACTTTGATGGAGTTGGAATTGTTTGGTTAAGAATTCCATTGCTAAGATGAAGAGGTAGGGCGAAAGGGGACATCCCTGCCGCAACCCTCTTGTTGGTTGAATGAATCCTTGGCCTCCCCCATTAAATTGAATTGTAACTCTACTCAGTTTCAAGCATGATTCAATCAAAATAACTAAATTTGGGGGGAGATTCACCATTCTCATAGCTTGTAACACAAACTGCCATCTAACCGTATCGAAGGCCTTGCTTATGTCTGCCTTTAGCATGAAGGCTTTCTGCTTGTATTCCTTGCAATGGAAGGAGTGTAGGATTTCTTTTACCAGGATTGTGTTATCAGCGATGTTTCGGTTTTTGATGAAAACAGTTTGGCTATTAGAAATGAGTTTGGCTATATGTGGTTGTAATCTGGTTGAGATTAACTTCATCAGCAGACGATAAGTGATGTTACCAATGGTAATGGGTCTGAAATCTTTTGGTGTGAGAGGTTCTTCTATCTTGGGGATAAGAACCATCCTGCTTTGGAGCCATTGTTGGGGTGGGGTAGAGGAGGAGAAGACCTGGCGGATTGCCTCAGTGATGGCCGATCCTAAGGTGGACCAGTTGTGTTGGAGGAAGCGGGCCGTCATTCCGTCTGGGCCAGCGGCCTTATCAGGCCCCATTCTGAACAGTGTCTCCTTTACTTCCTCTATTGTGGGTGGGCTCTGCAAGGATTGGTGGGCCTCGGTTGGGATTCTCTGTATGGTACTGTGTTGGACCTGTTGGAAGAATTCTGTTGGTTGATCTGATACAGTAGGTTGTAATGGACAATATATCTCTTTGTAGTGGTTGATAAATGCCCTTCTTATACCTCTATCATCAGCCACTACTGAGCCATCAGCAGCCCGAATTTGTGTGATCATATTGGCCCGGCGGCGTGCCGTGGCCATCGTATGAAAAAACTTTGTATTTCGGTCTCCTTGGTATGTCCACTGCATGCGAGATCTCTGCTTCCAGTATTGCTCTAGATCGATTTATGCCTTCTCGTATTCCTTGAAAAGTTGAAGCTCGATATTCTGGTCTTGGTATATGGGGTGCTGCTGCTGGTGCAAATATATAAGGAGCTCAATTTTTCTTAGTCTGTTTTGTGGTGTGGGCACCGCTTTTGACCATTGCTGAATTTTTCTGGTGACCGCCGCCATCCGTTCGTGCCATGACAAATTGCTAGAGGCTGTCCACGTCTGTCTCCAAGCCTCATCAAAATCCGGGTGATTGAACCACCAGTTCTCTATTTTAAACCCCGGCCTATTTGTTTCTTTCCCGGCCGTACGGATTAATATGGCTGCATGGTCACTGTGAATTCGCGGCATGTGGTTAACATAGGCAAGTGGGAAGGTTTGAGTCCACTCGAGTGTTGCCACTACCCGATCCAGCCTTTGATGAATTGCGGTTGATGTGTCTTGACTGTTCGTCCATGTGTACGCGGGCCCTTTGAAGCCTAAATCAATTAAGCTAGCCTCAAACAGGAACTCTCAGAAACGTTTACTGTTGGAATTCAGCCGCGGGTTTCCTCCCCATTTTTCCTCTGAATTGGCGATTGCATTGAAATCGCCAACTACACACGTTTTGTTGTCACTTTGCAAAATTGTTTGAATTTCCTGCCAAATCCTACCATTCATAGTGTGGGAAGGGTCGCCATAAACACAAACAAGCGACCATTCTGGTTTGTTAGGGCTTCGTACCCTTGCATGAATAATAGACCTTGACTGGAAAACAATGGTAATACATACTCGATCATCCCACAAGAGCCAGAGACCCCCGGACTGCCCGGCGGCCGGTACGATGCATTGGTTCTGTAGGATAAAGTTAGTCAAGAAACGTTTGGATTTTGGGAGAGAGCATTTAGTCTCACTAATGAAAGCTATAGATGCTCTTGATGCCCGGAGGATACGATCCAGGAATTCTCTTTTTCGTGGCCCTCCGGAACCACGATAATTCCAAGCTAAAACATTCATTGATGTGTCGGAGATGCCGAGCCTGGCATCCCCGTTGCTCTCCTCTTTGGTGCTAGTACCACCTCGGTCGGAACAGACCGATATGACTGTTCAAGAGTCAGGACCTGACCCAAGTTCAAATCATGTTCCAAATCACTTCTTTTATTCCCACTACCTGATGCGCTAGTGTCCACCAGAAGTCCCCTGTCGGTACTGGGTCTATGGGGACCTCTAAATGTTCTATTGCTTTGATTCCTATTGGCTTGCTCTCTAGTTGGTCTCTGGGTCTCCGGACTTGTGTGTGGTTGTTGGTTTAGGATAAGGAAGGGTGCGGGTGGCGGAGGTTGTGTGGTAGTATGGTTTTCGGGGTTGGGTCTGTGAGGGTCGGGATGTCGGCTGGTGGGTGGGACGCCTTCAGGGGTTTGGTTTTGGGTGTGGCCGCCTGTTGGGTGTTGGTTGGTGTTGTTGTCCCATGGAACTAGGGTATTATTGGTAATCCATAGCCCGACTTTTGGGTCAGTGATGGTCTCCATTTCCGGCCAGTCCCGGAATTTGGGATCGAGTTTCAACCTTTCCATCCTTGTTCGATCCGGGCAGTTTTCCAATTCATGGCCGAGTTTAGCGCAAAAAAGGCAGATACGACTAATCCTTTCATAGGTCAGGTATACTAGGAAAGTGCCTAAAGTCGGGTGAGTAACCGGCACCTGTTGCTCGAGCTTGATGTTGATAGGGATTTTCAGTTTGATTCTAGAAAATTTAGTACCAGCAGTGAGGCCGTCAAAGACATCTGAAAGCGGGTAGCCGATTTGGGCAGCCAATAGTCTGATCCCTGACTTAGACATCGTGTACGGCGGGATACGATGTAGTTGAACCCAAACTTCCATGTGCGTGACTTGGGGGTTTCTGAGAGCCGCTGCATTAGCTACTCTTTGGAGGGCAACCACGTCTCCGCGATACGACCATATCCCTCTGTTAAAGATGCGCTCCATCTCGTCCGCTGTTTGGAAATAGACAAGAAAAGTATCCCTTGTCAGCGCCGAGACTTCTGTATCCGGGTGGGCCCCCCAGATGCGCATCATGTTCATCTGAAAATTGCTATCCTGGACCATTCTGTCCGTTACCACTCTTGCCAGAAAAGCTCTAGACCAGTCTTTTTGTGCCGTTGCCACTACCGGAATTTCAAATTGGGGAGCGGAACTCATTCCCGCTCCGAGGCTGGCAAACTGAGCAATAAAGTCTTCGTCGTTCATTGTGGCCTGTTGCCCAGTATTGAGTGTAAGTAGGCTGTGTTTTGGAGATTGGGGGAAATAGCTTTGTGCTGTGTGTGAGATCGGATGGGTTTGCTTCTGAGTGGGGGTTGTTTTTAAGGGTGGGCTTAGGGGAGATATTACTTGGCTGGAGTAGATCTTCACAATACCGGGCCTTAATGAGGGTGGGCCCAGTTCTTGCTGTGTCTCAGGGGCTCGATCCTTAATGGGGGGGGGGGTGAAGGGATTGTGAAAGTTTGTGGGCCTCCATTTTAAATTCTTGCTTAAAGCGGCGATTTAAATTCTGATTGCCTATCCTTAGACATAAAGGATAATCTGGAACTTCACTTTGAAGTGGGGCCCTATCATCAATGCTGTAGCTTCGCCAGGTGATGTTTAACACAGAAAAACTCCCAACCCTTATAGTCTGACTGGTCCCCATAGAAATCCTTGTGTCAGCCCTTCCTTTCCAGTCTTTGTCTTTATCCTCTTCCATTCTAACCGTTGACGCTATAAGTCCTTCGAGAACCGAGATATTGCCCAGCTTAATAACCACTTTCTGTTGTGCAGGATAGTTGCTACTAAAACCAGCTTCCGGGCTGAGCTCTGTTGTCTGTACTCGTTGGGAGGAGGGCTTGTCCTGCACCTGTACCTCTGTTATGTGAGAGCCAAACGCAATTCTGGTACATTGTGCGATGCTGTCAGGGACCCTATTTGGCAGTGCATCTTTTCGATCCAATGCGGCCCCGGCGGAGCCGTGTGGCCTTAGCTGTGGTAAATCGGCACTTGGATGATCACTGGGTAGAAGTGCTCGAGCCTGACCAGCATGGTTTGGTGAAGATGGTGGCGATGGGCTATAGCCTCCTAGGTACTGGAGCCACTTATCGTGTGCGGCAAGCAAAATGAGCAGTGGTAGACGTACATTGCCCCGGTATTGGCTCCCAAGCCGTCGCTGTTCGGATCTATCAATGCGGGCCGCGTCCGGGACCCAATCCGTGTACAGCCATGTGGAGACATGAAAGTAGCATTCCTTCCAGTAAGTGCCAAAGGGTAGCACGGACGATGAGGGGATGCGACGCGGATCGATGCATTTGATCCAGATTGTGAGTTTAGTCCGGTCTGATCGTGCGATGTTGGCTTCGTCGATTTGGGTGACTTCACCAAACGGGGAGATTACCTGTTTGATAAACGATTCATGCCAAAAATCCAACGGGAAGTTAATAACCCTCAAGCTGACCAAATACGGTTTGGGCTGATACCCCGCATCTTCAGCCACACTCCATGGGTGGAAGGACCAGTCAGTGAGAGCCCCCCAGCGAGACCCAGAACGAATGACGTCATCTTTGTCGAGACCTTCAGGTATTCTGACCAAGAACGAATTAGTTGCGTATTTGAGGGAGGGATAGTCATAGCAGTTACCCCCATATACTCGTGAGATGAATGCCTGGACATCAATAATGGTGCCACCGCCATGTTCATTGGCCCCGTGCGCAATTACTAGAATTCTTCGTTCCAAATCCTCAGTCATTTGTTGGTGGATGTCGTTACATTGTAGGTACGTGCAGCTCCTGTCTGCAAGCTGGGTGCACATGGGAAACGGGCGACGCATTTTCGTTTTGTTGAGGTTTAGTTTGGTAGGTAGCAAGAGTTAAAAAGCGAATGTAAATGTAGAAGTGTTCAAGATAAAAGAGGGGCAGGTAGTGAAGTCAAAATTTTTTAGTATGGGAGGTAATTAAAGAAGAGCAGTTATAACGAGAACAGTGGAGTTGGTAGAAGCATTTAAGGTTATGGGAGTGTCGGCCACTTGTGGTCAGTCCGTAGGTTGTAGGTGATAGATAGTAGTCTGAGTTGCAACTAGGAAATAAAAGAGGGAGGAGGTAGGACAAGAGAGGGAGAGGTGTATTCTATTGGCCAGTGGTGTATGCTAATGGCCGGAGGGTGCTTCAGTTGATGTCGGGTAATCGCCTTAGATGTCGCCTCATACTTTCTCTCTTTTCAATTTATTCTCCGCTCGGTCCTTCCGATCCTTCCTCTTTCAGTGCAAAAAAAAAAATAGTATATTAATAAAAAATGGAGATCATATTGAACGATTCCATCTCCCGTTCGGTCCTTCCGATCCTTTCTCTCATGTTGGCTTGACTCAGGTTTTGGTTTTAGATCTGACCGTTCGATCTGCTTTGGCACGAATATTAAAGCGATTCCTCACATTTCACCTCAAGGCGGATTGATTCGAATTCTCATCGGACGGTCTGGATCTAAACCCAAATCTGAGTTACTTTAAAGTTTAAAGGGACCCGGACCCCTCAACTCATGCGACTGTGGAGAACTGGAGATTGATCCATGCGGCTTCATAATTCAGAGTTCAGACTCAGGTGCCACCTGGTTCAGTCAGGTCAACACAACCAGTTAGGTCAATTGGGCTCATTGGGCCAGACTTCCACCCGGCAGCATTTTTGTTTGTGTTTTGGTGAGAGGTTTGCTTAGGATGGAACCTGAGAATTGGGTTGGGGTAAACTTATTGATCTCTGGTTTGTTTAGGCAAATTACAAAGTGTTGGAACAAATTTAAATAAAAAATCATATAGTATCAAAATAAATTAAAATAAAGTAAAGTGAAGTGAAATAATTAACAAATTGTTATTCTTGTCAGAATATATTATTCTCAAGTATTACGTCTTCTAAGTAGAAGATATGAAATATGAAATTGTTATCAAAATAATTCGGAGTTACCACTTTTTAAGGTACCATCATAGAAGCGACATTGATAGCTCATTTCAATATCCAGCAAATTGTATCAAAATAAAATACATAAATTAATTTGAGAAATTATTGGATTAACTATTAGTGTAGCACCCAATAATTATTTAACTAATTGAAAATTTAGGATTAACAGACATGAAGGACCATAAACTGATTAATTAAGATTGAGTGAGGCTACGGTGCTATGCATAGCACAGATTGGGTTCGTGCTACGGCTCAAAATTTGATTTTTTAAAATTCTAACGGTCGATCCGAACCGTTCAACATGATTATAAAATGAATATGTACTTGCAAACCAAATTTTATATTTTTTCGAATTTTTTACTATTTTTTTAGATATGCTGTTTTTGGATGGTCCAGAATGTCAGATCAAGTGATTTTCGAAAAAATAGTAAAAAAATTTGAAAAAAATGTAAAATTTGGTTTGCAAGTATATATTCAATTTATAATCATGTTGAACGGTTCGGATCGACCGTTAGAATTTTGAAAAGTCAAATTTTGAGCCGTAGCACGAACCTAATCCGTGCTATGCATAGCACCGTAGCCTCACTCATTAAGATTTGTCAAAGGGCCATGAATGGTGAATAAAGGACATGTATATAGTAAAGCATTCATCTTATGCTTGCGATGTACTTATTGGCTCATAATAATATCAATTTGTTTATTAGGTTATCAGAATATTGACTGCTTATTGCTTAAAAACGGGGCTAGTTGTGAAGAGCTAGTTATAACTTGTGAAAATCATTTTCCATTCCTTTTCTTTGAGAGAGATTTTTGCCAGGTTTGCTCGTCGTATCTGCCCACAACTTGTTGGTTGAGAAATGCTGTTCCATTATATGCTAATTCACAAAATAAAAGAAGCTTTCTTGCAAGTAATTCCGTTGAAAAACATTTATAGTATGTTCCTCGGTGCATTTATTCACATTTTTCTTACCAATTTATATATATTTTCTTGCTAGATAAAAAAAGTATGTAAAGTTAATTTGTGCAAACAAATTCCATAGAATGTGTTTATAACATTGCATGCATATTTAAGATATCATTAAATCTGACATGTGATATTACAATTATATGAAATAGTCGAATATAAGTCTGTTCGTGCAAATCACGAAGGAGACATGAACTTTACAAACAATCCTGCTGAGTATATTCATATCTCGTGAAGTGAGTCTGTTTGTACTTATAATTATTTTAAACAGCATCTAGCATTAGGGGTGTTCATCGGTCCGGTTCGGTTGAAACTGAACTGAACTAGGCAAACTAAAGTAATAATTCGGTTTCTAAAATAGAACCAAACTGAACCGATTTAGCATTGCAACCGAACCGAACTGAACTAAAGTTTTATTTCGGTTTGTTCAGTTTGTTCGGTTCAAATCAAAATATATTAATTTTTTATTTAAAGCAATTGATTTATAATAAACCGAATCAGGATATTAAGAAATAAACCGAAGTATTAAGCAATTGATTAAGAAATAAACTGGGGTATTAAGAAATAAACGGAGACTGTCCGGACCAAATTCATAATATATAAAAGTTCGGTCGGTTCGGTTATTTCAGTTTTGAAAATTTCAAACCGAACCGAACTGAAATTATAATTCGGTTTTAAAAAACAAACCGAACCGAACCATTAAACCGAACAAACCGAACCGTTTGATCCAAACTAATTTGGTTCGGTTCAAAACCGACTAAATCGGACCCAATAAACACCCCTATCTAGCATTATATAACCTTCAAAGTCAACATCATTTTCTAAATTAAAATTTATTATTTATTTGCACATAAATCTATTTATACTAAATCTATTAATGGGTTCAAATTAGAGCGGAGTAGGTCCGATGGTTTGATGGACTTCAAATTCGTCCGATCTATTTTAATATTTATGTGCACAAATTGTAAATTGGATTGGACGAACTTGGAATCCATCGAGCCAAAAGTAAGTCCGACCTACTCCACTCTCGGTAGGGTGTTCAACCGGTCGGTTCGGGTCAAATCGAACTTTTTTTGCGGAATCGCGGTTTGAACCGAATTTTGAAAACTCAACCGAACCGACCGAATTAAAATTCCAAATCGATCTAAAACCGAACCTATTAAACCGATTTAAACTTCGGTTTGTTCGGTTGAACCGAATACAAACATTTCAAGTTACAAATAAACATTTCAAAACCGGTTGGTTCGGTTCAAACCAATTTGGATAACATTTTTGATAACCACACAAGCCGGTTTTTGATAAACCGATTTTACCGATCCATTATAAACCACACAAAATAAACCGATCCATTTTTTATTAAACCGGTTGGTTCGGTTCAAACCGATTTAGAGATCCCAAAACCGAACCAAACCATTTAAACAAACTTCTTCAAAAACTAAACCGAACCGAACCATTTAAACCGAACAACCGATCCAATTAAACCAAAATTTGCCCGTTTGGTTTAAAACCAAATAAACCACCCCCAGCTCTCGGGTTCAAATACATTGCGATCTGACACAAAATTATAGGAGAATAATATACCACTAAAACAAAAACAAAAAAAAAAATTCAAGTATCCACAATCGAATAAAGCAAAAAGAATAAGAAAAAGTTTAGAGGCATAAATGAACAAGTCAAAAAAATGATGGGATCTGATACCAACAAAATTCCAAGAGTGTGCCACAAACGACACAACAACCGTGTTCCAACTCACAAGTTTTTGCTCTTCTCATACGACACGGCTCCTCTCTCTGTTGTAGGAGAATCATTTGACGGACTAAGAGCATCTCCATCGGCTTGCATATCTAATTTTAATTGCAAAGTCCTACCTGGCGCTACGCAAATCACCGCTGGCAATTTCATTTCTTCTTTCAGCGATGCGAGGTTCTTTCAGATTTTGAAAGCTTTCAATTTATGAAAGCTTTCATTTCCGCTTTCAAATTGCCACTCTGGCGAAGAGAACCAATCAAATCCCCTCTCGCACAGTCGGTCGATAAATCGATCGAAACATTTCTTCCTCTTCCCGTTCACGGTCTTCAGCTTTCACTGTTTCCGTCGCCGCTCTTTCCCTCCCAGTCCCTCCTCCCTCCCGTTGAAGTGCTCCGTCCCTCTCCTCTCTCACGTTGGAAATATCCAACACTGGGACTCAGCACCAACACATTTGCTCCTTCTCCCACACCACTTCTCAATCTGCTAATACCGATGCCTCCGCCGATTGATACGGAGGCTGCAGTCACAAAGGCGTGAAGAAGATACACAATAGGTAAAGTTAATTTTAAACCCTTCCTGCATATAAATGTCTCCAATTTAGTCTTGATCAAAGTTGTAACTGACTAGAATTCTTTATATATTATAATTTGGAGAAGGAAAATGATTGCATGAAAATGGAGATAAAAAAGCTTATGGAAAGAGTTGAACAATAAGAGAACATAAACAATTGACTATCTGATAAAGTTGTTGAGATGGAGATGTCGCTGAGCCAAAACAAGGTAAAATTAACCTACTGTCGTATGTATGAATGAATGTGTTGCAATCTAGATCAGAATATATCAGTACCAATCCATATTTGGTCCTATAGTGTCATGTACCTGCCAATATGGTCGCATTTTTGTTTCCATTTTATTTATGCGTTTCTCCTTTTGCAACTTTGATGTTTAAATCAGGGCTTGATTTATACTGTGTAATTTTGGGTAGTTAGCGATGCAAGAATTTGATTGAGTTGTCGAATTTGTCCCTGAGAGGATTTCTTTCTCCTGACAAATTTGCAAGTCCTGGATTTGAGCAGGAATGAGTTCTCACGACCTATCCCTTCTGAGTTGGGAAACTTGGTCAGCATCACAAAAATATATTAATTATTGAACCACTTTGTTTAGTTGATTTATCTTTCTTTCCCTGCATTTATTTGTTTTTTCATTAATTGTTGACTGTCATATTGTCAGATTACTTTATATAAATCAGTTGACAGGCACAATTCTTGTTGTACTGGGAAACTTAGTGAGCCTTGTCGAGCTACGATTGGATAACAACAACCTTAGTGGAGTCTTTCCTGGAAATAACAATTCCAATTTGTAACTTTCAGCACTTTTTGAGGGGTCTGACAGCTATGATGAATGTCTCCATCACAGCACATGGTCAGACAATAACTGCAGCTTGGTGAGACAGTAAACATCATACTGAGCCGCTAATGCGAGTGCCGCGAGACACTGTGTGGTCTGCAGGTTGCTGGGCTATATGGCATGAGAGGAACCAGCGTCGCTTCTCGGGTCAGTGAAGAACTCTGAGTATACTGGTACATGATACCACTAATGAGATTCGACAATGGTGCGCTAACTGTTAGAGGATGCAGCAATTTCTCCTTTGATTTTGTGTTAAGATTTCGATTCTATTTGCAATTTAAAAACACTGTAAATATTAGATCTGCTAGCTAGTTGTTAGCTAAATGTAATGACTTGAAGTGTTGTAAATACTCTTATATTTTTTTCAATACAAATGTTGGTGGGCACTTTTAGCCTCCAACCATTAAAAAAAAAAAAACTTTCAGCACTTTTTGAGCAATATTTTTGAAACTTAATTAAGAGTTTATTATATGTGTTCAACTACACAAGTTGCTTGGTAGGTCCAAAAAAATTGGTGAAAGATATTTAATCTAATTTTTTTAATATCCTCTTTTACAGAATTTCATCAAATAACAACACAATTAGAATTGGCTTGTGCAAACTAACACAGCTTGCCGGTGAAAATTTTTCATATAACTACTTTGAGGGAGAAATTCCATCTTGCTTGAGATGGCTTCCAAGGTAAACCACTTGATTACGACTGTGTACAATACAAAATGACCAGCGGGCCTGTGTTTCAATAAAAAAAAAAAACTTCATTCAATAGTGAAGCATGAGAAGAGTGAACTGAGAAAAGATAGGCATTCGGTGAAATTAAATTACACAGAGAAAATGAAAGGGTGGAATTGAGACGATCACGTAATTGTCACTGTAAAGAAGAGAAAAAAGAAGAAGAAGAAAGAGGTCAGGAAAGCAAAAATATAAAGTGATCGCTGATGTGGCGGTCTTAACAATTTCAAATTGATTTCAGCGATGCAGCGTTAGTGAAAGAGTAAAACTACAATTTCAAGTTAATCTTTTGACAACTGTTTGAAATTGCAAATCAATTTCACTAATGGAGATGCTCTAAGTTTTAACCGTTCATTTTAAGATGGGTAAATCATTCAGATTTTGCTTTAGAACTCTACCGCAGGGAAAAAAATAAACAGAAGTGATAAAAATTACTTACTCAGTTCCTGCTTACTATGATTTCCACAAAATAGACTAAATAGTAGAGGATGTGAATATAAATTTCATTATTTTCTGCAGTTTCATAATATCACCATAAAGAGCCAACAAAAATACGACCATCTCAATTCGTAATTGACCAACTTTTTTGAAGCCCTTTTTCTGATTAACAAAAAAGGCTTCACTAATTTCACATCATATATATATATATATATATATATATATATATATATATATATATATATAGATATAGAGATATGCTATGGTGAGTTGTGAAGTAAAACGTCGTTTTACTTCACCCCATATTTTCATTTTAAAAATTCAAACAACCGATCCGAACCGTTCAACTTTTTCTAAATATTGAAATGTGCTTGGAGACTAAATTTTACATTTTTTGGAATTTTTTTACTATTTATTAAGCCCCTTTGAAATTGCTGATCCACTGTGAACAGTAAAAAAACAGTAAAATTTTCTGGACCACCGGATCAGCGATTTTCAAAGTGGCTTAATAAATAGTAAAAAAATTCCAAAAAATGTAAAATTTGGTCTCCAAGCACATTTCAATATAGAGAACATGTTGAACGGTTCGGATTGGTTGTTTGGATTTTCAAAATGAAAATATGAGCGTGAAGTAAAAATGACATCTTACTTCACAACTCACCATAGCCCAGCTCTCTCTCTCTCTCTCTCTCTATATATATATATATAGAGAGATGGGCTATTGTACTTCGCGAAGTAAAACCCCCGTTTACTTCGGGCTATTTTTTGAATTTTGAAAATCCAAACAACCGATCCAAACCGTTCAACATGTTCTAAATATTGAAATGTGCTTGGAGACTAAATTTTACATTTTTTGGAATTTTTTTACTATTTATTAAGCCACTTTGAAAGTTTCTGATCTGGTGGTCCAGAAAATTTTACTGTTTTGTACTGTTCACCATTGGATCAGAAACTTTCAAAGTGGCTTAATAAATAATAAAAAAATTCTAAAAATGTAAAATTTAGTCTCCAAGCACATTTCAATATTTAGAACATGTTGAACGGTTCGGATCGGTTGTTTGGATTTTCAAAATGAAAATATGAGTGTGAAGTAAACGGGAGTTTTACTTCGCGAAGTACAATAGCCCATCTATATATATATATATATATTATGTGTTCACATAATTTCTAAAATAATTACAAAATTGTCAGAATATCTCATTATTTGAGTTATCAATATTTCCACACAAATTTTACATCCATAAAATTTTGAAAATTGTCAAAAGGTCTCATCATTTGGCTTACTAGTGGAGACTGGACACATGTTTGTGAAAAATGCTTCTTGGTCTTTATTCCCAATTTGCTTCATGGAATATATATTTTCAATTAGAACCCAAACACAGTAGTAATCAATACTTCAATAGTAATCACAGTGACATAACTCGCGTATAATTCATTTTTTCGACATAACCGAACCGAACTCCGAATAAAACGCGTATAAAACGCGAGTTGACGAATTATTCGTGAAAAAAAGGCGAATTTTTTTTTTAATTTGTTTTGTACGGTATTTTTGAGTTTTTTTTTTTGCTTCCTTGTTGTACCGAATCATTCCCGAATTATACCTGAATTATACCCGAATTACGAACTTTTTAACCTCGCCGAACCGAACCCGAACTTTTGATTTGTCACTGTGATATGATACTAATAGGATAATGATTTTACTTGTCTTAAAAAAGTCATCCAGATTTCGCTCCAGTACAAAGTTCACATTTTTTTTATCAGAAAAAGGACGAACCTTTTACATTTAAAAAGTGAGCTATGTATGTATGAATTTTATAGCAAATAAAAGATAAATCTTGTATTGGACGAGATACTCAGCAACCCTCATATAGTAATATTACAATCATGATTCATTTTCAATTAATGTTCCACCTAGGAAATGCGTTAATTAATTATTATCATAATTGAACACTGTAGAGTTAATTATGTTTATTCAAAAAAGTATAAATACATTACGCATGCTTGTGGGTCTCATTATGAAGTAATTAAAAAAATAATTATCAAAACTTTTCAGTTGGGTGAGCGCCCAAATTAACGTCCATTTCTGATTAAAAAGGCTACCAAACAATAAATTTTAATAATCTATAAATTAAATTAAAGGACCTTTGCATCATTCCTGATGACCTTAATGTTATTTTATATGCTGTACCATATATTCTTAGTGATATGAATTTTATATTCTGTGTATGACCTCTGTGCTTTGCTGGACTGAGTTCATAAAATAATAATATACATTTTTTTTTATGAAACTGGTACTCATTAACTCAGGAAAAAATCTAAGAAATATAAAATAGCTTTAGCACAAAACTCAGTAAATTTTGTAACAAAAACTGATAATAACATAAATTAATTATTTTATATGCTGTAACATAAATTCTGTAAATTCAAAACTGATCATAACATAAACCCCCAAAAAAAAAAGATTAGATTTAGCACAGATATTTATATGCTTGCTCTTAATTAATACCCATACCGGGACACGCTTAAGGGATTTATAACAAAAAATTAACAATGTTAATTAAGGTACTTTTTCTGTCGTTTTATTAGGTAGAATTGGTTGGTACTTTCAACACCAGAAAGCTACCTGAGAATAAAAAATGAGAGAGGATAGGTGAGGTTGGTGCAGCTTCTCAGTATATTGCATGCATACTAAAATTAGCAAGGTTATACTGTGAATTTTAACCAGAGAACATATCTTTCTATGCTTCTATATATTAACTACACACTACACACCAAATAAGCTGATCCTTGTTCTCCAAATGGCTTTCTCTCCATCTCTCCAAAGGCTCTGGCTTCTTTTTACAATTGTTTGCTTATCAGCATGCTATAGCAATGCAGGTGGGTTCAAGTTTGCATTAATTAATCAGTGAATTTTGAAAGCTTGGTTACATTTCTTGTAGTTAGAACTACAATGTTTCATGAAATGCATTTGGTGGAATTATTCAACTTACACTTGTGTCATTTTGTACCGGTGCTAGCTTTTTCTCAAAGTTCGAAGCTAGGGCAAAGCCACCTTAAAAAAATTATCTAATTCTGCTGCCCTTTTCAAAATTTGTATATTAGCTTATGGATTACCAAAAGCCTGAAAAATTAAAGAGCATGCTTTTGATTTGCTCATGTTGAATGATTTGCCCCTTTAATTTTTGATGTAGTTGCTAGTTGCTATCGCAAAATGCTTTATCTGAGTAATGAATTAAACATTTTTCTTGAAGGTGGAATATAGAACTCTTAATAGTGCTCTTCCTTCAAGCAACTATTGTCTTTTTTTTTTTTTTCCATTTTCACCATGTTTAATTATGGTCACCTGTTCTTTTGTATCTTTTAGTTACACAATATTTAATCATGCCTTTTTATGATAATTTACAGAAGATGGTGCCGCTGAAATTGTTGGAAGTGCATTAGATTGCTTTAACGACCACTATGTTAGTTCTTACAATGCATATCTAATTTATTACTTTATTTTAGTAAAAATACTCATAGGTTGATGCAATGATGCTTTACTATGATATAGTCTTGGCAATCAATATTGTTACTTTGTTTTTTTCTTAATTAAGAGCAGTTTTACACTGGAATGGACATAATTTCACATGCCAGTTGACACAGCATTTCAAAATCTAAATACAATATTAGCACAGAATTATTACATCTAAGCGGAGTAACGTTGTTCTTTTATTTTATTTTTCTTGTTTCGGAAGCAGGTCTACGCTAGTTGCCAGGAGTCATACAGGCTGACGCCACAGGGATCACTAAATGTGCCGCCGCAGTACACTGACGAGTTTTGTGGCGGGCCATGCTTGGAGGAGACAAATCTCGTGCTCAAATGCATTGATAACATCATGTATAGCTTTCGCTTCTATGATGGTTGCTCTGTTCGTGATGTGCGCTATGCCCTTACACGCGGCTGTGGCCACTCTGCTGGAAGAGGTAACAAATATAGAGCTTCCACTTATCTGTAAAGAGAAAAGGAAAAAAGAAAAAGAAAAACCTACTGTTCATATGTTACAGTACTGGTTTCTTTTGTTTACTTAATATCTATAGTTGAACTTGCTTTGCATAGTTTAGATACTAGACATAGTGTATATTTAATATGATATTTTGCTTATGTTGTTGGTCTGTAATTAACAGGTGATTTCAATGCATTAACAAACTTTCAAGGAGGTGGAATAGGTGGATTTGGAGGAGGAGGATACTACTATGGCCATGGCATCAACTTGGTCATCCCCAAATTTTTATTCCTGATTGTGTCTCTAAATTTCATTTTATTTCTACTGTAATAGTCTTAACTTATGATGCTAGTTATAATTTTTATTTTTCTGGAAAGAGGAAATCTATTGCTGCTATATTATATGCAGCTTAACAGTGTAAACAATGTACACCGTTATAATGAGAAAGACAATTAATGTAATGGACCTACTTCTAAGAATGCAGAATCTGATTTTTCTGTTCTTCAATTTATATTTCACAAACTGCACTCTTACTTTAAAGCAAAAAATAAAAAATAAGTTGTATATATTTTGATCTTATAGATTTGTGAAAGGGAATTTGGGCTGGTTGCCGAACCCTAGTGTATCAGACAATTAAAATGATCCCAGAGGAAATCAATCTTTAGATTAAAAATACATTGAGTTAATAATTAAGTATAACTAATAACTCAACTAGCAAATTACATTTGCATGGATAACCTGTATGCATTTTAGTTATTGATTATGGGGTAACAATTTCATTAAAAAATTAACCACAGCTGGTTATAGTTAGCATTTATGCCCCTCGCACCCATAAAAGTCTCGCAAATAATAAACACTATAAGACTTATTTAAATTAGTAATAACCGTGGCTTCTAAATGTACAGATAATGATGCTCATCCAACAATAAATTAAAAAAGGTAGATTTAGCAGGAATTGCATTTTGGATCTGATTATGCTTCCCAAATCACTACAGGGGCCTAATTACTCCAATGCATCTATTCTATTGCACTATGGTGGTCCTTACAATCATAAATATTAGTTTATTAATATGAAAACATCTCAATCAGAATTTATTTAGTAAAATTAATATTAGTCTAATAATATGTGCACATCTATCGCAAAAATAGTGTCCATGCTCCCTACTGATATAGAGTAGGGATAAATGATGGTATCTTTTACAGATCTTGGCCGCTCATGGTCACTCCGGTCAGGTTACCACTGTTTCTTCTTAGAATTGGCGTTTTACTACTAACTGGGATGATTAAGGTTGTGTT
This sequence comes from Carex myosuroides, assembly GCA_028015225.1. Taxonomy (NCBI): domain Eukaryota; kingdom Viridiplantae; phylum Streptophyta; class Magnoliopsida; order Poales; family Cyperaceae; genus Carex; species Carex myosuroides. Next base: position 13,158,195 of record CM051474.1, read on the forward strand.
TTGCTCATCTTGCAAGTTTCAGAATATCAGGCAAGTACATTGCTTTAGCTCTCTTGATAGAACTGATCAGTAGAACCCACTGTTCTCCATTCTAGAGGGAAATAAACTGCTATTCATACTTGCTGTCAAGCAAAATCACACCTAGTTGACGGATTCTCTATATGCTATTAACTAATTTGTTGTACTTTATAGCAAAAAGAGAGCTAAAAAGAGCAGAAAAATTATTTGCGCTTAAACTATGACATCTTAGAGAGATACAGTGAGGTAGCCAAGCTAGGGTTGGAGCAGCTGTGTCAATTAAAAATTTAAAACGACCTCTTGTTTCTATAAATTCTAAATTGACATGGTTTTAATGTTTTTTTTTTTTATCAACTCAATCTAGATGGCTCTGTAATTCCATTGTGATTTATAGGCTCTGTATTCCAATTGTGATTCATAGCCTATGTAACTCTAGTGACAGCTCAAGCAATTGTTCATACCACTTTCTATACGCTCAGATAGATGATGTGGGAAAAAAACTAATGTAAAAAAAAATGGGAAGGAAGCAAATAACACCTGGAAGTATAGAGGCATGAAAAATGTGACTGACAGAAACTCAGTACCAGTATCTGACATTGCAATTCTTCTCTAATGACTAATGATCACAAAAAAAGGGGAAAAAGAATCAGCCATCTTATCAAACCAATTTCGTTTCTACACAAGCACAGATGCCTAATCTTCAAAAACAGTGTAAAAATAATAACAAAGAATACAAATGAAGTTCAGCGCGCCAAAAGTGCAACCCTGTCTTTTTGCACAGCCTGAGAGAGGTTGAGATCAAACAGCTCGCACCGAATTGGCATTTCCATTTCATAAAAGGGGTTCTTCAACACATAATCAGTATAGAGCTCGTATATCCCCTTTAGTAGTAGTTCCATGTATGGTGCACCTGGCTCACAGATCGCAAAGAATTTTGTCCCTAAAAAATAACAATAACATAAAGATAACATTGCAAAAAAAAATACCATACATAACCCCACTCAAAGAGGCGAGATCTCCCACATAACTCCTTCAAATGCTTTACACAAAGTTTGCGAGAAAGCTTCCAAAGGTGCCATGCGAATGTAAAAGTCCCATTATGTAAAAGGGAATTAAACTGTAAATTTTTTGTAGTGGTTGCATAACGCCCATTCATTCAAAGCCCTTAACTAAATACCAACAATGAAATTATAAGTACAAAATAATAATATAAAAAGCCATCGATATTTAGCCTGGCAGTATCTAGGTGGTAAACTAAGCCTTGCCTCCGGTCTAACAGGTACATCATACATGAGAAACAAAGAAAAATAATGAGCAATAATCAGCAAATAAATTTGGAAGTACCAGTAAGGGACTGAAAGCAATGAAGATCAAAGGTATCGGCACGTAATAAATCGATGCCGGTACAGCCAACGGTGGGTGACAGTTGTTGTGAGATGGCATGCATGGAGTGCCACAAACTTGCCAGCCTCAAACTATCGTTCGTATCCATTCGGCCAGCCGAGCCATAATCCTTTCAATTCAATTCCACCAAAAAAAGCAAAATATAAAAAACTTGCATTTACAACAAATAACATCAATGATTTTGCATATGCCATATAGAACACAATATTTCTATTAATAACCCTGAAACATAGAAGTTATCTAACATGCTCCATCTAAGACCAGAGAATAATCATGTATATATTCCCTTAAGTAACACTTCAAAAACAATATACAAAAAACCCTTCAATTATTCACAACTTATGTATAGACAAACACTATATAACACAAGTATTTAGGATCTGTAAGCTGCCTGGGAAACTGGCCAATACAGGGGATAATTTCATGTTTGTCGGGAAACATGTTTATTTTCCCTTCATCCCTTGATATAAAGAGCATGGGAGGCCCTTCTTGTTTTACAGGTTCATAAATAATAAATTTTCCTTTAACATATGCCAGGTCACATTACAGATTATCCTATAATAATAATAACAATATAAGAAGCGTGAAAGGAAAAATAAGGTTAGAAACAATAGAAGAAGCCTGACACAGGTAACTACCACCTAATTACAAATCTGATTTATGGTGCATTTTTTGGTAGGAAAGTAATGCCTAGGCCTCAATTACACAGAAAGAAGCACGAGCAAATAGAAGAGATCATGTTGACAGTTGACTTCTACTGACCACTGGTACCAACTGGTACTCCTCGCTGATATCCAAGTACATAATTTGACCAATATGAGGTAGTGCTTGCTTGAATCCAAACCCTAACTCCCGATTGGCACCTTAACTATCAATCGGGGGAGCTAATCAAGGGGAGTAATGGAGATCTCCATTTCTCTAATGAAAGTTGAAGAGGAAAAGGAGAAGATCAAGAGACGTAACCATACCTTGTAGTAGATGAGACCGCCGGATTTGTTGATGATGAACAGGCTATATATCGCCGCCATAACCTCCAGCCAAGAAGAATTCTCAGCTCTCCAGTGTCAAGATCTCCCTCCACAGCAAGACGAGAGAGAGAGAGAGAGAGAGAGAGAGGGGTAGAAAACCTTTGGAAAATGAGCAAATATTCTTTGTCAAAGGATTGATTGGATTTGGGTATTAGGCTCTTGAAGCCTAATAAGGCCTAGAATGAATTATCATATAATAATTCTAGCACACTCCAGCAATTCAAGGCCCAAAATTAAATGGCAATTCTTCAGGCCTGGTTTGTTTGTTCCTCCTTTCTTTCATTTTTAATTTCAAGGCCCAAGGGAAGAGAACATTTCTTTTCTTCTTTAGATTTTTTTCTATTTTATAATTACCATCCTTCTTTTAGAAAATGTAATTTTTTTGTAAACTAGAACATATTATTTTTAAATGTTGTAAATTATGTTATGTTATTTTCATTACGATACATATATATTATTCGATACACAGATATTATTATTTCAAAAGAGATCATATTGGGATCTTAAATACATTATTACTGCCATTAAAATAGCAGCGAGGATTACATATATCGAATCCCTTATATTATTTCTGCAATTCTAAATTTCAACTTAGTATTTTTTTATAACAATTGTAAAATTATTTATTGAATTACTTATCGATTAATTCTAATCGCTTGTAATAAGCTAAATCAGTTTGCTTGTCTTTGGTTCAATCAAATAAACAGGCGTGAATCTACATTCTACAGCCGAGCCCGGAGGTGTTTAGTCACTATTCTAATTTTAAATTTTTTAATTATGCATACTAAAATTTTATTAATTTACTTTTATATAGTTGAACCTCTAATATAAAATATAAAATGTATGTCTGTAATTTAGTGGTTAGAATTCTTATTTTGTAATTATGACAAACTTGAGTTTAAATTTCAACTGTCATACGGCTAATGCGTTTCTATTAGTATTTCAATAATATGTTTCAGACCTTAAAATCTATCGAATCGGCTTCAAACGACAAATTTAAACCGTTCAAACCAATCCTTAACGAATATTTTATTTCCATATAAAAAAAATATTTTCAAATTTATTTACTATCAAGTCAAGCGGTAAAAAAATAAAAAATATAGTGCATTAAAATACGAGGAGGGTTCCACTGCACCCTCTTTTGGTGCACCTAACGTGCACCCAAAACTCATATGGTGCATTTTCAAAGTTCAAATAAGCATTTCGAACCTTCCAACGTGTTCTTCATATTAAAATGTACTTGGAGACCAAATTTTACATTTTTTGGAAATTTTTTACTATTTTTTCAGAAATTTTGAAAATCATCACTTTGCTGAATTTCAAATTATTGTTTAGTTTAATCAAAAATTCTGAAAAAATAGTAAAAAATTTTCAAAAAATGTAAAATTTGGTCTCCAAGCACATTTTATTATGAAGAACACGTTGGAAGGTTCGAAATGCTTATTTGAACTTTGAAAATGCACCATATGAGTTTTGGGTGCACGTTAGGTGCACTAAAAGAGGGTGCAGTGGAACCCTCCTCTTAAAATACACACAAAATCCTTCATATTTTGACCGCTTTACTTGATAGTAAATAAATTCAAAAATTAAAAAAATTATATGGAAACGAACCTCTCATTAAGGAGATTGATTTAAATAGTTTGAATTTGTCGTTTGAAACCGATTCAATAGATTTTGAAAGCCAGAAGTATATCATTAAATATTAGAGGGAGCACGTTAGCCGTACTCGCGATATGTGTGTGTGTGTGTGTGTGTGTGTGTGTATATATATATATATATATATATAGAGTCTGGCTACTATAACATCAGTGTCATTTCAGCCTATATAACACCAACTCCAAAACCTATCAAATCGACTTCAAACGGTGAATCCAAACCGATCTACTTCATTAGTTGTGCGTTTACATGTAAAATTTATAATTTTTCGAATTTATTTAGTATCAAGTCCAGCGGTCAAATGTGTGAATTTTTAAGTTAATTTTAATACATTCATTTTTCAACATTTTTTACCGCTTGATTTGATACTAAAATAACTCAAAAATATAAAAAATTTGCATGTGAACGCATCACTCATAAAGTAAATCGGTTTGAACGGTTTGAATTAGTTGTTTAAAGTCTATTCAATCAATTTTGGAGTTAGTGTCATATGACACCGATGTCATACTAGCCGGACTTATATATATATATATAGAGTATGGCTAAATTGCTGCCGGCAGCATTCTGGCCAGCTGCTGCCGGGGGCAATTCGGTCATTTCCGGTGTTCAAACAACAAATCTGAACCGTTCAACGTGTTATAAATATTAAAATCTACTTGGAGACCAAATTTTACATTTTTTGGAATTTTTTTACTATTTATTAAGCCACTTTGAAAATTCCAGATCACATGGTCCAGAATTTTGGTGCACTGTTCACCCGGATCAGCCAATTTCAAAGTGGCCTAATAAATAGCTAAAAAATTCCAAAAAATGTAAAATTTGGTCTCCAAGTAGATTTTAATATTTAGAACATATCTGTATAAAAACATTCGTTGTTTGAACACCGGAAATGACCGAATTGCCCCCGGCAGTAGCTGGCCAGAATGCTGCCGGCAGCAATTTAGCCATACTCTATATATATATATATATATATATATATATATATATATATATATATATATATATATATATATATATATATATGGTGAATTGCGAAGTAAGATGTCATTTTTACTTCACGCTCATATTTTCATTTTGAAAATCCAAACAACCGATCCGAACCGCTCAACATGTTCTCTATATTGAAATGTGCTTGGAGACTAAATTTTACATTTTTTGGAATTTTTTTACTATTTATTAAGCCACTTTGAAAATCGCTGATCCGGTGGTCCAGAAAATTTTACTGTTTTTTACTGTTCACAGTGGATCAGCGATTTCAATGTGGCTTAATAAATAGTAAAAAAATTTCAAAAAATGTAAAATTTAGTCTCCAAGCACATTTCAATATTTAGAAAAAGTTGAATGGTTTGGATCAGTTGTTTGGATTTTCAAAATGAAAATATGGCGTGAAGTAAAACAACGTTTTACTTCACAAGTCACCATAGCCTATCTCTATATATATATATAATCTGGCTAATATGTTATGCATAGCATAGAGGGCCTCCGTGCTACGGCTCAATATTTGAGTTTTCAAAATTCTAACGGTCGATCTGAACCCATTCAGATCAAGTGTTTTTCTACCTATCTAAAAAAATAGTAAAAAAATTCTAAAAAATGTAAAATTTGGTTTGCAAGTACATATTCATATGGAGATCATGTTGAACGGTTCGGATTGACCGTTAAAATTTTGAAAACTAAAATATTGAGCCGTAGCACGGATGCCCTCTATGCTACGCGTAGCACCGTAGCCAACTCCAATCTCTATATATATATCAACCTTGACGTATATATATCATGAAGTGACAAAAGAAGTTGACTTAGACAAGATGAAAAAAAATATGAGAAATTGAAGTTTTCAAATCCAACATGTCTCCATTTGAGCATGCGTCCAGTTATTTTTGGGAACTTTGACCAAGTTTAGAACATAATGTTATTCTCCGACAAAATTCCCCATTTAAAACCAGGTCTAAATCCGTCAAAAATAAAATTTGCACTCCAAGTTGTCTGCTTACTACAATAGGCCATAATACCAATTTTCTTGATTTTAGTGATATATTGCACCATCACGTGGATACTTATTGTTCACAGAAAATCAAGTATCCAAACTACTACAAATTACAATTTTTACGTTGTGAATTGACTATGATAGATTTATGATAAAAATTACAATCTTTTCACATGTGGTCACACTGTAACCACATATACATGATTACATAATCGACTTGAGTGGTTATGTTTAATTATTTTTTTCGGATTTTAACTTAGTTCATTGTAAACAATCGAAAAATACTAAAAATGAAAAATTTGCAAATAAATTAAAATAAAGAAATAATATTTAAAAAAATAGTCACGTAAAGTATCATATGACATGATACGAGATGACTAGAGATGGAGAAAAAAAGAGTGAATAAAATCAGTTTACGAGTCTGACTTGCTCGTGAATGTGACTATATTAGTTTACATGTCATGACATGATGTGCTATTTTTTATTGAAAAAAACCGCATCACACAATATATAAGACATGTCACGAAATCGACAAACGTGATGTGTTGTACAGTATCCATGACATACGGTAATTGTTCATTGTATGTACGAGTCGCGTCTTTGACCCGGACTTCTTTATGGGTAACTTTTTTTTTTTTTTTTTTATTACGACCACCCTCGATTCCTTTGGATTGGGTAGGAAAGGGGTTGTGCTAATTCTCATTCACTGAGAGCAATGTATGAGTTGATGTCTAGATGACATTTCACAAGAAATGTCTTAAGGATTGCTTGGTTGCTTGCAACTAAGGTAATTACAATTGAGAAGAAATTACCGCGTAAATAATCACCCTATAATATTAAATAATGAGAGGGTTAAAATTCACTCTCTTTTTGTGCTCCTAATGTGTACCCTCTCCTCATATCTTCATTTTCAAAGTTTAAATAGTCGATTCGAACTTTCCAACGTGTTCTTCATATTAAAATGTGCTTGGAGACCAAATTTTACATTTTTTGGAAATTGTTTACTATTTTTTCAGAATTTTTGAAAATCATCACTTTGCTGAATTTTTTATTATTGTTTAGTTTAATAAAAAATTCTGAAAAAATAGTAAAAAATTTCCAAAAAATGTAAAATTTGGTCTCCAAGCACATTTTAATATGAAGAACACGTTGGAAGGTTTGAATCGACTATTTGAACTTTGAAAATAAAGATATGAGGGGAAGATGCACGTTAGGAGCACAAAAGGGAGGGTGCAATTTAACCCTCCCCTTAAATAATATATATATATAGAGAATGGCTAATATACAAACGTTTGTTCCTGGACTCAGAAACAAACGATTTGGTTCTCTGATTTTCAAAGTCCAAACAGTCGATCCGAACCGTTAGATATTCAATCTATATTAAAATGTGCTTGGAGACCAAATTTTACATTTTTTTGAATTTTTTTACTATTTATTAAGCTGGTTTGAAAACTGCTGTTTTTATTAAATTTCTGCGGCATTAAAAAATAGCGGTTTTCAAACTAGCTTAATAAATAGTAAAAAAATTCCAAAAAATATAAAATTTGGTCTCCAAGCACATTTTAATATAGATTGAATATCTAACGGTTCGGATCGACTGTTTGGACTTTGAAAATCGGAGAACCAAATCGTTTGTTCCTGAGTCCAGGAACAAACGTTTGTATATTAGCCATTCTCTCTCTCTCTCTATATATATATATATATGGATAAAATTTAAACTATCAAGTAGGTCAAATGCGAATGAGAATTAATTATATAAAATTTTTGATATTGAGAATAAAGTCAACTTTACAGTACCCATGATATTTTAGTCTAAATTATATAGAAAATCATATATAAATACATTAAAAAAAAATAAGAATCAATTGACCCTCATTCATTATACATGCTTTGTCATTTGGCCATCATTTATTATTTGATGCCTTGTCATTTTACTCTGAAATGGAAGACATCATGTAATTTTTAAAATAATGCAACTATGAATTTTTTAGAAAAAAAATTCCTTGTACCCAAATTTGAAGTATAAGTTTTTTTTTATATAAGTATTATCTTATTTTATAAACTTCTTTGAATGAAATTTTTTATAGAGCGAAATAGTAAATTTGTGAGATGTCTTGTCATTAGTCTCGTGACTATCATAGAAACATAGTTAAACATTAATCTTGACAGTTAAGCAATAATATTGTAGAGGTGCTATCAGGTCGGGTAGGATCTGGATACTATTATATTTTGATCTGTATCTAAAAGTGTTGGGGTTCGAATTTCGATCCATATACTTATTTGTTTCAAATCGGGCCGGGTTCGGATCCGGATACCTATCTACCCGTAGATATTTTGGGTCCAGTCTTTCGGTTCCGGGTAGATATATACCCATAACTTGTTTATAGATTATCGGGTCTGGTTCGGATCCGGGGCGGATCTGAATCCTGTAACATTATGCAAAATAAAAATCTGAAATTAATAATTGAAAGTAATATACAAAATGTCCGTATGTGTTTCTGAGTGAAATAGATAACATTTTACGTGAAATATTATTTTGTTAAATAAATTAGCAAGATAATTAAGTAAATTTAAAGGTTAAATACGATAAACATATTATCTGAAAATCTATTTCACTGAAACAAAGCATATGTATAATGAGATACTTCGAAACGAATATCTAAAAATTCGGAATTGATAAGAAATAAATAATAGAAAGCCAATACTTGGAAATATTTATAATCTTACTTTAAGTAATTGGACTAATTTACAAAGTTTGAAAAATTTGAAGGTTACCTATGAAAAATGCAAAGATTAAGAAAAGACAAAAAAAAAACCAACTTGGAATTAAGGCCACGCGGCCCACGCGGCCATAAACTTTTCTTATTTATGCACTTTTCTGCGCAATTTGCAAAAGAGTCCAGCAATTATTCTATTATTAGTTAAAAAAATAATCCAATTTTGACTAGAAAGATGACAAACAGTAATGCTCCAAATTTATGACAGCAAAAATTGGTCATTTTTAGCGAGAAGATATGCATGAGTGCTCCGACAAATAAAAAAACAAAAAACTTCACCAAATGGATCTGGATTTCAATTGTAGCGGGTGCCTCTGTTGGAGGTGTCTAGATTCAGTATGTAATAATATTTGTATGGCTTACACTTCAAAAACAAAACAGTTAGATTTATGAGAATCACATTCAGTACTGTGATTAAGATGTTTTTTCTATGAAAAATTATAAGTTTATATTAATATTGAAATTAAATTGAAGAATAAAATGGGGAGAAATATTTGAATTTTAAGGGGACCTAAATCCGGAATCCTACACGGCTATGGGCTACCCCACTAATCATATACTTTTTTTATTTCAAAAAATATATATTATGGAGTGTGTGTGTGTGTGTGTGTGTGTGTGTGTGTGTGTTTTCCTTTTTGAGTAAGGTTGAGATTGAGCCTTTATAGTTTTTAGTTTTTAGTTTTTAGACGGATATCCGTACATAATTATTTAATTTTTTTAATATAAAGATAGGGATAATTTATCATCTTTAAATATTCATAAACATTTTATTTGAATTTCAAATTTATAACCTCACAAGTTATCTGAATATAGTCAATTGGCATTTTTTTAAGCATCATTATTTTGATAACATGTAAATCAATGGGATGCAATAGTGTTGGTTAAATTGAGATGAAAGATAAAAATGACAGCAAAGAAAGTGATTAAGAAAACAATTATACTAAATTAAGTTGCCAATTAGATCAGAAAATTTGTTGCAAAGAACTTCAAAATGATTAAGCGTATCTCATATTATTGGAGTCTGAATCTGCTGTGATTCCGAGAGGGATTGCAGGATCCTGAAATTCTAAGATCAACGGTTCAAATTTTTCTGTGCGCGGATTTCGGAAACGTTCTCGAAAAAGTAAATTTTCATGCATGCATTTCGAGAAAGGCCAACAGTTGAGATCGGATCGTAGGGTCCTGTGATTCCCCGAGAATCACAGTAGATTTATTTTCATATTATTGAGTCCGGCTAGCATGACATTAGTGTCATGTGACATCAATTTTCAAAATTTATCGGATAGACTTTAAACGACAAATTCAAACCGTTTAAACCGACATACTTCATGAGTGATGTGTTTACATGCAAAATTTATAAAATTTTGAATTATTTTACTATCAAGTCAAGCAGTCAAAAACTGATAAAAAATGAATGCATTAAATTAACTTAAAAGAACTCCACATTTGACTACTTGACTTGATATTAAATAAATTAAAAAATATATAATTTTGAATGTAAATACATCAATCATCAAGTAGATCGGTTTGAACGGTTTGGATTCATCGTTTAAAGTCTATTTAATAGATTTTAGAATTAGTATCATTTAAGTTGAAATGACACCAATATCATACGAATTGGAGACAATTATACTTCAAATACTATATATATATTGTTCCTAAAGGTGATCAAATTTCTTAATATATGGTAAAGTCAGGTAACAGAGACATGGTACCATTATGGTACAATCATGTTTCATTTTGTCACTATCAATTAGTTGCTACTGAACTACTAATGTTAGTAACCGCTACATCAATTTAAATATAGTAATTTAGGCTATATATGTTTGATAGGATAATAATAGACAATGTTTTTAACTTTATTTCTATAATGTTAGTAACCGCTACATCAATTTGAATATAGTAATTTTGACTATGTTTGACAGGAGAATAAATATAGTAATTTAGATTTGTTATGAGATAACCGTCCGATTTTGGACATTTGTGCCATGATATGGATTGTATTAGTCATACAAATGGCACTCCAGCGGATCCGAATCAGCTGAAATTTGAGATCGGTTACTGTTCACCATGAAATCACTGCAATCCGAATCCAGCCGTCGAACTGTTTTGAAATCCGTGCAAGAAAAAACTAGTTGTTTCGAGATGCATTCTCGAAAAAATTCGATGGCTGAATTCAGATTGCAGAGAATTCAGAGATTCTGTTCATTGGTTTCGGAATTTCAGCTGATTTATTTCCCACTCCAACACCTCAAAATAATATCACCTCACTTATTAGCCCACTGCACAAGACATTATTCCTACCAATAAGGCAATAATTAAAAACATAAAGAGTGAGGGCATAGCACGGATGGCTAGTGTAATACGGCTCAATATGGTACTTTTTAAAATTCTAACGGTCGATCCGAACTGTTCAATGTGATAAATATATGAATATGTACTTGCAAAAAACACTGATTTTTTCAGATAGGTAGAATTTTAATGGTCCAGAATTTTCAAAAAACACTGATTTTTCTATGGATATCACATTGAATATGTACTTGAAAATGTACTTGAATTTAATTATGTACTGGGCTCTATGTGATATCAAATATGAGAGGTGGATATGAGAGGTGGATATCCACCTCTCATATTCATATGGATATCACATAGAGCCGTAGTACACTTGCAATCCGAAAGTCGACTCCACCTCTCATATTTTCTATGGATAATCCGAAAGTCGACTCCACCTCTCATATTTTCTATGGATAATCCGAAAGTCGACTCCACTTCTCATATTTTCTATGAATAATCGAAAGTCGACTCCACGATGTTGATATCTATAATTAAATTCAAAAGTTACTCTTATTAAGATGAGACTTTGAAGGAATATGTTACTTTTTGTGTCTTATCCAAAATTGCATTACGTTACTTAGCGAAGTGTGTAAAGTTATAATACATGCAACATTACAAAAAGTCTCGATTCTTGGAAAGAAAAATAATCTATTTGATCGGCATATTCGGAAGATGGGAACAAAGAAACTTGTTCCAAAGAAAACTTCTAAATTCAGCTACTTCCGATAGCTCCTTGTTAAAAAAAATTGAAATTAAATATATTTTTAAAGTTTAAATTTTTTATTTTAAAATTCAGTCCAATAGAATTTTTTAGGTATGCCATATGTTACTAATTTAGAGCTGTTGGTAATTTATGTGAATATATATAGAGAGATGAGCTATTGTGCTTTGTAAAGTAAAACCCTCTCTTTACTTCGGGTCATATTCTCATTTTGAAAATTCAAACAACCGATCCGAACCGTTCAACATGTTCTAAATATTGAAATGTGCTTGGAGACTAAATTTTACATTTTTGGAATTTTTTTACTATTTATTAAGCCACTTTCAAAATCGCTGATCCACTGTGAACAGTAAAAAACAGTAAAATTTTCTGGACCACCGGATCACCGATTTTCAAAGTGGCTTAATAAATAGTAAAAAAATTCCAAAAAATGTAAAATTTAGTCTGCAAGCACATTTCAATATTTAGAACATGTTGAACGGTTCGGATCGGTTGTTTGGATTTTCAAAATACAAAATATGGCCCAAAATAAAGAGGGGGTTTTACTTTGCAAAGCACAATAGCCCATCTCTCTCTCTCTCTCTCTCTATATATATATATAGAGAGAGAGAGAGAGTTGGGCTACGGTACTTCCCGAAGTAAAACGAGTGTTTTAGTACTTCACGTCTATATCTTCAATTTGAAACTTCAAAACGTCGATCTGAACCGTTCAAGTTGATCTCCATATTAAATTGTGCTTGGAGACCAAATTTTACATTTTTTGGAAATTGTTTACTATTTTTTTATAATTTTTGAAAATTGCTGTTTTTCAATCCTGAACCATCAAAAACAACAATTTTGAAAAATTCTAAAGAAATAGTAAAAACTTCGAAAAAAATGTAAAATTTGGTCTCCAAGCTCAATTTAATATGGAGATCAATTTGAACGGCTCGGATCGACATTTTAAACTTTGAAATCGCAAAATATGAGTGTGAAGTAAAACACTGACTTTACCTCGTGAAGCACCGTAACCCAACTCTATATATATATATATATTTATTAGAGTCTAACCTCCGTATATATATTATCCATCAATTTATATTAAATACCAACAAATAATATAAAACCATGCAAGCTAATATGAATAGACAATTAATATAAACAAAAACAGCTAATTTGTATCATATATATAATTAACTTGCAAGTTGTATTCAAATCATACAAGAGTAGTGTCACGCCTCGGCGGATGGGCCGGGCACGCGACGCGGCAGAATGACATCCTTGCATCCATCCGCTGTCCTGTCAACCTACGTCGCAACAGAAAGAAACAGAAAGAATACAGAGTCATCAGCTACAAAGCTCAGTAACCGGTTATTTAACGACGCAGTTTCTCTATAATTGGCTTAATAACAGTAAACAACCATTTCAATCGGATTGGATTACTACACAATTAAATATCAAATTATGTATGCATATTTAACCGACAATATCAATTGGGTCTAGGTTTTCAATAACAACAGTTCCATTCCAGTTGGAATCCCTGAAACAGGCGATTCCCAGTATTCCAGTCCATTAAAACAATTTCAGTATCTAGACCACATATTCCGGTTAAACATACTATCATAATCCGATTACCCAAATCAGTACCCAATCAACCATACAAATCGAAAAAATAGATTATAGAGAAGTTCGGTTACCTGATAGCGACCAGTTCAGAAATCCAATTCGAATTGCAACAACTGTTCAGAATCAACGCAACGTAGTCAGAATTCCAATCGAACAAACAATCAAATTATAATCAATATCAAAATCTTTATTTACATAATTAACTCTCTTTCTTTTTATTTTTCTCTTTCATTTTTTCCCATTTTTGGTTTCTGATTTTTATCTCATCACTTCAAAATGAAAGAGAATAACACTTTTAAGGGCTACGGGGTCAAAGATTGGACGTATGCATGAGAGCCACGTGGCCAGAAAGACACGTTGTTTTTTTTTCTTTCTTTTTTATTTTGCAATTTTACAATTAAAACCTATCAATTTCTAATATTATAAATAAGTCCAAAATAATTAAAAATAGTATATATTACCGGGGTGTTACAAGTAATTACAAAATTAAGGATCCCTTAGATATCACTATATCTAAGATAATAAAATCCATCATGAGATTGCTTTTTCTAAACAGACACAGATTAATCATCATCACTAAAAGAAAACTTTTAAATTCAGGTATTTCCGAGAGCTCCTTGTTAAAAAAAGTGAAATCGAATATATTTTTGATTTCAAAATTCAGTCTTATAACATTTTTTTATAAGAAAGACACATGTCTAACTTACCAACTTTCATTCATTTAATGTTTGTAAATAATTTTTTTATCCGGATTTCAAATTCACAACCTCTCACTCAGAAAATGTTGTCTTCTTTTTATTATAAAAATACATATAAGCTATCACTAAAATTAAAGTTTATATTATAAGATAATTGTACTAGTAGCAGCATACATACACATAAAACAGAAAAACTGGTACATACTCAGAGTATACATATTAATCCATATTAGTATATTCACCGGTCCTTACCAGTACATATATACTAAATAAAAACAAAGAACTGCTATGTGTTGATTTAGAGCCTTCAGTTTTTCATAAACAAAGAACTGCTATTAAAAAACTATAGTTCCAGTCCCGCTGGTTGAAGAATCTGACAGAAGAAATCTCGAGATGGTTGAGGTTCAATTTTGAAGGTTTGATACCATGGTACAACGAGTGATGCAGTATCTCATGTTTGGTAAAGGGGAATTGATAAATTTTAGGAACTATTCTACATTGATCACTTATTCTGATTACTATTGTAGAAATACGTTTACAACAACGAAATTGGGTTTTAACGATCGGGATTGGGGATTTGTATACGCGGTATTTCAGCGATATGATTTTTTCAGTTTTTGTCTGAAAACTTTGGAGTTATACTAGTTATAGCTAGTTTATATATGGATGTTTCAATATATTTTATGTATGAATGTTTTGGATATTTTGTAATATATACTAGGATCTATTTTGGATGTTAATTTGGTAGTATTAATGCCACTAGGTACATTTCTTGGAATCTGTTTTAATTTAACTTTCTTATATAGTTCTGTTACTCTTGGTTATGAACTTATAATAACAATGAGTAGTCACGAGCTTAGTATTCTCTAGTAAGCTAGTGATATGTTACTCTTAGTTATGAACTTTTTCTGTTAAAAAATTATAACACAAAAATTTCAGGAGCCAGTTAATTAGATATTATTGAGTTGGTATTATATATGTTATTAAATAATTATCTCGTAATAATTGCACAATATAGGTCCAAACTTAATTACACAATACATCACAATCAATTAATTGAATACATGAGAGTGTGGTTTATACCAAAATCTAGTTACAATTATTTATAGCGTTACCCCTGAGAACATCACCAGATGGTAAAGATCACCACCTCTACGCCATCGGTGTTGTAACTCATCCGATATCACAGAGACACTCAAAACCAACAATAGGATATTAAAAAAGGATGGCAAAGGAGGGGGGCCATCAACACCATCGGTTGGTTAGACCGAACAATCGGTAAAATATTCGAATTAATTACAACGTTGCCCCTAGTTACATACACTATCCGTGCAGAAGGACAACCGATGATAATGGGGCAATAGTAAATCTAGGATGAACTGGTGGAGAACTTAAATTTGGACTCTCTACGTGTTGTTTCTCAAGCATGCCAACCCAATTAATAAGAACACAGCTAATTTGGATCCCTTGAACTTTAAATGTTAGAAATGCGCAGCTTAGACCTTATATTCGGTCGTATTCTATCAAACAAAATTGCAGATGACGCGCTACCAATAATTTTGATTCCATATCATATTCAATTAACAAATGAGTCGTTGTGTTCATAACAATAAAATATAAGACATCTACTAGCAAAAGAAAATATTTTTTTGCCGCAGATAACGCGTTATTAAACAATGTTGACTAAATATATTATTTTGGTGATATACTTTTCAACTATATTTTATTTTCTTTTCTTTTGCCAACATATATGTTTTCTCTCATCGAGTACAACTTTAATAGAGATGAATTTCATATGCATATAAAGCCACTAAAAAACCAATAGAAAACCACTAGAAAACACTGTATATAACTAAGAAACTTTAAGTTAAAAAAAAACAGTAAGATTTAAATCTAAGTATTTAATCTAGGTAAAAACCACTATAAAACACTACATAAAACTCTAGATAAAATCTAAAATAAATCACAGGAAGTAAACCATCGAAGAAAAAACCTAGACGAAGAGTGATAGCGAGGAACCTTAGAAGACATATGTCTCACTTACCAACTTTCATTCATTTAATGTTTGTAAATAATCTTTTTATCCGGATTTTCAAATTCACAACCTCCCACTCAGAAAATGTTGTCTTCTTTTTATTATAAAAATACATATAAGCTATCACTAAAATTAAAGTTTATATTATAAGATAATTGTACTAGTAGCAGCATACATACACATAAAACAGAAAAACTGGTACATACTCAGCCGATATTTTTATTAATACAAAAAAAAAAACAAATTATCAAATCTGCCCCACCCCAAACTTATTTTTAAATCTACCCCAACCGCCCGTCCACTGGGCGGTCCACTTTCCCCACCAGACCGCCCAGCGGCTGGGCGGTCCACTATGCATAGCTGACTGCCCAGCTGCTGGGCGGTCCACTATCATATCTGACCGCCCAGTCACTGGGCGGTCCAGTTTCCATAGCTGACCGCCCAGCAGCTGGGCAGTCCGCTAGTGAATTTTTTTTTTTTTTTAGAGACAATATGAATATCAAGATGCTGAATTCTTAACGCTAAAAATTCGAATTTTTTTTTAAAATATTAGTTAGATTACTTCTTTTAAGTATATTTATACTAAAATACGCTAAATTACTTGAAATTATGTTAAATTACGTTGAGTTACACTATATTAAGTTAAATTACACTAAATTACATTACATTACGCTAAAATACGGTAAATTACAATAAATTACATATGAATAGGGATGGTATCTTCACTAAAAAGGCGAAAAACGACGACGAAACTTCAAACGGTTATAAAACGGCGCTCGAGTGTTCGATTTCAGCAAATGACTACTTTTCAGAAAGCTTGCGAAAATGCGCATGCATCCGTGCCAGCTATGCTGGATTTCGAAATTCAAAATTGCCAAAAAACAAAGGGAAGAGCATCAAAACTTGAGTTGAAGTTTCCGATTAAGATTTTCATTTCTATCATTCAATCCAAGTAGCTCAGTAAATTAGTTACATAATGAACTTGCAGATTACCAATTTTTACTATTTTTGGAATTTTTTTAGTATTTTTTATGATTCATGAAAGATGAGCAAAATCAGTCTACTATAGCGTAATTTTGTGTAGTTTAGTGTTTTTTTTACTGTATTTCAGCATAATTAGCAAAGTTATTGTAATTTAACGTAATTTAGTATAATTCAACGTAATTTAATATAATTCCAAGTAATTTAGCGTATTTTAGTATAAATATGCTTAAAAGAAGTAATCTAACTAATATTTAAAAAAAATCCGAATTTTTAGCGTTAAGAATTCATCATCTTGATATTCATATTGTCTTCTAAAAAAAAAAAAAAAAACACTAGTGGACCGCCCAGCTGCTGGGCGGTCTGGTGGGAAAAGTGGACCGCCCAGTGGACGGGCGGTTGGGGTAGATTTAAAAATAAGTTTGGGGTGAGAGCAGATTTGATAATTTGTTTTTTTTTTTGGCATTAATAAAAATATCGGCATACTCAGAGTATACATATTAATCCATATTAGTATATTCACCGGTCCTTACCAGTACATATATACTACAAAAATAAAAACAAAGAACTGCTATGTGTTGATTTAGAGCCTTCAGTTTTTCATACACAAAGAGTTATCTTTTATCACTGTATCAAACATTGATTGTTTCAGGCTTGTAACATAACGCGAGCAAGAAATTTCCTTGAATGGTCCGACAAGAAATTTCCTTTGAATGTGAAAAGTTCATTTGAATGGTCCGACAAGAAATTTCCTTGAAGACTAGTAGTTGTTTAGCAACTCTGATAGAAATAAGATGATCATGTCACCTAATTTAAATATTTATATAAAAATTATCATTCAAAACATTTCCATCTTCTGACTTCCCATGTGAAGTTGGGGTATCAATGTAAAATAATTGCTAACATTATTTATGACTGAAAAAAATTCTTTTGTAATTACTTTACGAAATCTTGAAAAAAGAAACTAATAAAAAAACATTTTTAAATATCTCAATCTTATACAAAATGCATAAAAAAATAAAAAAAGAGAATTGGAATGAAAGATTAAGACTAACAATTAGAATTTGTTATTGAAATCAATTGATCAATTTTGAAATTTAAATTTATCAAAACTTGATAAACTTAAGCTTATATTAAATCCCCTCATAATTGAGGAAAGAGACTGAGGAGAGAGTCTCATGAAACCGATATTTGACTGAAAAAAAAGAGGTTCTGTTTTCCAATACGAATGATTCATTCAAAGCCTAAAATAAAATAAATATGATGAATGTGCAAATTTGTAATAGGTCCATTATGAGCTATGCCATGAAGTTGAACGAAATTTGTTATGATGATTGTAACTAATCATTATTGTAAGAAATTGCTTGAGATGGTTCAACTAATATTCTTCAGTATACGAACAAAAATATTTTCATCATTAACTGCATTTTATTGACCAAAATGGGCCCATGAGTAACCGTTAAGAAATTTAAGTTAAATGCTTACCCCCACCTTATTTTCATTATAATTACAAAAAAAACTCAAAATTATAATCACAATTATAAATTAAAATAAATATATATTATGGGCTACCATAAAATATATTTTCTGACAACCCTTCTATAGCACTAAAGTTTCTTTTTAAGAAAAGCTACAGTTGCTCTATAAAGAAATATTACAAAAAATCAAATTTGATCATGGCTGACAGCTTGACACAGCCATAGTCACAAGATTCGCGAATAATTCATTTTTTTGGTGATGCTGAACCGAACGCCGAATTATTCGGTTGACCGAACTTTGACTTATTCACAAATAATTCGCGAATTTTATGAATTTTTCCCGAATTTTTCCGAGAAATTTTTGTGTTCTTTTTTTGCTCCCTTGTAGAACTGAGATCTTTGGTCCGGATAATTCCGAATCATTCCTGAATTATACCCGAATTATTTTCGAATCACAAATTTTTGACCTCGCCGAACCGAATCCGAATAATTCATTTGTCACTATGGACACAGCAATCCAAGTGTCCCTACTCTGCTGTGGCTTCAACACAGTCACCGTTACAGAAAATCAAGTTTGCCCCTGGCTGACACAGCAATCCAAGTGTCTACTGCTCTGGTAGGGGCTTCAACGCATGGGATGCATGCCTTCTCTCAGCGGTGCAGTCCTTCCAAGTTACTCTACCCCTGAATTGTTTTTTATCAATAATCAATTATAATGACACACTTCCCTCTTTTTGAAATAACAATGGAGACGTCCATTATAGTACCCTTTTAATCATACAAATATTTTTAACTTTTAAGCAGTACTAATCGGGCAAACAGATAGATACAAACTATAATTTTGATGTATATAAGACTTCCTAAGATATATATCTGTCAGTACATTTCCTATAATAGTCGTTAATATTAAGAATAATTATTTTAGTACCCACAGTTGAGTACCCGCATCGTACCCGCACTTAATTCATTCCCAATTAACTGCCATAACTGTAAGCGGTCCCCACAACTACCAATTAACTAATTTACATACTTTCCAGTTTGAATTTTAAATTTCCCTTTCTCTCCGTTTCTTCCTTTTTCGAAGCTTCCGCGATTTTGAGGCGATTTTAGATCGATTTCGAGGCGATTTCAAGGCGATTTGGAGACGATCGTCTAGCGATTTCGAAACTGGAAGCGGGGATTTAAAAAAAAAAATGCGGGTACGGTTATTTAAGGAAAATTCATATATCATATATGTAGTTCATTGTATAGATATAAATACTTGTATTGTATAGGTATAAATACTTCACAATGTTTACTATTAATACTTGTTAAATAAAATTACAGTGTTGGAACGGTTGTGTGGTCCCCTAATGCGGGTACGACGCGAGAATTTTTCATATATGTAGTTCATTGTATAGATATAAATACTTGTCTTGTATAGATATAAATACTTCACAATGTTACTATTAATACTTGTAAAATAAAATTATAGTTTTAGAACGGTTGTGTGGTCCCCTAGTGCGGGTACGACGCGAGAATTTTTCAAAAAAAGGTGCGGGTACGGTTATTTAAGGAAAATTCATATATCATATATGTAGTTCATTGTATAGATATAAATACTTGTCTTGTATAGGTATAAATACTTCACAATGTTACTATTAATACTTGTAAAACAAAATTACAGCTTTGGAACGGTTGTGTGGTCCCCTAATGCGGGTACGACGCGAGAATTTTTCAAAAAAGTGCGGGTACAGTTATTTAAGGAAAATTCATATATCATATATGTAGTTCGTTGTATAGATATAAATACTTGTCTTGTATAGATATAAATACTTCACAATGTTACTATTAATACTTGTAAAATAAAATTACAAGTGCCGACAAAAAAAAAATTGGTTTTAAAAAAAATTGGTTTTAAATACTTGATATCTTAAGTATAAATACTTGATGAATTACTATTAATTTTTGATATCTTAGGTATGAATACTTTCTATTTTGTATGAATACTTTTCATATTTGAATATTTGATACTTTGAAAAACGTGTAAAAGTATGTCATCATGGATCTCATTTGAAAGATAAAATTGTGTAGAACGCGTTCGTGATTTTAAATTTGTAAAATTCCTCATAGATCGTCCCAAAAATTGGTTAGATTGAACGGAGAAAAAAAAACCACCTTGAAAAACGTGTAAAGATGAGTAGGTATTGTGTCCAGTTTTTTTTTAAATACTTGATATCTTAGGTATAAATACTTGATGAATTATATATGAATACTTGATAATTTAGGTATAAATACTTTCCATTTTGTATGTGAATTAATTTAAGTGCGGTCCCCAAAAACAGTTATGACAGTTTAGGTGCGGTCCCCAAAAACAGTTATGACAGTTTAGGTGCGGGTACAATGCGGGTACTCAACTGCGGGTACTCATATCAGCTTCCTAATATTAAATGGTGGCAAACTTATTTTCCAGAATACTGTCAAATTAATCATATTTTATGTTTTGTTTTTCTAGATGTATACATTTAATGTAGAAGATATTTTTTTTTCATATTTCCTAATCAGTAAACTATTGAAAATGTTATTTCCTAATAAAAAAAAACCATTAATTGAATGTATATTAATCAGTAAACAATATCATCTATATAAAATTAATGAATCAAATCATGATTCATGAACGTTACAGCAAACCTCTACAACGGATACACTCAATATTACACGAGATAAATCATAAATCGGTTACTTTTCCACCAACTTCTGGTCCTACTTTCTCTTCTTCCCTCTTTGCTCCTAAGCAACGCATATATATTCCCAAAACCCCCGCCACCCCAAAATTTCTCATAAATAAAAAAGGAGACAGAAAGCAACATTTTTTTATATATAAGAAAAAAAAAAACAGAGAAAGGAAGGCAGAAGGTGAAACAAGAATGGAAGAGAAAGCAAATGAGTGCCAACATCAACAAGAGGAGCTGGTGCTAATAGTGGGGGCCGGCCCGTCAGGCCTGGCAGTAGCAGCCTCCCTGGCCGAACGAGGCATCCACAGTTTAATCCTTGAGCGGGATGATTGCATTGGCCCGCTCTGGCGCAAGCGGTCCTACGACCGTGTATGCTTGCACTTGGCCAAGCAATATTGCTCTCTACCACACTTGCCACACTCTGAGACCACCCCAACATACATCCCCAAATCCGAATTCATCTCTTATCTCGACTCCTATGCAGAGCGGTTCCATTTGCGGATCCGTTTCGGGCGCCAAGTGGAGTCGGCCCGGTATGACCACAGGTTGGGTCGTTGGATTTTAAAGGCCAGGAATGGTGATGTTTTGGAGGAGTATGTTGGGAGATACCTAGTGGTGGCGGCAGGGGAGAACGATGAAAAGGTGGTGCCGGATGTTAACGGGTTGGAGAGTTTTAAAGGGGTGGCAATCCACTCGAGCGAGTACCGTACCGGGTCTGCATTTAAAGGGAAGGATGTGCTCGTTGTTGGATCAGGTAATTCAGGTATGGAGATCGCCTACGATCTGTTTGAAGCCGGGGCAAAGACTTCGGTTGTTGTGCGCAGCCCGGTAAGTAATTTACATGTTTTGCATGCTCTGTTTCGTTACTCTGTTTGTTGACATGCAACAAAGAATTGATTGCATAGACCGTTACCAATTAATCAGATTCAATTTCTTCAGATGATAATCGTTTTATATTTGATTATTTCTTTAGTATACCTACCATTCTACCAACACCATTTTACGAAATAAATGAAAATAATGGTTTATTAGTTTTATTGGATTTGTTCTGTAAGACTGCTTTTCTAATGAAACAGGAATTGGCTGCTAATTTTTTTAGGGAAAAAATAATAAAAAGAGAGGTTTCAGGTGTAAGAAAAAAATACTAAAATTTTCGTTATAATCTTTCTTCTCTAAGCATACCTCTGCTTTATTATTCTATTGACCTGGTCAACAGAAATAAAGTACCACTTTAGTAGTTCGGTAAAGTGATGAGAGCTATATTTGTTAACTACATAATATTTTTGAAGTAGAGGAGGTTTTGAATGCCTCTATTTTTTATGTCTTCATTATGACTCTGTTTTTAAAAACTTTAATAATTTAAAATATAAAACTTAAATGTCAAAATAAATCATTGAATATGATCTACATCATTTTATCTATGCACGTGTAAAAAATTATAAAATTTCAACTTTGTTTTGGTTGTCATCAAGAGCTTGTAAAAACGTATTAATGTGGATAATTTTTAAACTTATTAATTCACATAAAAACAAATCAGAAATTTAATATTTTTTTATGAGCACATAGAGAAAATAATATATATCACATCTAACGGTTTTATTTTGACATTTATGATTTAAATTTTAAATTATTAATGTTTTAAAAATGAAAGCATGGTGGAGACACAAAAAAATGGAGACATTTGAACCCTCAAAGAAGCATAAATTATTTAGGTAATCAATATGACCTAAAAGTTGTTAATTAAACTTAGGCGTTGATTACTTGTCTCACTGTTTCTTTTCTTTCCCATGTTCGTTTTTGGATTAGACAATGCTTTTATTGAACCGATAGAATCTTTTTTATTTATTTAATTGATTGTTGTCTTTTTCTAAATCCACACTGTCAGATCATGACAATAAATAAAATGATATGAAAAATATAAACCAACAAAAAGATGGGACCTGAACAGTTTTATTACGACCGGTACCTTGAATAAGTTAAATTTTTGTTATTAAAAAAATATTAGCGGTCCCATGATAATACATTGGATTCTGTAATTAAAACCAATCTTCATCCTCTATTCTCTGTCTGTATCTGTTACAGTAATGCTCTATTTTATTTTTTACATTCTGGCATGGCTTTCTATGTTCTGGTTTTGGCATTAAGCAACAGAACTAATCTGATTTTGCCAATTAATGCGGGTGGTATAGTTAGAATTTACTACTGGTGGTCACACACCTAACTTGTGCTGTGTTTATCACAGACAAGTGATTAATTTCCCCAGATCTGGCAAACTTTGATCCCATTTAATTATCCAAATGAATCTAAACCCGGCCTAATAAATTCTTAAGCGAAGTCTGATCTGAACCATATCATACACAACTCATGACCTAATCAAAATCAGAATGAACCCGTAAACGATTTCGAAAATGCTCATTTGCAACCAGATTAATTCTATTGGGAGAATGACTAGAACATATTTTAGCGTTGAGTTTATTTAACATAATTGAATCCCAATTATTACCCAAAATAATAGCAAGCAGAAATATTACCTTACCAGAATTTTTTGGGATGTGAACCAACCTGCAGCAGTAAGAATTAAGAAATAATGGGTCTGACAGGAGCTATTGTCTGAAGCTGAAATTGTATGCAAATAGTTATTTATTTAATTTTGAATCCAATAATATCTCATTGCATATGATATGTTATAGTTTGAGACTAGCTAGTATAAAACAGATAAGAAGCTAGGTCAATTTGTTACAGTAATAAACCAACTTTTGGCATGTAACGACTGATCTTTACATTTATTCCAAATTAAATGATCTGACATGATGCTATTCTCTATTCGTTTTTTTTTTTTCATGTTACAGATCCATATTGTTACTAAAGAGATCTGGTTATTTGGCATGCGCCTGATGAAGTATCTGCCAATGTCCATAGTAGACCATGTTATTCTCTTCCTCTGTTATCTCAGATTTGGCAACACTGCCAAATATGGTCTAAGAAGGCCTGATATTGGTCCCTTGTACATGAAATCCTACACTCCTATTTATCCAGTTGTAGATGTCGGTGCTTATGACAGGATCAAGACAGGAGAAATTCAGGTGAAGTTTTCTATGTATCAAATAAGATTTTAGCTAATTTCATTTTTTTTGTAGTAGTTGATTTGAAATTTAAATACTTGTGTAATGAGAGAATCTGTTTGCAAAAAATGCCCCAGTCAAAAAATCGATTTGTACTATATGGAAAAATGTGGTAACAAAATTAGATTCTATTGTGTCCAGGTTTTTCCATCTCTAACAAGAATAGAAGGAAACATGGTGACATTTTCCATTGGAAAGACACACCGCTTTGACGCGATTATCTTTGCTACTGGTTATCGAAGCACAATTCGGCAATGGCTGGAGGTACTCAATTTAACAAATATATTTTGGAAAGCTTCTTAAATTTTTGCTCAAAACAATGAGAAATGAAAGAGCTTTTTATTGAATTGAATCAATTGTGTGTCTGTATGTCAGACTGATGAGGGTTTGATTGGAGATGATGGCATGGCAAAAAACAAATACCCAGACCACTGGAAAGGAAGCAACGGCCTTTACTGCGCCGGTCTCAACCGAAGAGGCCTCTATGGTTCCTCAGAGGATGGTCTCCTCATTGCAAACGACATCAGCAGCGAGTACATTCTCTCCAAGGAAGCTAACGGTGTGAAGTTTGATGAGAAAAATAAGAGTGTTTAATTGAAGTAATTAGAAAAAAATTCTTGTTTATCTTTGGGTAGCACCATAGATAATGTTGTGTAGTTAATAAATGCATGGTCTTCAGTTAAGTGAACTTTTGCTAGGTCAAAAATTCAAAATCCTGAATTCTAAAGCTTTAATTTGTTCAAAGAAATCAGATGAATCTGTTGTTGGTATCATGTTTGTTTTATTTTTGTGCTGCATTTTCATCTAGGATGAACAGGTGGAGAACTTAAATTTGGACTCTCTACATGTTGTTTCTCAAGCATGCCAACTCAATTAATAAGAACACAGCTAATTTGGATCCCTTGATTGGATGCAGATCTCTGGGTTGGCATTAATTGAATTTGGATCTCACCTGTTCATACTTACTTTAATTACTGTCTTTTCCAACAATTGTTCGTGAAAATTATAAATATTAATTTTGTAAAATGTTATATTTTTGATATATTAAGTATATATTAATAATATTTGTATATTTGTATTATATTGGAATTACAATCCAAACTGTTGTTCAGATTAATAGAAATCAAGATGAACGTCAAGATACCGGGAGGACTATCAAATGGAGATGAAGACACTATAAAAAATCTGAAGGAACGAAAGTTTAGCAAGAAAGAGAGATCAATCTTGCTAATCACGCAATTTGTTATTTGGAGGGAAAGATGCACACGAACTTTCAGAAGAAGCATGTAATCTGATGCAATTAGCGGAGCAAGTGGAAAGACAATGGAGATACAGCTCAATTACAGACGCTTAAAAAGAATTGAAAGCTTAAAATTTTTACCTTTTGACTATGTACTTTTATTTTAGATTTTTATTTAATTTTCGTTTTTTTATGCTCAAATGTTTTGAGCAGAATTGTGTTTATATTTGTAGTTACATATCTCTTGTAACTACATTACTAAAAAAAGAACTAGACCCTGTTTTCTTTGTAAAAAAAAAAACATTCAGAGAAATTGCATTATGTTTGAAATACAAACGCTTCCACCTCGCTTGTCACTGGGATAGGGTTCTGATCGACATAATGAAAATTTTGAGCCTAAAGAATGATATAATAGTTCAAAAGACGATCGACTAAGGTAGGAGTCATCTGAATAGAAAATCTTCCAACTTTATAAAAAGAGTCTTAGGTTTTAGGTTGCCTAAATTACTACTTCGTTCAGTCAAACTTTCGAACCATGCCCTCTTCTTCCATTTTTTTTTTTTTTTTTTTGAGAAATACAAACATCTCCTTCTTCGATAAACACTGTAATTTCTGGAAGTTATTCTTCATAACATCCCCCCCCCCTTTTTTTTGTCTTTCTTGTTTCGTTAATTAGGAGTTAATTGATTGGGATTATCTGAACGTTATGGTTTTATACGGACGTTACAAACTGTAACAGTTTTTTAGATTTCGAATTTTCGCAGAATCATTCATTGTTGTAGATATTTTTTTATTTTTTTATTAATAAAAATCGGCTCGGTATTCAAATTTTTATTTATAGAAATATTATTAAAATAATATATAAATTTTAGATGGATTAGAGTGAATTTCAATTTGGTGAAAAGATACGAAGCCACTTTTCCTAACCTTCTTAGAAGACTGGATACACAATTCGGATTCTTTGAAAACTCCTAGCGCCAGAGGACCGAAATTTTTAAAAATACCACTGTCCAAAAAATAATAAACGAAAAGACCACTAAAATTTGAAAATTTTATATTTAGCACGTTTGACATTTAAAATGGCAGACAGCTAAAATCTCAAAATTCCCATTTGAACGGCTGAAATGAATTTATTTATTTTATTAATTTTCAAAAATAAAAACAACAACTTATAATTTGTATATGTTAGAAGGAACATCAAACAAAATAGATAAAATATATTATAATCTAGATATACTAGAAGCATTACGAAACATAATTCAAGGAGGATTTTTTCCGGCGGTAAGAAAATTAAACTATTTCTTGGTGCGTAACTGGAAGAAATTAAAAATATTTTGGATCTAAGTTATTGATCTCGGTTCAAAAACTACTTCTGGGTATATAAAAAAATTGTCCTGATTCTTCTAGTACATTCAAATTATAAAGTATTCCATCTATTTCTCTAGAAGGGATTTTAAGAATATATTAAAATAAATGGAGTACCTTAGAATTTGAATGTAATAGAATGATCACGATAATTTCTTTATTTATCTAGAAATGACTTTTGAACCGGGATCAATAACTCAGATTTAAAACATTTTTAATTTTTTCCAGTAACACACCAAGAAATAGTTTAATTTTTTTTACATCCGGAAAAAATCTTGCCTGAAAAATATTTCGTAGTGCTTCTTGATGGAGTTTGTGTCCTAGAGAAAATGTTGCCACATGTTTTGTTCATATATTGGTTGATATGATCAACTTGTTCCTTGAGTTTAACATTACTTATAGTATCTGAATAAGATTCAAATTATGAGACACTATCTCGCAACAAGTAATAAATTCTAGATTTATCTAATCTTTGTAATTAGCAAAGAACACTAATTACATACAAGATTAGCGTGATGATTAAATGTTGATTAAGTTTCATGAATCAATTGATGAGAGATTGGTTTAATATCACGGTGTATATAAGAGTATATAGCATTGGAGTGACCTTATGTTGAACATTATAAAAGGAATCTGTGTAAATATAATTAATGTTCGCATGGTGTATATGTATGAAGTCTGAGATGATTCACTTTTCTTATTTGAGGGTTGTGCATGTAATACTCTTCCATGTTCTCCTGCGTAGAGATTGCAAAGGATAATTATTCCGTGTATATATATTCCACTTGGAAAAGTTAGTGAATATCAAAAAGACAAATATCCCTCATAACAATATGTAATATTGTGATGAGTAATGATATATTTGGGCCCCTTGATTGATTATATATGTACATTACGATCAATTGTTGATTGTAAATATAATCAATCTCATGAGTCAAGAAACATAATAAATAAGTAAGCAAGATGACATGTTCCTTACTTGCGCTTATCATTATAGATATCATGTGATATTGGATGTTTGCAAAAATTGACCGAGCGTCGTTCTTCTTGAACTACTTTTTAAAAAAATATTTGCAATAAAAAAATCGATTTGTACTACGTTCTATCAAATTTAGTTTCACTTATGCACAGGTTTTACCATCTTTGACAAGCATACAAGGAAACATGGTGACATTTTCTAATGGAAAGACACACCATGCACTTTGATGCGATTATCTTTGCTACAGGTTATCGAAGCACAATTCGGCAATGGCTGGAGGTACTTAAATAAAACACAAATATTTTGAAAGTTTCTTAAATTTCTGCTCAGAAACATGAAAAATGAAAAATGAAAGAGCTTTTATTGACTTGAATCAATTGTGGGTCTGTATGTCAGACTGATGATGAGGGTTTGATTGGAGATGATGGCATGGCAAAAAACAAATACCCCGGCCAATGGAAAGGGCGCAACGGCTTTTATTGCACCGGTCTCACCCGAAATGGCCTCCATGCATGGTTCCTCAGAAGATGGTCTCCTCATAGCAAACGATATCAGCAATGAGTACATTATCTCGAAGGAAGCTAATTAACGGTGTGAAGTTTGATGAATAAGAGTGTTTAATCCAAGTAATTAGAAAAAAATTCTTGATTATCTTTGGGTATTAGCGCCATAAATAATGTTGTGGAGTTAATAAGCCTCAAAGCTTTATTTGTTTCAAGGAATACATCAGATGGATCTGTTATGAGTACCCTGTTGATTTTTCTGCTGCATTTTTATTCTATAAGAGCACAGCTAATTTGGTTCTGATATCCCTTGATTGGATACAGATCTGGGTTGGCATTATTTGAATTTGGATCTCATCTGTTCATACTTTTATTAATAGTAATATTTTTTTT
Organism: Carex myosuroides; assembly: GCA_028015225.1. NCBI lineage: Eukaryota > Viridiplantae > Streptophyta > Magnoliopsida > Poales > Cyperaceae > Carex > Carex myosuroides. The sequence goes on from CM051474.1 coordinate 13,187,230, forward strand.
TTTGAATAATACTCGTATTATATCTATATTATATTTTTTACCATGTTTCAGATCCTTGTCAAATTATTCTCTAGTTATTTGTATCCGTATATCTATTTAAAGTTGATTTGATTTTTTATTTTGTTATCCGTGTAATATCAATATTAATAATCATATTCAATTTTGACAGATGCGGAGATAATTTTAACAATATCGGCTCCGTATCCTTAAAGGCGCTGCTGTGGGCCAAGCCAGCTTTACATTTGTTGTAAGAAAAATTAACTCGCAACAGCTGGGTAAATATTTTAACAGAGAAGTATTGGTTTCATGCAGCACACGAACCATATACAGTGCTGTTTTGATTCTATAGTTTGCGCGCTGTATTAAGCCAAACCTGTTCTGTTAAAATAATTACCCCAGCAGCTACACTTCATTTTACATTGTAATTGCTAATCTACCGGTACATTCCCATTACAAATTTTATTTTTTGCTCACAAGCTTCGTACAGGAGGAAGAGATTGGAACATAATGTCAAGTTCTTAATTCGATTTAAAACCCGTGATTCAAATAATGTTAGCTTTCCTTGGAGATAAGTAATTAACAATAACTTACTTATTTACAACTTATAAACCTATACTTTTTAGAGAGCGATTAACAATCCCCTCCATTATGTCCCCTAAATGTTTCCCTGACTAACTGATGTGTAAAGTACAACGAGACCACTAATGTTGAAAATAATAAAGCCAACGGCTAGTTTTTAGGAAATTGTAAATAAAATAAATTAGGAGACATAAGTTAATAGTTGTAATTAATAGGTAGTTGGTAGTTGTAACGGCTAGTTTTTTGCATCTTCTATAAATAGAAATACATGTAAAGCTCAAAATAAGATTGCAATAATAAGATTGTTTTCTTACATCCATTCTTTCTTATAAATTTATCATGGTATCAGAGCCCTGAGTGGTATCCGAAAAACCGAAAAGTGCGATAAAATTCAGCAAAAAGAAAATGGCTCAAGAAGAAGCAGCGACCTTCTCGAAGCTAACCAATAACTTGCTCAATGGCAGAAATTATGTGTCATGGGCAAGGGCAGCATCTAGGGCCCTGAGTGGTCGAGAAATGTTAGAATTCATTACGGGTGAAGAGAAGAAACCAGCAATTGCAGACACAAACAAGATAACACCCGACGAAACAGTAGCAACAAAAAAATGGAGAACTACAAATGATAGAATTGTTACCTCACTACTCAACTCCATGGAACCGACCGTATCCGAACTCTTCACGCTAGCCGAAACGGCACATGAACTATGGGAAGCAGTAAAGAGTATGTACGGTCAACAAAATAATTTTTCTCACATTTATCAACTTATGCAGGAGATCCAACAAGAAAAACAAGGGTCAAGAAGTCATACTGAGTACCTTAGCGCTCTTGAGAAAAAACGCAATGAACTTCAATCTTACCGGCCGCTTACAACAGATTTGGCCACACTTCAAAAACGGGCTGAGGAGGACGATATTTTTCAGTACCTCGCGGGTTTAAACCCGAGCTATGAAGCCGTAAGATCCCAAATCATGACCACGGTACCTCTTCCCTCTTACTCTCAAATTAAAAGTTTAATTCAACAAGAGGAAAGTAGAAGACTTATCATGAATGGTAAAATTGTAAGCCATGAGGGACACGAAACCCATGGTTTAGCCGTAAAAAATTTCAATTTTAATCAAAACCCTAGCTTTCAAAATCGCCCAAATCAATCAAAAAATGAAAAATGTAACCACTGTAAAAAGGATGGTCACACTCAAGATAAATGTTGGCATCTCTATCCCCATCTTAGACCAAAAAAATGGAAAGGAAATGACCAGAATCGAAATTGGGAAAAAAATGGTGAAAAAAACAGAAGTTATGTTGCTTCTGTTGAAGAGAAAGGGTCTAATGGGCTAGTGGGTTCGTCTGAAAATGGATTCGGACCCAATAACACCTTTCAACCAGTTACTGGGTATGGTTTAAGTGCTAATGGATCTGTCAGAGGCTGGGGCGGACCCGGTTTGGTAAATTACGGACCCAATAACAGTGGAGGCGGACCCTTTAACCAAAACCCTAGTGGAGCATGGGTTCAAACTGGCGGACCCATTAACAGTGGCGGACCCGATAACCATCAAATTTTCGCTGGCGGGTCATTCCCGAACGGGTCAGCAGCAAATTTCGGAAACAGGTCACTCTCAGACGGGTCAAGAAGCCTTCTAGGCGCTGGCGGGTCAGTTTCTGGCGGGTCAGGTGCTGGAGATCAAATGCAGCAGTATTTTCAGCAGTTCTGTGCGATGATGAACAATCAAAACACTCCCAGCACATGTGGTATTGCTTCTAACTCAGAAAATTTCTTTTTTAATCTAATTATTATAGATAGTGGTGCAACAGATCATATGTTCGGGAATAAACAACTACTGTCAAACCTCAACCTGACCAATGGTAATAATTTTGTGTTGGTTGCAAACGGAATGAAGGCAAAAATAAATGGCGTAGGAGAAATTAATCTATGCAATAAACAACTTAAAAACGTTTTATATTTAGAAACATTTCCTGTAAATTTAATTTCTGTAAATAAATTAACACAAGAATTAAATTGTAATGCAATATTTTCTTGTAAAAACGTTGTATTTCAGGACCGGGAAACCGGGGTCAAGATTGGTGAAGGATTTCTAGAAAATGGACATTATCTTTTGAACTCCAAATTAAATTTCTGTGCTTCCGCAAAAGTCGTTAATTCTGATCTGTGGCATAAGAGACTTGGACATCCTTCCGACAAGATTTTAAGTAGTATTTTAGATTTTAAAAATTTAAATTGTACTAATTGTGAAATTTGCAAGTTAGCAAAACAAACAAAGCTTCATTTTTCTCTTTCTACTAGCAAAAGTAAAGCTCCTTTTGATTTAGTACATTCCGATGTATGGGGACCGGCTCCAATAGAGTCATATAATGGATTCAAATATTTTCTTTTATTTATTGATGATTTTACAAAAGCAACTTGGTTATATTTACTTAAATCTAAAGATGAAGTATTTGATTGTTTTTATGAATTTTTATGTCTCATAGAAACACAATTTGATGCAAAATTAAAAATCTTTAGATCGGATAATGGAACCGAATTTATAAATAGAAAATTTTCAAGTCTCTTTAGAGAAAAAGGTATTATACATCAAACAACTTGTATAAATACTCCCGAACAAAATGGTGTATCGGAAAGAAAAAATAGACATTTATTAGAAATGACACGATCTTTATTATTTCAAAATAATGTTCCTAAAATTTATTGGTCGGATGCTGTACTTTGTGCCACTCATTTAATCAATAGATTACCTAGTGTTAATTTAGAAAACAAAAGTCCATTAGAAATTCTTTATCAACAAAAAATTACTTATGACCATATGAGAGTATTTGGTTGTACAAGTTTCGTACATATCAAAAGAAATGATAAGCTTGATTTTGTATCACAAAAAACTATTTTCTTAGGATATTCATATTATAAAAAGGGCTATAAATGCTATGATCCAATTAATAAGAAATTATATTTTTCTAGAAACGTTTCTTTTTTTGAAAAAGAACCATATTTCAAAGAAAAAGAAATATTTCATCAACCATATTTAAATAATCAAAATGACAATATAGTTTTGCCTTACTTAGATGATTTGAGTCTTATTCCTAAAAATAATCATCAAGTTGAAAATAATCAAGAAAATGAAACTAATGATGACATAAATGAAAATGAAATAGAAGAAAGTCTACCGATTAGAAGAATATCATCTAGAGAACGACAACCATCAACTAGACTTAGAGATTATGTGACATATTCGGTGCAATATCCAATTGAAGATTTTGTTTCATATGGCAACATCTCAACCGAGTACCATACATTTCTCACTAGTATTGAAAAAGTATTAGAACCAAAAAATTACCAAGAAGCAATTAAAAGTCCAATATGGTGTAAGGCTATGGATGAGGAATTAAAAGCCTTAGAGCAAAATGAAACTTGGAAAATTATTTCCCTACCAAAAAATAAAAAACCGGTTGGTTGTAAATGGGTGTATAAAACCAAATACAATAGTGATGGAACCATAGAAATGTATAAAGCAAGACTTGTAGCTAAAGGATTTACCCAAACCTATGGCGTAGACTATAATGAAACCTTTGCACCGGTTTCAAAAATGAATACCGTAAGGATTTTATTTTCTATTGCCGTGAACAATGGTTGGGACCTCTACCAAATGGATGTTAAAAATGCATTCCTTCAAGGAACACTTGAAGAAGAGGTGTATATGACATTACCACCCGGTCATAAATTAGAAACAAATTCTAACTTGGCTTGTAGGCTTAATAAATCAATTTATGGATTGAAGCAATCTCCACGGGCATGGTATGGCAAGCTTAGCTCTCATTTAATTTCTTGCAATTTTAAAATTAGTAATGCCGATCATTCTTTATTTACAAAATGTGATGGTTTCAATACTACTCTTATTTTAGTATATGTAGATGACATCATAATTACCGGAAATAATTTCGAACAAATTCAAAACATTAAGAAACAACTCAAGGAAAAATTTGACATAAAAGATTTAGGATACCTTAAATATTTTTTAGGAATAGAGGTAGCCACTTCGGATAAAGGACTTTTTATTTGTCAAAGAAAATATACACTTGATTTGTTAAAAGAAACTGGTAAATTAGGATGTAAACCGGCCTCTACCCCAATTGACAACAAATACAAATTAAATAGTGAAGATGGTGAACCCTTAAAAGACATAAATCAATTCCAAAGACTTGTAGGAAAATTGATATACCTGACTGTTACACGTCCGGATATTTCTTTTTCCGTAAGTCAAATTAGTAAATTTATGCACTCACCAAGAACACCACATTTAGAAGCTGTAAATAGAATCTTGAGATTTTTAAAAAATAATCCCGGCAAAGGTATTTGGATGAAAAATAATAATTCTAATGATATATGTGGCTATTCCGATGCAGATTGGGCCGGAAGCTTTGATAGAAAATCGACAACCGGTTTTTGCACATTTGTAGGCGGAAATCTAGTCACATGGAAAAGCAAGAAACAAAAATGTTGTAGCACGATCAAGCGCTGAAGCCGAATATCGTGCCATGGCATCAACCGCAAGCGAATTAACTTGGATCAAACAACTCCTATTAGACATGGGATTTAGAACTCAAGCTCCAATGAAAATGTATTGCGACAACAATTCGGCACGACACATAGCTTCTAATCCCGTGTTTCATGAACGCACAAAGCATATAGAAGTAGATTGTCACTTTGTTAGAGAAAAGGTTCAAGCAAAGGAAATTGAAACACCATACGTCAAAAGTGAAGATCAACTCGCGGATATCTTCACTAAAGGCTTGTATCCGGGTCCATTTGAAAAAATTACAAGCAAGCTAGGATTGTACGATATTTACATTCCTAGCTTGAGGGGGAGTGTTGAAAATAATAAAGCCAACGGCTAGTTTTTAGGAAATTGTAAATAAAATAAATTAGGAGACATAAGTTAATAGTTGTAATTAATAGGTAGTTGGTAGTTGTAACGGCTAGTTTTTTGCATCTTCTATAAATAAAAATACATGTAAAGCTCAAAATAAGATTGCAATAATAAGATTGTTTTCTTACATCCATTCTTTCTTATAAATTTATCAACTAACTACTGGGGAACAACTAACTACTGGGGAACAACTAACTACTTGGAAATGACCACTTATATTTGAAAGCGATAGTTACATGCATTAACTACTTGGAACAACAACTAACTACTTGGAACAACAACTAACAACAACTAACTACTGGGGAACAACTAACTCCTAAATGTGCTCCGTGCATTAACTACTTGGGGGGACCACTACCTACATGGGGTGGGGACCGCAGATGTCGCTTGAAAGCGATAGTTACAGGAACCACAAGCGCAAAAGCGCGTGCACAATCACTAGCATAGTAGTTTTAGTAAAAATATTTATATTTAAAATTTTAAGTATTCATATTTATGTATTGAAGTGTGAATTGTTATGGTGTAAAGTAACTTAAATCAGTTAATATATTTGGTGCTTGAAATACTCAAGAAAGTATTCATACTTATAATTGTAGTACGAATTGTTATGTTGTAAAGTATGTTAATTTAATATTTTTTTTTACAAAAGACTCTGGTGGTTCTTGATTGTATTAATATGTAATATGAAAAGTATTGACACTTGTACATTGATGTACATATATTTATGTTGTACAGTATTTTTTATCAACATATTGTTAGAGAAATATATTTTGATACAAATTTTTTTTTGAGATTAATGATATAAACATGTAATACGGAAAATATTCATATCTATATATTAACATATGAATATAAAATATCTATATATTAACATATGAATATTTATATTGTAAACTATTTTGTAAAGTAATACTAATATTTAACAAATTAAGAAGATAACAAATTAAAGTTTCATACAAAATAAAGCATGATGCATTATTCAAATTAACGAAGAAAACTTGTTACTTTAGCCTAGCTGCAAAATCAGAGAGAATCAAATTTATACGAGTTAAATAAATATTTCTCGACAAAATATGCAGGTCATCAAATTTATTGTACATCACTCATCCTGATCCTATAAACTATCTTCGTATAATCTATGGATACAAAAACAGAGAGAATCAAATATCATTTAGAGAAACATATTTGTAAATATTAAACTCTTTGTGTCTTCTTAATGTCTTTATGGGCCTCGATCCAGTAGCTAAAGAAAAAAAGAAACAAAGCAGTGAGAAATATTCAGGTCATCTCCTTGCTCAGACACCACCTTCAAAGAAAAATGACTCCCCCTTTCGGCCGAAACTCATTCTGCCGAATCAGAGTTACAGCCCGACTCTAATTCGTCATGAATTGTCACATCGGTCTTCATGGGGCACAAATCGAGGAAATCCTGAGAAGAATCGAACCGAAACGAATTGAACCGGCGGAGATGTCATGAGAGATGAAGAGAGAGAGTGCAGTGGTAGTCGTCCTAGTTTGAAACTGAGTGGATGGAGAGCTTGGAGTCGATTTCGGATTCGGGTTCAGAGTCGTAGAGCGGGCAGAGAATTCACAAGAGAATATTTGCTTCTTTGATGGAGAGAGGGTTTTCACTTTTCACTTTTATCTATTGAAGGTACTGTAAAGAGAGAAGAGGAACGATGCTGCGTCGGTTTTGTAAAAAAGAGATGATATCCGAGTTTAGAGATGAGAATAGAAAAATTCTCTTGACTAGAAAACGGGAGAAATTTAGAGGACCAAACAGCGGAGGACAAAATCATGATTCTACTTTTTGAGTACTTTCTAATAGGTCCATGATACAAATTACCTATTAACCCCAGCTCATAACGTACAACATGACTAGATAACATAAACCAACCAACTCAGTGATATTTCTCAAAAAGGAAAATAATAAAAGACTTATCTGACCGCTCAATTGGCTACCAATATACACATAAAACACCAAACAAAAGCCTGATCTTCATCTACACCTTTACACCCAAAAAAAACACACTACACACTTATTTACAAGCACCTCCCTCAGTAATTAGTAATTTCAGTCTTTGCATGTCTTGCATTCCTTGGGATCTAAGGGATTGACCGATATGCCCTCCTGCTTAGCTCTCTCCTCTCCCGACTCGGTCGTCGTGCTAAGCCCTCCTTTCTTGCGTCCTACAAATTAACAAAAGATGATCAGTGACAAAACCATATGTGTGCAAATTTCTCTACTTTCGTTATGACTAACTGTATTAGATAACTTATGACAAAAAGAATTCAGTTTTTAATAATTCCATATCAAAGAGATTTAGTTTTTAATCTAATGACAAAAGGCAATGATTTCCATGTAAAATATCACATGTTTGGAATCTGACTGAAAATCTGGCATGAAATTTAAACAATTGCTAACCCCAACCTATTCTAAAAAAAAAATTACAGACCGATTAAAAATTAAGCATATGTCTTAGCTTTATTCCATCACAAGATCCAAATCACCCAAATATCAAAAGAGATAAATTATACAGAAAAAAGGTACTATGAATAAGATAAGCATAGAAAACTTAAATAAAATTAGATTAAAATTAAACAACCTTCTGCCAATCGCTCCTGTGCATCGAGACTACCACCTCCGGTACCGCCCGGTACCACGGTCTCTCCCTCTCTTGCTCTCCTATCCAGCTCCTCTCTACTTGCCTGTTGCCTCACCTGCTGACCTGAAGACATCTCTGTTGCTTGTTTAATTCTCTTCTACAGTTCTACTGTTTGATTTTTTTTTCCAAATTGAAGGATCAACTGCAACAGGGACCGTGAAATAATAAGATCATATATTATCTTGTTATTTATAGGTGATCAAGAGCGGTGTGGGCTTAAGTCTTCGGTTGGCACGTGTAAGATATATAATGACGTGTATTGAGTTCGTCAGAGATACTTTGAGACATTATATCCGAAGTCTTAATTAATAATTTTATGTGTTATAACTTTTTTTTGGAAAAAAAGTTGATATATCTGATTTTATTAGGAAAATTTGAAGTTAAAATTAGAAAAGAGAAAACAAATATCAGCTAATGCTTCGGATAAAATGTTGAACTATAATTTGTTGTGTCCTTATAGTTGAAAAATTATAACATTGTGTACAATCTGTGCGTTTGGATGAGTCAAAGAATAGTGCTAAATTAAATTAACAATTATTTTGAATTATTATTCTGTACTTGAATGTGTTTGAATTAGTAATTAAGAATTATTTTTTGTTTGTCTTTAATTATGAATTAAAATGTTATTCTACTAATCCAATCAACCAAAAGTTATATTCTTAATTTTGAACTAGTTCACTATTCTTACTAACTTAAACTTTCATCCAAATGTATATTATACATATTATTTTCTAAGAAGTTGATTTAATAAAACAACAACTATAATATAAAATAAAATAGTATTTTTCCTTTTAAGAGTTTATGATTTAAAATTATTTTCATCTCTAATATCTGTAAATATATATATCAAATATTAATATTGCTAAAACTTTTTATGATCGTGGTTAAATAAAACAAAATAAATTACAAAGTAAGAGTTTATTTTGCAGAATTTACTTATTTTCACCAAACCAAAGTGACAGTCTTTCTCTTTTTATTAATTAATAATTAAGATAGAGGCCATGCTATTGCCCCGAATCTATTTATCTTTTGATTTTTTTTTATGATATATATATTTTATGGTCAAGGATGTAAAATATGTTCAAATCAGAATTTTATCATAGTAGATATAAGTTAGTTTTGTATATTGATTGCAAGGCCTTTATTTAAGTCGGCCTAGCTAGTTAATATAATGGCTTTATAGTAATTTATATATTTATACAACTTTATATATTACAAGAAATGATGTCTTGAACAATCATGTTGTCGCATCAACAACTGGATTTATATTAATTGTTTAAATCATATAACAAGCAAATCATACATAATACAACCTTTTTTAGATTTATAAAAAAAATCATTTCGAATCGAAATTTTATACACCCATTAAAGTGCTAGCAACATATCTATTTTTTACAATTCACAAGAATTCTTATATTTTGATGGTGTGATTCTAAAAATGTCAATAAAAGATATGTGGTGAGTATTTTGGACTCATTTTGATCAATATGGAATTTTTTATCAAAATAATCACAAAATTAAATTTGATCGCAAAAATAAGATGAGTATTTTGAAAAAAAAAACTATCTCAAATGAAATTGAATCAATAGATTTAGAGAATAACTACTACTCCATCGTAAATTTTTGTATTTAAAATTTGTTAGAGGGGCTTATTGTGAAAAAGGTTGAGTTTTTTTCCCAGGAGATCCAGCACTACCTAGCACTTATAAATCAACAAATCACAACCGCTACATTGGTAATAAATGATCCAGATTTTAAAAATTCAAAATAAAAAGAAAAAAACATAGTGACAAATGAATTATTCGGATTTAATTCGGCGAAGTTAAAAATTTGTAATTCGGAAATAATTCACGTATAATTCAGAAATAATTTAAAATTATTCAGATTATGATATAATTCAGATTATAGATTTCAGTCTTACAAGAAGCAAAAAAAACTAAAAATTATAAAAATATTCTGAAAAAAATTTGAAAAAAATTTGCAGATAATTCGTCAAATTCGGAGAAATAATTCGGTCCGTCATAAAAAAAACTATTCGCGAATCTGGTTTCAGTCTTTCGGACCCATTCTGTCATTCATGTCCTTCCACAGTCTGAAGGAGACTCTCCTCCGTCCATGCTCCGCTTCCACCACCTCCACCTCATCAACCCTCTCCGATTCCCAGCCCTCATTTCCTCTGCGCAAACCACCTAAATCCTCTCTCGCTCACCAACTCCTCCGCCTCGATTCGATCCCATCTCTTTGGCTTCGGAAGGAACAAACCCCAACCCCAGACGATGGCGTACGTGATTCTCCATTGGAACCTCCAGTTCCCTCTCAGTTTCTTCCCCGAAAGCCTCCCAAGTCGTCTCTCTCCCAACAGCTCCAGCGACTAGACCTGCCCGATTTCGCCCCCTCCCTCTCAATTCCCAAGAGAAACACAGATAAAGCTGGAGAAGAAGGTAAAGATGAAAAGGAGGAGGAGGATGGTGAAGAGGAGAGGGAAGAGGTCGCTGATGTAAAGGTCAATTGGAGGCGTCCAGTTGCGCATTCTGGCATTGAGACACGGGGGCCGTATGAACCGTTGGTCTTGTCTGCACCGGGTGAAGGTCCACTTGTTCAGGTAATGGTTTTGTAAGCAGGATATAGCTAGGTTTACTTTCTGTTCTGTGTTTTCTTAATGGAATTTACTTTTTAAGCTTCAGTAGAGTATTATCCCCAAATAGAACCTCAATTTTTACCAGAAGATAATGCTGGTGTATCTTTGCAGGTACCTGCGTCAATCAATTGCAGGTTGCTTGAGCACCAAAGAGATGGTGTGAGGTTCTTATATAATTTGTACATACACAACCATGGCGGTGTACTTGGAGATGACATGTAAGTTGGCACCACATTTATAAACTGAGCATGGTAGTACCTGTGGTCTAGACTTGTACATTTCATGTGTCAGTTAGGTGGACAATTCAGAACACAGTTACTCCAGATGCATAGAGATTTTGGGTCAAACACCACATGCCAAACTGGGAGTTGAATATTATTGTTTGAAGCTCACGATAGTGTTCAACTATGAAGTATTTTGTTGATGTTGTCTGCTGGAACCTAGTTATTGAAATTAAGAAAGATGAATATACAATTGCCTTTCATACAATCTGTTATAGTTTTTATTTGGATCTCCTTTTTTTTATATCTTTACCTCTGTCAGGGGCTTGGGAAAGACAATCCAGACAATTGCATTTCTGTCTGCAGTAATTAGAAGAGATCCTGATATTGAACAAATTTCTGAACAGAGTGATTCAACATGCCAAATTGGCCCAATACTTATCCTTTGTCCCACGTCAGTAATTAAAAATTGGGAGAATGAGTTCTCTGAATGGGGTGAGTTTAAAGTGGCTATTTACCATGGTCCAAATCGTGAATTAGTCCTCGAAAAAATAGAATCTCAAACCATCGAGGTGTTAATCACAAGTTTTGACACATTCAGAATCCATGACCAAATTTTATGTGAATTACCATGGGAAATGGTAATTGTTGATGAGGCGCACCGTCTCAAAAATGAGAAATCAAAGCTGTATATCTCGTGCCAGGGGATAAAAACAAAGAAGAGATATGGTCTAACTGGTACCATACTGCAAAATAAAATAATGGAGTTGTTTAACCTCTTTGACTGGGTTGTACCGGGTTGTCTCGGCGATCGCGACCATTTTAGAGGCTTTTATGATGAGCCACTAAAACTTGGCCAGAGGCTTAGTGCCCCTGATAGGTTTGTTCAAATAGCAGAGGAGAGAAAAGGACATCTTGTCTCAGTACTCAAACGGTATTTACTGAGACGTACCAAGGAAGAGACAATCGGGCATTTAATGCTTGGTAAGGAAGATAATGTGGTTTTTTGTAAAATGAGTGACTTACAAAAACGAGCCTACAGAAGAATGTTGAACCAGCCTGATGTCCAGTGTATTATAAACAAGGATTTGCCGTGCTCTTGTGGGGGCCCACTAACCCAGGTTGAGTGTTGTAAAAGAACAGAGCCTCAAGGGGTAATTTGGTCATATTTGCATAAGGATAATCCTGATGGGTGTGCTATGTGCCCCTTCTGTCTCGTTCTCCCTTGCCTTACGAAACTTCAACAGGTGCTTATTTTTCTTCTCTTTGTTGCTTTGATAATTGATAATGTTAGTGTCAATTGTAAATGGAGGAGGGATCCAATACAACTCTTGTATGATGCAGGATGACAACACTTTTCATTTTGTGTCAGTAATTTAAGTTTCAAATGACAAACAAAATCTTTGATATTCTTCTATGTCACAAGCAATACGATTCACCGGAAATTTTAGTCTGAAGTTTATTTGATACAAGATCCAGAGGTTAAAGAATCAACATGCAGAATTAATTGCAATTGACCATTGATTTCTCTTGCCTATGAATGCTAATGAATGCTAATTTTTTATAATGTGCATATGCTTTGCTTGTGATATAGTACAAGATCAATGGTTTGGCTTTGTCATTTGCAATTTAAATTTTTGTTGCAAAAAGAAAAGGTTCTCTGTTCTCATGATTTGTCACCAAATATGTAATAGTTTGATACCTTCTTTTGAAAGGTAATACTTATTGTACTTGTTTAGAATCTAAGAATCAATATCATGCCAAGAATTATTGAACTTGAAAGCAGCTCAATCACTATATAATATTAAATTTATATGGAAATTAATCAAAAACCAGACCAAACCTGACTCAAACCTGAAGGCCGTCTCGATAATTGAAATTTAACTGTATAATCCTTGAACCAAAATCAACTGGCCTAATACCTCAGATGAGCCAATGAAAACAAGCTAACCCAAAATTAACACAACCTCAGATGTGCTGACAGGTTCGGTTTGACACAAGTTCTTTTTCCTCTTTTTGTTCAAAAAAAAAAGTTGGTGGTTTAGAGGGGCACCATTTTCCCTTACAGCCAGGGAACCATACCAGTTTGATGCCTTTACTTAAAGCCTGCTTTTCTTTTTATCTTCTTTAAGATTAGCAATCATCTGGAATTGATAAAGCCAAATCCAAAAGATGAAGCAGAGAAACAGAAAAAAGATGCTGAGCTGGCATCAGCTGTCTTTGGCACTGACCTGGACTTGGTCGGCGGCAGTGGCAAGAACGAGAGCTTCATGGGACTCAGTGATACACAGCACTGTGGAAAGATGCGGGCCCTTGAGAAATTTTTGGCTCTATGGACCTCCCAAGGGGACAAAATTCTTCTCTTCAGCTATTCTGTCAGGTAAGTAATTTTTTCATTTTTCCTTTTTTAAGTCTCCTTTCTTTGGTACATTGCACAGCAAACCCCTAAAGTTATCATTTTTTTCCTGTTTTGGCTACAAAGTTCCTGTTTTGATCTTTGCATTCTGATTTTGATCCTGTCTACCATTTTTATCCAGAAGGTGGTTGAATACCAAAATCAACAAAGTGTATTTTTTGATGTCATATCTTTAAATCAATGACGGGTTATTCCCCATCTGTGCTGACTATATCTTTCAACAACTATTTGGATAGAGGCATGATGGTAGGAAAAACCAAATGGGTACAAATTGTTATATTTCAGGATCACAAAATTCAAAACCTCTATACATTGGGACTAAGATAGTAACTTGGAGATAAACAACCACTTTTAAGAGCATTTTGTAATTTGTAATGGATTATTTGCATATGCCACCTATTCCAGTTAATTACCCTTTTGATCCCTCAACAACTGCTCACGCTGCATTTAGATTTGTTTTTTTTTTTTGGTAACAACATGGATATTTCTCTCCTGATTTGGCTTCAAGGAACTTTCTTGTTTCTCTTTTTCCAATTGCATATGTTTTGGGGTTCTTGCTAATTGAACTCAACATTGAACAGCTTCGCAAAGATATGAAATCTACCTTAACCATTATACTATTTTAATTAAAGGATGTTGGATATACTAGAGAAGTTTCTAATACGGAAGGGCTACTGCTTTTCACGCTTTGATGGTTCCACCCCGATGAACACTCGTCAGGACCTAATTGATGAGTTCAATAAGAGCCCTAGCAAACAGGTTGTTTACTTTTAGTGTATTTGGAGAAAAGTTTTATACAATGATAAAGAAGTATGTAGGAAAAAAAATCACTGTTTTAATCACTGTTTCTGGACCATCCAAAAACAGTGATTTTGTACCTATCTTAAAAAATAGTAAAAATTTTCCAAAAATATAAAATTTGGTCTCCAAGCATATTTTAATATGGAGATCATGTTGAGCGGTTCGGATTGACTGTTTGGATATTGAAAACGGTGATAAATGTGAGGCATGATGAAGCATGAAAGAAATGAGGCATTTGAACCATCCTCTAAAGAAATATGCAAGAAAAGAAGGTTATTAATCACCAGAGATGAGCCATATATAAATGCAACAGTTATGCTTGTAATTCAAAATATATAACTATGTCATACTTTTAAAATTAGCATATGTTTTGCCCCACTTTAAAATGTTTTGTGGCTTCACACCTGTCCCACTACCCTTTGTATATATTTCTTAACATCCTTTTGTTGACCACTTCTCAGGTTTTTCTAATATCAACCCGGGCTGGCAGCCTGGGTGTAAACCTGGTGAGTGCAAACAGGGTTGTGATATTTGACCCAAGCTGGAACCCTGCACAGGATTTACAAGCCCAAGATCGGTCATTCCGGTATGGCCAAAAACGTCATGTCACGGTTTTTCGTCTTCTAGCAGCTGGTTCACTTGAAGAACTAGTATATACAAGACAAATTTACAAACAGCAGTTGTCTAATATTGCAGTTTCAGGGAAGATGGAGAAACGGTACTTTGAAGGTGTTCAGGTATACATCTTTTTAAAGGATAACCAACACCTATCTACCAGCATTTTTTTAGTGATAACATACAGGAACCATACTTTATGTTTGATGTCTCTGACGAGGACTATTGTGCTGTCAGTTGATTTACTGACTTGAGCAGAACTGGTACGAGTTCTGGTTTGGTTGGGTACAACTATAATTTGTAGTCTGGTAATCGGTATTACTGGTGGCTGCTAAGTTTAGTGAACCATTGATGTTTCTTGCTGCATAAAGTAGCTGGAAAAGAATTATCATGCATATACTGTTCCTTTTATAGGATAATAAGAAATTCCAAGGGGAGTTATTTGGCATCTCCAATTTGTTTCGCGACTTGTCTGACAAGCTTTTCACAAGTGAGATCATTGAAATGCACGAAAAACAAGAGAATAATACCTCTCCGAAGTTAGTACAAATTGGTTCCATGGTAGATCAGAGTGGTACTGGTGGTGCAATGGTGGCAGGTTCCAAAATGGATAATGAAGCATGTGATCACACCAACCTCAAGGATTTGGGTATAGTTATTCTATATATTACAACCATTACAACATGCTATATATTTATTGTTCCTTTATAGTGATCAGACCATTCCTTGTATAATTCACACCTGCTCTCCGTACCTACTAACATAAAAATCTTTACAATTGCAACATAGAATATAAGAACTTCATGTGCATCACCACTGAAATAGTCTTGTAAAGTTTTTAAAGCTGTAAAATCAAATGCTGTCAAAATAACCTTGCTATTTTTTGTCTAATTTGTTTTATTATGTGTTATTACAGGCATCATTTATGCTCATAGAAATGAAGATGTTGTAAATATGGGGATAACAAAAACTCATATTTTTGTAAGTACAGAAGATAATGGTCATGAAGTTGATGGTTCTAGTAATACTGCTAACGAAAGCCACCAAATTAGGCATCCAGCTGGGCGAGAAGAGAGGAAAAGAAAAGAGTTCAGTCGTGTGGCTTCCTTCATGGGAATGAGAGAGATTGAGTTTAGCAAATGGGTGCTCTCTGCTTCTCCTCTTGAGAGGCAAGAGATGCTAGAGAACTACAAGAAAAAGAAAAAGAAGGAAGAACAATATTATTAGTGGGATTTGTGGTTTATGCACAGACAAATGGAGTGTAGATAATTCATTTTCTTGTTTGTTTCTTGGCAATCTATTGTATCTAGCGTTGTATATAAGTTCCAGAAGTGCACCTTTTTTTTTTCCAAAATGTAAATGGTACACTTGTAATTAAATTCTCATGTAATTGTATGACGGCTGTTTGGCAAATAGTAGAATTGTTCCAGACTTCCAGTGGATTGTTGCAAAACAAGCAAATATAGCTTAGAATTAATAAGCAAATCACCTGGTTGTAAGTTCAAGTTAAGATTGGACCAACTCAGAATGAATCTATCTAAATTATGCATGAATATTTTGATTTGTAGAAATTGATAAATTCAGACATCACATGTATTTCTAGCTACTTTTTACTAACTAAACAGTTGAAAGTAATGGAGCATAAAATTGATGTATTTTTATTTTGTACATTGCAATTCTTTTCTCGTTTGAACGGAATATCTACAAGCACAGGGTTCGTTATATGTTCCCTATTTTGTAAATTGTATATTTCAATAATTAGCTTCAACTAGATTTCGTACGAAGATTTGCATTTATTAAAATAATACTACAATTTATTTACATAAAGAATGATCCACTTACAAATAGCAGCATATGTAAATTAGTCACAGATAAGAGCCCAGATCACGGCCCACTAAAAACACAACGCGCCATAACAGGAAAGAAAAAGAAAGTGTTAATCAAAATAAAAACAAGAAGAAAAAGAGGCTATCTTGACTGCACAGCAGCAGGAGAGAGGCGGCCTATAAGAAAGAGACCAAGGGACCTCCATCTCAGTTCAGTTCAATTCGAGTCTCTTTCTTCTCTTTAGACAATGCCACCGCCTAAAGGTTTATCACGCTCTCGCTTTCTCTGGTTTCAGTATATTTTCGCACACTATATGCTCTACTGTTTTTCGTTATAAACCCGTAAACTTTCTTTAATAGCACATAGAAGTTGCTGTATTGACACGATAGCAGTAAGTATGCTACCATTACCAGACATTACTGAGATGGTACAGCACTGGTTTGCTTCTTTAGTGCTGTACCATTACCTAACCTAGCCAGTTTTGCTCTAATGTCTATAATCATTGTTTGTGCAGATTTGCCCGGATTCTATTATGATGCAGAGAAAAATCGGTATTTTTCAATAAAAGGCCCAATTCCTGGCTCTAAGGAAACAGCTAGTGCTGCCTTGGCCACTTGTTCTTCTTCTAGCAAGGTAGTCAACTATTACTTCTTGGTTGTTTTTGTAATTACTTATCGGTTTCTCTATATGCAATAAAAGCCACTAATATTTTGCCATGGAACTTAGTTTACAATATGTCAGTTATTTCAACTAATGTTATTCCAGCCCTAGCATAACTTTAATAGTTTGCTGCTTTTTGTCTCTTAAGTATTCTTAGTGTGCTGACTCTTGGTAGCAGAAGTAATAGGATATATGTGATCACCATAAGGACCTTCAAGATTCTTCAAAATTAATAGGATATATGTGATCACCATAAGGACCTTGAAGATTCTTCAAAATTAATAGGATATATGTGATCACCAATATTCTTTGGATATGAAATTTTTGTGTGTATATATGTAAAAGAACTCTTGGAGAACCTTTTGCATATTTCAGGAAAGTAAACTTCAGGTGATTAGAAAGGGTGAAGGGATAAAAATCAGCCACCTCCTTGGTTTAAGAGAAATTCAAGGAAGAGATATCTTGTTCAACTCAAGAAGATATCACTTTCATAAGCATTACGAAGAAATTCAAGCTTCTCAGCCTACAGTATGTTTATCATCTCTTAATTTCTTTCAAGATTGGTTCTATTTCCTGCTGAATTACTATTTTGATTGTAGAATTATAAAACATTTTTGCATTTGCAATGTTATCATCATTTCGATATGCATATTGCAAAGTTCTTCCTGTTTTTTTGTTCTTTTTCTTGCTGAATTAGTATTTTGATTATAGAATTGAGAAACGTATTTTGTATTTGCGATGTTATAATCATTTCAATATGCATGTTGCAAGCCTGTTTTTGTCTACTTAACACATTGTTTTTAGATATAGTACTCTGTGTGTGTGTTTGTGTAGATGCAATAGTATATTGCACTATTTTTGTCATGGTTCTGGAACTTATGATCTGATGTGGGTTTTCTGCCTAGGATAGTTATCGCAGCAGCTCATGCACCTCTTCTTATATAAATAAATATTGTTGGTGTATTAGAAAAAAAAAAAAAAAGGTTCAAGGAAGTGTTTAAAAAAAATGGAAATATGTACACATAAAAAATTTAGAATACTGGGATATTTTAAATGACCTTAATTTTTAATTTTACTGTTTGTCGATTGCATGTTTTTGTTTGTTTTGAAAAACTTCTGCACCTAAAACCAAATGCACGCATCCTTTATTGTTTATAAAACTGCAAACAGGACCATTCAACTTAAACATTTTACCAATTTTGACTGACATTCTCAGATTAGGCTGACTCGGATCAAACTCAGGCTTAGATAAATATTTAGCAGGTTGAATCTACCATGTCTTATCCCAGAGTTAAGCCTTTTTCTGAAACCGACCTGAGTTAGCTAATTCAGACTGATTTTTCTCTTTGGCTAATTACTTATAAGTTTGTTATTGAATTCATATCAAGAAATGCCGAATCTCAATTCAACTGAACATCAATAGGTTTTAAATGAAATCTTGCATGCCTTTGTCTATTGCAGGTATGGAAGTTTGAGAATACAGAACATGTGGACTGTGCAATTGAAAGAATTTGCATTCAATTACATACAGAAACTGGTATTAGAAATGCATTACTTTTGGCAGCTAGCAGACACCATGGTGGTTTAAGGTATTTTTTTCTCTCTCTCTTTTTTCCCCCTTTGATGTTAAATTAGACAGGACACTGAAATACTTCCAGTCTTCCAGATGCCTGCTTTGGTGGTGTACTGGCTGACATTTTTCAACATTTGATATGTGATAGAAATATAGAATTGATATGTTCTGATGTTCCGTACTTTACTATCCTTTTGTGTATTTTAACAGTTGTTTAATTTGATTTCTTAGGTTACTGACTTAGTGATCTTACACTTTTGTTTTATAGTTTTTTTCAGGTAGATAATCCTGAGGAACCCCATCTTGATGTAGAATCAGTGTGGTCCCCGCGTCCGCAGAATGAAGTCTCCGATTTTCCCCGCTTGACAAGTCCATCCCTTTCAGTATGTCGAAATCTCATGTTCCCATCTTGTGTTTCATGCGTGAAACAAAGTGGTGGTTTGGGTGGTCATGTATTGTATCCTAGCCTGCTCTCTACTAAACTTCGATGATTAAATTAAGAAAAAGATGACTTACTTTCAACTCCATCTGGGCTTAAGAGGAGATAAAAGAGTGAGGGGTACTTAAAGGGTGCGTTGCTTGTTGCAAAATGCCCCTTTAAACCTCCAAATATCACATTAACTCCTGGAGAAACAAATGTGTGTTGGATTCCCCTGGGAAATGGAAAGCATATATAAAAAAAATCTGATACCTTGTCAATAATTTACTCTTATCTAGTGAGATACATGAAGGGAAACAGGGTACTTTCCAATAGAGGAGGGATATAGGAAACATTTCTCAATAATTATGTCTTGTGTTCCTTGACAACAATTAACATGGTCACAACTGCTGGATCGGGCGAATCTAAAGGTTCACTCTACTCCTTAGAGGCAAATCTTACACCGGGCTCAGCCGCTCAATGCCTTTTTGAAACGGATGGTACTGTGTGGACTGTCGATTGCAACTCTGCCGGAACCTATGTTGCATTAGGTTATTTCATTTCTTCTTTCTTTTATTTTTTTCTGATTCGTGATATTGTCTATATTGTAATGAATGCCAAGAGACACTATGATAGAAAAATGAAATCTGACCAAATGTAGGCCATGAAGGTATATTTGTTTAAGAACTCTATATTGGGGAAATAGGAGGTACATCATTATATGGTTCTTAGACAAAGCTACACAATGTTGGCAAAAGATGTTGAGTGAGGCTATGGTAATATGCATTTTACACAGCGGTCTGCACTATGGATTCATATCTTCATTTTTAAAGTTCAAAAAGTTTATCTGAACAGTTCAACATGATCTTCATATGAAAATGTACTTGCATACCATTTTACCCTTTTTTAGAACTTTTTTTACTATATTTTTAGTTAGGTAGAAAATTACTTTATTTGAAATTTCTGGACCATCCAAAAGCAGTGGTTTTTAACCTATCTAAAAAAATACAAAAAGAATTATAAAAAATATAAAAATTTGGTATGCAAGTACATTTTCATATGAAGATTATGTTTAAAACGGTTCGGATTGGCTGTTTGAACTTTCAAAATAGAGATGGATCCATACCATGAGTTGATCCGTAATATGCATATTACCATAGCCTCACTCAAAGATGATTTATTATCTTATTGCTCTGGCCTGGACAAATTTGAAATTATGTGTAGGAACTAGTATGGGGACAGCTTTACTCGACTTGGAAGCCAGATCTCCAGTGCGGATGATTTGCACTAATAAAAGTGATGTTTTATCACTGCAATTTCTTTCTTCGGTAATATTTATTAATATGGGTGTTCCCTTCCCATTCATGATTTGTTAAAAATCTTTTGATTACATAAATAAGATTTGTTATCTATTTTTCAGGGAAATGTTGTACTATGTGGTCTGAGAAATGGGTCAATATTGACTTTTGACACACGAGAAAAACAGATTTCTGGTAATACAGAGGCCTCTGATTGGTCTAGTGCCACCCCAAATTCTCACATGACAAACTTACATGGGATTAGGAGATGGAGAAGAAGGAATTTTATAAGATCTCAGGTACATTATCAAGTTCGATCATGTGTTACAAATTGTATGCTTCATGATACAGTTGAAATAAAGTTACTCCGAACTACTGTTTGGCTGTTTTTTGTTTCAACAGTTTCTGATTGAACTAAACCAATATAGAATTTTTATTTGTACAATTTGGTCCTTTTGTTCATCAATAGGTTGATAAAGGACTCAGATATGGCAGTTGTGTGCGTATGACTTCTGCAGTCTGTAGGTATAGAAACAATATTCCTTCAGTTATTATTTATATGTGTATTAACTCGTGAATAGCTCTGTCGATTGCATCCATGCACATGAAAAAGAGCAAATGGGGTTAGTTTTGGCAGCATTTCCAAGAATATAGCAAATGGGGTTCTTTGTAGTGTGGGCATGCAGTATTATGGTTTTTAGAGGGCCAAATGGGATAATGCATTGCTTCTATATTCTTGTACATTTTATCCTTTTCTTAAGAGGCTTCTTTTCTGAGAAATCTGAAATAAATTATATGTGCAGCATGGTTTCTCTATCATCTGATGAAAATTACTTCATAGCCAGTTCAACTGATGGTAAGGTTAGATCCTTTCCTATTTTTTATTTAAACAAAATTCACCAAGTTCTTTGGGAAAGTGGGGAAGGTACAAACTGGCATGATATGTACAATTAATATAGTTATAACCGGTGGGGGTCAATCTTTTTATTGTTTCCTTTAACTATTTGTCTTGTCTGAAAGAAAATGCTTCATGTGAACACATATAATTACACACAAAATTGGTGCAAATCTCCATATAGAACATGTATCTATTTTAAACTTCTCACAAATATTAAAAAAAGTAGTTATGAAGATGAGTGATTTGGATATTTCTTGAAAATAATACACAAGCAGAAAATAGGCTGATTTCAGTTCAGAAGGATATAGGTGGTTGTCATTTATAATGAAATATGGGCAAGATGTGTTATATCTCATTTTGGAAAAGAAGACTGATTAATATTTGGACATTTTGCAGTTGGTATAGTCCCTTGCAGTTAAACATCTATATTGTTTTTCTTTATTTTTGTTTTGTTTTTCCACCTTTATAAATTGCAGATCAAGCTATTTGATATTCGACTCAGGAAAGGTGTCCAGTCTTACAGGGGACATGTGAACTCTGACAATCATCTGCAACTTGCGGTCAACCCATCTGAAACGTTTCTGCTTTCTGGTATTGTGTTACTTTTTTAGGGACAGAATTGGTTTTATTCAAGTGTAAGTTGTTTGCTTTGGTTTATGTTAGAACTAAACCCTAAAACCTAAACTACCACGGCCAGCATGGTAGTCTCCAAACTTTAGATGCAACTTGGGTCATGGTATACAACATTTTAAATATTGTAGAAAATATTAAGCAGAATAAATGAAAAAGAAGTTACTTTTGGAAATATTAAAGAACAAAAAATAGAAGGCGATATAAAAGGATGCAATTTATCAGGTGGGGAGGATTGCAGGACGTGCATTTGGAGCATCAAAACGGGAGAACTTTTATTTTCTGAGATCTTTTCTGAGTCATGTTGTACTTCGGTCTTATGGCCTGGTTTTCAAGGTTGGCATTTTAACTTGACAATTTGCTAGTAGGATTATATAATTATTCCACTTTAAAAATTATGTAATAATGTTTTTTATCAAACATAGTGTAGTATTGTTAGGGTGTATACGGATCGGATATTAAACGGATACAACTACGGATATGGTTTGGATATTAAACGGATACGGATATAATTCGGATACCTAATTTAAATATTGTGATAAAATTAACATGTTATTAATAAAATACGATATTCGAATCCACACAAACGGATATCTGAAAAACTTAAAAAAATATGGATACGGATAATTTTCTGGTTCCGCTTCTGAAACCGAAACCGTATCCGTATCCCTATCCATATATACGTATCCATATCTGAAAACTATCCGAATCCACAAAAATACGGACGGATAATGTCCAATCCGTTTACACCCCCAAGTATTGCAAACATTGAATAATGTACCAGCTTGGTATTATGTAGTACATGCTCTAGGCATATTGTTGTTTGGTTTTATGTACAAGGGAATATGGTAGTCCTTGGATTTGCATTAAAAAAGTTAATAGAAGTTTTCAGAAGTGTGCACCTTTTTTTTTGTTGTAGGCCATGCTGGGCATCAGCTCGATCAAAGTCAAAGTTCAGGCGCATGGTTGGGGTCTTGTGACGGGCTTTTTTATATGCAGGTTATCTGATCAGTACAATTCTGCTTCCAAAATGTGGCAGTTTGGTTGAAGTTAGCATCAGATTTTTACTCCCAGTAGTTACCAAACTATAGTTCAGAAAATATAGTACTAATAGGGGCTTTGTAGATTTGTGAACATTACATCGAATTCTAACTTTGTTGGAATGTTATTATTGTGAATGGCGTTCCAATACTGTATAAATCTTTTAAATTGTTTAAGTTTAAATTTCTAAATAAAGACATTTGGAAAGGTACTGGGTCTTCAAGCAAACAGTGCTTCCAAGAAGCATTAACAAAAAAGGATATGTATCTCATCACTGTTATAATTTAGGGTGTGTATTTCATAAAAATTAAAAAAAAAATATATATATATACAAGATAATACAAGGGTTTATATGCGAAGTAAGGGTGAAGAAGATGCAAGGATATGTGCAGTTGTTCACATGAGCATCTAATGATCATCAATAAAAAAAATGATAAAAGAAAGCATGTGTTCACTGTTTTTTGGGTTTGACAAGGTGCAAATAATAACAAATGCAAGGGTCTCCTTGTAAATTTACCCTGTCACGACTGCTAACAGAGAATTTGTATATACATTTCAGAAACAAAATGAAAGACTTTTTTTTTGTTTTTTTATCTCTGTATATGTTAATTTTTTTTTTTCACATCATGTAGTATAACTATCATTCAATGGGTCAGCACCTCTAGTCAGTATACACACATGTTAAGGAAGCCCTAAGTTAGTGTCTGAGCATGCCCCAAACATTGTCCCACTCATTAGTTTAGTTATAAGTGTTATGCCACTGGTACAGTGCAGACCCAAACTGACCACTAGTTAGAAATCGAAATAAAAACAGACCTAGACTTAAAATTTGTTAAAACTGTCCTGTGAGTAGGTAAAGGATATCATTATGGACTCATAGGAACAAATTTCATGTTTTGTGATTTTTCTACAATTAATTAGGAGGTTGCAAAGTTCAGGTTATTGAAAAGCAGTCACTGGTACAGTACCACCCCGGTACCAAAACTGACCCTCATTAAACACCTAGTTCAACCAGTTAAAAAAATTAAAAAAATCATGAAACAAATCTTGGGTGTAGATTGAGCTTTCCTGGAATTTTAGAAACCAAAAACATTAAATTTGGAATTACAGATTGCTCCCTGTGAAAAAGACAAGTTGACTTGTCAGAAAATACAAAATTACCTTGCACATATGTAAAATTAATAGGAAAATTAAAAATAAATTCACTAAAATCATAAAAATGAACATACAAACACTCACCTATGTGATGCATGTTCCCATAGAGCTGAAAACCAAAAAATAAATCCAAAAGAGGCCTTAAACAGAGCCAATAGCACACTGTCACTGTGTTATGCAGTGACAGTGGCTATCTTCAAGCCTTACACCTAAAACCCATGAGCTTGATCACCCAAATAAAGTACAAAATCAATGGAGAAGCATTAAATAACGACCCCCAACCCAAGATCATGACTAAGATCACATGACTCAAAGAAAAACCAGCTAAAACCACGCTCAAATTGCTGTCAGAACTGAAACCTCACCTGTAAGCCCCTTGCTACAAAATCAAGCTCGAAATCAAATTCCCCATGTCGTACTAAGCACAACTGTGAAGGAGATCAAGAAAATGATGAAGGAGATAGAAGAAAATCGAGAGAAATATTAAAAACCCCTAAATTTGGGGCTCTGCCGCCCACTGCTGCCGCAAAATGCCGTCAACCGCCGACAACCTCTCCATCGCACTCAGGAACTCGACAACAACCCCTCGACCGGAGGTGACCGGAATCGACCGGAGTCACAGGTCCAGAGCCGGGAAAGAGACCCCGACAAGGGGTCATCTGGCTCGCACAAATATTGATGCGAGGGGAGTTGTTTGATTCTGAAGCGAGAAAGAAGTTTGAAGCTGCACAAATCTTGGCGCAAGGCATTTGAATTCCAAGCGCTATATTAAATCAACAGTCACTAACTTGGAAGAGGCCCACCTGTCAGCGGCCCGCTAAATAAATAAAGCGAATCAGTACCAGTGCGAAAGTTGATGAAATCTGGGCCTCAGATCTCCGCCCAATATGCATTTTGGCGCAACCCTGTTTAAAATAGTAAAAAGATCATGAATCTGTGAATAATAAAAATCCAGGGACCTCCCTGCAAAAAATCTTGGTTCTGACAGTTTAACCTTCTTCTTTGATCTTTAATTGAGTGATTTTCCATGGCTTTGATCTTGTCTCTTTTGTTCTGGTATGGTAAACAGTGACCTGAGCCCATTTGAACCTTGTCCTGTCATGAACCAATCTCCACACTATGTTGAAATCAGTGTCAATTAGTCCCTGGTACCCTGGCATGCATGACATCAGCACTGAAATTAAGCACAAAAGACACTGGTATGACATTGGCACTGGAAAACCCCAAAATGACCTATTCTGACAAATCAGCCAGTGCAGACTGACCTGAAAACCAAATGAAAAATCCATTTTATAGTTCAATAAATGACTAAAAAAAAACACATTAGGGCCAAAATTTTCATTTATAGCATTTTCCTATGATTTATTAGCTATTTTTGAAGTTCACTAATCAAAATATCAAAACTGCACAAAACACAATTTTTTGTTTTATAAAACAACGAGGTCAATTTGGGTCCGATGCCCATCGGACTCAAAGTGAGTTCGATGGGTTCGATGACCGTCCGATCTGCTTTAAGATTAGCACCCGCAACTTTCGCGGCTGCTTTATTCGTGCGCACGAATCTTAAAGCAGATCAGACGGTCATCAGACCCAAGCTATTCACTAAAACAACATCTTACAAAATAAATCCAAAAATATAGTTAGGTTTTGAAATAAAACTTGAAATTTTGCAGGTGTTTAGATCATGTTATGACATGAATTTACATAAAAAGAACAAAAAATATTGTGTAGTAGATTGCTCAGAATTGATTTTTGAAGATGGCTCCTGAAAAAGGAATGAGTTGCTGTTTTAAAGATTAAATAAAATACAGGGGCAAAATAGTAAAAGGACAAAAAATATTTCCTGGATACAGTTTAACATGTCTATAATCTAAACCAAAAGAAAATCCATTTAAAAAGGGTTGGAAATTCAATAAAACAAAAAATTGCCAAGTACAAAACCCTTGATAAATTCTTTTTTTGATGGTCTGCGGTAAAGAACCCTTGATAAATTCACTTTTCAAATAAACACATAACAGGTTCAAACAATGCAAAATAAACTTCTAAACCTCTAAAACAACTTGTCAACATGTTATAAACAAACTTGAATTGAACTAGAACATTCATTTGGACATTTGAAATTTTAAATTAAGATGGCATGTTAATCCAATTTTATACTAAGACCAAACCACTGTTATGGGTTTTCAACCTCATTCCAGCTACAAACTTTGATTGAAATTCATATAAACACGATCTCTGAAGTAAGTTTAAGATGTTTGCAAACTCAATTTGAAAGAAAATCGATTCAAATGGTGAAAATCATGGTGATAACCGCTGACCCGAGCCAATCCGAGAGCAAACTGATGTGAAACTCTTTTTCACCTAAAATTGAATACACACAAACAATATACGGGTCTACACGATTCCACAGATAAATTTTGAGCTCAAAACGACAATTAAATCACGAGAATTTGATCAAAATCACCTTCCAGCACCAAATTCAAACTACACGTACAACTTTCAAACCAAGGATCAAATCGGCTCGTTCACATACTTCCTACAGTTGGCATGCATAGAGCATCAGGCGGTTTTGGTGAGCTTAATGTGTACCAGCGGCCCGTCATACCAGTGCCATACCCCAAGCCAAATGGTGACTTCAAATTGTTGGTTGGTGACTGGTACAAAGCTGGACACAAGGTAAATCAAGTTTGGAATCTTGTTCTTCTTTCCTTGTTTAAGATTTTTATTGAATAGTTGATGACACCTGAACTGTCGCCTTTTTTTAGACATTGAGGCAAATTTTGAACTCGGGAAGTTCTCTTCCTTTCCCTGATTGGCTTCTAATAAATGGAGCTCAATCAACTTCCTTCAATGGAGATCAAGGTACTCTATAGAATGATACTTCTCCATCTAATAATTTATTTTAATTATGTATTGTGGTATTAATTAGTTGCTTACTACCTTTGCTCTGGATTGATATAATTTATTTATGATTTTTTTTTTAATCTTAATTCAATCTAACCAGTAGTACCAGTTCAGCATTACTAATGGCAGTATTACTCTTGGTCCAGTAACTTAAGATATTATATTTTTGGTTATTTCGGGGAAAACATACCTCTTTAGGATTTCTAACGTCGGATTGGAGACCTCCATTAATTTCAGAATCCAAGGCCATGCTCTCAAATTAATTGAGGTAGAAGGGAGCAAGGGGCCCACACACTTCAAAACTCATATGACTCTCTAGACTTACATGTGGGTCAGTCACTGGCCGTTCTAGTAACCCTAAACCAGCCACCAAAGGATTACTTCATAATCGCATCAACTAGATTTATAGACCAAGTACTTACAGTAACTGGAGTTCTCCATTACAGCAACTCAAATACACCAGCTTTTGGACCACTGCCAGCTGGACCTGCTGGACAGATATCACATGTATTTCTAGCTAATTTTTACTAACTGAACAGTTGAAAATAATGGACCATAATGGATCAGAAAATCACTTGACCTGAAAATTCTGGACCATCCAAAAACAGTGATTTTTTATCTATCTAAAAAAATAGTAAAAAAATTTTAAAAAATAGAAAATTTAGCTCACGAGTATATTCTCATATGAAAATTATGTTGATCGGTTCGGATCAACCGTTAGAATTTTGCAAACGAAAATATTGATCCGTAGTATGGACCAATCCGTGCTATGCATAGTACCATAGACTCACTCTATTTTTATTTTGTCGCAATTCTTTTCTCGATTGAACGGAATATCTACAAGCACTGGGTTTGTTATATGTTTCCTATTTTGTAAATTGCATATTTTAATAATTAGCTTCAACTAGATTTCGTACGAAGATTTGCATTTATTAAACTAACACTACAATTTATTACGGGATAATGCATTTTCACTATCAAACTGTTAAAAGAAAGGGTAATTATATCTTCCCCCGTCTATCCATTCTCCAACTAACTAACTACCTTTTCTAACTATAATTCAAAATTCTAACTACCTAATGGCCCTACAAATTAATTACTCAATTTTCTCTATTTATTTCTTTCCTCTTTCTCCCTCCCTCTCCCACCTCTCCCTCTCCACCTCCGCCTCCACCTCCGCCCGCCTCTCCCTCTCGGCCTCCCTCTATCACCTCCACCTTCGTCTCTCACCTCCGTCTCTCACCTCCGTCTCCCACCTCCCACCTCCGCCTCCTCTCTCTCCCACCTCCGCCTCTGCCGGAGTAGATCCATCACTGTCGACCGCCGGGTCAGATCCGCCTCCGCCGGGTCAGATCCGAGTTATTTGCAAAGAACAAAGCTTCATTAATGGTGAATTAGAACAGTGCGTACTAAGTACATATGGATGAATACTTAATGTTTTAGAGATGAATACTTCAACGTTTATGGATGAATACTTAATATCTTAGGCATAAATACTTTAACTTATATGATGAATACTTTTTATTTGTTTGGTATGCACATATGTTTGTAATACTCTTGGTACATTAACTATTTACACTTACACGATGAGGATGAATACTTGCTTAATGCGGGATGAATACTTGCATGACGAGGTGTGAATACTTGTGCAACGGACAACTCGAAAGTATGTCATCATGGATCTCATTTGAAAGAGAAAATTGTGTAGAAGACATTCGTGGTTTTAGATTTGCAAAATTCCTCACAGATCGTCAGAAATATTGGTTAGATTGAACGGAGAAAAAAAAAACCATCTCTAAAAACGTGTAAAAGATGAGTGATTGATGTATCCAAATATGCTTCTATTGCAAAGATGAATACATTTATATAGATGGATGAATGCTAGTTGTGTTACAGATGAATATTTTTTTTGCAAATTTCTAAAATGAGCTGAAGATAGTTAGAAGTCCCCCACTTAATTAATGCGCTGACGGTTATGCGGTCCCCCACTTAATTAATGCTCTGACAGTTGTGCGGTCCCCCACACATGTTGTTTGTCCCCTACTTTCTTGTTCTAATATATCCAAATATGTTTCTATTGCAAATGTGAATACCTTCATATAGATGGATGAATACTAGTTGTGCTACATATGAATACTTCTGCAAATTCCTAAAATACACTGACAGTTATAAATTATAACTAACTAACTACCTTAATTAATGCAACTGACGGGGGATGAAACGGGAGATTGTTCACGGGGAAGAGCTAGACGGACCCTAAAAGAAATATAGCTGTTAAGCATTTCACCAAAGAAATGGGTCGAAGCAAGTTTGCTGTTAAGCATGTTATAAAAAAAAAAAAATTTAAAAATAGGTTCATACCTACTTTGAGTCCTTAACATGTGACTGGACGATTGAAAAGAATGATTTATGCAAAATATTTTATTTTTATTTTATATATAAGAAATTCTATTGTCTTATTTTGTAGATTATAGTTGGAGTATGGCTAAGTTGCTGCTGGCAGCATTTCGGCCAGCTGCTGCCGGGGCTATATTTAGCCATACGATGTTCAAACAACAAAAACCGTTAGATGTGATATCTATATTGAAATCTGCTTGGAGTCCAAATTTTACATTTTTTGGAATTTTTTTACTATTTATTAAGCCACTTTGAAAATTGCTGATCCGTGTGAACAGTAAAAACAGTCTGGACCATATGATCTGGAATTTTCAAAGTGGCTTAATAAATAGTAAAAAAATTCCAAAAAATGTAAAATTTGGTCTCCAAGTACATTTTAATATAGATTGAACATCTAACGGTTTGGATTTGTTGTTTGAACATCGTATGACTAACTCCGGCAGCAGCTGGCTGAAATGCTGCCAGCAGCAAATTAGCCATACTCTTATAGTTGTTATTATTTTAGATACGAAGGATCACAATTAGTAAGCAAACATTAAATAAATTACATTCTAAGTCTCTAACTATAAAAAAAAAATATAATTATAAAATAATTAAATAAATGGACTGAGGTATTCGGTTTGAGTTTGCAGCCCAAATTATTTACATAAAGAATTATCCACTTGAAAATAGCAGCATATGTAAATTAGTCAGAGATAAGAGCCCAGACCACGGCCCACTAAGAAACACAACGCGCCATAACAGGAAAGAAAAAGAAAGTGTTAACCAAAAATAAAAACAAGAAGAAGAAGAGGCTATCTTGACTGGACAGCAGCAGGAGAGAGGCGGCCTATAAGAAAGAGACCAAGGGACCCCCACCTCAGTTCAGTTCAATTCGAGTCTCTTTCTTCTCTTTAGACAATACCACCGCCTAAAGGTTTTATCGCGCTCTCACTTTCTCTGGTTTTAGTATATTTTCGCACACTAGGTGCTCTACTGTTTTTAAGTATAAACCCGTAAACTTTCTTTAATAGTACATAGAAGTTGCTTCTTGATACGATAGCAGTAAGTATGATACCAGACATTACTGAGATGGTAATATGCTGGTATTCAATTTCAAGAAGGGGGGAATTAACTATAGTTTGCTACTTTTTGTCTCTCGAGTACTTTTAGTGGGCAGACTCTTGGTATATATATGCAATATAAGCTTCCTATTTGATTATGACATCTCTGTAAGGACCTTGAAGATTCTTCAAAATTCTTTGGATATGAAATTTTTGTAAAAGAACTCTTATAGAAACTTCTGCACATTTCAGGAAAGTAAAATTCAGGTGATTAGAAAGGGCAAAAGGATGAAAATCAGCCACCTCCTTGGTTTAAGAGAAATTCAAGGAAGAGATATCTTATTCAACTCAAGAAGATATCACTTTCATAAGCAGTACGAAGAAATTCAAGCTTCTCAGCCTACAGTATGTTTGCCATCTCTTAATTTCTTTCAAGATTGGTTCTTTTTCCTGCTGAATTACTATTTTGATTGTACAATTATAAAACGTTTTTGCATTTGCAATGTTATCATCATTTCGATATGCATATTGCATATTGCAAAGTTCTTCCTTTTTTTTATTCTTTTTCCTGGTGAATTAGTATTTTGATTATAGAATGAGAAACGTATTTTGTATTTGCAATGTTATAATCATTTCACTATGCATGTTGCAAGCCTGTTTTTGTCTACTTAACACATTTTTTTTAGATATAGTACGATGTGTGTGTGTGTGTGTAGATGCACTAGTATATTGCACTATTTTGGTCATGGTTCTGGAACTTATGATCTGATGTGGGTCTTCTACATAGGATGGTTATCGCAGCAACTCATGCACCTCCTCTTATATAAATAAATGTTGTTGGTGTATTAGAAAAAAAAAAGGTTCAAGGAAGTGTTTCAAAAAAAAAAATGGAAATATGCACACATAAAATTTTAGAATACTGGGACATGTTAGACAACCCTAATTTTTTATTTTACTGCTTGTCGATTGCATGTTTTTGTTTGTTTTGAAAAACTTATGCACCTAAAATCCAAATGTACGCATCCTTTATTGTTATAAAACTGCAAACAGTGTCATTCAACTTAAACATTTTACCAATTTTGACTGACATGCTCAGATTAGGCTGACTTGGATCAAACTCAGGCTTAGATAAATATTTAGCAGGTTGAATCTACCATGTCTTTTCCAGAGTTAAGCCTTTGCCGAAACCGACCTTAGTTGGCTAATTCAGACTGATTTTTCTCTTTGCCTAATTACTTATAAATTTGTTATTGAATTCATATCGAGAAATGCCGAATCTCAATTCAACTGAACATCAATAAGTTTTAAACGAAATCTTGCATGCCTTTGTCTATTGCAGGTATGGAAGTTTGAGAGGACAGAACATGTGTACCGTGCAATTGAAAGAATTTGCATTCAATTACATACAGAAACTGGTACTAGAAATGCATTACTTTTGGCAGCTAGCAGACACAATGGTTGTTTAAGGTAAGCAAGGTTTTTTTCCCTCCTTTCCCCCCTCTTTGATGATAAATTAGACACGACACTGAAATACTTCAGGATGTCTGTTTAGGTGGTGTACTGGCTGACATTATTCAAAATTTATTTTGAGATAGAATTGATATGTTTAATTTGATTTCTTAGGTTACTGACTTAGTGATCTTACACTTTTGTTTTATAGTTTTTATCAGGTAGATAATCCTGAGGAACCCCATCATGATGTAGAATCAGTGTGGTCCCCGCGTCCTCAGAATGAAGTCTCCGATTTTCCCCGCTTGACAAGTCCATCCCTTTCAGTATGTCGAAATCTGATGTTCCCATCTTGTGTTTCATGCATGAAACAAAGTGGTGGTTTGAGTGGTCATGTATTGTATCCTAGCCTGCTCTCTACTAAACTTCGATGATTAAATTAAGAAAAAGATGACTCACTTTCAACTCCATCTGGGCTTAAGAGGAGATAAAAGAGTGAGGGGTACTTAAAGGTGCAATGCTTGTTGCAAAATGCTGCTTAATACTATTATTAATTGGAGGGCATTGTCTTTTAAACCTCCAAATATCACATTAACTCCTGGAGAAACAAATGTGTGTTGGATTCCCCTGGGAAATGGAAAGCATATATAAAAAATCTGATACCTTGTCAATAATTTACTCTTATCTAGTGAGATAGATGATGGGAAGCAGGGTACTTTCCAATAGAGGAGGAATATAGGAAACATTTCTCCATAATTATGTCTTGCATTCCTTGACAACAATTAACATGGTCACAACTGCCGGATCGGGCGAATCTAAAGGTTCACTCTACTCCTTAGAGGCAAATCTTACACCGGGCTCAGCCGCTCAATGCCTTTTTGAAACGGATGGTACTGTGTACACTGTCGATTGCAACTCTGCCGGAACCTATGTTGCATTAGGTTATTTCATTTCTTCTCTCTTTTATTTTTTCTGATTTGTGATATTGTCTATATTGTAGTGAATGCCAAGAGACACTATGATAGAAAAATGAAATCTGATTAAATCTAGGCCATGAAGGTATATTTGTTTAAGAACTCTATATTGGGAAAATAGGAGGTACATCATTATATGGTTCTTAGACAAAGCTACACAATGTTGGGAAAAGATGTTGAGTGAGGCTATGGTAATATGCATATTACACAGCAGTCTGCGCTATGGATTCATATCTTTGTTTTTAAAGTTCAAAAAGTCGATCTGAACTGTTCAACATGATTTTCATATGAAAATGTATACCATTTTACCCTTTTTTAGAACTTTTTTACTATATTTTTAGTTAGGTATTTGAAAATTCCGGACCATCCAAAAGCAGGACCATTCAAAAGCAGTGGCTTTTTACCTATCTAAAAAATGCAAAAAGAATTCTAAACAATATAAAAATTTGGTATGTAAGTACATTTTCATATGAAGATTATGTTTAAAACGGTTCGATTGGCTATTTGAACTTTCAAAATAGAGATATGGATCCATAGCATGAGTTGATCCGTAATATGCATATTACCATAGCCTCACTCAAAGATGATTTATTATCTTATTGATTTGGCCTGGACAAATTTGAAATTATGTGTAGGAACTAGTACGGGGACAGCTTTACTCGACTTGGAAGCCAGATATACAGTGCAGATGACTTGCACTGAAAGTGATGTTTTATCACTGCAATTTCTTTCTTCGGTAATATTTATTAATTTGGGTGTTCCCTTCCCATTTATGATTTGTTAAAAATCTTTTGATTACATAAATAATATTTGTTATTTACTTTTCAGGGAAATGTTGTACTATGCGGTTTGAGAAATGGGTCAATATTGACTTTTGACACACGACAAAAGCAGATTTCTGGTAATACAGAGGCCTCTGATTGGTCTAGTGCCACTCCAAATTCTCACATGACAAGCTTACATGCGATTAGGAGAGAGAGAAGTAATTTTATAAGACCTCAGGTACATTATCAAGTTCGAATCATGTGTTACAAATTGTATGCTTCATGATAACTGTTAAAATAAAGTTACTCTGAACTACTGTTTGGCTGTTTTTTATTTCAACAGTTTCTGGTTGAACTAAACCAATATTATAATGTCAGAATTATTTATTTGTACAATTTGATCCTTTTGTTCATCAATAGGTTGATAAAGGACTCAGATTATCTGGCAGTTGTGTGCGTATGACTTCTGCAGTCTGTAGGTATAGAAACAATATTCCTTCAGTTATTATTTTATATGTGTATTAACTCGTGAATATCTCTGTCGATTGCATCCATGCACATGAAAAAGAGCAAATGGGGTTAGTTTTGGCAGCATTTCCAAGAATATAGCAAATGGGGTTCTTTGTAGTGTGGGCATGCAGTATTATGGTTTTTAGAGGGCCAAATGGGAGAATGCATTGCTTCTATATTCTTGTACTTTTTATCCTTTTCTTAAGAGGCTTCTTTTCTGAGAAATCTGAAATAAATTATATGTGCAGCATGGTTTCTCTATCATCTGATGAAAATTACTTCATAGCCAGTTCAACGGATGGTTCGGTTAGATCCTTTCCTATTTTTTTATTTAAACAAAATTCACCAAGTTCTTTGGGAAAGTGGGGAAGGTACAAACTGGCATGATATGTACAATTAATATAGTTATAACCGGTGGGGGTCAATCTTTTTATTGTTGCCTTTAACTATTTGTCTTGTCTGGAAGAAAATGCTTCATGTGAAAACACATATAATTACACACAAAATTGGTGCAAATCTCCATATAGAACGTGTATCTATTTTAAACTTCTCACAAATATTAAAAAAAGTAGTTATGAAGATGAGTGATTTGGATATTTTCTTGAAAATAATACACAAGCAGAAAATAGGCTGATTTCAGTTCAAAAAGATATAGGAGGTTGTCATTTATAATGAAATATGGGCAAGATGTGTTATATCTCATTTTGGAAAAGAAGACTGATTAATATTTTGACATTTTGCTGTTGGTCTAGTGCCTTGCAGTTAAACATCTTTATTGTTATTCTTTATTTTTTATTTCTTTTTCCACCTTTATAAAATGCAGATCAAGCTATTTGATATTCGAGTCAGGAATGTTGTCCAGTCTTACAAGGGGGGACATGTTAACTCTCACAATCATCTGCCACTTGCGGTCAACCCATCTGAAACGCTTCTGCTTTCTGGTATTGTGTTACTTTTTTAGGGACAGAACTGGTTTTATTCAAGTGTAAATTGTTTGCTTTGGTTTATGCTAGAACTAAACCCTAAACTCTATACCACAGCCAGTATGGTAGTCCCCAAACTTTAGATGCAACTTGAGTCATGGTATACAACACTTTTAAATATTGTAGAAAATAATAAGCAGAATAAATGAAAAGGAAGTTACTTTTGAAAATATTAAAAGAACAAAATATAGAAGGCGATATAAAAAGATGCAATTTATCAGGTAGGGAGGATTGCAGGATTTGGAGCATCAAAACGGGAAAACTTTTATTTTCTGAGATGTTTTCTGGGTCGTGTTGTAATTCGGTCTTATGGCCTGGTTTTCAAGGTTGGCATTTTAACTTGACAATTTGCTAGTAGGATTATATAATTATTCCACTTTAAAAATTATATAATTATGTTTTTCATCAAACATAGTGTAGTATTGTTAGGGTGTATACGGATCGGATATTAAACGGATATGACTACGAATATGGTTTGTATATTAAACGGATACGGATATAATTTGGATACCTAATTTAAATATTGTGATAAAATTAACATGTTATTCAAAAATACAGATATCCGAATCCTCACAAACGGATATCCGAAAAACTAAAATAATACGGATACGGATAATTATCTGGTTCCGCTTCCGAAACCAAAACCATATCCGTATCCGTATCCATATCTGTAAGCTATCCTTAACAAAATATCCGAATCCACAAAAATCTGAATATGGATCCGGATACGGATGGATAATGTCCAATCCGTTTACACCCCCAAGTATTGCAAGGAAACATTGAATAATGTACCAGCTTGGTATTATGTAGTACATGCACTAGGCATATTGTTGTTTGGATTTATGTACAAGGGAATATGGTAGTCCTTGGATTTGCATTAAAAAGTTAATAGAAGTTTTCAGAAGTGTGCACCTTTTCTTTGTTGTAGGCTATGCCAGGCATCAGCTCGATCAAAGTCAAAGTTCAGGCCCATGGTTGGGGTCTTGTGACGGGCTTTTCTATATGCAGGGTATCTGATCAGTACAGTTCTGCTTCCAAAATGTGGCAATTTGGTTAAAGTTAGCATCAGATTTTTACTCCCAGTAGTTACCAAACTATAGTTCAGAATATAGTACTAGTAGGGGCTTTGTAGATTTGTGAACATTACATCGAATTCTAACTTTGTTGGAATGTTATTATTGTGACTGGCGTTCCAATACTGTATACATCTTTTAAATTGTTCAAGTTGAAATTTCTAAATAAAGACCTTTGGAAAGGTACATAATTGCACTTACCAAATATTAGCTTCTGATATTAAATATGGGTTAACATGCTAGCAGCTTGCTGATGTAGCGCTGGAATAAATCTTTTGAGAATTAAATACTTTTATCCTCTGTTATGAACAGCCTCTTGATCAAAATTTCGATGGAATCATTTAGAAAAAGAGATAAAATTTCTGGCAAAAGCCATGTCAAGAAATATATTTTGTGAAGTTAATGAACTAGCGAATGCATATTGATCAATGATCATGTCAAACTTGGGTCAGACTGAGGTTATTTCATTAGATTTTTTTTTCTTAAATTCCCTTCGGATAAATTCACTGCTTTTGTAATATACTATATCATATGATTATGGCATATCTTAATTCCACAAAATATGTTTTTCAGTGGAAGTCAATGTTAACAAACTACATTTTTTATTTTTTTTAATAAGAATACATGGGTGCTTTAAATTTAAAATGTGTTTTAGTAAAAAAAAAATGCAATAAATTGGATAAATTCGTTAGTGTTTGAAATGTAGAGGGGTAAATATGATATTACAAATTTTAAAGAGTAAAATATGTAATTTCGAAGTTATTGAGGGACATATTTGAAATTCCCCCTATATACTGAAACAAACAGAACAAGGTATCGCGGTACTAAATGTTATGGGAACCTCT
Source organism: Carex myosuroides (assembly GCA_028015225.1). Classification (NCBI taxonomy): domain Eukaryota; kingdom Viridiplantae; phylum Streptophyta; class Magnoliopsida; order Poales; family Cyperaceae; genus Carex; species Carex myosuroides. The sequence goes on from CM051474.1 coordinate 13,224,543, forward strand.
GCTAAATGCAGGAATCCATATTTCATTGAAATTTATTGAAATTTATTATAACTTAGAAGAAATAGTTGTTTAAAAGTTGTGACATACCATTCTTCAATGAAGCCCTTCTCCTTTTTTTTTTTATTAATAAGTTAGATATCAAGTCACTCAACTGTTTAATATCCAGAAAAGATTTCTCTATTTTGATTTCGAACCTACGACCTCCTACACGGAAATCATTAACTTTGTCACTGGAGCAAAAGCTAATTCTTCTCTCACCTCTTTTTTGTGCGATAGCAACAACAAAATTTCTTTTTTTTTGTTTCAAACCCACAGATGGATAGCCTGTGAATAATCAAATCAAAGTTTTAATTGAACCCAGAGTACCAAAAAAATGAGATGTTTGTTGATGCATCTATTTCTAAGCTATCAGCATATTATGAGCCATCACTTTATATTTTTTTACACAATTTTTCGGAATCAACTTTTGGTTTAGTGGCAAAGTCAATGCTATCTGTGTGGGAAGTCGCAGGTTTAAAATCCGAATGGAAAAATCTCTTGGAAATATTAAATAGTTAGATGGTTTGACATCTAACTTTTACTCAAAAGATAACTTTGATTAAATATGTAAATTTATGGGTTTTTTTTTCTTTTGATGCTGATCAAGGGTAACAACATTTTATGTACATATGTTGTGCTTATGTGATATATTTTACTTAATTTCTAATGAATACAAGGGGACAAAGGAGACAAAGGAGAAAGGAGACATCCATACTTAACACTTCACACTAATCAATGTTTACTTAACACTAACTAGGACTACACCATTAATTTGTTACATTGAAAGACACAATTAAGTATCAGTAAAATAAATAATTGAGAAAGAGATGAAACCTGATGGGGGCAGATTGTTAGTGTGACTGTTGTCCATAGTGAAAATGTTCTCTGTTGCAATTTATAGTTTCAAATTTGGTATTGGAATTAGATATCGTGGAATGGAGTGCTTATCCTATGTGATATCTCAATGTGTACGGTGCCTATTTAGGGATAGCGCAGGGGGCAGTATTACTTATGCTTGAGATTCGTGCGGAACGTATTTGAACGGTTGAGATTTAAAAAAAAACACTCAAATTTGAGATGTCTCAGAGGATGCGAAGTTGGTGGAATGAACCCCTCCCCCTCTATTATATACATATTACCAGTGTTGTAAATAACGGTATACGGTCGTCGGACGGATAGGGTACCGCTAAGCGATTAATCGAGAATAATCGGTTATAAATGGAAATAATTGACTGATTAATCGAGAAAATATGTGATAGTTTGATCACTGTCAACGACTAATTAATCAGTTTAAACGGACGTTTTTTACAACACAGCATACTACAAAGGTGGCCTTAGAGAAAGGGACAACAAAAAAGAAAGACAAAAGTTTCATGTGTGGTTCAGATTGATGCATGTGCTGCATTTGCCATAAAAGATATAATTGTTTTTGAAACTATGGATTTTTTGTTTCTTCATCTAGTAAATGCATGAGCAACCGACATAAAACCAAATTAAAGAATGATATTTGGGATCCGTGAACTTTCGTAAACTGATCAATTCATTTGCCCCAAATTGGTTCTTGAATATTTATTAACATAAAAAATGAATTGGTCCATAAATTAATTAATTTGAAACTAAAAGATGACATAACCGAAAAAACAATATATATTATGATTAATTAGTGATTTTTTTAGTTTAATATTATTTTTTATTTGGTGCATGATGAAAGTGTCAACAAATAAATGGTTTAATGCATTTTATTTGCACCGTTTATTTTCAGGTGTTCTTGTAAGAAAATTAACTCAAAATTTTACATTTTTTTTACGTATGGATTATTTTTGATAGAATAAAAGGAGTTATGATAGTTAAGAGACACTAAATTATGAGAAATGCATCCACCCTCATAAAGATTTCATATTTTATTGTTAACAATCAAATTTTAATTTTAAATTAAATTTTAGAATTTTTAAAAGTGATATTTCAAAAAATAAAAATGGAGTTTCTTCCAAAAAAAGTTTTTGTAGTACATAGAACGCAACATAATCACTGTAAATTAAGTCCCAATATTTGCTTTATGATCATATATAATCGCACGACTTTTCCTACCTGATAGTTCAACCTATCAAAACAACAATTATTTGCTTGTAGTATTGTAAGTAAATGTACATGTATTTGTGTATATATATAGGAGTTGGCTACGGTGCTACATGTAGCATAGAGAGCCTTCGTACAACGGTTCAATATTTGAGTTTTTAAAATCCTAACGGCCGATCTGAAGCGTTCAACATGATCTTCATATGAATATGTACTTACAAACCAACTTTTACATTTTTTCTTAGAATTTTTTTACTATTTTTTCAGATCAAGTGATTTTCTACCTATCTAAAAAAAAGTAAAAAAATTCTAAAAAATATAAAATTTGGTTTGCTAGTACATATTCATATGGAGATCATGTTGAACGGTTCGGATCGACCGTTAGAATTTTGAATACTCAAATATTGAGCTGTTGCACAGAGACCCTCTATGCTACATATATGTAGCATATTAGCCCGATTATATATATACACACTAGTAATTAAGCATCCTTAGTTTTTTGTAGCGCCTTCAATTCATCTCCTTTCTAGTCGCAGCACATTTCGCACAACCAACAACAACAAAGCGCAGCAAGGCTGTAAAAAGAAGAGAAGAAGATTTCTGTCATATTTAAATAACATGAATAATTAATATTATTTGCTGAATGAAAATATTTTTCAGTTAAAATAAAGAAGAATGAACAATTATAATATGTTGCTATTTAAAGTATGTTACCCAATGACATGTATGACTTTATTTTCGCTTCTTTAATTTCTTTTAATTAGAAAAGTATGATCAAACTATTCTAATAGAAACTTTACCTTTTCTTTTATTATTAGAAATGTTATCTTTCTTTTTCGCTTATTTATTTGTATTGCTTTTTATTATACAGACTTTTAGCATTTTGAATTAATATCTAGTTATTTTTAAATTTTCTGAATGCATTTTTTTTATAAAAATTATTTATTATAAAAGTCAACTTTTCCAATATAATTTCTCATATTAGGCGAAATGGTCAACTTCAGAATTCTACAAAGAAAATATATAAAAATCTCTAAGGATTTCATAAATATTTACTTCCATACCATGCCATTAGATACTAAAACAAGCATAACAAGGGGTATCGCGGTACTAAATGTTATGAGAACCTCTGCTAAATGCAGGAATCCATATTTCATTGGAATTTAATTAGAACTTAGAAGAACAATAGCAACAAATGATATTAAGAAATAGTTGTTTAAAAGTTGAGACTTACCATCCTTCAATGAAGCCCTTCTCTCCCCTCTTTTCTTTTTTTGTTTCACGCCAACAGTTGGATAGCCTATGAATTATCAAAATACAAATTTAATTGGAACGATTACTTAAAATTGAGATGCTTGTTGATGTATCTATTTCTGGGCTATTATGAGCAATCTTTTTTTTTTTTGAGGAAATTGGCAGTACGTAGCTGCAAACATATTTAGACTATTATGAACAATCACTTTAGATATCAGTTCACATAATTTTATTTCATTCTCAATTTAGTTTTTCACATAATTCATATTAGTTGCTTCTAACTCAAAAAGATACTTTGATTAAATATGTGAACTTGTGGTTTTTCTTTTGATGCTGCTCAAGGGTAACAACTGTTTATGTTCATATGTTGTGCTTATGTGATATATAGAGAATGGCTAACGTACAAACGTTTGTTCCTGGGCTCACGAACAAACGATTTGGTTCTCCGATTTTCAAAGTCCAAACAACAAATATAAACCGTTAGATGTTCAATCTATATTAAAATCTACTTGGAGACCAAATTTTACATTTTTTGGAATTTTTTTACTATTTATTAAGCTGGTTTGAAAACCGCTGTTTTTATTAAATTTCTGCAGCATTGAAAAACAGCGGTTTTCAAACCAGCTTAATAAATAGTAAAAAAATTTCAAAAAATGTAAAATTTGGTCTCCAAGTAGATTTTAATATAGATTGAACATCTAACGGTTTAGATTTGTTGTTTGGACTTTGAAAATCGGAGAACCAAATCGTTTGTTCCTGAGCCCAGGAACAAACGTTTGTATGTTAGCCATTCTCGTGATATATATATATATATATATATATATATATTTACCATGCAATGAGCCTTAATTTCTAATTATTACAATGAGACAAAAGAGACATACTGCATTAATTTGTTTGGAGAACTAATCTATGATCACTTAACACTAACTAGAACTACACCATTAATTTGTCATATTAAAAGACAAAATTAAGTATTAGTAGAATAAATAATTGAGAGAGAGAGATCTAGAGAGAGAGATGAAACCTGGTGGAGGCGTATTGTTAGTGTGACTGTTGTCCATAGTGAAATTATCCCCTGTTTCAAATTTAGTACTGGAATTAGATATGGTGGAATGAACCCTTGCACCTCTATTTATATACATACTACAAAGGTGGCCTCAGAGAAAGGGAAAATAGAAAAAGAAAGACAAAGGTTTCATGTGTGGTTCAGATTGATGCATGTGCTACATTTACCATAAAAGAAATGAATGCTTTTGAAACTTGGACTTTTTTTTTTCTTCGGCTAATAAATGCATGAACAACCGACATACATTGGAATTAAAGAATGACACATTTGGTAAGTACGTAAACTTTCTTAATCTGAGTTTATATTGTACTTTTATTTATACCAAATTAATCCTTTATTTCAAAAAATAACTATGTTGAAGAGATTAAATAATATGGTTAATATGAGAGAAGTAGAAGAACCAATTTAATTAATTAGTTTGTATTTTGAGGTGCAGATTTTAATAGCAAAATTTTGGCTCAGCAGCGTTGAGGTGAGAGAATATTTTTTATTTAGACTATAATAAATTATAGTCTGGGAATTTCATTAATGCATTAACCCACATAAGGTAACATATTTGTACTGAGCCATACCATGTCAAAATTGAGGTCAATTTGGATCCGATGTCCATCAGCCTCAAAGTGAGTTCGATGGGTTTGATGACCATCCGATCTGCTTTAAGATTCGCGGCCCCAACTTTCGCATCTGCTTTAAAAATCCGTGCGCACGAATCTTAAAGCGGATCGGACGGTTATCAAACCCAAATTTGAGTCCCATGGGAATCGGACCCAAGCTGCTCTCGTCAAAATTATGACCGGCTATTGATATTTCTGTGATCATACATTGATTTTTCCTCTTTGTCAGAAAAAAAGATAAATTTGTTCGTAATTTTATTGTTGTATTCCTCATGTGTTGTTTGAAATTTCAGAATTCTTTAGTCCCCAATTATTATAATTTTGAGAGATTCATTTTTGAACCCGACTGTCATCTTGGAATATATTTAAGTTTGAGAATAATTTAATTATCAATTGTCATTACTAATTTAGGTGAATACAATTGACTTAATTGTACTTAATTTCTGGAGTTAAATTGGCGCATATTTCTTCATTACTGGTTCATGTAAATTTGAAACCAAATATTCTAATCCATTTTTATGAACTTTCATTTTTTTTCTGTATCATAATAAAAGTAAAAAATAAATAAAGAGAAAATCATACAGCAAAAAATAGAAGTCACTACTCAGCAAAAAAAATATTTTAATGACAAATATTGACCTAGGTTTCTAATGAACACTTTATTGTTATTTTAACAATATAATATAACTAAATATTAAAAAAAAAAGTCTTTAGATGAAGTATAATAGCAACATTATTCTCAAAGATTATACTTGAGGTCTTCAACATTATCGTGTGGCTTGCACTATTCTGATGCTTCCATAAGTTTAGGTGTGACGTGTTGTGACGTGTCTGGAACACGTGTTGTGTCGTGCCAATTCGTTGAAATTAGACATGTTCTGAAAAAATAGGAAAATTAGACGTATTGTGTCGTGTTGTATTCGTGTTATGCCGTGTTTATGTCTAGACGTGTGTGTTTAAACATGCCGATTTAGAAAGAAAAAAATATGACACAACACGAATAAGGACACGGTACGGATACGTTTTGACACAACACGTTTAACAAGACATACCGTATTGTGTTGTGTCTTTAACCGTACATACCGGCACGTGCCTAACACGTCGTACATATTATATTATGGTTTGAGCTCTAAGTTGGAAACCAAGAATTCAATCAAATTAACAATCTTCACACTTCTTAGAGATTGCAAACCAAGCCAACAAGAACAATCTCAATAGCCAACCATGACAAATAGGTTAAAATCGGATAAAGAAAATAAAGTAAAAGGAAGAAGATTTTCCAATCAATTAACTCGTTTACCTCGATTCACAATACCGTAGGGCTCGCTTACTCATTTATCACGAGTTACCAACCCCTAATCGGAATAGACAGTACCCTAATCGGATTAGACAGTACACAGAGCAGAGAAAAGAGAGTAAACCATAGCCGCACAACATGACCGAGGGAGCGAGAGCACAAGTCAATCCACGAGTTTGCTCAAGGAGCAAGAAAGAATATCCCCTTCAATTTCTCTGTTTTCCTTTTCCTTTTTCTTTCGCGCAAGCAACAGAGGAGGAGGAGAAGATTTGAGTTTCGAATAATAAGACGGGAGGAACGCATATCCTCTGCATTAACTCAAAAAGGAATCTTTTGAGTTAATGAATCTGAACCGTCTGATTTTAAACGGAGCCAATCCGGCTTCTGACTATAACTTAGGAGGATTTTCAATATTCGTGCGGATCTAATCCACACGAATCTTAACACAGATCGGATGGTCTAAATTTATTAACTCAAAAGATTCCCTTTTGAGTTAATGCAGAGGATACGAATTCAAGAGGGGAGCAGGTCCCAGAAGGTAATCTATGCATTGGTCAAAGAGAGAGAACAAAAGGATAAAGGATGGAAAAATAGAGGCGTTGGTCCCATTTGCCAAATTTCACATTCAACCTCCAGTTTTTAAATTTTGTAAATCAACCCAAATCAATTAAAAGAAGATTATAAATATTGGAAGCTGATATGAGTACCGCAGTTGAGTACCCGCACTGTACCCGCATCTAAACTGCCATAACTGTTTGTGGAGACCGCAACCGTTTCAAAACTGTAACTTTGTTTTACAAGTATTAATAGTGACATTGTGAAGTATTTATATCTATACATGACAAGTATTTATATCTATACAATGAACTACATATATGATATATGAATTTTCCTTAAATAACCGTACCCGCACCTTTTTTTAAAAAATTCTCGTACCCGCATTAGGGGACCACACAACCGTTCCAAAACTGTAATTTTGTTTTACAAGTATTAATAGTGACATTGTGAAGTATTTATATCTATAGAAGACAAGTATTTATATTTATACAATGAACTACATATATGATATATGAATTTTCCTTAAATAACCGTACCCGCACCTTTTTTTGAAAAATCTCCTCTCCAGTTTCGAAATCACCAGACGATCGCCTCCAAATCGATCTAAAATCGCCTCAAAATCGGGGAAGCTTCGAAAAAGGAAGAAACGGAGAGAAAGGGAAATTTGAAATTCAAACTGAAAGATATGGAAATTAGTTAATTGGTAGTTGTGGAGACCGCTTACAGTTATGAAAGTTAATGAGAAAGAGATTAACTGCGGATACGATGCAGATACTCAACTGCGGGTACTAAAATAATTATTCATAAATATTACCAGTTGTTTCCTTGCTATACATATCTCATTTAGCTTCTACTTTTGAAATATGCGTGTCTAAATTAATTTCAACTTCCAAACTAACATCAGAACTTTATTTTAGTTGTGAATAAATCTGTTTGTTCGTACTTAATTTAAAATTAACTTAGTTACCTTGTTCATCTATTCAGAAATATACTACTTAGTCGTTAAATTTACATATTTTATTGAAAAAGACATTCATACATTTTGTATATTACTTTCAGTCAATAATTTCATATATGTATTTTACATAGTGTTACACAATTACTTATTTTATTTGAAAACTAAATTGGCTGCATCAATTTTTATTGGGTGCATGATCAAAGTGTCGACAAATAAATGGTTCAATGTATTTTATTTGCACCGTTGATTTTCAGGTGTTCCTGTAAAAAAAAAATAACTCCAAATTTTACATTTTTTTTACTTGAATGGATTGCTTTTGTTAGATTAACAGTTCAAATTCATTTTGTTAGATTTAAATTTCGATCATTTACCAAAAAAAAAAAGAGTTGTAATAATTAAGAGACACCAAAATTATGGTCAATGCATCCATCCTCAACAAAAAATATCATATTTTTACTGTTAACAATGAAAATTAAATTTAAATTAAATTATAAAAACTTTCGAACCAACATTTGAAAAATAAAAATCACTGTTTTTGGATGGTCCAGAATTTTCAGATCAAGTGATTTTCTATCTATCTTAAAATATAGTAAAAAAATTTAAAAAAATATAAAATTTAGTCTGCAAGTACATATTCATGTAGAGATCACGTTGAACGGTTCGGATCAATCATTAGAATTTTTAAAATGAAATATAGCTCTGTGGTACTGACTACTCAGTGCTATTATTCATAGTACCATAGACTCACTCATTATTTATTGTAATAATATTTTGAATGCATTCTTTGCTCATGCTGGTAAAATATTTTGAATGCTTTTAATTACAAATTCTTTGACATGGTATGCTTTTGTCATATATAGTAGGTTTAATTGTTGTAAATATTTTTTTTGTAGGTCAAGTTCTTAGTTCGTAGTATTTAATCAAATTAAAACACAATATAATCATAAATTTTATTTTTTTATTAAAACAACAACCGCATACCTGATAGTTCAACCTATCAACAACAACTATTATTTTGCATGTAGTATATATTTGCAAGTAAATATACATGTATTTTGTATATAAACTAGTAATTAACGATCTATAGTTTACTGCACCGCATTCCACATGCACCTCCTTTCTAATCGCAGCACATTTCACACAACCAACAGCAACAAAGTGCAGCAAGGCTGTAATTAAAAGAAGAGAAGAAATTTACAAATCAGTACATGTTTAAATAACATGAACAATTAATTAATTAATATTATTTGCTGAATGAAAATACTTTTTTTTAAGTTAAATTAATGTTGAAGAATGATCAATTCCAATATATTGCTATTTAAAATATGTTACCCAGTGACATGTATTTAAAATATGTTCTACAAAAAAAAACAGAGAAATCTCTAAGAATTTCATGAATATATATATATTTACTTCCATTAGATACTAAAACAAGTATAACAAGGTATATATCACGGTGCTAAATGTTATGAGAACCTCTGGTAAATGCAGGAATCCATATTTCAATGGAATTTAATTAGAACTTAATTAGAAGAACAATAGCAACAAATGATATATTTATAAGACATATATAGTTGTTTAAAAGTTGAGACTTAATTACCATCCTTCAATGAAGCCCTTCTCTCCCCTCTTTTTTGTGCGAAAGCAACAACAAGACTTCTTTTTTTGTTTCACGCCAACAGTTGGATAACCTATGAATTATCAAAATCAAAAATTTAATTGGACCAAAATGAGATGCTTGTTGATGTGTGTGTATATATATATTTATGGGCTATTATGAACAAGCACTTTAGATATGGTTCACATAATTTTATTATTACATTCTTAATTTAGTTTATCAAAAACTTCAGATAACTCGTATAATTAGTTACTTCTAACTCAAAAAGTTAGTTTGATTAAATATATATGCAATTTTATAATTTTCTTTTGATGCTTTTCAAGGGTAACAACTACTTATGTTCATATGTTGTGCTTATTTAATATATTTACCATGCAATGAGCCTTAATTTCTATATTATTACAATGAGACAAGCATGCATGCTGCATTAATTTGTTTGGAGAATAACTAATCTAGCTATGATCACTTAATACTAACTAGAACTACAACATTAATTTGTCACATTAAAAGACGAAATTAAGTATTAATTAGTAGAATAAATAATTGAGAGAGAGAGAGAGATGAAACCTGGTGGAGGCGTATTGTTAGTGTGACTGTTGTCCATAGTGAAATTATCCCCTGTTTCAATTTATTGTTTCAAATTTGGTACTGGAATTAGATATGGTGGAATGAACCCTTGCACCTCTATTTATATACATACATACTACAAAGGTGGTCTCAGAGAAAGGGAGAACAATAAAGAAAGAAAGTTTCACGTGTGGTTCAGATTGATGCATGTTCTCCATATGTCATAAAAGAAATAATTGCTTTTCAAACTTGGGACTTCTTTTCTGTTCATCAATAGCAAGAATAATTAAAGAATGACACATTTGGAATGTTTCTTAATCTGAGTTTATATGCACCAAATTGAATTTTGAATGTTTTTTTTTTAACATAAAAAAAGAATTGGTTCTTAAACGTTGAAATTAAAAGATGACAAACCGGTATCTGTACTTGTGTTTATATCAAAATTAAAGGACAGATTTGGTCCTACTGAAAGTTCAGAAACCAGTTTAAATTTTCTAAAAGAGTTTACTGACTAATTTGATACAAACGAAAGTTTAAGAACTAATTTATTTTTTTTTAAGTTGATCAAAGCCTACATTTTTCTTGTAAGTATCATAACTTGTTATATCTTCTATTTTGCACAAAATTTTCAAATTAAAATTACAAATTCGAATTGATGGCGTATTCTTATTTTTTAATCAAGGGTTCATGTAACATTTGATAGAATTTTACTTCGTTACTGCATTTGAATTAGTTAAGAAATCTAAATAAAATCAAATATATTAGGTACCATATAGTAGTTAATGTTTTATTCTATTAATCTTGCAGAAAACAAACAAATAAATAAATAAATAATTGGGTGGCTAAATCTCCAACATTTACTCCAAAAACTTATAAATATACATAAACTGATAAGTTATTGAAATTCAGCACCTAAATTATAAAATCTTAATACAATAAAAACAAATGTTACAAGTTATGCCTCAAAAAATAATGACACCAAAAATCTCCTCAATATGTTTGACATGGGTTCCATTCCATAAAAATGTTTGTAATTTGTAAACCAAAATTTCTTGTAGCAAGCCTTCGCAATAGGAACAACCAACCAAGTGATTATAATTCAAATTTAAAAAAAGAAAAAACAAATATTCTTCCTCTAATCCTACTTTTAACCACTTAAACTTTATTAAGGCCTAAATTTACTGTCATGTGAACAGAGTTCATGTGCATTTGTTGCTTTGTGTGGAAGGTAAAAAAAGTATTCTTCAGTGTGAAGGAAAACACCAAGCAAAAAGTGCCGAAATTTTTATTAATAGAAAATAAAATAAAATAAAATATCGATATTGAAGAACGTTTTCTTTGGAATTCGAGATGTAGCAAAAACGTGATAGTCCATAATGTCCAGGGCACTGTAGCTGGACGTTATGGACCATCACGTTTTTGCTACATCTCGAATTCCAGCGAAAACGTTCTTCAATGTCAATATATATTTTTTTTCTATTAATAAAAATTTCGGCAAAAAGTGGGGTGTTTTTCCAGAACTTAAATCATCTTTTTTTGTCAAAAGAAAAATCTTTTGACACCACATAGGAAGGAAAAGAAAAGAAACAAGGTTATGTACATACATACCATGTGGCTTGGAATCCAATTGTCTAATTTTACCGAAAGTCAGCCTGCTGTAAGAAAAGAAAAGGTTACGAATTGGATTCCTTGCCAACTAGAACTAGTACAGTTCTACAGGAATTCATTTATTTCTAATTTTGTTCTCTAATTCTGTAAGTCAACTATTTGTCTGCATATTCCTATTATATGTCAAAATGTCAATATTTTTTCGAGAGGGATGAGCAAGGTGTTGGAAAAGAAACTCAAAAATTATAGGTCCAATTAGAGGTGCTATCGGGTCGGGTAGGGTCCGGATACTATGATATTTGGATTCATATCCTAAAAGTGTTCAGGTCCGAATTTAGATCCATCTACTTATTAGTTTCAAATTGGATCGGGTCCGGATCCGGATACCAATCTCTCCGTAGATATTTCGGGTCCAGTCTTTCGATTCTGGGTACATAGATACCCATAACTTGGTTGTGAATTATCGGGTCCGGTCCGGATCCGGAGCGGGTACATGGTAGACAAAGAGATCAAGAAGAAATTATTAGCTTCGAAAATTTATAAGCAAAATGTGAACGTGACATTTGATTTCAATAATCTGTGTGAAGAGAGAAATAAATTTCATTTAATAAATTAATAGGTAAAATATAAGTGACGTGACATTTGATTTAAAACAAATAAAGAAATTAATTATTAATCTAAATATGATATATATTATGACTTGTTTTTAAAAAATATTACAAATGATTAACTTTTCATAGTTATTAATATGTGTTTTTATATTAAATAATTATAAATAATGGTATTATCATTTTATGGTATTTATACGGGTATCGGGTCGGGTTCGGTTATGGGTTGGATAATTAAATCAAACCCATATCCTATCCATAACAATGTTGGTTCCGGTTCGGATCCGGATCGGATATTAAATTATTAATTTTGTAACCATATCCATAATTTAACCGGTTATATTTTTTAAACCATACCCTATCCAAATTAATCGGATTTGGATCGGTTCCGATTTGGTTCCGGATCGGATCCGGGTAATCGGGTAAAAGTAACACCTCTAGGTCAAATTGTCAATATTCTGTAAGTCAATTTTATGACAATTGAAACCATCGTTTGTTTATAATTTAAAAGAAGGGTTCCGAGTGTGTCCTCAGGGGGCGGATTTTAAATTCAGAGTGGCTAAGTTCTTTCTATGATTTAAAAAAAATATAAAATTTATGTGTAAATTTTGCTAACTTTAATAAAATTTTAAAATTTGTTGATATATTAATGAAGTATTTGTTAAATGAGTAGGGTTAAAATGCTCCATTGTTTTTGTGCATCATTCATGCTTCACATTCTTATCTCTGTTTTTTAAGTCTAAACTGGCCATTCGAATGTTAAATATGATATTCATATTAAAATGTGTTTGGAGACCAAATTTTTTATATATATATATTTTTTAATTTCTAGATAGGTACAAATTTATTGTTTTCTGGATTGTTCAAAAACAGTGATTTTGTATCTATCTAAAAAAGAGTAAAAAATCCTAAAAACATAAAATTTGGTCTCCAAACACATTTTAATGGAGATCATGTTGAGCGATTCAGATCATTTGTTCGGACTTTGAAAACGGAGATAAGAATGTGAGAGCATGAGTGGGACACAAAACCAATAGTGCATTTTAACCCTACTCTTATTTAACTAAAATAATAAATATGTCTTGCTCTAAAATATATTTGCTGAATGTTCTTTTTTTTTTTAATTTAGCTCCACTATAATAAATTTTTAATTTTGCCCTGGTTTCTCTAACATTATCTCCTATTTTTTTTTTTAATGCTGATGCAAGTTTCTATCCACCTTCTATTGATGATAAATCAAATAAATAATGGAAAATTCTGGAAATTTTAGGGACCAACAAGAGTTTCTTCAAGAACCATCTGTTTATTTTACTGGAAGTATGATATTGGTGGATTATAAAGTATCTTTTCCTGAACAACGGCGCATGAGCACTTCAAGGGTTTCCAATTGACTTTATTGAATGAGAAATTATTCAATCATCACATTCAGCAAATTGATCACAATGATACAAACATGGACAAAACTAGAAAATTTGAATAGAAGATGAAAAGACTAAAAAATTATGATTACTAGAAATTGAATTCAAGACCTCACAAATATTAAGTGAAACTCTAACGGCTAGACTACAAATATATTTTTGTCATTTGATGAGGAGACTAAATTATATAAAAACTTTAATAAACCGGAAAATTAATTAAATTTTATATAATTAATCATTTTAAAATTATGGGAGTGGCGACATACACATAGATCGGTTGCAAATAATAAAATAATAATAACTATAGACTAATCTGTCGGAGGGAAGAAAGGAAGCCTAAGCCTTTTATAGATAAAAAAATTTATAATTTTATTCATTAAACATTATAATTTTTACTTACATCAATATTTTTCAATCTTTATAAAACAAAATTATACTACATTACATTATAGTATCCATTTTCAATCTTAATTTTCCCATTCTTCGACTTGAAAATTGTGGCCACCATAGACATAATTTAGGACCATTTGGTCATTACCAAAATCTCACAGAGTTTGTTATCAATTAATTGAATATAAATCTCCCTAACATTTTTTTTGTAATACAGAAATGGGTAGTGCAGTAGTCTCCTTATTCTATTTTTATAATCACAGTTATGTTTTATTAACTTTGGTTCCAGAGGTCCGAAAGATGAAAAAAAAATTACATAAAGCAAATAATCAACCGTACAGATCCATGTAAATTTTCATTTGAGACGGATTCAAATACCTACATTTTTGTGTCCATTATAACTTCATATTTAAAACTCAAATTTCGAAACAAAATTATTAGATAATATTTATATTTTTTTATGTATATGTAAAAAATTACAACATTTCAACTTTGTTTTAATTGATATCAAGATCTTGTAAAAAATACACTCATGTAAATAATTTTTAGACATTGATTTTTCAAATTATTCATTCACATAAATACAAAACTGAAAAACGATAACTTTTTTGTGTAGAGAAAATAATATACATAACATCTACCAATTTTATTTTTGACATATAAATTTCAAAATTTTGTTATTAGAAAATTCAAAAGTAGAAACACAGCTGAGACACCAAAAAATTGAAGACATTTGAACCCTCTGCTAAATGAGAAATACAAGATTCTAAACTTTCACTCTAAAAATAAATTGAAATATAAATTAAGAAAAGAAAATCAGATGATTTTACTACCTAATTTTACAACACCGGCAACCACATACACAACTTCTCTCAACCAATTCACCAAGAAAGCAAATCAAGATGCTTTCTGTATTGTTAGCAAAAAAGTAATATAACCTATCTTTTTCTCTGTAAGTGCTTCCTTCGTTCTTGCTCTGTATATAAAAGAAGCTTATCGATGTTATTTAAATTTCATCTGACATCATCCCACCCTGGTATATTTGCTGTGGCCTCATTTACCATTTTAACCAACGTCACCTAGTATAAACCACAGTTAGAAAAAAGGTTACCAATTGGCAGTGTCTAATCAAATGACAATTTTTTAACTAGTAATGGATGCTTTGTTCTCCTCACAAAGGCACATACATAATATTTTGAACCAAAAATTAATCGATCTGTGTGTAACAATTGGTACTGGAGTGCTTGTAAGTACAACATAGATCTTAAAGATCTTTCGTCCTTTCATCTCTGCTTATTAGTTTTTTTTTTTTGAACTTTTGGTTTTAACTTGGTCAAAACAGACATAAAAAATGAATCCAACAAAATGTAAAGTTGCACAGGTACACACCACACTTTCTGGTACACCAGGAGGCGGCAACGTAAGATTTTTTGGCGGAGGCCCACTTAAGTATGATCTCTTGTCAAAGCGCCACTCCCCAATTTTACCATATGTTAGTTCACCCTAAAAAAAAAGTACATACTTTTGTCAGAAAGATTACATAGGTAATAATTTCAGGATAAATAGCACCCTATAGACAGTACATATATTTTTGTACTGCAATGGTCTGATCTAGTATTATCATACCAGATTTTTATTTTTTTGAGAACCGCATCAGGAGCTGCACGTATCATACCAGATATTAGGTAGACTATACTAGCTTGTTCCTAGCAAAATTCAAAATTAAACATACTGGTGAATTCATACCTTCATACTGTAGTCGCATCCATAAGTATAGTGAATCAAATATGAATTACCAAGCTTCAAGTCCCAGGGAGGCTGCATTTCCCATGATCATCAAGTTAATAAAATAATATATGCTGACAAATCATAACTTAAATACTATTAATAAGAACATTACTAAATTTTCTTTCATGTATGCACCTGAATCATAAAATCTTTACGAAGAATATGGTGCACACCATGCAATGCACTAGCAACAGCATAAGCATACCTGAAACAAAAGGTGCCATTTGCAAATGTAACGGTTAGAATACAAGTACATGCCAGTCTGCTGCAGACCATTGCTAGTTTTTCACTTTTACTATTTGTTTTCTTTTCCAGTCCATCTCATCTAAGACAAGAATTTGAGGCTTCATCAAGGCAGATGAGGCTAAAAAAACAGTAATGATCAGTCTGTTACTGGTATAGACTTGTATAATTAAGGTAATTCTTAGCACACAATTCAAAAAACTGTAAAAGTCATAATATCGATATAAAAGGGATGTGGTTCATTACATCTCTAAGACCCAACCAAAGGCCTTGTCAGTTTCATTGTCTTCTTTCATTTTTATTGATATATTCATCCATGTTGGAGCTATCTTCTCCAGTATTGACTGTAAAAGAGAGAATGAGAAAGAGAGATCAATAAATTCCTATTTAATGCGCATAAGTACCCAAAGCAGTTAATGCACATTGATTTGAAATATTGATTTTAATGCCCACCAACTTTGCTTTTTTCTGGTCCAACCCCACTTATAAAAACAAACTGTCAAAGTTAAACAACTCATGCCAGAACAATTGGTGTATTGACCAATGTGGTTTCAACATATGAGAGATACAGGTAACAGGCATACTTTTGCAATTTTATATTGGGCAAAGCGCATTTGAAATTATTTTGAAGTAGGGATAAACAGAAAAACATTTTGATTTTGACACCACAAGATCAGTTGAGTAAAACCTATACAAAACACAATCTTTTTTGCTTAGAGGTTTTAGAGATGCTTGCATGAAAACTATCCAATATTTCTAACCAAGAAAAAGACTTGAGGACCAATATATTATTTTACAAGCATAAGTATACAGAACTTGCCTAGGTAAATGATTTTTCTCTTGAGATAGAGACGCAACCCAAAAAAAGGGAAAAAATCGCATAAACGAAAAGGTAGAATTTTGTGTGTAACCCTGTAATACCTAAAAGTAAAACATATACCCCCACAAGACATGAATTTTGAAGGATTCCCCTAACAATCAACCAAAATATCACATATTTACCAATACTCTTATCATTACTTTCCCATGGTTATAGCGTATGCAACCAAGGTACTTGCGGTACTTCTGTGATTTTGCAGGGCTATATGTGACATAGTAAGGTTTTACAAGGGTACATATCCCCCAAATGAAAAAAAAAAAAAATCAAACTGATAATAAAAAAAAAATATTGAGACGACCTTTTTTATAATGACCGGAGAATTGCCAATGGGGTCAATGTCTGACACCGGGCCTTTCTCCTCAGGATAAAATTTGCGAATTATCTTCTCATGCTGAGTTGGCGTGATGTAAAAAAAGGGAAAAGCTGCAGGATTGTCCCCTCGTGACAAATTCGGAATAGGTTTAATATATACATGATCAGGCTCCGCCATTAGTATATAGCTGCATGTCATGGCATCATCGTAAATAACAATTTTGAATATATTATGAACCTCAAAAATCTGGTTCCCCAAATTGTTGTACCATATATATCATCAATCCATTTTTCACTAGTCAGAGAGAGAGAGACAGAGGGGATTGCGCAATTTTCTGAAATAAATTAGGCAGGATGGGTACAAAGCACATTTTGCCGTCATTAGGCATATGGGGCCCATGTTCATATAGCAGTAGGGGTTTTAAATTTAATTTAATATATACATAATTGTTCTGTTATTAGAATGCACAACTAGATTCTTAGAGGCAAGGCACTGAATACATTGAATTGGAGAAGTTTTCTTTAAGGTAAAGCATCAGATTACCCTAACACCTACTTATTAGTTGCTTTAAAAAGAGAACAGAAAGGGAAAAAGAAATCCCAACTAATGCATATCAGGGATGTACTTACATCAGTCATTGGTATATTTCACTTATAGACTGGGTATCAGTGGGGTACCAGTAGTACCAGTTACTGTACCCTCGCTAATAAACTTGGTAATTGTACTGTATCAATACTGATATGGTATTTAAATCATTATCGTTATTCTTGGAAATGCCCATGTTAACTCTCCAAAAAACCATAACAAAAACAACATAAAATGGAAGCACATACTCTTCTTCTATCTTTGCTTTTTGAAGCCATTGCACAAACGCCCAAGGTCTGTTTAGTACTATATATCCCTACAACCAAAATCAAATAGATAAATGAAATCAAGTAAGAATGGATAGCAGATAAACAACAAAAAGCAATAATGACATTAATATTTAACCTAAGACCAGAATGCAATTCAATCTACTACAGTAACTCCTCCAAATTATACTTTTTACTATGTAACAACAACAACAACAACAAAAAATTGTGTTCTGTTTTGTTTACAAAATTCTAAATTAGTAATACACACTAAAAGTTCCGCTTTAAGAAGAAAACATTCAAATTTAAAATGTCCACTTTTCCACGCAAAACTTTTCAAAACAAAGGAAATAATTCCCAATTTCCAACAAGTAACTTCCATCAATTTACCAAATTGATAGACATCACTCCACAAATCCATAGTAGATACTACCATGAAAGAGTATTTTGCTAGGAAAATAATAAAGGGCTGAAAAGTAAAACAGCGCAACGGCCCGATAGTAAATCTACATATAAATTAGCATACAAATGGAACTACCCCTAAAAAGAAAAAGAAAAAATATATATATAAGGAAAACATGGGAAATTATAGTTGTTGGGGGGAGAATTTTTGAAGATTTACTACATGCAATTAAAATGTTCTCTCTTCTACAGAAACCAACAGGTATTTTTCAAATTGCAAATAGTCCCCACAAGGCAAGTTTGATGCACTCAGCGATATCCAGAATGAAGAGTTAAATTGTACGGAATGTAATTTTAGAATGTTAAGAGCATTTCCAACGAGAGTAGGCAAGAAAAAAACCGTAAAACCCTGGTAAAGAAGTATCACAAATCAAACTTTGATTCTCAGACAGTAATATTGTGAGCATTTCTTATAATGGAGTTTCTAACTCAATAGTAAAAACCAAGGGGGACAAATTGCAGAATGTAATTCCCAGCCCTATGAAGTATCAAATTCAGTAGGATCAAGGCATAGTGCTTTCTTGAACGGAAGAACTGAGTTTCTAACTCGATTTAACCAATCAAACGTCAAAACGGAGAAATTCTTACCCGATCCATCCCAGCTGGTAGTGGGTCCACTACAAAAGTAGGGATCTCATCCATTAAGTTGTCAGGTTTACCCGAATGCAAGACCCGAGTAAACCCGCCCATTTCGGAT
Source organism: Carex myosuroides (assembly GCA_028015225.1). NCBI lineage: Eukaryota > Viridiplantae > Streptophyta > Magnoliopsida > Poales > Cyperaceae > Carex > Carex myosuroides. The sequence goes on from CM051474.1 coordinate 13,243,851, forward strand.
CCCTCCCTGTCTCTCATCTGCTTGTACCAGTAGTGCATGATCCGACACTGCCACTTGCTGTAGGGAGCGTCAGTGGCCGTGAGCGCCACGTGGAAGAGTCGTTTTTGACCTGACACATCGGATCCCTTTAATTGCCCCGGCATGGAGACTATCGGGTCCGCTGTGGATGGATCGCTGGAAACTATGGTGGTGTCAGATTGCATGAAAGGGGAGAGTAGATTGTACGTGACGACGCACGATATAATGGTAATGAGGAGGAGGAGGAAAGGGGATAGTTTGCCCCCGCCGGTTCCTCCAATGCTCTTTCGAGCTGGATTCATGGCGAAAGGCACGACTTTCAGGTCGGAAGAAGGAGAGAAACAGAGAAAAGAGGAGAAGAAACGGAGAGATGCGATTCGACAAATGACGGAGTTTGAAAGGAAAGAAATCAGTAGGACAAGAATCTCTCCATTTAGTTCTAACCGCAGAGGACAATGCACAAAACTTCCGTTCAGAACTTCAGATCAATTGTCGTTGACTTGGAAATTGAAATGACAAAAATGACCAACGGTAGAATTTATCTCTCTCGAGAAAAATGACTGGACACCAGCATTTAATAACCAATTGATAATGGCAGACAAAATAAAAAATGGAGATAATGTACAAATACAGGCAAAGGTATACATGTAATTGAATGATTGAGAAGCTATGTCATATAATTTATAGAAGTACATAAATTTATGATTTTTGGTGGTGCTTTTTCAGAACAGACAGAGACGCGAAATTTTTTTTTGTTACCACAAGAAAAAAAATCAAATTAAATCGTTACCACTCTAGTTTGGCCCGTATCAATTCTACCACCCACGCTAACTCAGTTCGCGCACCAAATAGGCTGGTGCGCGCACTGGGTTGGCGCACAAGGTGGTGCGCTGACTGGGTTGGCGCACCAACCTCTTCTGCCTATTAAGGCACCAACTCAGTATTATTTTTATGTGGCGTATTTTAGATCGTTATTTCGATTAGTTTTATGTTGCGTATTTAGATATTATTTTCATATTACTTCTTATGTTGCGTATTTTATATCTCATATCCCGTAATACATAATACATTAAAACATTAGAACACACCATAGATAAAACATAACACACAACGATAGTATATTAAAACATAACACACAATACATAAAACATTACCGAAAACCTTAACCTTAATACAAAACCGAAAGTTTGTACCATAATACATAACTGAAAACCCTAACATTAATACATAAACAGAAAGTCCTAACCATGACATTATTGGGTACGGTTCCTAGCATCCCTTCTTCTTCTCGCATTCCTTTCGAGGGTAGCTCTGTTAGTCTCGTGACCCCTTCTCCTTCCTTCCAGTATGTCCATCCACATTGGGATCCTGTTGTGTCTTCTCCGACCCAACTTCACTAACCGGTGCTCTGGCGTTAAGATATCCCCTTCGTGCGGCGGCCAATCACCTTGATTGTCATACACGTGGAATTCTCCACTCCATGTGTCGATAAGTGTTTGGATGTTGTAGTAGTAATTGACGAAGACATTTGGATCGTAGTTCCTATATTTTTCACACATTTGTAAGTTTCATCATCCAAGATTATTATGAAATTTTAACACACATTCATACCTTATTTGACACACTGACATCACATGAACACATGGTATTCCGGTGAGCTGAGGCTTTTGGCAAGAGCATTGCACCTCATGGTCGTTCTGCACAACGACCTTGTACCTACAGTCTCGGGACGTGTACACCCATTTGCCTGCCTCTATGTCAAATAGGATTTTCTCGCCATGTGATGTCACCATGAATTCCCCGGATCTATTGAATGGAACCGCGCTCATTTTGTTAGTCTTCCGGATGTGCTTGTTCAGCTTCAAGTGCGTATGAGTGGAGAACACCTGACCCTCTTCTTGGCATTGCACGGCCTTCTCTCTTCTTTCAACGAACCATGTGACACACTTATAAAACGTCTCCTCAATAATTGCAGCAACCGGTAACCTACGAGAATTACAATTTACAGTTAAAATAAAGATAACCTAAAATATTTCATTAATAGTAAACTATGAGAATTGTGAATAACAAACATGCGAGAAGTTTTGAAGACATTGTTCAGCGATTCAGAACCATTGCTGGTCATTATTTCCCAACGACTCCCGTCGTCCATAGCTTGATAAACCTTCCATGGCTTAGCTGGTTCTTCCTCGTCATTTTCATTATACTTGCCACATGTATCCAAGTATGTCAGCCAATCAGGATTTCGCCTTCCGATTGCATCAAGGCCATCCTGTAATCTTCTTCGCTTCTTCTTTTTAACCATCATCTTGAAGAATTTAGAAGCAACCTTATCCTGAGTGTGTTTTCCAAAATTCTCAAACACGTGTTGAGAACAGAACCTGTGGGCACACTGCCCGTTCTCCTCTGACCAACCCAAATCATCTTGAATGAACACTTTTTTTATGCCCTTGTGCCGGTCAGAGACCACACACATGAACCTATTCGGACCAATTACATTATCCCGCACCCACTTCATAAACCACCCCCAATTCTCAAACTCTTCGCTCTCTACCAATCCAAATGCTAGTGGGATTAACTGGTTCTCCGCATCATATCCGGTGACAATCAACAACTTGCCCTTGTATCTACCTGACAAGAAACAAGCATCGATACTGATGACGGGTCTGAGGTGACCTACTGCTTGTATACACGGTCCCCATGCCCATGCCAACCTCATGAAATACCGGTAATGTTCCTTTTCTGAAGGCTTGGAAACAACGTCATACACAGTTCCCGGATTTGCCCTTTTGATTGCCTCCAACAAAGGGACAATAAGCCCGTAAGACCCCTCCCAACTATCAAATGCCCGGGCAATCACTAACTCTCTACCACGCCACAATTTGTTGTATTTTGGGACGATGCCCTCAAACCTTTCAGCAACCAGGTCCCTGATAGCTCTGATAGTAATATCAGCATTTTTTTCTAAAGAAAGTTTTATGCAGTTGGCGACCATAGAGGACGTCAACTGCGCATGATCTGACCTGGATGCATCTGCGTGGCATGTGTGCGGTACCTCATTCTTCGTGATGGCCCAAGTATTACCAAAGCCTGTGGCCCTCGCAACCAACTTCCACTTGCACTTGTCGCCCTTGCACTTAAACCTCAACCTTACTCTGTCGCTGTGTGTCTGTATGACCTCGATATTTTTCTGTATGTGCCAGTGGTGGATTTTTTCTTTCATTTGATCCTTGTCGTTGTACGTCATCCCCTCAGAAACCATTGTTCTTTCTCCAACCTAATTGAAAATTCAAAAAAATTAAATTATTATATTTTCAAAGAAATAAAAAATTCATATAAGTTCAAAAACGAACCTCTGAACCCGCAAAAAAAATGTGGTCAGCCTCTTCAAACCCCGAAGTGTCATGAAAAGCTGAAAACGGGTGTCTCTCTCCACGACCCGATATCGGCCACTTTCGCATACCCAGAACGGGACGATTGTCTTCCTCATCACTGTGATCTATTGTCTGCCCACCGTCATCACTAGCATCCCAATTTTCCTCTGCCTCCCGTTCTTCAGGATCATCGTCTGTATTGTCAGTATAATAACGTGGTTCTGGAGTTTCAGATCGGTTCCGGCTAGAGCTGGAGGATGGAACCCGAGATCGGCCCCGATTAGAACCAACTCCCATGGATGGGGACCGACTACGACCAGCCCCCGTGGATGGGGATCGACTAGGACCAGCCTCCATGGATGGGGACCGACTAGTACCAGCCCCCGTGGATGGGGGCCGACTAGTACCCGCTAAATTTAGGGCCCGAGTAGGACCCGTCACTGACTGATCCATGCCCCGACTAGGGTTCTGTGTACGGTTCTGTCTAGGGTTCTGTCTACGGTTCTGTCTGGGGTTGGCAACCACATATAACTCTAGGAACTTGAAAGGTGTTGTCAAATTCAATGTCATTTGGGTATACAACCCCCAACTGCTATCGTCTAGTACAGGGAGTTGTTGGAACCATGTTTGGTTGCCTTGGCCAATATTAATTCTAGCGGAAATTACCAGTTCGTAATAATTCGGGTCAATACCAAGTTCCTGGTACACTTCCCTAGTTATACCGGCGAAATCTAAATCCGAACCGATATTGAACATTTTCTGGGGTTGGGTACTGTAATAAGCACCATTGGGCCCTTGTTGTACTTCACCACCAAAATAACAAGCAATTCCAATCATAGTTACCTGAATTACAGAACAAACCCAACATTTAATAAATTTACAAAAAATTAAAAAAGTAATTAAATAATTAAAAAAATATAAAGGACTAGAGTGAAAAAAACTTACTCTTTGGTCTTTGCGAGAATGTTCTTTGCTGCCTGCTGCCTTGGGTCGAATGAAATGAGCACAGTATACTAAGTTGGTGCCTTAATAGGCAGAAGAGGTTGGTGCGCCAACCCAGTCAGCGCACCACCTTGTGCGCCAACCCAGTGCGCGCACCAGCCTATTTGGTGCGCGAACTGGGTTAGCGTGGGTGGTAGAATTGATACGGGCCAAACCAGAGTGGTAACAATTTAATTTGATTTTTTTCTTATCGTAACAAAAAAAATTTCGCGACAGAGACCAACTAACTAAGGAAATAACATTTTAAAATTAGATGGGCTTTGATAATGTTAATGGATCCAAGCTCATCTCCAAATACCTAGTAACTGGACCCGACAATGGATCGCTTTAGTTGGGTCTAAAAGTTGTTTTGGTCGTTGAAGCAGTTAGTAAATGGAGGTGTTTGAATAATTAATTCACTGGTTTGATCAATCCATTGGTGGATTGTGATATACATCATGTAATCCATCCATGTTAATTTGGTCATAAAGTAGTCAAAAGAACAGAGGCAGTTGTAACTTGTAAAATATTGTATTATTTATATGATATCAGTTTGATAATAAATAAATAAAATTGTAAAATTTTAATTTTATTAATATTCTTTTATGAATATAAGGGTAATGGATATGCGGTCATAAGTGAAAATGTTACAAGATTGTTTGGGGTTAACAATTGAAGCTAAGTATTAATCTTATGAAGTTTCAAGATTTATATTTGTTACTTCCTAATTTCAAGGTCTTATCTCTTAAAAAGAGGTTTTGATTTAAAGGAAATATAATTAAGAATTGAAAATATCTTTTAATTTATTTATTTTTGATAAAAATGGATCATGAACAGAACTAGAAAATTGAAATGGAGAGGCTAGATGAACAGGTATCATGTAATTTTATTTTATGATGGAAGCTAATAGTAAAAAAAATTATAAAAATTTAAAAACATTCAAAGGACAAATGAAAATTTTCAATTTATACGGATTATTAGCCCCTTTTCATCTGTACATAGTTTCGTCGCTGAATAGGTGTAAGCCCACTAGTTTCATTATGAAACTAAACCAATCTAATACAAAATGAGGAGGGTTCGAATGCCTTTATTTTTTGTGCCTCTATCATGTCTTTATTTTTAAAAACTTTAATAACTCAAAATTTAAAACTTAAAAGTCAAAATAAAACCGTTGGATATGATCTACATCATTTTATCTATTCACGTATAAAAAATTACGACATTTCAATTTTGTTTTGGTTGTCATCAAGAGCTTATAAAAAACGTACTAATGTGGATAATTTTTAGACATTGATTTTTCAACTTATTGATTTACATAAAAACAAAATTAAAATGTGATAATATTTTACGAGCACATAGAGAAAATAACATAGATCACATCTAACAGTTTTATTTTAATTTTTAAGGTTAAATTTTGAGTTATTAAAGTTTTTGAAAATGGAAGCATGGTGGAGCACAAAAAATGAAAGCATTTGAACCCTCCTCAATAGAAAATATCTTCTAATCAATATTTGATAAACTAAAAGAGCAATTAGAATCTGGAATTAAAAGCGGAATCAGATTTTGCAATTGTAAATAGATATCCTATAGTAAATTTTCACAGAACTTGTTAATTATTACAGGAAATCGTAGTATCATTTTTTAAATATCCTTGTTTAATAGCCATTTTTTGTTGGGATGCTGAAAATTAAACAATTTAAAATCGCATTTACATCTCTTTCTATACCAATCATAATGTTAATATCAAGTGTACGGTATCTCTCTTTCTATTTAGAAAATAAAAATTCAAATTCTTGAGTTTATTGAGGTCTGAAGTAAAAAATAACTAAAGGATTACTGTATAATATGTTCAATATTAAGCTTAATTTGCATGTATAGAAGAGATGAAAAATCTCATAACAAAATTGATATATTCTTATATCCAAACATAGCTTGTATACATTTAAAGTATATAGAATCTCTTTGCTAAGATATATGTGTAATAAATAATATTTATAGGGGCTTGGGCAATTAAATTTTACAATACCGGTTCTTGATCGCCTCCAAGATCAGACTCATACTAAGAAAATCGTAACCGTAGGATCTATATCAGACGGATAAAATATGGTAAAAAAAACAGAATCATAGTATGAATTGGGTGGGGTTTTCATCAAAAGGTGAGTCTAGTTACTACGACATTAGTGTAATTTCAGCATAGTGATACAGACACCATAATCAATCAATAGGCTTCAAATAACAAATCAAAATCCATTCAGACTGATTTAATTTTAGCGTATTTGGCATTTTTTGACCGCTTGACTTCATACGAAATGAATTCAAAATTTATAAATTTTGCATATAAATACATCACTTTCAATGTAAATCAATTTAAACGATTTAAATTCGTTGTTTGAAATCTATTTGATAGATGTTGAGTATTTTAGATATAATGATTTGGTACTCTTTTTGCCTTTAAAATTTATAAACCTTCGTACTCAAAGAATATGTTAGTTGCAAGCGCACAACCTATCGATTGTAGTATTTAGGTGTCGATCCGCAGGGAGAGAGGGAAACGTTAATTTTTAATAAAGAAAACTACTTTTAAAACTGAACAATAAAAGTAAAGTGGGGGGGGTTTTGTGTAAAATCGTTGTTTGAAGGAAAATTAAAGTAATTAAAAGTTCGTGACAAAAAGCAATAAAATCGGGTGACAATCAAGTTTGAGAAGTCTAGGGGTATTCGGTCCACAATCCCTTCCTAATTCTATCTACTCGGTTTGTTTAAATTCATGTTTGATTATGACGGGGTTTCTAACCTAAGTTAGCCTTTGGAACAAATATTAATACAAATACCTTGGGTGGACGGATTAATGTGCCTCGAATTCTAGGGCTGTCACTAACCTAGAGGGATATTTAATCACGTGCTTCAAGTGTATATATCGATATTTGTTCTAAGGTGTCCCAATCAAGTTTTGGCTTCACCGCTAAGTCCTTCGCCACACCCTAATCTTAATTTCTATATTTCCAGATTTGAATAATAGAGTTCGGTCGCTTCAATATTCAAACCCCAAGGTATTTGCAATCACAATTTATACTATCCTATATGATCCTAATCTACTTTTAATCAAGAAGACTTAAGCGGGACGCTACAAGTCAAGCACAACAAGTTGCACTATCCTATATGATCCTAATCTACTTTGGGTCTAAATGATTAAAGCGGGACGCTACAATTCAAGTACAAATCATGGAACATCACAAATGATAAATCACAGAAATTAACATCAAATCAAACAATCATAATAAAAACTAAAATCCGAGTAAGATAAAACTAAACAAGTTCATGCTACATGACCTAAACCCCTAGAAAGAGAACTACTCTCTCTTGGAGAGATCCATAACAAAGATTGGCAAAAACAATAAGAAATAAGATAAAGAAATGATTACACCCTTTCTTAGATCTAAAACCTCGATCTTGCCGACTCCTTGCTTGAATCTTCTCCTTCCTCTTCCTTGAAAAGCTTCGAGAATTTCTGCAGGATCTCTCTCTCTCAATATGTGGAAAATGGATATAATAATGGATATGTACAATAATGGATGATGGATCATGTGGCCTCCTTAGCCTTATATAACATTTTCTGAACTTGGAGATCAAGTTGTTTTATTTTTGGCGCCCACTAAGCCTACTAACTTTCCATATTTAGCAGTTTTTCAGGTTGATGCGGCCATTGATACGGATGTACAGAATTATATATTCCGAATTTGGACTTTGTTCCTTCATGAAAGTTGTAGATCTCTTTGTCCTTGTTCCGTCAAGCTTTGAATCACCTAAATCGGAGTTCGTATGACCAAGATATGGCCAAAATACGAACTGTGTGTCGCTGAGTGCGGATCGAGTGCGGCCCGAGTGCGTCCGCATTACTCTCGGACTTTTCTGTTCTTCTTTGGCTCAGGAGTGGAAATTTCTCTAAGTAGAAAATGCGGGTCCCCTGCGGTCGCACTCTGGTCGCATTTTCCTTCTGAGTTGCTGGATTTCTTCACCAAAATTCGGCTAAGTAGGAAATGCGTCCGCACCAATGTTTAGTGCGTCCGCATTCCCCTCGGACTTTTCCTCTGGAGCATGCTGGACCTTGGATTTTCTTCTAAGTGCTTAGTGCGGCCGCACTAAAGTTCAGTGCGTCCGCACTTTGGTCCTTTTTCTTGTTTTCCTGCGAATTTCACATAGACAAATGCAGTAACTTGATTCTAGGGGTATTTAATCCTAAGTTATACTAAAATACATGATATTTGGTGCTATTATGCGATGAAAACCTGATCGAACATATATATAAATTAAACCTATCAAATTCCCCCAAGCTTGAACTTTGCTTGTCCCCAAGCAAAACCTAACTTGAGCTATCAATTCGATCCCATTGGTACACCTTATATCAAGTATATTTAAATGAAAAATTTGTATGATCTTGTCAAAAATTAAAAACCCTCATGCAAATTTCCCAATTTTCAAGTTTAACCCTTGGATAATTTCGACTCAACCCCACAATTCGATTACTCTAACTTTTATTTCCTTAAAGGTCTAGAATTCATGAACTTTGTTTACCCAAATTGATTAAAAGAAATGCTATCTTAAACATGGAATTTTCAATTTCCCCCAAGCTTGAATAAAACTTAGGTTAGAAATTTTGCGGACTATGTGTGTTGATACATGCATTTTCTCATTTTTGTTGTTGCTTTTGATTTTCTCATTTCTCATTTTTCTTTTATGATTTAGCACTATGTTCCCTATCCTCAATTAAGCACCGGTTGGTTACAAGTAGTTAACCGTACCCGACCGTTCTAATTCTAGGGTGCTTTGCATGCTCTTAGTCTAACCCTTCCACTAACACGAATGTCAATTTTATCGGGAGACTAGCGGAGCAAGAGTGCTAAGGACTCATAACCATAAGTACATCATGAAGCCGTAACATAGGTCATTGGAGTCACCTTTTATTTTCCAAAGTTTTTCAATTTTTACTCATTTTCTCAACATATATGCACATATCATGAATACACACATCCCTAAGTATTCTTTCATACTTGTGGATATCCCAATCTTTCCAAATTTAAAATTCTCAAATCTAAATAGCTTCTCTAATCAATTTAAATTCCAAATTTTCTAATTTCATCAACCTTTATTTCCACAAAGTTTTTCGCCCAATTATGTGGTCATTTCCAATTGTTCCAAGGGTTTTACCTAAAATTCGAAAAAATTGTGCATGAATACTCCTAATTATTGTCAATCACCCAAATTTATCAACAAAATGCATGACACCAAACTAGGTAAACATCCTAACAAGTCGGACTGGACCCTATTCAAGGTTAGGTAAAACCCTAGTTTTAAACAAAAAATTTAAACATGCCTAAACTAAATGCAAGATACAATTGTGAATTTCAGTTTTTCATTTAACCTCCCCCCAGCTTAAACAAAACATTGTCCTCAATGTGTCAATTCATACTAGAAGAGGAAATTAAAAAGAAAAATAGAAACTCACAAGATGTTGCTCGGTTTAACGTCGGGAGCTCGACTTGTTGAGGCTCAGTTTGAAGGTGGTGGATCATCGAGGGCAATTGCCTCCTTTTCGATGATCGGTTCATCTTGAATGAAATATTTGAGCCGCTGTTCGTTGACCTTAAATGAACTCATTTTTTCACTCCATATTTCGAAGGCACCATGGTTGAAAACTCGTGATACTCGATATGGTCCTTCTTGAAAACTTCTTCCGATATGTTTGTCGTGCCAATGCCTTGTCTTCTCTTCTTGGTTCAAGGCGGCATTGATTATGGTGGGATGTGTCTTATATGAGCCAAGAGATTTGTACTTGAGGGTTGTTGGCAATGGTTTGAGTTTGACCTTCGGTGGCGCGAAATTGGTCGAATTGGCTTCGATTTGAGCTATTTCAGCCTGCGTGCGGACGCACTCATAGTCAGTGCGGGCGCACTGTGCTTGGTTTAGGAAATTTTTAGATTCTGCGGCCTTAGTGCGGGCTGAGTGCGGACGCACAAAGGCTTGAGTGGGAAAAGTGCGGACGCATTGAAGGTTGGTGCGGCCGCACTGCGCTCGGTTAAGTGAATCTGGCTCCTCTTCTGTGAAAGTGCGGACGCACTCAGGTTCTGTGCGGACGCACTGAGGGTGGTTTTCGCAATTTAAGCCGATTTCGAGGTCGGTTTCTTCCAGGATTTTGTGCAGTTGTTCTCCTTCCATCATCCTATCTAAATGATCATCAATTATAGAGTCTAAAACATCTATCCTGCATATTGAGTCATTATCATTAGAAGAAAATTTAATGGACTTGAACATATGAAAATCTACCTTTTCTCCACCAATGTCAAAGGAAATTTTTCCTTCTTTAACATCGATGTTGGCACCTGCTGTTATTAGGAAGTCACGCCCTAACAAGATAGGTGTATGAGTGTCTTCTTCCATTTCCACAACCACAAAATCAATAGGCACAGAATATTTGCCTATTTTGACAATTACATCCTCAACAATTCCTTCGGGAAACCTTACCGTTTTATCGGCCAATTGCAAGGACATTCTTGTTGGTTTTAATTCCCCTAAATTCAACCTTTGATACACCGATTTTGGCATGAGACTAACACTTGCCCCTAAATCACATAGACACCTATCAAATTTGGTCTCACCTATCTTACATGGGATGACAAAGCTTCCCGGGTCCTTAAGTTTTGGAGGTAGCTTATTTAAGAAGAGGGCGCTACACTCCTCATTTAGGGACACCGTACCCACTTCCTCAAGTATTCTTTTGTTGGACAAAATCTCTTTTAAAAACTTTGCATAAGTGGGCATTTGGGTAATTGCTTCGGTAAAAGGGATGGTGATATTTAACCTCTTGAGGTGATCTACAAATTTGGCAAATTGTTGGTCTAATTTTTGCTTCACTAACCTTTGAGGAAAAGGTACAAACCTATGCGGGGGAATGTACTTAGGAGTTTCAGCATTTGTTACCTTTGTGGAGCTAGAATTACCCATTGTTTGATGCTTTTCCGATGTCGGTGCATCCACTCTTGTAGGTGCTGCGGTTGCATCAAGGGGAATTGCAACGTCGTGTGTTTCCTTGGGAGGTTGCTGCTCCTCTTCATTGGGCATGGTAGGTCCTTCGTACTCCTTGCCGCTCCTCAAGGTCACGGCATTCGCATGCTCTCTCGGGTTGATGTCGGGTTTGCCCGGAAGCGTCCCTTGTTGACGGGAGGATGAAGATGCTTGTTGTGCTATTTGTGTCTCTAGCATCTTTGTTTTAGTTTCTAAAAACTCAAACCTATTGTTCAAATTCCTCAAAGAATTTGAAATATCGGTATTGGTGTTTCTTTGTTGGTTCATGAACTCGTTTTGAGAGATCACAAGGCCTTCTATCAATTTTTCTAATTTGTTGTTTTGAGAGGGTCCTTGGTACGAGTTTTGATTTGACCGATTTTGGTATTGATTGGAATTACCTTGGTATTGATTTGAGTTTTCATTTTCAGTCCTCCACTCGAAATTTGGATGGTTCCACCTTGTGTTAGGGTTGTATATATTCGAATTGAAATTATCATTTGGCCTAACCTTATTGTAGATCGGGTCATTTCTCTTATCACCTTGATTGTAAAACATGGAGTTGACTTGCTCGACTTCTACTCCTTCTAAAAGGACTTTGCAATCGGCGGTGATATGAGTCGACTCTCCACAAATGCCGCATGAAACCTTGTTCGTCACGGATTTGGCGTTTTGCATTTGTGCCATTTGATGTTGCAAGGCTTCCATTTGGGCTCTCAAGGCGGTAACTTCATCGATTTTCAGGATTCCCGGTGTGGTTTGGGTTCGTCCACCTCTTTCGGCCGTCCATTCCCTTTGGTTGATCGCCATGTCCTCAATCATTAGCATGGCTTGTTCGGGATCCATCTTTGACATGTTGCCCCCTGCGGCTGAATTCAAGTGAGTCTTAGTGGCTATTGTGCAACCTGCAAAGAAAAATTGAAAGAGCAACCACATGTCGAGGCCATGGTTAGGGCACAAGCGCTGGAGCTCGGCCCATCTATCCCATGCCTCGGTTAAAGACTCTCCCTCGGCTTGCTTGAACGTCGTGATCTTTGTTCGGAAGTGTTGGGTTTTGGATGGAGGGAAGTATTTTCCTAAGAATAACTTCTCCATGTCGTCCCATCTTCTTATGTGATCCCGATTCACGGTCCTTAGCCAGGTCCTTGCATTGTCACGGAGGGATAGATGGAAGCATTTGAGCTTGAGGTTGTCGAGCTCTTCTCCTTCTCTAGCGAAGGTTCCGCAAGATTCTTCAAAGACCGCCAAGTGGGCATGTGGATCTTCGTTTAGGGCTCCCCCAAACTGACTTTGGCCAAGCAAGTGGATGAGAGAGGGCTTGATTTCGCGTGGATCTTGGCCTTGAGGAATGAAACCGAAGCGGTGGCCTTGTTGGCGATTACGGCCATTTCCGTTATTGTTTGGATTGACACCGAAGAGAGGATTATTATTGAGAATGGGTGGATTATTGTTGTTGTGTGGATGTGGTGGTGGTTGGTTGTTGTGTGGAGGAGGAGGTGGCGGATTGTTATTGAGATCGTGAAAGCCTTGATTGATAAGGCCTTCCGGAAATTCATCCTCTCCAAAGTTGCGTGGCATGCCTAGTTCGGGATCTAGACCCGCCATTGGTTGAGAAAGAGAGGATTCGCCGGCTTTGATCTTTGCGGTTTGACTCCTTGTGACCGGTGCCAGCGCTTAAACCTATGAGAGATGAGATGTGATGTGAAAGAGAGAGAATAGAAATAGAGAATAGTAAAGTGCAGAAAATTAAATAAGGAAAGTAAAATATTTTTGGATTTTTTTTTAAATAAGGAAAGTAAATTTCAGAAATTGTAAAAAAGGAAATAAACTATTTTTGGATTTTTAATTTTCTGGAAAGTAAATAAGGAAACTAAGAATTAAAAGTACTTTCCTAAAATAAAAACTAGTATCTATCCTATTCTCCCCGGCAACGGCGCCAAAAAGCTTGTTGAGTATTTTAGATATAATGATTTGGTACTCTTTTTGCCTTTAAAATTTATAAACCTTCGTACTCAAAGAATAGGTTAGTTGCAAGCGCACAACCTATCGATTGTAGTATTTAGGTGTCGATCCGCAGGGAGAGAGGGAAACGTTAATTTTTAATAAAGAAAACTACTTTTAAAACTGAACAATAAAAGTAAAGTGGGGGGGGGGGGGGTTTTGTGTAAAATCGTTGTTTGAAGGAAAATTAAAGTAATTAAAAGTTCGTGACAAAAAGCAATAAAATCGGGTGACAATCAAGTTTGAGAAGTCTAGGGGTATTCGGTCCACAATCCCTTGCTAATTCTATCTACTCGGTTTGTTTAAATTCATGTTTGATTATGACGGGGTTTCTAACCTAAGTTAGCCTTTGGAACAAATATTAATACAAATACCTTGGGTGGACGGATTAATGTGCCTCGAATTCTAGGGCTGTCACTAACCTAGAGGGATATTTAATCACGTGCTTCAAGTGTATATATCGATATTTGTTCTAAGGTGTCCCAATCAAGTTTTGGCTTCACCGCTAAGTCCTTCGCCACACCCTAATCTTAATTTCTATATTTCCAGATTTGAATAATAGAGTTCGGTCGCTTCAATATTCAAACCCCAAGGTATTTGCAATCACAATTTATACTATCCTATATGATCCTAATCTACTTTTAATCAAGAAGACTTAAGCGGGACGCTACAAGTCAAGCACAACAAGTTGCACTATCCTATATGATCCTAATCTACTTTGGGTCTAAATGATCAAAGCGGGACGCTACAATTCAAGTACAAATCATGGAACATCACAAATGATAAATCACAGAAATTAACATCAAATCAAACAATCATAATAAAAACTAAAATCCGAGTAAGATAAAACTAAACAAGTTCATGCTACATGACCTAAACCCCTAGAAAGAGAACTACTCTCTCTTGGAGAGATCCATAACAAAGATTGGCAAAAACAATAAGAAATAAGATAAAGAAATGATTACACCATTTCTTAGATCTAAAACCTCGATCTTGCCGACTCCTTGCTTGAATCTTCTCCTTCCTCTTCCTTGAAAAGCTTCGAGAATTTCTGCAGGATCTCTCTCTCTCAATATGTGGAAAATGGATATAATAATGGATATGTACAATAATGGATGATGGATCATGTGGCCTCCTTAGCCTTATATAACATTTTCTGAACTTGGAGATCAAGTTGTTTATTTTTGGCGCCCACTAAGCCTACTAACTTTCCATATTTAGCAGTTTTTCAGGTTGATGCGGCCATTGATACGGATGTACAGAATTATATATTCCGAATTTGGACTTTGTTCCTTCATGAAAGTTGTAGATCTCTTTGTCCTGGTTCCGTCAAGCTTTGAATCACCTAAATCGGAGTTCGTATGACCAAGATATGGCCAAAATACGAACTGTGTGTCGCTGAGTGCGGATCGAGTGCGGCCCGAGTGCGTCCGCATTACTCTCGGACTTTTCTGTTCTTCTTTGGCTCAGGAGTGGAAATTTCTCTAAGTAGAAAATGCGGGTCCCCTGCGGTCGCACTCTGGTCGCATTTTCCTTCTGAGTTGCTGGATTTCTTCACCAAAATTCGGCTAAGTAGGAAATGCGTCCGCACCAATGTTTAGTGCGTCCGCATTCCCCTCGGACTTTTCCTCTGGAGCATGCTGGACCTTGGATTTTCTTCTAAGTGCTTAGTGCGGCCGCACTAAAGTTCAGTGCGTCCGCACTTTGGTCCTTTTTCTTATTTTCCTGCGAATTTCACATAGACAAATGCAGTAACTTGATTCTAGGGGTATTTAATCCTAAGTTATACTAAAATACATGATATTTGGTGCTATTATGCGATGAAAACCTGATCGAACATATATATAAATTAAACCTATCAATAGATTATAAAATTAGTGTCATTAAGTTTAAAGTAACATTGTACCATACTAACTAGAGATTTTTTTTTTTAAATAGAATTACTTTAAATCAATTTAACGGAACAAGCCTTTGCTGCGGCAAATTTCGAAATCTAGCCTCCACCGATCCCTAGGATCGGTGGAGCAAAAAAAACCCCATCTACACCGGTCCTAGGGACCGGTGGAGCATGTTTTGCACTGCCACACCACACTACACGCAAGACTACAGAAATAACCCTGCACCGATCCTGGGGATCGGTGGAGCTTCAAAAATGCCTCCACCGGTCCTGTGGATCGGTGCAGGTAGGTTTAGGGTTAAAATGAGGCAGCCGCACCATTCTTCTCCTCTCTTCTTCTCTTCCCAGCCCCCATTCTTCTCTCTTCTTTCTTCTTTCTTTTATTATTTCGTTTTTCTCAAATTCAATAGAGGAGTTGCCATATGAACAGATCGCCACCACCATTGTACTCAGCATCATCTTCTGATTATTATTGTGAGTTTTTTTTTACTCGTATGTTTATATTTAGTGTTGTAAAATTGAAAAATATTTGGAGTTAATTTGGTGTTTGAATTTTGTTCAGCAAAATGTCACTGCTATTGATCAATGTGTATTATGGTGGTAACCTCCAAAGCACTTCAACCGGTGTTGGTTATGACATAGGGGCTGCATTTACCTTTACCGTATCTGATTCTACCAGTTTTGCTATTATAAGACAGCAAATATACGTTGGACTTGAATTGCTTCCAAGTCGAGTCAAATTGACAATCAGGGTACGTATGAACACAGCACAACCCGGATCGTACCATTTCTCATGATATGTGTATTTTATATACACCGTCGATCTAGTTTTTATCATAAAATAACACCAAATATCTTGTATTTTGGATATAAAGCGAATATAATACACCAAGAATCAAGTTACTGCGTTCGCTCGATGTTTCAATGCAGGAAACAGTGCAAAATGAAGAAAAACTGCCCAGTGCGGACGCACTAGGTACTTAGCCGATTTTCCAGCAGCGCAGACCTCACAGACGAAAAGTCCGAGCGTAATGCGGACGCATTCACCTTCAGTGCGGACGCATTCACTACTTAGCCGATTTTTGCGACTTTCAGAATCTTCCAGAAAAACAGAAGTTCAAGGCCAGTGCGGACGCACTCACAGCCAGTGCGGACGCACTCAGGAAATTTTGCAGAAAATCCAGAAAAGGAAACTTGGAACCAAAGGGGATTTGGAGTCGGTGCGACCAAGACCACCCGCACTCAACTCCAGTGCGGACGCACTGGACTCGCAGACAGCCAGAAATTCGCATTTTCAGGAGGTTTTCTATTTTTGGCCAACAAGGAACACGATTTAGAATGCTAAAAATAGCCATAGCAGTCTGAGGAGTGCACCCACTAACCCCACTACTATCCTCTAAATTGGGCAAGGCCTTTGGCTATAAAAGGAGAAGAATTTCATCTCTCTAGGCATCCATTATTATATCCATTTTCCACAAATTGAGAGAGAGAGATCCTGCAGAAATTCTTGAAGGCCTTTCAAGCAAGGAGAAGAAGGGTTTCCTGAGCAAGATTCGGCAAGATAGAGGTTTTAGATTCAAAGGGTGTAATTATTCTTTTCATTTCCTTTTATTCTTTGCCAAACTTTGCGATGTTTCCCTCCAAGAGTGAGTAGTTCTCTCTCTAGGGGTTTAGGTCAATATGCATGAACTTGTTTAATTCTATTTTATTCGATTATTTGCTTTTATTATGATTGTTTTATCGGATTTGATTGTTAATTTCTGTGATTTAAATAATTTGTGTCAAATACATAATTAGTACTTGAATTGTAGCATCTCGTTTTGGTTTCAAAAGAACCAAAATTGACTAGGATCAATAGGATAGTACCAAATTATGAATGCAAATACCTTAGGTTTAGATTAAGATTCTAACCAATTTAATCTAAGCCGGAACTATAGAAATTAAGGTTAGGGATTTGGTGAAGAACCTAACCGTGAAGTCAAACCCTAATTAGGGCATCTCAAATCAAGTCGGATATTGGTATCATGGACTTAATTGTGAAATACCAATATTTGAGGAGAGGAGAGACTAACAAGAGCTTATGGTCTATGTAGTTAGGATGAAGGACTTAAACGTGAAATCCGAATTACTTAGACACGTTATTAATTCATGAAAGTGACCCTTAATGACATATTAGGTTAGAAACCTCATCAAATCGAACATGAATTTAAGCAAATACCGAATAAATAGAGTTAACAAGGGATTGTAGACCAAAGACCCCTAGATTCTCTTAACCTTGAAAACAAACCGACTTGTCTTTCTTTTACTTTACATTGTTTAAAAACTCCTTTCTTCGGGTATTGAACCCAACCTTAGGATTTTTAGTACAAACCCCCCCAAATTTACTTTATTGCACTTTACTTTCTTTCTCTTCTGAAATTTATCATCTTAAGTTGAAAATTAAGTATTTATCTTACTCCTTGTGGTTTGATACCCGATAATATACTACACGGTAGGATTGTATACTTGCAATCTAAATCGAAAGTGTATTTGAGGATAAAGCTTTTTATATATACCCTTCGGACGTATCACCTCACTATTTCGGATAGAAAATGAGGAAACTTGGGATGTCATTAAACAAACTGCAGCTCAAGTGTCTGGATTTAAGGTTATAGAATTGGTAGCTGAGGCACACCAGGGTAGAAACCAAATTGGTTATGATCTGTGTCCACATAGTTTGCCTGGAGGTAGTAACACACCGTCGGTTCAGACCGGCTTTCATCATGACTCGGGCAGTGTACCTGTACCCACCTACACACCTCCGATTCAGGCTGGTGATGACCCTTGTGAGCAATCAGATCAAGACACAGAATCTGATACAAGTTCTTTTGATGATGACGATTCGGCTGAAGCATGGGATGCAGATATGGACGAATATGAGGCTGAAATGAACGCCCGAGAAATATTGAAGGATTGGCACGAGTCGATCCCATTCCTCAATCGAGGACCTAAGCATCCATGTTCATCATTCAACGATGAATTGCCGATGCCATACAAGGATCGTGCATTTTTTGCGAACCCCCCCAAGTTAGATGAAAAATTTGCTGAAGGTCAAATGTTTGAATCCAAAGCCAAACTAAAATCAGAACTTGCTGATTTTCACCTACCCCGAAACACAGAGTTGGAAGTGCTAAACAGCAACAAAACTAAGTATAGAGTTAAATGTAAATCTTCTAAATGCCAATGGAAATTGTATGCAGTTGTAGTACCAACAGGTGCATGGACAATTTCCACCAACCCGTTTATCCATAAATGTTTTGGAAGTGCTGAAAGGTTGGATAGTCATCAAATGACTGCCAGAGTAATTGCTGATGTTATTAAACCGGCTTTGAAAGATGATCTGGAGTTAAGCATTAAAGCGGTCAAGCATATGGTTAAAGTTAAATTTGGGTCAGTAGTGCCCTCGTATAACAAGTTGTGGAGAGGTAGGGAACTTGCAATTGCCGACCTGTTTGGGAGCTGGGAGAAGTCTTACGAGATGCTGCCATCGTTGCTGGGTGCCATCAAAGCATCTAATCCAGGTACACAGTACCTAATAGAACATGGACCATCAGACAAGTTTAATATCAATATTTTCAACCGGGTTGCATGGGCATATGGGCCATGCATTGAAGCATGGCCTCATCTTCGACCCGTTATCAGTGTTGATGCCGGGTTCTTATCCGGAAGATACAAGGGTAAACTTTTTATGGCTTGTGCTTACGATGGAGAGCAACAACTCTTGCCACTTGCATTTGTAATTTGTGAAAAAGAGTCTATAGAAAATTGGGGTTGGTTTATGAATTGGTTGCGTATCAATGTTGTCGGGCCAGGAAGAATATACGTTATCTCGGACCAGCACCTTGGTATACGAGGGGTGTTTGAGGCTCCTAATATGGGATGGTGTGAGGAAAACGGTGAAGCTGTCCACCGACTGTGTTCACAGCATATTTGTGAAAATATTTGGAAAAAATATACCCTCAAAAGTGGATCAGAAATGTATTCAAGAAATATGTTGCGAAGAAAAAAATCTGGAGATTTGAAGAGGGGATGGAAAGAATTAGGCAAAGAGATGCAGACGTATATGACTACATTATGAATTTGGTAAACGGCTCCGCAACTCTGATGCAGAGCCTTTGGCTCTGCATAAGTAGGCACAAGTGCATGATGGATTCCTCAATCGATGGGGTATAATGACAAATAATGGCTCTGAGGTACTAAACAGTGTATTTAGGATTGCCAGGCAACTACCTGTGTGTGCAATTGTTGAGAAGACCTTTTATAAGTGCGTCGACTGGTTTGTAAATAGGCGGGAGGCTGAGATTGGATGGGAGGCCTCGGGATTGGATTTTTCAATGAACATTACACTGCTTTTACATCGTCGTAATGAGAAAGCAAGGAAACATGATGTAAGACCGATGTATTATGGCCATAACAGCTATGAGGTTATTGATAAAGATGGAATTCTCGAGACAGTAAGTCAATAATTCGATAAATCTAATTATTTACTTTCACGTAATACATTTGATGTAAATATGATTTTTTAATTGAAGGGTGTTCGGGGCGAAGTGAAGTACGATGTTACCTTCCCTGCAGAAGGAATGCCTATATGTGTGTGTCGGAGACCTCAATTAACAGGAATCCCATGTAACCATGTCCTGGCAGTTTGTTTCTTTAGGAGGCTAAATCCTAACGACTATGTAAGCCCATATTTCAGCTTACAAAATTATATAAATACTTGGTCTGGTCGTTTCCATGGATTTGGAAATAAAAGGAATTGGCCATTAGTTGATGGCCCCGTTATAAGACCAGATCCGGATAAGGAAAAAATAAATAAGGGTAGGAGAAAACACAAGCGAAGAATTATGACTATGGACAAAATGGAGGCCCCTGCCACGAGGCGGAATGCTCGACAACACAATCAAGAGTCGACTACAACAAGACATTCGGGTATAACAATTTCAAAATTCAAAATACAATTCCGTTTATTTCCAATTAAATTTGAACTAAGTTGTACTCATTTTGTAACAGGTGCATCGACTCGATAAACTCGTAGGATTTAGGGATTTCTAAGTTTACAAATTATGTTGAACTAAGTTGTACTCATTTTATTTGAACTAAGTTCTATTTATGTTGTATTCTAAGATTTTATGTTGTATTCTAAGAATTTATGTTGTATTCTAGGAATTTATGTTGTATTCTAAGAATTTATGTTGTATTCTAAGAATTTTTATTGTATTCTAAGAATTTATGTTGTAATTTTTATTGTATTCTAAGAATTTAATCAAGAAATTATGCTTCGGTGGTACATACATGAATTTCAAATATGATTCAAATAAGCATAATTTAAACAACACATTTAGCCATGCTACAAAAATTCAAATTAACATAATAACATACATATAATAAAGCTACAATAGTCCATTTAACATTACAGATAACATACATATAATAATGGATCCAATCTAACATTAATCTTCAGGT
This sequence comes from Carex myosuroides, assembly GCA_028015225.1. NCBI lineage: Eukaryota > Viridiplantae > Streptophyta > Magnoliopsida > Poales > Cyperaceae > Carex > Carex myosuroides. The sequence goes on from CM051474.1 coordinate 13,264,683, forward strand.
ACCTCTGCAAAAAAAAAATTAAAAGGTATCATGCATTAATCAATAAATAATGGATCCAATCAAAAATTTAAAAGGTATCATGCTTAACAGAGGCACTTACTCAGTCGAAACATGTTAACGCCTTCGTCGGCGCTGTCGAGTAGGTCCAAGGGCGTCAGTCCCGGGAGTGTACGGCTGAGTAGGCTGCCTTGTACGGACTCCAAGAGGTGGACCTGAAGTGGATGGACCATAATCTGCTGTAAGATTTCCCGGATCTGCAGTGGATGGTCCCATCATACTAAAGTCTCCCGTTAGTTCATCGAGCATGAACTGAGATATAGATCCATGCCCTGTGCCGCTCATGAAGTTGTCCCACGTCGGGGGAGGCTCTGAAGTTGTAGGGCGACGATAATGCTGATCAGGGACATCATCATCCAAATTGATCATGTCCAAGTCCGTAGGGATCCCAGCACTGTCGAGTATGCCTCGGAAGATATGGATTTGATCAATATCCTCCATAATGTCACGAGCATTCTCGAGCATCATCTTGCCATATGCAATTTGTCCCGAGGTCTTCACCATGTCTATTGCCTGCATAGTGAATTGTATCGTCCGAGAAATCTGCATAATACATTTTGAACTGTGACATATTACACATATATTGAAAAATCTAGTTTAATTGAAAAAAAAATAATGTACGAATCACACGAGAATGCCTATGACCATGAGGAACGTATGCCAGTGTTGCAACATCTCCTGTCCGCGGGGGAGCTTGACGTCGTAGAGCTTCCGGATTGTTATCTGATAGATACACTGATCTCATACCACGCGCGTTGAACCAATGCATGTACATATGATGTCTACTCATGTCATATGGTCTCCGCTCTCCAACTAATACTGCAGGCTTCTCGATGTACTCACTAAGAGTAAGAGCCCAACAACCATCCCTTGTTGAATTGCCATCGTGATACCACGTCTTTCGTAAATAACTGATCTCATCCCATGGTAGAGGAGGAGGAGGCGGGACCTCTTGGTACTTACCAAACTGGCGCATGACCCTATCCGCATGCTGAAACTCCACCATCCAAAAATGGATCACGTAACCGCATCTCATCCAATACCTCTTTTGTCGTCGGACATGTCGAGGTAACTGATCATAGTAATCAACGTATGGTCGCCAGTTAACTGTCTCATCAGCTAGTCTATCGAAGTTATCTCTATACGTGGCTGTACCACCTGTAAAAAAAATATAAATTTTAAAAAACAATTATAAATCTATCGAAGTTATCTCGAATTATAAATCTTTTTACCTAAGTGAGGGTTCTCTGGCCACAGATGAAAAGTGGTCCACTTTACACCGAAAGCATTCCTCCTATCCTCATCGGCACCACCGAAGGGAAGTGGATCTGATCGGGGTATAGGCCGACCAACAGCAAATCGAGTCCATGACCAAATCTGTAACAACAACATCGGACCCGCTATCGTGTCTGCCCCCGCATGGCAAGCACATGACAACTCTCGATAGAGATGTGCAAGTACAGCACCTCCCCAATTGTATTCTGGTGGAGTCTCTAGATCATTGATGAATTGCAAGTACATCGCAGGGACTCCATCTGCACTTGAATCTGGAAACATAACCGACCCGAATAAATCCATACAAAAACCTCGAGTGTACCGTGCAACTATCTCATCATTGTGCCAATCTTCTAAGGGTAAACTAAATTGCGCCCGCAACCATTTTAGTCTAAGCGCATAAGCAGAGACGGACAATCGTTCTTTCGATGTGTTAGGATTATAAATCCTATATTTATATGGCATTGTCTGATGGAGGTGATTGTAAAAAATAGCCGGATCAGCCCCTAGATCAAACTCTAAGTATGGGTCCCAATCAGTATCGCTGGTGCCAGTAATCGCGACACCTGCAAATTAAAAGAATTATACAATTACAATTTATTTTTTATAAATAGGAAATTAACCGATAAACAACTTCTGATTATTAATTACCCTTAGTCGATAAGCCCCATAGACATGCAACATCTTCCAACGTCACTGTCACCTCACCGACAGGTAGATGAAATGTATTGGTCTCCGGCCTCCACCTCTCAACCAGAGCAGTAATCAAATGTGGATCAATCTTGCAATCATTAAGGCGAGCAATTTGATACAACCCTAACCTCCTCAGAGCACCGTCCATCCGACTGTTGTAAGCAATACTAGTCTGATGTGAATTTACCTGCAATGAAGAGGTAGGCTGCCAAAAAGAATTAAAACATTATAAACCCTTCAAATACTTCATATAATATTTATTTGCAACAAATAATTAATAAATATAATCAAAATTACCATATCACGAACTTTCCATGCCCTGTGGTTCTGTGGTGCTAATTTCAACAACTCTGGATAATCCGGATTATCCATTGACTCTGTTAGAAAATTTGATAAACAAATATTTTTGCAACTGATGAGAGTCATCACACATAAATATATAACAAATATTTTTTCAAGCATATGGCTACAATAATGAAAATTGAACTATATGTAAACAACATATCATCTTATTTTGATTTTAAAAATAAACTTCATGAACACTTAATTACACAAATTTATACTACATATTACTAATTTTACACATTTATAATTTTATCTAATTTTAAACTTCATGAGAGTTATCACACATTTATCTAATTTTACAAAAATTATAATACATATTACTAAAAAGTTACATTATACTACATGAACACTTAATTACACAAAATTATACTACATATATACTAAATTACACTAAATTAACATCAAATAAACTCTAAATTAATACTACATTAGCACTACATTACACTAAATTAACATCAAATGAATTCTAAATTACACTACATTACCACTAAATTACTAAATATACTCCAAATCAACACTAAATTACACAAAATACTAATTTAACACTACATTTCACAAAAACAATCTAAATATACTAAACAAACTAAATTAAATTAGTTATTCATTTTAATTCGGCTAAAATAAAAAATTATCAAAAGAGGGATATTTACCTCGTCAAAATCGTAGATCCGAAGAGTTTCTAACTCTCTTAGACGATCCAGAAATTTTAAAACAATTGGATGGAGAAACGGTTGAGTAAATTGAGAGGATAAAAGAAAAAGAAAAAAAAACAAGAAGAGTTCGGAGAGGAAACGAAGGAGAAGAAGAATGGGAGAGACAGAGATGAGCTCTCGGGCTGCAAAATTAGAGATCAAGCCTCCACCGGTCCTAGGGATCGGTGGAGCAAAAGATGAGGGATTTTCTGTGGCAATTCGTCTGGTGCGAAACAGGCTCCACCGATCCCCAGGATCGGTGTAGGTTGGGTTTTTTTTGCTACACCGGTCCCTAGGATCGGTGGAGGCTAGATTTCGAAATTCCCACAGCCAGAGGCTTGTTCCGTTGATTTAGTTTACAGTAATTCTATTTAAAAAAAAAAACCCTAACTAGACTCTCAAGGGCAAAGGCTTATTCAAATACGAATCTAAACCATCCAATCTGTCAAAATCCCGATGGACGGTTTTTATTCGCAGGAATTCAAATACATATCGGTTGTCTTGGATAAGTTCATCCATAACCTTTGGAGAAAACACAATTGATGATTCGTACGATCCTAATGAGACGATCTTCGTAGACAGGAGAAGGACGCTGCATGTATTCCCCAGGTGCACATGGGTGCGGGCCCCATCAATGTTATGTTTCTAGTATCTAGAACGTGCAAACTTTAATGCGGCCAGTAATTAATGCGCCAACAAGTGTTCAGAGACACAGAAAAGACAGAAGAGCGACACGGAAAATCTGTAAAACCGACAGAGGCTTACACAATGCGTAAACTGCTGCTGATTGGAGTCCGGATTCTTATAGGTAACTCAAATTTTGAGTTTGGATCCGGACCGTCCGATCAGAATCCGGACCGTCCGATCAGAATCCGGACCAATGCGGTTCGATCGCACGGAATTCATTAAAATTCGTGCCAAAGCTGATCGTATATTTAATATGTACATTTATAGTATAAAATAATTAGATTTTCTCTTGTACGGATGTATTTTGTTATTTTAGACAACTTAACTTAAAAAATCTAATATGATCTGAATCTTATTTGAAATCCACTGCAATAATTGTTATGAATGTGACTTCCGATGTGAATCATGAATGTGACTTCCGCAGCCTCGGTCATTTAGAAAAAAGAAAAAGAAAGGAAGGATAGTCCCATTGGGGAGAAAGTGAGCAACTTGAGCAAGTGTCAGTACCAGCCATATATCCATTTTGTTTTTGGGTTATTTGCGTCGAAATTTGTCTATAAGAATATATAGCAACTCACTATAGACCCAATCTAAAGGAAACAGTAACCCGTCACGCAAATTTCTGAGCGATTGAAGTCAGAGAATGAAAGTAAAATACCACATTGTCTGGGAGAAAATCGCGCGAAATTCGCAAAGACTGGGGTCCACACCGGAAAAGGCAGACACTCTTGACCTCATTAGTTACTTCCGTTATCTTTCAGAAAGGTGGAAGAAGAATAGAAGATGTCTTGCCAAGAAGCTTCCACTCTATTCTAATTTTTGTAATGTAATTTGGTACTTCAACTTTGAAAGATGGAAGTATTGATTCTATACAGAAACCTATAAAAAAAATTGTAGTAATAAAAATATTACAATATCTAATAAAAAAAATTGTATACTTAAGAGGAGGGAGAGATCCACTTACAATATTTGAAATTTACAACATCTTACAACAATTTAGTTTTACGATTTTTAAAGTCAAACAGTCGATCCAAATCATTCAACATGTAATATGTACTAAAATGTGTTTGAAGATCAAAATTTACATTTTTTTGAATTTTTTGACTATTTATTAAGTATTTTACAAAACTGTTGTTTTTCAGTAGTCCATAATTATCTAAAAATAACAGTTTTGTAAAATACTTAATAAATAGCAAAAAAAAATGAAAAATTTGATCTTCAAGCGCATTTTAATACATATTACATGTTGAACGGTTTGGATCGACTGTTTGGACTTTAAAAATCGCAAAACTAAATTGTTGTAAGATATTGTAACTTTCAAATGTTGTAAGTGGAACCCTCCTCTATAATTATTATTATTTTGTAAAAGTATGCCAAAAGAATAAAAATAATAGAAGCAATATAATGATAATGATGATATTAATAATATGATAATAATAATAATAATAATGTCATAATGATAAGGATAAGTATAAGGACAATGATATAGATAGTATAAAAACTAAAAAGTAATAATATATCATAACATATTAGTGTTACTGAGAATGGTAAAGATAATAAAAACTTAAAAAGTAATAAAGATGATGATGTTCATACCAATGATGATGCAAATAATAATAATAAAAAAATATTTCAATATTATATTACTAATATTAAAAATATATTAATGATAGTGACAATAATAATAATAATGTTGTGAGTGAGGGTACTGTACTGTACTTTGCAAAGTGCAGAATGACCCGTGCTATAGATCTATATCTCCGTTTTACAAAGTTTAAACAATCGATCAGAATAGCTTAACATGATTTTCATATAAAAATGTATTAGGAGATCAGATTTTACATTTTTTGAAATTTATTTTACTAATTTTTTAGATTTTGAACTATTTGAAAGTAGTGATTTTCTATATATTTAAACAAAATAGTAAAATAAATTCTTAAATATATAAAATTTTGTTTCCAAGTGCATTTTCACATAAAATCATATTGAGCGATTCAAATCAACTATTTAAACTTTGCACAAAACCGGTTTGCAATTTGCAAAATATTGTACCCTCAGGTTAATGTTATTATTATTGTTATCATTGAGCTCTAGTCATAAAATAATAATTAAAGACTAATAAAAAAAATGCATGGTACTGTTGTATAAGGCGGAAGAAATTTGTTTTTATTGCCATCTTTTATGAATTCAGATCCTCGTCGGTACCGTAATAGGGAATCTTTTACAATTACTTGATCTGGACCGTTCTTTTTAACTTGGCACGAATCTTAAAGCCCAATTATACTGCTCCCTCCGTCAGTCCGAATCTCAAAGCAGCTGAGAGTTAATCTCAAACCGTAAAGAAGGGAATCTTTTACAGTAATGGAGAGGATATTTGTCCATCTTTTATTGCCCATCTGCCTCTCTATTCCACTAATATTTGACTTATTTTTTTTTTTTAGAAAGATCCCCTTTTCCATCTCATTCCAAAAGAAAATTGGAATGCCAAACACCCCTATATAAAGTGCAGGGGCAGACTACTTAGAATAACACTAGAAACAAAAACAAAATAAATTATCCAAAGGCCAGACCAACAATCAGGAAAAGAAAGGCGACCTCACTATTTTATGCATCCATGTCTAATTAATATTATCTAATCCTCTCTTGGACTAACAAGTGGAAAATCTACGCAGGAAAATTAATCTTGTTAGGGGTTGTCACTCTGAGATTTCACTTTTAATTAAATGTTACTTTCAACGAGTGGCAGTTAAGCCAGTTAACCGTTGAGTGCGATTATCACTGCAGGGGCGAAGAGTAATGAGGAAAAAGAGGGCTATACATTGAAATTTTATAATTTTACTTAGAGTAGGGTTAAAATGCATCATTGGTTTTGTGCTACAATCATGCTTCATGTATTTTTCTCTGTTTTCAAAGTTGGAACAATCGATCCGAACCGCTCAATATGATCTTCATATTAAAATGTGTTTGGAGACAAAATTTTATATTTTTTGAAATTTTTTTACTATTTTTTTAGATAGGTAGAAAATCACTGTTTTGAATGGTCCAGAATCATCTAAAAATAGTGATTTTGTACCTATCTAAAAAATTAGTAAAAAAATTCAAAAAAATATAAAATTTAGTCTCCAAACACATTTTAATATGAAGATCATGATGAACGGTTCAGATCGACTGTTCGGACTTTGAAAATGAAAATAAGAATGTAGAGCATGATTGGAGTACAAAACTAATAGTGCATTTTAACCCTACTCTTTTATTTATTACATTTTATAAATTTTACATGCATTAATATTTTCTAGTCTTCTTTATAAAATAAAATTACACTACATAATAATAATTAGATTATTCAGCTTTTCAATCTTATATTTTATTTACTATGTTTCTAATTTTTTTTAGTATAGTTGGAGGTTCAAACCATCCAATTATTTTAATATTCACGAGGAATTCTCCATTCAGATTTCGAATCTGTCACCTCTCACACGAAGAGTATTGCCTTTGTCACTCTACCAAAAGTCAGTTCTCTTGTATTAAAGTACCCACGAGTGAATGGACAGCGGAACACTTGGACCATCTGATTTAACAATTTTTTTAATATAAAACAGCTTTAAATTCACAATCAACAATACGATACAGATAATAGTGGTTAATTTTTTTTGAACCTTAATATGTTGGAATTTGAAATTAAGGAGATAGAAATTGACAATGGACCCAACCAACCTTCAGAAATCACAATACCCAATACACAATACACAATCAATTGTGCTATTGGAACTTACAAAATTTTCTTTTCCAGTATAACACAGCCCATTTGAGGCCTATGCTTGACTGTACCAACTGTGCTATGAAAAGAAACTTGAAAATTATTTTTTCAAAAATTAATAAAAATAAACTTCAAAATTTCTTTTCCTGGTACCGGTATGCTTTTACACATAAACAATTGCATCAATTTTTTTTAGATTATGCGAATTAATTAGTGACAACTAACTTTAAGAATTAGCATATATTCAATATTTCAGTTTGTGAACGGTGAACCTTCTCTTTTGCTCTGATACCGAGGACTAAATTAGATTAGACGCTTAATTGCATAAATAAATCTGAAGAAAGAAAAAGAGGCCTGAGAATTTTTTGCATTTTTTATTGTATACCAGATTATCATGAATAACAAAAAGAGTCGTATTAGTTAAATATTACGAGGCAAATTTCATGTTTATCTTATTCCATTAATTATATATTTTGATCAACATGGAAGTAAGGTGGATGCAATACATATCCCTGAAATGAATGTATACCTTAAATAAATAAAAATGTAGTTAATTATTCCAAGTAGAGAGAGAGAATGCTTACCCGGTCCATGCCGGGCAGTAGCGGGTCCACAACAAAAGTGGGTATCTCATCCATCAACCTGTCGGGCTTTCCTGTGTGAAGAACACGCGTAAACCCGCCCATTTCAGCCGACCCATCGGGCTGCGCCTTTATCGCTTTGTACCAGTAATACATTATACGGGACTGCCACCTACTGTACGGGTCGGCTGTTGCTGTCAAGGCCACATGGAATGGTCTCAGTGAGCCCGTTGCCAAGCTCTTGATCTCCTCCGGCATCGAGACCACCGGATCAATATAATTGACATGGGAGGGTTCGGGTGCGATTTTGGGTCCGGGTAAAGTTGTTAGGAGAATGTAGGTTGCAATGCATGAGCCTATGGTCACAAGGAATACAATGAAGAAACCTGTTTTCATTTTTAAATAATCCGAGGACTAGTTTTGAAACAATTTTTAGCTGTTTTGGTATTTCATGGAAATAGGGGAGAAGATGATTTGGGACAAGGGAGAAAAAGAGAGGGAGAGGAAATCTGCTGGAAATTAAGATGTTGACTTCATTAAAAAATAAAAAAAATTAAGAAGTTGACCTCGAATAAGATGTCACTGGATCAGGTTTAGGTTCATTTTTAGGGGTTAGGGGATGCAATTATGGTGTAAAATTTAAATTTTATCTATTTGGGAAACTTTTTGCATAAGGATTCCTTTCTATTGGCAGGAGCGGACCCAGAGTGTTTCAGGGGGCAGCTGCCCCCTCTGGATTTTGAGTTTTATGGAAATTTACCGGTTCCGACTGATTTTGCTCCCCTGAAACTTTTTTTGCCCCCCTCTGGACGTTTAATTTGTAATTCGAGTTAAATTTAGAGTTAAAATTGAAATAAATCTGTTGAATTTTGATTGGTAATTAAAATTATAAGTCAGAGCATCAAAAATTACAAGTCAAAGCATTGGAAAGTATAAGTTAAAATATTGTTTTTTATTGAGTACCCAATTAGTTAATGAATTTAAACCCGATTTAATATTTTTTTGCCCCCCTGACGAAAATCCTGGATCCGCCCCTGTTTAGGGCTAATTAATGTGAGAATCAAGTAAGAAGATTGTGTCATTAAGTGTATCTGGACAAATTTACACGTCTATTGCTATTCTGTCAAGATTTGTTGCTCTTGTGGTAAGGTTTGGGTTATTTACTAATACATTGTTGCTACTTTTGGGTTAATTGTTGAATTTATGTTCACAATTTTAAAGTTTATCAATTAGTCTCGATTTTGAGAATTGTTGGACACCAAATTTTCTTCATAATTTTGATAAATATTGGTCATGCATAATATTTTAATTTAAAATCTAACATTATAATTGATGTATATGATGAGTTTTGATGTATATTTTATTGCCCGTCAAATAATTTTTAAGTTTTAAATAGTATCAAATTAATAAATATACCAACACACTAATTAACTTAGATTTTGTTAACCTGCAACTTTGTTTGAAATTCCATTACATGCAATTTCATCTAAATTGATTTTAAAAATATTAATATTACTAAGATTGTTAAAACAATTTTTATTGCTACTTAACTTGCAAAAAATGAATTTTTATATTATCTTTAATTTTTAATGTCTTATTATTTGTTATTAATTATTATGTTTTTGAAAATAAATGTGTTGGTTATAATATAAGAATTCGTATCCTCTGTTACTTTGAGTTAATGCAGAATGAATCCGGATCGTTCGATCTGTGTTGACACGAATATTAAAGGAGCTTGTGCAGTCTGCTTTGATCGGATTGGTCTGTATCCTGATCAGATGGTAATGGAATTCAGATCTCGAAAGTAGGGTCCTAATTTGAGTTTATATTCGGACCGTTCGATCATAATCTACCTGAGCTGGGTTGAACCGGATTATAATCGGACGGTCTGAATACAACCTCAAATTTTGAGTTACTCTCAGGGTTTCTGGAACTGACGCAAATCGGGTCCAGTGAAGTCTCATCTTGATAGAGAACTCAAAGCTAAACCCTTATTACGCACCGAATCATTCTTTATTCCCTGTCTTATTCTCCCACGACCACGAGCTGAATTTTCACTCTCCAGCACCACTTCTCCCACCAAATATGGCGGATTTAATCGAATTTTTCATAAAACACCCCCTCTCGGAACCTAAAATTTTCATTTCAAAACCAAATCTCTCCACCATACGACCATTCAAACGATCATTCTCTCTTCCTATTGCTATTGGAAAAGAGAGACAAAGAGGTTGTTCCCTCTGTTGCACAGTTATCGATGCAAAGAAGGCGGGTGGGCCCGGGGTGTCAGTGGAAGGAGGGGATGTGTTCTCTGTTACGTCATCGGCCAAGTCTGACGTGGACTATTTAGGAGAGAGCACCAAGGGGGACTTGAATGTGAAAAGAGAGCACTTCCAGGCCTTCGGTGAGTTTTCGGAATAAGAGATATTGAAGTAATAAAGTGGAATAACTGCTAGGAATAAGGTCGGGGATTGGGTTGGGTTACACTTATTTTTATGAATCTGTACTCGTTATTTGTTAGTCAATATGAAGGAGTTTGTCTGAGGCATTGTTGAATTTGGAACAGCGAAGTGGGAATAAGAACTTTTGTTTAAGGATTACCTAATTGGTACTGATAAGGTAGGGCCTTTTTGAGTTTTTGTGTAACTTCTATTTTTTGGTTATTTTTGGTCAACAAGAGAGGAGATTCCTTTAAAGGTCTTTAGTAGTTTGGAATAATTAAAACTGATTGAGGACTGAGGAGTTCACTAGCTATAGTTAGCAATAACTCCTCGAACTGAGTTCTGGTAATTAAGTTGTCAATTTCTAAATTAGATGAAAATATAGTATCCTGAGTATTGAGACAACAAAAAGCAGTTAGGATGATGTTTTTAAATATAGAGGAAAATAAAAATGAAAAAACAAAGAGATAAAGAAACAAGTTGAAGCATCATAAGAAATGAGAGCCCTGAAACGGACTGAATGCGCTGCGATACACTACTGAAAGAGTTTCTAATTTATGAGAACAACAATTATTTTTGTATTTTGGACTATTTTTAAAATTTTGGTTATACTGTCTACCTAAGATAGCTATAGCACAGCCTACTTTTTTTTGTATTTTGGATTTTTGAAGGTCTGGTATGCCTGCTCCGATCTTCAATCTTTTCTCAGTGGCTTTGTGAGGTAAATCTTGTTTTTCAGGGTGTAAATAGGAATTTTTGGTCTTGTAGAGGGCTTGCACATGATAATATTCAATTTGTCCATTTGAGCTATTTATTTTGTCGTTTAGTTGATAAAATAGGAGGACCAATTGAAGAGATAGCCATGAAAGAAGCTAAAGAGGCCGAGGCCTTGCTTCAGCACTTGCGAATTGCTGTACAAACTCTCTCATTTTCTTCCATTTACTGTAATTTTTGTTGTTATTTTTATGAGGAATACCTAAAATATGCCCGAAGTGTTTTTGTTGTTCGATCATGCCCTGAATCTATGGTGTTCGTTATACTGGACCTTCTGTTACTTATGTTAGAAATGTTGTATAATATAGTCATCAAAGTGCTCGTTAATTAAGGCTCTACACTTTACTAATGACCCCACTCATGGTATCGCAACACGTATAACAACGACACTAATTAAAATACAAAATTGAACACTATACTTAGATCTCTGATTACATGGTTTATGGTCCAAATTTAGTAAATTTAGATGAGTTAATAAGATCTGGACTTTGTAATTTTAAAATTGATTTAAAGTAGAATAAAATGTTTGGGGAGTTCAATAGAATGAGAATTTTTTTATGGGTCTACATTAAACAAAGTGCGAAGCTGTAGAGGCCAATTCCATGTGTTGTCTAATTTTGTGTTTCAGCAAAATTTCATATTTTCTTGCTTTATATAGGTCTTTCCAAAAAATGAAAACCATTGTTCATCATCATTTCCTCTATTCCAAAAAAAAAAGACCCCATGAATTTGACAGTAAAAGGGGATTCTATCAGAATGCTTCTGTCATTTCTAGATTTTATTTTTCTTACAAGCCTGCCTTCTCTATCGTCCTTTTTCCTTAATGGTGAGGCGGTTAAATGTTCAAGGTTTACTGAAATTAGAAATAGTACAAGGAAGAGAAGGCATTATAAGGAAAGGATTAATTTGGTGGAGAAAATCATTTTAAATGACCACAATATAATCTAATTGAACTAAAGTCATGTTGGGATGATCAAATTAAGGGCAGAATTGTCATTTTAATTATTTTTTTCTTCCTAGTCCCTGTGGGTGCTTCAAATCATTGGACTATTTTGCTTGTGGAGCTTTCACAAAAGTCTCCATCTCACCTTTTTTTTTGCCTGATGCATAAGATTGCCAGGTTTTTAATATTATTTTCTTTTTTGGCTTTTGAGTTGTTACTTATTGGATGGTATCTCTGTTGTAGGATCCGCTGGCTGTGAGGCAATCACCTAGGGGAATATTTTGTACCAGGACCCTAAATCTAAGGTCAATTGGTGCCATTGGCTATGACATGGACTATACACTCATCCATTATAATGTCATGGTACTAAAAAAAATCTCCATCTGTAATTTTGAATATATAGTTACCTTACCACCTGTTGTTTTACCAGTACTAATGTTTTAACCTCATTTGATCTTGAATCAAAACCCTCTCCACAATGTTTACGGGGAAAAAAAGATAAATATGAAGAATATGGACAGAGGGCATATATGTCAATTGGAATTTTTTGGTCTATCTCGTGTTTTTAAATTAATAACACAACTCTCTGGTTTTCAAAATTTTAACAAGACTATGCCTAGTTTCGGAACTCATGAATTCAGTAGTTTTGACTTTAGATAGCTTAAAAAGCTTAAAAAGATTTATTTGTAAGTACAAAGATGAACGAGCAAACCTGAACACATGCATCTAGATCTGACTGAACCGCATGCATGCAGAATTGATTGAATGCAGGTGTTCAGGTTGAACAGTGAATACACTTTGTCTTGTACTTGGAAAAATTCTCTTCAGCTTTTCTGAACGCATGCATCAGAAACTAGGCATAGTCTTGTCAAACTTCTAAAAACTGGGATATTTTTGTTGTTCATTTAAAAATGCGGGATAGGCAACAAAACATCTGTCAATTGTGTCCTCACAGAGACATTACAGTATCCTTTATGCCTTCGAAGCAATAACCAAACCTTTTAACGTGCCCATTTGAGATGTCGGCATTTTTAATATATTCTAAACCAAAATCATTCCTATTTTTTCTCTCATTTATGCAAAGAACAGTAGTAAGGAAACTTAGTTTTGTAGTGATGGGGAATTATGGGATACAGAGGATATTGTTATTTTTTTCAGGGGCAGATTGGATATATTTCATATTTTTAGGGTATACATCTTTTCTACTATTGCAGGGGTATACATCCAGGTGTAGCAGTAGTTTAACTCTTACCTTGCAAGTATATTGCCAGCATTTTGAACACAGAAATAAGGTTCTCTGTGAGATAATTCCCAGTTGTAGTAGGGATCGATTAATGGTGGTATTTTAATGTATCAATGTAGGCTTGGGAAGGCCGAGCATATGACTATGGAATGGCTAACCTAAAGAGTATGGGTTTCCCTGTAGACAATCTTCAATTTGATCCTGACTTGGTGTGATTTCTATTTGTTTTCATTTGATTGTTATATTATATTATATTTTTTTTTTATTTTTACTTACAACTCAAACTACCTATTGTCAGCAGTCTATATGTTTTGGTTTTGATATACTCCCTTTCTATTTCAAAAGGTCATAAGAGGCTTGGTTATTGATAAAGAAAAGGGAAACTTGGTCAAGGCCGATAGGTTCGGCTATGTGAAAAGGGCCATGCATGGCACCAAAATGCTATCCACTCAGGCTGTCAGGTATATTTGTACCTTTTATATTAATATATTATGTATAATTGTATATATCTTTAAATGTTGATGTACTTGTGCATTCTAATTAGTGAGATATATGGGCGAGAGCTGGTTGATTTAAAACAGAGCCAATGGGAGTTTCTTAATACCCTTTTCTCTGTTTCAGAAGCCGTAATGTTTATGCAGGTTGAGTTTTGTTTTTATCCACCATTCTTTGTAATTATTATGTGATATGCTTTTTATTTTTTGTAGCATAATAATGTGGAGAATTTATGCACTTTGTATTCTCTAATGCTGTTAAAATTAGCACTTTGGGCAAGAATTAGCATATTTTCTGAAATTCAACATGGAAAACATAATCTTAGTTACTTTTGAATGAGTTCTTTTCTTTTCTTTTTGACAGCTGGTTGATAAGTTGGATCAAGGGGATGTACCGGCCGAACTGGGACCGCTTGATAATAAGGGGCTTTATAAGGCAATAAAAAACATTTCTTTCACAATTGCTAAATTTGTATTAATTTTTAAACTTAGACTTATTTGTTTTTTCAAATAATTTAGGCTGTTGAAAAAGCACTATTTAGAGCACATGTTGAAGGTCAACTAAAGGTGAGTATTTATTACCATTCAACAAGCAGTAGATACCCATCATTTAAGACCTGACCAAATTTTAGTTTATTTCGACTCTGTTTAATTTGTAGAGCGAGATAATGGCTGCACCTGAGAGATTTGTAGAACCCGATCCAGAGCTGCCTCTGGCTCTGTTAGACCAAAAAGATTATATGCATTTTAATAAATCCTGATCTACGCTATGTAGTGAACAAATCTGAAGAACCAAGATTATATGCATTTTAGCAAACTACTTTGGACATCCACAATTCCTTTTGCTCGCTAAATGAAATATAGAGAAAAAGAACAGATGTCTCGTAACTTAATTCTAGTTAGAGGTATAAATGGGAAACAAATCTCACTTCTAAAAGAAAAGAAAGTACTCTTATTAGTGATTTCTGTTTCTAAAACTAGTAAGAAACTAATGAATTAGCAATCATTTGTATCTACTAGGATTAAAATGAAATACAGAGAAAAAGAACGGGTGTAACGTTATCCAATCCTAGCTATAGGTATAAAGGGGAGATAGAGCCATATACCAAAAGTCTAAAGAAACATTAAGCATCACCACGTGGATTCACGAGATTATGTAAACTTCAATACTAAATTCTGTAAACCAATTCTACGAATCCTGCTCGGTGATAGCAGGAAGTAATGACTAACAACTAGTGTTATCTATTTACTTGGTAGTATAAATTCCATTAAACCCGGATGCTCAGTGACAAATACTTACATATGACTTGATTTTGGATAAAATTCGGTGATTTCCGGAAAAAGTGAATATCTCCATCTGAAGCAGCCGCCGAGGTGCATTTCTGGAAAAGAGAAACAAAGATCTCCGAGAACTGGCGCTTGTACCCTTTGAATACCTCGCTCATAGCTTCTCCCCAAATCGAGGATTCCCCTTTTTCTTCTCTTTTGAACTTTCTATTTACAAGCTCAATCACCACTAGCCATTCAACGCATGAATATTTGATTGTATACCCTACAAAGTATGCAAATTTATGATTATGGCCCAAATGATGATGTTTTCAAGCTCCAAATTAGAGAGTTAATGCTATTTTGTACCACATCACATTTCTGTAGGTCTCCCAATTAAATCCCTCACATTCCACGACATTATTTTTAATTTTTTCATATTCATTGGAAACTTGTATACTACTACTGCTGCTTTATCTTCTGACTACTAAAAGTTCCAGTTTCCTCAATTATCTTCGTCCTGTTGGGCCTCTTTATGCTTGCGAAGCCTCTCAATGTTATCTTCTTCCACTGATTGGATCACAGCTGTATGATTTAGCCCGCATAGATCTGCTAACTGGACTCCATGAGCATAGTTTACTTTAATCTCATAAAACCCGTCCGGCCTTAAGGTTGCTTCAGTTGGTCCTGAGCCCGAGCCCATATCTAGTTTCTTTGGGTCAGCTTCTGAGTTCGGCCTTTTAGAGTTCCCTTCTGTGTTCGGCTGCTGACGGGCCTGGCCCGCTTTGGGCCTTGGCTTAACCACCGACCTAAGGTGTTGGAGACTCCGAAATCCCGATGGACCATCCTTCTCTTTCGGCTTATTTGTTCTGACACATTGCTGCAGGCCCCTTGTTGTCGGTTGCCCCTCCTCTCGATAGCAACAACTTTCTGTTTTGGCATATTTCCACTGACATCAATGCAGGTGTCCTGCTGGCTTTTGTCACCATTCTCCATTTGGATTGGCGTGGGGGCACAAGGAGGAAGGTTCTGATTCTGATTCTTCTCTCATGGTTGGACTGTTGGCGTAGCTTTCATTCATCTAAATTCAATCTGATTCAATGAAAGTGGATTATACTTCTGAAATTGTGATCAATTAAAATCAATTCAGAATTCTGTAGAGCTAGTTTCTCGATCTTCAGAATTCTAGCTAATCGATCATACGAACAATAGACTAATATTCGGACAAAGATGCAACAGGAATAATAATCAAAATAAATAACCTCGATAGTAAAAAAAGGATTAATAAATATATTATTACTTGGTTACTATATATCTGCAACTGTAATGTGAGAGTACTTGATAGCTGCTATCAAGTTTTTTTTTTTTTAAAAAGCCTCAGAAAGAAGCGGTAATTAATCAAGATGTCATTGTTAAATGAATATTAATGGATAACAAGGATTAAACGGTCTTCAGTTAAGCGCTCTTTGAGCCGATTATTATTTTCAATTAAATTCTAATAGATAAGCACTAAAAAATAACTGAAGTGAATATTTAATAAATTGAATTTTTTCCTTAATCTATTAAAAAATTTCAGATTATAAAATTATCCCCAAGATCCGCTCCAATTAAAATCTGAAATTATATTTCCTTGTTTTAATCAAGTAATTGAGGAGTTATTAAGGAACTTTTTTTTTATTATTATTACAGCTCGTAGGCACCCCTCGACTCGAATCCGGGTTCTCCTGTGGAAGAACTAATACCATAACCAGCTTCGCTAGGCAGCGATGGTAGTTATTAAGGAATTAATTGTTGATAACAGTTATTAGTTATAGTAACTAATTTACGACTATGTCAGAAAAAAAAAAGTTTACACCTTAACTAATTATTAGTATGAATTAAAATATAATAACTAAAATAATTCTAAAAATATGTTTTATTTATCTTAAGTTCTTAACATAAATTCTAATCAATTATCATAGACTATAAAAGTCATGTTAAGAAACTTTCAGGCCATAGTAAAGATGGGAATATTTTATACACCAAAAACCGATCAATAGTGGAGGAAGTTTTATAAATCAATTAAAAATAAATTAAATGTTTAACTTACACGCAAGAGGAAGTCTTAAAAAATAATTCAAAATAAATTAAATGTTTAACTTACATGCAGGAGGAAGTTTTAGAAATTAATTTGATTATATACATATTTGAATCCTCACATGCATAATCAATAGCAAATTAAATCATATTTGCGTCAATATATGCTTTTTGGATATGAACATTTGTTCAACTATCATATTTGAATTTTGTTATAAATCGATTAGTCTATAATTTTTTTATATAAATGCACGACTTTTATACCACACAATTTATTAGTTGAATTAATTCTGGTTAATAACTATAACATTAAAATTGTTTTACCAATAAACTGGATAGATAACAATTTGGTACAATAAATCAAGTTTACTATAATCAACTTCATCTCGATTTCTATTTTACTTTTATCCATGATTATATAAAGAGGAACGTCATCACGAACATGAGGTTGGATTGGCTTCTTTTTATAACTATTATTATTATTATTATAATTTATGATAATTTTTCACCGAAGACAGTTTAGAAATTTATTTGCCGATAGCCCTAAATTTTATTATTATTGTAAAGAAGTCCAACTGAAATAAAAACGGAAATGAGTTAGTGAGTTTTATAAATCAGTTATTAATTATTCCATAGAGTAACAACGATCATTTAGAGTTGTAAATAATGTAAGCATATATAAAAATTTATATCAAATTTGTCTAAGTTGTTAAACTATGGATTAATCCAAATTTTGATTTCTAGTTATAATTTTTATTCACAAAATCAAGACTGTATGTGAATTGATAAGAAAACAAATTGTAAATGATGGATATTATGTGACTTGTGATTAAAGATTTAACCAATAAAAAACTCATAATGTTTTTCAATAACTTGTTCTAAGAATATCAGATTTTTCAATCTATTAACAAACTTCATATATATATATATATATATATATATACATATATATATATATTATAATACTAATCGGTGTTATTTTAATAAAGGGAATTCTTTCCTTGGTTTAATAATTCAAATTCAAGAAAATAGTAATCAAGTTGAGCACTTGAAGATCCAGACCAATTAAAGCTTGAAACTTAATTTTCCCTTATTCTTTTTTTAATTGAAATCTGAAGTTCTGGAAGATGATGTAAAAAAATTAATTAATTTGAACTATGTAATGATGATATCAAAATAATGCAAATAATTATCAAGACCTCAGTAAAACAAATTAAATTAACTGATTTATTATTACAGCGCATAGCATCAATCAGATTCCAGTGAAACTAAACGGCAGAGGGACTTATATTCTAACGAATGGAATTGCAAATGACATCTCTTGTAATTAAGAAGAAGAAAAAAAAAAAAAAAAAAAAAGACCACAAAAGCAACATGAGATATCTTGAATTAATAATCTGTTTTTTTATGAATAATTAATTATCTCCTGTGTCTCATCTTCAATTAATAATCAGTTGTGAACATGACAGGCAGATCGGAAGCGGCGCGAATTCGGATCGAGTGAAGTAACCCATTTGTTGGGGTTTTGCATCAGGACCGTCCGATTCGAATCTGTTGCTCGAGATCCGAAGTGGAGCGCGCACCTCTCGAGCGACGGATTCGAATCCCGAGACAATCTCGAGCGACAGATTCGAATCGGACGGTCTCGATTCAAAACCTAAAAATTGGGTTACTTTAGGGGATCCGGACCCAAGCGGTGCTGGTCTTAAAGTATGTTTTCTGACAGTACAGATAAACAGGGATTTTGTGAGGCAAATAAAAACTATCCCTTCTGTGTGTCACTCTCTACCTATAGTGGCTTAGTGAGACCATGTCTCAAACTCTCAATGACAAAATTTTTTAATGACGTACATCATCAACCACTTTGCTACGGTAACAGCAGATTCTAAAACCATCAATTTGCGTGTTAGTACCACACTAACTAATATTAGCAATTAAGGAAACATAACCGACAAAAATATGAGGAAAGATGTTAATGTTAAATTAGATAATTAATTATCCATTCAACTTTGCAACATCTATCTCGCGCGTTCTACTGTGAAATGTTTTAAAATTTAGTGTTTTTAATTGACGTCCTTTTTAATTTCTTTTCCGTTTTCTCGCTTATTTTATTCAAACAGATTATTATATTCACAATTTCTTTTCTCATTTTTTCAAAACTTGATATATAACATGTTTCATGTACGATTAATTTATAATAATGCAAATCTTCTATGTTTGTTTTCATAGATTTTTTTCATATGACTGATTGAGTTGTTATTTATTGTGTTTACTATTAATATTTCCAAAAAAAATTATTTGTGTTTAGAATTTATACCAAATGAAATATTTTTTTTGTAATTGATGTTTTTCCCCATAAAAATATTGCCTTTTAGAGAAGAAATACAAAAAATAACTAATTATATTGTATTTACCCTTGTAATAAAATAAAAAGACCACAAAAAAAAAAAAACCCCTAAAGAGTGGTCAAGAGACGTGGGTACATTTTTAAATAATAACTCTAAAGAGAGACTTTTAATAATTCCTCTAAAGAGTGGTCAAGAGTGGAGGGTACTTTTTTTAGATGAGAGATCTTCAATTAATTATTAAAAAATGTTCGTTAATTAATCAAGAGTCAAGTAGTAAATTAACGAGGAATGATAATTGTTATTCTTAGCTAGCCAATCTCTTTAAAAACATCTTCTTCTTCTTTTTCAAATATAAAACATCAATATTCAAGATCGCTGCCATTTAAATTAAACAAGATAAATAAATAAGACTGTTTTCCTCAACGATATATAGCTGTTAGGATCGCTTCATTCATTTTTATTGGTAATTGTTTTTAGGATATATATCCAGCTTTTTATGAGAGTACATGTATGATTATTAATTGTCTATGGTTCATATGGTTGATAAATACAGAAAATTGTGACTTTGTCTGTTGGAGACATCATATATTTTTCTTTTTGTGAGAGAATTGAGTGCCGAGGATTTTTTATCAAGAAAGAAAGAGTGTGTTTGTTTTTTTATGCATAGAAAGATCGATAAATTGTGTTCCGATCTAAAATCTCTTTTTTTCAATTTATACCGATCTTTCTAATAAAAATCTAACAATATTATTTTTACTTCTCACTATTTTTTTAATATTTTCTGCAGATAAAAAATTCTCTTGCGTGCCTCCCAGTTACCTGACTCTAGCATATTGAACGGACGGTCCAGATTAACTCAAAAACGGTGATGTCACATGGTTAGTATTCTTTGTGCTTTAAGATTCGTGCCAAGTGAAAAGAACAATCCTGGACCGTCCGTTTCCAATTTGGTTGAGTCAGGTTACCTGGGGTGATCCGAATTGGAAATCATGTCTATTTTTGTCTTTTTGCGCACCCATTGTCTATGGGCTTAAGCCACACGGCCACACCTCACTTTTCTTCTTCCTGGGTTTTCTCCCTTCTTTTCTTTTCTGTCTGCGCCATTGATTGAGAAACGCCTGCTCCGATCGAGGTTAAACTCTATGCCATAAAAACCGTGAGAAAAACTGAAAGCTCAAAACCATAAGCAAACTCTACAGAGTTAAAACTCATTTTGAGGTTAAAACAACGAGGGGAAAAAAACAGATTAATGAATCTTACAGTTTTGAATAAGGGAGACATGTGATGTACTTAATAATTGTTTTGTTTCGAACATAATTTCTTCTTTTTCTTATATTATTTCAGCTATGGAAGCTATCTGTTTCATTAGAGGCGGTTACTCTGTGCACCACCGTTTTTTAAGTGTTCGACCTACTGTCACGAGCTTCACTCCGTTCAAGATCCATAAGAATGCATTGTTGAGATCGTCGATTTCTACGGTACTCCGGGCAAGTGAGTTTAATGGTGAACCAGCTGAGAAGATCTGGGAACCGGTAACACACTCTACTTATATCTGTGTATAAGCTAGCTTAATTTTTTTGCTTACCGTTCTGTCTATTTTCTTGATAATATATTTTCTTTTCTTTTTTTTTTTGAGGTCGAAACGGGGTCCGTCATACCTCATTTGAAATGATTGATAAAAGTAAAAGTTACATCAGTTATATATGTAACTTCAGAAAAATAAAATAAAAATGCTCAAAGAAGGATTGCGCGCGCCAGAAATGAAAATAAGGTAAATAGGATAAAGAAAAGCTAAGCAAAAACCTAAAGACACTAAACGGTGATAAATGTAAAAAAACAAAATGAAAAAAACTGAAGCTGTAGCACCTATGTCTCCAGTGTGCATCTTCGTTGTCAGTAAATGTTATTATTCATAATCATGTCTTCTCTCCTATAGTTGGCATATATAATTGTTTTTTTTTTTTTCGTTTTTCGTATCTCTCTAATTTCTTTGATTTGCGGTAGTTCCAGATATTTCAAAGGTTACATCATCAGCTTGTTTCATTGTTTGTAGTATATGAAGCATTGTCTCGAGTGGGTGACCCTGTCACCTGATCTAAAAGAAGAGTTTCCTGAAGAGGTCAGAGACTTGGTACCGATCTTTAGCAACCGCGGATTCTTTCTTCACCTTCTCATTGTTCAGGTTCTTAATTTAATGTCAGATTTTAGATTGCATAAAAAATCTGTCAATGGATTAATGAAGGAAAAAAGAAAAAAAAGCATATATATGTTATATATTACATTTCCCTTGTTCAATGTGCGCATTCAAAATCTGAATTTCCATCTCTGAATTAAAAATTCTTAGGTTGAATTGCTGGCGAATGAGTCTCACATTCCATCAATGAAAGATGGCTCCGCGTTAAGTCTAGAAGCACGGGATTTTCTCCAGAGCATCATAGCTGAATTCCGTCAAATCCCCCTAGAAGAAGCGGAAAACATGGAGATGGTCAGAAATCCAGACATAAGAACGGTCTTCAATTATTTGAGGGAGAAGTGCAAGATTCAACCCGAGTTATCCAAGGTTGATCTGTGTACTGAGTTTTAGGAGAATTGCTGTGAACATGATATATGTAAGGAATGTGTATGTGCTAAGTTTTAATTGTTGTATTTACTGAAATTTATAGGTTCTTAAAAATAACCAATTTCTGTGGCATCCGGAGGTCATTTTTATTGCATATGCAAAGATGAGCGAGAATGCGTACAATAATGTGGTGGGTCCGCTACTAGATGAACTGTGCGCAGCCCTTTTCGAAATGGCGGGAGATTTTCCTGAGAATGATATGGCAAAGGTATCATTAATTTGTTGTTTTGTAATATTCCTCGTATCTTCAATATATAATTAAGTTAATGTTTATTTACCGCAGCCGCCTACACTGGAAGAAGAGGCAGCCTTCTTTGTAGACGAACAAAAAAGGAACAAGATCTTAAGCATTTCTTACAAACTACTCAAGGTGGGTTACCATGTCAAAGGAAAGCCTCTTTCGGTGATTTTTTCGCTTGGGCTCCATCACATTCTCCTGGTAAAGATAAATTAATATATATTGTCAAATTGTTGAAGTGGTGATCAGTCAATACATTAATTAGGAACTTTTTCTAAGTAACAACTACTATTTTCCTTCTGTTGAACGCATTAATTCAACATCTACTGAGCTCATCTTAACGACCAATGCATTAAGTCTGAGTACTGCTTCACATTATCACATACTCGTAAAATTTGTTTCTTCTGAACAAACACCTTTGAAAGACAATGAATGCATAAAGTATCTGATTAAAGCATTTAAAAAAAAAAACTTTGAGGTGTATAACAGTATAAGTGATATATCACAAGGTTGAAAAGCAACAGTATAAGGTTTTGATGTATGAAATTTCAAGTAGGTATCAAAACCATACAGGTGGGTGCTATCCAGGTTTTAGTTTTTCTTTTTATCACTCTTGCATATATACATGCAAAATATTATATTATTATTATTTTATGCTACATGTTTTTATAATCTTCTGTTACCATATATTATGTAGGATTGCAAGAGTTACATTATTCGTCTTTTCTCTTTTATGAAGGATTTCAATGCTCTATTGGATGAAATCTACCCCGTATACGTAAGTACAACTTTATACATTTATTTTTACTAATGGAAACAAATTGTGAAATACATTATGAATGTATAAACTATTATTTATTATTTGATCTCTGTGTATAGATGGTAGTAAAAGAAAACAGGGTAGCTATTGAGCTGGAAAGGAAAACTGCCTTATTATACAATTTAGTAACGATAGTAAGGATTGCTCGAAAATGGAGTTCCAAGGTACGTATTTCTCAATTTTATACATATTATTAACACAACTTGCTTTAAATATTATAATGGATAGACAATTTTACTTCTTAATTAGATTTTCAATCAAGTTAACATTTTTTTTAATTGACAAACTTCTTAAATATCAATTTCCAAATTTGTTCCCCCACTTTCACGCACTTTTCCTTGATAAAGAAATAAATTGCCTAATCAAAGTTTGAAATAATACCCTCTGTTAAATTTTTTGTGATTTTATAGCACACAAGTAGAATGTTGATTTTGTTTGAAAAAAATACATAAGTATTTAATTAAAACTAATTCACTATTATTATACAATTAATATTATATTTTACCATACAAATGGACTTTTGTGTTGATTATAGTAAACATCAATTGAGAGCTGACTTTAAAAAAATATTATATATTTATCTAAAGACAATTTCCAGTAGTGTTGCTCTGTCAAATGATATGCGTTAGTGCATTAATTTTTTTTTTCCTTTTGTGAAATTTTTTAAGTACTTAATTAGTACATTAATTTGAAGTTTGTAGGTTTCCAATTAATTTGTAATGAAAACTTGCAACAATGATATAATAACAACTAGAGTTTTAATTATGACCTATGTTTTTTGGTTGTATTGAAAATTTTGTTTGTAGATTTTTTATACATCAATTTCAAATCATACAAAAGATTTTAATTCTGTGGAAAGAAATTTTGTTTTTTTTATTTCAACTTATTTTCTAAAAGTATATATAGAAATGATATGCTACAAATAGCAAATGTATAAGAGATTTATTTACTTTATTAGATTGGAATTTAAGGTTTAATATTGTGCATTAATTGTTGAAAGAGAATTAAGCTCTTGAAGAGGCAATTAGGGGCAAAATTGTCAATTGAAAATAAAAGTTTTAAAATGTTGTTTTAATAAAAAATAGGATTGTGTAAATATCAGCAATCCCATTTACAGTGATTAATTTACGCATATAACCCTACAAATATATAAATTATTTTTTGTTGTTAAATACAGGTGTTCAGCCCACTTGATGATCCAGATGCTATGGATGAGAGGTTTTCTCATCTATTTCTACGTGACATGGCACTTGTTATGGGTCACACCTTCATAAGGTGCAAAATCTTTCTGGAGGAGTTTAAGAAAACCTTATAATACATTTACCTATATCCATTTGACTTGTCAGTTGTCTGCTAGTATGTTGCTTTTTGTGACTGCTGTTCATGAGTCATGACATAGCTAGGTTCTTTTTTCTTTTGGGCTTAACTAGTTGCTTGTGCACCCAACTGGGTGGCATATTGCTTTAAGGAACAAATTGGATCTTTTTTTAAAATAACATGGTTATTCTCATCATTTAATGTCTTGATTCCTACAAGTATTGAATTGTCAATTTTTGTTAAAGTTGTTTTGAACCGTCTTAATTATTTCGACCGAATGATTTGAGTAATTAATATTATTTTAAAATAAATTGTGCAGTTGTGGCTTTTAAGACGAACTAATTAAATGTAGATTTTATTTCAGAATATAGTTTATGCATTTATGGTTGTTTTCAAGCAATATATACATTAAGCTATGGCATAATCTTAGGAAAAGTTCTTTATTAAGAAAACCTCATGTTGTGCAAATTCTTTTTTCATTTCAATTCTCTGGCACAAAAATAAAAATAAAATAAATGTGATTTGAAAAACTTTTAAGTGAATAAATATATATATATATATATATATATATATATATATAGCTTGATTTTGATGGTAATGGTATAGTGCGCATCCAAATCTGCATGTTTTGTTTTCCGAGATGCTATATATTCATGGCCGAAGTGCTTAATTAATAAAAAACGGCATAACTAATTAAGTTGAAAAAAAAAAAACGTTAACATGTGTTCCTGTTCAATATTAGTTCCGGTTTCAAATTATCATTTGTTTATTAATTAGGTTTTAGTTCTCTATCAAATATTTTAATGATCTTTATATCCTATATATCTCGTTTCTCAAAGGTATGGGCGTCCAAAAAAATAGATCTGATGCAAGCTATATAGGTGGCTTCATTGATTTCATTGGTTACTGTGTGTGCGTGTGTATATATATACACACACGCACACACAACTTCTAATTAAGAAGAGTAAATGTATGATTATTGTCCATGGTACAGAAATACCCACTCCCGACAATCAACAATTCACGGGAGAAGCGTTCCGATGCACAGTGAAAATTGCTTAATTTTATGTACATGTTGAAAATTTTTAATAAGAAATAATGATATTGCAATATTTAACAAGTTATGATGAAACTAAATTGCTATTAAAGATGAATAATTAATTAAAAAAGTTACAAATTAAAATTACGTAACATCAATAAATCTATTGTACTACTGATGCTGATCACTACAGCTCTGCGCAGTTTATTTCAATCATGCATTTATTACGAAAAACGCAGCTACTAGTTTATAAACAGGAAGTGCCTGGAATGCAGATGTTAATTGATACTTGATAGAAAGGAGGAATTCTTCTTGGGCCACGACTCACCCAATTCCGGCTCTATTATTTGCAGCCGAATTCAGGCCGAATTTTTTTAGTTACCAATGTGTAGGGGAAACTCAAAACCATGATTAAAAAAAAAAAAAAAAAAAAAAAAAAACAGATTCTATTCTAATGCTCTGTCCATGCAAACACCTTTATATCAATGTCATCGCTCTTCTATTGCTCTTACTTGATACTTGCATTGCTTGAAAGATTTCTCTTGGATGATATTGGTCCGCACTTAATTCCTATTACGAGATTATATCACAATTATACTCTTAATTTCGTCACCAATCAGAACGGTAAATATTATATTGAAAAACGGCATATATAAACAATATCTTTTCCTGTCGATCGATCCTTGTGAGTATTACTTATATAGTTCAGACATGTTATCAAACTGAAATCGAACCTTCTATATCACAAATCTTGCCTTGAGGATATACATTTCTTCCTAGAAACATTTAAATTCCGTAAATTATAATTTTGTGGAGCTCATAAGTTATAAACATTTTTCCTTTGAATGTGACAGTATTTTACTTGCACCTAATGGGCGAGGAAAGAAAAATAACATTATAGACATCACATCTCCATCAAATCATCTGCTTTCTTTCTGTTATGATTACAATGTCCACGTGGCAAGTGTGACGCTATCATGAATAAATATTACTGTACACATTCCAAAGGCCAATAAATGCCCCTCACATCGGATTTTTTTTAGGATACATCATATATGTTTATAGCCCCTGATCTCCAATGTCCTTCTATCTGAACTACCCTTAGCCCGGCAGACTAAAAGTAACGGGGCCGTTCCATAGCAAAGAATTAAGAGCGAATAAGAACTTAAGAACCGCTAAGGAATTAATGTTCGGTTGTCTTAAATCGTAAATAAAAGTAAGAAAATTAAAGGAAGAGGTAGAGGTGTTTTAAGGTCTGGGCAAATAATTAAGATCCGGACAAAAAGAGGCTAAAAGAAGTAATATTAATCAGTGCGAAGAAACCGGTGTTCGGCAGAATTAAACGGCTAAGAAAATTAAAAAAAAACGTATTAAGTTAAGGAGACTTAATCCCTTATTGGCGAATGGCCCCAATGAGAATATTATATTAGTTAGTGTGGTAAAGGCGTCAAGCGCGTGACACGCCAATTAATTAATGATTTTAGAATCTGCTGTTAATATAACAAAGTGGTTGATGCTGTACGTCAAAAGTTATCCACACCATTCACTAAACCACTAGGACACTAGGTAGATAGTGACACATATATCGAAGGGATCAGCATCAGCTGTACAGTACTTTTATTGATGTTATTGTTACGCAATTTTGATTTGTTACTTTTTGATTAATTATTTATCTTTAATAGCAATTTACTTGATCATAACTTGTTAAACATTGCAATTTAGTTAATTAATTATTTATCTTTATGTGGGGATGGTAGGGTTAAATTAATAGCAGTTAATGTTAATTAGGTTTTGCTTCATAGTAACTGGTGCTGGTTCTTTTATTGCAGTTCAGATTCTTAACTTTGAATGAAGAGGAAAATAAATATTTATCGCTTTTAAAAGCTTTTCTTCTTTGCTTTTGTAAAAACATGAAGTACTGTAGTTTTTTACTTTACCTGCTTTTTGAAAAAGGAAAAATCCGAGTATAACTAACTCATTTTGGATCAAGTCATGAGACTACCGATATAACAAGCATTGACTTCTTTATGCTAAAATTGTCTTCTTTTTGTGTCTTTACAATCTTTAATATATAAAATTTTTACACTAGACTCTGTGAGCGTTCCGGAACAATATATATTATAGGTAGCTGGGCTTTGGTTGACTCTTTATTTGTTTATTCTTTACTTTTAGTATACCTCCCCCTCCCCGGGGTTCTGTATTTTTTGCTTCGAATATTAAAGGTTTTAATTCCAGTGCTTTAAAAAGTATCTGAAGGTAAAGAAAGAAACGATTTACATATACATGTACGGTGCATAATTTATGTTTCACTGTGTCACTTTTACAAGTTGAAGGTTTTGATTATAGCTGTATATATAAAAAGTCAATCTACTATGCTTGATGATTACGAAATCAACTTCGATTTCAATCTTTTTTCAAGGGTGGTGATTGATTCCGAAACAACTTTACATGACTTAAAATCGTTCAATAATAGCTGAGCTGGTCAAGCTGCACACACCAGCACACTTACTTCATCAATTAATATATTGTATCCTAATATTATACTAGTTTCGGTTACATTTTTTGGCACTTTCAGTCACAATTAATGTACGCCATCTGTGTCCATATATTTTCTCGTTCCAACAATCAATGCTTTATCATACTGTTATACTTATTTATCTGAGGGAACAATAAAAAATATACATTCGTAATTGTAATTTATAGTTTGTTTCCCATATACTTCAAAACTGCACCTCTGTACTGGTGTTCTATTATAATTTATAAAATTTCGTTGTAATGTAGATGAAACTAACTAGAGGGATGCTTCTATGGGCACAAGGACCTATTTGTAAAATGAACATATTTTTCTTTTCAAAGTTCAAATAGTCGATCCGACCGTTCAACATTATCTCCATTTTAAAATGTACTTGGAGGTCAAATTTTACATTTTTTTGAATTGCTTTACTATTTATTAAGTATTTTACAAAACTAGTCAAATTCAGACCATTGAATTGTGTACCCATCTTAATAAATAGTAAAAAAATTCAAAAAAAATGTAAAATTTGACCTCCAAGTACATTGTAATATGGAAAAAATGTTGAACGGTCGGATCGACTGTTTGAACTTTGAAAATGAAAATATGTTCATTTTACAAATAGGTCCTTATGCCCATAGAAGAATTTGCCAACTAATTAAGCTAGCTAGTATGACACCATATAGGATCAAGAAAATTATTCATTCATTACAGCTTGTTGATCCAGTCTCGGCGAATGTTGATTTGAGAATTTCATCGATCTGCCCCTTTAGTCGATTAATTTGAAACAAACTACCTCTCTAGCTTACTATGATATATTTCCACTCGTGGTTGTAAAATTGGCCGTAGAAATAGCTATATGCTTAGAGCGGGGAAAATGGCACGGGGGAGTCGGTTCTGTCACAGAACGGCATGGTTATGGTATGGAATGATACGTCATGCGTGTGGGTTATGTGCAGTGATTCGCGTGTCCTGTGCCGTGACTATTCGCGTGCCGTGACCATCTTTTGAAAATTTGGCACGGCACGACACGGTACGCAAAAGATCTAATCACAGCACGGCATAGCACGTGATCACGCGAGTCACGTATAATTATGACCGTTAGATCTTGATCAAATGATGAATCTTGAATAAACTAATTTAAATTATAATAAAATGGTCACGCGAGTCACATTTGAACACGGTATGACTCACGTGACGTAACCATTCGCGTGGCGTGACCACTCTACTCTATATATACTCTAGAGTGAGGCTACGGTACTATGCATAGCACGGTTTGGTCCGTGCTACGGCTCAATATTTGAGTTTTCAAAATTCTAACGGTCGATCCGAACCGTTCAACATGATTATAAAATGAATATGTACTTGCAAATCAAATTTTACATTTTTTTGATTTTTTTTACTATTTTTTTAGATAGGTAGAAAATTACTGTTTTTGGATGGTCCAGAATTTTCAGATTAAGTGATTTTCTACCTATCTAAAAAAATAGTAAAAAAAAGCAAAAAATGTAAAATTTAATTTGCAAGTACATATTCATTTTATAATCATGTTGAACGATATAAATCGATCGTTAGGATTTTGAAAATTCAATATTTGAGCCATAGTCTATATATGCTCGATTACTGTACAATCATATATATATTAAATATATTTGTAAGTATTACAAATTTTCCACACTGACAATTGATCGTTGAAATGGAGAGGATTGGCAGTAAGGGTTGAGTAGACTAGGCGGGCAGGGTTTCATGATTAAAATCGTGCTCATTAAATGCTCAGGATTTGTGCCGGTCTTTTCCAAGGACGAATGACAGGGGAAAGGTCTTCGGTTGTCGGTGGATCCCGCTTCCCTCCAATTACTCGTATGTAGTTTGTTAGAACCTAGCTCATCTGTACCGCTCATCTTAGACTGGACGCCGCTCTGTGAGTGTAGTTATTTTCCAGAAATACTGTTTATTAGGGACCGTGTGATAGTGATGGAGGGAATAGATGTCAGTGGCCTGTGGGGCCCCATAAAATATTTCTCGTACAAGTTGGAGTTGGAGGGTGGCACAAGTTTTTTTGTTGGGGCGAGTTTAGAGCGACGTGGTAGTTAAAAAAAAAAGTTTAGAGGGACGTGGAATGGGGTCCACCTAGCACTACTAGTTAATTTTTTTTTTATATATACATGATTTATCAAGATATATGACAAGCAGGTCTGATTAGGGTATTGAAAAAAAACCGGACGATTCAGAACCGGACCGGCCTACTTGTGGATCGGACCCAGACCGGCCTGTGCCCGTGTCAATCTGTGGACTGGACTGTCCAAACGGGTGGACAGGATTAAGCAAGGTGCGGAACTAAATTTTTGGACCCAATCTGAGATGATCCGACCCGTTTGAACCTCTGGTCCCGGATCGGATCGGACCGGACCGGACCCAACCCGTACCAACCCCCCCCCCCCCCAAACTCGTCCGGGACCCGAGCCAACCCGCTCCAACCTCCCCCAACCCATCCGAATTCAAATTTTTTTTAAAAAAAATGGCTCCCAATTTCCTCCCAAAAAACAGAAAACAAAGACAAAAAAAACCGAATCAGACCCGGACCGAACCGTGGATCCGGACCAGACCGACCAGTGGACCCGTGAAACCGGAGGGTTGAGCACGAATTTGGGTTGACCCAACCAAACCCAACTCGTGGAACCCAACCCGTGCTAACCCCCAAACCCATGCCAACCGGAGTCCGTGTCAACCCGTGGACCGGACGGGTTTGGACCAGACCGCTCCATTTTCAAATCCCTAGGTCCGATGGACATCGACCCTGCTTTGGTTCGATGGGTTTAATCACCGTCTTGCTTTAAATAAGTCATATAAATCGACTTTTTTAATTTAACCTTTTATAGTGGACATAGTTGTGGGTTGATATATGATTGATAGGTTAATACCGATCACACTATTCAAACCTTAGAAAAATAATTAACAGATTAAAATGATAGTATCAATATTATTAATCTTTGGTGCTTTTAATATATTTCCTAGCAATAATATTATTGATTAAATGTTTATTCTCTCTATTTAATATTTTGTATTGGATCATTAAGGATAATTAAGAACATTAAAGTTATAATCATGATGACTAACAAATTGAATTAA
Organism: Carex myosuroides; assembly: GCA_028015225.1. Lineage (NCBI taxonomy): Eukaryota > Viridiplantae > Streptophyta > Magnoliopsida > Poales > Cyperaceae > Carex > Carex myosuroides. Next base: position 13,296,027 of record CM051474.1, read on the forward strand.
AAGAGGCGATTATTATATAACTTCAGATTAGCGTTGTATAAACAAAATTAGTTGGAAATAATTCTAATATTTTATTACCCTAGCCTTACTTCAATAATATACTCAAGAAATTAATTAAACGATTATGATCAGTGTTCTAAATAGCTAGCTATAGCTACGTTATAGCTTTTTCGGACCCTAAAAGATATGCTATGGGATAAGAGTTCGGTAATTCAGCTACGACCGTTATAGCTGTAATAGTTTACCCCTATTACCGCTACGCGCTATGTGCTATTTCTGACCGCTATGCTACATGGACTTTTTTTTTGTTTTTTGTTTTTTGCAATTTGCATGGGCTTTTGTGCTTTCTTTCCAATTTGTGATGCTACATGGTCTGCTTAATGCTATGTATGCTAAACGGAACTTTGTGCTTCTGTTTCTATTTGTGATTTAGTCTCTCATTTTATATCGGAAAATATTCAAGTATTAATTATTATTCTTTTTGCTGCTCTTTGTCTAGTATTTACTTGTAAAATTATTGCCTTTTTGTTTCAATTAAAAACTAATTTCGATTATTGTAATATGTAAAATAATCAAATAGGTACTGACTTCGTTTCACTTGTAAAATTAATTTTTTTAGTCTATTATATATAATATGTAATATGAGGTTTGAACTATTAAAGAATATTACCTTATAGATTTTTTTTTTCTTATTTGCATGATTGAAAAAAGTATAGACTTAGATTAATTGTCATTTGGTTGTTATTTTAATTCCCCAATGTTGATAATGTTGATAATCAATAGAATTATAGAATATAATTTTTTAAAAGAAAAAAAAACGCTATGTACGATAGTTTCTGTTATAGCTACGCTATTCGCGATAGCTATTTTTTTAGCCTTTTTGCGATCACGAGATAATCGCTATTTAGAACCTTGGTTATGATAGGATTCCGGTTCTTATATTATATTTTATTTTCTCGGTAATAACTGAGAAAGTATTATGGGGCATTAATGCGATTTCTTTGATTTTTATTCTTGCATAGTAATCTTGGGCATTAGTATATGACAATAGTTTACCGAAGACCTTGAAAATTAATAAAATCAGATTTCGATTTAGTGAAATCATATTCATATTTTAGTAGGAAATCAAATTTTAATTTCGATTATGACTAGGATCATAATAGGGGGAGCAAATTAATTAAGAAAAAGTTTTTATTTTCTTTATCGTAATAACAAACAGAGAGAAGATGACAAATAAGGCCTCTTCAATTAATTTTCTTCGAAAGATGTTCAGTTTAGTCCTCAAGATTATAAAATATTACAAACTGATATTTTAAACAATTATATTAAAATGAGATTTTTTAGTTTTTCAAACACAAGTCTCAACATGTATCGTCTAACATCAAAGTACATTGATCAGAGCATGTATCATCTAAAACCAAAGTATACATATATTGTTGCCTGTCGTGCATAGCCTATTCCATATGTCCATAGTCGTTCATAGCGATTGCCATGTAAAGCTGTTCTCATGTAAGCATTCCCATGTAATATATTAATCCCACAGTTTGCATTCATGTCATTCAGAACAAACTCTACCATACTATCAGATGCATTTGAAACCCATTTGTACATCCAAATCAAACCCTCCATGACCAGCGGATGCATTTGCAAAAGAGATTCAAAATTGTACATCCAAATCAAACCCTCCCAGTATCGATCTATGGGGTGATTTATATATATGTTAAAGAGATTCAAAACTGTAAAATGTGCTTTACGGACCAAATCAAGGAGACAAGATTCAAAAATCAAACTAAGACTACTATTTGCTAAATAGGAATAAGGTTGTCTATTACACTAGAATACTATTCTTAAAATAAAGCAACATAATAGCAAAATATAGGAATAAGACTGTCCATTACACTTCATAATCATAGTTTGCTACTGAAGTAAATAAGGAATAAAAAACTAAATAGATATGTCAATGACTATGCAAGAATTAGTATAATTTGCTCCCCCTATTTTGACGGACCATAATCATAATTTACACTAATCTTGGTCATAACAACAGTCATAAAAAAAACTAAATAGATATGTCAAGGAATTAATTACCGGAGCTTCTTGAGCTCCTGAAGTAGGACTTTGCACCTTACAAGGGAGTAACCCACAACAAGTGTCATGTCTTCCGGAAATGGATTTGTAAATGCATCCAGCATCAAAATACCTCGATAATCTGGTGGTGAAAATTGTACATCCACAAACTTGTCACTAACCCTGCAAGTCCTCTTGTCTGCAGCCTTTAATATCTTTGATAGTGATAATTCTGACTCAATAGTTCTTCCTTTTATTACTATCTACACAAATCAGATAATCCAAAAATACATTATATATAGATGTCAAAATAAAATAAAAGTTTATATATTCATGATCTTTCAACAATTCTTTCCTATTAGTTAGTATCTGGCTTCTTTACCATCTTAAAATTTTAATAAAATCAGAGTTTAAATAAAATACAAGTTCTTAATTAATGCTAGAAACTAATTAAAAAACTAAAATTTTATAGCCGGCCTTACTGGGTTGAAGTCATCTAGGATTTTATTCAAATCCAGCATGGAAATGAGAAGTTCAGTGTAGTACTGCATGCGAATCTACACAATGAGCACAAAATTAAAGTTAAACAACAGTACTAAGTGAACTATTTTGTGCTGAGTAAAAAATTGAGTGACTAAAAGTAACTTTGCCTGTAGGTCGGGGCCGAACTTCAAGCCCAACGAAGTAACAAATTCTTCAGTTACATGAGACCAATCTATCTCAGGATATTTATTAGCGATGTAGTTTCCTTTTTCACCTGTAAGTTCCGCCAAAACAGGAATTTCCATCATGAAATCAGCCACCTTGCTTAGTTGTTCCGCAAGGGATGCCAGCTCCTGCTTTATCAATTTGTCAAAAAAGAGTGCTAGCTCTTTCCCAATTGAAGGTTTAGAACACCGTGCCTGCTACAATTAACAGTAAATAAAAAATAAAAAATAACATAATTTCTACATTGAAGTTTGGATGTATATTAACTCAAATCATTTGTTCTAAATTTTTTTTTTGTTATCGTTGTCATCAGTTAAAACTAAAATTTAGGGGGAACAAAATGACAGATAATACCTGGTCGTGAGTCTGTGAAAGCATCGATAAAATTTTGCGTGGGTCGGGCATGATTGGAGACAGTGTTGCATCTTTGACATTCATCCCGTATCCCGTCCACAACATCTTTGAAGTGTACGTATTATCCTCTCCGAGGGTAGACAAGGTTTTGCATAGGTCGGGCATGAGTGGAGACAGTGTTGCATCTTTGACAATTATCTCGTATGCCGTCAACAACATCTTTGGAGTGTATGTAACTTGATAATCTGCTTTATCCTCTGCTGCGAGGGTAGACAAGGTTTTGCATAGGTCGGTCATGAGTGGAAACATTACACCATGTACTGCATCTTTGACCATCATCCTGTATGCCGTCATAAACATCTCTGGAGTGCATGTACCTTGATAATTTTGAAGAACCTATCAAAAAATTAAACTGAATACATGAACTTCCAGAGAACTGAGATATAATTTCAAGTACATGAATTTACTAATTAATTTTCATACACATACTGTAAAAATTTAATATATATACCAGCGGATTCATGGCAGTTGAGGTATAATGAACTAACCTTGGAGATCTCACTTTGATCCTTGCACTTCTCCCTGAGGAAATTTAAGACTCCCCTTACATCAGGATTTGCTATATGCTCCATATTCTCCACTACTGCCTGCATGTTGTTTTCCCGGAATTCAAGAATTATTCTTTCGAGAAAAGTGCGGGCATCTAGACTGAACTTGGGGACCTCTTTCACTTCTGGAATGTCAGACAGCTTCAACAACCATCTAACCTTCAATAGAGAGAAATAGAGAAAAAAATTCAGAATTTTCAACCTGGAAATGTAAAAGCATGCTTTCTTCTTCTTTTTTCCTCTATTCTTAAGCACTTTGTTTTAGCTGGTTCATTTTAGTCCATTAACAGATTTTCTAAATCTCAGTACATAAACATGTCTGATTAATTATAGTACGCAAATCCTCCAATAAACCACTAGAACTCTAGAAAATGATTAATTTAAGATCTGGCATTATACAAAACCTCGTACAGACTAGTTATCGGCCGATTTCCGTCCGACTTGGTCGATTCGAATATGAATTGTCGTCGGATGACCCTAGTATGTACTCTTAGATTACTATTATCAAATTTAGAACTACCTGAACAATCATCCTGTAAAGGAAGAAGCCGCACTTGCTGAAGATTGGAAACAACTCTTTGACCTCTTCTGGATACTCGACGTCCAAAGGGGACAGTGTTACCAATTCAAGGCAAGACCTCATATACTAAAAACATGAAATAACTTAATTTAATCGTCTTAAATTGTTGCAAACCAAAGATAAACTAGTTTGAAATATTTTCAGCGAACTAAAACAAAAAAATCCGTAAAAGTGTATTAGACAATCATACCCGCTCCCATCTTATCTCCAGATCGTCTTTGAAAACACTTGTGCGAACTGTACTCTCTCTAGTAGACGATCTAAGAGCAACGTAACTTTGGCGCTTTAACAGTGAGTAGCTCGTGACAGAAGGGCAAAGGCTTGAGAAGCGGTTGTGCACGTAACCGCCTCGAGGAAGAAAATAGGTAGTTTCCATGCGATAGCTGAAATGATCTAAGAAGACGAGAGAGAAAAAAAGAAATATTATTAAGAAGTACATGTAACACAACGGTAAGCTAGAAACAAGCAGTGCTGTGCGAATAGATGGATACCTCGATTGGAGCTTTCGTTCAAATCGCAGCTAAAGAGAGAAACAGGAGAGGGGAGAGAGAGAATGTTAGGGTTTCTATGGAAAAAGAGATCACAAACGAATGACATAATTTATATCAGTATAAATTTCTAAAAGGAGAACCTATAAACGACATAATTTAAAATATTCTATACTAAAATACTAAATTGTTTCTCCTTAATATATCCTCTATATTAAAATACTAAATTCTTCCTCCTTAATATAGCCTGTCAAATGTAGTCTACTATTCTGACATTCTGCTAAATCAAGCATGATGAAAATATATGATGACATGAGAGACATACACAACAGAAAAAAAACTGAGATTTTAGAAAGCTGGAATTTCAGGTCTTAAAATCCGGGACTGAAATTTTACCAGATCTCAATTCGGAAGAGAGAGGTAGGTGAAAGACCTGCATTGGGAAAGAAGAGAAAAAATACCAGAGTTGTTCGGTTTTTCCAAGTTACAACCACCGCCTTTATTATATTATAGAGTCACTATTCATGTATATATTACTTTTCCATAAATAGTGTGTGGTGGGTTAGAATATTTGTCTCTTGTCGAGCATACCTTGCTGACCGAAATTTTATTAATGCCCTAAAAAAAAAGACAAATATCAAGTAAGTTTTCTCTTCTTTTCTTGTTTCAACTTTTAATTCAATAGTAATTTAGATAAGTTTAGTTATTAGGTTTAGGGTTTAGAGTTTAGGATTAAGGTTTAAATTTTACGGTTTATTGTTTAGATCAAAATTTAATTAGAATAGTATCAAAATTAACTGAATTGGTATCAACATTAAATTAGACCATTACCAAAATGTAATTAGATTTATTGTACCAAAACAAAATTAGAACAGTATCAAAATTAAATTAGATTTAATTTATATTATTTAGTACCAAAACTAAGTTAAGATTAGTACCCAAATTCAATTAGATTAGTACCAATTTTCAATTAGATTTAAGGTACCAATTAAATCTAAAATTTAACCAAAATTTGACCACTACAAAAATTATATTTCCGATCAAATAAATCCCGAATGTAAACGAAACTGTCAAAATGGCACTAATATTAATTTTAAAAATGACCAAATACAGCATAACATCTAGTAGAGATATACCATTTTTCCAGTAGGGATGTATCATCTTCTAGTGGATCTATACCCACTCCTTACGATCTCTCCTAGTACGTCGAAGGAGCGTTGACCGATGTTCCTAGTATCCGGAGTCGCACGGACAGGGTCAATGACTTTCTGTGGCCCGAACAACGAGCACTCCATTTTAGACGCATCCACTGAGGTGAGTTTTAAATTACTAATATTATTAAAAAATTGAATAACATCATTTTTTTTCTATGAATATTTAATAAACTGTATTTTCTTCTTTTAATTAAATGCAGAGTTTGAATGTGACTACGGTTAATCACAACTGCTTGTCGTTATCGTATTAGCCAGCGTACGGAAGGAAATTGCGTGCGATGGGGCTGTACTAGCTAGCCTAGATGAGCAATGAGATACACAACAAGGGCATGTGTGCCGGTCTGATTAAGCGTTGACGTCCCGAGACAAACAGATGTCATCTCCCCCATGCCGAGATGATGGTCACCCTACAGGACGTCAGCTGTTTATGGGGTATGACTATTATTGAGGAGCCCGTGACGGGCTTGGGGAGTACTGGGACTTTAAGTCCTTCTGCGATGAGCTGCTGGGGTACCCACACATGGAGTTGCAGAAAGAGAAGAAGAAAAGTGGGAAGATTCAGATCTCGTCAGGTACTATCAGCTTACCGAAGTTGAGGACCAAATTTAAGCACCTTCCTGATTGTGCAGATCAGGTATGTAAATTTTATTTTATTTAAATTTCTAATTTAAATTAAATTTATAACATAAAAAAATTCTAATTTAAATTAAATAATATCAATTTTTTCTAATTTAAATAAATAACATGTGAGTGTGGATCGTTACCTCCGCATTTATTCTGGAGATGATCACATGTTGTATGTTCCTGGATTCACACGGAGATCAGGTGCGGCTCTGTTTCCTCCCGTTTTTGCGCGATTTGACCACTGCGGACAGGTACAATTGGGGTGGTGCGGTACTAACGATGTTATATAGGTACAAAATTTATTCGTATAATTTTATTATTTTTGTAGTTTACTATATTTCTGCCTTAAGTAATATATTTGTTGTTAATATTAACATTGTACAGGAGTCTTAACAATGCTTGCTTGAAGAAGAACAAGAATTTTATTGCTCCGTGAATGTTGCTGCAACATTGGTCTTGTGCGCATTTGATCATCGGCCATCCACTCATGTTCCTAGTATCCGGAGTCACACGGACAGGGTCAACAACTTTCTATGGTACCCGAACAACGAGCACTCTATTTTAGACGCAGCCACTGGGGTAAGTTTTAAATTACTAATATTTTTAAAAAATTGAATAACATCCATTTTTTTCTATGAATATTTAATTAAATGTATGTTAGGAGACCACCGGATCGAGACCACCGGATCAATATAATTGACATTGGAGGATTCGGGTGCGATTTTGGGTTCGGGTAAAGTTGTTAGGAGAATGTAGGTTGCAATGCATGAGCCTATGGTCACAATTGCAAGGAATACAATGAAGAAACCTGTTTTCATTTTTAAATAATCCGAGGACTAGTTTTGAAACAACTTTTAGCTGTTTTGGTATTTCATGGAAATATGGGAGAAGATGATTTGAGACAAGGGAGAAAAAGAGAGGGAGAGAAAATCTGCTGGAAATTAAGATGTTGACTTCATTAAAAAATAAAAAAATTAAGAAGTTGACCTCGAATAAGATGTCACTGGATCAGGTTTAGGTTCATTTTTAGGGGTGAGGAGATGCAATTATGGTGTAAAATTTAAATTTTTTCTATTTGGGAAACTTTTTGCAAAGGATTCCTTTCTATTGCTGTTCTGTTTATTTACTAATACATTGTTGCTAGTTTTGGGTTAATTGTTGAATTTATGTTCACAATTTTAAAGTTTATCAATTAGTCTCGATTTTGAGAATTGTTGGACACCAAATTTTCTTCATAATTTTGATAAATATTGGTCATGCATAATATTTTAATTTAAAATCTAACATTATAATTGATGTATATGATGAGTTTTGATGTATATTTTATTCTGGCATTTTTATTAATACCTCAAAAAAAAAATTATCAAATCTGTCCTCACCTCAGAATTTTTATTAAAAATGCCCTAACCACCCACCCGTGGGGCGGTCCACTGTTCATAGCATACCGCCCCCCCAGTGGGGCGGTTCGCCAATTTTTTTTTGTTTTACTGTTCATACCGAACAGCCCCACGGTGGGGTGGTTTGCTATGAACAAATTTTTTTTTTTTAGAGACAATATGAATATCAAGATGCTAAATTCTAGCGCTAAAAATTCGGATTTTTCTTAAATATTTGTTAGATTACTTCTTTTGATGTATAATTAGCATATTTATACTAAAATACCCTAAATTACTTGAAATTATGTTAAATTACGTTGAATTACACTAATTACGTTAAATTACGCTAAACTCTAAACCCTAAACTCTTATTTTGGACAATTTCTAAAATCCTAAATTATAAACTCTAAAAATTACCGTACATTAAATGATTTACAATTTTCACATAACATATTTATAAATTGTCCTAAACCCTAAAAATTACTCTAAACCCTAACTTGTACGGTAATTTTTAGGGTTTAGGGTTTTAGAAATTGTCCAAAATAAGTGTTTAGCGTAATTTAACGTAATTTAGTGTAATTCAACGTAATTTAACATAATTTCAAGTAATTTAGCTTATTTTAATATAAATATGCTAATTATACATCAAAAGAAGTATTCTAACAAATATTTAAAAAATATCCGAATTTTTAGCGCTAGAATTTAGTATCTTGATATTCATATTGTCTCTAAAAAAAAAAAAACTGTTCATAGCAAACCGCCCCACCGTGGGGCGGTTCGGTATGAACAATAAAAAAAAAAAGTTAGCGAACCGGCCCACTAGAGGGCAGTCTGCTATGATCAGTGAACCGCTCCACGGGGGGTGGTTATGGCATTTTTAATAAAAATTCTGAGGTGAGAACAGATTTGATAATTTCTTTTTTTTTGGGTATTAATAAAAATGCCGGTATTTTATTGCCCGTCAAATAATTTTAAGTTTTAAATAGTATCAAATTTATAAATATACCAACACACTAATATTTATCTTAGATCGTGTTAACCTGCAACTTTGTTTGAAATTCTATTACCTGCAATTTCATCTATATTGATTTTAAAAATATTAGTATTACTAAGATTGTTAAAACAATTTATCATAATCACGCTTTAAATTGCTACTTAACTTACAAAAAATGATTTTTTATATTATCTTTAATTTTTATGTCTTATTATTTGTTATTAATTATTATGTTTTTGAAAATAAATGTGTTGGTTATAATATAAGAATTCGTATCCTCTATTACTTTTGAGTTAATGCAGAATGAATCCGGACCGTTCGATCCGTGCTGACACGAATATTAAAGGAGCTTGTGCATTCTGCTTTGAAATGGATTGGTCTGTATCCGATCAGATGGCAATGGAATTCAGATCTCGAAAGTAGGGTCCTAATTTGAGTTTAGATTCGGACCGTTCGATCATAATCTACCTGAGCTGGGTTGAACCGGATTCTAATCGGACGGTCTGAATATAATCTCAAATTTTGAGTTACTCTCAGGGGATCTGGACCTGACGCAAATCGGGTCCAGTGTAAGTCTCATCTTGATTGTTATCCGAAGTGTCCAGTACTACAAAACTGGAGAGAACTCAAAGCTAAACCCTTATTACGCACCGAATCATTCTTCATTCCCTGTCTTATTCTCCCACGACCACGAGCTGAATTTTCAGTCCTCTCCAGCACCACTTCTCCCACCAAATATGGCGGATTTAATCGAATTTTTCATAAAACACCCCCTCTCGGAACCTAAATTTTTCATTTCAAAACCAAATCTCTCCACCATACGACCATTCAAACGATCATTCTCTCTTCCTATTGCTATTGGAAAAGAGAGACAAAGAGGTTGTTCCCTCTGTTGCACAGTTATCGATGCAAAGAAGGCGGGTGGGCCCGGGGTGTCGGTGGAAGGAGGGGATGTGTTCTCCGTTACGTCATCGGCCAAGTCTGACGTGGACTATTTAGGAGAGAGTACCAAGGGGGACTTGAATGTGAAAAGAGAGCACTTCCAGGCCTTCGGTGAGTTTTCGGAATAAGAGATATTGAAGTAATAAAGTGGAATAAATGCTAGGAATAAGGTCGGGGATTGGGTTGGGTTACACTTATTTTATGAATCTGTACTCGTTATTTGTTAGTCAATATGAAGAAGGAGTTTGTCTGAGGCATTGTTGAATTTGGAACAGGGAAGTGGGAATAAGAACTTTTGTTTAAGGATTACCTAATAGGTACTGATAAGGTAGGGCCTTTTTGAGTTTTTGTGTAACTTTTTTTTTTGTTATTTTTGGTCAACAAGAGAGGAGATTCCTTTGAAGGTCTTTAGTAGTTTGGAATAATTAAAACTGATTGAGGACTGAGGAGTTCACTAGCTATAGTTAGCAATAACTCCTCGAACTGAGTTCTGGTAATTAAGTTGTGCAATTGCTAAATTAGATGAAAATATAGTATCCTGAGTATTGAGATAACAAAAAGCAGTTAGCATGATGTTTTTAAATATAGAGGAAAATAAAAATGAAAAAACAAAGAGATAAAGAAACAAGTTGAAGCATCATAAGAAATGAGAGCCCTGAAACGGACTGAAATCGCTGAGATACACTACTGAAAGAGTTTCTAATTTATGAGAACAACAATTATTTTTGTATTTTGGACTATTTGTAAAATTTTGGTTATACTGTCTACCTAAGATAGCTATAGCACAGCCTATTTTTTTTTTGTATTTTGGATTTTTGAAGGTCTGGTATGCCTGCTCCAATCTTCAATCTTTTCTCAGTGGCTTTGTGAGGTAAATCTTGTTTTTCAGGGTGTAAATAGGAATTTTTGGTCTTGTAGAGGGCTTGCACATGATAATATTCAATTTGTCCATTTGAGCTATTTATTTTGTCGTTTAGTTGATAAAATAGGAGGACCAATTGAAGAGATAGCCATGAAAGAAGCTAAAGAGGCCGAGGCCTTGCTTCAGCACTTGCGAATTGCTGTACAAACTCTCTCATTTTCTTCTTTTTACTGTAATTTTTGTTGTTATTTTTATGAGGAATACCTAAAATATGCCCGAAGTGTTTTTGTTGTTCAATCATGCCCTGAATTATGGTGTTCGTTATACTGGACCTTCTGTTACTTATGTTAGAAATGTTGTATAATATAGTCATCAAAGTGCTAATTAATTAAGGCTCTACACTTTACTAATGACCCCACTCATGGTATCGCAACACGTATAACAACGACACTAATTAAAATACAAAATTGAACACTATACTTAGATCTCTGATTACATGGTTTATGGTCTAAATTTAGTAAATTTAGATGAGTTAATAAGATCTGGACTTTGTAATTTTAAAATTGTTTTAAAGTAGAATAAAATGTTTGGGGAGTTCAATAGAATGAGAATTTTTTTATGGGTCTACATTAAACAAAGTGCAAAGCTGTAGAGGCCAATTCCATGTGTTGTCTAATTTTGTGTTTCAGCAAAATTTCATATTTTCTTGCTTTATATAGGTCTTTCCAACAAATGAAAACCATTGTTCATCATCATTTCCTCTATTCCAAAAAAAAAGACCCCATGAATTTGACAGTAAAAGGGGATTCTATCAGAATGCTTTTGTCATTTCTAGATTTTATTTTTCTTACAAGCCTGCCTTCTCTATCATCCTTTTTCCTTAATGGTGAGGCGGTTAAATGTTCAAGGTTTACTGAAATTAGAAATAGTACAAGGAAGAGAAGGCATTATAAGGAAAGGATTAATTTGGTGGAGAAAATCATTTTAAATGACCACAATATAATCTAATTGAACTAAAGTCATGTTGGGATGATCAAATTAAGGGCAGAATTGTCATTTTAATTATTTTTTTCTTCCTAGTCCCTGTGGGTGCTTCAAATCATTGGACTATTTTGCTTGTGGAGCTTTCACAAAAGTCTCCATCTCACCTTTTTTTTGCCTGATGCATAAGATTGCCAGGTTTTTTATATTATTTTCTTTTTTGGCTTTTGAGTTGTTACTTATTGGATGGTATCTCTGTTTTAGGATCCGCTGGCTGTGAGGCAATCACCTAGGGGAATATTTTGTACCAGGACCCTAAATCTAAGGTCAATTGGTGCCATTGGCTATGACATGGACTATACACTCATCCATTATAATGTCATGGTACTAAAAAAAATCTCCATCTGTAATTTTGAATATATAGTTACCTTACCACCTGTTGTTTTACCAGTACTAATGTTTTAACCTCATTTGATCTTGAATCAAAACCCTCTCCACAATGTTTACGGGAAAAAAAAGATAAATATGAAGAATATGGACAGAGGGCGTATATGTCAATTGGAATTTTTTGGTCTATCTCGTGTTTTTAAATTAATAACACAACTCTCTGGTTTTCAAAATTTTAACAAGACTGCCTAGTTTCGAAACTCATGAATTCAGTAGTTTTGACTTTAGATAACTTAAAAAACTTAAAAAGATTTATTTGTAAGTACAAAGACGAACGAGCAAATCTGAACACATGCATCCAGATCTGACTGAACCGCATGCATGCAGAATTGATTGAATGCAGGTGTTCAGGTTGAACTGTGAATACACTTTGTCTTATACTTAGAAAAATTCTCTTCAGCTTTTCTGAACACATGCATCAGAAACTAGGCATAGTCTTGTCAAACTTCTAAAAACTGGGATATTTTTGTTGTTCATTTAAAAATGCGGGATAGGCAACAAAACACCTGTCAATTGTGTCCCCACAGAGACATTACAGTATCCTTTATGCCTTTGAAGCAATAACCAAACCTTTTAACATGCCCATTTGAGATGTCGGCATTTTTAATATATTCTAGACCAAAATCATTCCTATTTTTTCTCTCATTTATGCGAAGAACAGTAGTAAGGAAAATTAGTTTTGTAGTGATGGGGAAGGAAGGGATACAAAGGATATTGTTATTTTTTTCAGGGGCAGATTGGATATATTTCATATTTTTAGGGTATACATCTTTTCTACTTTTGCAGGGGTATACATCCAGGTGTAGCAGTAGTTTAACTCTTACCTTGCAAGTATATTGCCAGCATTTTGAACACAGAAATAAGGTTCTCTGTGAGATAATTCCCAGTTGTAGTAGGGATCGATTAATGGTGGTATTTTAATGTATCAATGTAGGCTTGGGAAGGCCGAGCATATGACTATGGAATGGCTAACCTAAAGAGTATGGGTTTCCCTGTAGACAATCTTCAATTTGATCCTGACTTGGTATGATTTTTATTTGTTTTCATTTGATTGTTATATTATATTTTTACTTTTTTATTTTTACTTACAACTCAAACTACCTATTGTCAGCAGTCTATATGTTTTGGTTTTGATATACTCCCTTTCTATTTCAAAAGGTCATAAGAGGCTTGGTTATTGATAAAGAAAAGGGAAACTTGGTCAAGGCCGATAGGTTCGGCTATGTGAAAAGGGCCATGCATGGCACCAAAATGCTATCCACTCAGGCTGTCAGGTATATTTGTACCTTTTATATTAATATATTATGTATAATTGTATATATCTTTAAATGTTGATGTACTTGTGCATTCTAATTAGTGAGATATATGGGCGAGAGCTGGTTGATTTAAAACAGAGCCGATGGGAGTTTCTTAATACCCTTTTCTCTGTTTCAGAAGCCGTAATGTTTATGCAGGTTGAGTTTTGTTTTTATCCACCATTCTTTGTAATTATTATGTGATATGCTTTTTATTTTTTGTAGCATAATAATGTGGAGAATTTATGCACTTTGTTTTCTCTAATGCTGTTAAAATTAGCACTTTGGGCAAGAATTAGCATATTTTCTGAAATTCAACATGGAAAACATAATCTTAGTTACTTTTGAATGAGTTATTTTCTTTTCTTTTTGACAGCTGGTTGATAAGTTGGATCAAGGGGATGTACCGGCCGAACTGGGACCGCTTGATTATAAGGGGCTTTATAAGGCAATAAAAACATCTCTTTCACAATTGCTAAATTTGTATTAATTTTTAAACTTAGACTTATTTGTTTTTTCAAATAATTTAGGCTGTTGAAAAAGCACTATTTAGAGCACATGTCGAAGGTCAACTAAAGGTGAGTATTTATTTATTACCATTCAACAAGCAGTAGATACCCACCATTTAAGACCTGACCAAATTTTAGTTTATTTCGACTCTGTTTAATTTGTAGAGTGAGATAATGGCTGCACCTGAGAGATTTGTAGAACCCGATCCAGAGCTGCCTCTGGCTCTGTTAGATCAAAAAGAGGTTGGTTTAAATTACAAACTCAGTTCTTGACTTTTCCTTATTTCGTAGTTATTGTCATTTATTATAATATTTATTATAAGCTTCTTTCTCTCAGGCTGGTAAAAGGTTGCTTTTAATTACAAACTCCGATTATCACTACACAAATAAAATGATGCATCACGCCTTCAATAAGTTCCTTCCTAATGACATGGTTTGGAGAGATCTCTTTGACATGGTATGTTTTTGTCAAGCATTTCTCTGCATTTTATTTCACTGTTGTTGAATTGTTGCTGATTGACACTCTATGCCTGTACTATACGTAATATTTCTTTTCTTTTTATAACTGCAATGTCAATTCTTGTACAGGCCAGGTTAAATAGGGTCAGGTTTCTTCTGCTTCTTGTCTGGGGTCTTATGTCATTCAGGTTGGTTACATTTGAGTCCTTGGTTGTTCTGGTTTTGATCAGGTTGTATCCAGGTCAAGTCAATTGAGCGTTGCAGTTATGTCATTTCCAGCAGATTCATGTTATGATTATAACAAAAAAATAATTTAAAATTGTGGCTGGTTTCAGGTAGATTTTATTAGTTTTGTCATTTCCAGCAGATTCAGCTTGGTTGAATTTCCAGTCTACTACATTTAGAGGTTGTTGGGTTCCAGTCAGGTTCTCATTGTGATCTGGCAGCTTCATGTCAGGTCATACAAGGTCCTGATTTTTTTGAGCTGGGGTGGTTTTCTGTGATTGACATTTTACACAAATTTTAATTGGGGCGGAGTGTTTGGGTTTGGACAGTTTGGATGGCTTTTTCAGTTGGATCAGATTTTGGGGAGATCTACAAGTACAAGTAAACACAATCTTTTATCATTCTGGAAATAGCGCCTTGTAATGTTAGCATCTAATTGCCAATTTTTTTGTATATTTGCAAGAAACATGTAACTCGTAGCTTAGTTTGACATTGTAGGCATTTTCCATTGAATATTGACTACTTTACTCTTAGCACTTCTAAGTTTTTTTTCTTCTTTTTCGTTTACACTGAGCACAAACTGACCAAACTGTGGGTTCTAAATTTCCACAGATTTATCAATAGTTTTAATGAGGTAAATGCAAGAAAGATAAAGTAATCTAATCATTTTTTGTTCAACTTGAACTCGTTTTACTAATGGTCGGATAATGATTTCTATATAACCAAATTATGGTGGGTGTTAATGTGGGGTTCTATTTGCCAATATGCTGCTACTTTGGTTCAATTCACAAAAAACCTGACACTGTCTTACACTTTTGTTCTTTATATATTTTTTTATATCTAGGTAATAGTGTCAGCTAGGAAACCGGAGTTTTTTCAAATGTCAAATCCATTGTATGAAGTCGTGACCGATGATGGTTTGATGCGACCTTGCTTTAAAGCAAGTTCAGGTGATTTTTTTTTTAACATTTCCGCATTGAGATCTAATAAGATAACGATTAGGCCAAGCTGCACTATCAATTTCTTGGGTGGATTTTAAACCCCGATTAAGCTAGGTTGATGTATGCAACCTCGCTAACAACAAACCTAGAATGAAAATACTGAAAATATTATAATATAACAATAGTTTTATAATTTTACATGAATGAATAAAATGAAATTAATTTAGATAACAATAATATTGTTTTATGTTCTGAAGGGGGATTGTATTCTGGGGGTAGTGCTCAGATGATAGAGAAATCACTAGATGTGCAAGGAGATGAAATATTATACGTTGGTGACCATATATTTACTGATGTTAGCCAGTCTAAGGTTCACCTAAGATGGCGTACTGCTTTGATTTGTCGAGAATTAGAAGAGGAGGTAGGATCTTGAGCTTAGCTCTACTTTAAGAATAAAACATATCTAATAAGATTTGGACTACTGAAACATAGTTTGCCGAAATCCAGCGAGCAATTAGTTCAGGCATGTACCATACAGCTGTACCTACATTGTCACTTCTTATTGTATTAGTTTGTGTTCAGCAAATCCTTGCACATTTTCACTGAACAATTTACTTGTACTTAATATGTTTATCCGGAGTAAAGTGATTAATGACCAATGTGCTTCTGTTGCCTACTAATGTTTTAAAGAAACGGCCTAATATGTCACTCTTTGTATTTCTTGTTGGCCATCCTGCTCCGTTTAGTTTATTTATTCTGTTGAATCTTTTTTTTTTTTGAGGAAATTCTTTTCTTAGATCTTGAACTTGTTTATTTACAGTTTAATGCAATAATAAGAAGCCATGGTCATAAGTCAGCTTTATTGAAACTCATACAACAAAAGGAAATTGTTGGAGATTTGTTTAATCAACTTCGTCTAGCTTCACAAAGGCGAGAACATTTTCGACCTTCTCAGGTAAATATTATTTTTATCATGAAATTTAAACATGCAGGGCCCTTTTGGCTTATCATAAAGTTTGTTTACATAGCTATGTATTTTTTAGTCAATAGAGGCTACAAATATGGATGATTTTGAATTGACCGAGAGCATGCAAAAGCTACTAATTGTCATGCAAAGATTAGATGAAAAAATCGCACCATTGTTGGAGGCTGATGGTGAACTCTTCAACAAGAGGTATAACATTAGAACTCAATGATGAATCAATATTTCCTAAGGTATGGTACTAATATGTGAAATACTTTTTGATTCATTATTTTACTTTTCCTACTCATATTTTCTTTTTAGATGGGGTTACTTGTCCCGTGCGGGCCTTTGGGATAAAAGCCACCTTACAAGACAAATTGAGAAGTTAGTAATTCTTGCTTGTTTCATTTTTTTCTTGATTTTTTTTTTTCAGAGGAAAAAATAGTTCCTTTTTGTCCTTTTTTCTGAATAAAACCCAAGTACGAATGCCTAGATTCAGTCTCAATCTTTCAGTTGGTACAATTACATGCAATGAAGTTAATAGAACCATAAGAGAAGCAAACAAAGGGATAATCTTTCAGTTGGTCCCTATTCATAGAATCCTGTAGATTTAGTACCCAGTAGTCCTTGATAGATGGGAATCATGGGATCACATTTACTTATTTTGGTATTTGTTAAACAGGTATGCCGATATATATACATCAAGGGTTTCAAATTTCCTACACTACACCCCGTTTATGTACTTCCGTTCACAGGAGCAGGTGACAAAATCATTTCTTTTTGCTGGTTTTTTGCGCATATTGGTCCATAGGAATTTCTATTGGTGTTTGTCATTGAAAATTTTGTCCATGTTAAATAAGGCACTAGTTTTAGTTCAAAACCCATAATACACATCAGTTGAACTATACAGCACCAAAATAATTGGTAAATCATGACATTTGTCTATATTGAACAATACTAGTTAGGACCGGTTGTGAACCAACATCCAAGTTTGCTTGTTTACTTCAAATAATTTGACGTGTCTTTCAACTCATTTTTTTGTTAATTTAATGGAGAAGGTTCACATGTCCAATAGCCATTAATATGTGCCCATGATGTTTTAGTTTTAAGGATATCTTAGTAACCCACCACTTATGATGCTAAGCTTCGACTCATTTATGCTTATTTTAAGTATTTTACTTTTTTACTTGTGATTGATTGGCAGACTCTTGCACATGATCCGCATTCATATTCTTTTGTGGACACTTGAGGAGCGTACTTAATCAGGGGTCATAAAACCACCAATTGCATTCAATTATAAATGGCAGTTTTTTTTTTTTTTTCACTTCATTTAAAGTGAGTGATGTCCCAGTTACCTACTAATTGTTTGTCAGAATAAAAGACGAATTGCTAATTTGCAAAATTTCAACTTTAATTGTACAGTACCTTCATAAAATTGTGGGTGAAGCAGTTTCATAACAGTTCTTGTAATTTTAGAAGTGTGATGGTAACTTAATTGCTTTGTGGAGAAAAGAAAAAGGTGCTAACTTCATAAACAGTGACCAGTACTGATACCATGCAGGAAGAAGATATATTCCAATTGGACAATACTTTGACTCACTATTTATTAGCACTATTCTTAGTTCTCAAGTCAACCGAACAAATTAGCGATCGACTTGCTGTTTCACACAAGAAAGGTCAGAACTCTAATTCTTGGATTGTTTATTGGTACAAAATCCTGATTGTCTTGGTGGCAGTGTTTGGTTTGTCATTAGATTCAACTATTGCAATGAATAGATCAATTGTTACAGGTAAATGCGGCTTATTGAGCAGTGAAAAACAAAATACACTTGATATATGGAAAGCACTGGTAACGGACTAATAATTTTAATTATGTGGCCAATTAAATAAAATTGTTGATAATTATGTGTTCCTCATAATTTTTATATAGATTTAAATAATGAGTTGTATAGAGTATATTTGTCCGTCTAGTACAGATATCTATTACAATTTTATCATACAAAAAATAATAACAATATGTGGAATTTTATATAATTTTATTTGAAGGGATTCATCGTGAGCCTTTATACATGTACACATCAAGTCATATCTGTATATAAGCGGAAGTCATAATAGTGAAATATATCTCTAACCATTAAAACATAATTACTATATAATAATAAAAATTAGAGAGAATAGTATCACAAGGAAACTCGATGGTTCACTTAATCCAGTATATTTAATGGTACATATTTTTGAATTTTATTTCGGCTAGTCAGTCTTTGGCAGCAACTTGCGAGTTTTTTAGTGCCAGACTATGGGACTTCGATGGTCGATTAAACGGATTTGGTGATAATTTGTTGTGTGAGGTTGTAAAATGTCCCACCACATACACTGTTCATTTTAATAGTGATACCATTCCGTACTAATCAGCAACTAGTTTTTCTAATTGCTCGTGTTTTATAACACTGATTGAGCAATAGTTTGCTAACAGGCAACATATTGTGAAATATGGCTTCAGCATGTTTATCGCCCTTGTTAAAGCAATTAACGACTCTGTTTCTACAGCTTTCTAATTGTGAAAAATGGCTTCTATAAAGTTTCCGTTGTGCCTCAGGGGTTCTTGCTGTAAAATTGACAGTTTTCGGTGTTCCAGAGAGAAAATCTCTAAGATAAATTTACATTGCTTTTTGTCATAACAAGTGTTTGCTTTCAGTCTTTCAGAGTACATAAATTAAGGTGCAACATGGTAATGATATTTGAGAAAACCAAATTTCATTCGTTATTCGATGGTAACCTACCAGCGTTGATTTTACATTGCATATTGTAATTACACAATACTTTTAAAATTCTTAACTACGATACATACATCACATTGCATTTTTGCCATTCCAAATCTCAGAAGAAAGACTTCATTTCATCTCGAAATGCCGACAAATGCTCCTTTTCCACGCATTGCGTCATTATCCTGGTTCCCTTTTTGGGTGCTGGTGGCGGAGCCAAAATAGCCACTGCCATGAAATGCACATATTGAAAAGGCACCACATGGCTAGGAGTACCCCACCCATAGTCCACTTCAAGAAATCCTAACCGGGTCCAATCTGACACGAACAGAGAATTGTACTCAAATGTCAATTGATACGGGTCCTTTTCGAAATCCCCAACCGCCCATCTGGCGAAGTCTCCTGACAGTTTCCCCTTTGCATCGCGAATCATCTTCACCACCTCTATCAGTTTTGCAGAGGTAATAGCACCACTAGTGGCAGTGGCAGTAACAGGGTAGAAGCAGTTGCCATAGAACCCATCTGGTAGGCTTTTTAGCAAATGCCTGGTGCTTGCAAAAAAGCAAACATGAACTAGGGTTTCTGGGCTTAACCCAATGGACCGGGTCCGGGCCTGCCAGGCCTTGGCAATGCACACATCAAAGGTTGAGCAGAAGTGGCCTGTGGAATCCATGTATTGGGCCTTGACATAGGCCACATCGGTTGAGTCGACATCCGAGACGTGCTGTTGGAGGTTGAAGGAGGGGAAGACCGGTGGTGGGCCCGGTGGAAGCTTGGGTGGGTTAGGGATTAGTTCCCGACTCCACACCGGCTTTACAGTGGGCTCAGGCAGGCCTTGGGCCAGGTCAGCAATGGCATTGAGGAATTGGGCTGCACCGAGCCCGTCTGCCAAGGTGTGAACCGCAATTAGGCCGATAACGAAACCACCGCATGTAAACTCAGTCACCTAATTAATTTAAAACAAGATTAATAATAGTTAATTAGTGATTTTGTTGGAGTTGTGGGTGTTAGAAGCAAGTCAACCACTCTACTTCACTGTGTTTTTTAATGAATTTATCATTGATGCTTTATTTCTCTCCTAGATAGATTATAGGTGGTAGAGATGGAATAGTTTGGCTGTAATTTGAGGATAAGGTAAGCAAGTCTATGTGCTCATGTCAACATACTAGTTGGACTACTTCCTGAGGAGACCATAATGAATGCATATATGGGACAAATTTATGAGAAAAATAAAGGAAATTAAAAATAAAGAAAATAGAAGAGTTGCAAATATTTGCTTCAACGCTATAATTGTGCCAACAAATTCAGTTTTGTGGTTTAGATAACTTCATTATATCTAGGCTTCTAGAGGCTACAGCTATATATACTATATTTCAGAGCATGGCCTAGTGGCCATATTTCACAAATTTTGTGAAAATTTCGGGCCATGTTATATTTTTTATTATACTAAAAAAAATTGAATATGTGTATATGTCAAGGTTTACATTATAATTTTCTTTTATTGCTAACTAGCTTATTGTTTATTTACTAAAAAAAGTTAGCTTATGGTCCATTAAGATTTCATTATCAATCATTTAAAACGTCTGAGACATAGTTTAATTAACATTTATTTTAATAAATTATCATCTAATTTGGCTGAAATATATAAAGGCTTGTAGAACCAAAGTGCGTGTAGGAACAAAATAAGTTGAAATTTGACCTCCATTAATTTGGGTTCTAAAACTCCCACAAGTAATATGCATAATTTGGCACGCCATGAGAAATTTAGTGATTTTGAAGGACCAAAATAAAACTTGCATATATTGCAACTTAAAAGATTATATAACAAAGCACCACAGAAGAACTAGAGAATCGGTTGGATACCAAAAGTAGCAGCACTTCAACAGCTAATGAAAGCATTCTAGAAGTGTACATTTGTGATTTGTCCATCTTAATTCTTCTTTAATTATTTTTAAAAAGAACATTCTCAACATGCTTCAAACAAATTATATTTTATTTTTTTTAACAGCAAGTCATTGATCTATTTAATATTTGTAAGAATTTTTTTATTGAATTTTCAAATTTGTGACTTCTCACGCGAAAGATATTATCTTTCACCGTATCTAGAGTTTTGATCGTCAATAGTTGTGGCAACATATAATTAGAATTATAGGAATAATTTCGAATGTTCATTTCAAATCAAGCACGATGAATTCTTCTTTTGAAAGGTGAAATTGACAGTCATAAAAATCACAGAAAAGAACACATGTCTGGCCCTAACTAGGATGATAGAGATATACTATATATAGGATTATGTAGATTAAGGTAAGTAGCATTTAATTTTCTTCTAGACTTGACACTTGACAAGCCAATATGCCACATAACTTGGCCTTTATTTTCAAAATATCATGCCACATAACTAACTAATACATCCTTTTCTCACTGCCGCTATTAGGGGAGTAGGTAAGAAAGTTCTTAGTTTTTTTTTAATAATCAAAGATGAAGGTAACATGTATTTAATTAGTACAAAAAAATTACACACATCAATTTTTGTTGTAGGGTTGATAGATATCTTGTTGACTTGATACACTATAAATTAATTATTATTTCTCTCAAGTAAACAAGAAGTCTATTTAGGATTGATCTTATAAATTATTTCTATTTTTGTATTTGCTACTTTTACAGAACCAATAATAACGACAGTGACTGGATCCCTGCTTGTATTTCTGAAGGTTTGATTATGTCATATAATTTATTGGAGAATTTTTCTTTTGTTCCTTTAAAAAGAAGTTTAGTTTTTATGAAAGTAATATATGAATTTGACACTTGACATTGAAAACCATCAAGGCATGTACTAAATGGTGCTTTTCTTTTCTTCTCTTTTCTTTTTCTTTTTTCCATGTTAAGACTCAGTAGGCCAGTATGAGCAATTTAATATTTACTTTTTAAGAAGAAAACAAATTAACTTATAATTAACTGCAATTATATAATATGTATTAACTAACAGGAATTGGAGGATAATATTAAAAATACTATATTAGCCCTTTGGTTGGTCAGGATGATTACCTACCAAAAACTAAATTTAAATGATTAAAATTTTGGTTGTTTCTGTAAAATATGAATTTTACTATAAATTTTTAAAGATGGTGTCACATTTTATTAGCCCTTCTAAGCTGATGAATGGTTTTGTTTTAAGCTCATGATCAAAGCAAAGAATTTGCTATATATAGAAGGGGTTAACATTACTTTCCCATATATTATTAATTATTTTATAATTAATTGCCTTTTGACTATTCCCTTTTATTTTTCTTTTATTGAGAACTCTTTTGACTGTTCCTACTTCCACTTATAGGTTGTTAGGTATGTACCACTTGAGAGCATCAGATTTGTTAGACTTTACAAGTTCATTGTTTCTCTTTTTGTTTCACTTTTAACTTGTGCTGTTATGAATTTGAGATATTCTCTACATAAAAATTTCTTTTGTAATCATGGTGCGTTGTGATAGCTAATTAATCATTATTCATTAACTATACTTCCACCATACAAGCACTGTTTTTCTTTTCGCTCAGATTGTTTTGTAATGATAATTTATTTACATCATATAACCTAATTAATTTATAAAATTATAACAGATTTTTTGTTTTCAGTAGATAATTTGTCTCCAGGATTATTTTAGCAATAATAGTGTTTTAACCAACAATTAAAAAACTTGAATAACCTTTGTCTCTATTTCCTCTTATTTATGTTTCACGGAAGAGTGTTGTTATCGGAAATAAATCAGCTGAAATTCTAAGATCGGGTACTATTCACCCTGAAATCCCTACAATCCGAAATCCAGCCATCGAATTTTTTTAGAGAACGCATCTAGAAACAGTTCGACGGTTGGATTCGAATTGCAGGGATTTTAGGGTGAATAATACCGACCTCGGATTTCAGCAGATTCAGATCCATTGTTATCTATCATGCATGATATATCTTACATCATGCTGTCACTTATTCCACACATGTCTAATTAAGTTTGAGGTCACATCGATCTTAACTTACAGCTTCGCAAAGACATCATAATTAAGACATTAATTAATTTTGCACCACCTGATTTAATATTATAAGTAGTGGATTCCACGCACCATGAAACATTTTAAAATCAGTTATTTCTTTTAGTGAGATCCAGTGGTTGCTATATATGCATCACCTAGTGCAGATTAGTAGTAAATTAAACTGTCCATGCTCAAATTAAGATGAGCTGATTTAGTTATCAGAACGTTTTCAGTTTTCACTATATTAATTTGTATTATAGATTTCTTGTTGTTGGGTACTATATTTATGTTGGAGAGGTTTCTTCTAAGGAAACATTTTGCAAAATTGCACTACAGAGTTGCTTGTAAAATAAATTATTTTACCAATTTTCCACAGGCAGGTTAACTACAAGTTACTTCAAAAGGAAAATAATTTTTTTTTTTTGCCAAGATATATATATAAGACTAATCAAACAAACTTCTTGTAAAGTTAATTAACTATCATAAAATATTCATCTTGAAAATACACTGACCATATATAAATCAATTCATTTTTAGTTAATGCACTTTCAAGTAAATGGAATTAATTTAACTACATAAATAGATAAAATAGATAAATTCATATATATTCATACCTGCATCATCACAGGCATAGACAAGGGATCCATGTCAGGTCCAGGTTGAGGCAGCAACTCATCCTCACTTATCACAAGAGGATGATCAAGCTTATTCACATCACCTAGTGTGTACCCAGCTTCAGCTTCGACAAACCAGACGCCCTCTCCGGTGCACGCTACATGCACATCACCATCCGGTATCGACCCCACAAAGCGTCCAGCATATGGATAGTACCATACAAGTACCTTTGACAATGCGTCTCTAATAACGCTAGCCGGTTCCTTCCCGTGTTCAAACACGTGCAGGGACCTGACAGTGTGCCTGAGACCCGGCACACGGTCAATACATGATAGGGATTCGGATACAACCGGTGTTGGCTCAGCTGGACGAATGAACGACTGTGCAATTCGGTTTACAGAGAACCCCATTTGTGCAAGATTTAGAGTATGTAAATGTGAAGCACCAAAAGAGAGAAATTAATAAGAGACTCGTGAGGCTCTTGAAATGCTCTGAGTGCGCTATATGTGTGTATATATAGGCGATGATGTAAGGGCGCTACATGCAATTCCTTCTTGAAATGTCGTTATTATACAATTTTACAAGTTTGTCCTGGTAGTGACAACTGCACAGCTACAACATATATATTCCTTTAATTTATTAGTTGTTTTAAATTAAACATCATTTCTAATGCACTGAATTAATATATATATATATATGTCAAAATTCCTGTTTGATATTTACAATTGGCATGTACTATTTTTTACATCAAGGAGTAGGTAAGCTGAGTTTATATGGTCAGGATTAAGATAAGAAAACTGGGAGAAAGAAATCAACAACCTATCCACCACTGGATTTGCAATCCGGATTCTCTGTGCTGCTTTCATTACATCACACTGTGTGACTCATGACATGACAAGAAGAAAATATATCAAGGAATTTAGAATTTACAATTAAAATAAGGGTGTCAATGAGTCTGAGTTAGATCACTACAGATTAGGTGAATGTGATTCCATGAAGAATATTCTAATTTAATCCAGATTGTATAATACATAATCTGTTCTGAACTATATATATAGCATGATTAGAAATTCATATGATTTTAAAAGTTAATATTTTGATCAATTTTTTTTTTAAATGAAGGAGTCCTAAAAAAATGTTTGGCGCAAAATTAAGCTTTTTTAGCTTAAGATAACTAATACCTCAAAACCATTAAATTAGTTTTAATGATAAATATTAATTGTAGTTTTTGAAATAAACATGATTAACCTGAATTTTTGATATATTTGATATATATTAAAATCGTATTAAATAAATACGTGTGTTATTGTAATTTAGGAGGACAAATATGTTATCATAAATTTTATAGAGGAAATACATAATTAATTTTGTAATAATATATCTAAAATTCGAGAACGGAGTAGGTCCGATGCCCATCGGACCTACTTTTAGGTTCAACGAGCACGATGATCGTCTGATCTAATTCAAGATATGTGCGAACGAACATTGAAACAAACACGCACGAATTTTAAAGCATTCTGCACGAATCTTAAAGCAAATCGACGGTGATTAAACCCATCGAACTAGCATCGGACCTACTCTCAAGTGCTAAAATTCTGCCTTAAAAGTTTAAATATGATTGTCTTACGTGTCAAGTACAAGACCAACTTTTCAAATGATTTCAAGTTTACATTAGTTTAAATTTCATCATTGAACTTAATTTCCGACTTATCCAACTCATTTAATCATTAGATATAGTTGGAGTCGGATGGAGCTGTTCAAGTCTGGTGAGAAATTGCTATCCTACATCAAAATAAGCTTTTGTTTGTTGTATAGGAGAGTACTTGATTGGTATGAGCTACTTAATTAGACTTACAAGTCAGAGCGCACGCTCGACAGAAACAGAACATTCAGTCATTCAGCCTCTTGTTTTGCTTTCTGTCATTAGGTGGCACTTTGCACTAGCTTTTGTACTCTCATTTGTATCTTATTGCCTCCTCTCTGGTCCCTGCACCATAGAATATTTCCATTTTTTTATTGTTAGAAATTAAAAAAAGTTTTAAGTTATGGAAGCATGATTGATTGATTATTTATTTTATTCGATAAATAGATAAAACCGAATCATTAGTATAGTCTCATTGAAGACATACTAATAGAACTGAACTAACAATTCAGTAGATCATACTGATTTTTACAATTTACCACACCAACGGTCACACATATGGAAAATTAACGGGACCGGATAAATGGTTCGGTCCTAGTAGTTTTTGCAGCTCCCGAATAAATGGTTTGGTCCTAGTAATTTTCGAGTTTTCTGTGACAAAGACACGCTGCAACTTATGAAAACTATTGAAACCAAACTATTGATTTGGTCCCAGAAAATATTGGATGAGTCCGAATCATTAGTTCAATTCCATCTATAGAATAAAAATAAACAATTTTGTTTTCGATAATATGAATTTTTAATTTCTAAAAATTAAAAATTGGAATATTCCAAACTCTTGTATTTGCCTATTGCGCATTTTTCTAAGTATATATAACACTAATATTATGTCTAATTTGAAAGTATATACGTGCGTTGATCAAACATTGAAAAAAGATTTATGTCTCAAAATAAGGGGATCATTATTTCCCCCATCCAACAACACTTTAGTCATTTTGTATTCTTGATTAGTACACATGAGCAGCTGGCTGGAGATGTGCGATCTGAACTCGACTGAATCAAACTAAATTAACCTAATGAAGCAAGTAGACCTCGAGATCTGCCACTGGTTAATTTGACTAATGAGCAGTTCGCAGTGCTCCATGGAGGGAATCATTTTAGTACCGTGTGGCAGATCTCGAGGTCTACTTGCTTCGTTAGGTTAATTTAGTTTGATTCAGTCGAGTTCAGATCGCACATCTCCAGCCAGCTGCTCATGTGTACTAATCAAGAATACAAAATGACTAAAGTGTTGTTGGATGGGGGAAATAATGACTAAAGTGTTGTTGGATGGGTGTTCTTGTCTAATTTGTAAGTATATAACACTAATATTATATATGGAGGAGGGTTCAAATGCCTCCACCATGCCTCCATTTTTGAACACTTTAATAACTCAAAATTTAAAACTTAAAAATCAAAATAAAACCGTTGGATATGATCTAAATCATTTTATCTATGCACTTGTAAAAAATTATGACATTTCAATTTTATTTTGGTTGTCATCAAGAGCTTGTAAAAAACGCACTAATGTGGATAATTTCTAGACGTTGATTTTTCAACTTATTGATTCACATAAAAACAAAATCAAAATGTGATAATTTTTTATGAGCACATTGATAAAATGATGTAGATCATATCCAATGGTTTTATTTTGACTTTTAAGTTTTAAATTTTGAGTTATTAAAGTTTTTAAAAGTGGAGGGATGGTGGAGGCATGAAAAATGGAGGCATTTGAACCCTCCTTCAATATTATGTCTAGTTAGTTTTACAATATATATAGATCACCTATTCTTGTTAATAAAAATTGAAGTTGTTGTCATTATAAACTTTTTTATTTCTCCTTTTTCCAACTCAACAACTAATTTGAGAGTTCAAAGTTAGGTTGCTGTAGTTTTTAGGTCAAAATGGAATAATTTCAGGGTCTCCTTTCTTTTTATCATATATAACTCATGGTGTGGCTACTAGCTGCTAAATATATGGTCTATTGTTCACACTTTGAAATTAGGCGTTTTAATTTAATAAAATTGTATTTTTCCTTTTTAAAATTGTTGGATGTTTAAAGAGGGAGCAAACTGTTGACTAAATAACAAATTAAGGCTTCACATATGTGAACTCTTAATAATGCAACATTTTTTTGGTTTAGCAATTTTGGATTGATTCTTGGTCTTATACTTGCACTTGAGAGTAGGTCCGATGGGCATCGGACCTACTTGGTTCGATGGGTTTAATCACTGTCGATTTGCTTTAAGATTCGTGCTGAATGCTTTAAACTCCGTGCATGTCTATTTCAATTTTTGTGTGCACAAATCTGAAATTAGATCGGACGGTCATCATGCTCGTTGAACCTAAAAGTAGGTCCGATGGGCATCGGACCTACTCCGTTCTCTTATACTTGACTTGACTCATGCATGCTGAGATGAGATAAAAAATTGAAGAGTGGTTGCAAAGACTTGACTTTTTTTACCTATTTTTTTTCCTACATTTTTAGAATT
Source organism: Carex myosuroides (assembly GCA_028015225.1). NCBI lineage: Eukaryota > Viridiplantae > Streptophyta > Magnoliopsida > Poales > Cyperaceae > Carex > Carex myosuroides. The sequence goes on from CM051474.1 coordinate 13,324,231, forward strand.
AATGAGGTAAAAAGGTTAAGAGTATGCACAGACTTGACTCTTCCTTTTTTTTTTAGTTCCTTTTTTTTTTACTTATCTTCTTCTTTGTTCAATGGCTGGTTTGGATCTGGTGACTCTAACCCAGATCCCTAATTATGATCACAAGTTTGATATAGCATTTTTTTTTTTTTTACTTTCCTTACATTTTCTTATATTTGTATTACTCTGATCCGGATCCAAACTTGACTCTGGTTTAAATTTATACTCGAATTTTCTAATAATTTTCTTGAGATAAAATTAAGTCAAATCTTTCAATTTTAAATACCCACAAGAAATTTTTAATTTATTTTTTTCCATATTTGTGGCATTTTGTTCATGAATTAATTCAACAACACTTCTTTCAAATGTGCCAAATCATCCCCTCTATGTGGAATTTATTTCTAGCAAGGGCATTTTCATCATATCTACTGGCTCTACTAAGGTAAGGTATTATAATGATTTATGAAAAAAAATTGGATTCGAACTTCAGTGAATATAATACGGTCACGAGTATGAGTGGGAAAAATGGCACGGCGGAGTCGGCTCCATCACAGAACGGCACGGCACGTGTGTTAGTTAGGTGCCGTGACTTGTGTGTCCCGTGTTGTGACCATTTGCGTGCTGTGCTCATCTTTTGAAACTTTGGCAGGACACGGCACGACACATAGTCACGCGAGTCACGTGTAATTAGGATCATTAGATATTGATTTAATGATAAATCTTGAATAAATTAACCTAAATTATGATTAAATGGTCACGCGAGTCATGGGCACGGCACGTTTAGGCACGACATGACTCACGTGACGTGACCATTCGCATGCCGTGACCACCTCTTGACATTTTGATCACGGCACGGCACGGTACATGAAAATTAACTTGGTCATGACACAGCAAGGCACGAGACCAAAATTATGACGTGTTAATCACGGCACGACACGTTTTTTCCACTCTAGTCACGAGTTTGTAAATATTCTCTAAACAATTTTACAGAATGGCATGATGTGAATACCTAACAGGATATTAATTAAGTTAATCAAAGGCCAACAAAGAAGTACTAATATAATATTTTAAGGGAAATGTCAATACCTAACAAAATATTTTAGATCAAAGGCCAATTGAAGGGAAGACGGTAAGTCCTTGATTTTAATAAGAGAAAAATATAAAAACTAGAATTCAAATTAAATGATAGAGGATTAATTGTCGGTTTCGTTCCGAATAATTATTTATTGAAGGAGAAATAAATTATAAAATAAAACTTTTCATAAAAGAAAAATGGTATGCGGCAAATTTAAAATAAATATTTTGTTTTCAAAATATTAAAAGTATACATAATAGACAATAACCCAATTAACCGCATAAGAATATGTGCACAATAATACAATAGAGTTGTATCATTTTAAAATATATACTTAAGATTAAAAAAATATAAAAATATACCTAAGGTTCAAAATTAAATTATAAAATTATGTCTCCTCTCAAATTATACTTCTATAATTTTCTCAGAAAAAAAAATATAAAAATATACTTAACATAAAAAAAATTATAAAATAGTGTCTCATTCAAATTTTTTTGTGACCTTCTATTGAAATTCTTTGACTAACAATCACAAGGCAATCTCAATCGGTTGATGCATGGCCAGGTGCAATCTCAATCTCATTTGACTAGAGGTAGGTAAATAGTGTGACAGTCATAGTGTCACGGTGAAAATGAGATACTGCGGTTATATATATATAGAATCTGGCTAATATGCTACGCGTAGCATAGATGGTCTCCGTGCTATGGCTCAATATTTGAGTTTTCAAAATTTTAACTGTCGATCCGAACCGTTCAACATGATCTCCATATGAATATGTACTTGCAAATCAAATTTTACATTTTTTAGAATTTTTTTACTATTTTTTTAGATAAGTAGAAAATCACTTGATCTGAAAATTCTGTACCATTCAGATTAAGTGATTTTCTACCTATCTAAAAAAATAGTAAAAATATTCTAAAAAATGTAAAATTTGATTTGCAAGTACATATTTATATGGAGATCATGTTGAACTGTTCGAATCGACCGTTAGGATTTTGAAAACTCAAATATTGAGCCGTAGCACGGAAGCCCTCTATACTACTACGTACGCGTATCACTGTAGCCAACTCCTATATATATATATTGCTCTCCTCCGTTACATCCTTTTCGTTATCTCTCCACGTCTGCAAGAAAGCCTCTAATGTGTAAATTCTTCAAATCAGTCTTTTAAAATTATTTTGTTATTATAGTTATGATTTATGAAAATAAACACATCAACATCCTATATGTAGGTCCACACATTCAATTTTTAATTACTATATTATTACTACATATTTATCATTACTAGATATTTATCTCTATTATCCAATGCCGAAATCACGGAGTCAGAAGGACACTTGTCTTCCTATAAAAATAAAAAAATATATATTTAAATTTAAAAAAAAAAATTGTTTTTGTAAAACTATGTTTCTTTATCCATTATTTTCTCAGAAAAATATAAAAATATACTTAAATTTTAAAAAAATATAGTTATGTCTCACCTTAAAATAATTCCCATATATGCTTTCAAGTTTCAATTACTATGTTTTTCTTAGAAAAAAATATAAAAATATATCTAATATTTAAAATAATTATAAAATTATGTGTCATCCTAAAATTTTGCTCCAGCTTATTAAAAATGTTGGCTCCGGCCCTGCTATTATTCTAAACAAGCACTTGATGGCATAAAACAAAGGAGTGAGGCTACGGTACTGTGCATAGCACAGTTGGGTCCGTGCTACGGTTCAATATTTGAGTTTTCAAAATTCTAACGGTCGATCTGAACCGTTCAACATGATTATAAAATGAATATGTACTTGCAAATCAAATTTTACATTTTTTCAAATTTTTTTACTATTTTTTTTTATAGGTAGAAAATCACTTGATCTGAAAATTCTGGACCATCCAAAAACAGTGATTTTCTACCTATCTAAAAAAGTAGTAAAAAATATCGAAAAAATGTAAAATTTGGTTTGCAAGTACATATTCATTTTATAATCATGTTGAACGGTTTGGATCGACCGTTAGAATTTTGAAAATTCAAATATTGAGCCGTAGCACGGACCCAATCCGTGCTATAAATAGTACCGTAGCCTCACTCAAAACAAATATTCACAACTATATTATCAGGTGTTTACACTTCAATTGTTAGGTGTTCAAAATTAAATTTATACAATCGTGTGTTTATACTTGCATGCATAATCATGCAATCGGTACTTGGACAGTAAAAAAAAAGACAAATATTAACACATGCATAGTCATTTGTTTATATATACCTCAATTTTTCGGTATTAAAATTTGTGAAGTTTGGTGTTTATACATGCATAAATTCTTAAATCTCATTATTTAAAGTTTGGTGTTTATACATCCTAATAGGCTATTTGGTACCCCTTGGACTTAAATGGGAGGTACCAAATAGCCTATTGGATACTTATTATAAAAAACAAAAGAAGAAGCATGGTTTGTAAAAAAAAATTCAAGATGAAGGGCCCAAGACAAATTTAGACAAATTTAGAAAAAAATTCAAGATACTTTAAATTGAATTCACAACACAATTTTTAATGTAACCAAAATCTATACAAGCATGCGCATTCATTCTGTTTTACATATAGGAGGATTTTTTCATACTAATTTCAAAAACATATAAAAAATGGTTTCCCTCGATAATAGAGTCGGGTTAATATACTTTAAAATTATTTAATTTGATGTGTCAATGTCATTATTTTCAAAGTCAGTCCAAATATAGCTGTTTAATATGATATTTATATTAAAATGTATATGAAGACTAAATTTTATATTTTTTGAAAAAAATTTATTAATTTTTTACACAGATAGAAAATCTATTAATTCAAAAGATTCTGGATTATTTAAAAACAATAATATTCTATCTAAAATGTTACTAAAAAATCCTAAAAAAATATAATATTAAATTTTTAAGTACATTTTAATATGAAATCATGTTGAACAATTCAAATCGACAATTTAAACTTTAATAACAAAAATATAAACTTGAAGTCAAACCTGACCACTTTATAAAATACAATAGCACAACTCCAATTATAATTATTTATCTGAAAATATAGAAGAGAATCTCTCCAACTAAACAACTTCCACATTTTTTTTTTCCAGATCTCCCATTCTCATCTGTTCCCAGATTTTATTCCTCTGTTTTCCACCAACCCACAAATTGAAGAAAAATGCAAAAAAATAATGTACCGGTCAAAAAGCAGCTCCTATTTTATTCCTCTGTTTTCCATCTAATCTCTTTTCTTTCTTTACTGTCCACCAGTGGAGATATTTCTCCTTCTCATCTTTGATTATTTTTACTAAAATACTAAGAGATAATATATTTTTTCATACGTCAAATTTAAAAATAAATAAATATATTTTTTTTCAAAATTTCAAAATTATATATAATAAAAAAACAATGCAATTAGCTGCATAAATACTTGGTGGAACAAAAAAAAAATTCATTTTAATAGTTAAATAGTAACTTAGGCACAACAAATTAATGCACTTTAAAATGAGGAAAGCGAAACAAGCTACATGATTAAAAAAAATCTTAAAATCTATCCAATTTTGTGGAGTATAGATTTTGGTTTTGTTAAATTACATATCACGCATCCTTTTTCTTATTTATTGACTCAGGCTTTTCATCATATTATGATTAGTTGATTACAGATAGAAAGCATTAAAATAAAGCACAATTCTTAATCATGTAAAGAATTTTATATTTAATTACAACAGACAGGTTGTTTTAAAGTCTTCACTCTATCTTGACTTAATAGCCACCTTAACTTTCATGCTACATACGTATAGCATTTTAATTGTGAAATATTGCACGGAGACGAAAGAAAATTACAAACTGGGGGATAAAGTAAATATATATATATATATATGAGTTCGCTACGGTGCTACATGTAGCATAGAGGGCCTTCGCACAACGGCTCAATATTTGAGTTTTCAAAATCTTAACGGCCGATCCGAATCGTTCAACATGATCTCCATATGAATATGTACTTGCAAATCAAATTTTATATTTTTTAGAATTTTTTTACTATTTTTTAGATAGGTAGAAAATCACTTGATTTGAATGGTACAGAATTTTCAGATCAAGTGATTTTGTACCTATCTAAAAAAATAGTAAAAAAATTCTAAAAAATGTAAAATTTGATTTGCATGTACATATTCATATGTAGATCATGTTGAACGGTTCGGATCGACCGTTAGAATTTTGAAAACTCAAATATTGAGCCGTTGCACGGAGGCCCTCTATGCTACAAGTAGCATATTAGCCAGATTATATATATATATATATATATATATATATATATATATATAGAGGAGGGTTCCAATGCCTCATGTTTTTCATACCTCATCTACATCATATGTTATATCTTTGTTTTCAAAGTTCAAATTCTCGATCCGACCGTTCAACATGATATTCATACTAAAATATGCTTGGGGATGAAATTTTATATTTTTTGGAAATTTTTTACTATATTTTAAGATGGGTACAAAATCACTGTTTTTGGACCGTTTAAAAAACAGTGATTTTCTACCCATCTTAAAAAATAGCAAAAAATTTCCAAAAATTATAAAATTTCATCCCCAACCATATTTTAGTATGGATATCATGGTGAACGGTTCGGAACAACAATTTAGACTATGAAAATGAAGATATAGAACATGAGGTATGATGAGGTATGAAAGGCATGAGGCATTGGAACCCTCCTCATATATATATATAGAGAGAGAGAGAGAGAGATATGGGCTATTGTGCTTCGCGAAGTAAATGGGGGGGGGGGTTTACTTCGGGCCATATTTTTATTTTTGAAAATCCAAACAACCGATCCGAACCGTTCAACATGTTCTAAATATTGAAATGTGCTTGGAGACTAAATGTTACATTTTTTGAAATTTTTTTACTATTTATTAAGCCACTTTGAAAATCGCTGATCCGGTGGTCCAAATTTTTTTACTGTTTTTTACTGTTCACAGTGGATCAGCGATTTTCAAAGTGGCTTAATAAATAGTAAAAAAATTCCAAAAAATGTAAAATTTAGTCTCCAAGCACATTTCAATATTTAGAACATGTTGAACGGTTCGGATCGGTTGTTTGAATTTTCAAAAATAAAAATATGGCCCGAAGTAAACCCCCCATTTACTTCGCGAAGCACAATAGCCCATCTATATATATATATATATATATATATATATATATATATATATAGAGTAGAACTAGGGTGCTCCTAAGCTCACCAAGCCCTTCGTGAGCGCGACTCTAAAACCTATCAAATTGACTTCAAACGACATTTTCAAACCGTTAGATGTTCAATCTATATTAAAATGTGCTTGGAGACCAAATTTTACATTTTTTGGAATTTCTTTACTATTTATTAAGATGGTTTGAAAATCGCTGTTTTTATTAAAATTCTGCACCATTGGAAAACAGCGATTTTCAAACCATCTTAATAAATAGTAAAAAAATTCCAAAAAATGTAAAATTTGGTCTCCAAGCACATTTTAATATAGATTGAACATCTAACGGTTTGGAAATGTCGTTTGAAGTTAATTTGATAGGTTTTAGAGTCGCGCTCACGGAAGGGCTTGGTGAGCTTAGGAGCACTCTAGTTCTACTCTCTCTATATATATATATATATATATATATATATATATATATATATATATATATATATAGAGGTTGGCTAATATCAAAACGTTTGTTCCGGAGTTGTGGTGCAACCAATTGGTTTTCCGACTTTCAAAGTCCAAACGGTCGATCCAAACCGTTAGATGTGATCTTTATATTAGAATGTGCTTGGAGACCAAATTTTACATTTTTTTGAATTATTTTACTATTTATTAAGCCAGTTTTAAAATCGCTGATTTTAATAAACAGTGAAAGATTTCTGGATCATTGAAAACAATAATTTTAAAACTGGCTTAATAAGTAGTAAAAAAATTTCAAAAATTATAAAATTTGGTCTCCAATCACAATTTAATATAGATTGAATGTTGAACGATTTGGATTGATTGTTTGAACTTTGAAAATGTATAAACTGAAGCGTTTGTTCCATGGCCTAGGAACAAACGTTTTGATATTAGCCACTCACTATATATATATATATATATATATATATATATATATATATATATATATATATATATATATATATATATATGAGATGGGCTATTTATTAAGATGGGTAAATTGTGCTTGCAAATCAAGTTGTGCAAGCACATTTTACATTGTACAAAATTGTGCTGCGCTATATTTTAATGTAAATAAATTGTGCTTGCAAATCAAATTTTACATTTTTTTGAATTTTTTTACTATTTATTAAGATGGGTACAAAATTCAATGGTCTGAATATGACTATTTTTTGTAAAATACTTAATAAATAGTAAAAAATTCAAAAAAATGTAAAATTTGATCTGCAAGCACATTTTATTGTGGAGATCATGTTGAACGGTTTGGATTGACGATTTGGACTTTGAAAATGAAAAAAATAGTTGTTGTAACTTTGTTGTAACTCAAATTTGTTGTATCTTGATCCCTCCTCTTCTTTTAGATAGGTACAAAATAAGAAGATTTGGACCATCCAAAAACTATAATTTTATACCTATCTAAAAAATTAGTAAACACATACTAAAAAGTATAAAATTTGATCTTGAAGTACATTTTAATATGAAGATCATGTTAAGTGGTTCGGATCGATCATTTAAACTTTCAAAACGAAAATAAAAACGTGTACATTATTTGGACACAAAAAATAGAGCATTTGAACCCTAAATTCTTTTATGAATGGGCTTTAAATAATTCTCTTTGCCTTCCATGAAGCCCATTCCAGCTGTTAAAAACATTGCGCTATAGATGCAAACTTGTATGTACATACAAATTAGTATAACTAGGATGGTGTTTTAACTCTTAAAGCTCAACAAATCTTCTGGTGAATTCTGTTGAAATAATTTTAACTAACAAATTCAAATGATTAAAATCGATATACTTTATGAGTGATGTTTGTATATGTTGAATTTATAAATTTCGACTTAATTTAGTATAAAATTAAGTGGTAAACAAAAAAAAAGTTTATAAGATACTTTGAATGTGTTCATTTTTCATTTTTTTTACCGCTTAATTTTATAAATTAATTCGAAATTTTATAATTTGACATGTAAACATATCACTTGTGAAATAGATCGGTTTAATCTCTTCATGACAAGAATATGTTTGAAGTAAATGTGCATTCCAATACCACAAAATGCCACAAATTTATTTTTTATTTATATTTTATATTTTTTAAATTAAATGTCGAATTTGAACGGTTGATTTTATTTATTTTCATGACAGATGGATGCATGTAAAATTTTATAATTATTGGAGTTCAATTTGTATAAATCAATTATTTAAGTGTTCAACGGGGAACGAACTTAGTTAACTTATATTGATTTATTTTAATGCATTCATATTTTGATGACGCACACATATCTATATAAATTAATTATGTGATATTGTACAGATCAATATCCATTAATTATGTGATGCATTCAAATTTTTCATGACGCACACATAGCTACTTATTGATTGTTTTCCCTGAGGTAATCATTGAACATATTTCTTTGATAACCCGTACCGAATGGTTGAAATACCTAACAAGATTCTCCAACTGCATGTTTTGTTAATTTGACGATGTCTCCAAATATATTTTTTTTTCTAATTAATGTGTTACCTGAAAAATAGATAGGCAATCTTAATTTCTTAACTAATATGATATCTGCTACCTTAGAAAATCACCTTCATTCAGGTTCTCTTTTCTAATCTTGTTTTGGTAGCAATCCAGTGAACCTAATGTAATAATGTTGCTGAGTGCAGTTAAGAAAAGAACCGACATTTTTATTAATATCCAAAGTTTAATACAAATTATTAATTATGCCCACATTGCGAAACTTTTGCTAAAAATACCCAAACCGGCCAGAAAATAGCCGGCTTAGGTACCAGAGTAAACCGGCCATTTTCTGGCCGGCTTACTCCATTTTTTTTTTTTTAGAGAGAGAGACACTATGAAGATCAAAATATTGAAACCTAACTCTGAAAATTTGAAATTTTTGTTTAAATTATTTGTTATATTACTTCTTTTGATGTATAATTAGCATATTTATACTAAAATACGTTAGATTACTTGAAATTATGTTGAATTACACTATATTATAATAAATTATGTTTAATTATACTAAATTACGTTAAATTACAATAACTTCGCTAATTATGTTGAAATACGGTAAAAAAAATACTAAACTACACAAAATTACGCTATAGTAGACTGATTTTGCTCATCATTCATGAATCATAAAAAATAGTAAAAAAATTCCAAAAATAGTAAAAATTGGTAATTTGCAAGTTCATTATGTAACTAATTTACTGAGCTACTTGGATTGAATGATAGAAATGAAGATCTTAATCGGAAACTTCAACTCAAGTTTTGAAGCTCTTCCCTTTGTTTTTTCGTGATTCTGAATTTCAGAATTTGGCATTGCCGGCACGGACGCATGCGCATTTTCGCAAGCTTTCCGAAAAGTGGTCATTTGCTGAAATCGGACACTCGAGCGTCGTTTTATGACCGTTTGAAGTTTCATCGTCGTTTTTCGCCTTTTCAGTGAAGATATCGTCCCTATTCATTTGTAATTTAGCGTAATTTACCGTATTTTAGCGTAATTTAATGTAATTTAGCGTAATTTAACATAATTTAGTGTTATTCAACATAATTTCAATTAATCTATCGTATTTTAGTATAAATATGCTAATTATACATCAAAAGAAGTAATATAACAAATAATTTAAACTAAAATTTCAAATTTTCAGAGTTAGATTTCAATATTTTGATCTTCATAGTGTCTCTCTCTAAAAAAAAAAAAAAATATGGAGTAAGCCGGCCAGAAAATGGCCGGTTTACTCTGGTACCTAAGCCGGCCATTTTCTGGCCGGCTTGGGTATTTTTAGCAAAAGTTTCGGAATGTGGGCATAATTAATAATTTGTATTAAACTTTGGATATTAATAAAAAGTCGGAGAAAAGAAGATAATGGATCATATATCATAATTTGCTTAAAATAATAAATTCAATGGTTCGGATTTTTTAGGGGAAAAAAATGAACTTTCTGAACTGTTAAAAAAAGTACAAGTGATTCGCCGGTATACTAGCTAGTAAGAGATCACCATTTTTTTTAAATGATGATTACTGTCAGTTAATTATGTGTTTCTCGATAATTTAATTTAAGCTGGGAAGGTAGAAGTTTTGTTCAAATTCCTAACACCTTGTTTGGATGGAGAGTAGAGAAAGGAAAGGGAGGTGAAAGAATAGAAGGGAATGGAATGGAATATAAAGAAAGTTTAATATATTTAACTTCTTTGTGTTTAAATGATTAAGAGCATTTAGATTCTAGCAATTCAAATGAGTTTCTAAATATTTTTTTAGAAATTAAGGTCTCTAAAATTTCTAACTCTCACATCTCTAAAATTAATTTTAGAGTTTCTATTAAGCCACGTTAGCAACAAATTAAAAAGCAGAAATAATTTGAGCCAATTATTTGGTCAGCATGGAGTTTATAAATAGTTTCTTAATAAGACACTTTAATGCATAGTTTTTAAATAAGAAATTCTCCCACATCCCTGAAATTGAATTAAAAACTGCCACATCATATTAGAAACTCTAATAGTATCAGAGATGTAGATGCTCTAATGAGAGAAAATAAATTTAATTTTCCTTCCCGTCTTATTTTTTGTTTGGTTGATTAAAATTTAGAAGGTTAATGAGAAATTCGGTAGTTGTTGTAGATTTATGACAAAAAATATAAAATATTTGTATGAGAAATATATAAATAAGATAAGGGTTGAGCATTTGTATTATTTTTTTAAAAAATATTTGTAATAAAATTTCTTTCCATCCGTTACATCTCAAATCAGAAGAAAAACCGATTCCATCCAAGCAGGATGTAACTAGCTAGGACATGATAACTGATCTAGCTGGCCGTTTCCTTTCTCTGAGAAATACATTTTAATTTCTTTGTTTTTTTTTTATTTCGGAATGAAAAGATAAGAGTCTCCTACTTATCATTATTTAATGCTTTGACTAAATTGCGTTTGTCTGTCGTAAGTTTTACTCAATTAGCTGTTTGTATAACACTAAGAGTGAGTCTATGGTACTATGCATATCACGTATTAGTCTGTAATACAGAGTCATATTTTTATTTTGAAAATTCTAATGGTTGATCAGAACCGTTCAACGTGATCTCCACATGAATATGTACTTAAATTTTATTTTATTTCAATTTTTTTTACTATATTTTAAGATAGGTAGAAAATCACTTGATCTGAAAATTCTGGACCATCCAAAAACAGTAATTTTCCACCTATCTAAAAAAATAGTAAAAAAAATTAAAAAAATAGAAAATTTAGCCCACAAGTATATTATCATATGGAAATCATGTTGAACGGTTCGGATCGACCGTTAGAATTTTGAAAACGAAAATATTGATCCGTACTACGGACCAATCCGTGCTATGCATAGTACCATAGACTCACTCTAACACTAATTTAAAATAGATTGTCTTGAGAGTTATGTTGAGCAATTATTGGTAAATGACGGATGTCTACGGACACAACATATATTACAATACTACTACAATGTTATATCTTAGAAATGTAAATTCATGTTGTGTCGTGCCGTATCGTGATTAATTACGTCGTGATTTTAATCACGTGTAGTGTTGTGTCATGAAAAATAATCATGACACGTTAATCATGTCGTGATTAAACATGAGGTGACATTTCTCATGTTTAATTATATTTAATCACTTATAATTTATTTATTTTCTAATATCAAAAGTTCGCTTACAGAAGAAAAAAATCAGAAAAAGAATGCCAAAAATGTAGAATAATTATAAAAAATGTAAATAAAGAAACAATTTGTAAAATTAATTTGTGTCAAAAAATAAATCTATTGTCTGAAATTTAAATTATTATTTTGATTGAACAATGATATAACTTTTTTGTTGCTTTGATCTTATATAATGTTCAGTCATGTACATTGGGTCGAGTTGTGTGTCGTGTTATGTCGTGCTATTTTTTTTTCGATAGATGACACATTATGAATAGACATAGCACGTGACATGTGAATCATAGTACGTGGCCGATGCGTGTGCAATGATGTATCTGATCAAAGCATGACTTGTTGACATTTTTATCAATATATACAGTTTTTTTTTTTTTGGCAATGTGTTTCAGAAAAGGGTATGCGAGGAAAAGAAGGGGAGCAGAGAGAAACTAAGTCCTCATCGAATTTGACCAGAATCGTTTATTTGCTTAACATAAATTTTAGAGATGAACAGAAAGAAAAGAAAGAGATATGAGGTGAAAATTAAGTAAAAGTTCAGCAGTTTTATTATCTACAATTTGGAGTGTCGAGGAGCTAAACTAGTTGCCTACTCTCCTCCATTACGAAATTTTTAGAAATAGCATAATCTGAAAAAAAAAATAAACCAAAAACCACGAAATCTAAGTATTTTCAGATCTACTACGGCCGCAGAACATTGGTGCGGCCTCAAATACTGAGGACCGCACATGCATTCTGCAGCTCCAGCCAGGGGTCCGCACCGGTGTTCTGTGTCCCAGATATTTCTTTTTTTTTTGGTTTAATCAAACTTTGAGATATCTGTGGGTCTAGCAAATTCCAATTGGTTTGAAAAATGAGGCATAGTCAAACTTTGAGATATCTAAGATGGGGCACAAATGCCAACGCAAAATCCCATTTTTTATTAAACAAAAAAAATAAAAAAAATGGGGTTGCAGAACACCGGTGTGGACCCCTGGCTGGGGCTGCAGAATGCCTGTGCGGTCCCCAGTGTTTGGAGCTGCACCGGTATTCTGCGTCCGTGGTAGATATGGAAATACTCAGATTTCGTAGTTTTTTTTTTCTTCAGAAAATGATAAATTTAAAAATTTCGGCTCCTCCATTCCCGTCCTTTTATTTTTTCTTAATGAGCTATTTCTGGATCAATATTAAAGTCCGTGAGCACCTTCAAGCGATCAAATCTACACAGTTTATTTTAGATCAGACGGTCCAGATTAAGCTTACATAGTTATATGCTTCAAGCAGAACGTGCAAATAGCCACAGCTACATGATCAAGATTAATAAGAACCGTCCGATGTGAAAACAAAATATAATTCTAACTGGAACATCCCCTGAAATCCATACGATTGGGGAGGAAGAGAGATTAATTCCTGAAGAATGGTGGTTTTGGCAGTATGTCAGATAGAAGCTCTTAATCTTGGAGTTCAGATCCTCTGAAATAACTCAAATTTTAAGTTTAAATTCGGACTGTCTAATTAGAATTCTGACCAATCTGATCTGAGGTTAAATGAACAGAATCTCTTTAATATTTGCACCAAAACAGATTTAACGGTCCGGATCTAAATTACAAATTTGAGTTACTTTAGATGATGTGAACTTAATCTTGGGCCGAATTGATGAAGCAATCTCCATAAATTGAAGACCCTAAGCTAATCGGGTCTAAATCTCCTAAAGTAACTCAGAATTTGAGTTTGGATTGGACGGTTCGAATTCGATTAATTCAGTTCAAGTTAAAATTTACGGAATTATTTAATATTTGTGCGGATTCTGATCGGACGGTACATATTCAAACTCAAATTTTGAGTTATTTTAGGGGACCTGAACTCCAAGTTTGTATGAATCTTGAAACGATCAACGGATCGAATTCTGCGCTAGAACGGGGCTGCTCGGCACCGAATATGAACGCTAATATAAGAAGCTCAAGCTCAAGCTCACATTACACACAAGCCCAATCATTTCAGCCCATTTACAACACATCACAAGGCAAGGCCCAAGACGAATAATCTTTGCCCTAGTATTAACTTTATCACCTTCTCTCAATTCTCTAAAGCTGGAGATATCCATTATTTTAAATCCATCCTATTCTAAATTCCCAAACCACACCAGACGCTGTGCACTCCAAAACCTCGCCAAATCCTACCACGCTAGAAACTCAGACAAGGAGAGAGAGAGAGAGGGAGAGAGAGAGAGAGAGCACATGGCGAGGCTAATGAGATGGGCAACGGACGCCGGCGGTCGGTGGCAACTGGACATGGAGTCTCCAGTTACGATGGAAGGCACGGCCAGACCTGTGCCGCTAGACCCACCCTCGCTTCTCGGCCTGTCGCGCGGGCCCCGCATTACCAGGACCAAGCAACTTGACTTCATGCACCGCTTCATGTCAGCCCCTCTCGTGCCATCCTTTTGCGCCGCTGATGGAGGCTTCTTCATGCACCATGCGCATTTAAAGCACCTCACAGATAAATTGTATGCTGCTGTAATTTTACGAATTGTTTTCTTTTCCTATTAGAAAATTTTAGAATTAACACTGCATTAAGAGTGATTGTTATAAAAAATCGTTACTCAAGTCATTACATTTACAATTTACTGGACCTGAAATACATACATGGAGAATAGGAGTGTACCAGTGGCAGCTGTAGCCTGCTACTGGTATGTTGTTGCTACGGCCTGATATATTACTGTATTAGTCAATGTCTCCTACCTGTACATTCTCAGTACCAGTATAAGTTTCCATACTTGTTTTGAGAAGATTATGTGTGTGGATATGCAGGTCATCTACTATCTTGGAGCAATTTGATATGCAAAAGTTGTTGTCATTAATCAAAGAAACTGTATCCAAAGGGAAAGGGGAGGCATCTTGGGCTGACTTTATCTCAAGCCGAGTAGTGGACATAGTGACACTTGGTGCCGCAGCAGAACTCCAAATCTCATCTGCCATGACTTTGTTAGTTGAGGCATACGACATTAATAGGGAACAGGGTAGAGGAAAAGCAATCTTTCAACACAAGGCAAACCATCTGTAATGCCCCTTGATATTTCGCACTTCTAGTGTTATATTTAGTGAAATTGCTTCCCTAACATTATTTTTTCAATGTCTTTTGGAGGTTTTTTGCAACTTTTACTACACAATTTTTTGTATTTGAAAATACCAACCAAGTTTTCTCAAATCCGTACAAATCCCAACTTTTTTTTTTTGGTCAATAGGACGTTAAAGTTAAAGTGAAGCTTAAATCATGCAAGACTATTAAACTTCGACTGAATTTCAGATTAACTACTTAACTCTACTTTAATTTACTGAAGTTTGTTGTAGTCCAAAAAATATTGCTTGTTGGTTTGTACTGAAATTTGAGAAATAATGGGCATTATTTGCAAGTGCAATAAAGTACTGGTCTAATTTGCAAAGAACCTCTTTTTTTTTCATCTTTGTAGTTCGCTAAGCATAGTTTAACAATGGAGGCAGCTTGCCCGAGTCTATTTGTGGACAAAATGGGGTCATATTGGGATGTACCTTTGTTGTTAGGTTTTGATCTGGCATCTATTGGATCTGGATCCGGATTAAGCTACCACTTGTGCTTGCACCATTTGAAGGGAGATCCAAAACCATTACATAGTGAGGAAAAGAATCGTGATGTGCCAGTATCAGTACCGGCATCTCTATTCCCAGGCACATGTGCCAAGGTGGCAATTTCTTTTAAGAGAAATTTTGATCTTTGGAGAGAGAAAGAGGGGAAGGTCAAAATGGTGCAGCCATATGATGTGTTATTATCAGATCCACATGTTTCTGCTTCATGTACATTTGGTAAGTTTTATCGTTTATATTCCACTATGGTATCAATCGCCCCTCAAGAGCATGATAAAACGTGAAACTTCATTATATCTGGTACCCATTTGTTTACATGTTCAGTACTTTGATTGAGCCTGGGGTGTAATGATACCATGCAATTTCACAAATTACTTAATTGTCTAGTAATATTCAAAATTTACAATTATTGCATTTATAACTTGGCAGGTGGGGTAGCAAGTGGATCTATCCATGATAGCTCATCAGAATTTTATCTTGAGAAGAACAAGCATGCCTTTCTGGGAGATCTATTTGGTTCTCTATCCTTAACTGCCCAACATGGAAATTTCCAGAGGCTCTTCTTTGACCTGACCCGGCTCAGCACGAGGCTTGATTTCAACTCTGGTTCGGCTTTCTTTAAAGGCGCAACCCAGTTGGGAAAGGATCTGTACCATTCTCAGCCATTGCATCTGGCGGCAGTACATGCGGTTTGCCCTGATGTAATAGTCTCTCTACAGCAACAGGTGAGTACTTGTTTTATTAAACAAAAAGATGGAGTCATAGTATTGGCTGATAATTTACTGGTGTATGGGAGAATATTTTCTGTGTTAAATTACATCAAGAAGCCAGAAAATTCAAATAAACTGCAGGTCTGTAAAGTCAACATCAGATAATATCATAATATACATACAGGCAGCTCTGCTTGGCATGTGTTGGAATTACTATGTAGAATTCAAGTCCCACTGATACCATAACAATTAATGTGGCCTAGGAAGGTTCTTTAGTCTTCAAGTTGTTTAGTTCAAAAATACAATTGTGCCCTTCTTGCACCAAAGGTGGCCAGAGAACACTTTCTTCTTCCTTTTTGTCTAAAATAATTCCTGAAAGTTCCTTCTTTCTCACCCTTTGTTAATGAGGGAAATCCTGATAAAACAGGGGGTAATTTGGTCTTTCCTATTCCTGTAATCGGCAATTCTTTTATCAATGCAATTATTGCTGCTGTTGCCCCCGCCACAATGATTTTTAATGTTATTTTGAAATTCAGGACACATAGAATTAAAGGGAATGTAAATGCTGTTTTTCAAAACTTTCAGGAGAATATAAAAAGTTGCCCTCATTTAGATTTATTTATTTATCTGTTTATGATTCGTTTTCTAGATAGTTGGGCCTTTTAGCTTCCGAATGGATTCAAAAATAACTATCGACCCGAGAAACAAGAACCAAATTGCACGGATTGATGAGTCTGTGTTAGCAATAGATTGGGCTTTACAAGTTCTTGGATCAGCCAAGGCTACCGCGTGGTATTCCCCATTGCGCAAGGAAGGCATGGTAGAGCTCCGGTTTTTTGAGATCTGATTTTCTTCTACAATTGTGAAAAACAATTTTTCATAATTGCTTTTTATTTTGGTGGAGCGATGCTTGGTCTACTTCATTATAATTGATTATGTCTATTAAAAGCCATGACATCAACGCTTTATTTTCCGAAGTTATAATCTTGTGTACTAACTTGTAATTGAATTTATGAAAGTTGCTATCCGTAGTCCAGAGGACAATAGCCTTTGACAGTGAATATTTTTCTGATTCATGTATCATATCAGTATATGATATCTGGGCTACCACTTACGTAGACGTGGTGATATCATGCAAAGTTTTCCCTTGGTGTACTATTATGTATAATTGTATTTAAGAATTGCACAATTTGAAATTCTTTTCAACTAATGAATAGAATTTTTTTTTTTTAAAAGAAGAAGAAGAAACACATTATATTTGTCAGAACAAGCTATTACAACTGACCGGCTCATTCACAAGTGAATCCTCAGAGTTCCTACAAATATAAACGAAATTACTTTTTCCATGTGTTTGATTAGCTCTAATTTAAAGAGGAACGAAAGATTGGCGTGGAGCACAAGGTTTTTGGAGACTTGCTCAACAAAGGATGACTTTGACTTGCGAAGAAATGAATTTGAGATGTCAAAGGACAATTGTCTCTTTTCTTTCATCATTAGACTGCCACCAGTCAACCAGGAGAGCTGCTTGGGTCTGATGAGTTTCGGGACCGTCCGATTCACTTTAAGATTTGTGCGCACTAATATTAAAGCATACGCTAAAGTTGTGGGCGTGAATCTTAAAGCAGATCGGACAGTCATCGAACCCATCGAACTCACTTTGAGTCCGATGGGCATCGGATTGACCTCGTCAACCAGATCACACATGTACTACTATCTGCCTAATTATAAAAATATTTTTCTATTTACTTCTGATGCTTCATTGTCCATCCTTTATTTGTGAAAATTTTGGTAAATTAGTAAAGAGGTGAACTTTCTTCAATCCTTAAGTACTGAATTTTCTAGATCAACTTGTGCATTCCAAGTTTCCAACCAAGAAATATCAATTTCAAATTATTAATATTAAATATAATTGGACTCTTTAAACTTCGATCGTAATGCACACTGACGTGTCTAATTAACCATTAGTAATATCTGTATAATGCTAGTAGATATTTCGTTTAATTTCTTAAATTAATATCTTAATTTTAAAATTAATCATGGTATTGTTTTGATTGCTTAACAGTAAACTAGTAACAGCATTTATGGTGTGGCATCGCATTTCGTAGAGTTCTTTTCTTGTATTTCTATTTCCTCCAATGTATCGTAGAGGTTTTAGATGTTTTTGTATTCTTAGGATTTGAAAATGCTACCAAGAGAATAACTGATCCAAAAAATAATATTATATATTAAAATAATTAAAATTTGTACAATGTTCTAACTAAATAAATTTGGGATATAAATAAATAATTTTTTAACCTAAACTTTTATACAATAATTAACAATATGATTAACCGCGTGAAAGTTCTTACAGAAAAACCCACATGTTTTTGCTTAAAATAACATGAACCCTTCGATTCTAATAAGTAGGACAAAAGAATAGATTGCTTGAAGGAAGAGAATAAGCTGCGATCCTTCACATGTGAACAGTACTCTAAAATTCTTGTTTTTTCAAATCCAGTTGTCGAATTGTTTCGAGATGCGTGTACAGAAAAATCAGATGTTTCGAGATGCGTGCACATAAAAAGTTGGACGGCTGAATTTGAAAAAGCAGAAATTTCAGAGTTACTTTACCCAAACTTCGGATCGCAGCAGATCCCAATCCTTGCTTGAATGACAATGTTGATAATGTGACTTAGATAAAAAGACTTAAAATCTAACACCATGCGGAATATAGATTTTAAGATTCAAAATGTGCGAGCACCTTTACAGTATTTGCGCTATAATAACATGTATTTTCATCCAAAATTTGCCACTTTCATTTAGAAAATGTGCGAGCACCTTTACAGTAATTACGGCTGCTCCATAATGGCTTGCATTTGCATCCAAATTTTTGACACTTTTATTTAGGAAACGTGAGAGCACATTTGTAGCAATACCTTTGTATATAATTTTTTTTTTTATCTATTTTAGGATTCACATTGTCAAACCATGGCAATTGCATTATAAATGGCAATTTGAAGAACTAATTAAACCGAGAACTTCAAAATTTGTCAAGATATAAATGGAGAAAGAGCGATAATGTTAAGGACTATTGTGTAATTTACTGGCTAAAAATCTTAGAGGGCTTCTTTACGGACCGATGAAATTTACAACTCTTTACGATCCGCTACAAAATTGGACCAAAATCCGGTCAAAAGAAGTGTCACTGATGGACGTCATCAATCGTAAATATTAACACATTATTTTTGCGGCAATTGTTTATTTCTCACGTTAATTATAAAGGAAGAGAAAAGTAGAAAACCAAGGATCTCCTGAACAATTCCCCTTCTCTGCCGCTCCGCCTGCTCTTTCGCCCCTCAAATCGAAACCCTAATCTCTCTCCCCTCTCTTCGCAAGCTTAATTACTCAACCTCAGATCAGATCGTCGAAGGAAGAGATGGACGACAGCTGTGCCGTGTGCGCTGAGCCTTTGGAGTGGGTGGCGTATGGCGCGTGCCTTCACCGGGAGGTGTGCTCAAACTGCGTGGTGCGCCTTCGCTTCATCATGGACGACAAGCGGTGTTGTATATGCAAATCCGATTGCCCCACGATTTTCGTGACAAAGGTATAATTGCTCAATTTTCTCAATCTCTTTATCTATGCTGATTGATGGTATTAACGACTTGGAATTTTCCTTTCGGTGAAAAAAAATGCTGGTATTGTGTTAAAACCCCTGAATTTTGAGGTATTTGCTTCAACATCCTCTACAACCTACCGTAAAAGCATGCTTTCCTGATTTGTTGAATCAGGTTTTGTTACATGTGTATCCATCTAAAGAACTGTATACTAGTAGTTTTTTTATTTGGGAAGAATCCTGAAAGTGCTACATATGGGACTACCCTGATTTGGTGCCTCCAAACTTTAGAATTTGGGTTTTGTAAAAACACCCCTTGCAAGTTTAATAAAATTCTCTTTGTTACGTCTGTAGATGCTCCATGATACTGTACTTCTCTGAGAATGATAATTGCAAATAAGTATTGACTGAATAGAAGTGAGGCTTAATTGAAATTGAACTCCCTTCAATGAGAACCAAACAATATTGACTTTTTATTACTTTGTAATAGACATGCTAGGTTTTTGCTGGAAAATTATCACAAGCTAGGTTTTGCAAAATTTATATCTTTTAATGGAAAACAATTTAATCAGGCGTTTGTTGAATGTTGCTGCTCTCAGTTGCACATCTGTGGCTTGTTTGAGGCTTATTTATATTTTAGTTGAGAATTCAGGCTTAATTAGGAATTAATTGGATATAATTAGGGTAAGTATATAGTTTGAAAAACCAACACATGATAATGAAGTACCATATAATGAAGTACCAATTGAACTGTTGTCTCGCTAACTAAATTTGCGATCCTTCTGTAAGATTCTCTTTGTTCATATGAAAGAATGCCATTACTTATCTTGCCATTACATCTATATATTCTTTCCATATTTAGGCGATGGGAGACTACACAAGGGTAGTGACTGATTTCTCAGGCTTCCCACCTGGTGCAACCGAGGGCCAGAATGGTTCATACTGGTACCATGAAGACACACAGGGCTACTTTGAGGACCTTGACCACTACAAGATGATAAAAGCAATGTGTCGTCTCTCGTGTAGTGTGTGTGACAGGGCAGGGCCTGATGAGGCGGGAGCTGGTGTGGGACCAGCAAGGCGCCGGAACAGGTTTAGGAGCATAGAGCAGCTCAAGGGTCATCTGTTCCACCAGCATAAGTTGCACATGTGCGACCTTTGTCTGGAAGGGAGAAAGGTAATGTTAACTTAACACCTATAAATAAGCTAGAATATCTAGAAACCATGAAAGATAAAAGTTTTCTGCATGTGTTGATGCAATTCTGGTCTGCACTTGTATGGAACTGTGATCACTTAGTTTAATATGACTGAAGGAAAACTATAAAAAAGAGGTACCATACCAATAGCAGATGCATGCCAAAATACAGCATGTTGGTATAATGCCTGTATTTGAGAAGTAATGTAAATTTCGAAAAGGATGATTGAGAAGAAAGCTTAAATTTTGGTAAACTAAGACAAAAGGTAATGTGATGTTCATTTGTAGTTTCTTCTAGTACTGCATCATTTAATTTAAAATGACTTGGAAAAATGATAGGCAGTGCCAAATTTCTGATACTTAATTGACCTTTCCGTATTGATCAGTCTTTTGCCACATCTGGCTTTAGACTTTTTTCTTTAGTTTAATTTGGCTGGAGAAAAATAGGTAAAACGAGGAGCAATGCCTGATGGTTCGGAAGTAATCTCGAATTAGTTATAACCCAGAACCAAAGTACTCAGGGAGTCAGGTTGCTCAATTTTATGAATGGTGATGTAAATTTATTTTTGTACAGGTGTTTATATGTGAGCAGAAGCTATATACAAGGACACAGCTGCAACAACACAGAAGGAGTGGTGATTCTGAGGTTGATGGAACAGAAGAGGAAAGAAGTGGGTTCATGGGTCACCCAATGTGCGACTTTTGCAAAAGCCACTTTTATGGTGACAATGAACTGTATGTTCACATGTCCACTGAGCATTATACTTGCCATATATGTCAAAGGTACAGTGTTTTGCTATATTGTAGTGCTTTAAGGTTTTTATGACAAGCTGAAGAGTCATGGTTCAGCTATTATGAACCAGTTCCAGAATTGCTTTGCAATTCATACCCTCCGGAGTTTGCAGAATCACTGATATAATGGTTAACTCTGTTAGTAAATTTCAGATATAAATAAAATAAAGAATAGGCAGGAATTATTTAAGAATAAAAATAGAAACAACTGCCGGTTAATCACTTAGCCTGGAGATCCATTTTATGAAAGGTTGTCCATTTTCTATTCATTTTATGTAGGGTGTTTGATTTTCTTATTAACTTTATTTATTTGTTGGTTGATTGGTCATTTTTTTTTTTTCATTTTTCGTATGTTTTTTACAGACAACATCCTGGCCAATATGATTATTACCGCAATTATGACGACCTTGAGGTATCGAACCTAACAAAATTTACAACATTGTCCTAATCGAAAGCTAGTGGCTGGAGAAAAAAGAAAAGAAAATATACAAATTGCTGACTTTTGCTTTGACATGTAGATGCACTTTCGGCAAGAGCATATCCTGTGTGAAAACGAAGAATGCTTGGCTAAGAAGTTTGTAGTGTTTCAGAATGAACAAGAGCTAAAGGTTTTACTTATTTTCGATTAGTTTCTCATTCTTTGTCGTCTTGAATCTTTTCATCTACCTTATTTATAAAATTTATGAATGTTTTCTGATTTTCTAGAGGCATAATGCTCTGGAACATGGAGGCAACATGTCACGCGCACAACGAAATGCTGCACTTCAGGTATTAAATAATTATTTTTCAAGTACCATGGAATACTCTCCTCTCGAAAAACCTTAATTTTCCAATTTCTCACTTTATTATTATAATTTTATTCAGATACCAACAAGCTTCAGATACCGAAGGAGTGAGCAAGAGCAGAGACGTGGTGGCCGTTTTAGTGGTGGCAGGGGACGTAATTTTAGACGTGACACACCAAATGATTTTTCAACACCCATTCACCGAGATTATGGTGACTCTGTTGCTGCCTCGCTTGAATCTGTAAGTCTTACCAGTTCTCAATGTGAGCAGGTTCTAGAACAATCTTCCTTTCCTCCATTGTCAGACCCGAGGGATGGGCCTGACCTGAGACCAGGTTCCACCACTGATCCACTTGATAATCAGGACTCATCTGTCTCCCGATACGCACTTGCTTTGAACCAGAACTCTAGAAGCACAAATGCTTTGAGAGAGGAGTCTTTCCCTCCTCTTCCTGGTGTTAGTAACAGAGTTCAACCTGGTCCCAATCACGCACCACACCAAGGGCTACAGAGTTTGGCCAGGGACACACTAGCTGCTCGATTACAACAGCGTAGTAAAGGGGCAGTCAAGGTCATACATCCTCGATCTCGGCAACCAGATCCACCTCTCCCTTCCCTTCGTATAAGAGATCATAACAGATCAATACCTGGGTTGGGTCCTGCACCAGTTCCTGCAAATTCTGCATGGAGCAATAGCAATTCCTCCAGCACTGGTACCAGTACTGGTTCATCTTCCTACAAGTTGAAGCAGACCGCACCAGTGCCTAACCTCAACCAAGCAGGTCCAAGTGTCAATCCTAGTGCTAGTGTTAGCTCTAGTATACCAAATGGGGTCCCGGTACCAACAGTGGTACCAGATGCTGTAAAAAATGCGAACAGTTCCTTAGTGGGGCGAATTAGAGAGTGTTTAGGTAATGATGAGGAACGCTACTCATTATTTAAATCAATATCGTCTGAGTACCGCCAAGGGGATATAGGCACACTAGAGTACCTCTCTTATGTGGAGCAGTTTGGGCTCTCCAGTTTGGTACCCGAATTGGCACGTCTCCTACCTGATTCACAAAAGCAGAAGGAATTGACTGAGGCATATTATGCTAATTTGAGGCTAAAGAACTTGAGAGAATCTTCTGCAAATGGAAGTGGAAATAGTGGAAGAAACAATGGAAGTAGTAGCAAAAGTTCCAAAAAGGGGAAGGGTAAAGATGCCGTGACCGATAACTTTCTGGAAACAGTAAAAAAGCTCCAGGCTGACCAGCGGTCAGCTCAAGAGGAAGAAAAGGTTGAGGTCTTGTCTAAAGATGGGTACCGCATTTCAACCAAAGGTAAGACAGCGGGGGAGTCTAGTAATAGCAGTAATGTTGCGGATGATGGAACTGGTACAAAGCAGCAGCGTGCTAAGAAGACATCAAAATTTATTAGGGTGAGGCTAGGGGATGGCTCAGCTGCAGCTTTGCTTGACAGGGGTCGTACCGGTGCTGATACAAGCCCTGAGAGGCCTGACAGGGGAACTGAGGGGGGTGTGTCAATCAGAGGTGTTTGGAAGAATGGGGGTGGTCAGCGACTCGCAAAGGACCTCTTTAAATAAGAGGCTTATAAATGGAATTATTGGTTAAGATGTCTTTAAAAGTAAGAGGGGTATATATGATGTTTTTTTTGGTGTGATAAATGTGTTGAGGGGTTCAAAGGGGTTTTGTTGGCCCAGTCGTAATGTGTTGTCATGTACTGACTGGATATCTGTTGCAGGGTCAAAGTCGTAAATTTTTGCTATGACGATCGGGGTTTGTTTTTCCAAGAATCTTTTTGGATATTTTTGGTGAAGGTTGCCTGTTGTTTAGTTTATATATTGGGATGTTAAATCTTTCTATAAAAAAGTTGCTTATATGCTTGGTTAATTTGAAGAACAAGTGTTTATTTTCTTTTAGGTCTCTGGGTGTTTGTTGCTTTTGTTTTCTTAATGAAGCAGCAAACGGTATTGAATCTTTCACCCAATTCTAGTGATGGAAGTGAAAGGTGTAATTAGACAGGAATTTTGGGTTATAATAGACCCCTATAATTTTGAAAGTGTTGTGAATTCTGGATTGGGTTCAATTGAGCTTTTTCTCTGAGTAGGATATTGGTGCGATTGTTCAATTCGTTTAAAATTAGGTTTTGATTTAATATGAAGCACGCCCAACATTATTTGAACTTAAATGTCAAGTCTTAATTTTTTAATTTTTAATAATGATTATTTTTAAAACTTATATGTTAAAGTAAGGTAGATAGATGTGATCTATATATATTTTTTTACATGCACATAAAAAAATTATGACTTTTACTTTTCAATTTATTTTTATATGAATCAATTAACATTTAGAAATTATTCATATTATTGTATTTTGTAAATTTTTAATAATAATCAAAATAAAGTTGAAATGTAATGTCATAATCATTTATGTGTATAGAAAAAATTATGTAGATATTATTTAATGGTTTTATTTTAATGTTTAAGTTTTAAATTTTAAGTAATTAAAATTTAAAAATGAAGGCACAGTGAGAACATTAAAAGTGGGACATTTGAACCTCAATAATTATAAATGCATGAACAAATATCGGTTAAGATTTACTGTTTTGGTAATTTTATTTTATAATCCTGGTTTGTTCCAAATCAATAAAAACAAAGTTAGTAGTTTTCGTAGTTTTTACAAAAAAAAAATTATATTATCACAGCAAAGTTTAAGAGAGTTCACAGTTGACACACTGTCATCGTCGTGGGCAATTTCTGATTGGGTCGGATGGATCTGGTTGAAAGTTGACACTCAAAGTTGGAATTCTCTGTTCTAGAAGTCTAGTGACTGAGCGAGAGGAGCTTAGAGACTCAATGAGCGAGTTGAGAGGAGAGCGACAGAGAGTGGAGACCGACCGAGCGAGAAGAGAGCAAGTTGAGAGAGTGAGGTGAGCGAGGTGAGCGAGCGACAGAGAATGGAGAGTTGGAGATCTAGAGAGAGAGCGACAGACGGAAAATCGGAAAGAGAAGAGAGGCTTATGAGCCGGCTTGGCTCAGCTCGGGTTCGGCCTGTTTGAGTGATAAAATATGAGCCGAGTCGAGTTCGGTATATCATTAGCAGTCTGACTTGATATAATTTATTGAGCTATTTAACTCATTGGCTCATGAACCGGCTCGACTCATTAGCAGTCCTATCTAGACTGAAAAACATCCCACAGTTTTTGGTATTCGGTATGGCAATCCCTAACAACAATGTATCTCATGTTTCTTACTAAGGGGGAGCCAGCTTATCAAAATTTTGGTGCTGCCAACAAAAATAAATTTTACATTATCAGTAGCATTTTACTCTAAACTATATAAAAGTCATATATAAATATAATTTTTTTTTAAATTGATGGGATCAATTAACCCCATACCCTCTTATTCAATCCTTCCCTGTTTCCTACTGAACTTGTACAGATTTTACTGTAGTTATTTGTCTAATAATAGTAATCTCTTACTATTATTGTACTGCGGTAGTGTTGTACAAAAGTGTGACATTTCCTCAGTACTAGGACTGTCACTAAATTAAGTGGGATTGGACCAGCCAAATTGGACAGATGTATAAAAATAATTTGATAAAATATCAAAATTTTATAAGATTTAACAGATGTATAAATTGCTTTTCACATCTTGTTGATAACTACTAGACAACATTTTTTTTTCAACCAGTATTTTTTTTAATGCTTCAACTGTGAATAGGTCTGTGTAAACTGGAAAGGCTACCATTTCAAAATTTATACTGAAATGGAGTCTTAATTTTTGGGATTATGAAACTTAAATATTACTTGAGGATGTTAACTGATGACCTAGATAGTTATTTTTTTTATCATTTCTTTTCAAAACTGGAGACTCAACAATATTTTTCACCCAGTAATTTTTTAATGCCTTTACTGTGAATAGTGAACAGTGGAAACTGGAAAGACTAACTTTCCAGGAAAAGGTAATTAAAACTAGAGGTAAATTAATCATATACTCAAATTAATTACCCCAAACTCTTAAATAAATCACTCAAATATGACGCTTATTGTTGACCTTGTTCAATATTTTCATACTTTTAACTGATAAAAAGTAATTTCTTGAAAATTTATTCTGAATGAAGTAGCCTTGGTTTGTGTGTTGAAGAAACTTAACATTTCTTGAGGATGTTAACTAAACTATACTGGTACGCGATTTATGAATAATATCGTCATAACACATCTATTAATTCATGATCATGAACACATCACATGTATCATCACGACTTCACACAAGGTCACTAGCACCATGCACACAAAAACACTTTAAATAAAAGAAATAAACCATAAACAGAAAGAAAACCTCACATACTTGAGCCTAGCAAGCTAGCAACTTACTACATGTTACAAATATAACATCCGAAACTTTCTAATGAACGCACCAACACAAATAGTTCAACCTACAAAGCCATAGCCATTGCATGATAACATTACGGTTTCTTCTCTTGGTTTGTGACGGCATTGTTCCCGGGCACACCGAACCCAGGCCAGCTAAACCCAGGAAGTGCACTGCTTCCTCCTAGAGGACTGGAACCACCCATCCCGAATCGCGGCATTCCAAAGCTCGACCCGGCACCACCAAGAGCTGGGTTTGGGAACATGCGGTCAAATGGCGGGAATGTCTGTGGTTTGTACTCAGCCCGCTTGGCTGCTTTGAGATCTCTTGCCTCAGTAGCCACCAAGCAGGTGGCTAACAAGAGAGCAAGCATGGCTAGTGACAGCTTGGTGAACCTCTCCATGAGTGAATGTGAGTGTGTGTGTGTTGTGTGTTGTGTGTGTGTGTAGTGTGTGTTTGAAAGTGATGGTAGGGATGGTACTTGCACCCCCATTTTATAGGAGGCCAGATGGGTCTTGGGGTGGTTGGTCTTTTTAAGGGTTTGCAATTTTAATTATTGGTTGGGATCTTCTATGTTTCCGTGATATCATGTGTTTCCAGTGTTGTAGCCCATGTTTGTTAAATGCGGTTTTGTTCATGCATGCGGAAGGCCACTGCATACTGCATATGCCGTATGCGGTCGCATATGTCGTATGTGGCCACATATGCAGATTTATATATGCGGATTTTAAAATGAGAATTCAGATATATATTCATATATGTGCATTTTATACTACATGTATATGTAGTATGAGTACATGTAGTATGAGGAGGGTTCAAATGTTTTTATTTTTTGTGCCTCCATCATGCCTCTATTTTTAAAACGTTAATAACTCAAAATTTAAATCATAAATTTCATAATAAAACCGTTAGATGCGATCTATGTTATTTTCTCTATGTGCTCATACAAAATTATCACGTTTTGGTTTTGTTTTTATGTGAATCAATAAGTTGAAAAATCAACGTCTAGAAATTATTCACATTAGTATGTTTTTTACAAGCTCTTAATGACAATCAAAACAAAGTTGAAATATCATAATTTTTTACATGTGCATAGATAAAATAATGTAGATCATATCCAACGGTTTTATTTTAACTTTTAAGTTTCAAATTTTGAGTTATTAAATTTTTTAAAAATAGAGACATGATGGAGGCACAAAAAATGGAGGCATTTGAACCCTCCTCATGTAATATATGGGAAACTTCACTTAAACATATATATGTAGTATATATAGAGCTGTTCAAATCCTTCAGCCCAAATTAGTAATAAAATAATGTAAACACTGAATTCACGTGAATTTCACCCAGAGCGTCCGTCTGAAGTAACCGGTATAATAGCACTTTTTTAGTCCCAACTCTTAGAAACAAAAGAAAGAAACTTTTTGAGACCCTATAAAAGAAACTGCATGGACTATGGAAAACTTTACTTAACTGGACTTGTGTCCGGGTGAGTATAAAGAATTGGATCCGGATTTTACTGCATATCCGATTCATTTTTTATTAATAAATGTTTGATCAGAACTTGAGATTTTTTTAATTAATTAAAATAAATATTTGTATGAACTGTATGGTATAATGTGGTATGTATGGACTGCATATGTGGTGTATATGCAAAACTATGCAGCATACGCATATGTGGCCGAATATGCGGTCCATGCCGCCGCATTTAACGACACTGGTTGTAGCATACTAGCATTTGCTGGTTTGTTTGATATCTTTTGCTATTTGATCTTGTAAAGTTGTAATTTTACCATTTGACTCTGGTAAAAAGTATAAAGTACAAGTTAGTTGGATTTTAAATTTTCACGGAAGGCGCTGGTTGTAGCTGTGGGTGGTTGACTGGTGTCTCTTTTAAGGGGATGCAATTTTATTGTTGGGCATTTTGCCTAAGGGCTTTCACTCAAAAAAAAAAAAAAATTATTGCTGGTTTGGATCTTTTGTGTTTCTTTGATATGATCTTTTTCCTGTGTTGAAGCATTTGATTGTTTGTGTTAATTTTTTTTTTTTTTATAAATTTTTGTAATTACACTTAAAAGAGAAGGGTTGCAATTACAATAATTTTTATACAGCTGTATAAAATGGCCTTTGAAGATTCACTTATGCTTATCAGATATTTTGAATAATGTTCAGTTGCTCTAATATAATTTTTTTTTACCAAGAAATGTGAAGGTCATCCTTCTAGATTTCATTAATACGGACATCAAAAATATCAAAAGTTACAAAGGAAAAAAATATGAAAATGAAGAACATAAAGATGAAAAAAAAAACCTATTACATAGTAAAGTTTGAAGTTTAAGTGGGTTTTATATTCCTCATTTGTCTTTGTAATAGCAAGCTAGCTGCGAGATTAATTCATTGGCGAGTCCTTAATTCTTTCTCAAATAACAATTATTATTCCTATTCAAAATAAATTAGCACCAATACGAACTTGCTTTGGATACTGGGATTTTTTTTTATAAACCGTAATTAAATTTTTTTTTTTACCAAACCAATATGATTTTTACAAAAATTATAAGAACCAAAATGCCATTTCGGTCTGTTTTTTTTTTTCCTCCAGACCGAAATGATTACTTTTGGTTTGGTAATTTTTTTTTTAATTACGGTTTATAAAAAAAATCCTGGATACTGCATCTGCTATTGATTGTTCTTTTACTACGAAAAAAGTTCCTCACGATATAGCAATAAATTCCGACAATTTTACAGTTGAGTGTTGGATCTATTTTTTTTTTATAAAGAAGATTGCTTTATTGTTTCCATCATGATATAGCAATAAATGCAATGGATCTCTTATAGATATTTCAAATACTCATGTAACTTGTTTGTTGCATAAATTGCAATGTCAATGTTACAATAGAAGATTAATTTGTATTTCCCAATAATAGTTTATTCCAGGTTGATAATGGTGGACCTAAGAATTAAATTTTGGTTATTAATTAGGTTTCTAAGTTGGAGAGTATATTTGTTCTTAGGTTGACTTGGTCAAGCATCACTGTACAGAATGTACTATTTATTTAAATAAAATGTGGTTGTATGTACTGTTTGTGGAAATTAAATGACTATTTTAAATTGTTTTCTCAAAAATTGATCTGAAATTAAACTTCAGATATAAACACAGAAATAAGTTTCTTCACTTTTGAAAATTATCACAACAATTGAAATAAAATGGGAGGATAGATAATAGAGATCAAACGTCTCCATGGCACAATTTCAAAAATTATAATTTCTTGAAACAATCCTTTGTGATACTATGCAATAAAAAAAAGTACTAATTAAATAAGAGATTAAGAGTGACGCTATGATACTCTGCAAAGCACATATTGACTCGTGTTATGGATTTATTTTTTCGTTTTAAAAATCCGAACAATTGATTCGAACCACTCAACATGTTGTTCATATGAAAATGTATTTGAAAACTAAATTTTATATCTCTTAAAAATTTTTACTAACTTTTTAGATAGGTAGAAAATCACTTAATTCAAAGATTTTGAATATTCAAAAATAGTGATTTTCTTTCTATCTAAAAAAAGTATAAAAATTCTAAAATTCTAAAAATGTAAAATTTGGTCTTCAAGTACACTTTCATATCGAGATCATGCTAACGGTTCGGATCTACATTTCGAACTTGAAAAATGAAAAATAGAAATACATAATACGGTTTGATCAACACATTCACTCATTAAATAATATACCAATTCTAGGCAAGAGAATACATCTTAACAAGAACAATTGTAAGGAATATTATATAAATTGCAAAAATTAAGACATAATATGGTACACTACTAACGAAGTACAATTTATTGGTCTCCTTAAATTCTCCACCAACCAGCTGCAGAGTTAGTCCAATTGGTACTAAATATAATTTATGGCATCCACTACCTCTCATAAATGTAATAAATTGTGTAATAAATAATAGTCGGTAAGAGCTGAAAGTTTGACAGGCTGGATATCAAAATATCTCAGATGCAAAAATAGTGTATCTCTGATGCAAATATACACTTGGGACACTATCACACTATTCATTCTTATTGACATTTTTCAAATTTATTAAATTTCAAATGTCTCCATTTTATTTTTTATATCAATTGGGATTATTTCCACAACTCACCATTTTCTCTGGTTAATTTTATCAATTGTTATGTAGTGACCGAGCTTATTGGATCTTATTAGGGGTGTTCAAACTGTTCGGTTTTCAACCGAACCGAAAAATTTCGGTTTAAATGGTTCGATTTTTCGGTTTAAATGGATCAGTTCGGTTGAATTTTTGAATTATTTCGGTTTAAATGGATCGGTTCGGTTTAGACTTTTTAAAACCGACTAAACCGAACCGACCGAATTATATTGATTCTAGTATGGTTTATATTTTGTTTAGTTCAATCATAGTTTCCTTTCTTTTATTTTAGTTAAATATTTTAGAACATCTACATATTTTGTATGGAATTGAACAACTTGTGTATGAATATGTATAATTTTCGTTAATAATAGCAACTAATAGGTTTACTTCGGTTTGAACCAAACAAACTGAAATTTACTTCAGTTTGTTCGGTTCGGTTCGGTTCTTAATCGGTTTATAAGTTTAATCGGTTCGGTTCGGTTCTATTTTTGAAAACTGAAGAAAAGTTTAGTTTGGTTATTTTAGTTCAGTTTGGATGAGACAAAGAATAGTGCTAACCCGGGTTAGTGATGGTTTAAAAAAAAAAGCCCCGTGTTAGTGCCAATTCAAGCTACATTTTATGTTTGGATGTGTTTGGGTTAACAAAAATGGACTATTCTTTATATTTTTTTGTTTTTTTTTATAAATTAGCATGTTATTCTACTAACCCAACCAAAACTTGAGTTAACTCACTATTCTCTCTAACTCAACCCTCCATTCAAACGCAAAAAAAAATAGTAATTTTTTTTCTAAAAAATGTAAAATTTAGTCTTCAAGTACATTTTCAAATGAAGATCAAAGGAATAGTTTAGATTGATTATTTAGACTTTAAAAATAAAAATATAAATCCATAGCACAGACTAAAGTGCACTACGCATAATACCGTAGTCTCACTCTATCTATTTAATGACATTAAACAAGAAAAGAAAAACAGATTAATGTTCACTGTCTCTCGCTCCACATGTTGCATTCAAAGCATATGTACAGCCTTTAGATTAAAAAGAGGTTCAAATCTCATCACAAATGAAAGGCTATAAATAGAAAATATCACTTCCTCGCCTCCAAGGAGCACCCATTTTCCGACGCTTAACCAAGTTTTATGGTTAAGATGAGTTATTATTATAAAAATATTTGTATTTCGATAGGATTCCTGTGTCTCATGCCTTTCATATCTTATCATATCTTATATTTTATATTTTTGTTTTGAAAGTCTAAATTATCGATCCGAACCGTTCAACATAAAATCCATACTAACATATGATAAGGGATGAAATTTTATAATTTTTGAAGTTTTTTGTACTATTTTTTAAGATGGGTAGAAAATCACTGTTTTTTGAACGGTAAAAAAACAGTGATTTTGTACCTATCTTAAAAAATAGTAAAATAAATCAAAAAATTATAAAATTTGGTCTCCAAGCATATTTTAATATGGATATCATGTTGAGCGGTTCGGATTGACAATTTAGGCTTTGAAAATGAAGATATTAAATATGAAACATGATGAGGTATGAAAAACATGAAGTATTGGAACCCTCCTCCATTTATAAATAGTTTAGATTATAATTTTTTTATGTTTGAATGATCGATCACACTCACTCGATGAGTTTTACATATCAAAATTTAGTAAATATTAATTAATTTTTTTTTTCTGATTTTTAAAGATGAAACTAAAAGAATAAGAAATATAAATATTTGCAGATCAAAAATAGTTATTTGTCAAAAATCCCACAATTAGTAAAAAAAAATCCTAAATATATTTTAATTTAGTATCCTACAAGATTTTGTTATACACATGCAACACATCAAATATATTGGATTGGTCATTCAAAATTGAGAAATTATAATTTGAAACATTTATTTCTGTCAAAATATATTCCTTTTTACAATAGCTTAACCCTTATAGTTATATATTTGTCTTTTGGTACATCCTAGTGGTTTATTAGTCGAGATATATTACAAATCTAATAAATCATTTATCTAAATCGAAAGGCACTTAGAAAAAAGAATTAAGAGGTCATAATTTTAAAATTCAGACATTCACTCTTTTAAAATTGAAGTCGGCGGAACCAAAACATTTAAAATTTTATTTGTAAATTAAAATTTATATTATAATGTGATATTCTGAAATATTTTATTGTTTTATAATACAAATGTAATGTTGAAATATTTTATTGTTTTATAATACAAATGTAATGTTAAAATATGTTAAAATATTAATATTCTGAAAGGTTCGGACTAATAAATTTAAAATTTGTAAGTAATTTGATGAGATCAAAAATTTATATTATAATGTGATATTCTGAAATATTTTATTGTTTTATAATACAAATGTAATGTTAAAATATTAATATTTATACAAAATGCATAAAGTTTTCGTAACTTTTTAGAATAATTTGGGATAAGTAACGTATTACTCATACAATTTTATTAAGTTCGAAAATAATTCAGAGAGATATAAAAAATATAAATCAAATAAATGCATATATTAAACCGAGATCTTAATTAGCAAATATAACACATATATCTAATTACTAGAATCGGACATAATGACAAGTACTGCAATATTAAGAAATCCATCTACATCTCTGAAACTGATTTAGCAACTGTCACGTCAGATTCAAAACTCTAATAGTTTTAGAGATGCTGATGCTCTAACTGCACAATTTATTTTATTCGGCCGATCGGATCAACCGATGATCTAAATTGAAATGTCTTCATTAATTTGGAACACTATTAATGAATTCTTTAGATTTGGGAGGAACCGAACTAATTGAGATATTACATGTGGTTTGTCTCCTCTCTAGGAATACATTTTTACATTAGATTGTCTCAAACATTTATTAGGTTAATTATCTCAAATAAATCTGCCTCCGAACGAACAATCTCATGAGCTCAACGTGTAATAGGATGAACAATAGCGGAAATAGAAATTTCTTTGAGTGAGGCTATGGTACTATGCATATATAGCACGGATGGGGTCCGTGCTACGGTCAAAAATTTGACTTTTTAAAATCCTAATGGTCGATCTAACCGTTCAATGTGATAACCATATAAATATGTACTTGCAAACTAAATTTTATATTTTTTCGAATTTTTTTACTATTTTTTTAGATAGGTAGAATTTTGATGGTCCAGAATTTTCAGAAAACACTGATTTTTCTACCTATCTAAAAAAATAGTAAAAAAATTCGAAAAAATATAAAATTTAGTTTGCAAGTACATATTTATATGGTTATCACATTGAACGGTTGGATCGACCATTAGAATTTTAAAAAGTCAAATATTTGGCTGTAGCACGGACCCCATCCGTGCTATGCATAGCACCATAGTCTCACTCAATTTCTTTTATGGGAGTAGGGCAGATTCGGAATTTTCGTCAGGGGTTAAGAAAATAGCGAATCGGGTCCAAATTCATTAGCTAATCGGATACTAGATGAAAATCAATACTCTAACTTATAATTTTCAATTCTCCGACTTATAATTTTTAATGCTCTAACTTATAATCCTAATTATTAATCAGAATTCAAAGAATTTATTCTACTTTTAATCTAAATTTAATCCAAATTACAAATCAGGATTCTAGAGGGGGACAAAAATATTCTAAAAAGGAGCAAAGTTCATCAGGACCTATATATTTCTATAAAAATTCAAAATCCAGAGTCCCTAGTTGCCCCCCAAGACATATGTGGGTCCGTCCCAATATGTGAGTCAGTATTCCAAATGCCCATACTAAATATCATAAGGGTATGTTCGTTTGTCACACTATTACAGGATGAGATTTGACGAGAATGAAATCCACTTTTAAAAAAGTGGGAAGTCATGAATACGGATACGCGCGGGATTGATTATGAAAATGTGTTGAAATGAGTGTTCGGTTGTACCGTAGAATTAGTTGTGAGAAATCTTGATTTATTTTAAAAATATGTATTTCTATTTAAATTTCTCACCTATTTAAAATAAGAAATTTTTTGTACAGAAATAATTATGTTATTTGTAATTTCAATATACAGAGTATCTATAAGCATGCAATTTGTACAAAAAATTGTAATTTGAAATTTCTATAATCAATTATGTACCACCGTATCCGAACTATTTAATTTGTATAAATAATTATGCACAAAAATAATTACGTACAAATAATTATGTGCAAATAATTTTTATATATAGAGGATCAATAAACATGTTATTTGTAAAAAAAAATTGTAATTTGTAATTTAAGAATCAGGCACAAGTGTTTTTAGTTCTGAAAAAGAAAGGATTTAAGAATCAGACACGTGTACACTTTGCCAACTCGGAATGCATATGCTTGCTCGGATAATATAATGCAAACTCACTAGATGCTCCTGGGGTGAGAATCTGCTGCGATCCGGGTACTGTGAACAGTACTCTTGCAATCCTTGCTTTTCCAAATCCAGCTGTCGAATTTTTTCGAGATGCGTGCAAAGAAAAATCAGCTGTTTTGAGATGCGTGCACTAAAAAGTTGGACGGTTGGATTTAAAAAAACAGGAATTGCAGAATTACTGTGCTCAATATTCGGATCGCAGCAGATCTCAATCCATGCTCCTGTGACAAACTCATGATTACTATACCCTTCTCTCATGAGCCTTTTTCCTTTACTCTTCCGCTCCGTTCCACTCATCTTCTCTTCTTTGTGCAAATTCAACTCCCCTTTAACCAATTTGACTTCAGCCACTTCTTCCTCACTTGCAGTTTGATTCATTTTCCATCCTTGCTAAACTCCAGCCTACCTTTTCCCCAATCAATTTGCATAGGGCCCAAACATTCCAGCCAATCTAGACCTAAAATCATGTCATAACCTTGCACAGCTAACAGTCTCTTTTCCTTCTCAAACTCATGTCCTTGTATTGTTTATTTTAGAGCAAGCATTGATTCTTTGGTATCAGTCACCATATTTTCTCCATTTGCCACCATCAGCGTAGCTTGGGTAATTGATAGTGTAAGGCCTTTCAGAACTTCTGGATTCACAAAGGAGTGATAATTATGTAATTATGTACAACCGGATCCGGCCCATTTGATTTGTACAAATAATTTCTATATAATTTGTAATTGTTAAAAAAAAAAACTAGTCCGGATATGCCGTGTGATTTGTCCTACAATTAAAAATGGAATTGAGTAGCTCCTTATATAAAGAGAGAAAGAGAAAGAGAAAGAAAAAATGGCTAATAGGTCCACATGAGGAGAGAAAAAAGTGTGAGGAGTGAAGAATGAAATTGGAAAGAAAATATTCACTTTGGGCTCACAATTTATTTTTTTCAAAATAATAAACTAAAATGGGAACAGTTGGAGAACAAAATTGGGATTGGAAACCAAATTTTATATCCTGAACCATCCAAAAAAATAAACTAAGATGGGAACCGTTGTTAGTTTTGTGCTCCAATCACTCATAATTTTATCTTTGTTTTTAAAATTAAATCAGTTGATCTGAATTGTTCAACATAATTTTCGTATTAAAATGTGATTGGAAATCAAATTTTATATATTTTTTTGGACATATTTCTTTAAATAAGTATAAAATTATTGTTTTTCAGAATATTATAGACTATCCAGAAACAAAAATAAAATATGAGACATGATTATGGCAGAAAATCAAAGAGACATTCTACTATCCAAAAACAAAAATAAAGTATTAGCCATGATTATGGCATAAAATCAAAGAGGCATTTTACCTTACTCATATCATAATCATAGCTTAATTTTATTAATTTTTACGAATACGGAGTGACGCAGTGCGTGTTGAAGACATATCCGATTCAGATTCAGATGTAAATGATGGCCACAACAGATCCATACCAATCAAAGAGTTGTATGTCCAACTTGAAATCTGATCCACATAAATTGAATTGCATGGGACGGTCTTCTAAAACAATTACACCGGTTTTTATGATGGATGAAGACTAAGAGTTGAATGGTGGTCTTCTATGAGTGCATGGGTGGTCTTCTAAAAGGCTTGGTCTCCTAAATAATTAAAATGGCATGGTTTTCAAGAGTCTAGTCAATTTCAATTAATTAAAATGCATGGGAACTTCAGCTTTTGTTGGGTTACTAAAATTAGTATTTAATATTTTACAATTCCTAAGTTAGCTTTTAATTTTGTTTTCCTTTAAATATGAAGCAATACTCATGTAAGAGGCAGATTTTTTTGAATAGAAAATTGTGTGTTTGTTTGTTTGAGTTATTTGTGAGCAATACCCTTTGTCTCTTACCATAAAACCGAGTACTTGAGCTTAACGGGCAAGAGAGTATCGGGACCGCCTTGCGTCAATTGGTATCAGAGCCAGGTTCGACAACCACCTTCGCGCTTGCGGGAAGTTGTATCTTCGACAACCGCCAAATTCGACAACCATCTCCATCAACAAAACCTCACGCTATTTTCACCTATCACCAACATCATGGCCGATCCTAATCTTCTCGCTGTTCTCGATCGTATGCAACAAAACCATGCCGAAACCATGCAACTCATCACTAATCTTGTGGAACGCCTTGCTCCCATCAACAATCCACAAAATCCACAAAATCCACATATTAACAATGATGGAAATCCACAAAACCGAGAATCTAAGTGGGATGTCGGCCTACGAGTAGAAATTCCAGATTACTCGGGCAGTTTAAATCCCGAAGAGTATCTTGACTGGACGAACAAAGTTGAAGAAGTCTTCGAGCTCAAAGAAATCCCTCCGGACAAACAAGTGCCGTTGGTGACAAACCGGTTCCGAGATAGGGCAGCAGCATGGTGGCAATCATTCAAGTATCACCGCTATCTCGACAACCTTCCCCCTCTCAACGATTGGCTCGACTTGAAGCGTGAGATGAACCGTGAGTTTCTCCCTCTTAACTACCGCCAAACACTTTTCCAGCAATTTCAATCTCTCTCTCAAGGTGCGAAGAGTGTGGAGGAATACACTCTTGAGTTTTATAAACTGGAGGCACGAAACCAAATCAATGAGACCGAAGATTTGAGGGTTGCACGATATTTGCACGGCCTACGAATGAATATTCAGGATATGCTTGTGGTTCACACTTTCATCAATGTAGGCGAAGCTCAATCTAAGGCCAAAGCTGTCGAAAAACAACTCGCAAAAAGCCGTAACTTTAACCGTGGTAATACTTCTTCTACCAACTCTAACTCTTCTCATTTTCGCCCCACTCCAAATAACACTACAAATTCCAACCGACCCCAATTACTCCCACCTCCACATAAACCAAACCAGAATGCCCCAGAAAACTCTAAATCCAATATCCGCTGTCACAATTGCCGTGAAATGGGCCATTATGCAAGAGAGTGCCCAAAGGTTCGACCTCATTTATATGCCAATGACAGTTTTGAGGAAGATGAAGGGTGGATTGAAAATGGGGATGAAGAGGAAGAAATTCATGATGTGAATCCCGAGGATCTCACGGCTGAAAGCTTAGTTATGAGAAGGCTTTGCTTGGGGCCAAAATCAACAGAAGATTGGAAGCGGCATGCCATTTTCAAAACTATGTGCATAATTGAGAACAAGAAGTGTGTGGTAATAATTGATTCGGGAAGTTGGGAAAATGTGATCTCGGAGGAGGCGGTAAGAAAACTTAACCTTAGCACCACCACCCATATGAATCCATACAAACTCGGGTGGGTGAACAAAGGAGCAGAAATTCAAGTCAGCAAAAGGTGCCACTTTCAACTCACACTCGGACCACTTTACACCGCCACTATTTATGCCGATGTGGTTCCAATGGATGCCTCGCATTTGATTCTCGGGCGTCCCTGGCAATACGACAATCAAGCCGTCTATGATGGACGAGAGCACACGTATACCATTCAAGTTGGTCCGAAAAAGGTACGCATAAATCCAGTTCAAGAAAGGGTTAAAGAATCAAATACGGTGTTCTGTGTGCCGCGGGATGAATTTGAGAAGGAACTGCGAGATGCTGAAATTTGCTTCGCGCTTACCGCATGCGACTTCCCCAACACCGAGATTGAGCAAAATATACCCGAGATGGTGCAACCCCTGCTAGCCGAATTCAAGCATGTGTTACCTGATGACCTTCCCAATGGACTGCCACCGCTTCGCGACATTCAACACCAAATCGACTTGGTGCCCGGGGCTAGTCTTCCCAATAAGGCTCACTACCGCATGACCCCACAACAACACCAAGAGTTAAAGCGGCAAGTGCAAGAGCTGCTAGACAAAGGCTTTGTGCGGGAGAGCATAAGTCCATGTGCTGTGCCAGCTCTATTGGTTCCAAAGAAAGATGGCAGTTTCCGCATGTGTGTGGATAGCAGGGCAATAAATCGTATCACGGTACGGTACCGATTTCCAATTCCGCGACTAGAAGACATGCTCGATCAACTCAGTGGAGCCGAGGTATTCTCTAAAATTGATCTTAAAAGTGGGTATCACCAAATCCGTATCAAACCGGGAGATGAATGGAAAACAGCCTTCAAAACTAAAGAAGGTCTGTTTGAATGGGTTGTCATGCCCTTTGGCCTTTCCAATGCTCCTAGCACCTTCATGCGGGTGATGAACCAGGTTTTGCGGCCTTTTCTTAACAAGTTTGTCATTGTCTATTTTGACGACATTCTTATCTATAGCCGAAACCGAGATGAGCATCTCCAACACTTGCGAGAAACTCTTGAAGTATTACATGGTAATAACCTTTTTGCGAATTCGAAAAAGTGTGTTTGGATGACTTCGACATTAATATTCTTGGGATTTAAGATCTCCGCGAGTGGTATCTTACCTGAAGAGGACAAAATTCTAGCAATCCGAGATTGGCCAAAACCTTCTTCGTTTACCGAGATACGATCATTTCTCGGGTTAGCGGGATTCTATCAACGTTTCATCAAAGGCTTCAGCAGTATCTCGGCACCTATCACCGAGTTACTAAAACAAAAGAATTTCGAATGGAATGATGGTGCACAGCAAGCTTTCGAGGCACTCAAGCATTGCTTAACTCACGCACCCGTGCTAGCTCTACCGGACTTTGACAAAGCTTTCGAGGTAGAATGCGATGCTTCAAAGGTGGGTATTGGTGCTGTACTTTCACAAGAGAAGAAACCTGTGGCATTTTTTAGCGAGAAATTGGGTGGAGCTAAAACCAACTACTCGGTGTATGACCTCGAGTTGTACGCCATAGTAAAAGCTTTGCAACATTGGCGGCATTACCTTTTATCTCGCGAATTTGTGCTGTACACAGACCATCAAGCACTGAAATTTGTGCAAGAGCAGAATAAGTTGAGCACCCGACATGCCAAGTGGGTTACTTCACTCCAAGAGTATACTTTCTCTATTGTGCACAAAGCGGGATCGAGCAACAAAGTCGCTGACGCTCTAAGCCGCCGACATGGGCTGCTTTCGGCAATGTCAACCTACACTCTCGGGTTTGAACACGTGCCCGAAACCCTTAAGGAGGATCCCGATTTCGGACAAATCCTGGAAGATGTGAAGAAAAAGTTGCGAGATGACTACTGTTCGCACAAAAGTGTATCACAAAGTTTCACTACAGCAAGCTGTAGCTTTTAACCTTATTCAACTTTCGACTAGATTGCAAGTGCACAATCCCGTCGTACAGTATAATTAGGTATCGATCCACATGACGGTTCTTTAATCAAATCTGGAATTCTATCTAAATTAATTAGGTACTAGAAGTTGGAAAAATGTTGGTTTGGTTGTTTAAATCCTAAATTCAATCAATAACACAAGTAATTAAATTGACAGAAAGTAAATTTGGGTTTTATCAAATGGAGAAGAGCGTTTCCAGGGTTTTCGATTCATTATCAACCTTGCCTCTCGGTACTCATGCGACTCGCGTGCTTTCACACGCGACCCGCATGAAACACGCGACCCGCGTACTCTCATACGCGGCCCGCGTGGACCTCGAGCAAATGCAGCAGTTGTCTGTTTTTGCGTTGTTCTTTAGTGTAAGGATTCATTGACCGAACCTAATGTTCCCAAACCTCAACTCTCGTTTGTTGGCTTAATAAACTTGGTATCGGAAATGCAATTTCACCTTCTCAGGGTTTTAATCTAAGTTAATTGTCCGGTTTACTAAAGGTAACCAATATCTCTCGATAAATGGTAAAGTTCACCTCTCAGTTACTTTTTGGTCTCGCCTTACGGCTCGTAAACCTACCTCAGATACTAAGTCTGGTTGAAAGAAACATCAAGGCCAAAGTACAAGAAAGATGTTATAGGCATCTAACAGTAAACAAACATGAATCATTCAATCAACTTCAACAAAGCAATTAAGATAATACTCAAACAATTAAACACTATTGTTCAACACAAATTCAAACAACATGCATGCAAAACAAAGTATCAAACTACATCGTAACCCTAGAAACAAAGAAAACTACTCAAGCATAGTCAAAGAACAAAGAAAACAAATAAAGATAAAAGAGTTCATAGAAAAACTAGAAGAACGATGAAGATTCGTCGCAAAACTCTCGTCTTGCTCCTCTCAACTTCGCCTCCAAGCTAGCCGTCTCTCCTAACCCTAGAAATTGTCTCTCATATCCAGCATGCCCTCTCAGGTGCAAGAAATCCCCTCTTATAGCTTTTCTGGCCGACCTTCCTTCAATTAGCCTCTGTTTCCAATTCTGCTTCTGTTTCCGGAAAAGTCTGACGCGACCCGCGTGGGATCTGACGCGGTCCGCGTGCCTTTGGTCAGATTGTAGATCTTCTCGCAAGCTTTCCGAAAAGTGGTCATACGCTCAAAACGGAGTTACGAGTCAAAAGTTATGACTGTTTTAAGTTTGTGTGCTGAAATTTCAGGGTCTGACGCTACCCGCGTGGGATCTGACGCTACCCGCGTGGGATCTGACGCTACCCGCGTGGGATCTGATGCTACCCGCGTGTAGGGCTCCAGAACTCACAATCTACCCTGATTTCGCTCGTTTTCTGCAAAGTAAGAATGAAAACGCAGCAGTACCACATTCTATAGATATTCAATGTATATTCAATGTAAAAGACACGATTTGGTGGTTGGAAACACAGATTTTGGTACAGAAATTGGTCGGATTTATAGGTCTAATAATGAGACATCAAATTCCCCCAAGCTTAAATCTTGCTTGTCCTCAAGCAAAAATCATACTTAGGTACCGGGTTGGACTCTAATTTTACCTAAATGCAAATTAAGTTCCTAAATGTGAAAATTTACATGAATTGCTTTAATCAAAAACCTCGAGAATCCTTTTGGTATAATTTAGACTTTCCTTGATCAATTTTGATTCACCACACAAATTAACTAATCAAACTTCACATTCTGAAATGTTTTAATATTTGTAAAGCTAATTACCCGAATTGATCAATATTTCATTCTTTCACTGAATCTATGCCCTCATTTGTGGTGATTTTTCCCTTTTTAACCCCCCCAAGCTTGGGACAAGCTTAGGTTAGAAAGTCGCAGATTTCATGTGTTGATATATGCAAGAGTTTTTGAAAGTTTTCGAGCTCAAAGGCATCCCGCCGGATTGTACCAGTACTCTTTTTTTTCTAAATTTGGGAGACGAGCTCAAAGGCGCCCAACAGGACTTATTGCCAGTACTCTTATTTTCTCCATCTTTTCATTTGTTACATTTTTTATTTGCATATACCATGAATACACACATCCAATGGTATTCATTCATACTAATGGATATCCCAATCTTTCCTCATTTAAAATCCCCATTTCCCTATTTAAAAGGCACAGTTCAGTTTCAAAAGGCTTTTTCAATACAATTCAAGCTTTCATCTTTTCAATTTCTCAAAACATCCCATCTTAAGCAGTTCTTTGATCAATTATGGGGTTATTTCCAATTCTCAAGGTAATCCAATCACAAACAAAAGTTTTCAAACAAGTCCCTAATCCTAGCAATCACACAAATTTATCACCTAAAAATGCAAAAATTTTGAAAAATAAACATGTCTAAATGCAGATACAGTTTTCTTCTATTCCACCCCCCAAGCTTGAATGAAGCATTGTCCTCAATGCTTGAATTTACAAAAGGAAAAAGTAAATAGAAGAAAATATGGAAACTTACTAGATGGTGAGCGAGGGATAAGGCGGGGTGCCTCACTGGTTGGTGGGAGGTGGATCGGGTGGCACTGGGGGGAGCACCCACTTCTGAGGTACACGGATCACGTGATCACACTCTTGCATCAGAAGAATCCACAATATTTCTTTCAAGTCCTTGATCGAGCACCCGATCGTGCCTTTGTGAGCTTTCAATTTCTCCAAGAGCGTAGCAATCCGATCAGGTTTAAGATCTGCACTTATGATCACAGGACAAGATTTATCAGGGTCCAGGAACTCATACCTGAGGTTAACTGGCAGAGGCTTGAGCTCAGGAGTCGGCTGCTCTGTCTGGGCTGTTGCACGGTCCGTGTGAGATATGTCCGGTCCGTGTGAGGTTCCCGTGTGAGCTTTGTGCGCCCCGCGTGCCATCTCCAGCTCCTCTGGCTGTGGTGCACGGTCCATGCAAGATGCATGCGGTCCGTGTGTCAGTTCCCCCAAGTTGTCAGCCCCCTTCGACGCGGCCCGCGTGTCAGTTACGCGGCCCGCGTTCACAGGTTCTTTAGCAATGACTGCCGGTCGAGTCAGTTCGACGCGGCTCGGGTTCTGTTCTTCAGGGGGTGACGCGGGGCGCGTGTCAT
Source organism: Carex myosuroides (assembly GCA_028015225.1). NCBI lineage: Eukaryota > Viridiplantae > Streptophyta > Magnoliopsida > Poales > Cyperaceae > Carex > Carex myosuroides. Next base: position 13,368,066 of record CM051474.1, read on the forward strand.
TGATGCGGCCCGCGTGCAGTGCGGTCTGGTCTGTTGGCTGGGATGGTTCTTCATATTGGGTCCCACTTCGCAGGGTGACCGCCTCAGCCTCTCCTCTAGGGTTGAGCTCTGGCTGGCTGGGTAGCTTACTAAGTTGTTGTTGGCTTGGGCTGGCTTTGTATCTCAATTGCTCCATCATCATCTTGCTCTGAGCAATCCGAGCAGTCAGTTGAGCATTTATTGATTGCATCTGCTCGAATAGCATCTGGTTTATCTTCCCTTGCTCATGCATGAAGTCGCTCACAGCGGGATCAATGTACGGCTCGGGTGGATCGGATTGAAATGCGCGATTGTTCGAGTTATGGAATGGTGCAATGTTGTAGAAATTGCAATTGTTGTTGCTGAGATAGCTGTCCTGCTCGGGTTCTTCATCCCATTCTGCCAGTGGGCAATACTCGTAAGAGTGCCTCCTGTCCCCACACATGACACATGGCTGTGGTTGAGGGTTACTGACTGCCCTCACGCTCATTTTGATAAAAGCCTTCTGCATGGCCTCCTCCAGCTCGGCAGCTCTGGCAGATAGAGCTGTGATCTGATCAACTCTGGATCGGCCGCCTCCTCCAGCTCGAGAACTGTCGCGGCCAAACCACTGTTGGTTTGTCGCCATGTTGTACATCATATCCATGGTGTCTTGAGCTCCTCAGATGGTAATCGCTTTTCGGAGGTGGTTTGAAAGCCAGTGTTCCTGAAAGAGAGGAAGAGAGAGAAACAAAAAGAAAAGATACAGATTAAAATCTAGATTAATCAAAATAAACAAAAATCCAGAAAAGATAAATGATGCCGTCCCCGGCAACGGCGCCAAAAACTTGTTCGCACAAAAGTGTATCACAAAGTTTCACTACAGCAAGCTGTAGCTTTTAACCTTATTCAACTTTCGACTAGATTGCAAGTGCACAATCCCGTCGTACAGTATAATTAGGTATCGATCCACAGGACGGTTCTTTAATCAAATCTGGAATTCTATCTAAATTAATTAGGTACTAGAAGTTGGAAAAAGGTTGGTTTGGTTGTTTAAATCCTAAATTCAATCAATAACACAAGTAATTAAATTGACAGAAAGTAAATTTGGGTTTTATCAAATGGAGAAGAGCGTTTCCAGGGTTTTCGATTCATTATCAACCTTGCCTCTCGGTACTCATGCGACCCGCGTGCTTTCACACGCGACCCGCATGAAACACGCGACCCGCGTACTCTCATACGCGGCCCGCGTGGACCTCGAGCAAATGCAGCAGTTGTCTGTTTTTGCGTTGTTCTTTAGTGTAAGGATTCATTGACCGAACCTAATGTTCCCAAACCTCAACTCTCGTTTGTTGGCTTAATAAACTTGGTATCGGAAATGCAATTTCACCTTCTCAGGGTTTTAATCTAAGTTAATTGTCCGGTTTACTAAAGGTAACCAATATCTCTCAATAAATGGTAAAGTTCACCTCTCAGTTACTTTTTGGTCTCGCCTTACGGCTCGTAAACCTACCTCAGATACTAAGTCTGGTTGAAAGAAACATCAAGGCCAAAGTACAAGAAAGATGTTATAGGCATCTAACAGTAAACAAACATGAATCATTCAATCAACTTCAACAAAGCAATTAAGATAATACTCAAACAATTAAACACTATTGTTCAACACAAATTCAAACAACATGCATGCAAAACAAAGTATCAAACTACATCGTAACCCTAGAAACAAAGAAAACTACTCAAGCATAGTCAAAGAACAAAGAAAACAAATAAAGATAAAAGAGTTCATAGAAAAACTAGAAGAACGATGAAGATTCGTCGCAAAACTCTCGTCTTGCTCCTCTCAACTTCGCCTCCAAGCTAGCCGTCTCTCCTAACCCTAGAAATTGTCTCTCATATCCAGCATGCCCTCTCAGGTGCAAGAAATCCCCTCTTATAGCTTTTCTGGCCGACCTTCCTTCAATTAGCCTCTGTTTCCAATTCTGCTTCTGTTTCCGGAAAAGTCTGACGCGACCCGCGTGGGATCTGACGCGGTCCGCGTGCCTTTGGTCAGATTGTAGATCTTCTCGCAAGCTTTCCGAAAAGTGGTCATACGCTCAAAACGGAGTTACGAGTCAAAAGTTATGACTGTTTTAAGTTTGTGTGCTGAAATTTCAGGGTCTGACGCTACCCGCGTGGGATCTGACGCTACCCGCGTGGGATCTGATGCTACCCGCGTGTAGGGCTCCAGAACTCACAATCTACCCTGATTTCGCTCGTTTTCTGCAAAGTAAGAATGAAAACGCAGCAGTACCACATTCTATAGATATTCAATGTATATTCAATGTAAAAGACACGATTTGGTGGTTGGAAACACAGATTTTGGTACAGAAATTGGTCGGATTTATAGGTCTAATAATGAGACATCAACTACTCGTTACATGACGGGTACTTGTTTCGGGGTCTCACACTTTGTATCCCGGCAACTTCTCTGCGCTACCTCATCATCAAGGAAATGCATAATCAAGGCCATTTTGGGTTGGAAAAGACTTTGCATTTGGTGCGAGAACGGTTCTTTTGGCCAAGTCTATGGCGGGATGTTAAACACTTTGTCCGAGCATGCCAAGTATGTCAAACTTCTAAAGGCACCAACACAAATCAGGGTATCTACAATCCATTGCCTCTTCCATTTGAAATTTGGCGCGACATTTCAATGGACTTCGTGACCGGGTTACCAATGACAAGAAGGAAGAACGATAGCATCATGGTAGTAGTTGATCGCTTTAGCAAAATGGCAGTTTTCATTGCATGCAAAACCATTGTGGATGCTCCCAAGGTTGCCGAACTATATTTTCATGAAGTTGTCCGACATCATGGTTTGCCGAGTACCATTGTCTCTGACCGAGATACGAAATTCTTGAGCAAATTCTGGATAGAACTTTGGAAGAAGTTAAAGACCGAACTGAAGTTTAGTTCCACTTTCCACCCTCAAACAGATGGTCAAACCGAAGCCGTAAACAGAAGTCTCGGGAACATGCTTCGGGCACAAGTTACAACTTTTGGTATGTGGGATACTCTGCTTTCGAAGATTGAATTCGAGTACAATTGTTCGGTAAACCGCTCCACGGGATTCGCACCCTTCAAAATTGTGTACGGATTTATTCCCCGAGGTCCTCTTGATATTCTTGCTATTGAAGGACCAAAGTCTAAGGTTAAGAAGGTGGACGAAAGGCTTGAAGATTTGCGGAAACTGCATAAAACAGTTCGCGAAAATTTAGAACAAACTTACTCCAAGTACAAGGCTAAAGCAGACGAAAAGCGTCGAGATGTACAATTCGAAGTGGGAGAACTGGTTTGGGTCTATTTGCCGAAAGAACGGTTTCCCCGAGGTGAATATCACAAATTGAAGAAACGAAAAGTGGGACCGTGTGAGATTTTGGAGAAGTTTGGAGCAAATGCTTACCGCGTGAAATTACCAGATGATTTGCATATCTCCAACACGTTCAATGTTAGCCATCTCCACAAGTATTATGAAGAAGATGCAAGCTTGAGGTCAAGCTTCAACCAACCCGGGGAACCTGACGCAGTGCGTGTTGAAGACATATCCGATTCAGATTCAGATGTAAATGATGGCCACAACAGATCCATACTAATCAAAGAGTTGTATGTCCAACTTGAAATCTGATCCACATAAATTGAATTGCATGGGACGGTCTTCTAAAACAATTACACCGGTTTTTATGATGGATGAAGACTAAGAGTTGAATGGTGGTCTTCTATGAGTGCATGGGTGGTCTTCTAAAAGGCTTGGTCTCCTAAATAATTAAAATGGCATGGTCTTCAAGAGTCTAGTCAATTTCAATTAATTAAAATGCATGGGAACTTCAGCTTTTGTTGGGTTACTAAAATTAGTATTTAATATTTTACAATTCCTAAGTTAGCTTTTAATTTTGTTTTCCTTTAAATATGAAGCAATACTCATGTAAGAGGCAGATTTTTTTGAATAGAAAATTGTGTGTTTGTTTGTTTGAGTTATTTGTGAGCAATACCCTTTGTCTCTTACCATAAAACCGAGTACTTGAGCTTAACGGGCAAGAGAGTATCGGGACCGCCTTGCGTCACGGAGATTAATGAGCTGAGATTTCTCACCTTCTCTCTCTCTCGGGTTCTCCCATTGGTAATAGACATTGATGGTATAGCGGGTCAGGTCAACCTATTTGGTGGGCATGTATTCCTGTACTACCGTAATATGAGGCGGGTCACATACTTGGAGAACTAGTCAAGTATGTGTCCAAGGTTAATGGAATGAATTGTGCTTGTACAGTTGTACCTCCTTTTTTTTTATTTCTTTTTTCCATATACAATTTTTTTTGTTAATAAATTATTAGTATGCGGAGCTTACTCTTACAAAAAAAATCTTTTAAAAAAATTTATATTTATCTCTATGTATATTTTTTTTTAAACAATATTTTTTTATAGTTGATTTTAATAGCTCAAAATTCTGCTTTTATCATCGAATAGATGTATGGTCAAATTAATTTCGATAATTGGATTTGAAATGAACGGACCAAAACCTTCTTGAACCACCCAATTAATCTTCCTTATGTTCTCCGAATAGACCAACTCGATTGCATGGCCCTTTACACCTTTTTTTTTAAGTTGAAGATTTAATCACCCAACTATTTAATATTTTAAAAAAAGTTCGTCTTAATTTTAAATTTATGAGAAAAATATTATCATCGTATCAAAGACTGATTATCATATATACTCTTGTTTTTTTTTCAGTTTCTGAAATGTATTATCATTTTTTTTTCAATTTATGAGAAAAATATTATCATTTTTTTTTTCAGTTTCTGAAATGTATGAGAATTTTATAATTATCAAGTTTTTTTCTTTTTGAAAAGAAACCACTTTTTATTTTTTTCACGTTGAAAAAATTATGGATTCTCATTGGATGATTGTCAATTGCTAATTTTACATTGGACTTTTAATTCTAAATTTTAATCTAGCGCGACAATTTCTAACTAATTTAAAAAAAATAAAGATACTCCAAGTTAATTTTTATTATTTCTATAACAGTTGTATATAGTTTTATTTTAATTTTATTGATGTAGAGGCTTTAAGAGTTCAAAACAATATAGTACAAGGCTTAGGCCCTCCATGTTTAAACCAGCATGCAGTGACGAATTGTCATTATGCCGACGACACCATATTATTTCTTAAAGCTGATTCCAAAAATGTTGACACCGCTTGGTGGACTATGCTCATGTTTGAAGCCATGTCAGGGATTAGGATGAACCTTGATAAAACCGAATTGTATCCCATTAACTTGTCTGTAGCAGAAGCTCAGGATTTTGCTACCTTATTTCGATGTAAATTGGCCAAGTTTCCTTTCAAATACCTTGGTGTACCTCTCCATGAAACAAAACTTGCCAATAAAGATTGGGGCTCTCTTATTGATAAAATTAGGAAGAAATTGCAAACTTGGAAAGGGCAGTTGCTCTCGTTGGGGGGACGAATTACTCTCCTAAATGCCGTGATATCTGCTGTTCCTTTATACATGTTATCTTTATATAAAATTCCTATAGGGGTAGTTAAAGAAATTGATCAGATTAGGCGACGGTTTCTCTGGCAAGGTTCGGCAGAAAAAAAACGGTATGCTTTGATTAATTGGGAAAATGCTTGCATAGCTAAACATTTAGGTGGTATGGGTATTCTTGATTTACAACAAATGAATGATGCATTACTTCTCAAGTGGTGGTGGAAATTCCATGATCTCACTTATACTAATCTTTGGAAACATGCCATCCAAATGTCACAGGAAAGTGGCATCTCTCCTTCACCATTCTGGTTAGGTATCCTAACTATCCACAAGTTGGGCAAGGTTTGTGTTACTTATACACCAGGGATCACAGGTCAGGTAAGCTTTTGGAATGATATATGGTACCAAAACTGTGCTTTAAGTACCACTTTCTCCCAATTATATCAAATCTGTCTCACCCCACACATTACTGTACAAATGGTTTTGGCATCTCAAGGTGACACAATCTCTTTTAGAAGAGAACTATCAGGCATCTTATTACGAGACTGGCATGCCATCCTTGCTGTCATTCGCTCAACTGCCTTCACCCATGATGTTGATCATCTGTCATGGAGATGGGACTCTAAAGGGATTTTCACTGTTAAATCTATTTACACTTTTCTTAATTTTAGGGGGATTAAATATAATAAACCTATGCTATGGTGGAAACTACCAATTCCTCCTAAGATACGAGCATTCATGTGGCTTATGAGTCGTAATAAAATTTTGACTAAGAGGGGATTACAATCCAAAGGTTGGACAGGAGACCCCTCCTGTCATTTCTGTAGAGAAAATGAGTCAAATAAACATCTTTTCTTTGAATGTTTCTTTGCTAAACATGTGTGGTTTTGGATGGGCAAATGTCAGGAGTTCTTTACTCATTGGCATTCCATCAATGATGTTATTGATTTCGCCTTAACACTTTCTAAAACACAACGAACCGCCTTCCTATTGGTTGTTAGTGCAGTAATTTGGGGAATTTGGCGACAAAGAAATGATATTTGCTTTCATAATGCTGTTCTACATTCTTGTAAAAATACCATATTGACTATTCTTTCTTGTATCCATTACTGGCTAGGTTTGGTGTCAGAGGAGGTGCGGACTGAGGTGGAGAATTGGCTACCAACTAATCTGGATGACATCCCGCTCCAAGTGGCAGATCCTGAAGCTATGCAAATGCTCCTGTGGATTACTGATGACCCGGAGGAGTAGCAGGCGTTGACAATCTCTTTTTTTTTTTTTTTACTAATAATCAATAGCCAATATGCATTCTGTGGCTTCATTGTGGTAGCCTTTAAACTCTTTTGTATTTTGCTTATTTCGTATAGTACCAGTAAGGATAGTTTTGGTGCGTGCACTGTTCTTACTGGTCCAAGTGCTATTTGGTTAAACTCTTTTCTATGCTGTAAGTTACCAAAGTTTCATATTAATGAAACGGGCCTAGGCCTCTTTTACAAAAAAAAAAAAAAACAATATCTGCGTTATTATGCTAATACAGATGCCAATTAAATAAAGCTGCCTATAAAGGAATATTGGGCCGGACCGATTATTTGTTTGATTCAAGGAAATGGGCTCGGCCCATTAAAATTTTCATTTATGACATGCTCCTATTTTTTTTTTTTTTTTATATGTTCTATTTTCTACTTGAACCAATTTGGCGCCATTCCTTTTCCGTTTATGATCGCTTCTCTCCGTTTCTTTTTCTTATTATCAATTATATAAATTTGTTTAAATAATACCTTCTTTAATCAGAGACAAGGCCCTATAGGATAAAAATATCATAATTTTCCTTTATTCCAAATTAAAAAAAAATCAGAGACAAGGCCCAGCCTCATAAATTGAAATATCTTATTATTTTAAGCCCTGTATTATTTTTAACACAAGTATTTTATGACTTCCTCACAAAATTAAAATATAACTATATATATTTTTCGGTTCTATAATGTTTTTCTGAAGAAAGTAATAGAGAGAAGAATAAGAAAATGATGAATTTGTTTTTCATGTCTTGCAAAAAAAGATGTACGCTATTCTTATAGTACAAGGTTACAAAAAAAAGCTAAGAAATGAAAATAACAAAGGAGATCTCCTAAAACATGTAAATTTAGAAAGTTTATATTTTAAACTCCAATCGGACAAGACAACAAGGTAATATATAGCGAACCGAATCCTCTGCCCACCTATGGGCAGGAAAATCCTACCCACCATTGAATTTAGCCAATCTCTGCTTGACACGTGGCTACTATCTTTCATTCCATTAATAATGATTAAAAGAATAACTTTCCAAACTAATTAATTAATGAGAATCTTTTCTCTTTCCTTTGTCTTTTCACCTTCCATTTTAAAACTAATTAAAAATAACTTTACTGTTTCTTCTTCTCTGTACCTCTCAACAGTGAGAAAAAAAAAATTACATGGAGCAAACCAATACATGATACCCTTTGTAATTACTTTATCATGAAATTGCTCTTTGTAATTTCTTTGTCTGTGAGAATCGTCAATAATCTGATACTCTCAACACACCAACGCAAACTAATACTGACCATATATGTATTTGAAAATTTGAGGCGTATGGGCTATTAGTCTATGAGTCTTCTCTCCTTCGTACCAGTGCCGGCTGTACCAGTCCGGTACAGATCCATTTGTGTCATTTCCGTCATTTTTTTATCAGTCTCTTTGTGTCACTATATATGGTCCCTTTTTTATTTCACTCCATCTTCTCCCGACCTTTACCAGTACCAGTTCGGTACCGTCTATTACAACCCGATTTTCTTGTCAGTGTACCACTTTACCCTGCCCAGTCTCGTACCAAAACAATATCTGCGTTATTATGCTAATACAGATGCCAATTAAATAATTCTCCGATATAAATTTGTGCTAATAAAGCTGCCTATAAGGTATATTGGGCCGGACCGATTCTTTGTCTGATTCAAGGAAATGGGCTCGGCCCATTAAAATTTTCATTTCTGACATGTTCCTATTTTTTTTTTTGTATATGTTCTATTTCCTACTTGAATAATACCTTCTTTAATCAGAGACAAGGCCCTATAGGATAAAAATATCATAATTTTCCTTTACTCCAAATTATAAAAAAACTTCTTTAATACTCTCTAATCTCTCTAGTTAAAATCTTTTAAAATTCTAATTAAGCATATCTTGATGCGTCTTGGGAGATTTGAACATATTTTCTACTAAAAAATGTATAACTAAACATCACAAATAATCTTGTTCATTTGTTATTTTAATTTGGAGAAAAGCATAAGAGCCCAGCCTCATAAGTTGAAATATCGTATTATTTTAAGCCTTGTATTATTTTTAACGCAAGTATTTTATGACTTCCTCACAAAATTAAAATTAAACTATATATATTTTTCGGTTCTATAATGTTTTTCTGAAGAAAGTAATAGAGAGAAGTATAAGAAAATGATGAATTTGTTTTTCATGTCTTGCAAAAAATTAAAGCTGTACGCTATTCTTAGAGCATCTACATCCCAGTACTATTAGAGTTTTTAATCTGATGTAACAATTTCTAATTCAGTTTAAAAAATATGGGAGAGTTTCTTATTTAGAAACTATGCAGTAAAGTTTCTTATTAAGAAACTGTTTATAAACTTCATGTTAATCAAATGATTGGCTCAAATTTTTTCTCCTTTATAATTTGTTGCTGACATGGCTTAATAGAAACTCTAAAATTAATTTCAGGAATGTGAGAGTTAGAAATTTTAGAGACCTTAATTTCTAAAAAGTGGTTAACCACTACTAGAATATGAGTTTTCTGCAAGGGGAGGAAAATGGCTTACTGCATGGGCTTACCCTTGCAGCAAGTCCAAAAAGGGCATTAGCATGCGCTTACGCTTGCAAATGTATCCTTGCTATAGCCTTCGACACTTATACTAAGTATTGGCAAGGACACGCATGCTAATACTTTTTTCTAACTTGTTGCATGCGCTTACGCTTGCAACAACCGCGCATGCAAATACTTTCAGAGTTGGCCCCGTTTGTAGTATTTGCAAGGGGAGACAGCGTGGGACCCATCTGATTATTTGCAAGGGAGAGAACGTGGGTCCCACTTGGACTATTTGCAAGGCCAGGTAACGTGGGTCCTACTTGACTATTAGCAAGGCTAACACACGTGGGCCCCACCTGCCTATTTGCAAGGCTAACACAACTGGGTCCCGCCTGACTATTAGCCAGGCAAGGGAACGCAAGTCCCGCCTGACTATTAGCATGCCCTGCAGTTCATACTATTTGTGTGGATGTACCAATGGATATAATAACAGGAAATGGATGCAAATCAGCATGCTTCAATTCTACAATCCTCCCTCCCTGTACCAATCTGGTACCAGCCCAGTGCTGTTTTACAATTCCCAATTTCCGATTCATCAAGATTTACATAAAACACATTGAAAAATAAGTAGAAAATAACTAATAAGCATTGACCAACAAAGTATAATCATCCAACATTTTACCAAATTTTAAAAATAGTAAAACAACATCGCTAATAAAAAACTTAACTTCTAAATATACTCAAAATGTACCCACCTGTCAAGCATTAATGACACATCTGTAAGAAAAAAAATTATATGAAGTTTAACTCTCCTGCCCAACATCAACACTAATCAGTTTAACTCTCCTGCCCAACATCTTTTTAACCTGAAGTAAGAAAAAAAATATGAAGTTAGAAAATATGAAAGAGAGTTCTGTGGACTTCGGTAAATTGATAGGAAAAGCTGGTAGTTTATTAAAGTTACCAAAGAAAAGACGAGCTTGTTAAACATCTTTCTGTGGACTTTCTTGCTGTTAAAGAAAAAGAAAGAATTAAATTACTACAAAAGCTGAAAAAAGAATTAAATTACCACAAAATAAAATAAGAACAAGAGGCTTGTCTAATATTAAGGACAATCGTCTTGCTAACTGACTGAAAGTAGGACTTTATCTATAAAATGATTACCTCACGCATCTTTTCAATTTGCTCCTTACACCCACCAACATCATTATAAGTCTGTATACAACCAGCAAAAAGTCTGTATTGGTTGGTCTCTAGTAAATTTAATTTGAATAATGCTCTCAAATATAAATGCTAACGAACACTAGCATGGGTATGAAATCCTTAGTGCTGCTTCAGTTGCACTGGTACTGGTACACAAGCAATCATATGTAATAGATGGTAGAAATAATTAACAGATAATGAAACTTATGGACTATATTTACCCAACACGCATGCCTTCTTCAATATCAGTAGGAGAGACTTTGTCGCCTAAACCAGCAACAAACTGCAACACAATAGAGTAAAATACAAGAGTAAAATACCATAATAATTTTCGCACCAAAAAGAAATCCATAAATAAAAGTTACATAGCAAGTACCTTTGCAATTTGCTTAACATTAACAACATACTTTGCATCTTCTGTATTTGAATTAATTATTTTGGTACATCTTGCAACCTGCACCAATGATAAAACAATTGTCTAAAAATATACAACATATGACTCTTTTATGAAGGTGCAAGAAAATTTAAAAGTGTACCTGAAGAGGTTGCTCCTCTTGCATCATTTGTTTGTCAGAAACTAAGTCCCATTGGCTTGGGGCAGCTAAACCTATATCAGACTCTTTGATTCCTCTTTTCCAGTAAGAAGTCCAAATCTACATATTGATAAATTTTAACTGAAACTACGATTACAAAGTTTAAGATAATAAATTTTCTGTATCACAATGGAAGAACAACCACTGAACTTAAGTACTACCAACTCTACACGATTCTGTCCAAGCTAAGATGACATATTCTACCCAGATGTGACAAAAATGACACTGGTAAATAGAAAATTTGCCAGCTAACCACAGAAAATGTACAATATCTTAATCACACCCGAAATTCATAACGTATCAAGATCTTAAAATTCCTATATGTTGCCGGTTATTGGCAATCATTGGCAACCATTTACAACCGCACTGCTCTCACCTAAAATTCTAGTTTTATTTGGGCAATTCACCAAACACTTAAAATACATGCATCAATGCAATAAAATTTACTCAAAAATTCAATCATTTCATATATTTTACAAATTCAAATTTAGTAGTAAATGAGATCACTTACGGTAGTGGATGTTGGCAACTAGCTCCGAACAAAAAGAGATGTAAACCTCACATAGTAAATCAACTTAGTAAGATAAGGTTCTAACATATGTATCTGTAGAATCAAAGTGTGATGAGGTCAAAATTCACCATCTACAATTAATAAAGTTGAATATATAATTTCAGTTTTAAGCAACTAAGAAAAAGAAAGGTAACAAGAAAGGTGTCGCGCCCTGCCATGGCCGTCTCCACCAGCTTCTCTGCGCTTCTCACCACCTTACTTCAGAAATCGTGTAATCGGATCTACGGGGAGTTGTAGCCCCGCCTTGCTGCTCCTAGAGGTGGCCTTTGTGACCTTGGTCGCACCGATCGCCTTTCCTCTTCCTGCCATTTTAGATCTAGGGTTTTTGTTAAGAGAGGCGCTAAAGAGAGCACGAGAAATGAAAACAAATAGGAGGGAATCCAATTAAGCAGACAAAATAAGGTGAAAAATAGGAGGGAAGTTGAAAAAATTGGGGGAAGATGAAACTCTCTTGGGAGGGAAAATAAAAAACCTAAGTTAGGTGGCTGCGTACAGAGAGAAGAGGGAAATGAAAAGTTAGAGGTAAATAAAGAATTCATATACTCTCAGGTAACATAATATTTGTGTTTAGATCGGACCATGTGATCATCTTTACACATCAATATCAAAGGATCCTGTGCATTATCTACCGCCGGATCTAAACAGAAATTTTATGTTACCTCAGAGTATTGAGACTCTTTACTCACAGCTATCCAAAATGAATAATCAAGACCATTCTTCACTTATCAAATATGTGCATATGTAAATCACAAAATTTATTTTGTTAACTTTTAATTTTATTCTGACTTTAACAATTTGACCTTATAAAAAGGCCACTGAACTTAATTTATTTTACAATAAATTTTCATTTTGTTGTGATTCATTTAATTATTTTCAAACTTAAAAAAAATATAAGTTACAAATTTAATAGTGAATATTTTACTAAATTGTTTTTTTTTCCAAAATACAAGTTATAATTGTAAATAGTTCACATGTAATTCGATTTACCTATACACATGTAATTCATAAAAATTCGATTTTTCCAAAAAATACTTGAATAATATTCACTCTTCAATATTCGATTTACCTACACATGTAATTATTAAAATGATATTGATACAATTTATAAAAATATAATGCTAGAACATTTTAATTGCATTATTAAATAATTTTGACAAATTAAATTGTATAGTTGTACATGCATGTTGCATCAATGACTTGTGTCAAACATGCATGACCATAGAACATCAACTCTTGTTGGGTGAGTTAATGAAGGAACAAAGACAAACGTTTGTCCGTTAGTTAATCGGAACCGTTCAAATCAAAGAGTGTTCCATTAATTTCATTGTTGGTAAGTTTGATCTAATTTGATGTTCATTTACACATCCATCCAAGCGACGGAATATAACGACATCGTAGGGCTATAAATACTACACATTGGATCGAAGATTATAATTGTTGGAACTCCAAATTTTTTTCATTTGTAAGGTTTCTAGTAATAACTTGATCATTTAAAAAAAATTAGGCGTTATTTCATTGCAGATCAACTGTTTAATAGTCATGCGGAAATCAACGGTCCGTAATTTTTGACTCAATTTGAAGAGGCTACAAATAATGAAATTCTATAAAATTGTCAATGGTGGCTATGATTTGTAAATAGAAAATGTAAAAATCTAATTTTATTTTTTTTTATTTTTTCATATTTAATTATGTACAAGTGTTTAGAATCAGATTAGGGTTGTGGATATGAGCCGTATGATTTGTGATGAAGTGTGCATATTTTAGTTTAGATCTGTGATGTGGATAGGGAGTCCCTATACTCTGAGGTAAAATAATATTTCTGTTTAGATCCGACGGTAGCTGATGCATAGAATCCTTTGATATTAGTGTGTAAAGATAATCACACGGTCTGATCTAAACACAAATACTATGTTACCTATTTCACTTATCTCTAATATTTTACACCACAGAAAGTAAAATTGGATTTCTCCCTCGCACTACAGTCTACAGAGAAGAAATTTGGTTTCCTCCCTTTCCCCAACAATGAAATCTGGTTTTCCCCCTTCCCCGACCCAATTTGGGTTTCCCCCGCTCGCAAATTTTCTACAAATTTCACTTCTCTCCCTATGTCCTTCATACTCTCTCTGCCGCCTTCCCTATTCTCTAACTAAGTTACTAACCCTAACCTAATTCCCCCATTGGTCATCGTCATCGGAAATGAGGGCAGGGCGAATTAGCACGAGGTTTTTTTTTTTAATTTGTTGAGAAAAGACTCAAAAGAGGCGAAGTCCTTTAATTAGAGGATTAACGGGCTTGATAGTCCATTACGATTTTGTTTCTCCAAAGGTAGGTTCTAATATTTTCGGACACCTGTATAGGTAACAAATCAGAACCTTGATGTATGGCCGAACAACTCGGCATTTGTCTCAGGTACTTCTTTCATTTAGGGTTAAATTTTTGATAAACTTAGGATGTTGGGGTTTATGCTTATCAATTTATACTTGCTGAATTTATGGTAAATTTCTTTAAATTTCAGCTAGATGTTTTGTGGTGAGGTGATTGGGTTGATACGAATTTCAGCGAGACAAAATGGAAGTATCTCATCATATTAGTACATTAATGTACCACAAAATTTGTGCTACCAGTAAACAGTGCCCTTTGGTATAGAGGCCATATCTATACACTTAAGTAAAGACATTTTGTATTTTTATTTATAAAATTTGGATAGTTCAAATTTTTTATGGAACTCCTTTGATATCGGTTATCTTATAAGCTCTTTTTTTGTAATTATGTCCGACAGTATACTAAAAATATATTTCATATATATTTAAATTCATATCTTTTTTTTAACTTTAACAATATAGCATGAATATATATCATTTGTAGTGTGGATCCACTAAATTGTCTCATATATTTTGTCTAATAAATTCAATGAAAGTACGAGCTAGTAGATGACAACCCAATTGAGGAAGATGACGAAGAGTTGGACATAGAGCAAGGTGAGGATGAATTTGGTTTTAATGCCTATGATGATTCCGATCAAAAGTTTTAATTGGTGAATCAATAGTTGTATGTGTGTTGTGTCACAATATTTGTACAATTATTTTTTGGGTTTCTCAATTATTTTGTAAGGTTTGTTCTAAATACCAAAATTTAAGTTATCAAAGTATTTAATTCTTATATACTGTTATTATTCATGTTGTTGTGATTTATAATAAATTTATCATTCAAAATGAGATATAAAATAAACAGAAATGTTACTGTCTCCAGGAACTAAACAATTGCAAGGGTAATCCCATGCAATTGTTTAGATTCGACAGTCCATAGTATTTGCAAGGGCATGGGGTTGAGTTGTTGCAAGGACCTCCAATTAAATATAATATCTGACATTCGGTTAAGTATTTGCAAGGGCATGGGGTTGAGTTGTTGCAAGGACCACCAATTAAATATAATATTTGACCTTCGGTTAAGTATTTGCAAGGGCATGGGGTTGAGTTCTTGCATGAGTCTCCAATTAAATATAATATCTGACATTCATAATGTATTTGCAAGGGGAGATAGAAAACATTTGCATGTGTGCACATCAAACATTTGCATGCAATACAATTTGCATGGGATACCCTTGCAACAAGTTTTATGAATCCAGAAATACTATTTCTTTTGCATGGGCTTTCCTACCCTTACTAAAACCAAGTGCCGCCCTTGCAGAAAACTCATATTCTAGTAGTGAACAGTTATTTAGAAATTTATTTGAGTTGCCGGGATGTAGATGCTCTTATAGTACAAGGTTACTAAAAAAGCTAAGAAAAATAACAAAGGAAATCTCCTAAAACATGTAAATTTAGAAAGTAAATATTTTAAACCCCAATCGGACAAGACAACAAGGTAATATATAGACCCTGGAAATTTCGAAATTCATAACAAATTCTCCAGTTCCCTTCCAGGCTGTACCAGCTTGTCAGCATCTCCTCCATCACTGGTATGGACTGGTACCAGCACTCAAAATCTTCGAAATGCCAATACTCGGATTTATATTCATTAAACAAAGTCTTAGCGTAAATAATAATTATGATGTAATTTTTATTTTGGTAATTTTAACCTAAAATAAATGTCTTGACCAATGACGGAGGCACATAGAGCCTAAAAAAGAGCACCTGGCTAAAATAAAATTTCAAAATCATATTTCTATTTTTGTGTTTTTTTTTCTCAGAAAAATTATACAGATATACTTAAAATTTAAATAATTATAAAATTATGCCTCAACCTAAATTGTTTGCCCAAAATGTACTTTCTAAAAAAATTATAAAAATATGTTTCATATCCAAAATAATTATTAGATTATAATTCATTTCTAAATTTTGTTAAATCCAATTAAAAATCTTTGCTCCGTCTGATCTTGACATTAACGATTTTGTCATAGTTGACCTGTGATCGCTTTCTGTTTCTTTCAATAAAAAATCAAACCTAACTTCTCAAAATACAACGCGATTTTGTCATAGTACAACGCGATTTCAAGGACGGTTTCCAACCTAACTTCTCAAAATTTGAATGATCTTGTAGTCAAAAGAAAGCAAAAAAAAAGGTGAAGCAATTGTTTAATCCTATGTACGGTAAATATTTGCCCTGATGCTCAAAGGTTCCAATAGTGAGTGGGAAAAATGGCACGGCGGAGCTAGCTCCGTCACGGAACAGCATGGTTATGGCACGGAACAGTACGGCGCGGCACGCGTGTCAGTTACGTGTCGTGACTCGTGTGTTCCGTTCCGTGACCATTCGCGTGCCGTGTTAATTTTTTGAAACTTTGGTACGGCACGGCACGACACGTGAAAGATTTAGTCACGGCACAGCACAACACGTAGTAACGCGAGTTACTTGTAATTAGCACCATTAGATATTGATTTAATGGTGAATCTTAAATAAACTAACCTAAATTATGATTAAATGGTCACGCGAGTCATGTATGGTCACAGCACGTTTAGGCACGGCGTGACTCACGTGGCGTGACCATTTGCGTACCGTGACCTGACATTTTGGTCACGGCACGTGAAAAATTAACTTGGTCACGGTACGGCATGGCACGAGACCAAAGTCACGACGTGTTAGTCAAGGCACGGCACAACACGTTAAGTTTTTTCCACTCTAGTTCCAACCTCTTTAAACATATGGAAAGAATATCTCTTGTATTTGACAGGAGTCCGGCTAGTATAACATTGGTGTCATTTCGGCCTATATAACACCAACTCCAAAATCTATCGTATCGACTTCAAACGGTTAATCCAACCGTTCAAACTCTTCTACTTTATGAGTTGTGTGTTTACATGCAAAATTTTATAATTTTTTGAATTTTTTTAGTATCAAATCAAGCGGTCAAATGTGTGAGTTTTTAAGTTAATTTTAATGCATTCATTTTTCAAGATTTTTGACCGCTTGATTTGGTACTAAAATAACTAGAAAATATTTTTTTTTTGCATGTAAACGCACAACTCATAAAGTAGAAGGGTTTGAACGGTTGGATTAACCGTTTGAAGTCGATACGATAGATTTTGGAGTTGGTGTTATATAGGCCGAAATGACACCAATGTTATACTAGCCGGACTCTTGACAGCATTGAATTAGTCAAAATCGAGTAATTTTTTTTTGAAATTTATTTAAAATATAAGAGGACCGTTATAAAATTTGTAAAAAATTAAATTAAATAATTTGGATTAATCTGACTCTATCAGATACCTTACCTGATCCGAACCCATAAAATTGTGAGACAATATAGCAACAATTTTGCTTGACAAAAAAAAAAGTGGATATGTATATGATGCATTTTTTTTTCCTTTTTTTTCATCATTTTTTTTTAATTTTGATGACGTTTAATTGATTTTATTTTAAACAAAGACAGAGAGTTCCAATCCGTTATTGGTTGTTTTTATTTTATTTTTTGGAAAAAAATTTCATACTTATTAGAGGCATTTCCAAACACTCTCAAAAAGTTAAACAAAATAATTGCATCAGACGAAGGTGTAATATCATAAAAAAAATGTATTCTTAAAATATAATCTTTTTCTCTGTATTTTGTGACTCCAGTTTCTCGAAGTATATATAATTTTGAAAACAACTAGAATTTCATATATACACTTTAAAAACTTCAAAACTAATTTCTCCCTCCAAAATTTATAATATAATATTTATCTTTCTCAGTTCAACTGTTCAAAGAATATTATGGGATGGTATAATTATTTCAAAGATTAATAAGCAACTCTGAAAACACTTTTATAAAGTAACAAGTAGATATTGTTATATATTATCTCCAGAACTTAAAATAAGTTCACATGCATGTATTGTGTCCCATTGTAAAATATAAACTGTTGTCACTTTTGGACTCGTAACTGTGAATTGATTGACCTATCGCATGAAATGTACGATTCAAATTTCTTTTTGGTATAAGGTTTGACCTCAAGGACCCAGCCTAATATTTACGGTTTTGCCACTGTCCCTTGAATTCTGTACATGTTTTTCTTTCTACCAACCTCTTCGATTTTTTTTTTTTTTTTTGTTTAGTTGAACCTCTTAGATTTAAATATGTAACCGCATGTGATGCTTTTTTAATGGTAAAATATATACATAGAATTAATGCAGTAATTAGTCCAGAATTTTCATCGTCAAGTATTTCCACAAATTTAAGCCCAAACTATTAAGTATTTATTTCACACTAAAGAAATATGCATGCATTATTATAATTAGATGAAAGAAATAATATCCATTGTTCTTCGAAAATAATTCGAATGCTAATTTCAAATTTTATTATGAGTATGAGAGTTTCAAAGCAGCTCCATAAAGATATCAAAAAATATATATTTATTTGTAATATACGTGGTATTGTCAACAATTGGTTTTAACTCAAATTAACAAAAAATTATTTAATATAAAGAAATATAAGTTTTAGTCCAAACAAATATATATTCGATTATTCCGCAGAGGCAAAATAAAGTGAGAATATATGAGTGAGATCTACTATATTTGTGTTTATGTACACCAGCATTTCTAACAACTAGCGAGCCATTAATATATATATATATATATATATATATATATATATATATATATATATATATATATATATATATATATATATGAGTAAGGCTACAGTGCTTTGCAAAGTAAACCACCCCGTTTACTTCGGGCTATTTTTTGGATTTTGAAAATCCAAACAACCGATCCGAACCGTTCAACATGTTCTAAATATTGAAATGTGCTTGGAGACCAAATTTTCCATTTTTTGGAATTTGTTTACTATTTATTAAGCCACTTTGAAAGTTTCTAATCCGGTGGTCCAGAAAATTTTACTGTTTTTTTACTGTTTACCGTCGGATCAGCGACTTTCAAAGTGACTTAATAAATAGTAAAAAAATTCCATAAAATGTAAAATTTGGCCTCCAAGCACATTATTTCAATATTTAGAACATGTTGAATGGTTCGGATCGGTTGTTTGGATTTTCAAAATCCAAAAAATGGTCCGAAGTAAACGGGGTGGTTTACTTTGCAAAGCACCGTAGCCTTACTCATATATATATATATATATATATATATATATATATATATATCCGGTGGTCCAGAAAATTTTACTGTTTTTTTACTGTTTACCGTCGATCAGCAACTTTCAAAGTGACTTAATAAATAGTAAAAAAATTCCAAAAAATGTAAAATTTGGTCTCCAAGCACATTTCAATATTTAGAACATGTTGAACGGTTCGGATCGGTTGTTTGGATTTTCAAAATCCAAAAAATGGCCCGAAGTAAACGGGGTGGTTTACTTTGCAAAGCACTGTAGCCTTACTCATATATATATATATATATATATATATATATATATATGTGTGTGTGTGTGTGTGTGTGTATTCAGGTTAATTAACAATTAGCAGTGGGACGATGATCGAAACTCGGTTATAAGATAAAAAATGAAATGTGCAAGACAGTCTCGGCCAACTGTCTAAATATTTTGAATCAATATTATATATATAATATTGATTTTACAAGAATGAGACAGTATCCGCGAGGGTAAAAATTGACAATCCGCGATGGTACACTGACAGGAAAGTGCTATATATTTCTAAGAGTGTCGGTATTATCAACAGAAGTATCCGTGACGATACCCTCACGGATACTGTCCCATTCTTGTAGTATCCTCTGCGAAACACATTTACGTATTAAATTTATATTTTTTTTCTTTATTAAAATTTGTGAAGGCAAAAGCAACACAAAATTAGATATAGAAGTTTAATTATTTGATACATTTATTTTATATCACTTTTCAAATGCTTGACGTACTTTAGTTCAATTTAATGTTTAAGCAGAAATAAAATAATTTAAGTAGTTTTAGTTCAGTTAATTTGAAGCTGATTCAATAAATATTGAGATAATGCTCATTAATCTGATGAGCTCAGGCTAATACTGGCCCTCCCTCTATTTATGTGTGTCTTCATTTCCAATTAATAGTCTTAATCATGGGTAGACAGTAGTAATTCAATATAACCCAACGTAAGAAATTAAGAAAATAAATAAATAAATTGAGATTGTACTGTTTTTGTTAAATTATCAACACACTATCATATTCAACTGAAAACCATGCACAATCTACAATCTAACAAGTAACAAGAACGTAACGAATCACCCACCTACAGGATTGTAGTATCATCTAATGTAAATATCATGACCGGCCTACAAGCAACACTCAACACTATCTTAAAAAAAAGCTCTGAATTAAAAGAATTATGTTTCAATATTTTTTTATTTAACCTCTATTAATGTAGCAGATTCTAGTGCTGTATAGGTGGGCAGTTGGAACCGGGGAGGCTAGACGAGCAGTCGGAATGCCCGGAAGGAGGAACATTTTTCCTTTTTGATTCCGGTGATAAGTCCCCGGGAACATCAAGGACCACATCAGAAGCTGCGCCAAGCAGCCTTGCACCATCAGCATTTTGCATGCTACTTAATGCCAGAATTAGCATTAGTACAAATACCATTACTAATTTTGAACACCTTGTCATTTCTAATGTTTAGAACTTTATAGGAGGATATATATATTTAGGAAAAGGAACGAATTAGCTGGTAGCTAGTTACGGTTTAATGAATAGAGAAGGAGGGTTTGGTAGCTGCGATGGATAATTAATACAAGGGGATAATGGCTGGGTTTATATAGGTGACTGATGGTGCAGATCGAGGTCATGCATGTAATTAATTAATTGTTATCTTAACTATTTTTGTAGCTAGTGTAGACAACTAAATTAACCTGATCACTAATAAAGTTTCAGTTTACCATTTCAATTATTTTGAAGTAGCTCAAGTCGTCGTTCTAAACCTAACTGAATGCATGGATTCGTATCACATCTAAATTAAGTTTCAATTTTGTATTATAAAATTATGTTAGTACTTAGTAGTGAAGACAAGTTCAAAAGCAAGTCCCATTGCTAACTCTTCGTCTCTGGTTCCACCAACACGATTTCTAGTTGCTTTTCCGCCTACTGTTTCTCAAGCGGTTTCAATTCCGTTCCCACATCGATCTCGTGAAAGAACCTGGATTGCAATTAATCGTGTAATGCAATTTTATATGATAAGCATTTTGGGTAACATGTATAGTATTATACCATTTTATCATATGACTATTAATTGGTCTCATTTGTGAAAAGTAGTCATATTATATAATATATTTGGACGGAAAGTACAATTTATTTGGTAATACTTTGAAGCTTATTGTCAAGCTGTTCTCAACAAAAGTAATATTGTACTTGCTGAACAAGGTAGACTGTACTGTAATATTTGACTTCGGATCTTATAAAGTAACTCAGATTTTGAGTTTAGGATCTGGACCGTCCAATCGGTTTTAGCACAAATATTAAAGGCTGTCGTGAATTTTTAACTTGGGTCGGAATGGTCCGGATTATGATTCACTACTACATAAACGTTAACCATTTTCATATATACACGGATGCCAAAAATAGTTCCAAATAAACAGTGTGTAATGGGAGAAGGTGCTCGCATGAAAATAAGCTCAACCATACACACACGGTCATTAAAATGTAACAGTGTACTAATTAAAGTCACCTATATTTGTACATGGTTTATTATTAATGAACCGTGTATGGTTGTACTACTTCAAACGCGGTCTTTCATAAACAAACTGTGTATGAGTTTGCTCAGCTTCCTATTTTATAGTAGAAGCCGTGAACAATTCATTCGCGCCTCTCAACCAAAACCCATGTTAGTAATTAATTTCTTGTGTAGGGATCGATCACCCCTCAACCACCTCTTCACCCTTACTCTATTTAAGTGTCCAACCCCCTCCCTTTGTCTCTTAATTTTTTTCTTAATTTTCCTTTTCTTCCCTCTGATTGGTGTAGATCGAGACTTCCCTCATTTTCATCCTTGTGTGCAATCTTGTTTTTCTGTGAAAAACAATATTCAATAATTTTTTTTTCAATCATCAAATGTGAGAACTGCGAGATCATTAATTTTGTTGTAGAATTCTCTTTCCTTTTTTATTCCCTCTGACGGTGGGAGGCCTAGATGTCTCTCTTCTTCATTTCCCCCTCGTGGAACTATATATGATGAGCTATAAATCTGGACTACCACCATCAAATAGGGAAGAGGGAAATCAATCATGAGTTGATCGATCTGTCCAATATTCAATAACTAGTAAGTTCCTTTGGTATGTTGCATATTTGCGAATCTATGTATTTTGATTTGAAATTTGTATGTATATATAAATTGTATAAAATTTGTTTATAAATTGTTTCAAATTTGTATAAATATGTATATATATAAAGAGGAGGGATCAAGTTACAACAATTTTGAGTTACAACAAAGTTACCACAACTATTTTCTACATTTTGAAATTCTAAATCGTCGATCCAAACCATTCAACATGTATCTCCACAATAAAATATACTTCCAAATCAAATTTTACATTTTTTTGAATTTTTATACTATTTATTAAGTATTTTACAAAAACTAGTCAAATTCAGACCATTGAATTTTGTACCCATCTTAATAAATAGTAAAAAAATTCAAAAAATGTAAAATTTGATCTGGAAGCACATTTTATTGTGGAGATCATGTTGAACGGTTTGGATCGACGATTTGGAATTTCAAAATGTTGAAAATAGTTGTGGTAACTTTGTTGTAACTCAAAATTGTTGTAACTTGATCCCTCCTCATATATAAATTGTATCAAATGCAAATTTAAAATCAGTATGTATATATAAATTTGTATAAAACACATGGGTGCTAGCACATTAAAAAAAAACAAATCGTACACGTTATTAAAGAATCCGTAAATCCAAAAAAAACACATGGGTACACGTTATAAAACACATGGGTGCTTTGCAATTAAAAACACAAGAAATCCAGAATCCGTAAATCCAAAATAAAATAGCAAATGAATTTAAATCTTACAGTTCTGAATTGAAGACATCATTAGGCGGAAGCGTAAATACTGATCATCAACGGTTTTCCTCAGACGTGATGATGGAGACCTTAGGCGTTTTTCTTTTACTTCTCTTATTAATTTTTATGGACGAAGTTTTTAGTATGGGATCTGTCCAAATAAGAGAAGAGGTCTTTAAATAACTCTGAGGCAACCTTTGGGACCAGTATGTTTAATAAATAGCAATCTGAATTTTTCCATCAAAAATTACTCGTGCCTTTTCATTAGTCGTGTCCTTTCGTTAGTAGTGCCCTTTCATAAGTGCCCTTTCATTAATTTCTGTAAATGAAATTGGTGCACAACAATAACATAGGCCACATAATAAATAAAACTAACATTCTCCCACTTGGCCGTAATGTTATAACATAATAAAGTACAGATGCAAAAAATTGGCCAATATAATTTTCATTAACGTAAACCTGTTCAGTTAGAAATACCAAACCAAACTAATGTAATCAGAATAACAAATGTCGTTATTTGATCCCCATTAATTATAGCATTGGTACTCTTTCCAACAATGGTTGATAATATTCGTTCGGTCCTCATAAATAATTTGCTTAGATTAAAATAAATTATGCGCATCATAATAAATAAGCAAACTTTATAAATTCAAAGTCAATACACAAATAAAAGTTAAGTACATAACATAATATATATATATATATATATATATAGTTTATAACAACAAAATTATAATACATCAACCAAACCCATGCCGGCAACATGCTCTTTGTAAAGAGTGGGTGGTAGCGCCTTTGTTAGAGAATCAGCTAACATCGCTCTTGTATTAATATGTTGTATCACAGTAGTACCATCTTTGACTTTGTCTCTAACAACAAGATATTTGATGTCAATCCACTTAGACGCACCACTTGATTTGTTATTCTTAGAGAAGAAAACAGCAGCCTCGTTATCACAAAATAAGGTGAGTGGCCTCGCAATACTGTCAATTACTTGAAGTCCTGGTATAAAATTCTTCAACCAAACTGCTTGACCAGTAGCATGAAAACACGCCACAAATTCTGCTTGCATAGTGGAAGATGCCCTTAAAGACTGCTTAGCACTCTTCCATGAAATTGGTCCCCCTGGAAGCATAAATATGTAACCTGATGTGGATTTCTTACTGTCGACACATCCAGAAAAATCTGAATCAGAATAACCAATAACTTCAAGGTTATTTGACTTCTTGTAAGTAAGCATATAATCTTTTGTCCCTTGCAAATAGCGTAAAACTTTCTTGGCAGCTTTCCAATGTTCCATTCCTGGATCAGTTTGATATCGGCCAAGCATACCAACTGCAAATGCAATATCAGGACGTGTACAAACTTGAGCATACATTAGACTCCCTACTACCGAAGCGTATGGAATTTGCTTCATTTGAGCACGTTCTATTTCATTTTTAGGACATTGAAACTTGCTGAATTTGTCACCCTTGACAATAGGAGCAACACTAGGGGAGCAATTGTGAATGTTATATCTTTTAAGCACGTTCTCAATATATGCTTTTTGGGATAAACCTAAGATCCCACGAGACCTATCTCGGTAAATTTCAATTCCTATAACATAAGAGGCTTCACCAAGATCCTTCATTTCAAACTTAGTTGATAGAAAACGTTTTGTCTCATATAACATGTCTAAATCACTGCTTGCTAATAAAATATCATCCACGTACAAAACGAGAAAGATAAACTTACTCCCACTAACCTTGAGATATATGCATTGATCTATTGTATTTTCTTTAAATCCAAATTCGGTTATGACCTCATCAAACTTGAGATACCACTGTCGTGAAGCTTGTTTTAACCCATATATTGAATGTTTTAACCGACATGCCATATGTTCCTTGCCTTGTACAACAAACCCTTCAGGTTGTTTCATAAAAATTTCTTCATACAAGTTACCATTGAGAAATGCAGTTTTCACATCCATTTGATGTAGTTCTAAATCATAATGAGCTACAAGAGCTAAAACAATTCTTAATGAATCTTTCTTTGAGACAGGAGAAAATGTATTATCAAAATTGACACCTTCTTGTTGTGTAAACCCTTTAGCGACTAGTCTGGCCTTAAATCTTTCAATGTTACCTTTGGAGTCAGTTTTAGTTTTATAGACCCATTTACAGCCTACGGGTTTAACCCCAACAGGTAACTCAACAAGATCCCAAACTTCATTAATTTCCATTGATTTCATTTCGTCATTCATGGCTTCTAGCCATTGAGATGATTTATCGCTCATAATTGCTTGCTTGAATGAGTTAGGATCTTCTCCATGACCTATATCACCTCCTTCTTCAGTAAGGTATACGATATAATCATCAGGTATGGCAGATCTTCTCTCTCTTTGCGATCTACGTAAGGCTTCTTGTGGCAGAATAGGAGTTTCATCAACATTAGGAATATCATGAACATGAGTTTCTTCATTAGTCTCTTGCACATGAGGTATAGAATTTGTAACCTCTCGAATTATCGGAATTGGAACATAAATCAGATTTTCCTCGAGGTTTACAGTTCTATTTACATTACTCCCACTAACGTTGCCATTTTCAAAAAATACAGCATGTCTAGTCTCAACTATTCTAGTGGTATGTGACGGGCAATAAAATCTAAAACCTTTGGATCTGTCTGGATAACCAATAAAATAACAACTAATGGTTCTGGAATCAAGTTTCTTTAGTTGCGGATTATAGACTTTTGCTTCAGCAGGACAGCCCCACACTCGTAAGTATCCTAATTGCGAATTTCTGCCAGTCCACAGTTCATAAGGTGTTTTTGGAACAGATTTACTAGGAACCCGATTTAGAATATGTGTGGCTGTTTTTAAGGCTTCTGTCCACAAAAAATCCGGCAATGTGGTATTGCAAATCATACTTCGTACCATATCTATTAGTGTACGGTTACGTCTTTCAGCAACTCCATTCTGTCGAGGATCTCCCGGCATTGAGTACTGATGAACAATACCATTTTCTTGAAGAAATATAGCGAATGGGCCTGGACTTTGACCAAGGTCGGTGTGTCTACCATAATATTCACCGCCTCTATCTGATCGCACTACTTTAATTTTAAGGTTATGTTGATTTTCAACTTCAGCCTTAAAAATTTTGAATTTATCTAGTGCTTCAGATTTTTCATTAATCAGATACACATAACCATAACAAGAATAATCGTCAATGAAACTAATAAACGATTTATGCCCGTTAATACCCGGAGTAGGAAAAGGACCACATATATCAGTATGAATAATTTCTAATAGTCCCCCACTTCGAGTGGCTCCTTTCTTATTTCCCTTGACAAATTTTCCTTTAACACATTCTACGCAGTTGTCGAAATCAGAAAAATCTAATACCGGGAGAATTTCATTTCTAATGAGACGTTGCATTCTATCTCTTGAAATATGACCCAACCTGCGATGCCATAATTTGGAAGAATTTCCAACATCACGATTTCTCATAACTCCACGCTTATGATTAACACTAGTAATATTCATAGATAACAGAGATTCACAAAAGGAAGAATCCAAAAATAATTTATATAGATTATCACATAATAATCCAGAACCAACAAACTTAGAGTTATGATATAGTTTCAACTCATTATTTCCAAACTGAAACATAAAACCACACGCATCAAGTCTAGAAACAGAAATTAAATTCCTAATCACACTAGGAATATAAACTACATCATGTAAATCAAGAATATAGCCACTCTTCAAAACCAAACGAAGAGTTCCAACAGCCTCAACTTCAGCCTCTAGTCCGTTAGCAACCTTAAGTTTCCTTTCTCCCCTTTGAAGCATCCTCACGGAATGGAATCCCTGCAATGAGTTCGTAATGTGCACAGAGGCACCAGTGTCAACCCACCACGTATTTAAGGGAACATCAACTAAAAAGGTTTCACAAATCATGAAATTTAAATCATTACCCTTTTTAGCGAGCCAATCTTTAAACTTCACACAATCCTTCCTCATGTGTCCACGCTTCTTACAGTGATGACACTTAGGAGCATGCACGGGTTTTGTACCAGATATACTTGCCTTGTTAATACCAGTAGCCGTATTCACTTTGTTTTTACCTTTGCCATTGTTATTTTTCGGTTTTGGACTTTGAACAGCAATATGTGCATAGTCAGGTTTCTCAGCCTTAATCCTTTCTTCTTCTTCAACACACATGGCAATTAATTCGCTCATTTTCCACTTGTCTTTCTGCGTATTATAATTGATCTTGAAAGGACCAAATTGTGCAGGAAGAGAAGTCATAATGAAATGAACTAAAAAGCCTTCAGAAATTGCCATATCCATGCAGTTTAACTTTGCGGCCATATCATTCATCATCATGATATGTTCACGTACACCGCTTGTCCCGTTATACTTGGTAGTGAGCATTTTCATTATGAGAGTACTTGCATTAGCCTTAGAAGTGCTTTTAAACTGCTCTTCAACAGAAGCCAAATACTGTTTAGCAGTGAAAATATTATTTGCATCATCCTTCTCAGGAATACCTCCTCTTATAGCAGTTGTAATAGTACTTTTCATAATCATGAGAGACATGCGGTTTGACCGCTCCCATTTTGTAAAATTATTCTTTTCATCATCAGTACTAGTCTCTATAATAGTAGGTTTGTCTATTCGTAATGCCTGGTCAATATCCAGAACACCAAGACAAATCTCAATTTGCTCTTTCCAAGTGGAAAAATTAGTTCCGTTCAATGGTACTATTCCAGAGATTTGAGCATGAACATTATTCAATGCTGCATTAGAATCAGAAAAAATGAAATGCTTACTATTATCAACTATAAATCCACAAATAGCAAAATAACATTAAATCAACTGTATATAGAGGGACTAATAGTAATTATACTGAAATAAAATAATAAAACGCCAAAGTATATTTCAGTTCTATCATAACAGTTGTTGCATAAAATTCAATTTATATCACCGTTGGGCAGAAACAAATTGAATTGTTAAAATAAATAAATTCACTTAATAAATCATAATGTTAATTAAAGTTGGTAAAATTAACCTTCATAATTTATTAAATGTAAAAGCGTAATTTCATGAAAATTAATTTGTATCACCGTTGGGCAGAAACAAATTAAATTATTAAAATAAATAAATTCACTTAATAAATCATAATGTTAATTAAAGTTGGTAAAATTAACCTTCATAATTTATTAAATGTAAAAACGTAATTTCATGAAAATTAATTTGTATCACCGTTGGGCAGAAACAAATTAAATTATTAAAAAAAATGCATTTAATAAATCATAATGGCAATTAAAGTTGGTAAAATTACCGTTCATAATTTATTAAATGTGAAAACATAATTGTGACTTAAATCACAAAAAAATAATTGTGACTTAATTGAATCTGTATATTTTTTATACGAACCATTGAAAATCAATTTCGTAAAAAAAAAAAAAAATTATTGCATCTTATATGAATTTACGATTGCTCTGATACCAAATGATAGACTTAATAAATCATGAAGTGCTTTGCAATTAAAAACACAAGAAATCCAGAATCCGTAAATCCAAAATAAAATAGCAAATGAATTTAAATCTTACAGTTCTGAATTGAAGACATCATTAGGCGGAAGCGTAAATACTGATCATCAACGGTTTTCCTCAGACGTGATGATGGAGACCTTAGGCGTTTTTCTTTTACTTCTCTTATTAATTTTTATGGACGAAGTTTTTAGTATGGGATCTGTCCAAATAAGAGAAGAGGTCTTTAAATAACTCTGAGGCAACCTTTGGAACCAGTATGTTTAATAAATAGCAATCTGAATTTTTCCATCAAAAATTACTCGTGCCTTTTCATTAGTCGTGTCCTTTCGTTAGTAGTGCCCTTTCATAAGTGCCCTTTCATTAATTTCTGTAAATGAAATTGGTGCGCAACAATAATATAGGCCACATAATAAATAAAACTAACAGCCTCCTCTAACCTGTATCCCTTCTGTGAGTTCACCAATACATTGACATTCTTTTCTTCTCGCATTGCTACTACCACAGCCATTTCCCCCTCCTTCATCTTCATATTGTTCATGATAGCTGCTCGTGTCCAACTATTTTCATCGCTTTTTATTAAGAGAACATTGTGATTTGTAGCAACAACTATTGATTTCTCAGTTTGCAACGCACTGGCGTGGCCGGATGGTGCCAGCGGTATTGAAATATCTCTAGGCAATACCTCTTTCACTGTGTCGTCAACTGTATCCACTTTGAAGATCTTTCACTGGCTACAAGGATCAGAAAAGAAAAAAAAATAGTGCTCCTTTTATTGAAAATCAAATTGGATTCTAGATCCTGTAATTTAGGAATGTACTACTGTAATTGGGTATGATTATATATATGTGATTAGATTATAGCTAAATGTAGCTCAAACAACTATATTGCTGCATGTTAGGAAGGTTTACTATTAAAAAGTTATGTTATTAGGAAGGTACAATGGCTAATTAGCCTATATAATACCTGTAAACATTATAATTACAGATCAATTCAATTTTCTTCAATACAATTCAATTATAATTCATCTCACTAAAAATACACCTTTGCACCAATTTTTCAAGAAAAAAAAAATGTTTTATCAATCAATTTTATCCATGCAATTAGATAGGGGTGATTTGAGAAATTCTAACCAAGCTGTAAATCTTGTTTTATTTCTCCTGCCTTTGGTAACTTATCTGGCAACCAAAATTTTGCACGAACTCAATTTTTACAAAATTACTTAAGAAAGCAAATAACATGGGTGTGATGTGTGGTTAACCAATAACTTAAGAAAAAAAACCCTTAAAATTAAAGAACTAATATATGATCGAAAGTATTAGAGAGAAACTTAAGTTAAAATTAATATGAGTGATTCAAGTAAATGAAAGAGATCACCAACATCTTGATGTACCCTATTTGATTGGTAAATTTTAATTTTGACAAGAATTTGCGACAAAATCTATATAGTCTATTACATACCTGTAGAAACAAGTATGAATCCCTGATTGAGACTCATGATCCCACCGAGTCCCTTATCATCGGAACTTTTTAATTCTGAAATTATTCTCTTGTGGAGGGTATGGTTATTACCGACAGAAGTATCTGCGAGACTACTGACATTATTAAGCAATTTTATCCTCGCAGATAAAACAAATTCTTGTAGTTTATCTCCATAGGACCCCACCTTCAACACAACCCCTCTCCTGACACTACTAACAAGCACCTCCCCGCTCTCCAAATCTACCACGACCCCACTAGGAGCACCATCCAACTCCGGAAAAGGCACTGCATAATTCTCATGTATGATTTCAAATCATAAGCAGAGATAGACGAAGGATTTGAGAAGGCAACAATTAGACGGAGTCGTATCTGATCAACAATGAGAGCGGTGACTGAGTCACTACTGTTATTGGAAGGAAGTTCGAAAGCAGCTGGTACTTGGCCGCTCCTTAGTATGTGATGGCATAAACAGTGGGGCTCATGGCAGATCCAGAACAAAGTGCTGCACGGTTGGATCCCATGCTAGACTTGAAAATTGGAGAAGGGCGGAGGAATGATATTGATGACATGGCGCCGAGCAGGGAGTAGCACCAATAACTAAGAGGAAGAGAAGAGGAGGAACAAGGAACCATTGAGGTTGTTTTGGTTTTGATGCGAATGCGTCGGTCAGGCAGATTTTACTTACCAGGTAATTCCTAGATGCATTTATGTGAATCTTAGTTCTTTATTTACTAAAACTTAATTTGGTCAGTAATGTGTTATGCTTTTTCTGTTTTGCTAAAATTATCATTATATTTTATTATTTTTTAGTTCTTATTTGATTGGATATACTGTGTGTGTGTGCGTATATATATATATATATATATATATATATATATATATATATATATATATATATATATATACAGAGTAAGGCTACGGTGCTTTGCAAAGTAAACCACCCCGTTTACTTCGGGCTACCTTTTGGATTTTGAAAATCCAAACAACCGATCCGAACCGTTCAACATGTTCTAAACATTGAAATGTGCTTGGAGACCAAATTTTACATTTTGTGGAATTTTTTAACTATTTATTAAGCCACTTTGAAAGTTTCTGATCTGGTGGTCCAGAAAATTTTACTGTTTTTACTGTTTGCCGTCGGATCAGCGATTTTTAAAGTGGCTTAATAAATAGTAAAAAAATTCCAAAAAATGTAAAATTTGGTCTCCAAGCACATTTCAATGTTTAGAACATGTTGAACGGTTCGGATCGGTTGTTTGGATTTTCAAAATCCAAAAAGTAGCCCGAAGTAAACGGGGTGGTTTACTTTGCAAAGCACCGTAGCCTTACTCTATATATATATATATATATATATATATATATATATATATATATATATATATATATATAGTGCTTGGCTATTCTACTTCCATAAGCATATGCCCACATATGTTTATAACTCATTTTTGCGTTTCCAATGTTCAAATGGTCGATCCGAACCGTTCATCTTGTTCTCCATATTAATATGTGCTTGGAGACCAAATTTTACATTTTTCTGAATTTTTTTACTATTTATTAAGCCACTTTGAAAATTACTAATCATATGGTCTAGAATTTTGTTGCACTGTTTTTACTGTTCATCCGGATCAGCAATTTTCAAAGTGACTTAATAAATAGTAAAAAAATTCCAAAAAATGTAAAATTTGATCTCCAAGCACATATTATGGAGAATATGCCCACGGTTCGGATCGACCATTTGAACATTGGAAACGCAAAAATGAGTTATAATCATGTTGGCTAATATCAAAACATTTGTTCCGGACCAGTGGTGCAACTAATTAGTTTTTTTATTTTCAAAGTCCAAATGGTCGATCCAAACTGTTAGATGTGATCTCTATATTAAAATGTGCTTGGAGACCAAATTTTACATTTTTTGGAATTTATTTACTATTTATTAAGCCAGTTTTAAAATCGTTGATGTTAATAAACAGTGAAAAAATTTAGATCGTTGAAAACAAGTGATTTTAAAACTGACTTAATAAATAGTAAAAAAAATTTAATAAATGTAAAATTTGGTCTTTAAGCATATTTTATTATAGATTAAATGTTGAATGGTTTGGATCGACCGTTTGGACTTTGAAAATGTAAAAACCAAAGCGTTTGTTCTACGGCTTAGGAACAAACATTTTGATATTAGCCAACCTCTCTCTTCTCTCTCTCTCTTTTTGAAACCTTGGCAGTGGCTGCCAAGTATAATTTTCATGAATTAAACATAAATTACATCCATCGTTCTACATCGAGAACATCATCAACATCAAACTACATCCACATATAGAGAACATCATCAACATCAAACTACACCCACATCTAAATAACATCAATATCGAACATCACAAACAACTAAAAATAACAAAATAAACAAACTATATCATTCGGTAGTAGACACCGACGACATTCAACATCGGTGGGCTAGCGACCATAGGAAATGAAGCATCATTTTTTTTTTCAATTAGGGTTGCGGGCGAGACCAGTGCAGAAGTGCGGGTGGAAGGGTGGAGGCGTCAGGAGACTGAAAGGCTGACGACTAGGGCTATTGTCGCCAATTCTCTCTGGTTCTCCTGACGGAAGTGGAGGAGGACGAAAGGTAACGGCTAGGGCTATTGTCATCAACTCTCTCTTCTTTCAACGAGGAGGCGGAGAGAAAAGCATAATGGACGAGGGTAGAGGAGGGGGGAGGGGGTGGCCTGTTGACAGGAAGGAAGGAACAGTGGAGCGGTGCCGGCTGTCTCCCCCTCTCTCCGCAGGGTCACCCCACCCCCCGGAGGGAGGCGGGAGACGGAGGGTGCTGCTAGCGGGGGGCGGAG
Organism: Carex myosuroides; assembly: GCA_028015225.1. Lineage (NCBI taxonomy): Eukaryota > Viridiplantae > Streptophyta > Magnoliopsida > Poales > Cyperaceae > Carex > Carex myosuroides. Next base: position 13,401,043 of record CM051474.1, read on the forward strand.
GTGCTGGCGGAGGGACTGGCGGAGGTGCTGCTGGAAGGAGCTGCTGGAAAAGGCGGCTAGGGTTTCCTCTTTCTCTTTTTTCTCTCTTTGAGCGGAGCTGGAGCTCTTTTAGATCGAAAGAGAGATGGATTTATAGGTACAATTTGTTTGCTCTCGATGTAGAACTGGAGCTCTTTTAGATCTCTCTCTCTCTATATATATATATATATTATATATATTTATATAGAAAATTGCTAATATGTTACGCATAGCATAGAGGGCCTCCTTGCTACGGCTCAATATTTGAGTTTTCAAAATCCTAACGGTCAATCCAAACCATTCAACATGATCTTCATATGAATATGTACCTGCAAACCAAATTTTACATTTTTTAAAAAATTTTTACTATTTTTTTAGATAGGTAGAAAATCACTTGATCTGAAAACTCTGTACCATTCCGATCAAGTGATTTTCTACCTATCTAAACAAATAGTAAAAAAAAACTCTAAAAAAATGTAAAATTTGGTTTGCAGGTACATATTCATATGGAATCATGTTGAACTGTTCGGGTCAACTGTTAGAATTGAAAACTCAAATATTGAACCGTAGCACGGAGGCCCTCTATGCTACGCATAGCACCGTAGCCAACTCCACATATATATATTCTACCTATACGAAAACAACTCAAATTAGTTTTCCTTGTTAATTTTTTTTATTTTTAGTATATAAATTTGGAGAAAAGGGTTAGCTAAGAAAATGAGAAATTTTACAAATGATCTTACCTTTCAAAATTTTCAAAGAAAATACTCTCCTCTAAAATTATTAACAAAATGCTCTTGTAGGCCCTCAACTTCCTCTCTCTCTGTATCATGTTTATTCTCATCAGCTTTGGGCTATCCTTCTCTATTATTAGATTTTAATGAGTATATAAATTATTTTAAATAATATGTAATTCAAGTAACAATTTTTTTGCAGACAAGCAACGGTTTTTTAGTTAGAAAACATACAATTTTAGAGGGACATTTGATAGACTTAATAAATCATGAAGTGTTTTGCAATTAAAAACACAAGAAATCCAGAATCCGTAAATCCAAAATAAAATAGCAAATGAATTTAAATCTTACAGTTCTGAATTGAAGACATCTTTAGGCGGAAGCGTAAATACTGATCATCAACGGTTTTCCTCAGACGTGATGATGGAGACCTTAGGCGTTTTTCTTTTACTTCTCTTATTAATTTTTATGGACGAAGTTTTTAGTATGGGATCTGTCCAAATAAGAGAAGAGGTCTTTAAAATAACTCTGAGGCAACCTTTGGGACCAGTATGTTTAATAAATAGCAATCTGAATTTTTCCATCAAAAATTACTCGTGCCTTTTCATTAGTCGTGTCCTTTCGTTAGTAGTGCCCTTTCATAAGTGCCCTTTCATTAATTTCTGTAAATGAAATTGGTGCACAACAATAACATAGGCCACATAATAAATAAAACTAACATTCTCCCACTTGGCCGTAATGTTATAACATAATAAAGTACACATGCAAAAAATTGGCCAATATAATTTTCATTAACGTAAACCTGTTCAGTTAGAAATACCAAACCAAACTAATGTAATCAGAATAACAAATGTCGTTATTTGATCCCCATTAATTATAGCATTGGTACTCTTTCCAACAATGGTTGATAATATTCGTTCGGTCCTCATAAATAATTTGCTTAGATTAAAATAAATTATGCGCATCATAATAAATAAGCAAACTTTATAAATTCAAAGTCAATACACAAATAAAAGTTAAGTACATAACATAATATATATATATATATATATATAGTTTATAACAACAAAATTATAATACATCAACCAAACCCATGCCGGCAACATGCTCTTTGTAAAGAGTGGGTGGTAGCGCCTTTGTTAGAGAATCAGCTAACATCGCTCTTGTATTAATATGTTGTATCACAGTAGTACCATCTTTGACTTTGTCTCTAACAACAAGATATTTGATGTCAATCCACTTAGATGCACCACTTGATTTGTTATTCTTAGAGAAGAAAACAGCAGCCTCGTTATCACAAAATAAGGTGAGTGGCCTCGCAATACTGTCAATTACTTGAAGTCCTGGTATAAAATTCTTCAACCAAACTGCTTGACCAGTAGCATGAAAACACGCCACAAATTCTGCTTGCATAGTGGAAGATGCCCTTAAAGACTGCTTAGCACTCTTCCATGAAATTGGTCCCCCTACAAGCATAAATATGTAACCTGATGTGGATTTCTTACTGTCGACACATCCAGAAAAATCTGAATCAGAATAACCAATAACTTCAAGATTATTTGACTTCTTGTAAGTAAGCATATAATCTTTTGTCCCTTGCAAATAGCGTAAAACTTTCTTGGCAGCTTTCCAATGTTCCATTCCTGGATCAGTTTGATATCGGCCAAGCATACCAACTGCAAATGCAATATCAGGACGTGTACAAACTTGAGCATACATTAGACTCACTACTACCGAAGCGTATGGAATTTGCTTCATTTGAGCACGTTCTATTTCATTTTTAGGAAATTGAAACTTGCTGAATTTGTCACCCTTGACAATAGGAGCAACACTAGGGGAGCAATTGTGCATGTTATATCTTTTAAGCACGTTCTCAATATATGCTTTTTGGGATAAACCTAAGATCCCACGAGACCTATCTCGGTAAATTTCAATTCCTATAACATAAGAGGCTTCACCAAGATCCTTCATTTCAAACTTAGTTGATAGAAAACGTTTTGTCTCATATAACATGTCTAAATCACTGCTTGCTAATAAAATATCATCCACGTACAAAACGAGAAAGATAAATTTACTCCCACTAACCTTGAGATATATGCATTGATCTATTGTATTTTCTTTAAATCCAAATTCGGTTATGACCTCATCAAACTTGAGATACCACTATCGTGAAGCTTGTTTTAACCCATATATTGAACGTTTTAACCGACATGCCATATGTTCCTTGCCTTGTACAACAAACCCTTCAGGTTGTTTCATAAAAATTTCTTCATACAAGTTACCATTGAGAAATGCAGTTTTCACATCCATTTGATGTAGTTCTAAATCATAATGAGCTACAAGAGCTAAAACAATTCTTAATGAATCTTTCTTTGAGACAGGAGAAAATGTATTATCAAAATTGACACCTTCTTGTTGTGTAAACCCTTTAGCGACTAGTCTGGCCTTAAATCTTTCAATGTTACCTTTGGAGTCAGTTTTAGTTTTATAGACCCATTTACAGCCTACGGGTTTAACCCCAACAGGTAACTCAACAAGATCCCAAACTTCATTAATTTCCATTGATTTCATTTCGTCATTCATGGCTTCTAGCCATTGAGATGATTTATCGCTCATAATTGCTTGCTTGAATGAGTTAGGATCTTCTCCATGACCTATATCACCTCCTTCTTCAGTAAGGTATACGATATAATCATCAGGTATGGCAGATCTTCTCTCTCTTTGCGATCTACGTAAGGCTTCTTGTGGCAGAATAGGAGTTTCATCAACATTAGGAATATCATGAACATGAGTTTCTTCATTAGTCTCTTGCACATGAGGTATAGAATTTGTAACCTCTCGAATTATCGGAATTGGAACATAAATCAGATTTTCCTCGAGGTTTACAGTTCTATTTACATTACTCCCACTAACGTTGCCATTTTCAAAAAATACAGCATGTCTAGTCTCAACTATTCTAGTGGTATGTGACGGGAAATAAAATCTAAAACCTTTGGATCTCTCTGGATAACCAATAAAATAACAACTAATGGTTCTGGAATCAAGTTTCTTTAGTTGCGGATTATAGACTTTTGCTTCAGCAGGACAGCCCCACACTCGTAAGTATCCTAATTGCGAATTTCTGCCAGTCCACAGTTCATAAGGTGTTTTTGGAACAGATTTACTAGGAACCCGATTTAGAATATGTGTGGCTGTTTTTAAGGCTTCTGTCCACAAAAAATCCGGCAATGTGGTATTGCAAATCATACTTCGTACCATATCTATTAGTGTACGGTTACGTCTTTCAGCAACTCCATTCTGTCGAGGATCTCCCAGCATTGAGTACTGATGAACAATACCATTTTCTTGAAGAAATATAGCTAATGGGCCTGGACTTTGACCAAGGTCGGTGTGTCTACCATAATATTCACCACCTCTATCTGATCGCACTACTTTAATTTTAAGGTTATGTTGATTTTCAACTTCAGCCTTAAAAATTTTGAATTTATCTAGTGCTTCAGATTTTTCATTAATCAGATACACATAACCATAACGAGAATAATCGTTAATGAAACTAATAAACGATTTATGCCCGTTAATACCCGGAGTAGGAAAAGGACCACATATATCAGTATGAATAATTTCTAATAGTCCCCCACTTCGAGTGGCTCCTTTCTTATTTCCCTTGACAAATTTTCCTTTAACACATTCTACGCAGTTGTCGAAATCAGAAAAATCTAATACCGGGAGAATTTCATTTCTAATGAGACGTTGCATTCTATCTCTTGAAATATGACCCAACCTGCGATGCCATAATTTGGAAGAATTTCCAACATCACGATTTCTCTTAACTCCACGCTTATGATTAACACTAGTAATATTCATAGATAACAGAGATTCACAAAAGGAAGAATCCAAAAATAATTTATATAGATTATCACATAATAATCCAGAACCAACAAACTTAGAGTTATGATATAGTTTCAACTCATTATTTCCAAACTGAAACATAAAACCACACGCATCAAGTCTAGAAACAGAAATTAAATTCCTAATCACACTAGGAATATAAACTACATCATGTAAATCAAGAATAAAGCCACTCTTCAAAACCAAACGAAGAGTTCCAACAGCCTCAACTTCAGCCTCTAGTCCGTTAGCAACCTTAAGTTTCCTTTCTCCCCTTTGAAGCATCCTCACGGAATGGAATCCCTGCAATGAGTTCGTAATGTGCACAGAGGCACCAGTGTCAACCCACCACGTATTTAAGGGAACATCAACTAAAAAGGTTTCACAAATCATGAAATTTAAATCATTACCCTTTTTAGCGAGCCAATCTTTAAACTTCACACAATCCTTCCTCATGTGTCCACGCTTCTTACAGTGATGACACTTAGGAGCATGCACGGGTTTTGTACCAGATATACTTGCCTTGTTAATACCAGTAGCCGTATTCACTTTGTTTTTACCTTTGCCATTGTTATTTTTCGGTTTTGGACTTTGAACAGCAATATGTGCATAGTCAGGTTTCTCAGCCTTAATCCTTTCTTCTTCTTCAACACACATGGCAATTAATTCGCTCATTTTCCACTTGTCTTTCTGCGTATTATAATTGATCTTGAAAGGACCAAATTGTGCAGGAAGAGAAGTCATAATGAAATGAACTAAAAAGCCTTCAGAAATTGCCATATCCATGCAGTTTAACTTTGCGGCCATATCATTCATCATCATGATATGTTCACGTACACCGCTTGTCCCGTTATACTTGGTAGTGAGCATTTTCATTATGAGAGTACTTGCATTAGCCTTAGAAGTGCTTTTAAACTGCTCTTCAACAGAAGCCAAATACTGTTTAGCAGTGAAAATATTATTTGCATCATCCTTCTCAGGAATACCTCCTCTTATAGCAGTTGTAATAGTACTTTTCATAATCATGAGAGACATGCGGTTTGACCGCTCCCATTTTGTAAAATTATTCTTTTCATCATCAGTACTAGTCTCTATAATAGTAGGTTTGTCTATTCGTAATGCCTGGTCAATATCCGTTCAATGGTACTATTCCAGAGATTTGAGCATGAACATTATTCAATGCTGCATTAGAATCAGAAAAAATGAAATGCTTACTATTATCAACTATAAATCCACAAATAGCAAAATAACATTAAATCAACTGTATATAGAGGGACTAATAGTAATTATACTGAAATAAAATAATAAAACGCCAAAGTATATTTCAGTTCTATCATAACAGTTGTTGCATAAAATTCAATTTATATCACCGTTGAGCAGAAACAAATTGAATTGTTGAAATAAATAAATTCACTTAATAAATCATAATGTTAATTAAAGTTGGTAAAATTAACCTTCATAATTTATTAAATGTAAAAGCGTAATTTCATGAAAATTAATTTGTATCACCGTTGGGCAGAAACAAATTAAATTATTAAAAAAAAAATTCATTTAATAAATCATAATGGCAATTAAAGTTGGTAAAATTACCGTTCATAATTTATTAAATGTGAAAACATAATTGTGACTTAAATCACAAAAAAATAACGTTATATGGTTTAAATTATTTATTTGAAAAATATATAATAAACTTCCGTTGGGCCGATTATTATATATGAATTCATATAAAACCATAGAGAATACTAACAGATTACATTTAGTGCAACATATATAGATATATATATATATATATATTATCTTTTGATTAAAGATCTCCAACATATTGCATCTCCAAAAAAAAATACATTTGATCAATATATATGTGCATACATATTAGAGAATAAAGATTTTCCTTTAAAATTTTCGTCAAAAAATTATAAAAAAAATATTTATACATAAAATTAATTGAATCTGTATATTTTTTATACGAACCATTGAAAATCAATTTCGTAAAAAAAAAATTATTGCATCTTATATGAATTTACGATTGCTGTGATACCAAATGATAGACTTAATAAATCATGAAGTGTTTTGCAATTAAAAACACAAGAAATCTAGAATCCGTAAATCCAAAATAAAATAGCAAATGAATTTAAATCTTACAGTTCTGAATTGAAGACATCTTTAGGCGGAAGCGTAAATACTGATCATCAACGGTTTTCCTCAGACGTGATGATGGAGACCTTAGGCATTTTTCTTTTACTTCTCTTATTAATTTTTATGGACGAAGTTTTTAGTATGGGATCTGTCCAAATAAGAGAAGAGGTCTTTAAAATAACTCTGAGGCAACCTTTGGGACCAGTATGTTTAATAAATAGCAATCTGAATTTTTCCATCAAAAATTACTCGTGCCTTTTCATTAGTCGTGTCCTTTCGTTAGTAGTGCCCTTTCATAAGTGCCCTTTCATAAGTGCCCTTTCATTAATTTCTGTAAATGAAATTGGTGCACAACAATAACATAGGCCACATAATAAATAAAACTAACAACATTTTGTTTAAAATCTTTTGAAGGTAAGATCATTTGTAAAATTTCTCTTAAGAAAAGGGTTAAATTCTTGATAAGTTGTGAAATTTTCATAATATCAGGTTAACTTTGAGTTTTAATTTTTAAAACGCTACATCTTCCAAAAGAGGAAATGCAATCCATGTGGTAGAACACCAACGGCAAACTCACAGAACACAAGCAGCACAGGTCTTTTGGAACTTTTATGCAGATTTAATGGGGAAAGAATCAGATGAATTGCCTTAGATAAATTGGGAAAACCTGTATAGCTCAGACCAAAACTTACAGGAATTGGTAGAACCCATTACAGAAGAAGAAATCATTTCAACAATCAATGAGTGGCCTTTCAAATAAGAGTCCTGGTCCGGATGGATTCACGGGTGAATTCTACAAGAAATTCAAAGATGTATTAATTCCAGACCTACACACAATTATAAGGGACACCTTGGAAAAAAGGATTAAATATGGACTCACTTAACACATCTTACATTGTGTTGATCCCAAAGAAAGAAGAGGCAAAAAATCAACAGTTTAGACCAATAAGCCTTCTCCATGGAATACAAAAAATTGTCTCCAAAGTATTGGCTAATAGATTGCAACCTCACATTAGCCACCTGGTTCAAGACAATCAGACAAGATTTGTAAAAGGAAGACAAATTATAGTGGGATTTTTGTATGCACAATAGATTGTCCAAATAGCAAGAGAGAATAGAATACTGGTCGCTTTATTTAAAGCTAACATACACATGGCTTTTGACACTGTCAGTTGGAAATTTCTGTTAGAAATCATGGAAAGGTTGGGTTTTCTCTCAAAATGGATACAATGGATTTCAAATTGTGTTCTTAGAAGAAGTTCTCAAATAATAATCAATGGTCTGCTAGGAAAGAAAATACAACTCAAAAGAGGAGCAAGGCAGGGTGATCCCCTCTCTTCATTGTTGTTCATATTAGCAATGGATTTCATACCAAGATGGTTGAATAAACTCGTAGAAAATGGAATATGGCAACTGTCTTTTCTAGAAATGAGACCTTGCTTGTTATATGCATACAATTCATTATTCTTCATGACGCCCGAGGTGAGGCAGGCCCAAGCTTTGAAAATTTTGTTCATAGTTTTCGGGTTTAGCAGTAAGCATGGAAAAATCTAAATTATTGCTAATCAATGACAATCTGCACCTCTCACATCAATTGATTGAGACACTGGGATGTAAACAAGGATCTTTTCCATTAACTACCTTGGATTACCTTTATCAGACAAGAAACTTCCAAAAACAACCTACCCACCGTTGCTACAAAAAATAAACAACAGGTTACAAGGGTGGGCTGTAAGACAACTATCAATTGCAGGGATACTAGTCCTAATAAATGCTGTCCTTTCATCCATTCCAACCTACTTCATGTCAATTTTCAATTTGCTAGTTTGGGTGATACAAGAAATCGACAAAACAAGGAGAAAATTTCTTTAAAAAAAGAATTCAAGTGATGAAAGAGGAATACCCTTACGAATTGGGAATTAGTCTACAGGCCAAGAAAAGTTGGGGAATTTGGAATCATAGACATCAATGTCTTCAATGATGCATTGCTGACAAAGTGATATTGGTATTGGAATAAACCTGAATCAAGGTTGTGAAAAACTGCATTTTCTTCCCTCATCGAAATGGAAAGACTAAGTGATTTGCTAGACTGCAAATTTTTCAAACAAACCTTGAGATCAACACAGAACTTTTGTGAATGCTTTATGAAAAGACTGGTAGGAGATGGAAGGAGAATAAAATTCTGGCAATAGAACTGGGGGCATGGTTTTTTACAACATGAATTTCCATTACTGTATGAAGGGGCTGCATATCAGAATATGACTTTACAGGAAGCAATTCAAACTCAAAATTTCATGGATTTGTTTAGAGACCTGCTACTTAACACCCCACAAACACAACATGAAGAATTGTTTAAGCAACTTGAACAATTACAAGGCATCCTAACCATAGAAGGAAAAATTGGTATCGGAATCGGGATCGGCACCGAGCGATCCCGATCCGGATCGGAAAAATCGGTCGGGATCGGCCAAATCGGATCGGAAAATCGGACTTTTTTGGCAAAAGCTTGTTTTACACTAAAAAAATAGAAAAAAAATTGATAAAAAAATTTAGAAAAATTATTACAATTAAATAATCTACTAATACAATATAATACAAGTAGTACAACTAAATGGATATATAGAAATGAGTTGAAATAGATATATAGAAATGAGTTTAAATGGACATATAGAAATGGATATATACAAATGACTTATAGTTTTAACCAAGAAACACTTTGTGGTGTGGTGGAGTTGTGTTTGGTTGCATCGTGAAGGCTCAAGTTCGAATCCCATAGACAGCAAAAAAAAAATTTTTGAGTTTGGTTGATTAGTGTTTCGTCCGTTTCGGTGGAATCGGTCTATTTCGGTCTGAAACGGACGAAATTGGTCTGAAATGAGACTGGAACGGACGAAATTTGGCCGGAATGATGCCGGAACGGCCGAAATTTGACAAAGTTTTCAATAACCGCGTAAATCGGCCTAAAATCGGATCGGTACCGTCCGATCCCGCTCCGGAACGGCCGATTCCGCTCCGGAACGGCCCATTTTGCCTTCTATGATCCTAACAAATCAAGTCCTGCTGGATTCTGTCAAGGATGATGTAGAATTGACGCTTACAACATCAGGGGTATTTACAGTAAAGTCAATGTATCAAGGGATGAAAGATGAACCATATATCAGAGTGAATGTCCATAGAATATGGAAAATGAAAGTTCCTCCAAGAATAAAGATTTTTGGTTGGTTGACTTATTATCAAAAAAATTCTAACGGCTGAAAACTTACAGAAGAGAGGGTGGAATTTACCAAATATGTGTGTACTGTGTAGGAGGCAAGGTGAAACCATCAAACATCTATTTTCTGAATGCATATTGTCTTTGGAGGTATACGCAGCACTTACTGGTACATTTCAATTACCAGACAGAAATTGGCAGAGGGATTTACATGAAGAAGGAGCACATTGCTAGATTGTATAGAAAAAAGGAGATTTGAAGTCAAGGGAGATTTTGCTATTGGCCATGTTTATTTGTTGGAGAGAAAGATTCAATTGAATTTTAGAGATCAATCTAAAAATGTCCAGGAATTGGTTGATGAAGTTCAATATCAGTGGAATTTTGCGCACTGACATAAGAGGAGTTTTCATTTATTTTTGCAATTTTGTTTTTCTTTTAATTTCTGTCTTCAGTTTATTAAGGTTCAATTTTGTTGAACCATTGTTTTTGTTAATTTTCTTGGAACAGGTTTCATATTGTAACTTTCAGTTTTAATAAAGCAAATAGCTAGGGACTTGATCCATGTTTTTTCCTCAATTTTTTTTTAAAACGCTAACTGAAAAAATCCGGACCAAATTAAAGCCCGATACAGAGTGGTTTTATTTCTGTTCTCCTCCTAATTATTATTTGTAACCAAATATATATGTAGGTAGAAGAAACTATAATATTCATCACAGTGAGAGATAATGAAAAAAAAAATGACGAACGTTTTTAACTTGTTAATTAATTAAGAAATTCTGCAGCATTGTGAAATTTAATAAATTAAAAAGAATTGTAAACTTTTTCAGTACGTTCAACTAAATTTGACATATGAAAATATCACAAAATTATAGAAGAAAAACTTTATATATATGTACAATTTGATAGTGATAACGATGAACATATATTACAAAAATTTAGACAGCTGGCTAATGTTTATATAAGCATATCAAGACATATACTTAAGTCACCAAAATTGTTGTTCATATCCTCCATTAAATAAAAAATTCCACAAATATCCTCAATTGTTTTTAAAAAAAATACCTCAACAGTCCAGATTCTGAACAGTTCTAGTGTAGCTATATATATATATATTGAAGACGTGACGTCCATATAAACAATTACTATTAGTTACTATAATAATAATTATTATTATATTAATTTCTTGTCTAAATTATTAGTTACTATAATAATTATTAGTAGTTCTATATTCTTGTGATTATTTAAGAATTATCATTGCAGTAATGAATGATCGGTCGATGATGATAAATAGTAATAGGAAGTATAACAAATAACATTCAACAACAACACACCACTATATATCAAGTACCATTCTACCAACAACACACCACTGTCAAGTATTCTACTAGCAACAATAACAACTATGTAGGGTGATAGTATAATGTTATTAGTAAATATTGCAATAAGAATTATTATACAATCAGAATCCAGGCCAATCTGTCCCCTTCAATATTCGTGCACGGTCCTTAATATGCTTCCAGATTCTGATCAGACAATTCAAATCTAAACAGAACTATGTTGTTACCTTAGGGTATGTTTGGATGTGTCGAGAATATGGACTATTTTAGAATAATTGTATCCAAACAACTTTTTTGCTATTCAGAATAGCTAGAATAGTTGTTATTTTCAATTCCGTGTAAATGTTGGAATATCTACTATTCGAAAATTTGAAGAGAGAAAAAAAAATGCTTCCTTCTCGGATTTTCACCAATAGTCCCGAAATGACAAAGTTGACGCCATTTCTACCATTTCCACATCGTGACAGTTCTTTTGAAACCCCACTTGCCTATCTTTTATCTTAATTAACACATTGTTAATACTATTCTTTCTCGGTTATAGCTATTCACTATTCCAAACGTACAATCCAAATAATATATTTACATCATTTTCACACTATTCTGAAATATCACTATTTTTATTTATTCTCTCATTTACTATTTTTAAATTTCGCTATTCTAGTTATTCTAGCTCTCATCTAATTTCCAAATTAGAGATGATATGAATTCTACCAAAATTGGGATATAGAAAGCAGTTAAAGAGACGCCCAAGAAAAAGTACCACAAATCATACCCCTGAAACCATCCCAAAACTGCCTCCTCTATCATGTACCCTTTCGGTGAGTTCACCAACACATAAACATTTTCACCTTCTCGCATTGCAAGTGCCACAACTATTTTCCCCTCCTCCATCTTCATCTTGTTCACGATAGCCGCTCGTGCCCATCTATTTTTATCATTTTTTATTAAGAGAACACTGTGATTTGTAGCAACAACTACAAATTTCTCGATTTGCAACGCAATTGCGTGGCCGGATGGTGCCAGCGCTATTGAACTATCTCTAGACAATACCTCCTTTACTGTGCCGTCAACCGTATCCACTTTGAAGATCTTGCCTGTTCTTGTCTGTAAGGAGAGAAAAAAAATGTATATATATAAAAATTTGGAATTTGTGTGTTGATGATTTTTCTTGTTATTCTGGCTACAAGGATAAGAAAAGAAAATAAAAGTGGTGCTATAATTGGATTTGATTATATGTGATTAGATTGTAGCTCAATTTAGCACAACCGGCTATATTGTTATTAGGAAGGTTTACTATTAAAAGGTTCTGTTATTAGGAAGTACAATGACTAATTAGCCTATATCACCTGTAAACATTGTAATTAGATACCAATTCAATTTTCTTCAATACAATTTAATTATAATTAATCTCACCAAAAAAAAACATCTTTGCACCAGTTTTTCAAGAAAAAATAAATCTTGGCAATAAATTTTTGTTGAGAAAACAAGATAGAATAAAAATAATAATAATAACCTCAGACCATTAACGGTTATTTCATCATAGGTTATTTTAGGAAAAAGGAGCAACTAGTTTTCAGAGAAAAAGCTACTCTACTTTTACTATTTTTAGAATGTACAGTAGGCAAACGTTAGAATAGATCATAGGCACCCGTTAGAATAGTTTTGCTATAAAAGCATGTACAGTCCCTCTTGTAAAATCAGAACAATATGCAATAAAACATTTGTTCATCATATTTTCCATATTTCTCAAAATTTCACATGGTATCAGAGCAGTAAGAGGGCCAAAGGGAAATACTCAATCTGGGTCAAGAAGAGATAAGGGCACAGAGCCAATAGAGCCAAATAAACCCTTCCTCAACACATACCAGAAAAAAAAATCCCTCCTTCTCATAAAAACCAGAAAACATGTCTCTACCAACTGATAACTCCAAAATTACCACCATAACCCTCAGTGGCAACAAAGACTACATTCCTTGGTCCAGATCGATCCTAATAGGCCTCAGTGGCAGAGGCAAATTAGGATATATCGATGGAACCATAACAAAACCAAAACCAGCAAAAGAACACGAGCCAACTGTTGAAGAAAAAGGGAAAATAGCCGAATGGCAGACCTCAGACCATTTGGTCATGTCAATGCTCCTCAACACCATGGAGCCTCAAATTGCACGCCTATGCATGCTTCTAAACTCATCCAAAGCCGTATGGGACAAGGTAAAAAGACTATACGGCCAACAACAAAATTTTGCTCATATTTTCAATTTGAAACAGGAACTTTCACAAATCAAACAAAAGGGCAAAAACAGCTCACAATATGGAACCGAGGTACTGACGAGATGGGAGGAACTCCAACTGTACCTCCCACCTACAACAGACCCCGAAGAAATCCAAAAAAGAGCATAACAAGAGTTGGTGTATACTTATCTCGGAGGTCTAGACCCAAGCTTTGAAGCCATCAGATCTCAGATTCTCTACTCCTCCGAGCTACCGTCAATCGACTCGGTTATGGCTACCATACAAAGAGAAGAAACCCGCCGAGCTACCATGAATACTCAGGGTGAGTCAGACATCGCTGAAACCAAGGCGTGCCCCGTCCGAAACCCTAATCCTAACTTCCGAGAGATGGCGAGAGGAAGAGGAGCACCCAACAGTGGTGACCGATGTGACCACTGCAAGAAGCAAGGTCACACCCGTGATGCTTGCTGGCACCTCCATCCTCATCTTCGGCCAAATCGGAGCAGAGGCGAGATGGGCGGTGCACGAAAGGGAGAGAGAGATAGCGGCGCACAAAAGGGGGAGAGAGAAAGACATTTCGGGGGTATGAGTAAAGGGTCGGACCCTTCTAGTGAAGAGGCGTATCCTCTCCAATCCGAACCAGCCCACACTAAATCAGATGGGGACTCAAGATCTTCTGTGGCGACCAATACACAACTTGCACAGCTCTTGAGTCAATTAAATGGATTGCTACAGCAGCAAAAATCAGGTTTTGTACAATATAAATCTGATTTTCTATCTTCAAAAATTAATAACCCCAAAATCTCTAATTTTTGTAAAATTATGAATAATTGGATCATTGACTCGGGAGCAACCGATCACATGACATGGGATCAATCTAAATTACAAAATTTCACACAAATTTGAAATCCCCAACATGTAATTGTTGCAAATGGAAATAAAGCCCAAATTAGTGGTTGCGGTACTACTAAATTTTTTACAAAAAATGTAAAAAATGTTTTGTGCTTACCAGACTTTAATTCAAATTTACTATCGGTTAGCAAAATAATTCAAGATTTAAATTGTAATGTTATATTCTCACCAAACAAAGTCATTTTTCAGGACCAAGTATCAGGGAAGAAGATTGGTGAGGGTTTTGTTAAAAATGGTCTATATTACCTTGAAGATTCTACCAATAGGCGTTTTGTGTCATCAAATTCAATAAATCGTGACAAATTGCTACACTGGAGATTTGGACACCCATCCGACCAAGTTTTAAACAAACTCTTTTGTTACAATTTAGACTCAAGCAAATGTGATATTTGTAGGTTTTCAAAACAAACTAGGTTACCATTTCCATTATCTACCAGTGTGTCAAACAAATGCTTTGATTTAATTCATTCCGATGTTTGGGGTCCAGCCCCTATTGATTCTTATAACAATTTTAAATATTTTGTAACCTTTATTGATGATTATTCTCGTACTACCTGGCTTTATCTTTTAAAAGCAAAAAATGAGGTGTTCACTTGTTTTCAAGAATTTTTTAACTTTGTGGAAAACCAATATAATGCCAAAGTTAAGACTTTTAGATCAGACAATGGAACAGAATATGTCAATAAAACCTTTTTAGAATTTTTTAAACAAAAAGGAATTTTACATCAAACAACATGTATTAATACCCCAGAACAAAACGGAGTTTCAGAAAGAAAAAACCGTCATCTCCTTGAAGTCACTAGATCACTTCTTTTTCAAAGCAATGTCCCTAAAATATACTGGTCAGATGCGGTGTTAACGGCAACTTATCTCATAAATAGGTTGCCAAGTGCAAGATTAAAAAATATGAGTCCCTTAGAAATTCTCAAAGGTAGAAAAATAGACCTTGATCATATTCGGGTCTTTGGAAGTACATGTTTTGTACATATAAAAAGACAAGATAAACTAGATAAGAACTCGGTGAAAACTATCTTCTTAGGATATTCCTCCGAAAAAAAGGGATATAAATGTTATGATCCCAAAAATCATAAACTTTATATCTCAAGAAATGTGTCATTTATTGAGGATGAACCATACTACCAAACAACTGACCAAAAAGACAATCAATTAAATGACCAAGGACAACCAATCATGTTACTTCCAAATAATTTTGTTTTTCCTGAGAAAACAAGTCAAGAACAGGTTGAGCGTGAGGAAGAATTGACGGGTGAGTCAAGTGCAATTTCTTCAGGGGGAGAAAATGAGGAAAATGAGTCAAGTGAAGAATCAACTCAAGAAGAAACTGCCTTGAGAAGATCCATACGACAAACGCGACCTCCTGTCAAGCTAAGGGATTATGTATCCCATCAGGTGATGTATCCAATTCAAGATTTTATTTCTTACAAAAAGGTCTCTCCCGAGTATCGAGCCTATTTGAGCAGCATAACTGATCAAACTGAACCAACCAACTTTGATGAAGCCAACAACGATCCAGTTTGGGTTAAGGCAATGGAAGAGGAACTTCATGCCTTAGAAAAAAATGACACATGGGACATTGTAAACTTACCAAGACATAAAAAACCAGTAGGATGTAAATGGGTGTACAAAATAAAACATAATAGCGATGGTACGGTTGAACGATACAAAGCTAGATTAGTGGCCAAAGGCTTCACTCAGACTTACGGTATAGACTACCAAGAAACTTTTGCACCAGTAGCAAAAATGAACACAGTACGAATTTTGCTATCAATAGCCACCAACTTAGGGTGGGATCTATTTCAAATGGACATCAAAAATGCATTCCTTCAAGGAACTTTGGAAGAAGAAGTCTACATGACTCTTCCGCCAAGTCATAAGAATGCATCAGATCCATCATTGGTATGTAAGTTGAAGAAGGCAATTTATGGCCTCAAACAGTCTCCAAGAGCATGGTACGCCAAGCTAAGCCTCTCTCTTTTAAAAGATAATTTTAGCAAAAGCACTGCAGATTGTTCAATGTTTGTCAAATGTTCACAAAATTCCATCACAATTATTTTGGTCTATGTAGATGATATTATCATCACTGGAAATGATAATGAAGAAATTAAAAGGGTCAAGCAATATTTAAAAAGGGAATTTGATATCAAGGATCTCGGAAAACTTTCATATTTTCTTGGAATAGAAATAGCTCACTTAAACAAAGGCTTATTTCTATCTCAAAGAAAATATATCCTTGACCTGTTAAAAGAGACTGGCAAGATAGGAGCAAAACCAGCCGGTACTCCAATGGAAACCAACATTAAACTTGGACCGGAAGATGGTGAACCACTACCTGATATAGGGCAGTATCAGAGATTGGTAGGAATACTAATCTATCTCACGGTTACCAGACCTGATATTGCATTTGCAGTAAGTAATGTAAGCCAATTTATGCATGCTCCACGTACCAGTCACTTGAATGCCATTGAAAGGATATTAAGATATCTTAAAGGCACTCCAGGTCAAGGAATTTGGATGAAGAAAAATAGTTCTAACGATGTGGTTGGTTTTTCTGATGCAGATTGGGCTGGGGATGTAGAAGAATTGGTAGGTGTAGGCAGGCTTCAGAAGAATAGGTAGGTGGAAACGTTGTTGTAGGAATGGAGCCAGATACAGAAAATCCTGATCAGAAGTTGGTGTACCACATGCTTTTCGAACTTTCGCCAGCAATGACTTGGAGAGCGGTCTGCGCTCGATTCTCTAATAAATCTGAGGTTTTCGGTTTCAACTTGATTCCATTGAATTCCTTCACTCGAGGATGGAAATTTGTCCTATCAGCTTCTCTTGGCTAGGCCTATTCCTAATCACAACTCAGAAACCTATTATCTCGGTGGTTATCAGTGTTCTCCCAATTGAGATAATAAATTGATTGTTTCCACTTTCTCATTGGAAGTTACATTAGTCTTTTCGCTGGACGATGATTTGGAACAGAATCTGGCACGAGATGGAAACATTTTCTTTTGCTTTTTCTATTTTACTGCATTCTGCTGAACTTAATGACTTTTTTTTTATTTTACATGAAAACCCATTCTTTCCAGAGTCATATTTGACTTTTTTTTAACGATCTTCCGCGGAAAATCAATAGGTTATTTTCTGAGATGGGCGAGTACGATATGGATCACAGGAAGTAATATATAGTCCTGGAAGACGAACTTTACAATAGGTGCCTAACGGACTGGAGGACAAAGTGAAGAAATAAGTCTTTGGTGCTTTCGCAACGTTCATTTTTTCCTGGACAATAAAAAAGATGACTGCCTTCTCGTGCACTTGCTCATGGTTCCCACCCTTAAGTCCACGAGTTTAGTCTCGCACTACCGGGTTCAATTGAAAACTCTAAGAGCAGGATACTCCACGAAAGCAAGTGTTTCAGTCATCATATACGATAAAAGTTGACCTATTTTTTTTATTATTTTGTGACTAAAATAGAAAAAGTAGTTCTGTATTTCTTTCATTTGACATTATATAGGAGGCTTCGGCTGCCGAGGAAGACAATAAGCTCTTCGTTCGCTTGGGGTTAGCAATAGCAATCAATAAAGTTTGTCAATTCGCTTACACAAGTCCAAGTGTTCGATGGCTTTCCATTCCATCTCCTTTTCTATAGTGAAGTAGTAGGCATTGGGAGTAGCTGGCGGATTAGGTCAAGTCTCAGGCAACACCTTATGCGCAATTATGTAGGTAGACAATGATTCATGAGCTTCTTTGGACATTCATTACCGGATCAGTAGTCGCTTATAGACTCTAGCTGTGACAGAAAATCAACCACTGGCTTTTGTACTTTTGTAGGCGGCAACTTGGTTACTTGGAAGAGCAAAAAGCAAAATGTCGTTGCAAGGTCAAGTGCGGAAGCTGAATATCGAGCTATGGCATCCACAGCAAGTGAGCTTATCTGGATCAAACAACTACTTAGCGACCTGAAGATAGAACCCACAGGAGCCATGAAAATGTTTTGCGACAATCAAGCTGCGCGACACATTGCATCAAATCCAGTCTTCCATGAGAGGACAAAGCACATTGAAGTTGACTGTCACTTTGTCAGAGAAAAAGTGCAGGAGAAATAGAAACCCCATTCGTCAGAAGCAAAGAACAATTGGCAGATATATTTACAAAGGCACTCGACAAGACTAATCATATGAACATACTTGGCAAGTTGGGTTCAATCAACTTATTCGAGCCCAACTTGAGGGGGAGTGTTGAGAAAACAAGATAGAATAAAAATAATAATAATAACCTCAGACCATTAACGGTTATTTCATCATAGGTTATTTTAGGAAAAAGGAGCAACTAGTTTTCAGAGAAAAAGCTACTCTACTTTTACTATTTTTAGAATGTACAGTAGGCAAACGTTAGAATAGATCATAGGCACCCGTTAGAATAGTTTTGCTATAAAAGCATGTACAGTCCCTCTTGTAAAATCAGAACAATATGCAATAAAACATTTGTTCATCATATTTGCCATATTTCTCAAAATTTCACAATTTTATTCATCCAATTATATAGGGATGATTCGAGAAATTCTAACCTAGCTGTAAATCATGTTTCTTTTCTGCCTTTGGTGTTTTATCTGATAATCAAAATTTGGCATGAACTCAATTTTTTCAAAATGACCTAAGAAAGCATATAGCATGTGTGATGTGTGGTTAATTAATAACTTGAGAAAACAAACTTTTAAAATTAAAGAACTAATATATGATCGAAAATATTAGAGAGAAATTTAAGTTAAAATTAATACGAGCGATTCAGGTAAATGAAAGAGATCACTAACATCTTGTTGCACCCTATTTGATTGGTAATTTTTTTAGTTTTGACAATCATTTGCATGAAAATCCATAGTCTATTCCATACCTGTAGAACAAGGATGTATCCATGTATGAGATACTCATGTTTGAGATACACGATCCCACCGAGTCCCTTATCATTGGAAATTTTTAATTCTGAAATTATTCTCTTGTCGAGAGTATGGTTATTACCAACGGAAGTATCTGCGAGACTACTGAAGTTTTTAAGCAATTTTATCCTCGCGGATAAAACAATTTCTTGTAGTGTATCTCCATAGGGCCCCACCTTCAACACAATCCCTCTCCTGGAACTACTAATAAACACATCCCCACTCTTCAAATCCACCACGACCCCACCAGGAGAACCATCCAACTCCGGCAAAGGCACTGCATAAATTCTCCTGTATGATTTCAAATCATAAGCAGAGACAGATGAAGGATTTGAGAAGGCAACAATTAGATGAAGTCGTATCTGATCAACAGTGAGAGCGGCGACCGAGTCACCACTGTTATTAGAAGAAGGTTCCGAAAGGAGGCACTTGACCGTGCCTTCATTAGTGATGGTATAAACAGTGGGGTCCATGGCAGACCCAGCAACAAAGTGATGCGCAGTTGGGTCCCATGCTAGACTTGAAAATTGGAGGTTGGAGGAATTGATGTTGATAACGTGGCGTGCCGAGCTAGCGCCAATGACTAGGAAGAAGAGAAGAGAAAGGAGAAACAAAGGAACCATTGAGGTTGTTTTAGTTTTAGTGCGAGATTTTACTTACCGGTTAATTCCTAGGTCCATTTATATGAATCTTGTTTCTTTATTTAGTAACACTTAATTTGATCAATAATGTGTTATGCTTTTCATGTTTGGCTAAAATTATCATTATATTTTATTAATTTTTAGCTCTTATTTTGATTGGATATGCTTTATATATGTTCTACCTATACGTATAGCGGAAATAAATCTGCTGCGATCCAAAGGAATTTCAAGTCTCTGTTATTCCAAATCCAATTTTTCATTTTTAGAATGCACAAATCTCAATAGAAGTTGTTTTTAGCACAAATCTCAGGACAAATAAAATAAAATTTTTTATTTATACCATAATAAAAAAAATCCAATACCCCTATTTGATCAGAGTTCTAAAAATACCCAGGCCGTCAAACTGTTTAACGGCCCCAAGACTGAGGGCCGCCAATCGGCCCTGCAGCCTCTGTCTAGAGAACTCCAAATGAAATAGCAATCTCATTTTTTTTACAGAAATTTTATTAACTAAAAATAAAAAAAAACCCTTGATCTTTGTGCCGTTAAAAAAAAAACAACTGAAATTGGTGATGCCTTCTTTACTCAATTTGGAAATTGGCGAAACCTTGGTCTCTATGTTGTTCTCTGTGCCGTTTAAAATAATAATAATAATAATAATAATAATAATAATAGGACTACTATTTCATTTGGAGGCCCCCTAGACAGGGGCCGCAGAGCCAATTGGCGGCCTTCAGTATTTTGGGTCACTAAACATTTTGGCGATCTAGGTGAATTTCAAATTCTGATCAAACAGGGTTGTTTTGATTTTTTTTTTTTTGTAAATATGGAAGAAATAAAAATTTCGGCAAATGAAAGGTTAGATTTAGAATAACAGGGTTCTCCAATTCCTTTGGATCGCATCAAATTTATTTCCATACGAAGCAGCTCAAGTTAGTTTTCTTGCTAATTTTATTTATTTTTAGAATAAAAATTTGGAGAAAGGAGTTAGCTAAGAAAATAAGAAATTTTATAAATAATTTTTTATCTTTCAAAATTTTCAAACAAAATACTTCTCTAAAATTATCATATTTTGATGGTGTACCGTTGCTTATGGTACAATTTCATATTAATTTTAGAACTTTTATTTCAGCCAATTGTGTTATATCGTCTTTCTTTCTCTCTATAGACTAAATCTACGTATTAGAGCATCTCCAACCCAGCAATCCATAAAAAATTAAAAACAGCTGTAAAGCACTATTTAAAAATTAAGTTCCTTTTAGTACCTTTTAATTTGCGTACCGTTTCTTAAAAATGTGAAGATTAAATCTGGGTTCTTGATAAGTTGTGAGATTGTTTAGATTGCCAGGTTAATTTTGAGTATTTTTTTTTTAAATACTAACTAAACAAACTCGGACCAAAATCCCGATACAAAGTCGTTTTTATTTCTGTTACTTTTCTCCGATTTATTATTTGTAAATAAACATAGAAGAAGCCATAATATTCACCAAGTGATCCGAGTTCGCTATATAGGCCATTTAAATTACTAAAATATCCTCTCACAGAATTTGAACTTTTCTTTTTGTCTGGCGCGCAGACGCGCAGTTGTACGGTTGGACCCAAAACGTAAAATTACTTGAGTAAGATTTACTTTAATGAGATAGATCAATTAAAAGTAATTAACTTTGTTACGTCTAGCTAGTTGACCTATGATCGCTTTCTGTTTCTTTCAATAACGATTTTGTCATAGTTGACCTATGATCGCTTTCTGTTTCTTTCAATAAAAAAATTAAATAGTACAACGCGATTTCAAAGACGGTTTCCAACCTAACTTCTCAAAATTTGAATGATCTGTCGTCAAAAGAAAACACAAAAAAGGTGAAGCAATTGTTTAAGGAATCAAATTCTCTGACCACATGAGGGCAGGGAAATGCTGTCCACTATTAAATTTAGCCAATCTCTAATTGATACATGATATTTTCTTTCATTTCATTAATGAGGATTTTATATGTAATTAATTTATTGTGGATCTTTTCTTTCCTCTTTCATCTCTTCACCTTCCATTCAAGAACTAAAAAAATTACTTTCTGACACTGGAGTAGAATAATTTGAACCGTAAGATTTTATGTATAAATAGATTTTCAGAAATGAACAAAAATAATTTTTGTAACAAAACAACTAGAATGTTACTTATTGAAACTTCATCTAAAACAAATTAAGTTATTAAAATTTAATTATCCGATCAATTATTAATGTGTGAACTATATCTAATTATTCAATGGTATAACTCGGTTATTTTAATTTTAATTTATAATTATTTATTACCAAATTCAATACATAAAATTGATTATTTATTGTCTGATCATCTATTAAAAAATTTATCACAACAACAAAGTAGGCACTTATCGCGAGGGTACTCCGTCGCGAAAAGTATCGTCACGAAAAGTAGGCACTTTTCGCGACAGAGTACCGTCATAACTGTGCTTTTTCTTTTCGCGACGAAGTACCCTCGCGATAAGTGCATACTTTTTGTTGTGTATGTATTTTTTATGTTATATTTTATTTATTAGTATTTGTCTCAATTTAAAAATTTAAGACTTTATTCAATGAGTATTTTTATTTTACAACGAAGCTCGAAATATGGTTCTAATTTCTACAAATGCTAATTGTCAGTACCTAAAATTAACAAAGTAAAATAAGCATATTAAATTCAACACGCTATAACTACAATGAGCTTTTGGTAAACTGTAATATGTAAATATGATGAAGTTGATGTTTATGTTATATATAGTATTATTTTAAACTGGAGAAAAACTCCACACTGTTGAGAGATACAAGGGAACAATTCAGAAAGTTATTTTTTTATTAGTTGTGAAATGGAACGTGAAGAGATGAAAGAAAAAAGGAAAGATCCACAATAAATTAATTACATATAAAGATCTTTATTAATGAGATAAAAGGAGATGCCACGTGTCAATTCGAAATTGGTTAAATTTGATAGTGGGCAGGATTTTCCAGCTCTCATGTGGGCAGAGGATTCGGTTCCATTGTTTAATCCTATGTACGGTAAATATTTGCCCTGATGCTCAGCTCAAAGGTTCCAACCTCTTTAATTTAAATATATGGAAAGAATATCTCTTGTATTTGACAGCATTGAATTAGTCAAAATCGAGTAATTTTTTTTTTTTAAATTTATTTAAAATATAAGAGGACCGTTATAAAATTTGTGAAAAATTAAATTAAATAATTTGGATTAATCTGACTCTATCAGATACCTTACCTGATCCTTGCTTGACAAAAAAAAATATATGATGCATTTTTTTTTTATTTTCTTTTTCTTTTCATCATCCGTTTTTTTTTTAATTTTGATGACGATTAATTGATTTTATTTTAAACAAAGACAGAGAGTTTCAATCCGTACGTTATTGGTTGTTTTTATTTTATTTTTTGGAAAAAAATTCATATTTATTAGAGGCATTTCCAAACACTCTCAAAAAGTTAAACAAAATTAGGGCTGCTAATGGGCCAACCTTTCAGCAAAACCATAACCGGTTCAGAAATTTGAAAAACATAACCGGGCCCTGTTCAAACTGAATGGGAGGAGGAAAAGCCCGGACCCTGTTCAAACCAAATTCAATTTGAAAAGCCCGAGCCCTGTCCGGGTATCAAGGACCCTGTCTGTTTCATTTAAAAGCCCGGGCCCTGTCCGAAATTCTCCCCGGGCCCTGTTTTGGTTCCGCATATATGGGAACATAGTTTACAAGTCTTGTGAACAGCGTAGAGAATAAGATCAATGGTGAGAATAGGAAAACTTTGAACAACGGAACGCGTCTGCACGAAGGTAAGCTCCCCATGGCACCAACCGGAGAGTGGCAAGTAGTTCGTCGTCGCCGCCGGTTTCCGGATAACTGGCGCACGCCCTCTGATGTAGCCATTGACAGGGTCCGACCCTATGTACCCTACTCCTCCAAACCCACCTTTGCGCAGATAGTAGCTGGAAGTGTCACGGGCTCTGGAAGTTCATCTCATACCAACAGCTCAAACTCCTCACCGCTCTCCTCCCCGCTCTCCTCCCCGCTCTCCTCTCCTGCCACCTCTGCCCCGTCTTCTCCGACAGCTCCAACTGGGGCTCAGTTCTTTTACTCGCCGCATAGCCCGACAATGCTCCGGTTCCCGCCGCACTCCACCTTTCCGGAGTGGCGCGGGCGCTGCTATCGATGTTGCAGAACAGGCCACACCCAGGCTAAATGCCGTAACCCGCATAAGTGCGGCAAATGCTGGAATAATGGCCATATAGCCAGCCATTGCAAGGCGAATATGCTCAACCCAGCAGCACGGCCTTTTCACCCAGCTAGACACACCTACATACCGACAAATTCTGAACCGCCCTTTGATGAGCTTCTCCGGGGTGACACCAAGCCTCCACCGCCAATTCTGCCTGAGGGACGCCCGAAAAAACTGACAGTGTATGTTGAAAGGGATGAAGCTTTTTTCAGAGAAGTTACAAACCTTAGCCAAGCGGTTGTTATGTACTGTCAAGCCCAGCCTTTGCTCATTGAAGTCCATCAGGTGGTACGCATAGCGGTGGACACCAAGTTAGTAAGAGAGGAAGAGATCAAAGTAGCTAAAATGTCTCGTGAACGGTTTCTTATCCACCTGCCAAAAGGGTTAGCGGTGGAGACTTTTGTTAAGGCTCTACCGGCTGACTTATGGGACCAAGATTTCTCGTTCCAGCAGTGGTCTCTTCTCGACGACGCCACTGTTCGGATGCCTCGCTTCAAGGTCTTAATAGACTTAGAGGGTATTCCAATGCCTCTGTGGAAGGATAGCGCTATTATCAGTGCTATTTCGCAGCTTGGTTTATACCTCGGGACTGTACAGCCAGAACATGCATCCGATAGGTCGGCTTTGAGGGTTGCGGTGGCAGTGGAGGATCTTAAACAAATCCCGGAATCCATTGCTTTAGTGGCTGGGGGCCTAGAGTACTCAGCGATGATATCACCGGTGCACTGGGTAAGAGGTCCATTATACGGTACCTCTGACTTTCCTATCCTACCCCAGAGATTTTCCAAACCGCCGACAGTGGTACGCATTGAAGATCCATATGAAGAAGAAGCTTTGTTCTCCACGGGTAGCCCGGTTAATGATGAGGACACCATTGTTTGTTCTCGTCGGGTCGTACGACAATTATGTGAAGGTATTCCGCTGTTGGACTTACCACCGGAGATCAGACCGTTCATTGCCGGCCGTCAGCCAGCTCAAGAAATCGCAATTGGTGCACTCAAAGAATTGGTCTTCTCAGATGATCATACCTACACACCAAGCAGCATCCAGACCCACTCACAGCAACCGTTGCAAAATACCGCACTGGAGCGGCACATAGGATCCGGAACTCAACAAACGGTAATATTGATAAATGAGCCAGGCATGCCAAATGAGACAAGGGATAAATCTTATTCGGGTCCTGCAATGGGTGCAGTACAAGGTTCTGCTCTATTTATTTCCCTGAATGGCAAGGAGAAGCTCTCAACCCAAGACCGAAATATTGAGATGGGACAAAGTAGTGGGGTGGATGAGACTTGTGTGGCGGACGAGCCTTTGCATCAGGTACAACCTGAATCGGTTCGATTAGCAAACAATAGGCCGCAGAGGATCCTAGAAAGATCTCGCCCAAGCCAAGTGGTGAGCAGAGGTAGGCCCAGGAGAGCACCTGTGCTACACATCAGTACCTCACGTCATAACCGATTCAAAGGTATGATAGGGAGAGGTCGTGGTCGATCAATCGGTGTCACGGATCAAAAAAAAATGGTGGTACATAGAGATCGAAACACAGAGGCTACACGGTTGTTGCCACTCCAGATCGAGGAAGACCGAAGCACGCCGAATGAGGACAACGAGCCTCCTGCCAGTGGTCAGAAGAATCCCCAGTCGACACGTGGTAACCCGTTACCATCTGCCAAAAATAGCTTGGTGATCTCTCCAGAAAATGAATCAGCGGCCCAACTTCTAGCCCAAATGCCCGATCAGCCCACTAGCTCCAACCTCAAAAGGAAACCCAACTCACTAAGTGAAAAGAGTAATGAACATGAAGGCCCAATTAAGAAACCGGTCCAGCTGAACCTCCATGCAAAAAATCCAGAGCAGGCCGCAACTATTTCTCTCAACCCAGCAGAGTACTTTGAAAATCAAGTGGGAAGAGAGCTTTGTTCCCAGATTGGTGGCGCATGTGGGCTGGAATCAAAGGTGGTCACACAAGTGCTTCAGGAAGATAATGAGGAGAGGCGCCTCAACATGCAGCTAATGAACCAGAATACACTAACCCAAACACAAATTGACCCTATGGAAGCGCAAGTCAACCTAAACTCGGATTCTGAAGATGATGAAGAGGCAGAGGGTGGCGAAGAGTGTTAGTCTTCTCGTTGGTTGTCTCTTAGCTGGAGTTAATTATTTTTGCTTATGAATACAAAAAATCTCAAGGTACTTTCATGGAACTGTAGAGGATTAGGGGACCCGGACAAGTGTCGGGTGGTGTGTGATGTCATTCGAAAGTCTCACGTTGACATCTGTATGCTACAAGAAACAAAATTATGTGATATGAGTTTTTCTTACGTTTCGCGTTTTCTTCCAACCTTCTTTGATTTTGAGGTGGCTTATATTCTTGCAAATGGCACTAAAGGTGGTATGCTAATTGCATGGAAGAAAAAATATAGGTTGATTAATTCATGGGGCTCAAAACATACACTTTCGGTCAAGCTGGAGAACCAAAATAATAAAGATGTGGTGTTGTTCACAACTGTATATGGCCCAAGTATAGACATACACAAACCGGTTTTTATTGATGAGTTAAAAAATTTAGCCGGTATGGTACAAGAGCCGTGGGTAATTGCCGGGGACTTTAATTTGGTGCGATGGTTAGTTGACCGCTCGGGAGATTACCGGGGATTCGGATTAATGGACTCATTTAACGGTTTTATAAGAGACGCGGGGTTGATGGAGGTTCCTCTTAAAAATCGAAACTACACGTGGTCGAGTAAGCGCCCGACACCCTCGTTCTCAAAACTCGATCGTATGTTTTTAACACCGGAATGGCCGCTTAGTTTCCGTTTCTTATCGGTTGAGGCCTTGGAAATGGTGGTATCGGACCACGTGCCGTTGGTGATGAAGTGTGCTAATGCGGGGACTGCACCTAGGCAATACAAGTTAGAAACTTTTTGGTTAAAATATGCAATACCCAAGCAAATGATTCAATCTCTGTGGAGCACAGTGGAAACTCGGCCCCAAACTGCTCTTGAAAAATTTGAGAACAACACTAAACTGCTACACAGAGCACTTCTTTCATGGCAGAAAGAGGGATTTGATGATATGAACAGACAGTTAGCATTTTGTAAAAAAACTGTCCTGTTCTTTGATACAATTGAAGAGAAAAGAAGCTTGATCGGGTATGAATTCAGATTGCGGTGTAAAATAAAGGAACGCGCCTTCGAATTAGCTAACAATATCGAGGAAAAATGGAGGCAGAGATCCCGTTGTAACTGGCTCAAGCAAGGAGACAGAAATACGCGTTTCTTTCATGCATGTGCTTCGTCAAGGGCATCGCGAAATCGAGTTTTATCTATCCATTTTCAAGGGGAGCAACTTTCTGACCCGAAAGATATAATAGAGGTATTCCGCTTACATTTAAAGGAGCACCTGGGCACTGCCAATCCAATTCGCCCATTCATGGCCGGGGCTCTATATAGCAATAATCATAATCCGAGTCTCCAAAGCCTACAGGACCCTTTTACAATTCATGAGGTAGAGGTGGCCATCAAGCAGCTTGCATTGAATAAAGCATCCGGGCCGGATGGATTGCCTAACGAATTCCTGAAAATCTTTTGGCCGAACCTAAAAATGGAAATAATGTACATCCTGCAAGGTTTTCATGAGGGCTCGCTGGAGTTGGGTCAATGCAACAAGGCTAATGTTGTAATGATCCCTAAAAATGATTCACCTCAGATGGTGGGCGAATTCCGCCCGATAAGCATCATCAACCTTGTGCCCAAGTTCATATCAAAGGTCCTCTCTAACCGGCTTCGACTGAAGATGCCGGAACTAATTTCGAACAGGCAAACGGCCTTCATACAAGGCCGCCAAATAGCAGAAAATTTTGTGGCAACAAGGGAGCTCCTGCAACACATAAGTCAATCGGGCAAACCGGCAGTTTTTCTGAAGTTGGACTTTGCAAAAGCCTTCGACTCTTTGGAATGGGACTTCCTGATGCGTGTGTTGGAGGCTAGGGGCTTCTCGCAAAGGTGGAACACATGGATTCTAATGCTACTCCGGACTGCCTCTTCTCGAGTTCTATTGAATGGTGATGCTTCTAATTATTTCCCGCACAAGAGAGGTTTGCGTCAGGGGGATCCACTCTCTCCCATGCTCTTTAACATCGCGGCTGATGTCTTTCAGCGAATGGTAGAACAAACGAGCAGCACACTGAACGAAAGTATCACTTCAAAGATTAGAGAATCAATCATGGCATTCCAATATGCCGATGACACGGCAATTGTGGCTTCGGCAAAAATCACAACACTTACATCCTTGAAAATAGTCATTAGACTATATGCCTCGGTGTCGGGCCTAAAGGTCAACTACTCGAAGAGTGACTTTATTCCTATAAACGTGTGTGCACAGGACATTACTTGGGTCCGGGCAGTGCTAGGATGTAGGGAGGCCGAATTTCCAATATCATATCTCGGCATGCCCCTATCCATCCTCATGCCTCGGAAAGAACATTTTCTGCCATTGATTGAGAAGGTGGAAAGGAAATTGGGGGGATGGAAGAGCAAAATGATCTCCAGAGGTGGTCGGTTGCAACTCGTTCAATCGGTACTCTCAACTATACCAATTTACCACATGTGTTGTTTTAGGCTACCATAGTGGGTCCTTCAGAGAATTGACAAGGTCAGGCGTTCGTTTTTATGGGCTAAATCTAGCAATGGAAGTCGTGGCCTCTCCCTAATTAACTGGCCGGTTGCATGCTTGCCAAAAAGGTGGGGGGGTTTGGGCATTTTGAATCTTAGATTATTTAACACGGCCCTTTTGCTTCGATGGTGGTGGAAGGCTTATCACAACAAAGAGTGCTTGTGGACGGCCACTATCAGGTTAATAAGGAGACGTGGCAATGCAACCCGAGGGCCTGTGGTATGGTTACTAGGTGGTTCATTTTTTTGGAAACAACTACACGGTTTAAAACAATTGTTTCATGGCTGCATAGAATGGAAGGTTGGCAACGGGAGGAATATTTCTTTTTGGTTTGACCCCTGGAATGGCACGGCAATTAAAAAAGGCAGCGGCCATAGATTGCGTAACCCAACAATCTCATTGAGACAAGCATGGCCCCGAATACAGCAGCTGGAACCGGAGCTAACAGTGCCTCCTCAACCCCCTTTTATGCCGCATGAAGACTCTATAAGTTGGCGCTTGGAACAAACGGGGCAATATACATCCAAATCAGCCTATAGATCACTACGTACCACGGGCAAAGTGCAATGGCCCTTCGATTTCACCTGGAGATGCCCGGCACCGCCAACGGTAAGAATCTTCATTTATCTAGTGCTACAGGACCGCATATTAACAAAGGATGTACTGCATCGGAGGGGTATGAATGTCGATCTTAGGTGTGTGCTCTGTACTGCCGGGCAAAGGGAAACAACTAAACACCTGTTGTGTCGATGTCCCTATGCAAGGGCAGTGTGGAGAAGGGTAGCTAACATCATCCAAGTTCCTATAATGTCGGTTGCTAACACAGTGCAACAGACTTGGTTCCGTTCATGGGAGGCAATCAGCCACAGTGGGGCAATGAAAAGAAAGATATGGGCTGCAAGCTTTATGTGCACCATGTGGCATATCTGGAAGCAGCGTAATCAAGTGGTCTTCAGGGGGCAGGTAGTGCACCCAAATATTGTGGCTGATAGGTGCGTTCAGCAGTGGAGGCTTTGGATCAGACATTGTTAATCAAAAGGGTCCAGCGCCAAGGGGTACGTAGAGCTTCCTGCATGCTATTGTACTGCCTTGTCATGGGATTTTTATTTCTTTAGCTCCGTAATTGTTTGGTGATGTGATTGTTGGTTGTATGATGACTTTCTAATTTAATAACAACCTTGGAAGTCGCTTCCAAGTTTCTCAAAAAAAAAAAGAGAATAAGATCAATATAGATAATAGATTGCCCAAGTGGGTCCCATGTGTGTGAAACAAGGTAGAGAATAAGCGGTTCGCTTTAGGTGCAAGTGCAACAATTATTTAAATATACCTTACAAGAATCAATGTTTGCTCATATACCCTTCCAATTTAGCATATTAATAGTACCTTCCATCAGAAATCATATATATATATCAATTTCATTCACCATAAGAAATATACATCTCACAGTAACCTTAGATATATAGAAATCATTTATGTCTGAAATTCTCCCCATTTGATATTATGATAACTATAATCTGAGGATAATATAATGTACGCAACAAACAAGAATTTTAAAAACGCAACAAACAAGAATTAATACAAAATAATCATGTATGTCATCCAAATACAATCACAACCAACTCCACAATAATTCATGAGATTATCAGTCATATCCCACAATAGTCACAACCAACTCCAAAATGAATATTGTATCTATCTTCATTTAGAAATCTAATCACATCAAATTTCTTCTTAGATATACCATCTCCTTGAGCTGCTAGTAGAGACCAAATGGAATCAAGTTTAATATTGTGCAAATAGCATTTAGAAATTACAGGTACAACAAATGGTACCATGGAGTTGCTCGAAGTACTGTTAGTACGAAGGTGAGTTAATGCATGGGATAGTTACATACTTACATCGTACCTGTCAGTTCTGTACCAGTATAGTACAGAACCTATACCAGATGGTACCAGTAGTTAATGACTCATAAAAATTGTACTGTGCAATGTCATTCTAAGACTAGTTAGACACATTACCAGTACAAACCAATTAAACTAGTATCATACAGGCTGGTTACATGTTACATGATCAATTGAATTGATAGTAAAGAGAAGGACAAAACTAACCTTGTGTAAAAAAAATTTAACTGCGCCGACATGTACCACCACATCTGTTGCCAAATCTGATGCCACGAACCTGAATTTGTACAATAGTAAAAAAAATTGTACATTATAACCAGCAAGAAAATATAACAACTGTATTGTCTTATGGTCCTATTTCGGAAACAACAAGTAGAAGAAAACTGTATTCGGTCAACAAAGAGACACAATGGCATACATGTAAATTACAAGAGACACAAGTCTGTCAACAAAGGTCAATCACAATCCTTGCACAAGTCTGGAATTGGCAGGAGTAACTGGTTTTCAGAATTGGGATTATACAATATATATGCTTGAGTTTCTACAAAACCGGTTTTCAGAAAAAGAAGAGAAGGCAAAAAGAACTCATTAATCAGTAAGATGCCCAATAAAAGGCAGAAAGAAAAAAGGGGAAATAGTTGGTCACACTGGTAAACACTGCCTGTACCTAATTTGTCTGGTACTAACCAAATCAAATATCACAATCCTTCTCTTAAGTTTAATTGGTTTTTTTAACTTTTATTCTAACACATGTGCTTTTTACAGTATACCCAATACTATAGAAAAATATTATTCTGGCAGAAAAAAAAAATTAGTTGTTTAAATAGAGCATATAAAAAATTTGGCTAATATTAGAGTTATTTTGCTTTTTATCAAACAAGTTAAAAGAGTTTGACGGATTTATATTCTTTTAATAACTGATCAATTAAATTTTCAAATTAACTAAAATTTGATATACGATTAAATATATTTAATGATGATGAACACATTTAGAAATTCAGATATTTTAGGTTGAATAATATGTTTTAAAATATCCTAAACTAAATTTGAAATCTTATCCAATATTATGCCAAACAACAAAAAGAGAACAGAAATGTAAAGATACCAATTCCACAAGTTTGCCATGAAATTCTAATGGCGATTAATTGTTTGATTCTGTTATGAAAAGTTGGGCCTGAGTGCCTGACCTATAACGTTGAAAAGCTCTTTCCTTGTAAGGAGAGATAAAGCCTCACTGTGCAAGACAAAAATTGGGGGTTAGTACCAGACAAATTGGTGCCCAATATTCTAAAATTGGGGGTTGCAGTACGCAGTAAAAATTGCTTACTGTGGAGGAAAATTCAAGTAGTAAAAATTGCTTACTGTGAAGGCGTTCCTCTAGGTTTGCTAAGAGGCGGCGAGATGGAGAAGAGGTAACCCAGAAGTGTGCCTCTAGGTTTGCTAGATCGGTTAGTAACGAAGAAGGCGTGCCTCTAGGTTAGTAACCCAGAAGCGTGACATGCGGCGCGATGGAGAAGAGGCGGCGCCATAGAGATAGATCGGTTTGCTAAGTGATCAAGTCTGAGAGAGAAGAGGACATGAGAGACTGATCATTGCTCAACCGGGCTTAACCGGGCTCAACCGGGCTCTAAACCGGGCTGCTCATTATTTATCAATTAAATTTTTGTTCGGTTACTGTCCATGTTCAGCCCGTGACCAGTCCGCATTTATTCTTTTCAATTGAATCTGAACCGGATATTAAGCTCATTTATATTACAGCCCGTCCAGACTTTGTCCAATATTTGTCCAGCCCGGTTGCCCATGGACAAACTCGTCCAATTAGCAGGCCTAAACAAAATACTTGCATCAGACGAAGGTGTAATTAATATCATAAAAAAATTGTATTCTTAAAATATAATATTTTTCTCTGTATTTTGTGACTCCAGTTTCTGGAAGTATATATAATTATGAAAACAACTAGAATTTCATATATACACTTTAAAAACTTCAAAACTAATTTCTCCCTCCAAAATTTATAATATAATATTTACTTTCTAAATTTACTATATCATATTTATCTTTCTCAGTTCAACTGTTCAAAGAATATTATGGGATGGTATAATTATTTCAAAAATTAATAAGCAACTCTGAAAACACTTTTATAAAGTAACAAGTAGATATTGTTATATATTATCTCCAGAACTTAAAATAAGTTCACATGCATGTATTTTGTGTCCCATTGTAATATACTAATATATAAACTGTTGTCACTTTTAGACTCGTAACTATGAATTGATTGACCTATCGCATGAAATGTACGATTCAAATTTCTTATTGGTATAAGGTTGGACACTTGGACCTCAAGGAACCAGCCTAATATTTACGGTTTTGCCACTGTCCCTTGAATTCTGTACATGTTTTTCTTTCTACCAACCTCTTAGATTTTTTTTTTATTAAACTATTCATTAAACTATTAAGTATTTATTTCACACTAAAAATATGCATGCATTATTATAATTAGCTGAAAGAAATAATATTCATTCTTCTTCGAAAATAATGCGAATGCTAATTACAAATTTTATTATGAGTATGAGTGTTTCAAGGCAGCTCCTCTAAGATATCAAAATATATATTTATTTGTAATATACGTGGTATTGTCAACAATTGGTTTTAACTCAAATTAACAAAAAATTATTTGATATAAAAGAAATATAAGGTTTAGTCCAAATAAATATATATTCAATTATTCCGCAGAAGCAAAATAAAGTGAGAATATCTGAGTGAGACTATATTTGTATTTATGTACAAGATTTCTTATTTCGAAAGCGAAGAGTTTTTTATGGGCATCGGACCGAAATTTGTCTTATGTCTGATCTAAATTCGTCCTATGTGGAAGATTTTTCAACTGTCATGTGAATCTAAACTGTCTGTACGAATTTTGATGCAGATCAACAGCTTAAATCGAGTACTATAAAACAAATTGTGGTCTAACGTCCATCAGAACCCCTCATCTCCCTTCCTAATCAAACAATATGAAACAGCTTACTGAGAATTTGGTCCTGATATATAGAAGTAGACTTTTTAGAGCTTTGAAACTTCTACAAGCTGCGTAATTTCTTGCATAATTCCTTCGCATTTCTAAGCGTGTCGGTATTATCAACAGAAGTATCCGTGACGATACCCTCGCGGATACTGTCCCATTCTTGTAGTATCCTCTGCGAAACACATTTACGTATTAAAGTTATATATATTTTTTTCTTTATTAAAATTTGTGAAGGCAAAAGCAACACAAAATTAGATACAGAAGTTTAATTATTTGATACATTTATTTTATATCACTTTTCAAATGCTTTAGTTCAATTTAATGTTTAAGCAGAAACAAAATAATTTAAGTAGTTTTAATTCAGTTAATTTGAAGCTGATTCAATAAATATTGAGATAATTAATGCTCATTAATCTGATGAGCTCAAGCTAATACTGGCCCTCCCTCTATTTATGTGTGTCTTCATTTTCAATTAATAGTCTTAATAATGGGTAGACAGTAGTAATTCAATATAACCCAACGTAAGAAACTAAGAAAAAAATAAATAAATTGAGATTCTACTGTTTTAATTTGTTAAATTATCAACACACTATCATATTCAACTGAAAACCATGCACAATCTACAATCTAACAAGTAACAAGAACGTAACGAATCATCCACCTACAGGATTGTAGTATCATCTAATTTAAATATCATGACCGGCCTACAAGCAAACACTCAACACCATCGTAAAAAAAAGCTCTCAAAAGAATTATGTTTCAATATTTTTTTAAATAATTAATTTTGATGTAATGAATATAAAATTTATGCTTGCTCTCAAAATTAGAAATTTAGTGCTGAAAATAATTGAAAACCCAAAAATATAGTGCATCGGTTAATTAATTTTCTTTCTTAATAGCTGGTCATTATTGAGGAATAATTAGGGGTAAAAAGGGAATAACAAAAAAATATTATCTCTACTCTCAAAAATAGGAATATGGCGTTTAAAATAGCAGATAGCATGCAGTCCCTAAATATATATATATATATATATAACATATCCTATCAAAATAACAGCAAGAAAGCAAAAAAAGATAATGATAATTTTAGCCCAACAGAAAAAGCATATAACATATTACTGACCAAATTAAGTGTTGGTAAATAAAAAAAATAACATTCATATAAATGGATCTAGAAATTACCCGGAAGTAAAATCTTCCTGACAGACAGAGTCACGCCAAAACCAAAACAGCCTTGATCGATGGTTCCTTTGTTCCTCCTTCCTCTCATCTTCCTCCTGATCCTGGGTGCAGCTCCCTGCTCGGCGCGCCACGTCATCAACATCAATTCCTCCACCCTTCCCAAATTTTCAAGTCTAGCATGGGACCCGACTGCGCAGCACTTTGTTGCCGGATCTGCCATAAGCCCCACTGTTTATGCCATCGTTGATGAAGGCACAGTCAAGTGTCTCCTCTCAGAACCTTCTTCCAATAAGAGTGGTGTCTCGGTCACCGCTCTCGTTGTTGATCAGATACGACTCCGTCTAATTGTTGCCTTCTCAAATCCTTCGTCTATATCTGCTTATGATTTGAAATCATACAGGAGAATTTATACAGTGTCTTTGCCAGAGTTGGATGGTGCTCCTGGTGGGGTCGTGGTGGATTTGGAGAGTGGGGAGGTGTTTGTTAGTAGTGCCAGGAGAATGGTTGTGTTGAAGGTGGGGCCATACGGAGATACACTACAAAAATTTGTTTTATCCGCCAGGATAAAATTGCTTAACAACATCAGTAATAACTACACCCTCGGCAAGAGAATAATTTCAGAATTAAACATTTCCAGTGATGAGGGACTCGGTGGGATCGTTCATCTCAGTCATGGATACATCCTTGTTCTACAGGTAAGGAATATAGACCATAGAGTTTGTCACAAGTGCTTGTCAAAATTAAAATTTACCAATCAAATAGAGTGCATCGATCAATGATCTCTTTCATTTACTGAATCTCTCATATTAATTTCTCTCTAATTAATATTTTCGATCATATATCAGTTCTTTAATTTTAAGGTTTGTTTTCTTAAGTTTTTGGTTAACCACACATCACACCCAGACTATGTTTTCATGCAAATTGTGATTGCCAGATAAGTTACCAAAGGCAGAAAAGAAACATAATTGGCAGCTAGGTTAGAACTTATCAAATCACAGCTATTTAATTGGATGGATAAAATTAATTGTCAAGATTTATTTTTTCTTGAAAAATTGGTGCAAAGGTGGAGAGATGAATTATAATTGAATTGTATTGAAGAAAATTGAATTGATATATGTAATTACAATGTTTACAAAGGATTATATCGGACAATTAGCCATTGTACCTTTCTAATAACAAAATATTTTAATAGGAAACTTTCCTGATAGCAATATAAGTACCGTTTGAGCTAAATTTTGCTATAATCTAATCACATATAATCAAATACAATTACAGTAGTATATATATTCCTAAATTACAGGATATAGAATCTAATTGATTTTCAATAAAAGCACTACTTTTTTTTTCTTTTCTTATCCTTGTAGTCAGAATAACAGAAAAAATTATCAACACACAAATTCTAAATTTATATATATATATATATGTATAAAAAAATTTCTCTCATTACAGACAACAACTGGAAAGATCTTCAAAGTGGATACGGTTGATGGAACAGTGAAGGAGGTATTGCCTAGAGATAGTTCAATACCGCTGGCACCATCCGGCCACACCATTGCATTACAAACCGAGAAATCAGTAGTTGTTACTACAAATGACAGTGTTCTCTTAATAAAAAGTGATGAAAATAGCTGGACACGAGCGGCTATCATGAACAAGATGAAGATGAAGGAGGGGGAAATGGCTGTGGCAGTAGCATTGCGAGAAGAAAAGAATGTCTATGTATTGGTGAACTCACCGAAGGGGTACAGGTTAGAGGAGGCAGTTTTTGAATGGTTTCCGTTTGTTTTATGGTGTTTTTTCTTGGGCGTGATCCCTTTATTTGCTCTTCCTCTCCTTCGGTTATTGAGCCAACACTATAAAGATAATACATTTGGTGAGATGAATTGGAAACGAGTGGATTGGGAACTAGTGAATCGGTTTTGTTTTCGGTTCTTGAAAAGGTGATAGCCCAATTTAAACAAGCAGAGCAGGCATGCATACATAGGTTTTGTATTAGTTCTATTTTTATGTGTATTGATGTTTTGTGTTAGTGTTTTTTTCAGAGAGAATTTTTAGTGTGCTAATCAAAACTTTTAAAATAGTCAGTTTTTTTTATGAAAACACCATAATATCCAATATTCTTATAAAATTTTAACATTATTTCTTCTTTCCCTTTTTTAGTTATTTTAAAAATCAAATTGACAAGTATATCCTTTCAATCTTTTCAATTCATCATCTCTTTTTTTTTTTTTTTTTGAAATTCCAATCTTCTCTTCATCTCTACTTCTCTCCTCACACACAATAACAGTTCTAATGCTTCAACCAAAAAAAAAATATGAGCAGCAGTACCCTGCGGCGGAAGAGCTGTGGAGGTTCACAGATGTGGCGGTTTAATTATTATCACAATACAACTTTCCATGCTAAATAAAAATTTCACCAGTTTAATTATTATCATGAAAAATAACGTTCCGAAAAGAATAATTTTATTATTAAAATATGAGACGTTCCGACAAACTAATCTGATTAATTAAGAATTGCTTCGTTCAAACCCTTCGTACGATTCATACTTTATCACTGTAGGAATATTTCATATATAATTAAAGACGGTTCGATCAACCATAGATCTAGTTTTCAACGTTTTATATCTGTTATTTAAGTCGTCACATTTAGATATCAGATCCTCAATATGTAATTTTAATGAATTGATAACATAAAAGAAGCGAGTGTGTGTGTGTATATATATAGAGAGAGAATGGCTAATATATAAACGTTTGTTCCTGGACTCAGGAACAAACGGTTCGGTTCTCTGATTTTCAAAGTCCAAAACAGTCGATCCAAACCGTTAGATATTCAATCTATATTAAAATGTGCTTGGAGACCAAATTTTACATTTTTTAGAATTGTTTTTAACTATTTATTAAGCTGGTTTGAAAACCGCTGTTTTTCAATGGTGCACAAGTTTAATAAAATCAGCGGTTTTCAAACCAGCTTAATAAATAGTAACAAAATTCTAAAAAATGTAAAATTTGGTCTCCAAGCACATTTTAATATAGATTGAATATCTAACGGTTTAGCTCGACTGTTTGGACTTTGAAAATCGGAGAACCGGACCGTTTGTATATTAGCCATTCTATATATATATATATATATATATATACCCACCTTTGGG
The DNA here is from genome assembly GCA_028015225.1 of Carex myosuroides. Taxonomy (NCBI): domain Eukaryota; kingdom Viridiplantae; phylum Streptophyta; class Magnoliopsida; order Poales; family Cyperaceae; genus Carex; species Carex myosuroides. The sequence continues at coordinate 13,439,287 of CM051474.1, forward strand.
AAAGCATTTGCCACAGTTGGAGCAGCGAATGAATTTAACAGGGCCACGGCCGTGCTTGTTACATCGATCCGCCATTTCTGCGTTTGAAGTTAACATTAATTGTTGATTAGGTTGTTCTATATATGTAACTCACACACAATCTAACAAAATATGTTTTCTTTATCTTGCACTCCCAGATCGAAGAGAATACATTTTGACAATTATATTCATATGATGACCTTAAAAAAAATTATATTCGTATGATGCAAAAGAGAAGAAGAGAAGATTGAAAGAGTATACTTGTCAATTTATTTTTTAAATAACTAAATTAAGTGTTACATAAATAAAATGAGATAGATAAAACAATGTTAAGTTTTAGTTGAAATATTGGACATAAATTATGGTGTTTTCATTGAAAAATTGGCTATTTTAAAAGTTTACACGGACAAACTAGAAATTATCCCCTTTTATATGTGTGTGTGTGAATCTAAAGTGGTTTTGTATAGTTGTGTATGATCTTTTTGGGTAAATCTCACTCGAACACTTCTTTTGTTTTATTACTACTGCAGAAAATCTGACTATACACGATCTGAAAAGCTAATGACACACGATTATGCGACTGTGTCCACGAGTGTACTGTATATATGGATAGGTCGCTACATTGTACAATGTTTCAAAATCGTGTCTATATAGCACTAACATACACGGTTCCTACAAGTGAACCATGTCAATTCTAAAAAAAAACGCTTAAAATGGTGAGTTCTACACGGTCACATTAACCGTGTATAATAACAAAAGTTATATACATAGTTTCTACAAGGCATCCGGTATGGTTTTTAAAACCATACACTGTTTGTTATTTAGAACCGTGTATGATTTCTATTTTTCGATGTATAATTAGCTAGCATTCAAATCTGCTACCCATTAAACATACAATGTTACACATCAATAATTCAATAAATAATCAACATTCACAACATACAAAAAAATAATATTCAATCATTCAACATTTCAACACACATCGAACAGTATTCAACATTTAACATACATATACATCTATAATTCAACAAATATCCAACATAAATACATATACATATTCAACAAATTTTACAACACTTGGCATGAGGTTCTACAAATATTTTAGTTTGCGATACTCATTTTTAGTGTGCGATACTCATTTTCAAACATTTTAGTTTTTTTCCTTTTAAAACATAATCCAAATTTGAGTGACTAATACATGTCAAACTCAAGATATATAAATCCGAACTTAATATATTAACATAGAAATTAAAAGTTTACCCTGTTAGATACTGGAAGAGGGGAGATTACTCCCTCTCAAAGAACAATTGGAGAATAACTGCTCCGCCTCGAAAGAAATCCTTCATTTTGAGTTTTTCTTCGCTTCATTTTAGCCTCCTACCTCTCATCCAGGGCGACCTCCCAATCCTCTGTCTCCACGGTGAAGATGAAGACCAAACACAGAAAGACTCAAAACGAAGGAGGGAATCCTTCGTTTTGAGCCTTCCACGCCTCGTCTTGACTTCTTACTAAGAATCTTCCCTACTAACAAAAAACCCTAACCGAGTTTAGAAAGAAAAAAATGGATCAGAGTGTGTGAACGGAAGTATTGGTTTCGACAACGAACTTTCAAAGCAAGCAGCGCTAAACCCTAAGAGAGAGGATTGCAGGGAGGAGAGAGAGAGAGAGAGAGGAGAGGAGAGGAAGTTATTTGATTAGACAAAAAGACAGTGGAAATTAAAGACAGAACATTTATCTAAGAGGCGCGGAAAAAAAACCCAAGGATTATTCATACACGATTACATCCACAAATCCGTGTATAATGTACAAACATCAAACATGTTTCTTTGGAAAAATTGTGTATAACTTACAAAGACATTAACAGGTAGTCGAAGAGACGCAAAAAAACAGAAATCCTAATATAAATTGTACATGATTATTCTTTAATAACGTGTACGATTTGTTTTTTTTTAATGTGCTAGCACCCATATGTTTTATACAAATTTATATATACATACTGATTTTAAATTTGCATTTGATACAATTTATATATGAGGAGGGATCAAGTTACAACAATTTTGAGTTACAACAAAGTTACCACAACTATTTTCAACATTTTGAAATTCCAAATCGTCGATCCAAACCGTTCAACATGATCTCCATAATAAAATATGCTTCCGGATCAAATTTTAAATTTTTTGAATTTTTTTACTATTTATTAAGATGGGTACAAAATTCAATGGTCTGAATTTGACTAGTTTTTGTAAAATACTTAATAAATAGTATAAAAATTCAAAAAAATGTAAAATTTGATTTGGAAGTATATTTTATTGTGGAGATACATGTTGAATGGTTTGGATCGACGATTTAGAATTTCAAAATGTAGAAAATAGTTGTGGTAACTTTGTTGTTACTCAAAATTGTTGTAACTTGATCCCTCCTCTTTATATATATACATATTTATACAAATTTGAAACAATTTATAAACAAATTTTAAACAATTTATATATACATACAAATTTGAAACAATTTATATATACATACAAATTTCAAATCAAAATACATAGATTCGCAAATATGCAACATACCAAAGGAACTTACTAGTTATTGAATATTGGACAGATCGATCAACTCATGATTGATTTCCCTCTTCCCTATTTGATGGTGGTAGTTCAGATTTAGAGCTCATCATATATAGTTCCACGAGGGGGAAATGAAGAAGAGAGACATCTAGGCCTCCCACCGTCAGAGGGAATAAAAAAGGAAAGAGAATTCTACAACAAAATTAATGATCTCGCAGTTCTCACATTTGATGATTGAAAAAAAAATTATTGAATATTGTTTTTCACAGAAAAACAAGATTGCACACAAGGATGAAAATGAGGGAAGTCTCGATCTACACCAATCAAAGGGAAGAAAAGGAAAATTAAGAAAAAAATTAAGAGACAAAGGGAGGGGGTTGGACACTTAAATAGAGTAAGGGTGAAGAGGAGGTTGAGGGGTGATCCCTACACAAGAAATTAATTACTAACATTGGTTTTGGTTGAGAGGCGCGAATGAATTGTTCACGGCTTCTACTATAAAATAGGAAGCTGAGCAAACTCATACACAGTTTGTTTATGAAAGACCGCGTTTGAAGTAGTACAACCATACACGGTTCATTAATAATAAACCATGTACAAATATAGGTGACTTTAATTAGTACACTGTTACATTTTAATGACCGTGTGTGTATGGTTGAGCTTATTTTCATGCGAGCACCTTCTCCCATTACACACTGTTTATTTGGAACTTTTTTTGGCATCCGTGTATATATGAAAATGGTTAATGTTTATGTAGTAGTGAATCATAATCCGGACCAATCCGACCCAAGTTAAAAATTCACGACAGCCTTTAATATTCGTGCTAAAACCAATTGGACGGTCCAGATCCTAAACTCAAAATCTGAGTTACTTTATAAGATCCGAAGTCAAATATTACAGTACAGTCTACCTTGTTCAGCAAGTACAAGATTACTTTTGTTGAGAACAGGTTGACAATAAGCTTCAAAGTATTACCAAATAAATTGTACTTTCCGTCCAAATATATTATATAATATGACTACTTTTCACAAATGAGACCAATAGTTATATGATAAAATGGTATAATACTATACATGTTACCCAAAATGCTTATCATATAAAATTGCATTACACGATTAATTGCAATCCAGGTTCTTTCACGAGATCGATGTGGGAACAGAATTGAAACCGCTTGAGAAACAGTAGGCGGAAAAGCAACTAGAAATCGCGTTGGTGGAACCGGAGACGAAGAGGTAGCAATGGGACTTGCTTTTGAACTTGTCTTCACTACCAAGTACTAACATAATTTTATAATACAAAATTGAAACTTAATTTAGATGTGATAAAGAATCCATGCATTCAGTTAGCTTTAGAACGACCTGAGCTACTTCAAAATAATTGAAATGGTATACTGAAACTTTATTAGTGATCAGCTTAATTTAGTTGTCTACACTAGCTACAAAAATAGTTAAGTTGAAAACAATTAATTACATGACCTCGATCTGCACCATCAGTCACCTATATAAACCCAGCCATTATCGCCTTGTATTATCCATTGCAGCTACCAAACCCTCCTTCTCTATCCATTAAACCCTAACTAGCTACCAGCTAATTCGTTCCTTTTCCTAAATATATATATCCTCCTATAAAGTTCTAAACAATAGAAATGACAAGGTGTTCAAAATTAGTAATGGTATTTGTACTAATGCTAATTCTGGCATTAAGTAGCATGCAAAATGCTGATGGTGCAAGGCTGCTTGGCACAGCTTCTGATGTGGTCGTTGATGTTCCCGGCGACTTTTCACCGGAATCAAAAAGGAAAAATGTTCCTCCTTCAGAGCATTCCGACTGCTCGTCTAGCATCCGCGGTTCCAACTGCCCACCTATACAACACCAAAATCTGCTACACTAATAGAGCTTATTTTAAAAAAATATTGAAACATAATTCTTTTGAGAGCTTTTTTTTAAGATAGTGTTGAGTGTTTGCTTGTAGGCCGGTCATGATATTTAAATTAGATGATACTACAATCCTGTAGGTGGATGATTCGTTACGTTCTTGTTACTTGTAGGATTGTAGATTGTGCTTGGTTTTCAGTTGAATATGATAGTGTGTTGATAATTTAACAAAAACAGTAGAATCTCAATTTATTTATTTATTTTTCACTAGTGGAAAAAGTACAATTAGTGTCGCCCCATCAGTGTCGGATTTATGTCCTAACCGATACGGATATAGATCAGCAACGGGCACAATACGGACCCGACCTTGATTTCACTTATCAGGAACGGTTGTATTTAAAAATGGGTTCTTGATAGTGCTGGCCAAATCAGGAACGGTTCTTTATAAAGAGGCGTTCCTGATTGTATCTTAATAGGATCGGTTGATAAACAGGCGTTACTGATTAGTAGTATTTGTATCGGTTGTTTTAACAGGCGTAACTAATTAGTAGTATTTGTATCGGTTGTTTAGGTGTGTTCCTGATTAGTATTATTTGTGTCGGTTGTTTTAACAGGCGTTACTAATTAGTAGTATTTGTATCGGTTGTTTAGGTGCGTTCCTGATTAGTAGTATTTGTATCGGTTGTTTTTAACAGGCGCTACTGATTAGTAGTATTTGTATCGGTTGTTTAGGTGCGTTCCTGATTAGTAGTATTTTGTATCGGTTTTTTAGGTGCGTTCCTGATTAGTAGTATTTTGTATCGGTTGTTTTAGGTGCGTTCCTGATTAGTAGTATTTTGTATCGGTTGTTTTAGGTGCGTTCCTGATTAGTAGTATTTTGTATCGGTTGTTTTTGGTGCGTTCCTGATTTACTATTTAATTTGACATATCATCACCATATTTTTTGTGTGTTAATTTAAATTTCAAGTTTTTAAAAATGTTCTTGAATCTTTTATCTTCTTCTATATCACATGGATTATTTGTACGTGAATTAAAAATTATAAAATATGGAGTTTACTTGATACCGGATCAAAGGGTAAAAATATCAATATACATATTTAACTATGACTAACCTTGGATTTTTTTCTGTTATGTTGATGTTATAATAAACTCTAATTTTTTAACAATATGGAGCGTAAAATAAAACTATGACTAACCTTGTGGTATTGAACAAGATCAGTATTTTCGACTTGTCATTTGGAGCGTAAAATAAAATTATTAATGTAGCATTAGGTGTTGTCATGATGAACGTGGCATCGAAATTCAATTTGTGAAAAAAAAAATAATAACACGAGTAATGAGCTGGAACCTGATCGAATTCAATTCTTCTCTGCTCATTGCGCCACTCTTGGACTTGCCAAATCTGATTTATATATGTCCTAAACTAATTGGGACTTATAAAATAATTTATAAATAATTTATTAGGGTTGAATTTTATTTAAAAATAATAATTTATGTGTATTATGTGAATTTTATTTAACAATTATATTTATTTTTCATATTTTTGTTTGTTTCATTTTTCATTCTATTTTTCATTTTTTCCTTAATTTTTTTTTTCAAATATCATAATTAAAAATATATTATTTTGGTTTGAACATTTCATTGAACACATGTAATACATTAATTTATTTAATAAAATCAAGTTAAAACTTAAAATCTTTCAAATTTTTACAAATACGAATTTAATAATTACAAGATAATGCAAGAAGACGGAGAATCCTAAAGAAAATCACAAGTTATATGAAATGTGATTTCAACCGGGATTTTGTGTCTGTTGACAAATTTTATAAGGCAATCCAATTAAGTAATTTGTGGATATTTTACATAAACAATTAAGTCTTCCAAAATTTATAATATATTTTTAAACTTTGATTAGTTGTTAAGGAAGTACGTACATAAATAAATATGATAATTTAATTTATGTTAAACAAAATAAAAATAAAAATATGTGCATTAGAAACTTAGAATTTTGTAAATTTAAATTGTAGATAGATTTTATGTTAGTCTTGAGAGGAATGGAAAATACAATCTAATACAATGTAAATTACTAATTAATTGTTTTATTAAAAAATTGTAATGCTTGTTTATTAGAATGAACATATTCTATTTAATAAGTATGATTAGTAATTTACGTGATTAGTGAAATTTAGATAATTAGCATCAAATTTTGACTTTAATTAATTAGAAAATATTTTGTAATGAAAATTATATTAGTAATATTTATACAATAATTAATGTTATAACATGTTTATTGCTTAATTAAATGATTTTAACACATTATATTATATAACATTACATGCATATTGCATATATGACTCACATCTTCTGTCATGAACATGAAACATAATCTCTTGTTTGATGAGTTAATGAAGACGCACGGGAATATGTCGTCCGTGGGTCGATCGGAACCGTTTAAATTAAAGAGCACTGCATTTAATGTATTTCTAGAAATTTTCACAATTTTTTTTTGTCATTTACCCATCCATCTAGTTGATTGAAAATTGAAGCATCGTATGGCCATAAACATTTTGTCCTCGATCGAAGCTCAAACATAATAAAACTTCCGAACTTTTATTTTGGTTGCGTTCAATATGGTACCTTGATCATTTTAAATAATATTTCGACAACTTTTGTTGTAGATCGACCGTTGAATTCCTGCGTGAAAACGAACGGTCCGAAAATATTTCAAGCATTTTAATGAACATCTAAAAAGAAAAAGGCAAAAAAATGCTATTAGAAATTAAATAAAATAATTTAGAAATTTTTTAGAAATTTAGAATTTTTTTTCCAAGATATACTGCTGTCAAAAAAATACAAAAAATGCAAAAATTGGGTACACTCTCTCTGACCAGCGGACCCCTCTGTACAGAATAATTTGTTAGACCCCGCCTGGGAGCCAATGAGACACGATCACACGGATCTCTGACGTGGCAGCATATATCAAATCCCTCTCGTTCTCAAATAGAAGAACATTGAAATTTCAAAAAAATTGAAACACTCGCGAAAGTCATGGCTTAACATCTCCCAAAACCCAAAATCGATCTCCCAAATATTCATTTCCCTCGCGATCTCCCAAAAACCCAAATCGCATTGCTGCCTCTTCTTTTCCCTCTTCGTTTTGGGAGATCATTTCCCTCTTCTAGCAAAACCCGAGCCCCAAAACCCGAGCCCCCGCACCCGACCACCCGCTGGAGCGCCCGAGCATCCGCACCCGACCACCTGCTGGAGCGCCCGAGCACCTGCACCCGACACCCGCACCCTCCTTGCCGCCTTGCTGCCTCGCCGCGCCATGCTGCCTCGCCCCGCACCCGATCAACAAAGTACTTCCGTTTTCAATTTATTTCCAATTCAAACCACTTTTGATTGTTCAATTTGTTGATTTTGCAATTTTGCAATTTTGCCCTCTCAGCCTCAAGCCTCAATTTGTTGATTTTGCAATTTTGCAATTTTGCAATTTGTTGATTTTGCAATTTGTGTGGGATTAATTAGGGGATATTCCGGCGGCAACGACTGAGGATGTGGATCTAGCGGTAGAGGCAGCTCGGAACACTCTTACCAGGAATAAAGGCCGTGATTGGGCACGTGCGCCTAGTGTTGTTCGCGCTAAGTATCTTCGTGCAATCGCTGCCAAGGTTCCTTCCTATTGATGCAATTTCTTTTTCAATTTTTACTGCTTTTAGGGAATTTTTACTAATGAGCAGAAGGGAATTTTTACTAATCCCACACAAATTTTTACTAATGAGCAGAAGGGAACACTCTAAAGCAGAAGGGAATTTTTACTAATGAGCATACTGGTACTTAAATTTCAAATTTGCGTTTGTCAAAGCTTGATTTGACGATCTGAGCCATTGATTGTGATCTGCAAACGCTATCTACCATGAAATGCAGGTTTGAAAAAACGTAGTTAAATATATCGGATTAATACAGGATGCTAATGGGAAACCATAACAAAAATACTGCATATGAAATATGCATTACACATTTATATTTTACGCATGAAAAGATGCTAACTAATTTAAAATTGCATGTACACTAGGTTTACATGTTTAGATTACTATTAGCTTGGGCCACCCTTTCACACCACCACAACTGCAATTTTGGATCTTTAGAGTAACTGTTGCTACTAATGAATGCTCAATTTAGCTCTGATCATTTATGTAGATTTAGTTAATCATGTAAACTAAATACTTACAAAGGATTACCATATTCCTACAGTATCTGACCAGTGAGATAATAAAAAATTATTTATTTATATTGCTGGATCTTGATATTTATGCTTAGTTAAACCTCATGCATATAGTACTGACCTAACCGGTAAGCTACCAGTGTTTTGTACTATAGTTTTTGATTGATAAAAGGAGCTTTTAATCATTTCGAATGTAGATAACTGAGAGGAAATCTGAGTTGGCTAAGCTAGAAGCACTTGACAGTGGGAATCCTCTTGATGAAGCAGCATGGGATATGGTACCTTTTTCTTGGAAGATTCGCAATCACTATCAGAAGTATATTATAAACTACCTTCTATATGCTAATTTATTAAATTTTCCAGGATGATGTTGCGGGGTGTTTCGATTATTATGCTGATCTTGGCGAAAAGTTGGATGCAAAGCAGAAGGCTCCGGTGTCTCTTCCCATGGAAACCTTCAAATCATATGTGTTGAAGGAACCTATTGGTGTTGTTGGTCTTATTACACCTTGGTATATAAATGATCTCTGAATTAATAACAGTTTTTGTTATTATATAGCGGGAAATGAAAGTTTGACATTATTTGCTTTTTCCTGTAGGAACTATCCATTGTTGATGGCTGCATGGAAGGTTGCTCCAGCGTTAGCTGCTGGTTGCACTGCTGTGCTAAAGCCTTCTGAGTCGTGCTCAGTGTAAGAGTTAAAAGAATGCTTTAATCTCCCTATAGAAATGTCCTGGTATCATAGGCTAATAGCTGTTTCTGTTATTTGTGAACAATATCAGAACTTGCCTGGAACTGGCTGATATATGTAGAGAAGTAGGGCTCCCAGCTGGTGTGCTAAATATTATCACAGGATGGGGACCTGAAGCTGGTGCACCTATAGCATCGCATCCACATGTTGACAAGGTCAGTTATTTATAAATTATTATCTTTTTCATTACTCTTTAGTTTAAGTGAGGTATAGCAACAGAAACTGGCAGAAAGATTATGACAGCTGCTGCTCAGCTGATTAAGGTTTGTGAAAAGCATCTTCCATGTGATCATATTGTAATAAATAATTAAAATTTATGGTGCAATGTTTTATATTTAGCGTTTACCAATGATAATAGAGGATTATAAAAGCTCTGTTCTATTAACTATTCTTCATGTTTACAACAACTGAAGTCCTTGTAACATATCATAGGCTGTTATTTCCACAGTTTTCTTCATTTTTCTTTTGGTCGAAATATATGAGATAGGCTTGTTAACAGAATGGGCCAATAAAACTGTTGAAAAACCCAGTTCCTCATGACAGGGTTTTAAATCCACTACTTAAAGAAAATCCTGGTATATAAACAAATTACCATTTATTTCGTCTTTAACCAAACAGTATGCTTACTTCTTGATGTCAATGTTGGTTCAAAAATAAATTATGAGTTGAAATGTTAAATTATGTAATTGTAGATATGGATAGAGAGGAGTATAATCCTTTAACATCTTCTGATGAATCGAGTAGTGAGGAGGAAGCACCACAAAAAAAGACGAGAGGTCGGACCACTTGTTCTAATTTAGGAAACAAGCCTAATTTACGTATCAGGTTCAACAGGCATGGGCATCCAAAGCCTAATTTAGTATGTGTTTTTTGTAAAAAATTTAGGGTGTCAACAACATGTTTTAATTTAGGATGTGAAACTGCAATACATGTGTGTTGATTTGTAATAATATTTATGTCTAATGCTTTCTGGTTTTAATTTATGTCTAATGTGAAAATATGGTAGCCGGCCAAAATATAGGCCAGCAATTTTCTGCTTTTTGGTTGTTATAATTTATGCCTTGCATATAGGCCGGCAAAAATATGGTAGCCGGCCAAAATATGAAAAATATTTTTTTAAAATAAATTCACACAATCAGGAACGGTTATTAAAAATCTGATCTTGATTCACACAATTAGGAACACCTGTCTACTTCAACCGTTACTGATTTAGTACAATTTGTATCGCCTTTCTTCATTAACAGTTCCAGATTTAGTACAATTTGTATCGCCTATTACAAAGAACCGTTACTGATTAGTACAATTTGTATCGCCTATTTAGAAAGAACCGTTACTGATTAGTACAATTTGTATCGCCTATTTACAAAGAACCGTTACTGATTAGTACAATTTGTATCGCCTATTACAAAGAATCGTTACTGATTAGTACAATTTGTATCGCCTATTTAAAAAGACCCGTTACTGATTAGTACAATTTGTATCGCCTATTTACAAAGAACCGTTCTTGATTGTCAACAATTAGTAACGGCTAAATATAAATACCGATCCAATCCAGATTGAGGGATTTAGTATCGGCTGACGGTAACCGATCCTGATTGAGGAGTATTAGTATCGGTTATTTAGCCGACATTGATTAGTCCAACTATCTGTAACAGCTGGGTCAGTGTCGCCCTGTAGTCCGTTCCTGATGTGCGTTTTTAACCGACCCTGATGTACGTTTTTCCACTAGTGTTTCTTAATTTCTTACGTTGGGTTATATTGAATTACTACTGTCTACCCATTATTAAGACTATTAATTGAAAATGAAGACACACATAAATAGAGGGAGGGCCAGTATTAGCTAGAGCTCATCAGATTAATGAGCATTATCTCAATATTTATTGAATCAGCTTCAAATTAACTGAATTAAAACTACTTATATTATTTTGTTTCTGCTTAAACATTAAATTGAACTAAAGTCAAGCATTTGAAAAGTGTTATAAATAAAATTTATCAAATAATTAAACTTCTATATCTAATTTTGTGTTGCTTTTGCCTTCACAAATTTTAACAAAGAAAAAAATATATAAATTTATTACGTAAATGTGTTTCGCAGAGGATACTAGAAGAATGTGACAGTATCTGCGATGGTATCCGCGAGAGTATCGTCACAGATACTTCTGTTGATAATACCGACACGTTTAGAAATAGCACTTTCCTGTCGGTGTACCATTGCGGATTGTCACTTTTTACCCTCGCAGATACTGTCTTATTCTTGTAGAGTCAATATTATATATATAATATTGATTCAAAAGATTTATACAGTTGGCCGAGACTGTCTTGCACATTTCATTTTTTATCTTATAACCAAGTTTCGATCATCGTCCCACTGCTAATAGTTAATTAACCTGAATATATATATATATATATATATATATATATATATATATTAATGGCTCGCTAGTTTTTAAATGCTGGTTTATATTGCTAAAAGGTGCATATCCATAAAACATGACAATTTAAAGAAAAGAAGAAGAAGAGAAATACATATATTATTGGATTCTATATCTCTGGTCAATACATGCATGCTAGATAATTATGCAAGAACTTAACTTGAGGCTCTTCCCTTTAAGAGGAAATGCGAAGGAAATTACGCTGCTTGTAAAACTTTCAAAGTTCTAAAAGTCTACTTCTATATATCAGGACCTACTTCTCAGTAAGCTGTTTCATACTGTTTTATTAGGAAGGGAGATGAGGGGTTCCGATGGGCGTCAGACACAATTTGTTTTATAGTACTCGATTTAAGTTGTTGATCTGCATCAAAATTCATACAGACAGTTCAGTTTCACATGACAGTTGAAAAATCTTCCACATAGCTACCCTGAGTCCCTTAATACTAAAATGTCAATGTGACATATATTCTTTATAATATAATTTCAAAATTCAAATACTAGGAATCTTATTTAATTATCTTTCTTTTATTGTTTTTAGTAAATCCGTACTAATAAAAATTCAGAATTACAAGCTGCGTAAAAAAAAGATTGATCTAAATAAGCTTCATATTAATTATATTCCAAAGAATTGCCATTAAAATATTTGAACTACTCAAATTAGGAAAGCAAAAATCCTAACTCATTTGCTTTGATATTTGACATGTAGTTATAGCATGTTGCACCTACAAATGTTGTCGACGTACTTCCAAGTAATGAATCTGTCAAAACTAAATGTCTTTTTGGAGTCAGTCTCTAGTTATATGATACAGTTGTTTTCGTTGCAAGCTCGGTTGTCGTGTAAATTGTCCGATGAAAAAGTAGATTCAGAAATTGTAAGTCGACGGGAGAGAGCAGTACAATAGATTATCGCTTGTTATTATCTGAGGCTTTTAGCATATTCTGCATAGAACTTGGAATTGCTTGATCACCCAGCATAATTTCTTTATTAGGACTTCAAAATTTTTGTTTAATTTCATTCTCACTTGTAAGGTGAGGAAATATTGTTTCTAAAACATATTGAGCTTTGGGGAGTAAGAAAGATATATAAAATATAGAAAGAAACAATAAATTTGTTAAGAACCCAGTAACGTTCACTCGCTTCTTTTAATGCATTTATTATTTGATGCCCACAAACTGAAGTGCTTTCATTTGTCTCTTAGAGACACTGCTAGGGAATGGTTAAGGACCCTCAAACCAGAACAAGCTACTAGATGGGTGGATGTAGAAAATTTGTTCTTGGCAAAGTTCTTTCCACCTTCAAAAATCCAACAGTGTAGGGCTAGGATTACCAACTTTGTATATATAGTCCGATTGTGAGACTCTAACTGAGGCTTGGGACCGGTGACAAGAATTGTTTTGCCGATGTCCCAAACATGGGATGGATGTTTTTCTCTTGTTTCAATTCTTTTATGGTGGATGCAACTGTCACAATTAATAATAGAACAACTCAAGAACACAAGACTCCCATGAATCTCCCTTCCCTCCCTTTGTTTATTTCAATCAATATTTTTTCTTACATAATTTTTCCTTTCTATCTCTTGAGTATTTATCAACCTTAGAGGTGTACAGCCGACCTCTTTCTAATTTAAGAAACAATTCAACTTAGAAATAAATTACACATCAATCAAATAGAATAAGGAAAGGAAATAAAGAGGATTTCGTCCAGCCACCAAACAATCTAAATTGATTTCTTTCTTCATTCCCTTCTGGATCTGATGTGGCGTATTAGCTTGCAACTTCAACACCCCCCTTCAAGCTCATACGTAGATATATCTATAGCAGCTTTATTATCACAAAAAAGTTTCATTTCAGCACATGGTTCAAAACCTAATTCTGTTAGTAGTTTTCTCAACCACAATAGTTCACAAATACCGTTTACCATTCCTCGAAATTCAGCTTCAGCACTGGAGAGTGCCACTACATTTTGTTTTTTGCTTTTCCAGGTTACCAAATTTCCACCTACAAAGGTAAAATATCCCGCGGTAGATCTTCTATCAATCACACATCCAGCCCAGTCAGCGTCAGAGTAACCGGTTATATTCATGTGTTGGTTTTTTCGAAAAGATATTCCTCTTCCAGGTGCACCCTTCAGATACCTAAGGATTCTCATTACTGCCTCCATGTGTTCTCTGCTTGGAGAATGCATAAATCGACTAACAACACTCACTACATAAGCTATGTCAGGTCTAGTATGAGACAAATAGATTAATTTTCCAACCAATTTCTGATATCTTTCCTTATTTTCGGATTTTCCATCTGGGTCTATGTCTAGTTTTAAATTTTGAACCATGGGTGTATCGGCTGGCTTACAATCTATCATCCCAACTTCAGTTAAAAGATCCAATATATATTTTCTTTGAGAGAGAAAGATACCTTCTTTGTTCCGTGATACTTCTATTCCAAGAAAATATTTCAGACCACCCAAATTTTTCATTTCAAATTCTTTTGACAACCTTGCTTCTAATTCTTTTACCTCCATATGATCATCTCCTGTAATAATCATATCATCAACATAAATTATCAACACAGATATCTTACCTCGACCTTTCTTAAAGAACATCGTGTGGTCAGATTCACTCTGGGTGTACCCATAACCTTTCATTGCCTGACAAAATCGACCGAACCACGCTCTTGGTGATTGTTTCAACCCATAGAGTGCCCTTTCCAACTTACATACTTTCCTAGTTTTCTCTGGGTACCAATATCCAGGTGGGATATCCATGTAAATCTCCTCCTTCAGATCACCATGCAAAAATGCATTTTTAACATCAAATTGGTGTAGTGGCCAGTCTAGATTTGCTGCAAGAGATAAGAGAACTCGAACAGAATTTAATTTTGCAACAGGTGAGAATGTTTCCTGAAAATCAACCCCATACGTTTGTGTATATCCTTTTGCAACTAATCTCGCTTTGTATCTCTCAATTTTTCCCTCTGCATTGTATTTTATAGTATATACCCATTTGCACCCAACTGTCTTCTTTCCTTCCGGTAACGATACTAATTTCCACGTACCATTCTTCTCTAATGCATCCATTTCTTCTTTCATTGCTTTTACCCAATTATGGTCTTTTAAGGCTTCCTCTAATTTTTCTGGTACATTTACCGAAGATATTTGGTTCACAAAGGCTTTCAAAGGTTTTGACAATTTTTCAGTGGTTGTATAATTAGCAATCGGGTATCTTACTTCCTCACTTGTTCCATCCTCCGGAACGTACCGTTTTGGTGGATTTCCTCGGTTATTTCTAGATGGTAATTTACAGAGAGTATTAGTAACACTTACCTCGGGAATATCCTCAAGAGATCTTGGCCCATGTGGTACTTGGTCGGATTGTATTACTGCATCATTTAGCTCTATCCAGAATTTCGGTTCACTCTGCTGTATTAAATTTGGATCAGACCTTTCGGCAATAGCTGGGTCAGATTGGGTGACCCGAATTGGGCCTGTTTGGATGACCCGAATTGGGTCTGTTTGGATGACCCGAATTGAGTCATGGCTCTGATTTGATTGGCTTTCATTTTCGGCAGGTGAATTTATTTCTGGATTTGCAATGGATAAATTTTCGGCAGGATATGGATTTGTTGCTGGATTTTCATTTTCGGCAATATTTCCAGCAGGTGAATTTTCGGCAATAGATGGATTTTCGGCAATATTTCCAACAGGTGAATTTGTTGCAGCAGGTGGATCTATATTGTGGGCATAGTTCTCAGTTAAGAAATGTAAATCAGAGAAATCCAATTCCACCCGAATCTCCTCCTGAATTGGACTTTCGGTTTGTTTAAAATAATATTCACCTTCTAAGAATGTGACATCCATAGTTGTAAAGAATTTTCTTGTGTTTGGATTATAACATTTATACCCTTTTTGATGTGTACCGAATCCCAAGAAAACACATTTTTGTGCACAAGGTTCTAATTTGGACCGAAAAATCTTTTGAACATGCACATATGCAATGCACCCGAAAATTTTAGGAGGTAAATTTAAAACGGACGGGATTCTAATATGAGAGGATAACATTTGAAGAGGAGTTTTGTAATCATGTACTCGGGTTGGTGTACGATTAATTACGTAAATTGCAAAAGACACTGCATTATCCCAAAAAATCGGGGGCATATTACTCTCAAACAATATTGACCGAGTGGTTTCGAGAATATGCCTATTTTTCCTCTCTGCTACCCCATTTTGTTGAGGGGTTCCCACACACGAGGTCTCGTGTATAATCCCTTTATCTTTAAAGAAATTATGCAAATTTTTATTGACATATTCCGTCCCATTATCACTTCTTACCACTTTTATCTCTTTTTCAAACTGAGTTTTTATCATGTTAGAAAAATCTTGAAACACTTTGGTCACTTCATCCTTAGTTTTCAGTAAATAAAGCCATGTCATCCGTGTACAGTCATCGGTAAAAAGAATAAACCATCGACAACCAGATTTTGAAACAACCGGGGATGGTCCCCAAACATCAGTATGAACTAAATCAAAAGGAAGAGGGCTTTTATGATAACTATCAAGATAAGTTGTACGATGACTTTTAGCTTTAATACAAGTTTCACAAACCAATTGTTCATTTAAACTAGAAAATAAATGAGGTGAGAGCTTTCTCATGTACCCAAATGAGGGATGCCCTAATCTCTTATGCCACAACAAAACTTGCTCTCTCAATTGTTTAGGATCAGTTTTTGACAGAAATGAGGTTCCAGTCTTCATCTCCTCCAAGTAATACAATCCATCTCGCTTAATACCACGGCCAATGATCTCCTTCGTGAGGATATCCTGAAAAACACAATGATTTGGAAACATGAGAGCTACACAATTTCGTTCTGCAGTTAATTGTCCAATAGAAATCAATTTTGTAGATAGAGAAGGTACGAGTAGGGTGTTTGTAAGGGTAAGGTTCTTAGAAATAGGTACATCTCCTGCTCCATTTATAGGATATTCAACTCCGTTTGCATTAAGAATACCCTTTTTTTGTGTATGTTTTCTTAACTTAAAGTCCTTTTCTGAGTAAGTCATGTGGTCCGTAGCTCCTGAGTCTATAACCCATTCTTTTTGTTTTTCAATATTACAAATATCAAGAAATTTACCTTGTTCTGAGTTATTCTGGTTTCTAGAACTACCTGCAGCATGAAGGGCAACCGAATCTGTCCTATTTGCAACTTCGGCCTGGGCCGAACCTTGGGCTTGACTGTCAGCTGGTCCATGCGCCCATTTAAGACCCTGCTGTTCCTGCTGCCTTTCACCCGCTGTTTCAGATTTTGCCACTGCTATCTTTCCTTTTCCAGTGGCATATTGGTTCCCTTTTTTCCTCTCTTTGAACCATTCAGGATAACCAACAATTTTAAAGCACTGCTCTTTCACATGCCTTGTTTGACCACAGTGAGTACACTTCAACTTAGATTTATCAACATAGGAAGAGTTCTTATTTAGTGTTAGATATACCTCAGGAATTTTCTGCACCTTTGAGATCATAGCAGCCGAAGTTTGTGACATTTCTCCTCCATCTTTAAGCATAACCCCCTGCCTCACAGCCTCCTTTCTCACTCTTGCGAAGGCTTGTTCAACTGTAGGAAACGGTGTGAGTTGTAGAAGATTTGCTCTCTCATTATCTAGCCGGTCATCAAGTCCATCAAGAAATGTATAAACCCTGGTTTCTTGAATAAAATTATTAAACTTCTTAATATCTTCTACATGAACCATAGGGTTAGGCCGGCGAAAATCAATTTCTTGCCATAAGCTTTGCAAATCATTATAATACTCTTCTACAGATTTACCCGACTGTCTTAGTCGAGTTACCCTCCTATTTAATTCAAATAACTGGGCGGCATCGCTGCCATCATAGAACGTGGTAGCGAGAGAGTCCCACACTTCTTTTGCTGTTGGAAACCGGATGAACTTGTCTGTCAGATTCGAATCGAGGGAGTTGATCAACCATCCCTTCACCACTGTGTCCTCAATGTCCCATTTCGGAAAGAGTGCGTCTTGGGGCTGTGGAGGAGGTGGATTTCCTGTTATGTGCTGGAGCTTGTCTCGCCCCTTCACATACATTGTGACCACTTGGGACCATAGGGAGTAGTTTCGTCCATTGAGTTTCACAGAGATAGGGTTCGGATGGATGAAGTTTTCGGCTGCAGGTGCAGGTATGGTTATAGGTGGATTCGGGTTTTGTTGAATGGCCATAATTTGAGTTTGTTGTAATGCAACAAGTTGGGTTAATTTCTCCAACAAGGCTGCTGTGTTCTCATCTCGTGAGGAGTAAGAACTTGCTTCAGGTTCACTCATGATAAAAAAGAAGAAGAGATTATTGGTGAGGTATTGGAATGTCGAGGTTTTCGGATCGATCACCGCTCTGATACCATGTCACAATTAATAATAGAACAACTCAAGAACACAAGACTCCCATGAATCTCCCTTCCCTCCCTTTGTTTATTTCAATCAATATTTTTTTCTTACATAATTTTTCCTTTCTATCTCTTGAGTATTTATCAACCTTAGAGGTGTACAGCCGACCTCTTTCTAATTTAAGAAACAATTCAACTTAGAAATAAATTACACATCAATCAAATAGAATAAGGAAAGGAAATAAAGAGGATTTCGTCCAGCCACCAAACAATCTAAATTGATTTCTTTCTTCATTCCCTTCTGGATCTGATGTGGCGTATTAGCTTGCAACTTCAACAGCAACTATAACACTAAGGCTCAAATCAATTCCATTGCAGGAGGAAACATGGCGATGGTTGATCCAACTCAAGCCATGTTAATGATCGAAGAACTGGCCTTGAACCAACGTGAATGGTCCGCCGACCGACAAAACGTATGATCCGCCGCGAAACCCGGAGTCTTGAAGGTTGATGAGGTGATGGCCATGCAAGCAAAAATAGACGCAACACATAATCAAATCACGAAACTTCAAACATGTAAACAATATAAAAAAAGAAAATCACAGTTTGTCTATCACATCAGTTATTTATCCCTAAATACATAAAGTATTCACACCTCAACAATCAAACATGTACACATTATAACAAAAGAAAATTGTTACCTGATAGAAGTTGATATTGTGCCTACCGAATCAGGTATTCAACAAGAGTTATGAAATATTGATATCTGTCAAAACAACAATGTAAACCTCAAAATCAGATATCAATATCAAATAAATACATCTATATATTACATAATTGTGAATATCGTATCAACAAAGTATACCTATCATATGTGTAAAGTATTCATACCAGATCATATTATCACATTCATATCAACTATTCAAATTACATTAATCAAAAAAGAAATAACATAAATATGAAGTATTCATACCAGAACTATCATATTCTAACTACTACATACTCAAGTATTATTTCAACAAATTTTGAAATAAAAAACTATGAAATTTACAAAGTATACACATCTATTCTTGAAGTATTCATCCTTATCACATTAGAACATCACATCGTACGAAATTCAACAGAAAAAGATAAAAAAAATAAAAAATGATTGAAAATCAACTACAAATAACAATCTCATATTTTTTCAACAGAAAGCACATATAAGAACTACAAAACGATTATCAGAGATGATGATCTGAGAGAGAAATGAGAAATCAATTGAGATCGCATGAATGAGTTACCTGACAAAATTTCAGACCACCTGATCGTGAAACGATGATCGAATGATCGGAGATGATTACATAGATGATAAATTGCCTGAGCGGAGAGTTAAGATGAGAGAAGAGATCGCCTGAGTGGAGATATGAGACCAACAGAGAGAATCATCTCAGAATCGCATTATACAGAAACAACGCGGAAAAAAAGGAAAGTTGAAAATTCAAAAATGGTAGTTAATAAAGAGAGACGGGATCCGTTATTTAGTTTGTAGGGACTACCAGGTAGTTAGAATCAGTAATTATAGTTAGAATGGAAAGCCAGTTAAAGGAGGACGAAATTGATGAAGATTAGACGGGATGTTATAATTAACCAAGAATATATTATTTACTGTGAAAACTGGAGGAAAAATTTTGTTACCTAATTGAAAATATATATATCTCATATATTTGTCTAACTGAAAAATTTACTACATTTTTCAAAAAATTATTGTCTACATGCAAAAAATTTATTATCTGAATTACATATTATTTAAAATATTTTATGTTCCTATTGAAATCTAATAAGAGAGTAAGAATGCATCAAAACTGATGAAATTAAATAAGAGCCAGGAGAATGGAGGGGGAGAGGGAAATGAGAATCCTGAAAAACATTTTATTAATAATTTTATAGGGACATTTTGTTTGAAAATTTTGAAAGGTAAAACAAATTGTAAAATTTCCCTTATATAAAATGGGTAAACCGTAGACACAAATTGGCAATATCTATTTTTATTAAAGTTCTCAATATATTGAGAGGAGAAGAGGGTGGTACGTACAATGTGAAATATATATTATATTATGTAATTTTGTAGGCTCTTACGTACGTTATCTCTACAGCGCCTAAATGCAGCAACGGGTTTTCAGTGACACGTTGCACCTAAATCCAGTGCCACCGAATATCTGATCAATAACACTTGAGAGTAGGTTCGATGGGCATCGGACCTACTATGGTTCGATGTGTAAAATCATCGTTGATTTGCTTTACAATTTGTGCGGAACACTTTAAACTTCGTGTGTGTCTGTTTTAATTTTCATGCGCACAAATCTTAAATTAGATCGGACGGTCATCATGCTCGTTGAACCTAAAAGTAGGCCCGATGGGCATCCGACCTACTCCATTCTCGATCAATAATATTTCGTCAAGAGTTATCCAGACCAATGGTATTTTGAGGCCATGAAGACCAAATTAATTAGTAGAGAAGCTCGTGAGTTGTAGGCAATAATCCAAGAAAAATAAATAAGACTTGCAACAGCGTACGTTTAAGCTAACTACTGTTATCAAAAGCCCGTAAATCTTTTATTTAGCATTTTAAAAAATTAAAAATTCAAAGTTAGCCTCACATTTTGAAAATCATAAGGATAATGGTGGTCTGTCGTTGCGTTTGATACAATTTTGCAATAATATGAGAATTTTAATACATGGTTGGTCAACCTTTGACTACCATTGGTCGTTAATAGGTTTACATTTAGTTTGGATACTACATTTATCTGCAACTCCTTAATTTAAATAGCCGGCGCGCTATCATATTTCTTTTACTTTCTTCTTTCTTTATTAATTGTAACTAATTTAATCATCATACGCACAAACGTTCGTTTGGATACATTTTTTAATTAAATAAAATTCTTCAGGACTATCTACATTTCCAAATGAAATTGTACAAAGGTTGAATAATATAGCACGAGTAAAGCTAGTGTGAGCGTTACTTCAAAATTTATCAGATTGGTTTCAAATGATTAATTCAAATTGTTAAAACCAATATACTTCACGAGTGATATGTGTACATGCTAAATTTTGAAATTTTCGAATTTATTTGATACAATGTCTAGCATTAAAAAAATGAAGATTTATGAGATGTTTTAATGCATTTATTTTTTGTCATTTTTGTATTTGAATTGGTTTCAAACCGAAGCTTCATTTGAATTTTTTCATGTTCTCGTTCCAAAAGAATTATGAACGGACTTCATTTCAGATATGGGTTACAATTCTAATGTTTCCTTAAATTTATTCCTTAAATGAATAAGTGTCTTTCGTCATTAAACTTGAGTTGTATCAATTGAATTCTCTCTGAATGAACTGTACAAAATCTTATTCTTTTGAGAAAAAAAAAAATTTGACTATTCACACCTTTTCAGTTGATGAAAATGGCACGAGTACAATACGGCTAACAGGTAATTAGGTTCATTTTCCTTCGAATAAAGCTTCAGACTAATACAATTAATGCATGTATGTATATCTCGTGGATTGTCTTAATTTAATACAGTAATTTAATTAATAAGCACCCTTATTTTACTATCATTTCAAATTTAATTAATAAACACCCTTATTTGTTGCTTATACGAGAACAAACTCAGAGAGGCAGCTATATTAGGCAGGAAACCGATGATGATGAGGAATTAATGAATATAAGATGGCCGATTTGGATTTGAAGAAAATTAAAGAGTACATCACTTCAGTTTTAAGCAATATGTTTTTCAGAAAGCTTGCAATATGTTTCGGCTACTGAATAGCAAAGACATCACTTACCATGCATTGATGGATCGAGAAATAGCCGAGTATCAATTTTGGACCAAATGATATGTCTAATAAGATGGTGGCCTCGGACACATACAACTGCTCTAATCAGGTTTTAGTTAATTTCCCCCATGCCCTCAGTGGGGAATTATTTTTTTACAAGGACAATAACTTCAGTTTTTTTTTTCTTAATACATCTTGGCTAGTAGATCTATGAGTACCTACAATCGGAGGTTGTCTGAATGTTTACATCCACCCGAGTTTTGTCTGTAATGGATTAGTACTACAAAAGATTATACGAGACAAGTAAAAGAAATTAGGCCTGAGCGGCTATTACAAATTGCACCACATTACCACGAGTTCAAATATGTAGGTGATTCCTCTAAAAGGAAATGGTCCCTGTGATGAAAGGAAAGGCACTGTGAATTCCTGTGTAATCAAACAATTGCAAATGTGAAAGGTATTCATTTATTCTACAGAGTACAATAATCCTTCCAAAATAACAAGGTATACAAATGCTAATTAACGCCTAACAAACAAAAATGGCAATAACAATACAGAGTTTTCACTGTGATGAAACTGTTGGAAATTTCAGATGGATAAAGATACAAAAAATAGAGACAAGAGAATATTTGCTGCTGAAATAAACTCTTCTATTGCTTCCTTAATTCGGATACAAAGTACATCTGAATTTATAGCTAAACAAAAAACACTAAATCTGAAACATCTAAATTTAATACCCCACTAACTATCCTCCTATTACAAGTAGTCCCTAAATTAGAATTATACCCCACGTATCCAGCTATTACAAACAGGACCTACATGACTAATTATAGACCCCACTAACTCAACTACATGCCTAAAAATAGAACACAACATGTTGCATCCAGATCTCTAAATCTGGAATATTCAGACTCTAATTTTGTATCAATATTCAACACTCCCCCTTGATACAAAATTGCCAACTCCAAGCTTCAACATCATCTTCTTCCTCTGCTCCTTAGCCTCTTCGATATCAGCTACCTGAGATTGTGACTCGGCTGATTCATCATCCACCGTGGATTCTTCCACATCATTATCAACCTCCATGACCTCCTTTTCAACCACCTTGTGCTTTTGCTTCTTTGTCTCATATTTCGGCCTCTCTTTAACCTCAGTTGTACCAGAACTTGTACTGCCCAAACCCTTAGCACTTTGTGCAAGGAACTGCCGTCTCATAGCTTCTAATTTTCTCTGCTCCTCCTTTTGTTTCCTAGTTAGAAACTTGCTCTCTAGCATCTTCTTCAATTGCTTCTCCTTTTCTTTCTCCTTCTTTCTTGTCTTTGCCTCCTCTGCTGACAATGCACCATATACCATTTTTTGCACTGACACATTGGTCTTCTTTACTTTCTTCTTAGACTCCACCTTGGTCTCGGTTTCCATCTGCACATGCTTCTCATCAGATTCTGCTTCAGATTTCGAATCATGCATGTTAACATCTGCTCCAGCTGTGGCCTCTTTGGTTACTTCATTTAAGTTTGTGGTGGAAACAAGAACTTCAGTTTCCTCCTCTGTGATTGTTGGCTCTTGCTCAGGATTGACTTCTACAATATGTAGTCTCATCAAGAAAAGTCTATTTTCTTCTTTCTCTGCCTCCATCTGTACATGCTGGTCGAAACATGATTCTGCCATCCTCAGAACTTGTGTATCAGTAATGGTAACCAGATCCCCATCATAATCCTTGTACTTGATTAGCACAGATTTTAAAGAAGGAAACCTCTTCGTCACAATATCTCTCAACACCTTGAAACTACATTTTTCTGACATTTGAGCCAGCCGTATATCATGGTTGTACACCAGCTTCAACGGCCTCTGACGAATGAGCCCTACATTCTCCACCTTGAGGGCTTTTTCATCAAACAAAAAATTTCTACTCACCGTGATTTTGCCACTTTCTGGACTGCTGCCACCTTTTTCTTTTATGTGCACTCCTACTGTGCCCTTGCTACTTGCGTCAATCTTGCTTTCGGTGTATGCCATGAAGAGTGACGGTTGCTCATTTTCTTCTACAGCATAGCTTGCTTGATTCTCCTCCCTTTGCTTCTTGTAGCACTCGGATTGGTAGTGCCCGAACCTATTGCAATAATAGCACTGTACATCTTTCCTTTGCAATCTGTTGGACTGCTGGAACTGCTGGAATTGTTGCTGATTCTGTTGATACCTTTGCTGGAATTGAGGTGGAAACTTACTGCTCGTGGTTCTACCTCGAGTTGACTCCCCCTTCGTGTAAAAGGCCTTTTCAACACCACTTTCTTCTGATCTGGACAGCCTTGATTCATGGGTCTGCAATGATCCCATGAGTTCATCAAAGGTGTACGTTGCGAGATCCTTTGATTCTTCAATTGCTGCCACAACGTGATCAAATTTCGGTGGTAGACTTCTCAATACTTTTGCCACCACGGTCTGTTCTGACATGTTGTCTCCGTATGTGCGAATTTGGTTGACAATGGATGTGACTCTTGACAGGAAAATATGCACTGGTTCTTCTGTTTGCATGAGCAGTGTCTCGAAATCTCGACGAAGGCCTTGCAATTTGATGGCCATAACTCGTGTGCTTCCTTGAAATGCCGTCTTCAAGGTTGTCCATGCCTCCTTTGCATTGGTGGCTGCTGCAATTTTCGAGAAGATGGTGTCATGCACTGCTTGTTGGATGAAAAACAGCGCTCGTGCATCTCTCTTCTGATTCTCTTGCGGATTAGGATCTGGATTAGGAACTCCATTTGCTATCAAGTCCCATAGGCCATGAGACTTGAACAAGGTCGTCATCTTGATGCTCCAAAACTCATAATTCTCGCCTTTGAACAGCGGAATTGCTGGTTGCGTGACATTCACGATGGTGCTGCCGTTTTCTGCCATGAAAACGCTCTAGGATCGACTTGCTCTGATACCAATTTGTTGGAAATTTCAGATGGATAAAGATACAAAAAATAGAGACAAGAGAATATTTGCTGCTGAAATAAACTCTTCTATTGCTTTCTTAATTCGGATACAAAGTACATCTGAATTTATAGCTAAACAAAAAACACTAAATCTGAAACATCTAAATTTAGTACCCCACTAACTATCCTCCTATTACAAGTAGTCCCTAAATTAGAATTATACCCCACGTATCCAGCTATTACAAACAGGACCTACATGACTAATTATAGACCCCACTAACTCAACTACATGCCTAAAAATAGAACACAACATGTTGCATCCAGATCTCTAAATCTGGAATATTCAGACTCTAATTTTGTATCAATATTCAACAGAAACTACTATTATTAAATTGAGTACTAATGTATTAGACTGAAAGTAAAAGCCAACTCCGGAAATGAAAGAAACAAGATTCAGGTGCCTTTCGAATATGTCTGTGCTAGGGAATCACGGCAACCTCTGGCGACTCAAGGTCTCCGGGAGTCGTACTCGTACGGCAATACTTGAAGTAGAAAAATATGAATAGCTGAATCGCACTAAAAATGACTCCAAAAACATTTGGAATCTGCTAATACAAGAACAGGCTGTTCTCAGTTAACATTTAAAGAGTCTTAAGACACATATATTCAAGATGTTGAGAAATTTACTAACCAAGATGTTGAGATCAAAACGAAGGATTGAGTAGGTCATCCAGCAAACAGCATTAAGAAAGCTGATGAAGGAGGTACAAAATAGCAGGTAGTCCACACTCTTTGTCTGAAACACTTTTTTCTGTCCAAAAAAGGAAAAACAGGGGAAACTGTTAACTAAATAGATCTCTTGTTGCAGAGTATTACATTCAGATGCATGTTACAGTGTTGAATGTGGGGTAATCACTGTTGAAAAACAGAAAAACTGAAATAAATCTTTTGGATGGTTTGGCTCTCTCTTGACCAACTTTATTTTTGGCAAAACAGAGAAACTTGAACAAAAAGGTACAACTACCTAAAATACTTCTTTTCTTTTCAGGTTGCTGTTTTAAAAATCACCAATTACTGACAAATATCCTGTACCTAATCTGGCCAATTTCCTATCTCCCAAATAGAATGCACAAGCATCTGTGACTCCATAAATCATGAAACATACAATATATCTGATGTTCAATCATCTTATTGGATGTATGTTGAGGTTCTGTTTTGATAGACACTATTTAATGAAAAACTGAATGAATATAAAATTTTATTATAACTGATCATGCTGCTAACTTTCTTGAAATATCAAGCTAGCAGGAAATTTGTACTTGTAAGATTGAAGAAATGTGATCTAAAAGCATCAGTAGTAACTAAATTAGAACCCAACAATATATTGCATACACTCCTGCTTATAAGAGCAACACTTAGCTTACAATGACAAGAAGATGCGACCCGTACATAAGAATTCCGGAGATGACACATAGAATATCCAAAATATCTGTTTTCTTCGAGGGCCCCTGAGAGTAGGCCCCATGAAGAGCACCAGCAAGCACACCCCCAAGAAACACTAGCTCTATGGCCAAAAACCCGAATATTATTAGCTGCATTAAAGCAGATCAATTTCCATGTTAAATAATCCAAAAAATATATGAAATTATGGACAGAAAATGAAACAGTGCTTACACGGAGGTGGCACGGGGAGAATTTAAGAAAAACAATGATGTAGAATGTTTCGATCAGGAAGCCAACACCATTGAGGGTGAGCAAGGACAAATTATTTGGATGCACCACAGGCAATCCGTACACAATATACATCATGCAATTCAGTAGGTTAAACAGGTCTGATAACGGTGAGAAGTCGTCTACTGCCCCTTTGCTCACGATAGTCATAATCATAGGCCTATTTGTTCATCAGACAAAATAGTATGCAGATTACATATGGTTTGGTTGTACATACACTTTGCAAGAAATTAGGAAGACTATTAATGAGTTTTTATTGCATTCAAAATCTAAGTTTGCGTAATGGATTCTCTCATAGCATCAGCTTACAGTCATAATCTCAGAATTAACAGATCTAATATATATCCTCACATCTCATCTTAAGCAAACATAAAGGCTGTAAAATAGACATCAGATAGCGGATCTGATTAAACACGAACCAGTGATAGAAATGGATCTATTGATAGCAATAAGAGGAGTTAGCTTACAATGAAGAGAGGTAGAAGCCGACGGAAGTCACAGTTCCTGAAATGAGGAAAAAAAAGTAAGTAATTAGGGCCAGACGGAGAGAGGAGAGGCATTGATAGAAAACAACACGTACTGAAGCGAACTTCAGATCACCATACGTACCTACTATTTCAAATACAATCCGAACTAAATCTATAGAAAACAGTTTCGCAAGGAGAAACGAATATGCAGAGAAAGAGAGAAGAAAGACATGTGAGAGTGACATTGAGTTCAATAAAAACACAAAAAAATTAAGTCTATTGATTGGAGAAGACGGCTGTATAGGAATCGAATCCTCCCAGTCCCAGGTACAAATTGAAACGGACAGACGAGATAGGAGTAGGTCCGATGCGCATCGGACTTACTTTTAAGTTCAATTAGCACTAACACCGTACAATTAGCATCAAGATCTGATTACACGGCTTTTGATGCGCAGTGCACGAATCTTGATGCACATTGGATGGTCATCACACTCATCGAACCAAAGTAGGTCCGATGGGGGATGAATTCACTGGGATGATCCGAATCCGCTATATAGGCCATTTAAATTACTAAAATATCCTCGCACAGAATTCGAACTTTCCTTTTTGTCTGGCGCGCAGACGCGCAGGTGTACGGTTGGACCCAAAACGTAAAATTACTTGAGTAAGATTTACTTTAATGAGTTAGATCAATTAAAAGTAATTAACTTTGTTAAGTCTATCAGATTTATCTCCGTTACTTAATTAACTATTTTTGGTTATGTATTTTTAAGAATGCTTTCCAAATAAAATAAAATAAAAATTGTACACATGTCTTCAACGTTTCGATTCAACATGTATCAAATTAATAAGTGTAATCAGCAAATCATTTGAATATCAAATTAAACTATATCAAAATTTTAACACTTTTAGTGAAACTTTAATCGATTGCTAAATAAATGTCAAATTGTACAAAAACTAGCCACTTACAAATTACGGACACAACATATACTATATATATATATATATATATATATATATATATATATATATATATATATATATATATAATCTGACCAATATGCTACGCATAGCATAGAGGCTCTCCGTGCAACGGCTCAATTTTTGAGTTTTCAAAATTCTAACGGTCGATCCGAACCGTTCAACATGATCTCCATATGAATATACTTGCAAACCAAATTTTACATTTTTTAGAATTTTTTTTTACAATTTATTAAGTCACTTTGAAAATCGGTGATCCAATGGTCCAGAAGATTTTACTGTTGTGTACAAATTAGTGTCTTTTCAAAGTGGCTTAATAAATAGTAAAAAAATTCTAAAAAAATGTAAAATTTGGTTTGCAAGTACATATTCATATGGAGATCATGTTGAACGGTTCGGATCGACCGTTAGAATTTTGAAAACTCAAAAATTGAGCCGTAGCACGGAGGCCTCTATGCTACGCGTAGCACCGTAGCCAAGTCCCTATATATATATATATATATATAAAGAGATAGGCTATGGTGAGTTGCGAAGTAAAACGTCGTTTTACTTCACGCCATATTTTCATTTTGAAAATCCAAACAACCGATTCGAACCGTTCAACTTTTTCTAAATATTGAAATGTGCTTGGAGACTAAATTTTACATTTTTTAACATTTTTACTATTTATTAAGCCACTTTGAAATCGCTGATCCACTGTGAACAGTAAAAAAACAGTAAAATTTTCTGGACCACCGGATCAGCGATTTTCAAAGTGGCTTAATAAATAGTAAAAAAATCCAAAAAATATAAAATTTAGTCTCCAAGCACATTTCAATATAGAGAACATGTTGAGCGATTCGGATCGGTTATTTGGATTTTCAAAATGAAAATATGAGCGTGAAGTAAAAAGGACATCTTACTTCACAACTCACCATAGCCCAGCTATATATATATATATATATATATATATATATATATATATATATATATATAGAGTGAGCCTATGGTGCTATGCATAGCACGGATGGGGTCCGTGCTACGGCTCAAAATTTGACTTTTCAAAATCTTAACGGTCGATCCAACCGTTCAATGTGATAATCATATGAATATGTACATGCAAACTAAATTTTATATATTTTCGAATTTTTTTACTATTTTTTTAGATAGGTAGAAAAATCAGTGTTTTCTGAAAATTCTGGACCATCAAAATTCTACCTATCTAAAAAAATGGTAAAAAAATTTGAAAAAATATAAAATTTAGTTTGCAAGTACATATTCATATGGTTATCACATTGAACGGTTGGATCGACCATCAGAATTTTAAAAAGTAAAATTTTGAGCCGTAGCACGGACCCCATCCGTGCTATGCATAGCACCATAGCCTCACTCATATATATATATATATATATATATATATATATATATATATATATATATATATATATATATAGGATTTTGCTAATATGCTACGCGTATATAAGGGCCCCTCCGTGCTACGGCTCACTTTTTGAGTTTTCAAAATCCTAACGGTCGATCCGAACCGTTCAACATGATCTCCATATGAATATGTACTTGCAAACCAAATTTTACATTTTTTAGAATTTGTTTACTATTTATTAAGCCACTTTGAAAATCGCTGATCCAATGGTCCAGTAAATTTTACTGTGTACAAATTAGTGTTTTTTCAAAATGGCTTAATAAATAGTAACAAATTCGAAAAAATGTAAAATTTGGTTTTCAAGTACATATTCATATGGAGATCATGTTGAACGGTTCGGATCGACCGTTAGGATTTTGAAAACTCAAAAAGTGAGCCGTAGCACGGAGGGCTCTATGTTATGCGTAGCACCATAGCACTGTCCATATATATATATATATATATATATATATATATATAGAGAGAGAGAGAGAGAGATGGGCTATGGTGCATTGCAATGCATAGACATTCTTGTGCATTGGACTCTAAAATGTTGGATTCAAAGTCCAAACAGTCGATCCAAACCGTTCAACTTGATCTCCATATTAAAATGTGCTTGGAGACCAAATTTTACATTTTTTTGAATTTTTTTGCTATTATTTTAGTTTTTTTAAAATCGTTGTTTTCAGAAATTTCTAGACCATTCAAAAAGAGTGATTTTCAAAAATTCTAAAATAATAGCAAAAAAATTCCAAAAAACACTCCTTGCTACGTATAGCATAGAGCCCTCCTTGCTACGGCTCACTTTTTGAGTTTTCAAAATCCTAACGGTCGATCCGAACCGTTCAACATGATCTCCATATGAATATATACTTGCAAACCAAATTTTACATTTTTTAGAATTTTTTTACTAATTATTAAGCCACATTGAAAAAACACTAATTTGTACACAACAGTAAAATCTGCTGGACCATTGGATCAGCGATTTTCAAAGTGGCTTAATAAATAGTAAAAAAATTCTAAAAAATGTAAAATTTGGTTTGCCAGTACATATTCATATGGAGATCATGTTGAACGGTTCGGATCGACCGTTAGGATTTTGAAAACTCAAAAATTGAGCCGTAGCACGGAGGGGCCCTTATATATGCGTAGCATATTAGCAAAATCCTATATATATATATATATATATATATATATATATATATATATATATATATATATATGTATGAGTTGGGCTACGGTACTTCGCGAAATAAAGCGAGTGTTTTACTTCACGCTTATATCTTCAATTTTAAAGTTCAAAATGTCGATCTGAACCATTAAAGTTGATCTCCATATTAAATTTCCTTAGAGACCAAATTTTACAATTTTTAGAATTTGTTTACTATTTTTTTGGAATTTTTTAAAATCACTGTTTTTCAGAAAATCGTGGACCATAAAAATCAGTGATTTTAAAAAATTCCAAAAAATAGTAAGAAAATTCTAAAAATTGTAAAATTTGGTCTCCAAGTACAATTTAATATGGAGATCAACTTGAATGGTTCGGATCGACATTTTAAACTTTGAAATTGAAGATATAAACAAGAAATAAAACACTCGTTTTACTTCGCGAAGTACCGTAGCCCAACTCATATATATATTATGCATCTATTATTTAAATAATATTGATTGGATAAAGGATGTAAGGATATGGAAAGAAATAGACTACAATCAACCGTTAATTAATTTGAGATTTGGATAATTAGCAGTTGGCCCCCTTCCCTCTTCTGAATTTTGATTTTGTTGCCCTCAGAATTTGAAAAGTAATTTTGATTTAATAGGTATGGATTTTGTGCGTCCATCATGCCTCCATTTGTTAATTTTCTATTAAAATAAATTCTAAAATTTATATGTCAAAATAAAAACGATAGGTGTGATATATATTATTTTATCTACATGCACGCAAAAAATAATCACTTTTCAATTTTGGTTTTATATGAAGCAATAATTAACGTCCAGGATTTGTCTACACTGGTGTATTTTTGCAAGCTCTTGATACTAATTAAAACAATATCGAAATGATGTTATCTTTAACGTGTGTGTGCAGAAGAAAACAATTTAGATCATATTTAATGGTTTTATTTTGACATTTTATTTTTATTTGAATTTATTATAGTTCTAAAAATAGAAGAGTGACAGAAGAATGTACTGGATCTCAAATTTTAATTACTGCACCTATAATAAAAGACAAACTACTGAAAACATGGTTTGCAGAAGAAGAACAAAAATGTTTAGTCACTATATATTGTGTTAAGCTTTCTCCATTATTTATATTTCGGAAACAAGTAACATGTTGTTATGTAAACACTAGTATCAATTTGTTTCAAACATATTTTTCTTTTCCTATATTTTTTTTCTAATTTTCGACGCATCTGTGTTTGACCATTGGTAGAACATTTTAGTAAGATGAATTAAAAAATCAAATTATCAAAATTAGATCAATTACTTTTCTACTAATTTTTGAAAATTACATCATGTTTTGTCCACAAAAAATTCAGAAAGTACTGTGATTGAATTATATCTGAAATTTAGTGTATAAATTAATTTATATTTGAGTTTAAAAATCAATGGGAATAATTGCTCGGCGCTATTAAGAATAGGTCAATGAAATTGAACTAACAGTTCGATCTCATTAATTTTTCACATTGTGTGGACTTTAGTGTGAAATCAGTGTGACTTGGATTGTCTTTAATAAGACCGAATTATATATTGGTTCGGTTTCATCTAGTTATTACATTAAAGCAAAAAAAAAATTCATCTTTCTTATGTGGGAGGTCATGAGTTCAAAATTTTAATGGAAATCTTTATGTACATTTAATGGAGATCTTTCTTATATAAATTAAATAATTTGATTTTTAAATTTCTAAAAAATAAAAAAGTTGGACTAACTGGGGTCTCTTAAAAAGGTTTTAAAAAAGCTATGGTTATAAGACTGGACTTTGGCAGATATATGACATGACAGTCTGATTCTCTGCATATTAACGCCTGTGTTTTTTTCATTAAGAAACAAAAAGTTTTATTTGTTCCTTCTTTTTAGAAAAGGGAAAAAAAAAATGGTTGCTTTAGAACTGAGTTTTTGTTTCGACTAGCTAAAATGTCGTGACATGATCTCCGGTCAGAAAAATGTGAATCAATTTCACGGACGACATATTTGAAAGGCCGGCCCATTATTTGAATTTTGGGCCTATTTTTCATATTAGCACTGGAGGGAGAATAATAAGCAAATGTGATTCCGAGAGGGATCGCATGATCCTGAAATTCTGAGATCAACTATTCAAATTTTTTCGTGTGCGGATCTCAGAAACATTATCCGAAAAGTAAATTTTCATGCACGCATCACGAAGAAGACCAACAATTGGGATCAGGATCGCAGGGTCCTGTGATTCCCCGAGAATCACAGCAGATTTACTTTCTCTTGTAAAGATATAATTTTTAGGTTAATTATATCTTCCCCCATCTATCCATCCCCCATTTCATCCCCCAACTAACTAACTACCTTTTCTAACTATAATTCAAAATTCTAACTACCTAATGGCCCTACAAATTAATTACTCAATTTTCTCTATTTATTTCTTTCCTCTTTCTCCCTCCCTCTCCCACCTCTCCCACCTCTCCCTCTCCACCTCCGCCTCCACCTCCGCCCGCCTCTCCCACCTCTCCCTCTCGGCCTCCATCTCCCACCTCCACCTCTGTCTCTCACCTCCGTCTCCCACCTCCCACCTCCGCCTTCTCTCTCTCCCACCTCCGCCTCCGCCGGAGTAGATCCATCACTGTCGACCGCCGGGTCAGATCCGCCTCCGCCGGGTCAGATCCGAGTTATTTTCAAAGAACAAAGCTTCATTAATGGTGAATTAGAACATTGCGTACTAAGTACATATGGATGAATACTTAATGTTTTAGAGATGAATACTTCAACATTTATTGATGAATACTTAATATCTTAGGCATAAATACTTTAACTTATATGTATGAAAACTTGATATCTTATGGATGAATACTTTTTATTTTTTTGGTATGCACATATGTTTGTAATACTCTTGGTACATTAACTATTTACACTTACACGATGAGGATGAATACTTGCTTAATGCGGGATGAATACTTGCATGACGAGGTGTGAATACTTGTGCAACGCACAACTCGAAAGTATGTCATCATGGATCTCATTTGAAAGATAAAATTGTGTAGAAGACATTCGTGGTTTTAGATTTGCAAAATTCCTCACAGATCGTCAGAAATATTGGTTAGATTGAACAGACAAAAAAAAAACTCATCTCTAAAAACGTGTAATACTCTTGGTACATTAACTATTTACACTTACACGATGAGAATGAATACTTGCTTAATGCGGGATGAATACTTGCATGACGATGTGTGAATACTTGTGTAACGGACAACTCGAAAGTATGTCATCATGGATCTCATTTGAAAGAGAAAATTGTGTAGAAGACATTCGTGGTTTTAGATTTGCAAAATTCCTCACAGATCGTCAGAAATATTGGTTAGATTGAACGGAGAAAAAAAAACCCATCTCTAAAAACGTGTAAAAGATGAGTGATTGATGTGTCCAAATATGCTTCTATTGCAAATATGAATACATTTATATAGATGGATGAATATTAGTTGTGTTACAGATGAATACTTTTTTTTGCAAATTTCTAAAATGAGCTGAAGGTAGTTAGAAGTCCCCCACTTAATTAATGCGCTGACGGTTATGCGGTCCCCCACTTAATTAATGCTCTGACAGTTGTGCGGTCCCCCACACATGTTGTTTGTCCCCTACTTTCTTGTTGTAATATATCCAAATATATTTCTATTGCAAATGTGAATACCTTAATATAGATGGATGAATACTAGTTGTGCTACATATAAATACTTCTGCAAATTCCTAAAATACACTGACAGTTATAAATTCTAACTAACTAACTACCTTAATTAATGCAACTGACGGGGGATGAAACGGGGGATTGTTCACGGGGGAGAGTTAGGCGGACCCTAATTATTAAGCTCATAAAGTCTTTTAGTGAGTTTAACTATAAAATCTATTGGATTGAATTTAAACAAAAAATTCAAATTGTTAAACCGATCTACACCACGAGAGATGCATTTAAATGTCAAATTTATAATTTTTTGAATTAATTTGATATTACGTCAAGCAGTTAAAAAATGATAAAAAAAATAAACGTATTAAAATTAACTTATAAACTCTCTTTTTTGATAGCTCGATTTTATACGAAATTAATTCTAAAATGTATAAATTTGAAATGTAAACGCATAATGTGACACATATATTGAATTATTCATAAATTATTTCCGAATTGTCACATTATATAATTTTATTTCTAAAAATTATATATTTTAATATATTTATTATAGTTTCATATTTTACACAACACAAAGCTATTTATACAAATTGACGCTACGGAGCCCGTTGGAAGTAGTTAAGAATGAATTAATGAAAGGATTTTGTTGCTGTTTAAACATACGGCAAAAAATGGTAGTTACCACAAAATTGACGATTCAGATTTAATTCTACTCAGTCAGGTATTGCACCAATTTGAATTCGAAGCAAACATTGAGCAAATATCGTCAGAGTGTAATTAATATGCAAATTTTCCTCGTGCGAGCCTTGATATGTGTACCCAAGATATGTATCTCCGATAGATGCATATATAGTTATTTTCAACAGAGTCTACTCCGTGGTAAGATTCAAATGTTTCTTTGGTTTAGCCCACAGAATCTAGGAGCATTGGATTGGACTGTTTTTGTGGAAGTAAATGGGCTTGGCCCATTACTACTTTCATTTTTGACATGTTCATATTTCTTTTACGAGTGAGGTTATGGTAATGCATATTACATAGTGGCCCGGGCTAAAGACTTATATTTTAATTTTAAAGTTTAAATAGTCTATATGAATTAATTAACGTGAATTCTCATATGAAAAATATACTTGTTAATAAAATTTTATAATTTTTTTTAATTTTTTTACTAATTTTTTAAATAGGTTAAAAATCACTTAATTTGAAAATTATGGTCCATTCAGAAACATTAATTTTCTATTCATCTACAAAAATAATAAATGAATTCTAAAAATGTGAAATTTACTGGCCAAGTTCATTTTCATATAAAAATCATGTTTAACGATTCAAATCAACTGTTTGAACTTTGAAAAATAAGATATGAGTCCATCAAACGAATCTAGAGTGGGAAAAATGGCACGGCGGAGCCGGCTCCGTCACGGAACTGAACGGCACGGTTATGGCATGGAACGGCACGGCATGCGTGTCAGTTACGTGTCGTGACTCGCGTGTTCCGTGCCGTGACTATTCTCGTGCCGTGCCTATCTTTTGAAACTTTGGCACGGCACGTGAAACTTTGGCACGGCACGACATGTAGTCACGTGAGTCACGTGTAATTAGAACCATTACATATTGATTTAATGGTGAATCTTGAATAAACTAATCTAAATTATGATTAAATGGTCACGCGAGTCACGTATGGTTATGACACGTTTAGACACGACGTGACTCCCGTGGCGTGACCATTCGCGTACCGTGACCAACCATTAACATTTTGATCACGGTACGACACGGCACGTGAAAAATTAACTTAATCACGGCACGGCATGTTTTTTCCACTCTACACGAATCAATCAATAATATACATATTATCGGAGTCTCACTCTTCTTTTGTATTCTAAATCCTACTTGAACCACTAATTCTGATTAATGACTAGCTCAATACGGGAGTTGGCCAATTGAGCCATTTTTTTCGTCTATGCAAGAGGTCAATTTGGGTCCGATATCCATCAGACTCAAAGTGAGTTCGATGGATTTCATGACCGTCCGATCTGCTTTAAAATTCGTGCCCGCAACTTTCACGTCTGCTTTAAAATTCATGTGCACAAATCTTAAAGCAGATCGGACGATCCCGAAACCCATCGGACCCAAATTTGAGTCCGATGTTCATCAGACCCAACCTGCTCTATCTATGCAAAGGCGGACCCAATATTTTTAACATGGTGGAACAATTTTTTTAGTACGAGACTAATTTTATAATTATTATGAATATTAGGTATATTTTGTAAGTATTTAATGAGAAAAATATAGAAATAGAAGTATATTATGGAGAACAATTTTAGGGTGTGAGTAAAAAATATAAAATTTCATAAATTTTTGTTTCTTAAGTATTTTTTATGAAATTATCTTTTTAAATAAATTTAGTTCAAGTGTTTTACAAAAAATTACAGAAATTTCAAGTACCAATTTCATTTGTAACAGACTTTTGAAAAAAGTACCATTTTTCATCAATAATAAACTTTTGTATATAGTAGTAGACCACCTTTGAATTTTCTTTTTGCGTTTCCACAATAATTCTAATTCATATAATCTAAGGTATCTGGAC
The DNA here is from genome assembly GCA_028015225.1 of Carex myosuroides. Taxonomy (NCBI): domain Eukaryota; kingdom Viridiplantae; phylum Streptophyta; class Magnoliopsida; order Poales; family Cyperaceae; genus Carex; species Carex myosuroides. Next base: position 13,476,277 of record CM051474.1, read on the forward strand.
TCTGGAGCAATGATTTTGAATTCCGTCGGTAACGTTATATATTGGCACAAATTTAAATGAATTCTGTGTATTATAGATTTGGACTGAATTGATCGAATTCTGACTCAAACGGTGAGGTAATGATCAAGATCTGGACTTCTATAATTCCTACTTGCCAAAAACACAATGCAACATTAATCTGTTTCACCGATTCGCACATATGTTTATAGAACCCCCACCACCTTGCATCTGGACAAAATTATTTTGGGATTTTATATCTGTAAAATCTCATTATATACGATCATATGGTTCCTTTGCATGTTTTAGTTATTTGATCATTCAACAAAAGAATTTTTCCATAGGATTTTAATTTTGATTTTAGAAAAAGGACGAGGGAATTTGTTTGAAAGTCCAGAACAAAGATTATATATATACTATTTAGGTTATGATACAACAAAATTTTCTAGCTATGTAGTGAACTTTGTTCTCGTGTTGCAACTACTACCGAATTACTGATATATAACCAATCTAAATTACAGATATGATATCTACAGTTTGTCTTTCTATCATTGTGGTTGGCAAGTAGAAATAATTGTCAATATATCCCCTCCATACCAGAATGGTCAAAATAATTTTTAACTACAAACTATTTTGTTTTACTAAAAAAATATACAAACTTTATTGTTCAAAATAGTTTTTCTCTATTTAGTTAATTCTTTTCAAGTTCCAATATAGAAGCAACTCCCTACAGAGATGCACAACTTATTTTTCAGATCTACAGAGGTAGATTCCTCTGTATTATTCACTTATGTTACCAACTAAAACTATGCTCTAAAAATCAGTGTTGTAAAAAACGTCCGTTTAGACCGATTAATCGGTCAATTAGTCGTTGGCGGTGACCAAACCGTTAAGAAATTTTCCGATTAATCGACAGACTTTTTTCAATTATGACCGATTATTTCCGATTATTCCCGATTAATCATTTAGCAGTACATTTTCCGTCCGATGAGCGCATACCGTTATTTACAACACTGTTAAAAATAGAGTAATTTTATGTGTATCGGATGTTTTCTCATCCGGATTTCGAACCTGCCACTTCCTATATTGAAGACATTGTTTTTTTATTAAACCAAAAACTGACTATTATTATTATTATTATTAATGTTAAATGGTCAATAAAATATCATTTAGATTAGAACTTTTGTATTCGGCGCCTCTTGTCTATCCTTTTGGTTTACAAAATCTGACAAAATTTTCTAGCCGGCCGGAAACAATTAATATCAAATTCTTTCTTGTTGACATGAATGAACTGAAATTCCATCCCGTGACTAATGACAAGTCTTTCTCTCACATACCATTCTTTCACCTTTATTTTTTATTCCATGAAAAAACTACTACTACTACTCTCTCTCTCTCTCTCTCTCTATCTCTAACCAGGCAATCCTTGTCCTTGTGAGTTGTGACCTTGTCTGGCGGGTGGGGCCACAAAAGGAGAACAAAAGTACAAAAAATGCTCACGGGGCAACTTTCTTTGTGCTATGATTTGTGGCCACAATTGCACAACTGCTTCTAGGCTCTTGCTAACCGCTAACCATTTCTTTCATTTTTCATTCAAAGGCTTCTCTTGGCATTTTCTTTATACACTTATACATGACATGAACGCCACTCCTAAAGCGCTCCCACAAATAATTATTCATATCCCCAAATTGTACTTTAGTAAATGTCTTGTGCTGCTAATAAAGTTCTATATATAAAAGTAATCAAATTTATTGTAGATCAAAGATGAATGCCACCTTTGGATAAGAGGAGGATGTTAATTTTTTTGGACAGATAATTCAAAATTCAACCATGCATTGCAACATATTAAAAAAATAATTTTCATTATTTATAAATCAATTGCATTTTTCTAGCCATAATTAAATTTAATAAATTGGTATACAATGAATTGAAATATGTTCTATTATTTTAATTTGAGAATGCAAAAATTGATCGTTTAACATTAATATTTATTAATCATACTACAATTATATTTGTTTCCAATTTTTACGGCGACAAAACCTTTATTATATTAACAATAATATAATTGTAGATAGTGAATAATGATATACCACTAATTTTTTTATGGTTCATTACCATCTAATACTTATTTATCTTCTAAATCATGACATGCAAATCTTTGTTCCTTCATGGATACATATCCTTTCAATTATTGCTGCCTTTTTTTAATAACCACAGCTACTCACATGTCGTTGATACTATTTCATACTACAAGGCTTCACATAGCAGTTGTCTTTTATTTATATAGAATAAAGCAAAGACCCTAGTCTTATTTTGGTTTTTAGCTACTAAAAAAATTATAAAATACCTATTTAGTTCCAAAAATATAACAACAATATTCAGGTTCAATATGCAGTTGGGTCACAAAATACTTTGTCATCTTGTTAATTAAATATTGAAATACACATTGTCAAGTTAATATAATTACCACAAAATTTCATCAAAAATTAAGCACCAAAAGAATGCTTCTGAATTTATATACACTGATGGTTGATTTTAAAAAAAATTTATTTTTTTCACATTTATTCAGTTATTTATTACAAAAATATAGGCAACCATTCAAATTTTTTTTTTTTTATGGTTGGCGAGCTAACAGCTCTCAAACAATTTTGTATTGATTAAAAAAAAAGTTATGTACACTGGTATGACTCCACAGTCTCTCTATTTACAATGAACCATTCACAAATAACAAACCCCAATTTCTAACAAGTAATTACAAAGCATTCTGTTGTCCTCGCCTGACATATGACAAAAATTATTGGAAAAAAAAAAAAAATTTAGCTTGTGATTCTCTAGAAAGTTCATTGTGCATTGAGTTGGGCTAGCGATGGAGTAGCCAAAACATCACATTGGTTGCTAAACTCATCCAAAAGGAAGACGGAATGTTGGCATCTTTGAGTATACATTTTCTATGTTTTAGTACCTGTGAGACAATAGCATCACATCTTGTTGCACCAGTTAGTCTCTCCTGTAGTTTTCTCTGAGATCACAGTTGAACAGAGCCGAATATTATACCAGACTATACTGACAAATTTGTTTTTGTACTTTTGCATAGAATTAAACACAGAAAATAGAAAACAACGGCCTCCAATTCCTGTATTTGCCTTTTAAATTCATTGCAGAGATTGTTTGCATTTTTTAACTTATGTGTTGTAGTTTTGGCAAAAGTGTCTGATAGGGTCATGTTTCTAAGGCTCTCACTTTTAATGGGTCATGAAAGAGTCAGGATTCGGACCTCCTAGAGAAGCTAACCATACAAAAAGTCCGAGGTCTGTAAACACTAGGCCCTCAACAAGCCGGTCTTAGGCCAAGAACAATCCGGGACTCGGACCCCCCTTTCGAGGCCAGCTCAGGATCAAAGAAAATAAGGCTCAAGACTCGGCAACAAAGTTGCCCGACAAGACTTCATCAAGCCACGCCCGAGGGGCCCAAGAAAGATAGCTAGGCCGTAACCGACATAGGTCCAGCCCGAACTCGGCTTACACCGCCTTTTATGCGGAATAACCGCTTCAAATGGTTAATATAACTGTTCTATCAACCCATAACCGCGCAGGATAGCGGTTATGGGACGGCCTATATATATAATGCTATACGACCTATTGAACAAGGGTTGCAAATTTTCGCTAAGAGAGATATCATAGAGGTTAGAGTCAGAATATCTCCAAACCATTCCAGTTCTAAACTCATATTCATCTCAGCCTGCCACCCCGAGGCAGGATGAGTCCAACCCAAAAATTATTTTTCCCATACGACCTACTCTTTCCGAGATAGGACGTATCAGTGCCTATGAACCCTCTGAACAAAAAATAATTAATCATAGGTGGTTCTGTAATAAATGCGGTCAATTTCCTCTAATTCTTTATTATATACGTATATTTAGTATTTTCATTATATATTCTATGTAAAAACATTTATATTTGACTCCATACATATATAATAACTGTTCAATTATTGATCGCTACAGTTTTGTATTTTTTATATGATTATAACAAGATTATTGCATCTATATTTGATATGCTAATTAACTTAATTAAGACATTATTTTTCAGAGGTCTTGGTTTCAAAAATTCGGTGTTATCACTGTCATATCATCTAAGTGATTTTTGGACCACCCGAAAGTAGGGTTGTTCATGAGCCGAGTTGAGTCCGAGTTGAGGATAACTTGGATTCAACTCGCGAACTCATGAGCCGAGTTGAGTCCGAGTTGCTAATTCAGTTCCGAGTCAGAAACTCTAATTTGGAATCAACTCACGAGCAACTCGAGTCAAAGCGAGTCGACTCGCGACTCATAATATAATACATAGTCAGACAATCTAATTTAATTATAACAAAAAAAATATTACATAGTTTACCAAAATAATACACAATTAAAGACAATATATAATGAGACAATGACCAATACATAATTAAAAATTCTGAAAATATCAAAATAGTACATAATTAAAAATTACCAAACAGATAAAGTCTAACAAAACAATATAGAGAGTCTAATAAATTAACAAAACAAAAAAAATAGTGCATAATTTACAAATTACCAAATATTGTGAGAAACAGGTATAAGGTTTGGGAACGCAAAAATTAGGAATATATGATTAGGATTTGGTGTGAGTCCAACCGAGTTGATTCCGAACCGAGTTAGAAGTAACTTGGATTCAACTCATAAATCAACCGAGTCAGTTAACTCGAGTCAGTTTCAGCTCGAGTTATTAGCGAGTTGAATCCGAATTGATTCCGAACTGAGTTTCGAGTCATGAACTTTTTGTGCACCCCTACCCGAAAGTGATTTTCTATCTATTTTAGAAATTGTAAAAATATTCTAAACAAATATAATATCTGACATCCAAGTATTTTTTTATATATGAAGATTATGTTAAACGGATCCATTGTTTGAAGATGATATAAATTAGTAGTACTAACCAATGTGCGTTATGCACAATACAACAGCCTCGTTCTAAGTTAATATATATAATTGACAATTAAAAGGAGGTGCATGTAGCAAATAAAAAAGGTACGATGCAGATGTGCAGCATGAAAAAATAGCAAAAGTAAATAGAAAAAAAACAGAGTAAAACAGAGCCTGTGATTCATATTTCTCTCTCTTAATTTTCATTGTCAATGTTTTCTCTTCACATGATTGGATTCATGTGAACGAAAGCGAAATGTAATCTACCTTCCAAATCCCCACAAGACAGTGAACTACCATTCTACAAGGGACCGCCACGTGTCACTCTTCTCCTAGTATAACTACGTGGCATCAATAACAGAGACCTCATCACCTGTTGGTTGCAATCTCTCTCTTTCTCTCTCGCCGTGCGCTCTCTAGTCTCTCCATCCCCCTCTCGCACACAAACACATCCAACACACACTTCTCTATCAACCAACAAACCACAAATCTCCTCCCACTTGCTCTGCTCACACACAGAGACAAACACAACAAGTGCGCGTTTGTACATCTTTCTCTCTAAAATGGGTATCTCTAGAATAAAGATCCTAATTTGCTTACTGATAACATTATCAGTACTTTCTAACAATGGCACATTGGCAAGAACACATTACCATAAGAAGCCAAACAGGAGCAACAATAAGAAGGGAAGCAACAAAGGAGAAGGGAGAGGATTGGTGTCTGACCCACCGCCACCTCCCCCGGATAGCGGCACAGTGCCGTCTGACTCACCACCGCCTCCCCCAGATAGCGGCACAGTGCCGTCTGACCCAGCGGACCCCATTGACCCGAACTCGGGTCCGTGTGTATTTGATGTGAGGTCATACGGTGCGGTTGGTGATGGGTCAACTGATGACACAGAGGCATTTCGGTCTGCTTGGAAGGCTGCCTGTGCAGTCGAATCGGCAGTTCTGCTCGTGCCGTCAGATGGGAATTTTATGATCACTTCCACCACCTTTTCTGGCCCGTGTAAACCCGGACTCGTTTTCCAGGTAATGCATTGCTGTTCTTCCTGCTCATGTCTTTCTAATTTTCTTTAACTGAATAATTGCTGCTGAACAAGTTTAAACTGGTACAAAATTATCTTGTTTTGTTACTATATGTTTTAAAATTTGAACAATAAGCCAAATTTGACACAGTGTTACTATATGTTTTGAAATTTGAACAATAAGCCAAATTTGACACAGTAATCTAATTTGGCATTCACTATTTGAAAATGTGGCAATAAGTTTTAACTGGAAACAATAATGCAGCTTTTTATTATTTCATTTGCAATTTTTACAGTTTTAAATTTATTTATTTTTTGAAGAAAACATTTTTTTTTGTTTTGTTAGCAGATTGATGGTGTATTACAACCGCCCGGAGGGCCGGATTGCTGGCCGGAAACAGACAGCAAACAGCAATGGTTATTATTCTACCAGGTCGAAGGATTGACAGTGAAAGGCGCTGGTACGATCGAGGGAAATGGCGAAGACTGGTGGAACCTCCCTTGCAAACCCCACAAGGTATGCTTGTGCCAATGTACTAATGGATCTTATGGTATTGTAAAATTTTCAAAATTTTGAGGATATTAATGTATATTCTGTCACCTTCCAAAATTTTCAGGGACCAAATGGATCTACATTGCCAGGGCCATGCGATAGTCCTGCGGTGAGGAACAATTAATCTTTTAGTTTTGGTTTACCAGTAGAAATTGTTTACATGTTTATACAAGAATTAATTTAGGGAGAATGAATATATGACTTAAAACAGAACAATTCACCATAATTTTGAGTTAACTGCATTCTAATTTATCAGTTTGAATTGCAGTTGATGAGATTCTTCATGAGTTACAACCTGACCCTGAAAGAATTACGAATCGAAAACAGTCCCAAATTCCACGTCAAGTTTGACAATTGCGAGGGGGTGCACATAGAAGGGCTGTTTATCAATTCTCCAGCTCTCAGTCCTAACACAGATGGAATACACATAGAGAACACCAAATCAGTTGGCATCTATAACTCCAGGATTAGCAATGGTATGCTTAAACTTTTTGTATCAGTGGAAATTTACTCAAGTTACCCTGAAGTATTTTTGTTTCATGCAGTTTGAATTTTAGAAAAGATTGTACACAGAATGAGGCTATATTACAATACTTGTTCCAATGATCCAATTGCTTGTGGACAATAGCAAAACTCTGTAAAACAACTTTTGAGTTCTTCTGATATGGTATTGCGTTTAAGGTTTAAGATCCCTTTTTTTTTATTTTTGGTTCGTTTTGTCAGGTGATGACTGCATATCTATTGGAACCGGTGTATCTGATGTTGATATAGAGAATGTGACTTGTGGGCCCAGCCATGGTATAAGGTAAATTCGCCTTGTAGCATCCAGACAGAGACTGGTGTTGTCTTTACTTAATTGCATTTCAGTCCCTAAATTTTTTTGATATTATATATTTTCTATATTATGAAAACAAGGACTGTTCAGAGAGTGTAAATGCAAATGCTATACTTTGGGAATAATGAATTTTCCATATTTTAGAAAAAAAAAAAAATTATGCAAAAAATGAAGCTATTGGGACAAATTTATGTCATAAGCAAATATTACTATGCAATTTCCAATCTGCCATTCAATTTTGTAAGATGAATAAAATTAAATTCCATCTTGTGCAGTATCGGAAGTCTAGGTGTTCACAACTCGCAAGCTTGCGTGGCTAACATAACGGTGCGAAACACGGTGATTAGACACTCAGATAACGGGCTCAGGATCAAGACATGGCAGGGTGGCACGGGATCCGTCACCGGCTTAACCTTCGACACGATCTACATGGAGGATGTCCGAAACTGCATAATAATCGACCAATATTACTGCCTCAGCAAGAGCTGCATGAATCAATCGACAGCCGTGTACGTGTCGGATGTTGTGTACAACAACATCAGGGGAACGTATGATGTGCGTAGCCCCCCAATACATTTTGCATGTAGCGATAGCATGCCGTGCACCAACATCACCATGGCTGAGGTTGAATTGCTCCCGTTTGAAGGGGAGTTGGTGGATGATCCGTTTTGTTGGAACGCTTATGGTGCGCAACAAACACTGACGATACCGCCCATTACATGCTTGCAAGACGGCGAGCCGGAAGCGATAATGGATAAATTTAATTTTGGTTGTTGATTGCATCGTGAGGCAATGAAGTGCTACTGATTTGGTGGCTGATCCCGATAACTCGATCCGTAGAGTTTCGACGGTCTGGATGTGTTCGACAATGGCAACATTCAGACAGCATGAAATTACTACAGCTCAGTTTGCAGAGGATCCTGTTAGCCATTATACATGAACCTAACTCCGTAACTGATTTATGTAAATATTGGGATGGGGCTTTTGTACATGGAGCATATGATCTCTCTCACTCTCTCTCTTTTTTTTCTTTTTCTTTTCTGTATGCTATTAGCTACTCTTGACATGCATTTTGCGGCTATCATCAAAATATGGCCCACTTGTGTATTTGTGTTGTTTTGGGCTTTGGAGCCCATAATGATAATACATTTCTGTACTTTACATAGCCCTGAAAATATAATCAATGTATAAAGGGGAAATTTCATACACATCAGCACATACAAAACTCAAAATTATAAGAGTAGGATCACTTGACATTTGACATTCTTGATTTTAACAATTTAAAAAAATAAATTTAAAATCCAATAACTTATAAATTTAATTGTTAAGAGTATTTATATGTCTAATAACTTACTTATAAATTTATTTTTACTTTTTAATTTAATATTATTTTTTTTAAATATTATTATTAAGATGATCGAAATAATTATTCTCAAAGGAAGAGATTGCTCAACTTAATGAACGAACTGGAATTCTGAACTTGGGTAAGGAGAAATTATTACTTTTGTGAAATTTGGTCCTAAATAAGTAGTTTAAGCACATGTTTTATGTCGGATTTTTGGACAGCTAGAGTTGATTTTATTTTTCAATAGTGAACTGAACTATTTCGAACTTTCAAAGGTACATATTTTATTTCCAATTTTGGAATAATGCATGCATAAGTTCCAAGTCCTCTTTACTTGTGCAGGACTATTTTGACCATTGATCAATTTTAAGATATAGATTAAAATTAGTATATGCTTATGAAAAAAAATATGTTACAAATTAAGTTTTTTATGCAAGTAAATGTCTCTCTTTCTCTATTCCCCAACCTTGTCTACCCCCACCCCTTTCCCAAAACAACCAATGAGCTTTCTCTCTCTAACAAGGGTGGTAAAAAGAGAGTCCAATTCTTAGAAACAATAATTTCCTTTGAAGGAAAAAAAAGTGTAATTAAGCTATCATAATAATTTCCTTTGAAGGATGCCTTCTGTTATCTCTTCAAACATAATACGCCCTCTCAAATTTTACTTCCTCTAGTTATGTTAACAATGAAGAGTAGAGAGACATAATAATCACAATTCCTGAAATTTTAATTCCTGTCATACTTGGAGCAATTAAGGCAGACCATGAATAAATAAGAATACAAAAGAAAGATCTGAGGAAAGTGAACTATGATTTCTCAGAATTGTATATATAATTTTTACTCTTATGCTTCTGTTTTAGATCATAAAGCTGGTGATTCGAAATCAAGGATACAAGACTTCAGCCTCTACGTACGATCTACAGTGTAGCATAATATAGTTATTATTATTATTATTATGAGAGTGGCTAAGGTCAAAGTGGTATGACCAAGGCCTTGGTGCTACCAATTAGTTTTTACAATTTTAAAGTTCAAATAGTCGATTCAAACCGTTAGATGTTCAATCTATATTAAAATCTGCTTGGAGACCAAATTTTACATTTTTTGGAATTTTTTTACTATGTTTTAAGCCACTTTGAAAATGGCAGATCCGGATGAACAGTAAAAACAGTGCAGCCAAATTCTGGACCATGTGATCAGCAATTATTAATTAATTTTATTATTTTATTACTATTTATTTTATTTTTATGATTCGGTTTTTATTTCTAGTCTATTCTAATTTGTTTGGGATTAAAAATTGGATTATTATTGTTGTTGTTGTTAAGCCTCTGCTGAGAAGGTTTGAGAAGCCCATAATCAAGTGTTCCGGTTTTGGACTTATATGTTGTAAATTTTGGAGTAAACTTGATGTGTGCACAGTTGTACAGCTATACTAGTAGGAGTAGTAGCCACTAATTTCATGGCGGAGAGGGAGAGGGAGAGCTCGAGCTGCCACTCCCGCAGCCTCTCATGGCTGACCAAACCCTGCATCCCCTCTGAGAGAGATCCGCACCGCCATTTCTCTACTCCCTCACCTTTCCCTCTCCGCTTCATTTCCACCCCCATCCCCACCCCTGCCACCGCCATCTCCGCCTTGCCAGATGATCTCCTCTTGGAGTGCCTCTCCCGTCTCCCCACCTCCTCCCTTCCTTCCCTGCCTCTCGTCTCTCGCCGCTTCAACCGCCTCTTGAACTCAGATTCACTCCCATTTCTCAGACGCAGCCTCGGCCTTCTCAACCACTCTGTCATTGCTGTTTCACTTTCCTCAGATCTCACCCTTCTCTCCTTTTCCACCCTTCCATTTCATCCTTCATCCTCCAACCAATCAGGTAAAATAAGCTCTCATTTCTTTTAAGCTCTCATTTCTATTTTTTTATAAATTTGACTTAATATTTTGTTGTACGATATCAATTACATGATACTAAAAAATAAAATAAAATAAATGGTTCCTTACAAGGCATGAATTTAGTTGCTTAGTATTGATTAGTGAGATGATTTAGATAAATAGAATGTTTATGATCAGGTATATTTGCAAATTTCGAAACCTCCACCTTGCCTTTGTCGATTGCTTCTGGAAACTTCTTCCATGCACGTGCCATATCAATCAACCGGTTTGTTTACCTGATTGGCCGTGGCGCGATGATCCGGTTTGATGTGTGGACTGGATCTGTAACCATTTGTGGAGAACCGGTCTTCCCGCGTAAGAAGTTTGCTGTGGCAGCCGTAGATGGTCGCATCTATGTTGCAGGTGGATCTTCACGGACATCGGCTGTGGAGGAGTATGACCCTGAGACTGACAGTTGGCGTGTTATTTCCGAGGCAACATGCCGAAGGTGATTTTAGCATATCAAGTTTGATAATAATTTTTTTAGCTACTTATGGTCTTAACTTAAACCGCATGCATGTACTATTGATTGTGACAGGTATGGGTGTGTTGGAGCAAGTACTGCAAGTGGCATTTTCTATATAGCTGGGGGGTTGAGGCTCAATAGTACCCAAAATACCCTTGATGCGCGCACATGCGCCGGGTCGATTGATGCCTACCACATTTCCTCAAGCACATGGCTCCGTACCCACTCTGGTCCCATCGCAACAGTACCAGCTGGTGGTTGCATACTGGGTGCATGTGGTATAGGTGACATGTTATATATTATGGCGAGTCATGCACTGGAGATCTCCTTTTGGAGATGGAATGGTACTATAATTAGGGGTAATAGTAATAGTAATAATCAAGTGAGGTGGGATAGGCTGAAGCCTCCGCCTGTACCGGTAGCAGGAGGTCAGGTTGGAACTGGGTTGCGGTTTAGTTGTACATGTACTGCGGTTGGATCCAACAAGGTGGCTGCACTGGTACATGTATCAGCTGTTGCTGTTAGGGGAAGAGTGAGAGTGGCGGCTGACAATGACATGGTGGCAGCTCTTTTTGTGTATGATGTACTAAGTGGCGAGTGGACACGTGGGCCCCATGTTCCATCTGGGTCCCGTCGTACTTCATGCGTTTCTGTTGAGTGTTGACTCTACTGATAGCATACAACTGTTGCCAGTTATGTACTGTATTAACCTTTATTTGTTTTTCCTTCCTTTTGTTGTTCCCCTTTATTGGCTCTTACAGGAATTTGGATAATAAACTTAGGCTAAAATGAGGATTAATTGTGACTCGATTGGAAATTTGGGGCTGGCAGATACCAGAACCTGTTTCATGCTAAAGCAAGTCAGGCTCTGTCTTGACAATGTTGGATTTGATATTTTGATTGTTGCATTATTCAATTGAAGAGTGCCAGGTTTATCTACACAAATACAGGTGTAATTATTTGAACCTAACAACTAAAATTTAACTTCTACCCAGTTGCAGCTGTTGAATTTTGAAGGCGTTTTTTTTTTTTGTATTGCTGTTCATTTATCTTAATTGATGTCAGCATCTTGTCTTGTATGTATTTAATCGTAAAAATTCAGATTCAATAGGTTTTGAGTTGGATTTTAATTGAGCGATGAGATATGGTGTATGCGCTTACTAACTTGTACTTAAAAAAAATTGAAAAGTTCAAAGAGCTTTATTTTTTTTTCTCTCTTATAAAATAAAGAATCCGACATTGTGCCTTCTTTGCAGGGGAAACAACGATACAGTAGAAACCTAATTTGAATTCTGTAATTTCCCTTTTGTTTTCTTAATTAATAAACCCGTTGGCCGTAGCGGTGCAGAAATTGACCCTTAGACCTACCATCTCATTATCCGTTGGTAGATCTGATTATCTGTTGACTTTGTTTCTGTTTGGCTACATGCATTGAAAAATTAACATTAAAAAATTTAATTTTATGATCACTGCCACCACCATTTCTGGCCCGTGCCAACCCTGACTTGTTTTCCAGGTAAGGCATTGCTGTTCTTCCTGTTCATGTCTTTCTTATTATCTTGTTTTGTTGCTTTATGTTTTGAACAATAAGCCAAATTTGATACAGTAATCTAATTTGGTATTCACTATTTGAAAATGTTGCAAAAAGTTACAACTAGAACCATTAATGCAGATTTTGTTATATCATTTGCTGTTTGCACAGTTTTAATTTTATTTTTGCTAGCAGATTGATGGTGTATTACAACTGCCCGGTGGGCCAGACTGCTGGCCGGAAACAGACAGAAAACAACAATGGCTCGTATTCTACCAGGTTGAAGGATTGACAGTAAAAGGAGCTGGTACAATCGAGGGCAATGGCGAAGACTGGTGGAACCTTCCTTGCAAGCCCCACAAGGTACATATGCTTGTGCCAATGTACCAATGGATCTTATGGTATCGTTAAATTTTTGAAATTTTGAGGATATTGATGTATATTCTGTCACCTTCCAAATTTTTAAGGGACCAAATGGATCTACATTGTCAGGGCCATGCGATAGTCCTGCGGTGAGTAACAACTCCTTGATTAATTTACCTATTATTTCATCTTTGGTTTTGGTTTACCAGTAGAAATTGTTTACATGATTAGCCAAGAATTAAGGGAACATGATTATATGACTTAAATCAGAAATATTAACCATCATTTTGAGTTAACTGCATTCTAATTTATCAGTTTGAATTGCAGTTGATTAGATTCTTCATGAGTTGCAACCTGACCCTGAAAGAATTGCGAATTGAAAACAGTCCGAAATTCCACATTAAGTTCGACAATTGCGAGGGGGTTCACATAGAGGAGCTGTCTATCAATTCCCCAGCACTCAGTCCTAACACAGATGGAATACACATAGAGAACACCAAATCAGTTGGCATCTATAACTCCAGAATAAGCAATGGTATGTTCTTTTTTAATTTTATTTTTTGTATGATTTTTTTATGTTACCCTCAAAATGTTTTGTTTCATGCAGTTTGACTTGAAGAAAAGATTGTACATAGAATGAGTCTATAATACAAATATACAATATTGAGTGAGTCTATGGTACTATGCATAGCACGGATTGGTCTGTAATACGGATCAATATTTTCATTTTCAAAATCCTAACGGTCGATCCGAACCGTTCAACATGATCCCCATATGAATATGTACTTGTAGACCGAATTTTATATTTTTTAGAATTTTTGTACTATATTTTAAGATAGGTAGAAAATCACTGTTTTTGGATGGTCCAGAATTTTCAGATCAAGTGATTTTCTACCTTTCTTAAAAATAGTAAAAAAATTATAAAAAAATATAAAATTCAGTCTGCAAGTACATATTCATATGGGATTATGTTGAATGGTTCGGATTGACCGTTAGGATTTTGAAAACGAAAATATTAATCTATATTACGGACCAATTCGTGCTATGCATAGTACCATAGATTCACTCTACAATTTTTGTTCAATTGATCCAATTGCCTGGGGACAACAGCATAACTCTATAAAAACAACTTTGAGTTCTTCTGACATGGTATTGCGTTTAAGGTTTAAGATCATTTTTTTTTGGTTCGTTTTTCAAGTGATGACTGCATATCTATTGGGACCGGTGTCTCTGACGTTGATAAAGAAAATGTGACTTGTGGGCCCACCATGGTATAAGGTAAATTTTCCTTATAGTATCCAGACAGACTGATGTTGTCTTTACTTAATTGCATTTCAGTCCCTGAAATATTTTGGTAATATATATTTTATATTTAGAAGTACAAGGACTGTCCAGGGAATGTAACTACAAATACTATATTCTGGGAATAATGAATTTCCATATTTTAGAAAATTATTTATGCAAAATATAAAGTTATTGGGACAAAATTATTTCTTAAGCAAATCTTATTATGCAATTTTCGATCTGTCAATCAATTTTGCAAGATAAATAAAAATAAATTCCATCTGTGCAGTATCGGAAGTCTATGTGCTCACAACTCGCAAGCTACGGTGATTAGACACTCAGACAACAGGGTCAGGATCAAGACATGGCAGGGTGGCACGGGATCAGTCACCGGATTAACCTTCGACACGATCTACATGGAAGACATGTGAAACTGCATAATAATTGACCAATACAATTACCTCAGTAAAAGTTGCATGAATCAATGGACAGCCATGTACGTGTCGGATGTTGTGTTACTTGTGTACAACAAACATCAGGGGGACGTACGATGTGCGCAACCCCTCATTACATTTTGCGTGTAGTGATAGCATGCCATGCACCAGCATCACCATGTCCGAGGTTGAATTGCTCCATTTTGAGGGGGAGTTGGTGGATGACCCAGTTTTTTGGTATGCTTACGGTGCGCAACAAACGCTCACGATACCGCCCATTACGTGCTTGCAAGACGGTGAGCCGGAAGCAATCATGGATAAATTTAGTTTTGGTTGTTGATTGCATCATTAGGCAATGAAGTGCTATAATCGCTATAATCATGTGGCTGATCCCGATAACTGGATTTGTAGAATCCCGACGGTCTGGATGTGCTCGATCAATGGCTACATTCAGACAGCATGAAATTACTACAGCTCAGTTTGCAGAGGATCCTATTAGCTATTATACAGGAACTTAACTCCGTAACGATTTAGGTAAATATTGGGATGGGGATTTTGTACATGGACCATATGATTTTTTATTTTTTTTTCCTTTTTTCTGTATGCTATTGTCTACTCTTGACATGCATTTTGCATTTTGTGGCTATCATCAAAATATGGCCCACTTGTGTATTTGTGCTGTTGAGGGATTTGTAGCCCATAATGATAATAAATTTCTTTGCTTTACTGAGCCCTGAAAATAGAAACCAGCATATAAAGTGAAATTTCATACACATCAGCACATACATCCAAAACTTGAAAGTATACGAGTGGGATCACTTGACATTTGACATTGACAGTGTTGATTTTTAACAATTTTAAAAAATAAAATTTAAATTTAAAATCCAACAACTTATTTATAAATTTAATTGTTAGAATATTTTATGTCCAATAACTTAACTTATAAATTTACTTTTAAATTTTTTTTATAAAACATCACATTAAAATTGTCGGAATAATCATTGTCAAGTAATCTCTTCTCAGCCATTCACAAATTACAAACTTTATTGTAGTTATCAAACTCATTGCTATTGTTAGCTGTTGTTTCCGATTGTTTTAATATATAAATGATACGAAAGAAATTAGATTTTAACTCTCATGTGGAAAAGGAAGAAATTGCTGAGCTTAATGAACGAACTGGAATTTTGAACTTGGGTAATGAGAAATTATTAATTTTGTCAAACATCATTTATTCTAGAAATTTGACAATTTTCTTTTTATTAGTTTGAGCACATATTACATGTCGGACTTTTGGACGGATAAAGTTGATATTATTTTTCAACCGTGAACTAGATTATTTTGAGTTTTCAAAGATACATATTTCATTTCCAGTTTTGGAATAATGCATACAGAAGTTCGAATTTGTTCGTGGAATGTAGACAAAATATTGCCTTGAACGAAATGTATTCGAATCAATATCGGAGAGGATTCAAGATGAACAATTTTCAATTTAAACCCATTTTGACCGAATTCGAACAAATAACAAGTCTTGGTTATACTCAGACTAGATGACCGTTTTGTATTTCTTGTTCGAAATTTTTTAAAAATAAATGAAATTTGAAAAAAAAAAATTATACTATTTTGATTATGTTCAATTAAGAAATAAATAGATAGAACAGTGAAAATAATAATAAAATGAGCTAATTTTATTTCTTATAAAAAATAACTTTTTTTGTTTCATCACTCTTGTAATATAATAAAAAATTGATTTCCATAAAAATATCGGACAGAATAAATAACTAAAGTGTAAAAGATTTATTCGATCGAATTCTCTGTTTTCACTTTTTTTACAATTTCATCCGATTTATTCGATCATTATGTTTTCACTGCAGAAAATACGCACTCAATTAGTCAATTTTGACCCCGAGTCCTGAGACCCATTCCGACTGGAATCCGTATCACCCCAGGTACCTGTGGTGCAAGTGGTAAATCCAGACCGTTCATTTCACTTGGCACGATCTCAAAGCAACCCCCACAGCCTCCATAAGCACCGGATTGAGTTTGGTCCGATTGGAATTAATCTGGGCCGTCCATTTTTTTCAATTGCAGGTACCTGGGGGACTCTTCCGACTGAATCCAAGCATAGCGGCCCGTGGTTTTACTTTTTAACTTGGACGCGCTCCCACGCAGGCAGAGAGAGACACCGAGGAGGATGCCATTGGGGAAGTATTCCTGCGACTACTGCAACAAGCAGTTCCGGGATACAGCCGGCGCACGGAAGCGCCACCTTCAGAGCTCCATCCACCTCCGCAATCGCAAACTTTGGTACGATTCCCTCAAAGGTACGCCGTACGCTATACCTCCCTTTCGAGCATTTTTACAAACACCTAATGCTCGTTTGTTTGTAATGGGGAAAATTTGTTGTTATTGTCCCTGGATCTGGACCGGTGCAAGGACGTATTGATTTTTGTTGGCATGGAACCCTTGGTTGCTCCATTTCAGTTTTTGTTCAACATTCCTTCTCAATACTATTGCTTCTTTGTGGCATTTCTACAAACACCTTGTACTTTTGTAAAACCCCCTTTCAACTCTGCTTAATTGTAGGGGAACATGGAGTGCCGTTTTTTCAACCTGATGGAACCATAGCCAATGGTGTATGCCAACACTTTATTCGCACGGTACATAAGCCCTGCCTCTCATAACTTCTTTTTTCAATTTTTTATAATTGTTGATTAGCTCTTTATTGTTTAATAATTATGGTTTCATTTGTCTGTGCAACCTTGAATTTTCATCATTCAAAAGAAGTATCAAATAGTGAAGAAATGTTAGACTTCGTTCTTGGTATTTGTAGGGAGTATGCAAATACGGAGATGCATGCAAGTATTTTCATCCCAAACCACAGATGGTTAACCCGACATCTGTTGCATCAGGTGAGAATTAAGTATTTGAATAAGATTCATCATGCTTTATCCATGTCACGAATGCAGGATATCAAGACCTCTTTACGTTTGCAGGACTCAATTTTGACCAACAATATATGCTGATGAAAAAAATATATTACAAATTAAGTCTTTTGTGCTAGTATCCGTCTCTCTTCCTCTATTCCCCAACCTTCTCTACCCCCACCCCTTCCCCATACAACCAGTGAGCTTTCTCTCTCTAACAAGGGTGACAAAAAGAAAGTCCAATTCTTAGAAAGAAAAAAATAATTGCCTTTGAAGGAAAGAAAGTGTAATTAAGCTATCATAATGATTCAGTACATAAAGAAATCGGCTAAGGATGCCTTCTGTTATCTCTTCAAACATAATACGCCCCTCACAAATTTTACTTCCTCTAGTTATGTTAGCGATTAAGGGGAGACAGACATAAGCACAATTCCTGAAATTTTTATTGCCGTCATACTTCGAGCAATTAAGGGGTAGACCATGAATAAATAAGAATACAGAAAAACTATGGTTTTTCAGAATCGTACATTTTTTTTCTTTTATATTAATAATCACATCAAAATTAATTGAGTTCACAGGGCATTATGCTAAAATTTAACAAATATATATGATTTTTCTTAATTCTGGAAAAATACCTACTAGCAATTCAGTTTCTCCCTACAGTTAAACTAGCTAGTGTATAGTCAAGTACTAAAGAGTTCTAATTGGAAATATGGGACAGTACCACCCAAGGGGCATATTTGGAAGAGAGAGAGATAGATACAGGCAGGGATTAGGCACATCATTTACTTTGTATTACCATTTTACACAATGATAACTGACATCAAATTAGCCGAGAATATGAAAATGATCAATGGTCCAGATTTTGGACTGTGCCTTTCATTGTAGTACTTGATTACAACTTCGCTTTTAGTAAACAAAGAGCTTACTGTTTCTACTATTTCAATACATTCAAAGATGTTTGATTCCCTAAAATGATGGTCTAACACTAATCATGTTTTGTTGGTTGCAACTTTTGACAGGAGAAATACTAAAAGGTAGCGTATCGAATTATGGAAATTTGCCTCCATCCCTACAACCGCCTCCAGAGGGAGGCTATCCTCCTCTTCCATTTGTAGATTGGGGTTAATTCATATCCTTTGTAAATGACAATGAACATTTTAGTACATAGTGCGAGTTCCTTTTTTTATGGAAAGCTATCTTAAGAAAATTGGCCTGATGCAAAATCAATTCATTTTTTAGATATTAACAGTACAACAACTTTTTCAGGAATTTGATCCAGTGGGTTTGTACCCTTCAATTATTTACGACTTTACCATCTCATTTTAGTATTATTTTTCAAAAAAAAAAAAAATGGTATATCTGATTATCCGTTGACTTTGTTTCTGTCCGGCTACATTGATTGAGAAGTTAAAATTCAAAAATATAATTTGCACCCAAGAACTCGTGTTTGACAAAATAATAAAATTTTAGTAACGTAGGTTTACAAAAATGAACTTCAGTATGAGATGAATGTAACAGATCAACATACCCTTCAATTATTTACATTAAGTAGATTATTAACTTAAGTGATGCACTGGGGTTAAAAAAAATTAGACAAATTTATATATTAAAATTAATTATAATACATACGCCAGTTTATGTTAACTAATCTATTTGACTCTGTTAAATTTTAATAATTATGTTTCTATTAAAGATTAACAAATAACACTACTTGAATTAGATTAATTAATTAACACCAGTGAACATTCAGCCCTATAATAGTTGTTATATTAATCAACATAAATATTACTCAAAAAAAATATTCATGCATCACATGTTCTTCAAATTGTTTATATATGAATGGTACAGAATTTTCAGATGAAGTGATTTTCTACCTATCTAAAAAAATAGTAAAAAAAATCTAAAAAATGTAAAATTTAGTTTGCAAGTACATATTCATATGGAGATCATGTTGAACGGTTTGGATCGACCGTTAGGATTTTGAAAACTCAAATATTGAGCCGTAGCACGGAGACCCTCTATGCTATGCATAGCATCTTAGCAATTTCCTATATATATATTCATATGCTTATCAACGAAATAAAAAAAAAAATAATATAAATAAGCCATTTATTTCTTTGCTAAAATGACTCCATGGCCTAAAGCAACAACCCACCATTAATTTGCAACCTCCCCTCATAGTTGTTGAAAATTTCATCAGCGCCATTCAAGTAGTATTCCCTTGGAGTTGATTTCTTGTCTTCTCTCTTCAAATCATGCAAATAAGAATTATTCTCTGTTTCTTCAGATACAGTATAGATACCACAATCATTTGCACTATACATTATAGCTCTAAAGAATAGAAGGAGAGAAGCCATTGCTACACATGGAAATTTTATCGAAGTACTTATTATTTTATACTGACGAAAGCCTCTTTTCTTTTATTTAATATTGTTTTTCATTCATTTTTGGTGTGGCTGATTGGGTGTGGGAAACAATTTTATTCTTGTTGAGAAAATTTTCTGGTAGGTTAGAGAACAATGCAAGCAATTAGAATTAAATGGAATTTGTGCTGGCACCTTGTCACCTGATCACTACCATTTTGGTGAAGTATTTAATATAGTTGGTACAAGTAATTACTTGTTGTAAATTATAAGGAAAAAAATTTTCAGTTTTTTCTCTTAGACAGGTCAATGGTAGTTGATCTACCACTTTCCTTAAGAAGTTAAGATATAGATTTTCCTTTCTTGTAGTCTTTGAAATGCTATTGTGTTGAGTAGCTCTTCATTTTCACAATAATATATTATTTACTTTCATCAGCTTTTTTTTTTTGTAATGTTTATGCTCAACAGAAATAATTTTGCTTGTTAGGAAAGTTTCGCTTACGGCTCGTCGGCAAAAACCGTCGACAAAACTAATGGTTGGTTATTTTCATAAGTTAATCATGTTTTATGTTAAGTGCGAACTTTATGTAAAAAAAATTGCATAACCAAGTAACCAACCACTGATAATGCTCGCACTTAGTTGAATTTATTGATGGAGTTAGTGTTCTAGAAGCAAATGTTGCTACATGTTTTGTTCATATATTGGTTGATATAATCACTTGTTTTTTTAGTTTGACATTACTTATAATATCATGAGATATTGGACGTTACACGGACATTATACAATACTATCTATATTGAATCAATGATATTGTTCGGAACATATCATCTGTATTAATTAGGTAGTCATAATGCCTTGTACTAAAGGCCGTTTATGATCAATGGGATATGATTCAAAGCGGTCACACCCTAAATACAGATTCAAAGCGGTCACACCCTAAAAGTCCCTGTTGAGATATCATATTATGATATAATACTTAATGGTGTTATGTGATAACACTAAGTCAAATCCTAGAATGTATCATGTGATGTAGGACACTGTATATGACATTCAATAAACACATGTAAGTGTGGATCAATGGTCGAGTTAATATGACATTCTTTCTTACACCACCCTCTCCCTTTTCTTTTCCCTCTCCTTGACAGAACCCCCCTAGGCCGCTGCCTTCCACCACCGGCCTCCGCCACCTCCCTCCGGTCGGCCACCACCTAAGCCGTCGCTGAACACCACGAAGAGATCGATCGTCCTAGGTGAGCCGATCGCCTTGTTTTTGGTGTATTTTTTCTCCTCTTCTCTTGCTCGTTTTAGATCTATTCTTAGATCGTTCTTTGAGATTCAATTTGATCCTCTTTTGCTCATTTTATTGCTCTCATTTGAGCTGCTCATGTGTTGAGCTATTGCTTGTTCTTTTGATTTGTTCCTTGTTGAGATTACGAGTCTACAAACGAAGTTATTAAGGATTTGATTTTGAAAAGATTGTAGTACAACAATTATTGGATTCATCTTTGTCTCAATCAAACCTTGGGTGGATCAAGCTTTGAGGTTGCCATTGTGGTAACTTGGAGAAGAAGGCAACAAGGGAGACTAAGGTGCAAGCTTTTGGCCGCTCTCGCTCCATTTATATGGAGAGGTGATGTCTTTGAAACTCTATGGTTGTTCACGTGTGTGACGTGAATCATAAACTGTTAGGTTCTTATGGTACTTAAGGCAGCAGAATTATAAAATTTTGATAAGAAAAGTACCAAAAGAGATCATCATGTGCAACTGAAATTAAACCAAAATCTTGTTGGATTGTGTCATAATCTACTTGTTTGTTTGACTAGATTTGCAAAACATATATTTGTTGAATTTTACAGTTTCCTGTCTTGAGATATTGTGCAAGTTCATGACGATATAGATTGCTACATATACATCAAAGAGGAATGATGAATTGCTATACTTATCAAGGATGAGTCACGAAGAACCAAGCATTGGACTGAGAAGCATTGATTGCAACATAACTGTTGAGGCTCTTTCCTTTGTCTTTGAGATAATTGACTACACCATTATTCCGATGAAGGCTAAGACTTCAAAATCAATATCTACTCTTCACAAGCTTTTCGAAAAGTGGTCATATGCCGAAATCAGATACCCGAGCGCCAAGATACGCAGTTTGAAGATTGTTGAATGATGCTGAAAATTTCACAACCGTTGTAACGGTTAATACAACGGTTGCTCTCTGAAAGGTTTTGGTTTTCATTACAATGGTGGTCACAACGGAATAAATCAATTGATCTGAAAATGATTTATTCCGTTGCAACGGTTGATATCGGACAGCTTACACGCTATTTGTATTTTGGCCGCAGTTTGGTCATACGAACTCTGATTTGAGTGAATAAAAGCTTAAAATTTCCAGGAGACCGAAATCTACAACTTTTATGTGTAACTTTATTCAAATTATGAATTGATGGGTGGCTATGGGCAGTGGAAGGCAGACGTTAGATATGGTAACGTGTATAAACCTAGATTTGCTTCTCTCCCTATATATAGAAACAAATATTAGGTTTTCTATAAGGCTCCAGCTGTCAAACACTTCTTCCTGAACTACAAAAGAGAGCCACCATGATTGCTTGATCTTGAAGCTTCAATACTCATTCAACAACCAAAAATCTACTCCACTATACTCAATCCATTGCAAGAATTAGAGTGATTTGTGAGAGACCTTTTATTTACTACAAACACTAGAGCCTTTGTTGCTCACTTCTTCTACTTCAAGCCTTTAGTGCTCGCTTCTCTTGTATTAGAGCCTTTAGTGCTCTTGAGCCATTTCCGTGCTCAGGCCGTGTGACTTCCCAAGCTTTGTAAGGGCTCACTGGTTCCACCTTGTACTCCTTTCTCATTGGGTAAAGAAAGGCTTGCCATCTTGAAGGTCGCGAGCCCCGGAGACGTAGGCGTTAGTGCCGAACTCTGTAAACAACTCTCGTGTCAAGTGTCTCTCAACTCTTCTATTTATTTTACACACACTTGCTTAGTTTAAAGTTATTCTAGTTTCCGCCAAGAATAACTCATACACACGTTAGTTATAATAACTTAGCTTTAAATTTTAAAAGGCCCCAAATAGGCTAGTGATAGAACCCCCAATCTTTGGTCAAACCTCTAATAATTTTAAAACTAATGAGGTTTGGGATATTGTAAAAAATGAGTATATACCGAAATTTGATGACAATAATGAATTGACTGCCAAATCTAAACTTGAAAAGAAAGAGAACCTTTATGCAATAAATTATATAATAAATTTGGTTAGTGAATTTGTGGGATTGTTAATTAATGATATAAGTAGTGCCCACGATACGTGGGAGGTTCTAATAAATTGATATGAAGTAAATACTCAGATTAAAAGGATTGAGACAAAGATGGATGATCAAGATCTCAACCTAGTCTTGATGGCTAATGCCGATGATGACTCGGAGATAGATATGGAAGCCGTTATTGCTAACAACAACATTACTGACAAACTCGCCATCAAATTTCTTAGAGAGGCGACAAGATCAAAGAACAAGAATTAAGGGGCCAAGCAAGGTATCATCTAGCACCACTAATGAGATAAAATTAAATTTTAATCTAAATGGATATGAATCCGAAAATGAATCAACTTAGGAACCAAAGAGACTCAAACCAATTTATGCGATAATATATTCACAGATGAGCCTATCATTTTCTATCAGAAGAATCTAGCCTCCGAAAATGAAATTAGATTGAGAAAACTACTTGATGAGGCAAATTCGCATTTGCTTGATAAAGAGGAAATTATATAAAATTTGAAGTCTAAGATTCTTGAGCTTGAACCTAAGGCAAAAGAGTTAGAGTCACACACTTGTGAATCACATCTAGAAGATTTGGAGTCTAGTAGACTAAAAACAAATAACTTACTAGTCAAAAATAGGAGTCTAAAAGTTGCAAATTCAATACTAGAAGACAAACTCAAAAGTTTGAATCCAAAGTTAAAGAGTTGGAATTGACTAGTAAAGTTAACAATTGTCAATCACACTTAGGTGAAATAGAGATTTTAAAAGTAAGAATACAAACTTCAGAGACTGAAAATAAGGCTTTAAAATCATATAATGACTTTAAGAATGTAGTTAATCTTGAATAAGATAAGGTAGGTAGCTTGATTAGAAATTGCAAAAATACCGAAAGCACAAAAGAAAGAGGGAAACATATATGAAACTTAAATGTTAATAATAATCAAATGTCACATAACTATGCATTTAGGTATAAATATAATAATAAAAGTTATAAGGGTAATAGTGCACACAACAATTCAAGAAGAACATTTAGCTCACAAGGATCAAACAAAATTAATTCTAAAAGACCAAATGAATGGTTTCATGATTTAAAAGATAAAAATATTCCACAAAATAGAATTCAAACTAATGGCTCAACTAGAAGTGTTTCCCAACATCACAATAAATTTGAATCCTACCAAAATAAAAATGTTTCACCTAAAATAGTAAATCGGAGTCCAAATGAATCCTGGAAACAAATTCAAGAGTTGAAAGGTCACTTCCAACATCAATTCAAGAAAGGTCCAAATTTGAACAGACCTCATTCCTCAATATATCAAAAACCCTCACTAACATTTTATAATAATTGTTGTAAGATTGGACTACTTCATTGGAGTGTAGGTTTAGAAAGGGAAACAATATATCGAATGTTGTTTGGGTTCCTAAATCTAGGTTCGAGTAAAGCTCTAGCTAGTATCCCCTCAAATTATTCAAATTCAAAAATATTAATGGGGAGATAAGATGAAGGTATATAGTTATTATCTATTCTTTTATATTAGTCATTACTCACAAAGAAATTAATTGGACCATAGACAATGAATTTTTGCATCACACATTACAAATATTTTTATCAAGTTTATCAAATTTCAAAAGAAACAATGATCTTAGGTTAAAATTTGGCATGCTTGAATTTCAAGACTGAATTATACCTCAAAATACATCTAGAAAATTGGTGTTAGAAGCATAACAATCAATTAGGATGAATTAATCTTGAAAAACTTAGCAGGAACATCATTTTTTTAATTGTTCCGTTGCAACGGTTAAATAACCGTTGTAACGGATTAAATCAAATTAATCCTCTGCAAAATTCTCCGGAGGACAAACTGTTGCAGTAACCGTTACCTTATGACTTGTGCAATAAATGCAATTTAATTATAAATCATGTAATTCATATCTTCCGTTGCAACGGTTAATCCACCGTTATAACGGTTGTCGGCGGAAGGCACCAATTATGTTTGATTTCTTGCCAAAATTAAATTTACTCTCATATTTGGGAATCATGTTGAATTCAATCAAATAATTTGCTAAAATTTAATACTAATATTGAACTTTGAATTGAAAGATTTCTTAATGAGAATTCATATGGATTAGTAAAATTACTAAGATACAAAATTTTACTCAATTAAAATTCACTTGGATTTGGATATATGACTTGATCTCATATATAAAAAATACTTGAATTGCAAGAATCAAATTTAGTTGATCATGCTCAATCCTAACTTAATTAAATTGTCCATACTAGAATTGCAACAATTAAATTTCATTGATCTATTAAAATATTCGACTTAGTTAAAATTGTCAAAGTTGTAAATACAAAATTCATTCAATTGACAATTTATTTGATTGATACAATTTTACATTGTAAAACTCTATGATTCTCAAAACTTAAATTGCAACATCTACTCGTTTGGAGAATAAAATTGTCAAACTCACTTTAAAAATACTAACTGCAACTAAAATTGTCAAATGTGAGCATTTTGAAATTAAAAAAAATTGTAGGGATTAAAATTTAAAATTGCTAAATTTATCTCAAATTTATTGAATTGGCAAAATTAAGAAATGACAATATTAACTCTTGAATTAATTGAATTGCTATAATAAAGACATAAAAATATAAATTATTGGTATAAATAATTGGTAATATTGAGATGTGGTAATATTAATTGCAAAAATCTATCTTACATGTCTAAATTGTCACAACAAAAGATATGACACTATAGATTGTTGGATTGTTCAACAATTTCATGCCTTGTTTGATAAATATGCATATTTGAGATATGATGCTTTAATTGCTAGATTTGGTAAATTATTTGGATTGGTTGATGCATGCATGTTTAATTAGGTAGAATAGATAACTTAGAATTTTTCATATCTCAACCGAATTTACTAGATGAATGACTTGTTATAAACTATTGCGATATCGAGATATGCGAGTAAGTCTCGTAAAGTTATGCATATTCATTGCCATACATATGAATATATCTATATAAATTAGTTCAAACCATTAGTGAAAATACAATTTTGAGTCGTACATATATATATAATACGAAGCACAAACTTTTCCTATCACAACATATATATATAGAGAGTCCGGCTAAATTGCTTCCGGAAGCATTTCGACCGAAGTGCTTACTGGTCAAATTTAACCGTTTGATTTTTGAAACGTCGAACTAAATAGCTCAATAAATTGGTTATATAATAAATATGTAGAATACCTATTTTTACTATTTTTTAAATTTTTAACTATTTTTTATGATTTTTGAAAGATGGACTTTTTTGATCTAAAAATAAAAGTATTTTTAAGCCAAAAGAGACCATATTTCAAAAATCATAAAAAATAGTAAAAAAAATTCCAAAAATAGTAAAAATCGGTATTCTACATGTTTATTATATAATCAATTTATTGAGTTACTTAGATCGACGTTTCGAACATCAAATATTAAAATTTGACCCTGTAAGCACTTCGGTCGAAGTGCTTCTAGAAGCAATTTAGCCACACTTTATATATATATATATATATATATGTATATGTATATATATATATATATAGAGAGAGAGAGAGAGATGGGCTATTATACATTGCAATGTATTGACCCCTCCGTGCATTGGACTAAAATCGTTGGATTCAAAGTCCAAACAGTCGATCCGAACCGTTCAACATGTTCTAAATATTGAAATGTGCTTGGAGACCAAATTTTACATTTTTTGGAATTTTTTTACTATTTATTAAGCCACTTTGAAAAAGTCTGATCCGGTGCTCCAGAAAATTTTACTATTTTTTACTGTTCACCGTTGGATCAGCTATTTTCAAAGTGGCTTAATAAATAGTAAAAAAATTCCAAAAAATGTAAAATTTGGTCTCCAAGCACATTTCAATATTTAGAACATGTTGAACGGTTCGGATCGACTGTTTGGACTTTGAATCCAACGATTTTAGTCCAATGCACGGAGGGGTCAATACATTGCAATGTATAATAGCACAACTTTATATATATATATATATATATAGTCCAGTTAAATTGCTTTCGGAAGCACTTCGACCGAAGTGCTTAGGGTCAAATTTAGTTGTTTGATGTTCGAAATGTTGAACTAAATAGCTTAATAAATTAGTTATATAATAAATATGTAGAATACCGACTTTTACTATTTTTGAAATTTTTTAACTATTTTTTATGATTTTTGAAAGATGGACTTTTTTGACCTAAAAATAAAAGTATTTTTAAGCCAAAAGAGACCATCGGTGTTCTACATGTTTATTATATAACCAATTTATTGAGCTACTTAGATTAACGTTTTGAACATCAAATATTAAAATTTGACCCCGTAAGCACTTCGGTCGAAGTGCTTCCGGAAGCAATTTAGTGAAACTATATATATATATATATATATATATATAGAGAGAGAGAGAGAGAGAGAGAGATGGGCTATTGTGCTTTGCAAAGTAAACCCCTCCATTTACTTCGGGCCATTTTTTTGATTTTGAAAATCCAAACAACCAATCCGAACCGTTCAACATGTTCTAAATATTGAAATGTGCTTGCAGACTAAATTTTACATTTTTTGGAATTTTTTTACTATTTATTAAGCCACTTTGAAAATCACTGATCCGGTGGTCCAGAAAATTTTACTGTTTTTTACTGTTCACAGTGGATCAGCGATTTTCAAAGTGGCTTAATAAATAGTAAAAAAATTCCAAAAAATGTAAAATTTAGTCTGTAAGCACATTTCAATATTTAGAACATGTTGAACGGTTCGGATCGGTTGTTTGGATTTTTAAAATCCAAAATATGGCCCGAAGTAAACGGGGATTTTACTTTGCAAAGCACAATAGCCCATCTATATATATAGAATCTGGCTAATATGCTACGCGTATATAAGGGCCTCTCCGTGCTACGGTTCACTTTTTGAGTTTTCAAAATCCTAACGGTCGATCCAAACCGTTCAACATGATCTCCATATGAATATGTACTTGCAAACCAAATTTTACATTTTTTAGAATTTTTTTACTATTTATTAAGCCACTTTGAAAATCGCTGATCCAATGGTCCAGTAGATTTTACTGTTGTGTACAAATTAGTGTTTTTTCAAAGTGGCTTAATAAATAGTAAAAAAAATTTAAAAATATAAAATTTGGTTGGCAAGTACATATTCATATGGAGATCATGTTGAACGGTTCGGATCGACCGTTAGAATTTTGAAAACTCAAAAAGTGAGCCGTAGCACGGAGGGCTCTATGCTACGCGTAGCACCGTAGCATTGTCCTATATATATATATAGTAAGGCTACGGTGCTTTGCAAAGTAAACATCCCTCTTTACTTCGGGCCACTTTTTCAATTTGCAAAACTCAAACAACCGATCCGAACCGTTCAACATGTTCTAAATATTGAAATGTGCTTGGAGACCAAATTTTACATTTTTTGGAATTTTTTTACTATTTATTAAGCCACTTTGAAAATCGCTGATCCAACGGTGAACAGTAAAAAACAGTAAAATTTTCTGGACCACCGGATCAGACTTTTTCAAAGTGGCTTAATAAATAGTAAACAAATTCCAAAAAATGTAAAATTTGGTCTCCAAGCACATTTTAATATTTAGAACATGTTGAACGGTTCGGATCGGTTGTTTGAGTTTTGAAAATTGAAAAAGTGGCCCGAAGTAAAGAGGACTGTTTACTTTGCAAAGCACCGTAGCCTTACTCTATATATATATATATATATATATATATATATATATATATATATATATATATATATATATATATAGATTATGGCTAATTTGCTGGTGGCAGCATTTCGGCCAGCTGCTGCCGGGGCTATATTTAGGCATACGATGTTCAAACAACAAATCCAAACCATTAGATGTGATCTCTATATTAAAATCTACTTGGAGACCAAATTTTACATTTTTTGGAATTTTTTTACTATTTATTAAGCCACTTTGAAAATTCCAGATCATATGGTCCAGACTGTTTTTACTGTTCACCCGGATCAGCAATTTTCAAAGTGGCTTAATAAATAGTAAAAAAATTCCAAAAAATGTAAAATTTGGTCTCCAAGTAGATTTTAATAT
This sequence comes from Carex myosuroides, assembly GCA_028015225.1. Taxonomy (NCBI): domain Eukaryota; kingdom Viridiplantae; phylum Streptophyta; class Magnoliopsida; order Poales; family Cyperaceae; genus Carex; species Carex myosuroides. The sequence continues at coordinate 13,505,659 of CM051474.1, forward strand.
AGAGATCACATCTAACGGTTTGAATTTGTTGTTGGAACATCGTATGGCTAAATATAGCCCCGGCAGCAGCTGGCCGAAATGCTGCCAGCAACAAGCCATACTCTATATATATATATATATATATATATACACACACACACGTATATATTTATCAAAGTAGACTAATTGTTTCTGTTTATCGAACAAAATTTTTAAGATATTGCGTGATAAACATATAAGAAATAGAGTTCTTCAAGGTACTCTCATTTGTGATATGTTGGAGTGCGATGATCTCATCAACCTCAATTTCATTTGAGCGTTCATCCAACGTTGCCGTAAAGGAGAAAATAGGCTCTTTATTGTTGATCAGCTCAGTGATCTATTCAATTCGAGCATTTCCTTCAAATTTACTTGTTAGTATTTTCCACATTTCATGATCATTTAATGAATCATCTAATAAAAATGAAACTCATTCCCCAATTGAAGTAATTATTGCATATTTTGCAAATGTAGTCCATCTTCTTTTCAATTTTTGATTTAGGGGTCAATTCTTTTTTCTCATCAAATTTTGGTACATACCCAATTTCAATAATATCCCAAACCTCTAAGCTATTAAAATAATTTACCATGAGCTTGTTCGAGTGGTTAAAATTATTTGAGGTTTGACCAAATATTGGGGGTTCAGTACAAATGTTCAGTGCCATTTTGGATCTTTAAAATACCCAAAATAATTAAGTCTCAATTTGAGTTAACTTACTCTGATACCACTTTGTAGTCCCTAACGGCACTTAGAGGGAGGTAAAAAGGGAGTCTTAAAGACTCTTAGAAGTTTTTCGGTTAAGCCCTCTAAACTAACATGTCAAACAGGCGTGTACTAATAAAGTAAATAGGATAGAGTTTAGAGAAAATTGACATGCAAGATGATAACGAAGTTCGGCTTAAAATGCCTACGTCTCCGGGTTAGAGCAACCTCGTCGGCGCCCGCACCCCTTTCCTATTACCCAAGAAGAAAGGAACTCATGACACGAGAGCCCAAACAATAGTGGAAAGTCACGGCCTAACTCGTGTACAGGTTGAGCCTAGAAGCTCAAGCTGGAGACTCCCATGGGATCGTCACACAGCTATGGATATATGTGAGCGAAAACTCTCGAGCTAGTGTAACCCTTCGCGCCCTACAAGTATGCCATACTAACTAGGATGGAAAGGCTCTAGAACTAAATCATAGACACTAAACTATATCTCCTAAAAGATAAGTCAAGTGGATTTGAGAGTGTTGAGAGGATATTGAAGTTTAAGCTCACTCAACAATGAAAGCTTTCAAGTGTTGCAAATTAATGCCTTTTGAATGTGGGAGACGGTTTCTCTAGCAAATCTGAAATGAGATAACTCTTTATATAGTGGGAAATTCATATTTGCCAGATCCATTCTAATCAAAAAATATCTGTTACAATGGATTGTACGAATAATGAAGTTTGGGTTTCCGTAATATAATTCAAATTGATATTAACTGTTCTGAGCGTTTATGCCTGTTCAGGACGGTTAGTACAATTTATCCCACACAACTTGATAAGCGTACCATACGGATGTCATCCGTCCTGGACGGAACCAAACTGGAACTCTTTGTTTTATTTCGCTTAAATTTGTTCCACCTAATTTGGTCTGCTCAAGACAGACGCTCCAGAAATCAACAAGCCTCAAATATACTTTACTTAACTACTTGATTATTACATAAATCTATAGCTTCGTAAAGTCTTGTTGACTTCTTAAGTTCATCAAAAGAATCTATTAAATTCAGCACTTCATGAACCTTGATTCTTCATTATAAATCTTGTAATTAAAGCTCTGAACATATCTTTGGTTCTTCATTATAGATCTTGTAATTAAAGCTCTGAACCTGCAAACTCACTCAATCACGTAAATGGTTAAATTCAATTAATGTATGTTTTGCAAATCTAGTCAAACAAAGTACTAAAAGATTGCATACAGCCAACACTAAATTCTAGGTTTGATCGAAAAAGATATTATTTTATAAATTGAGGGAAGGTTTAGACACTTCGTGATCTCTAAGTATGCCTTTACCTTATCATCTTAAGAGTGATTAATTAGGGTATCCTAAATAAAATCAAAAGTGATGTGAAAAAGTGTTTTCTTTTTAATTGAGAAAATCATCAAGTACAAAAATTAGAGTTTGAGTAGACGATTTCATGATAAATTCGGATCCAAAACAAATTAACAAAGTCTTGTAGTTCGAGTGTAAATGTTTAAGTGTTCAAACCGGCCTTTAAACTTAGTGAGTTATGACTCGGGAACTAATTGTTTAGATTTGCTTGGGAACAATCAAATCTTTCACATTCGTGAATCTTATTTTATTCGAGGATGAACAAAATCCTCAGATTATTTGTAAAGGACGAACAAAGGTTTAACCTTGGGTGTGTGATAGGGCTAAAATAAACATTGTTTTTCCCTATCACTTAGCCTAAAATATTTCCAAATATCGAGTTACAAATGTCCAATTTAGGTCGATCATATTACTTTTGCCATTTTCACTTGATTTTCGCATGCGACCAGAGGCCGCCAACCGTACAAATGTGCATTCGAAATAGTAGAAAATAAACGACAACTAGAAAAAAATGAAAGATAACCAGTAAAAGATGAAAAACAACTAGTAGAAGACGTATGACATCTAGTAGAACAAAAAGGACAACCCGTAGAACAAGGAAGACAACTAGAAGAACACGAAAAACAACTTATAGAAAATGAAAGACAACTAGAAGAAGATAAAAGACAACTAGTAGAAAATGAAAGACAACTAGAAGGAGATGAAAAACAACTTGTAGAAGAGAAAAGACAACTAGGAGAAGAAGAAAGACAACCAGTAGAACATGAAAGACAACCAGAAGAAGATGAAAGACAACCAGTAAAAAATAAACGACTACTAGAAGAAGATGAAAGACAATTAGTAAAAGATGAAAAACAACTAGAAGAAGATGAAAGACAACAAGTAAAAGATGAAAGACAATTAGAAGAAGATGAAAAACAACCGGAAGAACATGAAAAACAACTAGAAGATGAAAGACAACCGGAAGAACATGAAAAACAACTAGAAGATGCAAGACAACAAGTAAAACATGAAAGAGAACTAGTAGAAAATGAAAGAGAACTAGAAGAAGATGAATAACAACTTGTAGAAGATGAAAGACATCCAATAGAATTTGAAAGAGAACCTGTAGAACATGAAAAAACCAGTAGAAAATGAAAGACAATTAGAAGAAGACGAATAACAACTTGTAAAACATGAAAAACAATTAGAAAAAGATGAAAGACAATGAGAAGAAGATGAAAAAGAACTTGTTGAAGATGAAAGACAACTAGAAGAAGATGAAAGACAACTAGAAGAAGATGAAAGACAACAATTAGAACATAAAGAGCACCAGTAGAACATGAAAAAGAACCAGTAGAAAATAAAATACAACTAGAAGGAGATGAAAAACAACTTGTAAAAGATGAAAGACAACTAGGATAAGTTCAAAAACAACATGTAGAACTTGAAAAACAACCAATTGAAGATGAAACACAACTAGGTGAAGATGAAATATAACTAGAAGAATATGAATGACAACAAGTAGAACATAAAAGACAACTAGTAGAAGATGAAAGACAATCGGTAGGACATGAAAGACAACGAGAAGAAGATGAAAGACAGATAGAAGAAGATGAAAGACAACCAGTAAAAAATAAACGACAACTAGAAGTAGATGAAAGACAACTTATAGAAGATGAAAGACAACTATTAAAAGATGAAATACAACTAGAAGAAGATGAAAGACAACAAATAAAAGATGAAAGACAACTGGAAGAAGATGAAAGACAACCGGAAGAACATGAAAGACAATTAGAAGAAGATGAAAGACAACAAGTGGAACATGAAAGACAACCAGTAAAACATTCAAAACAACTAGAAGAAGATGAAAGACAATGAGAAGACGACGAAAAACAACTTGTAGAAAAAATAAAGACAATTAGAAGAAGATAAAAGACAACCAGTAGAAATTGAAAAACTAATAGAAGAAGATGATAAACAACTTGCAGAACATGAAAGACAGCTAGGAAAACAATAAAGACAACCAGTAGAAGATGAAACACAACTAGGTGAAGATGAAATACAACTAGAAGAAGATAAATGACAACTAGTAGAGCATGAAATACAACCAAAAGAAAATGTAAGACAACCGGTAGAACATGAAAGACAACGACAAGAAGATTAAAGACGACAAGTGGAGGACGAAATACAACCTGTAGAAAATGAAGGATAAATAGTAGAAGATGAAAGATAACCAGAAAAAATAAACGACAACTAGAAGACGATGAAAGACAACCAGTAGAATATTAAAAACAACAAGTAGAAGATGAAAGACAACTAGTAGAAGATGAAAGACAACCAGTAGGATAGGAAAGACCACTAAAAGAGGATTAAAGACAACTAAAAAAGATGAAAGACAACCAGACAAAGATGAACGACAACTAGAAAAAGATGAAAAACAACTAGTAGAATTTGAAAGACAAGTAGAAAAAGATGAATAACAACTTGTAAAACATGAAAAACAACTAGAAGAAGATGAAAAAGAACTTGTAAAAGATGAAAGACAACTAGAAGAAGATGAAAGACAACAATTAAAACATCTCACACTACAAAGATAACCAACCCCGAGCGCATCTCACACTACAGGCCAATCAGTGTCATCAACACCATCGCCAAGGTTATACCAAAAGTCATGGCCACAAGGCTACAAGCATATTTACCGCGTCTTATCCTACCAAATCAAACAGCTTTTGTAAAAGGGAGATCGCTGATGGAGTCGTTTGTCACGGCTAGGGAATTTCTGACCTTCTGCTCTAAACAAAAACTCCCGGCCATCCTATACAAGGTCGACTTCGAGAAAGCTTTCGACACGGTGGATTGGTGCTTCATGGTCAACCTGTTGATAGAAAAGGGATTCCCACCCAAATGGATTTCGGCAGTGCTCAATATCCTTCGCTCCTCTACATCAACCATCAAGGTAAATGGAGATCACACAAGATTCTTCACGCACAAACGGGGGCTGAGGCAGGGCAACCCACTCTCTCCAATGCTTTTTATCTTAGTGGCAGACTCTTTGAACAGATTCCTCAAGAATTCCGAACCCGCTATGCATCCTCATGCCTTCATGCCACCAGAAACAATCCAGTTCGCGGACGATACTCTCATAATTTCTGAGGCCCACCCTATCACACTGAAGGTAATTGCAGACACCCTTACGGTCTATTCAGAATTATCCGGTCTGAAGATCAACTCAAACAAAAGCACCTTCGTCCCAATTGTTATTCCCCCAGGCCTAACACAAACAATTCAACACATTCTGTCTGCGCAACCATCTCAGCTGCCCATCACTTACCTAGGCCTACCTCTGACAATTACGAAACCACGCAAAATCCATTACCAGCCGATGTTGTCGGCCATTCAGAGTAGACTACAGGGATGGACCTCTTCCTTCCTGTCCTATGGAGGTCGCGTAATCATGGTCAAATCCGTACTTTCAGCAATGCCGCTGTACTACATGCAAGCATTGAAAATTCCGACAGGCATTGTGAAACACATAGACAGAATGCGACGAAATTTCCTCTGGAAAGGTAAACACGAGTGCAAAGGCATCAATTGTTTGGTCAATTGGGGCAGGGTTTGTGCCCTGCGATCCAACGGAGGTTTAGGAGTCATCGATCTCAGTTGTCAGAATGAGGCGCTCTTGTCGAAATGGCTCTGGAATCTGGAATCCAACCCGGAGGGTCTGTGGGCAGTCACCTTGAATAGATTGCATCACATCTCGACCGCAGTGCACCTAGAACGTGCCCGAGAAGCTTCCTTCTTTCTCAAAGAACTGGCCAACCTGGTTCCGTTCTTCAGAGTCTCGGTGTAGAGAACAACGGGCTTACAATGGCGTTGGACCTCCTCGGGATTGTTCACGTGCGGATATGCTTACAAAACATTGCACCAGCCGGGCATCTTGTCAACTTCGCACGAGCATCTATGGAAACTAAAAGTTCCACTAAAGGTTAGAATTTTTGTTTGGCTACTGCGGGGAAACAAAATACTAACTCAACAGATATTGATTAAACGAGGATGTGCGGTTCCGGTGGGATGTAGCCTCTGTAACTCGTTGGACGTCGAAACAAGGGATCATTTACTATGGTCTTGCAGTTTCACATCCAATTTTTGGCGGGGCTTGCTTGCGCATTACAACATCCCTCTTCCGCAAGGCTCATCCATTGTGAGAGTTTGGAAACTATCGGCTGTGGGACGATCAGAAAGAGAAAATGCGCAAAGGAATCGCATATGGGCAGCAGGCGTATGGTCCATTTGGAGAGAAAGGAATAGGCGCCTCTTCTCCAATCGGAGGAAAACAGTGCATATTTTAATCAATGATACGGCATTGGACATTTCGGTCTGGTCTCAGTGGGTTTAGACTAGGATCTAACCATGCGGGAGCATACTGTACCCTCCTGGCAGCAATTTTTGCCAGTTAGAATTGTAAATATGGTCTAGTCCAGTGTGAGGGGCTTATATAAAATCCCATGTAATTAAACACCTTTCTTCTTTGTTCTAATATATATCTGTTGACGGCTTAGCCGCCAACCTTAAAAAAAAAAACAATTAAAACATAAAGAACACTAGTAGAACATGAAAAGAACCAGTAGAAAATGAAATACATCTAGAAGGAGATGAAAAACAACTTGTACAAGATGAAAGACAACTAGGATAAGTTGAAAGACAACATGTAGAACTTGAAAAACAACCAATTGTGGATACGGCGGGAGCTTTCTGTGTTCTGCTGTCGGCCATCTTTTCTAGTTAATTTCAGCATTTTATTTTTATTTTACGGGCTTTATAAGGGCCCACGTACATGTAAATAACCCTTTCTTATTTTAATATATTGTTGGCGACATTTTGTCGCTAACCTTAAAAAAAAAGAAAAACAACCAATTGAAGATGAAACACAACTAGGTGAAGATGAAATACAACTAGAAAAATATGAATGACAACAAGTAGAACATAAAAGACAACTAGTAGAAGATGAAAGACAATCAGTAGGACATGAAATACAACGATAAGAAGATGAAAGACAGATAGAAGAAGATGAAAGACAACCAGTAAAAAATAAATGACAACTAGAAGTAGATGAAAGACAACTTACAGAAGATGAAAGACAACTACTAAAAGATGAAATACAACTAGAAGAAGATGAAAAACAACAAGTAAAAGATGAAAGACAACCAGAAGAAGATGAAAGACAACCGGAAGAACATGAAAGACAATTAGAAGAAGATGAAAGACAACAAGTAGAACATGAAAGACAACCAGAAGAACATGAAAAACAACTAGAAGAAGACGAAAGAAAATGAGAAGAAGATGAAAAACAACTTGTAAAAAATAAAAGACAATTAGAATAAGATGAAAGACAACCAGTAGAACATGAAAGAGAACCAATAGAAAATGAAAGACTACTAGAAGAAGATGATAAACAACTTGCAGAACATGAAAGACAACTAGAAGAACAATAAAGACAACCAGTAGAAGATGAAACACAACTAGGTGAAGATGAAATACAACTAGAAGAAGAAAAATGACAACTAGTAGAGCATGAAATACAACCAGTAGAAGATGTAAGACAACCGGTAGAACATGAAAGACAACGACAAGGAGATTAAAGACAACAAGTGGAGGATGAAATACAACATGTAGAAAATGAAGGATATATTGTATAAGATGAAAAATAGATATAAGAAGATGAAAGACAACCAGACAAAAATAAACGACAACTAGAAGACGATGAAAAACAACAAGTAGAGGATTAAAGACAACAAGTAAAAGATGAAAGACAACCAGTAGAACATGAAAACGACTAGAAGAAGATGAAAGACAACACGTACAAGATTAAAGACAATGAGGAGAAGAAGAATAACAACCTGTAGAACATGAAATAGAACCAGAAGAACAAGAAAGACAACTAGTAGAATATGAAAGTAAACTAGTAGAACATGACAACCAGTAGAATATGAAAGACAACCGATAGAAAATGAAAAATAACTAGTAGAAGATCAAGGACTACTAGAAGAAGATGAAAGACAACTAGTAGAAGATGAAAAACAACATGTAAAAGATGAAATACTATTAGAAGTTGAAAGACAACTATGTGAACAAGAAAGACAACATTTATAACATGAAACTAGGGGTGTTCATTGGGTCCGGTTTAGTCGGTTTTGAACCGAACCGAATTAGTTTGGACTAAACGGTTTGGTTTTTTCGGTTTAATGGTTCGGTTCGGTTTGCTTTTTAAAACCGAATTATAATTTCGGTTCGGTTCGGTTTGAAAAATTTGAAAACCGAAATAACTGAACCGACCGAAATTTTATATATTATGAATTTGGTCCGGACTGCCCCGGTTTATTTCTTAATACCCCGGTTTATTTCTTAATCAATTGCTTTAAATACTTCGGTTTATTTCTTAATATCCCGATTTATTTCTTAATACCTCGGTTTATTTCTTAATATACTTCGGTTTATTATAAATCAATTGCTTTAAATAACAAAATTAATATATTTCGGTTTGAACCAAAGAAACCGAATTATAGTTCGGTTCGGTTTGAACCAAAATTAATATATTCTTTTAGTTGTCTTACATCAAATTAATATAGTTCGGTTCGGTTCGGTTCGGTTGCAATGCTAAATCAGTTCGGTTCGGTTTTATTTTAAAAACCGAATTATAACTTTGGTTTGCCTAGTTCGGTTCGGTTGAACCGAACCGAACCGAACCGATGAACACCCCTACATGAAACACAATTAGAAGAAGATAAAAGACAAATAAAAGAAGATGACAATCAGTAAAAGATTAAAGACAGCTACATGAAGATGAAAGACAACCAGTAGAAGATGAAAGACAACCAGTAGGATAAGAAAGACAAATAAAAGAGGATGAAAGACAACTAAAAGAATATGAAAGACAACCAGTAGAAGATGAACGACAACTAGAAGAAAATGAAAGACAACAAGTAGAAGATGAAAGACAACTAGTAGAAGACAAATGACAGCTAGAAGAAATTTAAAAACAACTAGTATAACATAAAGGACAACTAATAGAACATGAAAGACAACTAGAAGAACAAAAAAAACAACTAATAGGACATGAAAGACAACTAGAAGAAGATGATATACAACTAGCGGAAAATGAAAGACAACTAGTAGAAAAGGAGATGAAAAACAACTTGTAGAATAGAAAAGACAACTAGGAGAAGAAGAAAACAACCAGTAGAATATGAAACACAACTAAGTGAAAATGAAATACAACTAGAAGAAAATGAAGGACAACCAGTTGAAGATGAAAGACAACGAGGCGAAGGTGAAAGATAGTACAAGATGAAGGACAACTAGAAGAAGACGAAAGACAACCGAACATGAAACAGAACGAGTAGAACATGAAAAACAACCAGTAGAAAATGAAAGACAACTAGTAGAAGATGAAGGACAGTTAGAAGAATATGAAAGATAACCTGTAGAACGAGAAATACAACTAGTAGATGAAAGACAACTGGAAGAAGATGAAAGATAACGAGAAGAAGAAGAAAGATAACTTGTAGAAGATGAAATACAACTAGAAGAAGTTGAACGATAATAGTAGAAGATGAAAAACATATATACGAAGATGAAAGGCAACCAAAAAATGATTAAAGACAACAAGTAGAAGATGAAAGACAACCTGTAATCATGAAACACTACAAGAAGCAGATGAAAGACAATATGTAGAAGATTAAAGACAACGAGAAAAAGATGAAAAAAACTTGTAGAAGATGAAAGACAACCAGTAGGATAAGAAAGATAACTAAAAGATGATTAAAGACAACTAAAAGAAGATGAAAGACAACCAGTAAAAGATGAACGACAACTAGAAAAAGATGAAAGACAACCGGTGGAATTTGAAAGACAAGTAGAAAAAGATAATAACAACTTGTAAAACATGAAAAATAACTAGAAGAAGATGAAAAAGAACTTGTGAAAGATGAAAGACAACTAGAAGAAGATGAAAGACAACAAGTAGAACATAAAGAACACCAGTAGAAAATGAAATACATTTAGAAGAGATGAAAAACAACTTGTAGAAGATGAAACAAAACATGTAGAACTTGAAAAACAACCAATTGAAGATGAAACACAACTAGGTGAAGATGAAATACAACTAGAAGAATATGAATGACAACAAATAGAACATGAGAGACAACTAGTAGAAGATGAAAGACAATCAGTAGGACAAGAAAGACAACGATAAGAAGATGAAAGACAGATAGAAGAAGATGAAAGACAACCAGTAAAAAATAAATGACAACTAGAAGTACATGAAAGACAACTTATAGAAGATGAAAGACAACTACTAAAAGATGAAATACAACTAGAAGATGATGAAAGACAACAAGTAAAAGATGAAAGACAACTAGAAGAAGATGAAAGACAACCGGAAGAACATGAAAGACAATTAGAAGAAGATGAAAGACAACAAGTAGAACATGAAAGACAACCAGTAGAACATGAAAAACAACTAGAAGAAGATGAAAGAAAATGAGAAGAAGATGAGAAACACTTGTAAAAAATAAAAGACAATTAGAAGAAGATGAAAGACAATTAGTACAACCTGAAAGAGAACCTGTAGAAAATGAAAGACTACTAGAAGAATATGATAAACAACTTGCAGAACATGAAAGACAACTAGGAGAACAATAAAGACAACCAGTATGAGATGAAACACAACTAGGTGAAGATGAAATACAACAGAAGAAGAAGAAGAAAGACAACATGTAGAACAAGAAATACAACTAGTAGATGATGTGAAAGAGCACCAGTAGATGATGAAAGACAATCAAAACAAAATGAAAAACAACTAGTAGAAGATGAAAGACAACTGGAAGAAGATGAAAGCTAACGAGAAGAAGAAGAAAGAGAACTTGTAGAAGATGAAATACAATTGGAAGAAGTTGAAGGATAATAGTAGAAGATGAAAAACATATATAAGAAGATGAAAGGTAACCAGAAAATGATTAAAGACAACATGTAGATGATGAAAGACAACCTGTAGAACATGAAACACTACTAGAAGCAGATGAAAGACAATACATAGAAGATTAAAGACAACGAGAAAAAGATGAAAAACAACTTGTAGAACATGAAAAAGAACCAGTTGAACAAGAAAGACAACGAGATGAAAATGAAATACAAATGGGATAAGATGAAAGACAACTAAATGAAGATGAAAGTCAACTAGTAGATCATGAAAGACAATCAGTAGAAGATGAAAGACAACTAGTAGAAAATGAAAAATAACTAGTAGAAGATGAAAAATAACTAGTAGAAGATGAAGGACTACTAGAAGAAGATGAAAGACTACTAGTATAAGTTGAAAAACAACTTGTAGAAGGTGAAATACAACTGGAGGAAGATAAAAGACAACCAGTAGAACAAGAAAGACAACATGTAGAACATGAAACACAATTAGGAGAAGATAAAAGACAACTAGCAGAGAAGATAAATGACAACTAGAAGAAGATGAAAGACAACCAGTAGAACATGAAAGACAACCAGTAGAACATGAAAGACTACTAGACGAAAATGAATGACAACGAGAAGAATATGAAAGACAACTAGTAGAAGATGAAAAACAACATGTAGATGATGAAGGACAACTCGTAGAAGATGAATGATAGATAGAAGAAGATGAAAGACAACATGTAGAACATGAAAGACAACCACTAGAACATGAAAGACAACGAGAAGAACATGAAAGACATAGCATACAATGAAAGACAACTACAAGAAGATGAAAGATAACTAGTAGAAGATGAAAGACAATCAGTAGATGATGAATGATATCTAGAAGAAGTTGAAAGACACCAAGTAGAAACATAAAAGAAAACTAATAGAACATGAAAGACAATTAGAAGAAAATGAAAGACAACTAGAAGAAGATTAAAGACTACCAGTAGAAGACGAAAGAAAACCAGTACAAGATAAAAGACGACTAAAAGGAGATGAAAAACAACTATAAAAAGATGAAATACAACTAGTAGAGAAGAGACAAAGAACAACTAGAAGAAGATGAAAGACAACCAGTAGAACATGAAAGACAACCGGTATAACATGAAAGACAACGAGAAGAATATGAAAGACAACTAGTAGAAGATGAAGAACAACTCGTAGAAGATGAAAAATAACTTGTAGAAGATGAAAGACAATTAGGAGAAGTTGAAAGACAACCAGTAAGACATAAAGAAAACTTGTAGAAGATGAAAGACAACGAGAAGAAGAAGAAAGAGAACTAGTAGAAGATGAAATACATTTAGAAGAAGTTGAAGGATAATTGTAGAAGATGGAAAATATATAAAAAGATGAAAGACAACCAGAAAATGATTAAAGACAACAAGTAGAAAGTGAAAGACAACCAGTAGAACATGAAAGACTACTAGATGAAGATGAAAGAAAACGAGAAAAGATGTAAAACAACCTGTAGAACATGAAAAAGAACCAATGGAACAAGAAAGACAACTAGTAGAACATGAAAGACAACAAGATGAAAATGAAATACAAATGGGAGAAGATGAAGGACTACTAGAAGAAGATGAAAGACAACTAGTAGAAGATGAAAAACAACTTGTGGAAGATGAAATACAACTAGAGAAATATGAAAGGCAACCAGTAGAACAAGAAAGACAACATGTAGAAATGAAACACAATTAGGAGAAGATAAAAGACAACCATAAAAAGATGAAACACAACTAGTAGAGAAGATAAAGAACAACTAGATATAACATGAAAGACAACGAGAAGAATATGAAAGACAACTAGTAGAAGATGATGGACAACTCGTAGAAGATGAAAAATAACTTGTAGAAGATGAAATAGGAGAAGTTGAAAGACAATCAGTAACACATGAAAGACAACTAGAAGAAGATTAAAGACAACGAGAAGAAGAAGAAAGAGAATTAGTAGAAGATGAAATACATTTAGAAGAAGTTGAAGGATAATAGTAGAAGATGAAAAACAGATATAAGAAGATGAAAGGCAACCAGAAAATGATTAAAGACAACAAGTAGAAAATGAAACACAACCAGTAGAACATGAAAGACTACTAGATGAAGATGAAAGACAACGAGAAAAAGATGAAAAACAACATGTAGAACATGAAAAAAAAACCTATGGAACAAGAATGACAACTAGTAGAACATAAAAGACTACGAGATGAAGATGGAATACAAATGAGAGAAGATAAAAGACAACTAGAAGAAGATAAAAAGGCAACTAGTAGAGCATAAAAAGACAACCAAGAGAAGATGAAAGACGACCGATAGAAAATGAAAAATAAATAGTAGAAGATGAAGGACTAATAAAAGTAGATGAAAGACAACAAGTTGAAGATGAAAAACAACCTGTAGAAGATGAAATACAACTAGACGAAGATAAAAAATAACCAGTAGAACAAGAAAGACAACACGTAGAACATGAAACACAATTAGGAGAAGATAAAAGACAACTATAAAAAGATGAAAGACAACTAGTAGAAAAGATAAAGAAACTAGAAGAAGATGAAAGACAACCAGTAGAACATGAAAGACAATCGGCATAACATGAAAGACAACGAGAAGAATATGAAAGACAACTAGTAAAAGATGAAAGACCACCTATAGATGATGAAGGACAACTCGTAAAAGATGAAAGACAATCAGTAGATGATGAATGATATCTAGAAGAAGATGAAAGACACCAAGTAGTAACATAAAAGAGAACTAATATAACATGAAAGATAACTAGAAATATATGAAAGACAACTAGAAGAAAATGAAAGATAATTAGAAGAAGATGAAAGATTACCAGTAGAAGATGAAACACAACCAATACAAGATAAAAGACAACTAGAAGGAGATGAAAAACAACTTGTAGAAGATGAAAGACAATTAGGAGAACTTGAAAGACAGACAGTAAAACATGATAGACAACTAGTAGAACACGAAACACAACTAGGAGAAGATGAAAGACAACTAGAAAGATGAAAGACAACCAGTAGAAAATGAAAAACAACTAGTAGAAGATGAAAAAAAAACAGAAGAAGATGAAAGACAACCATTACAAAATGGAAGATTACTAGAACAAGATGAAAAACAATACGTAGTAGAAAATGAAAGAACACTAGAAGAAGATGAAAGACTACCAATATAAAATGAAAGACAACCAGTAGAACATGAAAGATAACTAAAAAGGAGATGAAAGACAACTAGAAGATGATGAATGACTACCAGTAAAAGATGAAACACAACTAGAAGAAAATGAAAGACAACCAGTAAAACATGAAATACAGCTACAAGAAAATGAAAGACAACAAGTAGAAGATCAAAGACAACCAGTAAAAGATGAAAGACAATTAGAAGAAGATCAAAGACAACGTGTTGAACATAAAACACAATTAGAAGATGATGAAAAACAACTGGTGGGACATGAAAGACAATTAGAAGATGATGAAAAACAACCGGTAGAACATGAAAAAGAACCAGTAGAACATGAAAGACATCTGGCTGAAGATGAAAAACAACTTGTAGAAGATGAAAGACAATTAGGAGACCATAAAAGAAATACAGTAGAATATGAAGGACATCAAGTTTAAGATGAAATACAACTTGGAGAAATGAAAGACAACTAGAAGAAGATGAATAACAACTAGAAGAAGATGAATAACAACTAGTAGAACATGAAAGACAACAGGTAGAACTTGAAAGACATCGAGAAAATGATTAAAGACAATTAGTGGAGGATGAAAAACAACCAATCGAAGATGATGGACAACTAGTAAAAGATTAAATACAACCAGTAGAACATGAAAGACAACTAGAAGAAGATGAAAGACAACAAGAAGAAGATGAGAAACAACTTGTAGAAGATGAAATACAACTAGAAAAGGGTGAAAGACAACCAATAGAACATGAAAGACAATAGGAGAAGATGAAAGACAACTGGAAGAAAATGAAAGACAACAAGTAGATGATGAATGACATTTAGAAAAAGATGAAAAACAATCAGTAGAACATGAATGAGAACCTGTAAAACATGAAAGAAAATTAGAAGAAGATGAAATACAGCTAGTAGAAGATGAAGGATAACTAGAAGAAGATGAAAGACAACCAATAGAACAAGAAAGACAACTAGTATAAGATGAAAAACAACTGATAGAATATGAAAGACAACAAGAAGAAGATGAAAGACAACTAGTGGAGGATGAAAGACTTCCAGTAGAAGATGAAAGACAACTAGTGGAGGACGAAAGACTACCAGTAGAAGATGAAGGACAACTAGTATAAGATGCAAGACAGATAGAAGAAGATGAAACACAACCAGTAAAACATGAACGACATCTAGGAGAAGACAACTAGTAGAAGATGAAAGACAACCGATAGAACAAGAAAGACAACTAGTAGAAGATGAAAGACAACCGATAGAACATAAAAGACAACAAAAAGAAGATGAAAGACAACTAGTGGAGGATGAAAGACTACCAGTAGAAGATGAAGGACAACTTGTAGAAGATGAAAGACAACCAGTAGATGATGATTGACAACAAGTTAAACAATAAATAAAACTAGAAGAAGATGATAGTTAACATGAGACTGATATTGATATATATATGCGTACAACAAAAGTATCACGATCTGGAGTCCCGAGGAGCGAAAAAAAAGGTCATCTCGATCCCAAAAATCCAAACTTCCAATTTATTTAATTTATCAAATTTATAATAAAATAATATACGTTATTAGACTAATTACCTTGAAATTTCTATTTCGTAGAAGGAATTGAAAAAAAAAATTGATTCCTTCTACGGAATCAAAATTGAAAGATGATTAGGGGTGAAAACGGAGCAGATACGGAGCGGATAGTGGTAAAATCATATCCATATCCACATTTCAAAGAGCGGATACGAATACGGATACGGATAGTAAACGGATGTCAAAATGTAAAACCAAATCCACCTTAAATGAATACGTATACGAAGCAGATAATCTACGAATACGGATTCGAATACAGATACAAAATGAATAATTGTCGGATAATAATGTTATATGAACTTTAAGATATAATTAATAATTAATAAAATATAAATATGAAAATAAATGAATAATTGTAAGTTGATGAAGAGATTGATGTTGGAAAGACTATTCCATTGATATAATATAAAAAAAAATATAAGAAGTAGTAACAAAAGATAGTGTGGTGTAGTAGTTTGAAGCTTGGTGGCTAAAACCCTCATGCCACAGCACAAGGGTTCGCACCGGGTCCGCTTTAATTTAATGGGTTCCGGATGTATTAATAGTAGATACCCGTATTTATTGGATTCCGGATAAGTCCGGATATTCGCTCTGTTTAGGTATTATTATCCGTATCCGAATCCGGATCCAAATCTCTTCTAGATATTTAATAATGAGTGAGGCTATGGTGCTATGCATAGCACGGATTGGGTCCGTGCTACGGCTCAAAATTTGACTTTTCAAAATTCTAACGATCGATCTGAACCGTTCAACATGATTATAAAATGAATATGTACTTGCAAACCAAATTTTGTTATAAATAAAAGTAAACAAACATAAACAAGATGAAGAGAAATGGAAATGAAAAGCCACAAATTTTCTCATGTGTACATTACAAGATTACAATGCCTCTATTTATAGGCCACAAATTGTAAATGAAAAGTCATTACAATAATAAATAAGAGATTAAATTCCAAATACTAGTGGGATATAAATTCCAATGGTAGTGGGGTAGTGGGGAAGTAAATGAGGATTAATATTGGGAGTTACAACATGAATGGACCATCCATTATATTCATAACACTCCCCCTTGGATGTCCATTACATAAGAATATGCCTCGTTAAAACCTTACTAGGAAAAACCCTATGGGATAAAAACCTAGTGAAGGAAAAAGAGTACATTATTCTTTTTATTATGCAACACCTTATTAGCAAACTTCAATGAAAAACTATGTAGTGCATATTAACTCCCCCTCATGACAATATCAATCAATATCTTTAAGTTGGCGAACTCCAATATTACGGACTAGTTTTTCGGATATTGTAGTAGGGAGCGCCTTAGTGAATAAATCTGCTAGATTCTCACTTGAACGGATCTCGGAGATAGCGAAGTATATGTTTAATTCCATTCCAATGTCTTCGCGTAGGAGAAGAACTATATCTTGCTAATAAATTTACAGCAAACGATATATCCGGTCTTGTATGTCCAGCAAGATACATGAGTGCTCTTATGGCACCAAGATATGGTACTTCGGGACTAAGTAGTTCTTCTTCATTTTCTCTAGGTCTAAAAGGATCTTCGTTCACATCTAATGATCTTACAACCATTAGAGTGCTCATTGGATGTGATTTTATCCATATAAAATTGTTTCAGCACTCTTGCAATATAATTTTCTTGATGCATATAAAAATGTCATTTTTCAAATGTTCAATTTGCAATCCAAGGCAAAATTGTGTCTCAAGATCTTTCACTTAAATTCTTCCTTTAAACAATTTACTACTTTTGGAAACTCTTCAGGATTTCCAATGATACTTAGATCGTCAACATAAACTGCAATTATAACAAACTCATTTTCATATCTTTTCATGAAAATACATGGACAAATTGTATCATTTTTATATCCATGTTTCAATAAATATTCACTGAGACGGTTTGTTCGTGTTTTTCTATAGCTTAATTATGAACCCAAATACACCTAATTCGATTGCAAGCATACAATCTTGCCAAGTAGTATTTCGGGTGTCGAATCCACAGGGACAACTCGTAAAGTACTGGTTCTCACCAATTCATTAAGCTAGACAGACAAAGTTTGAGTTGGTTTCTAAATCTAATTAAATCAAAGAAAGCAAATAATAAATGTCTTGGGTCTGATTCAAGTGTTGGAGTTCCAGGGGCTTCGGCATTCCTATCCACTAGGGTCTCAATCTACTCGATTCGTGTTCCTAAAGCATGAGTGGGTGTTCTGTCCAAAGTGATAATAGCGTGCACTTCACGGTTAAGTACCTCGTGGGCTAATATCGTACTTTTAGGTTACCTCGGACTTCTCGGTTAAGTACTTCATCCTAATAACCTATTCTTTACTCTTTTTGTTCGGGGATTTAACACAAGTGATTTTTAGTCATTGAATAAATCCCTAAATCCATGTATTGGAGGAGTAAGGTTAAACCACACAATCCATGCATAAATCAAGAATAAAAAGAGTAAATCACTAATAGTCAATAAAAACCACAAATCGAGTAAGATAGAGTGCACCTAGTTTCGAGTTTTACATGCCATCGCCCCTAGAGAGGATATTAGCCTCTCATAAGGGCGTGAATAGTCACAAATGGGATAAATAGTTTGTTACCAAAGTCTAGAGAAAGGAAAATAGAGTAGAGAATGCAAATCCAAACACAAATCTCTTCTCCCTTGAGTTTCTCCTTCTCCAAATCGCCCTAGATCTGAAACCATAGCTCTTGAAGTCGTTCCCAGCTGAAAAGGAAGTGAGAAATGTGAACTGCCCCCTTTGGGGAAGGAGGTTCGGGCTATAAGAATGGGTCTGGACCTGTAGCAGCCCAAAATTCGGAAACCAGTGAAGAATTTGCGGGTCGCAATCAATGGTAATTGCGGGTCGTAATAATGGTGCAAAATTGTGGCAGTGAGCTGTCTTGTAGAAGTTCTGTCATTGCGGGCTGCAATAATGGTAATTGCGGCTCGCAATTTTCCTCTGATTCTTACCTCTACATGCCGTCTAGGTTCCGATCGTGTCCGGACTTGCTCCAAATTCTTCCCATTTACTTCTAGTACCTGAAAATACATGAAAGCATAGCAGTATCTCGAACTTGGTGCAATATCTAAACTAAATGGCTTTAAACCAATAAAAAGGGGATAGATTTAGAGACCAAATCCTACCAAAAAGATATATGAAATTTAGGCTTATCAAAATTCCCCCAAGCTTAGTTCTTGCTTGTCCCTAAGCAAGTCTTAGCTCGAGAGCCGAGGGCTGGTCTCTCAACTAACCAAGTTCTAAAGAAAAGTCCTAATCCTACATGCAAAAGATAATGGTTGTTTTGAAAAGTCATGATAAATTTCTTAAAGGAAAAACTCTCAAATTCACATGACAATTGCTCGGATGTTTGGAAAAAAGAATTTTGGGGATGCTCTATCGTTTCCAATTCACTCCACGGGTGCCTTTCCTGAGTATAACCCACAGACATTAGTTCTTGTTTGTACTTTATAATTTTCGAAAGAATCGCAAGTTTCTTAATTCTAGCCCCCCTACAAATGGAGCCTTTCACTCAAAAATTTATCCAATAAAGTTTGAAAGAAAAATTCATGTTAATCCTGAACCTCGTGCTTTTTACTTCGAATTGACTTCGAATTCCTTTGAAATTTTCAATTTCTGCGCTCTTGAGGCTGCCTCGTGCCGTATGTGGTATATTTGCCCGTGGACCAAGTCCTAGCACTTTTTAAGGCTTAGAGTTCACTTTTTTTTGTATCGAGCATGTAGCTTCGCGTGCAACACGCAACCAAGTGGGGTCCTAATAATGAATTAGTCACATTGATTTTTGGATCCACCGGCTACTACACCACTCTCTCTTGATTAGTCACATTGATTTTTGGATTTTTGCGAATTTCGGTTCCAATTGTAGGACAAGTCCAAATTCAAAAACCTTTAATCCCAAGAAAATCATAAAGTGCCAAACCTTAACTTTTATCGTGGTTTCCAATTCCATTCACTGTGGGTTAGTTTAGAAATGGTTGATGAATTTTCTTTATTCCCAAACAAGATCAATTCCTTTGAAATTTTTTTTCTTTTCAAAATTTTTCAGAATTTCAAAATTGTCCACCGAAACGTAAAAGAAAATAAAAGAAAGTAAATAGAAGTCATGCAAACCCTACATGCAAATGCAGATACAATCTCAATTCCCCCCCCCCCAAACTTAAACCGAGCATTGTCCGCAATGCTCCAATCAAGTCATAAAGCAAAAGGAATGAGACATGAAAATCTTACAATGGGTGATGGTGATGTTGCGGGGGTTGACTCAAACGGATCCCCCGTGTGGCGGGGGCATGTGAGGTGTCTGTGGTCCCTGCTGTTGAGGGCGGCTGCGACGTCGAGGTTGCTTCATTTTGGGGGTTGGCGGATCCAGGTCGGAGAGAGGGAGTAGTGGTAGGTGGAGGGAGTGGGAAGAGAGGGTTTGGTGCAGGGAAGGTCTTGGCGAGAGGTTTGGGCGGGAGGAGACGGCGACGCGGCGAGGTGGGTCTGAGCGGGAGAGAAGGAAATGGTAGCGTCGGCTGGAAAGGAGACAAAGAGAGAGAAAAAGGAAGTGAGAAATCCCCTAGATCTGAAATATCCTAGATCTGAAACCCTAGATCTGAAACCCTAGATCTGAATCCCCTAGAGTTTCTCCTTCTCCCTTGAGTTTCTCCTTCTCCAAATCCCCTAGATCTGAAACCCTAGCTCTTGAGGTCGTTCCCAGCTGAAAAGGAAGTGAGAAATGTGAACTGCCCCCTTTGGGGAAGGAGGTTCGGGCTATAAGAATGGGTCTGGACCTGTAGCAGCCCAAAATTCGGAAACCAGTGAAGAATTTGCGGGTCGCAATCAATGGTAATTGCGGGTCGCAATAATGGTGCAAAATTGTGGCAGTGAGCTGTCTTGTAGAAGTTCTGTCATTGCGGGCTGCAATAATGGTAATTGCGGCTCGCAATTTTCCTCTGATTCTTACCTCTACATGCCGTCTAGGTTCCGATCGTGTCCGGACTTGCTCCAAATTCTTCCCATTTACTTCTAGTACCTGAAAATACATGAAAGCATAGCAGTATCTCGAACTTGGTGCAATATCTAAACTAAATGGCTTTAAACCAATAAAAAGGGGATAGATTTAGAGACCAAATCCTACCAAAAAGATATATGAAATTTAGGCTTATCACGGTTATACCACATGCGTCCAGATTGCTTTAATCCATATAAAGATTTATCCAATTTAATTGAATAATGTTCTCGAGAACCTAAATTACATGCTTCAGGCATCTTAAATCCTTCAGGAATTTTCATATAAATATCATTATCAAGCAAGCCATATAAATAGGCTGTAACAACATTCATTAGACACAAATTAAGTCCTTCATGTATTGCCAGATTAACTAATTATCGAAAACTATTGCATCCACCACAGGTGAGTATATCTCAAAATTTCACCTTTTTCATTTTGTTTTCACGTAAATATCAATTTCTATCATTCAGAATTTGTGCCTTCGGCTAGTGGGACTGCAGGTCCAGCACTAATAATTTTTTTTAAGAGAATTTAATTCTATCTCAATTATGTCTTTCTATTTTGGCCAATCATTCCTTGTCGATATTCTTTTATACACTTTGGGTCATGATCCTCATTATTCATTATATTTAGCGCTATATTATATGCAAAAACATCATTGATATCAATTTCATCCCTGTTCCATCTTATTCTATTCATGATATAATTTGTCGAGATCTCTTTATTTTCATGAATTTCAGATACCTGAGTTTCTGCTGGAACTCCAATATTATTTATAATTTGATTCTCTTCTGGAGTTTTATCTGAAATTATCATATCCTCGACTTAGCCATTTTCATTCTTTGCTCCTTTTCTTTTCGAGGATTTTTTATCTTTGGAACCGATTGGTATTCCACGCTTCATGCGTGTCATAATTTCATTAGTTTGTCCAACAGGGACATCAACTTTTATTGGAGCATTAGCAGCTGGTACATGTGATTTGGTCACTTTCTTTGAATCTGTAAATGTGTCTGGCAATTGGTTAGCTAATCTTTGCAAATGAATTATTTTTTGAACATTTAGTTCACATTCTTTAGTACGAGGATCAAAATGTGATAATGATAATTCGTTTCATCCAATGTCTTTTCCCAGCTGATTATCTTCTCCCCTCTAATGTTGGAAATTTTGATTCATCAAAATGACAATTGGCGAATCTAGCCGTGAATAAATCTCCTGCCATTGGATCCAAATATTTTATTATAGATGGATATTCAAATCCAACATAAATTTCCAACCTCCTTTGAGGTCCCATTTTAGTGCGTTATAGTTGAGCAATTAGAACATATACCGCACATTCCAAAAATTTTATATGAGAAATATTAGGTATGTGACCAAAAACCAATTATAATGGGGAAGTTTTATAATAGTTAGTTGGCATGATGCGAATTAGTATTGTTGCATGTAAAATATCATGTCTTCTTTTTATATATGAACATCTACAGGATGTTCAACATTAATTCCGGCATTGTCTAGACGTATTTTCTTAATTAGATAATCATAAAATTATACTCTCAATCAAATCAATTGAGCAAGTAATCTCGCAAACGCCAGGTTGTGTTTTGATAATAAACATACATGTGACTATCTTGTTGATGCATCAATTAAAACCATAAAATATTCAAATGGTTCACATGGTGGATACAGTGTTCTACAAATATCACATTGTATACATTATAGAAATAAAATCAACACATAAAAAAAATCATCAGATTAAAGAATATATGGTTCTTTAATGAATGTCCACATTAATTTTCTATTAATTTTCGCATCATTATTGATCCGGAATGGCCCAACCGGTCATGCCAAACTATAATTATATTCTTATTTGTAAACTTCTAGTTTACAATAATATGTGCTTCAATTGTACTAATACATATGTAGTACAAACTGGAGGAAAACATAGGTAATTTTTCCAGTATGCATTTTTTTATATCTAATATTATGCTAGTAATATAAAGATATTCAATATTTTCTTCATTGGTTGTCTCAACATGATACCCATTTCAGCGGATATCCTTTAACAAATTCCTTTGAGACTTAGAAGAATATAATGTATCATCAATATAAAATTGTATTCCTCCATGTAATAAAAATATTGCTCTTCCGGACCTTTTAATCAATTTGTACTACTCAAAATAAGAGACATTTTTTCTAATGCATCGTAACGTACATCATATATTAAATTTTCCATCATTTATGCTCATTAATAGATTGTTTATATATACAAATATAGAAGTAAAAACGTACATGTTTATGCATTTCTCTTTTGGTAAACCATACTTATGGTTACTGTAAATTAGAATTAGTGAGTACAAGTATTATCTTATAATAAATGATAGTACAACACAGACACATTAATAATAATGAATCTGAATTTCAATGATAGAAACAGAAATGTATAATTGGTATTTTCCTTTGTATTTTTTTTTTAAGAATGCCAACCATACAAAATCTTATAATCAATCATACTATATATATCACTATCATATATTCGAATCTTATTTCATAGTGCATGTACAAAATCTTTTATTTACAGATGCTATATTGTTAAGTTAATTTTTTAATATTTATAAATATCTTACCGAAAAATAATTAGGAAGAAATATAATCAAAATATTAATATATTTTATTTAAATAAGAATATTTTGAACAAAATATTTCAGTTATTCTTTTTCTTAAAAAAAACTGAGATAAGAAACATCAAGTAAAATAAAACTAAATAAATAAGCAAAGATGAATGCCGTTAATATACAAATTCAATATAAATTACAATATCATATGTGATAAGTTTAGACATTTATCTGAAAATAATAAACACAAAAAAATGTCTCGATTTTGTTCTTATTTTTGTTTATGATGCTTGACATAGGTCAAAAATATGTTTTAGTATACGACAGTTACGTCGGCGTATGACGGGTACATGACCAATGAGTTTTACCACCACAATGATAGTGTGAATTCTCTATTATGTCACTTTTCTCATTTGTTTTGTTCATTATTTTTCCATTTATGGTGTTAATTCTTTTTGTTCATTTTTTTTTATTTTTTTTTTTCACTTCTGGTAAAATAATGTGTCTTTTTTTCATTACCACGTCCATATCTAAAAGTTTGTCCATAAATTATTATCATATTATTTACCACTTCTGGTGGAATTATTATTTTGTTCAACCATAAGAAGACAAGAAATATACTCAAATATGTCTATAAATCTTCTTCAAGAAAATGTTCGCTTCATATAATCCTTGGAATTTTCTTCAGGAAAATTTCTTAAAATCTTGGTGAACAAATTATATTGTTGAAATCTTCTTCAGAAAGATTATTATTGAAAAATAAAATTAACATGAACATCATATAAAATTTCTTGAAATATTCTTCAAAAAGAACTTCTTAATATTTTTTGAAATCTTCTTCAGGAAGACCTTCTTAATATATTTTGAAATCTTTTTCGAGAAGATTAAATTATTGAAAAAAAAAATAACAAAATGAACATCATACAAAATTTGTACATCATATAAATCTTCTTCAGGAAGATTAAATTATTATGAATCAAATCTAAATTTCACATTATAAAATTTATGATTAACAGATGGCTTCAGACCATTTGATAAATTAAGAACCTATGATTAACATATGACTTCGGGTCATTTGATAAAATTGAGAATTTATAATTAATAAATGGCTTCGGGCCATTTGATAAAGTTGACAATTTATCTCAAATTAAAAATCAATCGGTCATCTCAAATTTATCTCAAATTTAAAAAGTTGGTCTTCGGGCCATTTGAAATTTATATTTAACACAATATAATTATAACATAATATAAAATAATAGATTGGTCTTCGGGCCATTTGATAAAAACACGTCATAATGTAAAAAAAAAAAATTGATTTCTCAAGTACATATAAATAAATCATCTTATTTCATTTTGCAATTACTAATTAGAAGTTTCATTTAAATAAATGATATATATTGAAATAAAGAAATATCAAAGTTACCTCGAATCTTCAACTAGTAGAGTTCTCGTGCTGATAACGTGTTATAAATAAAAGTAAACAAACATAAACAAGATGAAGAGAATGTAAAGAATGGCTATCTCTTTATTCATATATTTCTCATGTGTACATTACAAGATTACAATGCCTCTATTTATAGGTCACAAATTGTAAATGAAAAGCCATTACAATAATAAATAAGAGATTAAATTTCAAATACTAGTGGGATATAAATTCCAATGGTAGTGGGGTAGTGGGGAAGTAAATGAGGATTAATATTGGGAGTTACAACATGAATGGACCATCCATTATATTCATAACAAATTTTACATTTTTTCGAATTTTTTTACTATTTTTTTAGATAGGCTGTTTTTGGATGGTCCAGAATGTTCAGATCAAGTGATTTTCAAAAAAATAGTAAAAAAATTCAAAAAAAATGTAAAATTTGGTTTGCAAGTACATATTTATTTTATAATCATGTTGAACGGTTCGGATCGACCGTTAGGATTTTAAAAAGTCATTAATAACTTGATGAATTTGAGAAGAAATGTTTCTTTGTTTGATTCTTAACTTAAATTTTACTTAAATAATAAAAAATATTCTAATATTTTATTAATATTTTGATATTAATATTTATATTTTAGCATTGGTTTATATTTATATAAAAACGTGTTCTACTTTTAGTTAACAAGCCTTTTATCACTTAACTACATCTCTAATAAGTGTAGTTATTACTTATTTTTTAGCATTGGTTGCTATTAGTGGTTGACATTAATATAAAAACATGTTATACTGGTAATTAACAAGCCTTATACCAGTTAACTAATCTCTATGAATTCTGGTTATATATATAGCTAGTTATAACTATATTATAGTTAATATGTGCGCTTGGGAGTCCTTACGAATAGAATAAACCAAGGTTTGATCATGACTGCAATTTTAGAGAAACGTGAAAGCACAAGTTTATGGGGTCGCTTTTGTAACTGGATTACCAGCACTGAAAATCGCCTTTATATTGGATGGTTCGGTGTTTTAATGATTCCTACCTTATTGACCGCAACTTCCGTATTTATTATTGCCTTTATTGCTGCTCCTCCAGTGGATATTGATGGTATTCGTGAGCCTGTTTCTGGTTCTTTACTTTATGGAAACAATATTATTTCTGGTGCTATTATTCCTACTTCCGCAGCTATCGGTTTACATTTTTATCCGATATGGGAAGCAGCATCTGTTGATGAATGGTTATACAATGGTGGTCCTAATGAGCTAATTGTTCTACACTTCTTACTTGGAGTAGCTTGCTATATGGGTCGTGAGTGGGAACTTAGTTTCCGTCTAGGTATGCGTCCTTGGATTGCTGTTGCGTATTCAGCTCCTGTTGCAGCTGCTACTGCTGTTTTCTTGATCTATCCTATTGGTCAAGGGAGTTTTTCTGATGGTATGCCTTTAGGAATTTCTGGTACTTTCAACTTTATGATTGTATTCCAGGCAGAGCATAACATCCTTATGCATCCATTTCACATGTTAGGTGTAGCTGGTGTATTTGGCGGTTCCCTATTCAGTGCTATGCATGGTTCTTTGGTAACCTCTAGTTTGATTAGGGAAACTACTGAGAACGAATCTGCTAATGAAGGTTACAAATTCGGTCAAGAAGAAGAAACTTATAATATCGTAGCTGCTCATGGTTATTTTGGCCGATTAATCTTCCAGTATGCTAGTTTCAACAATTCTCATTCTTTACATTTCTTCTTGGCTGCTTGGCCTGTAGTAGGTATCTGGTTTACTGCTTTGGGTATTAGTACTATGGCTTTCAACCTAAATGGTTTCAATTTTAACCAGTCTGTAGTTGACAGTCAGGGTCGTGTTATTAATACTTGGGCTGATATCATCAATCGTGCTAATCTTGGTATGGAAGTAATGCATGAACGTAATGCTCACA